>OU342507.1:14447654-15925309 GCA_910589525.2 Ennomos quercinarius | reverse complement strand
CACCCGAAACCGTAAAGATCCGGGAACAGTCCCATACAAAATTTTCAAATTAGAGTCAAAAAACCGTTATAAAACCAATATCTCGCGTTTTTACAGGATTTTTTAGGGTTCCGTGCAAACTTACACCTGACCGCCTCCGTCACGGGTGTCAAAAGATCCGGGAGCACCCCGCGAACCCGATCCTGTGAAAATCTGGGACCTCCCGGTACAAAAAGTTTACACCCGACAGTTAAAAACTGTTCGGATTTCATTTTTTCCGCCCGCCCACCCACCCTATTAAAAACCCGCCCTCCCACCCAGGAGAACTTTATTGGATGGTAATTTTGTGAAAATTTTTCGGAATCGTTTGGTATATATATCACTGGGTTCGGATAGGTCTAAGGCAGGAGCAGATTGGCACAAGGACTTGGGAAAGTCATTTATTGGGGTCTTTTGACAATAATTGTTTTGCTTTTTTCTGTTTGTGTAAGTAAGTGTTGATAACACAATTGTGATATTTTTGACCAGGCGAAGCCTGACTGAACATGTTGGGAATTCATACTCCCATTAAAAAGACGAAGGACGCTAACCCAACGGTAGAAATGACTAATGAGAAGGCAGGGCCCTCTCAAACTACTGGAGAAAACAGTCAGCCTATTGCGTATGTCAGAAGGAGCATAGGAGAGTGGGAGAGCGGAAAGTCGGATTTGCCCACTGAAAACGCAAAGACCTACCCAAAGACCTACCCAAAGACCTCCCCCCAAAAAGCACCATTGCCAAAAACCAAATACATTGACCGACTATCCGAGGCAAGGGCCTGCGTTACTAAGGCAAAGTTGCATTTGGGAAATTCAAGGAATTTGAAAACAGAGATTAAGAATGAAGTTATGAGTGCAATAGAGAGGCTATTCCAGTTAGTTAAGGAGACAGATACAGTAAAGGGACAAGGGAAAAGTCTAAGCACACAAAAAGAACAAGACAAACTTCCTGAAAAACAGATGATAAAAGAGGACAGTGTGTTGATAAAAATTTTAGAAGAGCAAACAGAACTAATTAAAGAAGGTTTTGGAAGGATAGACGGAATAAAAGAAGCTATCTATAAGCAGCAACAAGAAATAAAGAGAGAAATAACAACCCCCGTTAACCAGACATTGAGAGAAGTGAAATCATTCTGCCAAACATTGATTCCTCATGAGACTGCAGCAAAGGACGGCGTACACCAATGTGGTGGCACTGCGACGTCTGAAGTTCTGGAACAGATAAAGGAGATAAAACAAACAATGGACCAAACCCGTGAAGACATAAAGGTGTTGAAACCCGAACATCTGGGGGAAACACTCGGGCGAACTATGGACACACCGCGCTCCCCTTTTACTTATGCCGACATGGCAAGGAAAGTAGCAGTACCGCATAAGCCAAACCATGCCATTATAATTTCCTCGAAAAACGAGAAGGATACCAGCTCAGAAGTGCTGGAAAAAATAAGGGATGCGGTGGACGCTAGGTCCATGGGAGTCCAAGTCAGCGGAATAAGAAAAGCAAGGAACCAAAAGGTGGTAGTGAGCTGCAGTGGAAAGGAAGACTTAAATAGAATCAAAGAAAAGCTAGGAAAGTCGCTCCATGGACTAAACATAGAGGAAACAAAAAGTAAAGATCCTTTGATAATGATTCGAGATGTCCTCATCTACAATACCGATGAAGACATACTAAAATCACTCAGAACACAAAATAAAAAAGTAACGGAAGACATTACAGAAGCCGATTACAGGGCCTGCGTAAAATATCGAAGACGTGCTAGGAACCCCTTAGAGAGTCATGTTGTCCTTCAGGTATCTCCAAAGCTATGGCAAAATCTCACGGTAGCAGGAGAAGTCCATATTGACTTACAAAGGAGACCAGTGCATGACCAATCTCCGCTGCTTCAGTGTACCAAATGCCTTGGCTTTGGCCACGGAAGGAAAATGTGCACGGAGGAGGCGGACTTATGCAGTCATTGTTCTGGCCCTCATCTAAGGAAAGACTGTCCGGCTTGGCTGGTGGGTGACCATGCATCGTGCAAAAACTGCCGCCAGGCCAAGATCGACAAGCATGACCATGGGGCTTTTGACAAAGTATGTCCGATAAGGAGGCGCTGGGATACGATAGCAAGGGCCAGCGTGTCATATTGTTAATAGAAACGGGCGTCATAAAGTATTCGGTTGTTCAAGCAAACCTGCAACGAAGTAAGCTAGCCACTCAAGAATATTTGAATGAAATGCAGAAAAGAGGAGTAAGTATCGGCTTAGTCCAAGAACCATATGTTGGTGCGATTGGGAAAGTCAAGAACTACACCGGTACAAGGATCATTCAAAGTATTTCGTCCACAATACATGGGAAACCGGTCAAAGCGGCAATTATAGTAATGAACCCTGACATCCAAATAATAACCGATCCTACCCTGACAACTGAAAATATTGCATACTCAATATTAAAAACACCAACATGGGAATTAGTAGTAATGTCGCTCTATTTCGAAGAACACGAACCTCTGGACCCATATCTGCACCACGTGGATAGACTTCTAACTCAGAACAGAACAAAAAATATCATCATAGGTGGAGACGTCAACGCATGGAGTCCATGGTGGGGCAGTGTGGCCGAAAATAACAGAGGTAAAGAGTTGTCCACATTCATAGAAGAGAAAAATATGTTCATACTCAACGTGGGTGATAAACCGACATTCGAGACGGTACGAAACGACAAAGTCTATCAGAGCAGAGTTGATATTACATTATGCAATGAAGAGCTGTTGAACAGGGTGAACGATTGGAGGGTAGACGATACAGTGTCAAGCTCAGACCATAACGCAATTTCATTTACAATTACTTTTGGGAAACCTCCACTCACAAAAGAGATAAAAACAACCAGGAGGTTTAACACTAAGAGGGCGAGATGGGATGAGTTTGAAATAACACTGGCGAATAAGTTAGTCGAAAAGAACCTAACTGGAAGGGCAATACAAGCGTTACAAAATTCGGAACAGCTAGAAATAAAAGTGGCAGAATACGTAACAGCCATAACCGAAACTTGTGAAATCTCTATACCAAGGAAAACATCGCATCCAAAATTTCATCTACCATGGATGAATGACGATATAGAAAATAAAAAGAAAGAAATGCTTACCAAAAAGAGACGCATACGTTGCGCGGCAAAAAATAGAAGAAAACATGTGATAGCGGAATATCTAAAAGCGAAAACATCGTATGAAGAAGAAGCTACCAAACTGCAAACAGAAGGTTGGAAAGATTATTGTGGTAAACAAGACAAAGAAAGTATGTGGGATGGCATATATCGTGTGATTAGACAAACGGCAAAAAGACAAGAAGATGTGTTACTGGTGCATGAAGGGAAAACCCTAAGTCCGGAGGAATCAGCGGAACTCTTAGTAAACGTCTTCTATCCCGATGACGATCCGAACGAAGACCTACCAATCCATCGAGAAGTAAGGGAACAGGCAAAGGAGTTTATAGAACTGGAGGATACCACGAATGATCCTCCGTTCACGATGGATGAAGTAAAGAATGCCATAAGAGAATTCAATCCCAAGAAAGCGCCAGGGGCAGACGGTCTAACTGCAGATATATGTCAAAGAGCAATACACACTAATGAAGAGCTATTCTTACAAATAACAAACAAATGCCTGAAACTTCATTATTTTCCCAAACAGTGGAAGTCAGCTGAAGTCATCATTCTGAGGAAACCTGGAAAGGACGATTATACTAAGCCAAAGTCATACCGACCGATTGGTCTATTGTCGGTTCTCGGTAAAACTATGGAAAGAATGATAGTTAAAAGACTGAGATGGCATCTTATACCTAAATGTAATCCTAGACAGTACGGGTTTGTCCCCCAAAGATCAACAGAAGACTCACTCTATGATCTCGTAAACTACATCAAGCAAGAAATTATTGATAAAAAACTAGTCATTCTCATTTCCTTAGATATAGAAGGAGCTTTTGACAGCGCTTGGTGGCCCGCCATAAAAAGACAGCTACAAATTAAAGAGTGTCCGAAAAATTTAAGAGGTATCATAAATAGCTATTTGGAAGAAAGGCGAGTCCGAGTAAGATATGCGGGAACAACTAGCTTGAAACAAAATACTAAAGGATGCGTGCAGGGATCGATAGGAGGGCCCACGTTTTGGAACCTTCTGCTCGATCCCCTTCTGGACTTACTAGAAAGAGATGGTACTTACTGTCAAGCCTTCGCTGACGACGTGGCGCTCGTGTTCTCGGGAAAAACTGCACTGGACCTGCAACAGAAAATAAACATAACATTAGAAAAAATACATAAATGGGGAATAGATAATAAATTAAAATTTGCACCTCAAAAAACATTTGCAATGCTGTTAACAAACAAGCTCAAATTTGATGCACCCATTATAAATATGGGAGGCGTACAAATAAAATTGGTAGAGGAAATTAAAATATTAGGACTGACAATAGATAAAAAGCTAACATTTAACAAACACATATCGAATGTATGCAGAAAATCCACCGATATCTACAAACAACTAGCAAGAGCCGCAAAGTCAACATGGGGATTAAACCCGGAGATAATAAGGACTATATACTTGGCGGTAATAGAACCTATTATCCTATATGCATCAAGTGTATGGAATGAGGCGGCCTTGAAAATAACGAGCAGAAAACAACTGGACGCAATACAAAGAGGCTTTGCACAGAAAATATGTCGCGCATACAGAACTGTTTCTCTTAATGCGGCGCTTCTCCTGTCAGGAATACTTCCTCTTGATATGAGAGTAGAGGAAGCTACAGCTATCTATGAGGCAAAGAGAGGAAAGCCTCTAACACAATTCATAGGAGACAGAGATCTGGAAACCAGGGAAGCGTTCACAAAAGCATGTCACCCAGCCAAAAACAAAACAGTAACCTTCAAGAACATCGATAAATGGACACCAGAAATACTAGCAGAACATAATATTAATGGGCTTATGGTATTTACAGATGGAAGCAAAATTGAAGGGAAGGTGGGTGCAGCACTTTCTTGGTGGAAAGAAGATAAAGAGGTGGCCAGCAAGAAGTTAAAGCTAGAGAAGTTTTGCACAGTATTTCAAGCAGAGATGTACGCAATCTACGTAGCCACAGAACAAGCTATAAACATGAAAGTACCAAAGATCACGTTGCTGAGCGACTCAAGATCATCATTAGAACTGCTCCAAAATTATGACACCTACCACCCATTGGCGTGTGCAACTAAGCGAAACATAAACCTCCTAAACGCCAAAGGCATAGAGATGGAAATGTTTTGGGTGAAGGCACACGTTGGTGTGGAAGGGAATGAACGTGCAGATGAGTTAGCAAAAGAGGCAGCTCTTAAAATCAAAGCAGCAGCTAATTATAGCAAATGCCCCGTGTCTTATATAAAAAGGGAAGTACGACGGAAAAGCATAGAAAGATGGCAAAACCGATACCTTGATTCTGAAACAGGAAGTACGACCAAAATCTTTTTTCCAAACGTTTTTGATGCCTACAAAAATCTAAGGAAAATAAAATTAACACAGGTATTAGTACAAGCCTTAACAGGACATGGGGGGTATGCTCAATATCTGCACAGATTCAAATTGAAAACATCACCAGCATGCATATGTGATCCTGAAATGGAAGAAACACCTGTACACTTAATAGTGGACTGCCCAAAATACATCCGACAGAGAACCCAGCTGGAAATAGAATTTGAAATGAAAATGGAGCATAATAATTTAAATATTTGGATTGGGAACGATGAAAGCAGGGATAAATTCATAGAATTTTGCTGCAAAGTGACAGAAGACTCTAATAAAATCAATAAGAATTAATTTAATATAATATCATCAAGAAACAAATCTTTAATTATAATGGGTAAAATAGAATATGTATTCATATAATATGTGTTGCTATAAGTACGGAAATATTAATAATGTAAATAAAATATAATGTAATTTTCTTGACATGGTAACAAAAACTGAAATATTAATAATAATAGATTCTCTTTCAGCGTGAAAGAGACTATGGAATCAATAATAATTAATGTAATATTTTTCTTTTAATAATAATGTGTAAAATAGAAGATATATTCTTATAATATATTTTGCTATAGGTACGGATATATTAATATTGTAAATAGAATGAATTGTAATGTTCGACGTAGTAAGAAATAATTCTAATGACAAAGTCTCCGACTAAAGTCGGGGGAGTACTAGCACAAAGGGAGGGGTGGTTTAGTCCGTAGGTCGCCAAGGCGGAGTCGGACATAACCGTGGGGCCCGAGCCCCGCGGTATCCATGAGGATTCCCCCCTACCCTCGGGAGTAAAAAAAAAAAAAAAAAAAAAAAAAAAAAAAAAACCAAACCTAACCTATGGGTCTCTCTCCAGTCCCTCAAGAGTCTCGCCCCACGCCCGGGTCTTAGACCCACTGATGGCAAGCTGCCCCCCCCCCCCTACCCCTCATAAAGAAAGGCCTCGTCCGCCAGCTCCTGGGCTGACAGCTCGTCATCAGTCCGGCCGTGGCGCAGTCTCCTCCGGTGGCCGTAGAGCCGTCGAGCCGCCGAACAGGCTATCCGGAGGCTGGCGATCTCCATAGACCACCAGTAGACCTCGCGGCGGCGGCGGAAGCGGCGTCGGGACCTCGGCATGGCCGTGTCACACACGGCCGTCACTGCCTCCCGAAACTGGCTCACCGCAACGTCCACGTCCAAGTGCACGGGACCAGCAAACCACGACTGGACGATCGCAGCCTCTTCCGCCAGGTCGGCGTCAAGGCAACTGATCGTCCAGCGCGGAAAGTCGGCCCGCGTCACGCGCTGGGATCCTCCTTGATTGTGGGAGGTGGAAACCTCGAATCGCACATATTTGTGGTCCGAGAGCGTCTCCACCTCCGACATCACCCTCCAGCCTCGGATACGTGCTGCGACAGACGGGGTGGCGAACGACAGATCCACCACGGACCCCCCATTCTGTCGCACGCACGTATGAGCCGAACCCCTGTTCAACAGGGTTAACCCCGTGGCAACCGCCCACTCCCTAACAATCTCCCCGCGAGTGTTAGTGGAGGGGTTGCCCCAGTCCCTGGCCTTTGCGTTCAGGTCCCCCATTAGGAGGACCTGACGCGACCCCTGCCTCCTCACTGCCGCGGACAAGAGGTCTACAAAGACCTCCAGTTCCGCGGCAGTCCGGTTGGGGGAGAAGTATGTGCCAATGACAACATACTCCCCCCACTTGGCCACGACGTACCCCGAGCCCCTTTCTTCAACAGAAAGGGGTGGGTCGCCTGGCCTTCCCACAATAGCCACGGAGCCATCAAGATCACCAGCCCAACAAGGATGTTGGGGTGGGACGTAATATGGCTCCGCGGTAACCGCCACATCTATCTCCCACTGCGCCAGGGACTGCATGAACAGATCCTGGGCCCTGGCGCAGTGAATGAGGTTAGTCTGGAGGAGGTTGTGATGTCTGACTTGATCCATCAATCAGACATCACAACCACCTCGCGCGCAGGGGAGCGTGCGGCCCGGCTTGCCACCACGGGGGCAGCTTGGGTCCCTGGGACCCTCCCTCTGGTCTTAGGGGGGGGCACAGATTTTTTTTTTTTTTTTTTTTTTTTTTTTATTAATTACATAACTATTACATACAATATAAAAATGTTGCACCAAAAAACCACGGTAGGTTTGACATGGTGCTCACATTCATTGCGCCCGCTTTAAGTATAGGCATGTATATAGGTTAAGTACATAACTAAGTTATAATTGACATTCCTAATTTTGGATTGAGTCATACTTCGTATTTCATTTTACAGAGGGTAGGTAGGTACGGTAAGTATTCTATCAGTTATCTGGTTCCCATAGTATATTAATTATATTATACAAAGAGTTAACGTAATATTTTGAAGAATTATTATTAAAGTGGGTTAGGTGGCTTAAGTTGAACGGTGAACGACTAGCTCGTCACGTCATTCAATCACATAAAAAAAAAAAAAAAAAAAAAAAAAAAGTTTTTCTATAGATTTTTACATAAATAATCATTTTACATAAATAAACAATATTAAAAACTGAACTGATCCGGTGAGATACATAGGTAGTAGGAATACCTACACTTATAAAAAAATTAAACACGTCAGTACAGTAAAAAAAAAAATCTTGATGGTCCGGAGATAAATCTTGGCTACCTGGTTTTATAGACATCTAGGTATTACCTATTCTTATTCAGTCGATCCGCCTGTGTGGCTAAGTTGTCAATATCCTCCTCCGATTTCACCACAAGGGGTTTTGCGTTGTCCTCCTTACGAACCAAAATCTTGCCGTCTTGAAACCATACATATTTAAATAATGGTCTCAACTTTTCCCCCCATGACGTGTCCTGCAGGCTTACCGGACTCCGCACAGCACACTCTTAAAACAGCGCAAGGGACGCACCTCCAGCGCCACCACTCGTGCCGAGCTCCATCCCACCAGCAGCCTGCCCCACTGCGACAGCATCTTGGCTGCCGAAACCGGGCAGGATACCAGGGTGGAACCCGTGCCGTCAAAGCCAGGGGCCACCTCCTTCACCGTCACCCGCTGCACGTCACAGCCACCCATCTTGGCCACCGCTTCAGCCACCTTCTCCTTCGTGGCTGCATCATCCAGACCCGTAATTCTAAGATGTGCAGACTTTACGGGCCTGGCGACGGTGGCCACCTCGGACAGGACGCCGCGGAGTTTCTCCGCAAGCTGATCCGCCTTGTCCAAGTTCTGGGAGCCAGGAACCTCCAGCATCCTAGCTCCCGTGGCCGTCTTTCTGAAGCGGACGTGCGGGATCCCCATTTCCTTCACGTCCACCTTCTCTTGCGCCATCTCTATAATGGCGCGATATGTCACCCCCTTTTCCGCAGCTTCTGGCTGTATGGTTAATACAACCGCTGCGGTCTTAGGGGGCTTCAGCGCCGTCTTTTTAGCCCTGGTGGTGGTGGCTGCCGGCTTTTTTGCCGCAGGAGTGGCTGGCTTTCTGGCTGGGGCACGGGACGCGGGGATAATGATGGGCGCTGTTGAGGAGAGGGATGACTTTCCCTTCCCCTTGCCCTTCCCTTTCCCCTTGCCCACCACCGTGGCCCAGCTCCCCTCTTTGGCGGCGGCTTCGCTCACGCCTTGGGGCCCCCTGGATGTTGAGGGGACCGCAGCCGTTGTCGCCGGGGTGGTGACTACCGCCTTCATGGTCACGGCTCGCGTCCCCGCTTTGGGAGCGGAGGTGCGAGCCGGCGTGGGCACCGGCTGTGTTGGCATGGCCACGGCCGCCGTCTTCTTCGCATCTGCTCTTAGAGGCGGGCGAACCGTGGGAGCGGGCGGGAGCCGGTCCTCAAGCACTGCGAGGCGAGCGGTGAGCATCTCCCCAAACGTTACCGTCAGGGAGTGGCTCAGCTTCTCTACCAGCTCAGCCCCTATCGGTACGGCGGTGGGGCGTCCTTCTGCGGCAGCTGCGGTGGCAGTGGCGGTGGCGGCAGTGGAGGCGGCGATAGCAGCGGCCGTCTTGGCTTCAGTGAAGCCTTGACGCAGCGCCTTCACCTCCGCCTTCATCGCCTCCAACTCCATGCGCATGCGCTTGTTTTCGGCCCGCAGCCGTCGGGTCTCCTCGGCTTCACTCCTGCCCGCTAGGGCATCTACTACCTCCGCCAATGTCGACGCCGACTTCTTCAGGCGGGAGACAAACTCGCCCTTCAGGTTGCCAGATTGTTTTGCAACCTCCAAGATACAGGCCAGCTTCTCTCCCGCCTGTGCCCTCAACTCCTGTGCGTTAAGCACGCTGAAGTCGTCCACCACGAGTTGAGAACCGGAATCACTTCCGGTCCCCATCCCGGGGCCGACGACGCCAGCGGCTGGCCCCTTCAGGAACTGGCGAGCCCGTAAGGTGCTCTCCAGTTCCCCATCTGTTGACACGTCCGGTGGTGGGGGGGGCTTTTTAAAGTCCCCCCTTGAAAGACCTGCCGAAGTTCCGGCGGCCTTTCCTCTCCCTCTCTTTCCTGTCGCCACCTTTGCAGCCACCGTCCCCTCGGTTTCCGTGTCCGAGTTAACCCACCCGGGCATGAACATCGAAGCCAACGGCCGCTTGCGAAGACGGCTCTTCCTCCCCTCGTCCGAGTCTCTGGACAGTGGCTCGCAACTCATGTCCGAATCCGAGAGGTCCGACGAGTTTGCTGGTTTTGTCGACGAAGCATCGGCAAGAGCAGCAAAGCTGTTCCCCTTCAGAGCCGGACTGCCAGCAGCCACTGCCAGACCCGTCTCGTTCGTGTCGCATGGTGATAAAACCACGCGACAATCTTTCCGCTTGCTTAAATCAGTGTCCTTGTTCGCGCGTGTAGTCGGGCGAGGGCCATGGCCCTCGAGGCTTTTGTTGCCCCCCCCCAGAGTACGAGGGGCTGAATGCCGGCGAGCTCTTGCCGGCACCGAAGGATTGTGTCATCGAGTGACCTTTACCAACCTGGGGACGTTTTTCACAATAGTGTAGGGTTACCTCTACGCCCTTGGTGCTTGGTAGCACGCCTTTCTTGCTAGATAATTTCAATGTTCATTAGTATGTTATTTTATGGTATTTAGCTTTCCATGTTGTGTTTTCTTCCATTGTAATATATCCTAGGCGATCGCTGGAGGCCCCTGGAATGATTTGATACATGTATTTTATCTGTAATGATCTACTAGAGACGATAGGTACCTTTTTATGTTTTCTTGGTTATTGTACATAATATGTTGAGCTCTAAAATTGTGTTTATAGCTTTTATTATGGGTTACTTTGGCAGTGGATCGATGGATACAGATCATAGGAACACGTTACGTGTTGTTTCTCTAGACCTTTCACGCTATTACGAGTGTTTTGAGAGGAAATAACTTTTTCTATTTACCTCACAGATCTTCACCAAATTCGCACATGAGTTGAAGCAGATTTTATTACGAGTTTTCATCGTATTTTCATGCGGATTCTTCCATTAGTTGCTCTAATATATCGATTTTAATGTTTGTTTACTTTTTTGACAAATGTCACTTTTGACTTTGCCAAACCCCTAAAATGAGATTCTTCGCGAAAGGTTACATGATTTTACGCGTATTTGATGCTAGCCGTTCATAAAATTATGACAGATTTTCAAAATTCCTTCTTTCGTTTTTCAAAGATTGTGACTGATGTCGTGGTGGCCACCGCAGACTATATAAGCGGGACATGGCCACACAAAACTTCAGTTTTTATCTTGGGTTTAATCAGATATCTTAAAAATAGTGCTCCTGTTGGAGCGAGGAAGTCCTGTCATAGGTACCTTACCCCTGGGTAACCCGCGAGTCGCGAGAAAGAGTCACCTTGGCCGCTTTGGGATTCCCCTAGGGGCCACATAACTTCTGTTCACAGCAAGATCTTTGTCCGTGTCGCTTATCCTGAACCTGCCTGCGAAGCGGTAACCTCTCCGTGGCTGCTCCGGGTCACCCCCTGCTCGAGACTGGACTAAAGTGGTGGCTCCACGCCAGCCGCCCGCTGTGCCGTCAGATGCTCCCTGCCGGTCCGGACTCCGAGCCCTGGGGCCGAGGCGTTCCGCACCGGTTGCTGTTGTGCCCCTAAGCACAACACTCTTCATTGCCGCACCATTGGCGGCTATCCTAGTGTCTTCAAACTCCACCAATCACCGGCTAGTCCTGGCCTATGCTCCAGAGCAGGGCACTCCTTCAACTACCCGCTGTGCACGAACGGCCTACACTCCGCTGCCACTCCCGCTCTCCTGAGGGTGATCGAGTTCCCCCCTGGTTGGAGCCGGATCACCGAGGCGGCGCGTTACCTGTTTACACCGTGCTGGACATCTAGACGCCCGGCTAGAACTATTGAGAAGTTACGTTTCCCTAATAAAATTATTACGATCTGTTATTTTATGTTAGGTAGGGTTATTATAATATGTCAAATAAATATACATAGAGTATTAGGTAGGTGGTATAGCGTTAGAATAGGCAATCGGACAAATAGGTCTAGTAAAATAGGTTGGATTAGGACCTTAGAGTATATATGAGGACGGGCTTATAAGTTAATATATGTATAGAACAATTCAAGTCTTTTATTTAACTGTAGGATACACTACAATAGCCTTTGTCCATTTTGCACCTTTTTTGAAGGGGGTTTGGTCCCCCTTTTGAGGCCCTCGCAGGTGGGTTCCCCCCACCCATACATCCCTTGTGCGAGCCTCAAACACGGGATTTGGTCTCCTTATCTACGTCCATCGCGTTAATCAGGCAATGCCGCCACAGACAAACATTGACCGATTTCCACGATGGACGCTTCCTCCGTTGCAAGTGCGACACCTTGCCGGCTCGCGTCGCCGCTACTCAGCATAAGGCCAAGACGCCGACCGAGCCATCTAGCGACTAGGGACAAACACAACAAAACAATAACAAGAACGAACAAATGGGACAACACCAGACACAGACAAACATGATTTCGTCGCTCCAACTTGCGAAATGAAGACCTCCACAAAGATAAAAGCTCTAAGTGGGGGTCTCCGTTTCGCCCGCTCACGTCGCCGCTACCCAGCATAAGGCTAGGACGCCAACCGAGCCCCGCAGCCATTCAAGGCCGCCATGACTCGCGCCACCACTTCCCGGACTCTCCGGGGCGCTGGCTGAGCCCGCTTATGGGCAGTTTAACCCATCACTGGGTCTCTGCCCCGCCTCATCCACCTGTGGAGAGGCCCCTCTGTGCTAGTTTTGGTTCGCGCCGGACACATCCGGTACCCCCCATATCTGGGGGGCTTTCCCCTATCCACCACCTGGGGACGCGCCCGATGGGAGACTAGCAACTCCACACGGGAACCTTTTTTTTTTTTTTTTTTTTTTGGGGGAGGAAAATGCCCACGCATTCCCCTGCCGACACGGGGGTGGAGGCAGGGGATATGTGGGACTCGAACCCACTAAAAACCTCCCCATGAGCAGTCTACCGCCGATGTGGAGCGAGGTGGGGTCGCGTTCGCAATCGAGCCATCCCGCCCCGGCGGTAGGCCCTTTCGGGCCTTTTTGCGCCTTGGGATGGGTAACCTTGCTCACCAAGGCCACCCACCAGACTTGTGGGACCGTGCTATACGGCGGAGAGTCCCCCGACTCTCCACCAGTGGCCCCACTACGGAGGAGGGAGGAGGTGCGCAAAACGCCTCCTCCTCCCCCCCGTACGTCTGCGCCGGAGCAGGTCAGCTCCAGCGGCATCCTCTCTGACCCGCTCCGCGGTCTCCTTCTGCACCATCACCTCTTCGCAGAAAGAGACCACCGCCTGCCACGACCTCTCGCTGTCAAGCATGGCAAGCACCACGCTCGGCAGCGAGAGATCGGGGCCTACTGCCATCGAAAGTGTGCGCCACTGCGGGTCCCATGCGGCACACACTTCCAGCGTGTGGGGCGCTGAATCTTCCAGCGCTCCACACTCATGGCAGACGGAGGTCGCCTCCCGTCTCGCGATTTGGTGCAGGTACTTTCCGAAGCAACCATGCCCGGAAAGCACCTGCACCAATCGGAACGTCAACGACCCGTGGGGCCGCCTCACCCACCTCTGGAGGACCGGACGGATGGCCTCCACCGTCCTTTGCCCAGGAACCGGTGGAGCCAGGTCCTCTACCCACCGCCGCAACAGTGCGGCCCGCGCCTGCCGCCGCATGCGCCTTACCTCTTCCCAGCCCGAGGGCTCCCCTCGAGACCTCCTCGCCGCCACAAAGTGATACACTTCGGCGAGGATCTCGGCTTGGAGCTCCCAGGGTGGGTCTCCGGCCAGGACGCACGCTGCCGTCCAGGACACCGTTCGGTACCCGCGTATCGCCCTCGTCGCAATAACCCGCTGCGGACGTAGCAGCAGGGTCTTGTTGCTGCGATCGAGGGCGTCCACCCAAACCGGTGCCCCGTACAATGCCATACTCCGGATCACTCCGGAGTATAGACGGCGACATACGGCGCTTGGGCTACCCATATTGGGCAGCAGCCTCCCCAAGGCGGCCGCAGCTCCCACCGCTTTTGGGGCCAACTGGGCAAAGTGGGCCCCAAATGCCCATCTCCCGTCCAGGGTAAGGCCCAGATATTTCATCTGGGCCTTAACCGGGACGGGAACCCCATCCAGTACCACCCGTGTACCTGGAGGGGGTCCTCCCCGAGGCCCATGGAACAAGAGGGCCTCGGTTTTGGAGAGGGCGACCTCCAGACCCAGGGCGCGTATGCGGTCAACCACAAGGCTAGTGCCTACCGTGGCCAGCCGCACCGCCTCCCCGAGGTCTTTCCCTCTCGCTACGACCAGGGTGTCGTCTGCGTAGCACGCAACCCGCATATTTGCGGGAAACGTGCCACGCAGCACCCAGTCATAGCCTATGTTCCACAGGAGCGGCCCCAGCACCGACCCCTGTGGAACCCCGCAGGAGACGCGACGGTGCCTTAAGCCGTCGCGTCCCTCCACCAGGACCTCGCGGTCCTGGAGGTAGTCAGCCAACAGCCTCCGCAAATACAGGGGCACTCCATGATAACGGAGCGCCTCCTGTATTGTCCCATGCGGGAGGCTGTTGAAGGCATTGGCTATATCTAGCGATACAGCCAACGCCTTTTCCCTCTCACCGACCGCCTCCTGCGTCCACCTCTTGAGCCAGAGAAGGGCGTCTATTGTAGAACGCCCCTCCCTGAACCCATACTGGGCCTCGGACAGCCCAGGCCCCGTCCCCTCCAGGTGCCGGATGACACGGGAAGCTACCACCCTCTCCAGCAGCTTTCCCGTGTCATCCAGCAGCACTATGGGCCTGTATGCGGAAGGCGAATCGACGGGTCGACCCTCCTTCCACAACAAGCACAATCGGCAGTCCTTCCACAGCTTCGGGAACCGTCCCGACGTAAGGCACACGTCGAACAGTTCCCGAAGCCGGTCGCCCATCTCCTGCAGGGCGATCCTGAGGACTCGGCCAGGGACTCCGTCTGGACCAGGGGCCGTCCTCCTCCCTCGCAGCCGATTGACGGCGACCTCCATCTCCACCTCTGACACAGGTGGAATGGAGGCCTCGTCCAGCTCCTCGGGGACCGGAACCGGCACTGCCATCGTCGGTGGGGTGTGGGAGGGGCCATCGGGGAATAGCCCCTCCAACACCGCGCCGAGGACCTCCGGCTCAAGGGACTCGGCCACTGGGGACGTCTGGCCCCGGAACTTATTCCGGGCAGCCCTGTACGGACGTCCCCATGGGTCTCTCTCCAGTCCCTCAAGAGTCTCGCCCCACGCCCGGGTCTTAGACCTACTGATGGCAAGCTGCAGCGCCTGCTTGGCGGTGCGATACCCCTCATAAAGAAAGGCCTCGTCCGCCAGCTCCTGGGCTGACAGCTCGTCATCAGTCCGGCCGTGGCGCAGTCTCCTCCGGTGGCCGTAGAGCCGTCGAGCCGCCGAACAGGCTATCCGGAGGCTGGCGATCTCCATAGACCACCAGTAGACCTCGCGGCGGCGGCGGAAGCGGCGTCGGGACCTCGGCATGGCCGTGTCACACACGGCCGTCACTGCCTCCCGAAACTGGCTCACCGCAACGTCCACGTCCAAGTGCACGGGACCAGCAAACCACGACTGGACGATCGCAGCCTCTTCCGCCAGGTCGGCGTCAAGGCAACTGATCGTCCAGCGCGGAAAGTCGGCCCGCGTCACGCGCTGGGATCCTCCTTGATTGTGGGAGGTGGAAACCTCGAATCGCACATATTTGTGGTCCGAGAGCGTCTCCACCTCCGACATCACCCTCCAGCCTCGGATACGTGCTGCGACAGACGGGGTGGCGAACGACAGATCCACCACGGACCCCCCATTCTGTCGCACGCACGTATGAGCCGAACCCCTGTTCAACAGGGTTAACCCCGTGGCAACCGCCCACTCCCTAACAATCTCCCCGCGAGTGTTAGTGGAGGGGTTGCCCCAGTCCCTGGCCTTTGCGTTCAGGTCCCCCATTAGGAGGACCTGACGCGACCCCTGCCTCCTCACTGCCGCGGACAAGAGGTCTACAAAGACCTCCAGTTCCGCGGCAGTCCGGTTGGGGGAGAAGTATGTGCCAATGACAACATACTCCCCCCACTTGGCCACGACGTACCCCGAGCCCCTTTCTTCAACAGAAAGGGGTGGGTCGCCTGGCCTTCTCACAATAGCCACGGAGCCATCAAGATCACCAGCCCAACAAGGATGTTGGGGTGGGACGTAATATGGCTCCGCGGTAACCGCCACATCTATCTCCCACTGCGCCAGGGACTGCATGAACAGATCCTGGGCCCTGGCGCAGTGAATGAGGTTAGTCTGGAGGAGGTTGTGATGTCTGACTTGATCCATCAATCAGACATCACAACCACCTCGCGCGCAGGGGAGCGTGCGGCCCGGCTTGCCACCACGGGGGCAGCTTGGGTCCCTGGGACCCTCCCTCTGGTCTTAGGGGGGGCACAGATGTTCCCCCCCATGACGTGTCCTGCAGGCTTACCGGACTCCGCACAGATGGTGCAGTGCGGGTTGGCTTTCCGGCAGCCGGCCGCCCGATGCCCAGTGCCTCCACACCGGAAGCACTGGTCACCCCTATCAGTCGACGAGGGGCACTGGGTGCGCGTGTGTCCCAGTCCCATGCACTTAAAACAGCGCAAGGGACGCACCTCCAGCGCCACCACTCGTGCCGAGCTCCATCCCACCAGCAGCCTGCCCCGCTGCGACAGCATCTTGGCTGCCGAAACCGGGCAGGATACCAGGGTGGAACCCGTGCCGTCAAAGCCAGGGGCCACCTCCTTCACCGTCACCCGCTGCACGTCACAGCCACCCATCTTGGCCACCGCTTCAGCCACCTTCTCCTTCGTGGCTGCATCATCCAGACCCGTAATTCTAAGATGTGCAGACTTTACGGGCCTGGCGACGGTGGCCACCTCGGACAGGACGCCGCGGAGTTTCTCCGCAAGCTGATCCGCCTTGTCCGAGTTCTGGGAGCCAGGAACCTCCAGCATCCTAGCTCCCGTGGCCGTCTTTCTGAAGCGGACGTGCGGGATCCCCATTTCCTTCACGTCCACCTTCTCTTGCGCCATCTCTATAATGGCGCGATATGTCACCCCCTTTTCCGCAGCTTCTGGCTGTATGGTTAATACAACCGCTGCGGTCTTAGGGGGCTTCAGCGCCGTCTTTTTAGCCCTGGTGGTGGTGGCTGCCGGCTTTTTTGCCGCAGGAGTGGCTGGCTTTCTGGCTGGGGCACGGGACGCGGGGATAATGATGGGCGCTGTTGAGGAGAGGGATGACTTTCCCTTCCCCTTGCCCTTCCCTTTCCCTTAAATCAGTGTCCTTGTTCGCGCGTGTAGTCGGGCGAGGGCCATGGCCCTCGAGGCTTTTGTTGCCCCCCCCCAGAGTACGAGGGGCTGAATGCCGGCGAGCTCTTGCCGGCACCGAAGGATTGTGTCATCGAGTGACCTTTACCAACCTGGGGACGTTTTTCACAATAGCCTTTGTCCATTTTGCACCTTTTTTGAAGGGGGTTTGGTCCCCCTTTTGAGGCCCTCGCAGGTGGGTTCCCCCCACCCATACATCCCTTGTGCGAGCCTCAAACACGGGATTTGGTCTCCTTATCTACGTCCATCGCGTTAATCAGGCAATGCCGCCACAGACAAACATTGACCGATTTCCACGATGGACGCTTCCTCCGTTGCAAGTGCGACACCTTGCCGGCTCGCGTCGCCGCT
Source organism: Ennomos quercinarius (assembly GCA_910589525.2). Classification (NCBI taxonomy): domain Eukaryota; kingdom Metazoa; phylum Arthropoda; class Insecta; order Lepidoptera; family Geometridae; genus Ennomos; species Ennomos quercinarius. The sequence continues at coordinate 15,907,614 of OU342507.1, read as the reverse complement.
ACTCAGCATAAGGCCAAGACGCCGACCGAGCCATCTAGCGACTAGGGACAAACACAACAAAACAATAACAAGAACGAACAAATGGGACAACACCAGACACAGACAAACATGATTTCGTCGCTCCAACTTGCGAAATGAAGACCTCCACAAAGATAAAAGCTCTAAGTGGGGGTCTCCGTTTCGCCCGCTCGCGTCGCCGCTACCCAGCATAAGGCTAGGACGCCGACCGAGCCCCGCAGCCATTCAAGGCCGCCATGACTCGCGCCACCGCTTCCCGGACTCTCCGGGGCGCTGGCTGAGCCCGCTTATGGGCAGTTTAACCCATCACTGAGTCTCTGCCCCGCCTCATCCACCTGTGGAGAGGCCCCTCTGTGCTAGTTTTGGTTCGCGCCGGACACATCCGGTACCCCCCATATCTGGGGGGCTTTCCCCTATCCACCACCTGGGGACGCGCCCGATGGGAGACTAGCAACTCCACACGGGTCCACACGGGAACCTTTTTTTTTTTTTTTTTTTGAGGGGGGGAAATGCCCTCGCACTTCCCTGCCACCACGGGGGTGATGGCAGGGGGTATGTGGGACTCGAACCCACTAAAACCCCCCCGTGATCCGTCCGCCGCCGGGATGGGGCGAGATAGGGTCGCGGTAGCATTCACTATCTCGCCCCGACGGTAGGCCCTTTCGCGCCAGTGGGTGGGTAACTTTACACCTCGGTTACCCACCAGACGTGTGGGGCCGTGTGAGCACAGCGGAGAGTCCCCCGACTCTCCACTGCCGACCCCACTACGGAGGGTGGAGAAGGCGCGCGAAACGCCTCCTCCGTCCCCCGGTCCGTCTGCGCCGGATCGGGTCAGAGTTGGCATCATCCTCCCTGACCCGCTCCGCAGCCTCCTTCTGCGACATCACCGCCTCACAGAAGGAGACTGTTGCCTGCCACGCTCTCTCGCTGTCGAGCATGGCGTTTACCACGCTCGGCAACGAGAGGTCCCGGCCAACGACCGCTGAAAGTGTGCGCCGCTCAGAATCCCAAGCGACGCACACCTCCAGCGTGTGGGGCGCCGTATCCTCCGGCGCGCCACATTCGTGGCAGGCCGGGGTCACCTCCCGTCTCGCAATTTGGTGCAGGTACTTTCCAAAGCATCCGTGCCCGGAATGTACCTGCACCAAGCGGAAAGTCAGCGACCCATATGGCCGCCGCACCCACTCCCGGAGGACCGGGCGGATGGCCTCCACCGTCCTCTGCCCAGGCACCGGTGGAGCCAGGTCCTCCGTCCACCGCCGCAACAGGGCGGCCCGCGCCTGCCTCCGCAGGCGCCTGACCTCCTCCCACGCTGGGGGCTGCTCGCCGCCACGAAGTGATAAACTTCGGCGAGGGTCTCCGCTTCGAGCTCCCAGGGGGCATCACCGGCCAGCACGCATGCCGCCGTCCAGGACACCGTCCGGTATCCGCGGATCGCCCTCGTCGCAATGACCCAATCCACACGGGAACCTTTTTTTTTTTTTTTTTAAACCTGGTAAAAATACTTTATGTATTCCACCCGCCGCGGGGGCAACTGGTGGATATGTGGGACTCTCCGCTAATGAGACGGCCTACCCACTAAAAATCCAGGGGTACCTACCCAGCGCCTTGAGCTGGGGCCCCGGGTTCGCTTTCGCTCTCTACTCGCGGACCCAGCAGCGCAAGCCGCAACCGGCATCATCCTCACCATCTCGTGATGGGGACATCTCAGATCGGCGCACCAGTACCTAGCATGCCGTCCGTCCATGGGATCTGTAGGCAGGTGAAGAACCCCACCGATTCAACACCCGCAGATCCGTTCACCGATGTCCCGGACCCGGGGCACTAGGCCCAGGGTCAACGGACATCGGCGCGTCCTTATCCCTCGCTTTAGCAGGGCGGGCACGAGTCGAAGTGGCCTTACGGTCCGCCTTCGCTCTGTTGCCCTTCCTCCGCTTCGGCTTGGGTCTAAGGGCCTCACAGCCCACTGCTCCCATCCGATGATTGGCCTTGAGGTTCTTCGCCGCACACAGGACACAGTGTGCAGCAGCTGAACACTCACAGGCCACGTGGCCAGGTTTTCCGCAGCGATAACAAAGATCGCTGCGGTCGACCTGGGATGGGCATTTCTGCCGTACGTGTCCTCTCTCCAAGCAGCGGTAGCAGATGAAGGGCTTCGGCTCTAGCAGGTGGACTCTTAACGAGCTCCAACCTACGAGCAACCTACCCTTACCCGCTACCGCCTTGGCAGCCTCAACCGGGCACCGCACCCACATCGAACCGACCCCGATAAAATTATTGCGAACTTCGCTATATTTTATCGAGTCGGCCGAATAGCCACCAACTCGCGCGACCTCAGCCGCGACTTCGTCCGAAGACACAGAGTCGTCGAGGCCAGAAATGCGCATTTCTGCGCACTTCCTCGGCCTAGAGACCCTGACGAACCCTGCCGGGAGTACCTCCCTCAGCCTCGCCATCAATAAGTCCGCCTTATTGCCACTGTCGGCACCCGGTATTTCGAACATGCGAGCCCCAGCTGCCGAAATTCGGAAGTGCATGTCCTCTATGCCCAGGTCCGGAAGCTTCACTTGAGCCCTGGCTCTCGTGATCATGTCGTTGTAGGTTACCCCCTTCTCCGCAGCCAAAGGCTGCAGATTGAGGGCAACCACCGACGACCGTGGCGGGCGCAGCTTCGCCGCCGGAGTTCTGGTCTGTGGTGCACTTTGCACCGCACCAGCCCCTTTGACTATTCCGCGCTTCGCCACGCTGCTCCATGGCTCCGTCATGGCCTTGGGTGCTGGTGGAAGCACCCGAGGCTCCTCCTGTGCAGGTGGTTGCGTTGGTCCACCCTTTTTCTTCCCCTTTCCCTTAGCCTCTCCGACTGCCGGCTTAGAAGCAGGGGCCGCGGCTTTCGCCGCCTGAGCCTGCTTCCTGTCCGCTGCAAGTGGGGGTCGGGTCGGCTTCTCAGCGGGAAGCCTTTTCTCCAGCGCTTCGAGTCGAGCATTCACCATGGTCCCCACCTTGACCATGATGTCTCGCTCAAACTCTCCACCATCCTGTTTCGCCGGTGAGGCGTGACGACGGATCACTCCGCTTTCACGCCTGGGAAGCGGGGCAGGGCAGGGTGGCTCAACCGCCGCACTCTCGCGAGTGACAGAGGGAGCCGGGCTCTGTTGCCCTTGCGCCTTCCTGAGCTCCTCCACATCCAGCTTCATCTGAGCCATCTCCTTACGGAGATCGCCCACTTCAGCCTTCAGCCGAGCATTGTCGGCCTGGAGGAGCTTCGTCTCGTCAGACACGGAGTGGATACCCAACTCCGTGACTGCCTCCTTGATGGAGGCCGCCGCATCCTTAAGGTATCGGACAAAGGTCCCCTTAAGATTCGCCGACCTCGATGCCACCTCGGTGATTATGGTGAGACTGCCCTCCACAGCACTCACCAGCTCAGCGTTCGATCTGGGAATGGGATCGCTCCCACTCCCTGGTGTCACGCGAGCCATCCGCTTCTCGCGGTCCTCCCTGATTAAGTTCGCCAGGTCCTCCTCGGCCTGCATGCGGCGTTCTTCTCGCTTGAGAGCGATCAACTCCGCTCTGCCCTTGGAGAGCCCAACGCAATCATAGGTCCTTGAAGGGTGACCTCTTCCTCGTCTAGCCTGCGGCTCGTACCGGCTCATCTCCCGATCGGAAGTGTAGTCGGAGCCCGAATCGCAGCCAGACAATCTCCTCTTTCGCCCCAGTAATGAGTCGAGACTCATGTTGGAGCCCAGCGAGCCTGACTCAAGATCATCGGAGTCAACTGCCGGCTTCGCCTTCGTAAAACGCCCTTTTTCGTCCCTCACGGGACCTACGCCTTTCTTCTCTGATGCAGAATGGTGACTTTTGCCCCCCCCAGAATACGAGGGGCAGCCTCCCTTAGGAGGGCAGGATTCTCCACCTACGTTATCGGTGGTACCTACCTGGGGTAGTTTACTATTTCTATTTAAGTCAGCCATGGTTTTTGTCGGTTAAAAGGCCCGACAGCCTATAAGGGGACAAACACAAACATAAAACAAAAACAAGTACAAACAGGTTGGACAATACACAAGACGAGACAAAGCACACAAAATTCTGGTTTCCACCAGTTGCCCGACGGGGTGGCCGAGTTGACCCTCCCCGCCGCGCCGCAAGCCTTGCAGGCCTGCCATACACCGGCCCGAAGGCCCTCTGCAGCCGAAACTGCTCCACCAGCTGCCCGACAGGGTGGCCGAGTTGACCCTCCCTGCCGCGCACTGTGTGCCTTGAAGGCACACCATCCCCGACCCACACCACCGCTACCCGGACTATCCAGGGCGCCGGCGCGAGTCTCTCGCATAGTCGCCAGCTGCGACTGTGCGCTACCCGCCTCTCTGCTGCGCCTTATGCCTAGACATAAGGATCGCAGAGAGGCCCCACCAGGATTTAGCCAACGACTAACAAGAACCCCGAAGGGAAGTTATTAGCCGTCGCCCAGGGTGCACCGGTCCAAGTGCTGCCCTTCCCCCCGGATGCAAGCATCCATAAGGGACTGGCAATACTCGGGGCAAACGTGGAGGTATCCTGGCCCGCACCCCAACCTAACCTAACCTTTTTTTTTTTTTTTTTTTTAGCCTGGTAAAAATACTTTATGTATTCCACCAGCCGTGAGGGCAACTGGTGGATATGTGGGACTCTCCGCTAATGAGACGGCCTACCCACTAAAAATCCAGGGGTACCTACCCAGCGCCTTGTGCTGGGGCCCCGGGTTCGCTTTCGCACTCTACGCGCGGACCCAGCAGCGCAAGCCGCAACCGGCATCACACCGTCTCGTGACGGGGACCTCTCAGATCGGCGCACCAGTACCCAGCACGCCGTCCGTCCATGGGATCTATAGGCAGGTGAAGAACCCCCTCCGGTTCAACACCCGCAGACCCGTTCACCGACGTCCCGGACCCGGGGCACTAGGCCCAGGGTCAACGGACATCGGCGCGTCCTTATCCCTCGCCTTAGCAGGGCGGGCACGAGTCGAAGTGGCCTTCCGGTCCGCCCTCGCCCTGCCCCTCCTCCGCTTCGGCTTGGGTCTAAGGGCCTCACAGCCCACTGCTCCCATTCGGTGATCAGCCTTGAGGTTCTTTGCCACACACAAGGAACAGTGTGCAGCAGCCGAACACTCGCAGGCCACGTGGCCAGGCTTTCCGCAGCGATAACAAAGATCACTGCGGTCAACCTGGGATGGGCATTTCTGCCGCACGTGTCCCCTCTCCAAGCAGCGGTAACAGATAAAGGGCTTCGGCTCTAGCAGGTGGACTCTTACCGAGCTCCAACCTACGAGCAACCTACCCTTACCCGCCACCACCTTGGCGGCCTCAACCGGGCACCGCACCCACATCGAACCAAGCCCGATAAAATTACTGCGAACTTCGCTGTATTTTATTGAGTCGGCCGAACAACCACCAACTCGCGCGACCTCAGCCGCGACCTCATCTGAAGTAACGGAGTCGTCGAGGCCGGAAATGCGCATTTCTGCGCACTTTCTCGGCCTGGAAATCCGGACGAACCCCGCCGGGAGGAGCTCCCTCAACTTTGCCGCCAATGCGTCCGCCTTGTCATTACTATCAGCCCCCGGTATCTCGAACATACGAGCACCCGCCGCCGAAATTCGGAAGCGCATGTCCGGTATGCCCAAGTCCGTGAGCTTCAAGTTTGACCTGGCTCTCATGATCATGTCGGTGTACGTCACCCCTTTCTCCACAGCCAAAGGCTGCAGATTGAGGGCAACCACCGACGAACGTGGCGGGCGCAGCTTCGCCACCGGAGTTCTGGTCTGCGGTGCACTTTGCACCGCTTCAGCCCCTATGACTATTCCGCGCTTCGCCACGCTGCTCCACGGCTCCGTCATGTCCTTGGGTGCTGGTGGAAGCACCCGAGGCTTCTTCTGTGCTGGTGGTTTTGCTGGACCACCCTTCTTCTTCCCCTTTCCTTTAACCTCCCCGACTGCCGGCTCAGAAGCAGGGGCCGCGGCTTTCGCCGCCTGAGCCTGCTTCCTGTCCGCTGCAAGTGGGGGTCGGGTCGGCTTCTCAGCGGGAAGCCTTTTCTCCAGCGCTTCAAGTCGAGCATTCACCATGGTCCCCACCTTAACCATGATGTCTCGCTCAAACTCTCCACCATCCTGTTTCGCCGGTGAGGCGCGACGACGGATCACTCCGCTTTCACGCCTGGGAAGCGGGGCAGGGCAGGGTGGCTCAACCGCCGCACTCTCGCGAGTGACAGAGGGAGCCGGGCTCTGCTGCCCTTGCGCCTTCCTGAGCTCCTCCACATCCAGCTTCATCTGAGCCATCTCCTTACGGAGATCGCCCACTTCAGCCTTCAGCCGAGCATTGTCGGCCTGGAGGAGCTTCGTCTCGTCAGACACGGAGTGGACTGCCAACTCCGTGACTGCCTCCTTGATGGAGGCCGCCGCATCCTTAAGGAATCGGACAAAGGTCCCCTTAAGGTTCGACGACCTCGTCGCCACCTCGGTGATGACAGTGAGGCTGCCCTCCACAGCACTCACCAGCTCAGCGTTTGACCTGGGAAGGGGATCGCTCCCATTCCCTGGCGTCACGCGAGCCATCCGCTTCTCACGGTCCTCCCTTATCATGTTCGCCAGGTCCTCCTCGGCCTGCACGCGGCGTTCTTCTCGCTTAAGAGCGATCAACTCCGCTTTGCCCTTGGAGAGCCCGACGAACTCGCAGGTCCTTGGAGGGGGACCTCTTCCCCGTCTAGCCTGCGGCTCGTATCGGCTCAGCTCCCTATCGGAAGCGTACTCGGAGCCCGAGTCGCGGCCTGACAGCCTCCTCTTCCGCCCCACCCCGACTGAGTCGAGACTCATGGTGGAGCCCGCCGAGCCTGACTCGAAATCGTCCGAGTCCTGGACTGGCTTCGCACTAACAAAACGCCCTTTCTCGTCCCTCATGGGACCTCCGTGTTTTTTATTAAGGCAGTCTTTGCCCCCCCCAGAATACGAGGGGCAGCCTCCCTTAGGAGGGCAGGATTCTCCACCTACGTTCTCGGTGGTACCTACCTGGGGTACTAAATTTCTATTTAGACTTGCCATTTTTGTATGTCGGCTTACAGGCCCGACGGCCGAGGACAACACAAACACAAAACACAAACAAAAACAAACAGATGGGACAAAAACAGGACAAAGACAAAAGCAACAAATATTCTGGTATCCACCAGTTGCCCGACGGGGTGGCCGAGTTGACCCTCCCCGCCGCGCCGCAAGCCTTGCAGGCCTGCCATACACCGGCCCGAAGGCCCTCTGCAGCCGAAACTGCTCCACCAGCTGCCCGACAGGGTGGCCGAGTTGACCCTCCCTGCCGCGCACTGTGTGCCTTGAAGGCACACCATCCCCGACCCACACCACCGCTACCCGGACTATCCAGGGCGCCGGCGCGAGTCTCTCGCATAGTCGCCAGCTGCGACTGTGCGCTACCCGCCTCTCTGCTGCGCCTTATGCCTAGACATAAGGATCGCAGAGAGGCCCCACCAGGATTTAGCCAACGACTAACAAGAACCCCGAAGGGAAGTTATTAGCCGTCGCCCAGGGTGCACCGGTCCAAGTGCTGCCCTTCCCCCCGGATGCAAGCATCCATAAGGGACTGGCAATACTCGGGGCAAACGTGGAGGTATCCTGGCCCGCACCCCAACCTAACCTAACCTTTTTTTTTTTTTTTTTTTTTTTTTTTTTGGGGGGGGGAAATGCCCTCGCACTTCCCTGCCACCACGGGGGTGATGGCAGGGGGTATGTGGGACTCGAACCCACTAAAACCCCCCCGTGATCCGTCCGCCGCCGGGACGGGACGAGATAGGGTCGCGCTGGCATTCACTATCTCGCCCCAGCGGTAGGCCCTTCCGGGCCTCTGCGCCAGTGGGTGGGTAACCTTCCACCTCAGTTACCCACCAGACGTGTGGGACCGTGTGAGCGCAGCGGAGAGTCCCCCGACCCTCCGCCGCCGGCCCCACTACGGAGGACGAAGAAGGCGCCCGAAGCGCCTCCTCCGTCCCCCTCTCCGTCTGCGCCGGAGGGGGTCAGAGTTGGCATCGTCCTCTCTGACCCGCTCCGCAGCCTCCTTTTGCGACATCACCACCTCGCAAAAGGAGACCGTAGCCTGCCACGCTCTCTCGCTGTCGAGCATGGCGTTCACCACGCTCGGCAACGAGAGATCCCGGCCAACGACCGCTGAAAGTGTGCGCCGCTCAGACTCCCAAGCAGCGCACACCTCCAGCGTGTGGGGCGCCGTATCTTCCGGCGCCCCACATTCGTGGCAGGCTGGGGTCGCCTCCCGTCTCGCGATCTGGTGCAGGTACTTTCCGAAACATCCGTGTCCGGAAAGCACCTGCACCAATCGGAAGGTCAGCGACCCGAATGGCCGCCGCACCCACTCCCGGAGGACCGGGCGGATGGCCTCCACCGTCCTCTGCCCAGGCACCGGTGGAGCCAGGTCCTCCGTCCACCGCCGCAACAGGGCGGCCCGCGCCTGCCTCCGCAGGCGCCTGACCTCCTCCCACGCTGGGGGCTCTCCACGGGACCTCCTCGCCGCCACAAAGTGGTAAACTTCGGCGAGGGTTTCCGCTTCGAGCTCCCAGGGGGGATCACCGGCCAGCACGCACGCCGCCGTCCAGGACACCGTCCGGTATCCGCGGATCGCCCTCGTCGCAATGACCCGCTGCGGACGTCGCAGCAGGGCCTTGTTATTGCGACCGAGGGCGTCCACCCAGACCGGTGCCCCGTACATGGCCATACTCCGGATAACTCCGGAGTATAGCCGACGGCACGTGGCGTTCGGGCCACCCACGTTGGGCAGCAGCCTCCCCAGTGCGGCAGCCGCACCCAGGACTCTTGGGGCCAGTTGGGTAAAATGGGCCCCAAAAGTCCACCTCCCGTCCAGGATGAGACCCAGATATTTCATCTGGGTCCCAACCGGGACCGGGATCCCATCCAGGAGTACCCGAGTCCCTGGAGGGGGTCCCCCCCGAGGCCCGTGGAACAACAGGGCCTCAGTCTTGGAGAGGGCAACCTCCAGTCCCAGGGAGCGAATGCGGTCGACCACGAGGGTTGTACCCACCGTGGCCAGCCGCACCGTCTCCCTGAGGTCCCTCCCCTTGACTACGACCAGGGTGTCGTCCGCGTAGCACGCAACCTGCATATTTGCAGGAAGCGTGCCACGCAGCACCCAGTCGTAGCCAATGTTCCACAGAAGCGGTCCCAAGACCGACCCCTGTGGAACCCCGCAGGAGACGCGACGGTGCCTCAAACCGTCACGCCCTTCCACCAGGACCTCGCGGTCCTGGAGGTAATCAGCCAACAGCCTCCGCAGATACAGGGGCACTCCGTGATAACGGAGCGCCTCCTGTATCGTTCCATGCGGAAGGCTGTTGAAGGCGTTGGCTATGTCAAGCGACACAGCCAACGCCTTTTCCCCTCCACCGACCGCATCCTGCGTCCACCTCTTGAGCCAGAGCAGGGCGTCTATAGTAGACCGCCCTGCTCTGAACCCATACTGGGCCTCCGACAGCCCAGGCCCAGTACCCTCCAGGTGCCGGATGACACGAGAAGCTACTACACGCTCTAGCAGCTTCCCCGTGTCATCCAGCAAGACGATGGGCCTGTATGCGGAAGAAGAGTCGATAGGACGACCCTCCTTCCGCAACAGGCACAATCGGCCATCCTTCCACAGCTTCGGGAACCGTCCAGACGTAAGGCATGCGTCGAACAGTTCCCGAAGCCGATCGCCCATCTCCCTCAGGGCGATTGTGAGGACCCGTCCCGGTATCCCGTCGGGACCCGGAGCGGTCCTCTTGCCCCGTAGGCGTGCGACCGCGATCTCCATCTCCGCCTCTGAAAGAGGTGGGATGGAGTCCGCTAAGTCCGCCTCGGGGAGGGATGGCGCCATCGTCGGAGGGTTGTGGAGGGGATTTCTGTCGGGGAAAAGCCCCCCCAACACCCTGTCTAGGAGCTCCGGCTCCAGGGACTCCGCGACTGGGGACGTCTGGCCCCGGAACTTATTCCGGGCAGCCTTGTATGGACGTCCCCATGGGTCCCTGTTGAGGCCCTCGAGGGTTTCACCCCAGGCCTCCGACTTCCGCCTTTCTATGGCCAGCTGTAGGTCCCACCGCGCATTGCGGTAGGCGCTGTACAGCTGGCCCTCAGCTGCCAGCTCCTCGGCTGACAGCTGCTCGTCCGTGCGGCCCCTGCGCCGCCTCCTGCAGCGGGTGTAGGGCCGCCGCGCCGCCGAGCAGGCGGCTCGGAGATCCGCGATCTCCGAGCTCCACCAGTACACCTGGCGGCGCTCAGGATGTCGCCGGGCCCTCGGCATGGCCGTGTCGCACACGGCCGTCACCGCCTCGCGGAAATGACCCGCCGCGACGTCCACGTCTGGGTGCGCGGGGCCAGCCTGCCACGCCTGCACTATAGCCGCCTCCTTTGCCAACTCGGCGTCGAGGCGACTAATGGCCCAGCGCGGGAAGGCCGCCCGCGCCACCCGCTGGGGCCCCCCTTGGCTGTCGGAGGTGAAGATCTCAAACCGTATATATTTGTGGTCCGAGAGAGTCTCCACCTCCGACAACACCCTCCAGGCCCGGACACGTGCTGCGACAGCTGGGGTGGCGAACGATACGTCCACCACGGACCCCCCACGCTGTCGCACGCAGGTGTGGACCGACCCTCTGTTGAGCAGGGTCAGTCCTGAGGCAACCGCCCACTCCCTGACGATCTCGCCACGGGAGTTAGTGGAGGGGTTGCCCCAATCCCGGGCCTTAGCGTTCAGGTCCCCCATAAGGAGGACCTGACGTGGCGCCTGACGTCTCACCGCCGCAGCCAGGAGGTCCACAAAGACCTCCAGCTCTGCAGCGGTTCTGTTGGGGGAGAAGTATGCGCCGACAATCGCATACTCTCCCCACCTGGCCACCACGTACCCCGAGCCCCTCTCCTCAACCGAGAGGGGGGAGGCACTTCCGGGCCGCCCCACAACAGCCACGGAGTCGTCCAAATCCCCAGCCCAGCAAGAATGTTGGGGGGGGACGTAGTACGGCTCCGCGGCTACCGCCACGTCTATCTGCCACTGCGCCAGGGACTGCATGAACAGATCTTGGGCCCGGGCGCAGTGGTTCAGATTCGTCTGAAGAAGGTTGTGATGTCCGACTTGATCCATCAATCAGACATCACAACCTCCTCACACGCCGCTTGGCGTGCTCCTTCCGGGGCGGCCCGGTTTGTGGCGGCCGGGGCAGCCTGGGTCCGAGTGGCCTTCCCCTTCGTCCTAGGGGGAACGCAGCTGCGTCCCCCCATTATGTGCCCGGAGGGCCTCCCCGATTCGGCGCATATTGCACAGCGCGGGGTGGTCTTCCCGCAGCTGGCCGCCCGGTGACCTGCGTCTCCACATCGGAAACACAGGTCACCCCTGTCCGCCGCAGCGGGACACTGGGGGCGAGTGTGCCCCAGCCCCAAGCACTTGTAGCAGCGCATGGGGCGTTCCCCCAGTGCCACCACCTTCACCGAGCTCCACCCTATCAGTAACTTACCCTTTTGCAGCAACACTTTGGCTGCTGCAACCGGGAGGGTTACGAGGGTGGAGCCAGTCCCAGCCACGCCAGTGCGGATCTCTCCGACCTTGACCACCTGCGGGTCACATGCCCCCGCCCGAGCGACCGCCGCCACCACCTTCTCTCTTGTGGTCGCGTCGTCCAGGTCCGTGATCCTCAGATCAGCGGTTTTGACGGGCCTGGTGACGGTGGCCACCTCCGTCACTATCCCGCGGAGCACTTCTGCGAGGCGATCCGCCTTTTCCGCGTTTTGGGAGCCAGGAATCTCCAGCTTCCTGGCTCCTGTCGCAGTCGAGCGGCAGCGGATCCGCTCGATCCCCAGCTCCAGCAGGTCAATCTTGTCCTGCGCCGTCTGGAGGACGGTGCCGTAGGTGACCCCCTTTTCCACGGCTTCGGGGCGCAACGATAGCACCACGACCGCGGACTTCGGGGGACTCTTCAGCACCGTCTTAGCTTTACCGGCAGGGGAGGCTGCCGGTTTAGCTGCAGGCAAACGAGCTGCTGGAGCTCCGACTGCAGGGGCACGAGCCGCAGGAGCACGGGCCACTGGGGGCTGGGCCGCACGGGCTCGGGCCACGGGGGCACGAACCGTGGGGGCACGGGCCGTGGAGGCACGAGCCGCGGGGGCTTGGGCCACAGGGGTACCAGGGGCTGGGACAGAGGAGGGAACGGAGGACTTCCCTTTCCCTTTCCCCTTGCCCTTTCCCACCACTTGCGCCCAGGTTTCCTTTTGGGGAACCTGGGCACTTGGAGTCCCCTTTGAGGTGGAGGGACCCGCAGTCACGGCCTGCTGGCGAGCCGGCTCAGCCCTTTTTGCCTCAGCCGCTGCCCGCTTGGCATCCGCTCTAAGTGGCGGGCGTACCGTCTGGGCTGGCAAGAGGCGGTCCTCGATCACCGCGAGTCGGGCATTAATCATTTGCCCGAGCGTGGCAGTCAAGGACCCCTTCAGCTCCTCAATCACATCTGCCCCCAGCGTGGTGGTGGGGGCAGCCGGTCTCTCAGCCGCAGCAGAGGCGGTGGCAGAGGCAGCGGCGGCAGCAGCGATGGTGGCGGCGGTTTCCGTCTTGGCTTCGGTGAAGCCAATACGTAACGCTTTCACCTCCGCCTTCAGCGACGCTATTTCCAGGCGCTGGCGGTTACTCACCGCCCTGAGCCGTTGCGTCTCCTCGACTTCGGTCCTCCCAGTTAAGGTGTCGACCACCTCTCCTAGGACCGACGCGGCTTTCTTGAGGCGACCAACAAACTCGCCTTTGAGGTTGCCAGACTTCCTGGCGACCTCCAAAACACCGGCAAGTTCCTCCCCCGCACGCGCCCTCAGCTCCTGAGCATTCAGGTCGTTTAGGTCGTCGATCAACGGGCGAGCATCGGAATCGGTTCCTGTGCTCAACCCGACGTCGCAAACCAGAGCGGCTGGAGACTTCCTGTACTTCCTGCCTTGCAGGACTACCTCCAACTCTCCGTCAACCGGAGCAGGCTTGAGGAAGGTTTCCCTGGAGGAGCTCGCCTGGGTGGCCTTCCTCCTGCCTCTCCTCGCCGTGCTGACTTTGGCAGCCGCCGTCTCTTCAGTCTCCGTGTCTGAGTCTAAATACCCAGGCACGAAGAATGAAGAGTGCGGCCGCTTCCGGCCAACACTTTCGTCTGCGGTGTCTACACCGCCCGACATCTCCATCTCGGAGAAGGAGTCGTCTGACTCCCTCGACCCTTCCAAAGAGGAAGCTCGGGAATGGCCCTGAGAAGGGCCTTTTGGTTGGCCCTGAGAAGGGCCTTTTGGTTGGCCCTGAGAAGGGCCTTTTGGTTGGCCCTGAGAAGGGCCTTTTAGTTGGCCCTGAGAAGGGCCTTTTGGTTGGCCCTGAGAAGGGCCTTTTGGTTGGCCCTGAGAAGGGCCTTTTATAAACTTCCCGAAGGAGTCTCGAGCCTGTTTAGGCATCACAACTTGGTCAGATGACGGCGTAGACATCGACGGCACAGTGCACTTTAGCCGAGCCCAGTCTGCCACTCCGTTACGGTGGTCAGAACTGGGTCGTTTCCAGGGAACACGACGAGGACGTAAGCACTGTGGGGGGTTCCCCAACCTAACCTAACCTAACCTAACCTTTTTTTTTTTTTTTTTTTTTTTTTTGGGGGGGGGAAATGCCCTCGCACTTCCCTGCCACCACGGGGGTGATGGCAGGGGGTATGTGGGACTCGAACCCACTAAAACCCCCCCGTGATCCGTCCGCCGCCGGGACGGGACGAGATAGGGTCGCGCTGGCATTCACTATCTCGCCCCAGCGGTAGGCCCTTCCGGGCCTCTGCGCCAGTGGGTGGGTAACCTTTCACCTCAGTTACCCACCAGACGTGTGGGACCGTGTGAGCGCAGCGGAGAGTCCCCCGACCCTCCGCCGCCGGCCCCACTACGGAGGACGAAGAAGGCGCCCGAAGCGCCTCCTCCGTCCCCCTCTCCGTCTGCGCCGGAGGGGGTCAGAGTTGGCATCGTCCTCTCTGACCCGCTCCGCAGCCTCCTTTTGCGACATCACCACCTCGCAAAAGGAGACCGTAGCCTGCCACGCTCTCTCGCTGTCGAGCATGGCGTTCACCACGCTCGGCAACGAGAGATCCCGGCCAACGACCGCTGAAAGTGTGCGCCGCTCAGACTCCCAAGCAGCGCACACCTCCAGCGTGTGGGGCGCCGTATCTTCCGGCGCCCCACATTCGTGGCAGGCTGGGACCTAACCTAACCTAACCTAACCTAATCTAACCTGATTGAAATAAGCGACGCTAATGATTAACGCAGTAATTTTTAAAGGTACTTACCCAGGTCCTGTATATGAGTGTGATACACCGATAGACGCATCTCCGCGAGTACTAGCTGTACCTGAAACAAAAACGCACACGTTAGTTTAAAAAACCGAAATTTTTGGGAAAAAACCGTTTTTTACGGTTATTTTTCGGGTGCCGAGCAAACTTGCACCTTATTGCGGCATCACGGGTCTCAATAGATCCGCGTGCGCGTCCCGCACCCGAAACCGTGAAGATCCGGGAACAGTCCCATACTAAATTTTCAAATTAGAGTCAAAAAACCGTAAAAAAATCAATATCTCGCGTTTTTACAGGAATTTTTAGGGTTCCGTGCAAACTTACACCTGACCGCCTCCGTCACGGGTGTCAAAAGACCCGGGAGCACCCCGCGAACCCGATCCTGTGAAAATCCGGGACCTCCCAGTACAAAAAGTTTACACCCGACAGTTAAAAACTGTTCGATTTCATTTTTTCCGTCCGCCCACCCACCCTATTTAAAAAAGGAGAACTTTATTGGATGGTATTTTTGTGAAAATTTTTCGGAATCGTTTGGTATATATATCTCTGGGTTCAGATAGGTCTAAGGCAGGAGCAGACCAGGGTAAAGTCTTGGTAACTACTTATTTTAGGATATATTTTGACAAAGAATTATATTTTTGCGATTGTGTTTGTTGTTGTGTTGTGATAAAATAATAATATTTTAATTTTTTTTTTTTGTTGTGTTGACTAGCAGTGCTTGTACTCTATTTGTTAATTGAAGTATTATTACACTTTCATCATGCTCGGAATCCATACCCCCGTTAAAAAGGCCCAGACGACGATTGAGGGCTCCCAGGTAGGTATGACTGGCCCTTCCACCAGCAAGACGCTCTCTCAAAAAACGGGAGAAGTTTCCAAGGCTCCTAGCGTGAGGAAGAGCATAGGGGAGTGGAAAACTGGGAAGGCTATACCAGCTGCCAAAACTCAGACCCCTCCAAAAACAGCTGACGCTGCTAAATCTAAATATGTGGACGGATTGACCGAAGCCAAAGCCTGGTTGATGAAGGCGAAATTACATCTTAATAACTCTAGGAATTTTAAAACCGAAATTAAAACCGAAGTCATGCAGGCTATTGAAAGGCTATACTAGATGGTCAAAGAGACGGAATCGGTCAAAGGACAAGAAAAGGTACAAGGAAAAGCACTGGAGCTGGAAAAAAACGGGGAAATGCAGACTGGGAAGGATGACAGTGAAGTTAGGAAAATTTTAGAAGAACATACTAAATTAATTAGGGAAGGCTTTACTAAAATGAGTGGTTTACAAGAGACCATGATTAGGCATCAAAAAGGAATGCAGGAAGAGGTTAAAACGTATGCGCAAGCAGTAGCGAGGACAACTCAAATCCCGGCGAGTGCGTCGGCAAATGATGGAGGGCAAAACATCGAAAAACTATTGGGAGAGGTGAGGGAGCTGCGCCAGGTCACAGTGGAGACGGGTAAAAGGGTGGAGTCTCTTAAAGAGGCATCACCCTCTTACGCCGAGGCGCTGACCAACAACAAGTCTTCCATGAACCCTACACCAAAGCACTCCATCATAGTGTCATCGGAGGTAGAGAAGGACACCAGTGACGAGGTACTCGGCAGGGTGAGAAATGTTCTGGACGCCAGAGCATCTGGATTACAGATTCAGAGAGTCAGGAAAGTAAGGAACCAAAAAGTCGTACTGAGCAGAGAGGAGATGCAGAGAATGGCTCAGAAGATATCCTCAGATCAGACCCTTAAAGTTGAGGAGGCCAAGAATAAAGACCCGCTGGTCATCATTAAGGACCTCCTCAGCTATAACACGGATGAAGATATCGTCACGTCACTCAAGAAACAGAATACAGGACTGCTGGGAGACGTGGCCGACGATCAGTTCAGAGCCATGGTGAGATACCGTAGACGAGCCAGGAATCCATTGGCTAATCATGTGGTGCTTCAGGTATCTCCCATCGTATGGCAAAGATTAACGTCAGCTAGACAAGTCCACGTAGACCTGCAACGCGTAACGGTGCAAGATCAGTCTCCGCTGGTGCAGTGCACTAGGTGCCTCGGCTATGGGCATGGCCGAAAGCTGTGCAAAAGAGCCGGCTGACTTGTGCAGCCACTGCGGTGGTGCCCACCATCAAGCCGAGTGCTCAATCCACCTAGTAGGCGAACCACCATCATGCCGTAACTGCAAATTGGCCAAATACAGTGAGACCAGTCACAACGCATTCAGCGGGGACTGCCCGATACGCAAGAGATGGGAAGAGACGGCCAGGTCGAGTGTAGCATACTGTTAACGATACGGGCACCTTAACCTTATTGGACTCCAACAATGTAACGCTGGATCTGACTTCCAGATATCGAGGCATTCAAGCGAATCTGCAACGGAAGAGGTTAGCCACGCAGGAATTGTTCCTCGAAGCGCAGAAAAGGAAAGTCGGTTTTGCATTGGTTCAGGAACCCTACGTAGGATTCTAATATCTAATTTCTAATTTGGCATGGGGGCGATAAGACCTGCACTGACGTCCCGCTTGGGGTGTATTGTGCATTTCCCCCGCCAGCATCTACCCAAGCCATCCCAGCTCCTTGAAATAACGGAGCACGGCTCTGGGGTGCTGGCACAACTGCTCCAGTGTTGGCGTCGCCGATGTTGACGATGATGAATGGGTAATAAGTTTATGCGCTTGTTCACGCAATCCGGTTTTAAATCTTATTTCTTCCGTGGCCTCGCAGTGAAACATCACATGCTCCACGGTCTCGTCCTCCTGCAGACAACCACGACAAAGCGGGCTGTCTGTCACTCCAGTTTTATTCAAATGATAATTTAAGTTGCAATGGCCCGTAATAAGGCCTGTGATAAGGCGGAGATCATGCCGTGTAAGCCGAAGTAAGCTGTTTGTCACTTTTCTATTGAGAGTAGGAAAAGCTGACCTAGCATGTCTGCAGTCCGTTCTCCTTTCCCATAGCTTCTGCTGTTCTTTTTCCGTGTGACGGCTCAATAGTTCTCGCACTTCCATCGCTGATGGTTTGCATAGTCCCATTAGGTCATCAACAGTCGCTTTTTGCGCTCCCTCTTTGGCAAGAGTGTCAGCCGTAATATTACCCTGACACGAGCCATGGCTCTTTGTCCATTTTACTATTGTTCTGTAGTTCTCTGCTAACTTTTGCAGGGCCCTATGGCACTCTAGAATGACCCTTGATCTGGTCACAGGTCGCCTTAGTGCGTAGATGATAGCCGCACTGTCTGTGGTGAAAACTATAGTTCCACCCTCCTTTTGCATAAGCTGCACTTGCACCGCATCAGAAGATGTGATTGCTCCTGCAGCTAGCAGGAGGCCCATAGCCTCTGCTTGCAACACTGTTGCAGTTTTGTTTAGAGCTATGGACTCAGATAGGCCCAGTTCCGATGAATAGAAACCACAGCCTGCACCTGTCTTGGTTTTTGAACCATCTGTATAGACGTTCCAAGATGCCGAGAGGTCTCCCAGATCACCAGCTTCAGTGACCAACTCATACCTTTTACCATCAAGGTGTGTGTTGCCCACCTTGTCAGTGCCCTTAGAAGCCTCTGGGATGACTTTTATCGCTCTGTCGATTATTCTGCAATGGTTTGTAATGGGGCCATTTCCCTTCCATTGGTTTGTGGATTTAATCCTTAGAGCAGATGCCATCGCTTCCTGCTGTATATGCAGGTGCAGCGGCGTCAAGCCTAATATAATGTCTAAGGCTGCTGATGGTGTTGTCTTTGAACATCCACTAATCAGGGAGCAAGCCAGTCTCTGCGTTTGCTGTAGTTTATTTATCACAGTTACCAGATTTGTACGTGTCCACCACACTACACAGCCGTAGGTAAGGACCGGTCGTACAATTACTGTATATAGCCAGCGGCATAGTTGTGGCTTGAGGCCCCAGTCTTTCCCAACAGCTCTGGTGACCTGCCACAAAATATTTGTTGCCTTTGTGGTGACATGATCTAGATGTTTTCCCCACAAAAGTTTACTGTCTAGCCAAACCCCTAGGTATTTGACTTCTTTGTTTAAACTTAATCTTGTGCCAAACAGTGTTGGCAGGTTAAGTGTTGTTAATTTTGTTTTCCTAGTGAATAGCACCATTTCAGTCTTTTGTGGATTCACGGATAAATTGTGTTTTTGGCACCATGCCTCAACAATTCTCAGTGCTTTTTGCATTTTGTCGCACAGGGTTGCTTCAAACAGTCCAGAGACCATAATGGCCATGTCATCCGCGTAGCCGACTGTCACCACGCCATTTGCGTTTAGAAGCTCTATGAGTTCGTTTGCCACTACCACCCACAGTAGTGGAGACAGCACTCCACCTTGCGGACAGCCTCGCGTAACGAGGCACCGGGTCGAACTCAAAGTCTCTATTTTGGCTGTTCTGTTGGACAGCATAGTTGTGATCCATTTGTTCACTCTAATATCTACGCCTCGTTTACTCAGCCCCTCCTCGATGCTGTTAAACGTCGTTTTATCAAATGCTCCCTCAATGTCAATGAAGGTGGCAAGACAAGACTGCTTATTCTCCAGCGCTGATTCAATCTTGTGAACCACCTGGTGCAAAGCAGTCTCTGTGGATTTGCCTGTTTGATAGGCGTGCTGGTTTTTGTTCACTGGGCTGTCCGTCAGTGGACCACTTCTTATGTATTTGTCACATAACCTTTCCAATGTCTTCAAGAGGAATGAACTCAGGCTTATAGGCCTGAAAGACTTAGGATTTGTGTAATCAGACTTTCCTGGTTTGGGTAGGAAGACTACTTTAACTTCTCTCCATATGCTAGGTATATACTTCCATGCCAGGCATGCCCTAAAGACCGCCATTAGGTAGGTTTTAATCTTATTTTGGCTCCAGTGAAGAAGTGCCGGAAATATTCCGTCTGTCCCCGCGGCCTTGTATGGTTGAAAAGTGCTTATCGCCCAGAAAAGCGCCTCTTCCGTAACGATTGAGTCTGCAAATGCCCAGTCCTCCCTGACAGGCTCATGCAGAGTTTCCGTATCCCACTCTCCATCGTGATCCATGCGACAGTCTGGAAAGTGGGTTTGAAGGAGTAGTTCAAACTGCTCCCGATCAGAGACTGTGTATGTTCCATCAGCCTTCTTTAGTGTGCCTAGTTTTACCTGCGTACTGTTACTCAGAACTTTCCTTAGTCTGGCAGTCTCGCTCTGCGACTGAATAGAGGAACTATATTTCATCAAGGAATTATCGCGACTTTTTATGATTGCCACTTTAAAACGATGCCGCTGTTTTCTGTATTCTTGCCAGTCTACCTCCTGATCGGTATTCATGGCTCTGTTGAAATGGTGTCTCACCTTCTTTCTCAGTTTGCAGAG
Organism: Ennomos quercinarius; assembly: GCA_910589525.2. Classification (NCBI taxonomy): domain Eukaryota; kingdom Metazoa; phylum Arthropoda; class Insecta; order Lepidoptera; family Geometridae; genus Ennomos; species Ennomos quercinarius. The sequence goes on along the minus strand of OU342507.1, from coordinate 15,887,908 downwards.
TTCTTTGGTCCACCACATGTCTTTCTTGTGCTGAATTTTATTTATCTCCGTTTTAAGAGGGCAAGACTTTTCATAACCTACCTTTAAAGAGCTTGTTATAGATTTAACAGTATCTTCTATTTCTTGTGGAGTCAGTTTCGTGGTCGCTTCCACTTTCGGTGTCCCTGCCAGTTCCTTCTCCAGTGTTTCACCAAAGAGTAACTTGTCAGTCTTTTTTGGATTTCTATAGGTACGCGGTTCATGCTTGCCTACCTTTAAGCTATATCTGATTCTTCTGTGGTCTGAACATGAAGTTTCATCTGTTGCTACGCGCCAGTCAGTAATTATTTCTGCAATCCCCCTGGTAGCTATGGTTATGTCGATTATCGTTTTGGCCCAGGACGTTACAAATGTTGGTTCCGAACCTCTATTTAACAAGTCAAGGTCATGTCTTAAAATAAAATCAAGCATGTCCTTACCTCGATCATTTGTGTCCGGGCACCCCCAGACCGTGCAGTGGGCGTTCGTGTCACCACCCACTACAAATTCTAGATTGTTGCTGATGCAAAATTGTACAAGGTCATCTAATGCTGGAGGTGGCGCCTCGGCTCTGATGTCCATATACACAGAAGCCAAGACGACCGTACCAAGTTTTCCCGGCAAGCCCGTCTCCAGTTTTATTACAGTCAAGTCATCGTTACACAAATGTGTCATGAGAGACGCTTTATAAGGATTTGGTACATAAATAAAAGTTCTAATTTTATTTTGCATAGTAGGGACGAAAACATTACCCCGCAGTGCGTCGAAACCACTCACCTTTCCACGACTTAGGTAGGGTTCCTGGACCAGTGCTATTGTGTTCGGTTGCTCTTCCAGGGTTCTTCGCAGGGCAGCGAAACCTGTGACGCTGTGTTGTATGTTGGCTTGAATGATATCGATTTTACTACTGATGTCTAGCCTATGTATGGTGTCAACCCTGGGATCGGTCGTATTGTTAGAATTTGTGATGTTATTCTTGTCGTGTGGATCCATTTTTAAAAACGATTGTAAAGTACCTTAAAAATTTTTTATGTGGGGTTAGTGTAGGTGGTGCGGCACAAAACCATCTACCTATAATCTGGACGGGGGGTCCGACGAGGGAATGGTCGGCCCCTCGTCCATGGATGACGCTGGTGAGAAGATATTGAGGCCCATTATGTCCCCAGCAATATCACCCTCACCATCATCACCCACCCGCAGCAGCCGATCCATCTCCTCCGCCGTCCATCCCGTTCCCTCAGTGAGAGCAGCGTCGTCTTCAGCCTCGGGGGTCGCCAGCGTGGCTGCACCACAAGGTGCATTGTCCGCGCCTGCCACCCCCGGAGCCGCCGCCACCGCTCCCCCGGGTTTGTATCCTCTTACCTTAACGAAGACCCTCGCCGTGGTGTAATGCAGGCGAAAGTCTTCACGCCGTAGAAGTTCTAGGTCTTCTGGTGGAATGCCCATCACCAGTATGTGGTTAAACGTACTTCCCATGGGCCGTACCTCGTGAGTGAACAGCTGCCACCTTTCCACCCCAACTCCCGGGTTTAAGGCCACCAGGAAGTTTCTTAGTATGTCCGGACGTTTGGTCAACTCTTCTCTACCTCGGCCAAAGTCCGGGATATAAATTACCCCTGTATGGTATCTGGGCACCTTGTTCTCCGGCACGACTACGAACCCTCCGCATCCTTCCCACAGAGCTGGCAATTGGCCTACTGTGGCGGTGAGCCAGGCGAGCGCGTAGTCGTCTCGGGGTGTGTACCTGACCCCACCGCGAAACAGCCTTGGCATGCTCATGAACTGGGGCAGCCGGGTGTCCCCTCTGCCACCGTTGTTCAAGAAAATGCCAAGGACCGCTTCTTCGATGGTCTTCCTAATTTGTATGGCGCGGAGCTCAGTCATCAGCATACGACTGCGGTCCAAGACAACCACTTTGTAGTGAGCCCTAGCCGCTTCCGCATACGTCGACGGTCCCGCGCCATCATTTGGTGTAGTCACGCTAGACGACGGGGGCTGAGGAACCTGTACCACGAGTGCAGCTGCCGCGACCCCACTCTCCAGGCGCACCTTCTTATCCGCTGCTGTGCAGCCAGTCGGTGACACCTGATCGCTACTCCGCTGCCGCTTCGCGCCTCGGGTTGCCTCTTCCCCCTTCTCTGCGTTGTTTTTATCCACGGTGTCCGTGGTCTTAGCTGTGCCGCCCTCGGTCACTGCGCGCCCCTTCTTCCCCTTCCCCTTCCCCTTGCCTTTTGACGGGCGTGGTTCAGGTTCCGGTTCGATCGGGGGGCGGACTGTGCGCGGTGCAGTCATGACCTCAGATCCCGCGTATGTCCTCGGTACGAGGTCTTCTTTAGGCGCATTCACGCTAGTCGTTGCAGGCACCGATCGTCGCTCCCGCACTGCAACCTCCGTTCCTCCAGTCGCCATCGCAGTGATGTCGCCCTTCGGAACCGACAGATGCACCGCGTCAGCCACGGCCTCACCATGCGGGTCGACGCGGGACATGCATGCCACAAGAGAAGGCGCGAGCGCCGACATTCCAGGCATGCATATCACGCCCTCCCGCTGCTGCCGGTAGTATAGCTCTACCAGCTCGACTTCACGTCTCCTGCGATCCTTCTGTTCTTTCCTCCGGTTTTTACCGTGGTGTGTGCTTTGCAAGGAACCAGTCGGCTTGTTCGGCTCCCCGGTTCCCTGCGTGTTACCTCCCAACACAGCGCCTGATGTCCCGCGCTGCCTCTTCTGCTCCCTCTTGCGGTAGCCATGGCGCGCTACGTGACGTGGTCCGGTCTTCTGCACTGGTCCAGGTGTCTGAACCACTGCTGCCGCCGCCCTTGCCGTTGTCGTCATCTCCGTCGTCCTCCCAGTAACAGGAGCGGCCGACGAGGCCTGGGGTGCCACCCCGCCGTCGCCTTCGGTAACCAATTTCACATCCCCCGGCCCGGACACCAAGGGACGCCGGGTGCTAGCCGGATCACATGGCATCACAATATCCTTATTCGTACTCATCATTAAAGTTTAAGTTCTGTGGAGCATAGGCGGTTAGTGGGCATTAAGCGAAAGCAAAAGCAGTTGCCCAAGCTACTTTCCCCTGTTATTTCGCATGTTAGTAGTGGAGGAATCGAGGGGAGAAAAAAAAAAAAAAAAAAAAAACAAACCCCGCGATTCCCCCCCTACCAACACGCCGGCCACAGGCTGCTGGGAGGGGGTGTGGAGGTCCGCACATGAACGCGACATTGATGTGCCGGCCACCACATCCCCCCAGGTGCCCTCCCTCTTTGTCCGGGCTTGGGACCGGCACCAAGGACCAGCTATTGTGCTGCAGCAAAAGCGGATGGTGTGCAAATGACTAACAGCGGGTGGAGAGCAATAGCTAGTTATGGAGGCGAGGTTGCTAGTTATGGAGGCGAGGTTGCTAGTTATGGAGGCGTGGTTGCTAGTTATGGAGGCGAGGTTGCTAGTTATGGAGGCGAGGTTGCTAGTTATGGAGGCGAGGTTGCTAGTTATGGAGGCGAGGTTAACTCCAACAATGTAACGCTGGATCTGACTTCCAGATATCGAGGCATTCAAGCGAATCTGCAACGGAAGAGGTTAGCCACGCAGGAATTGTTCCTCGAAGCGCAGAAAAGGAAAGTCGGTTTTGCATTGGTTCAGGAACCCTACGTAGGATCTGTGGGGGAGCTAAAGAGGTACGGTAGTACGAGGATCGTTCAGTGCGGCCTACCCAGGACAAAGCCAGTAAAAGCGGCCATCATTGTGTTTGACCAAGCCATTGAGATCCTCAACGAGTTGTTGAGTTCTCGTTTAGCCACCGCAGAGTGAACAAGTGTCGGTTTGAGTAAATAGTCTTGCAACTACCCTCATTATGGCGAAGTGTCATAATTGCAACAAAGCTGTAAACAAAAATAGTCCTATTCTGAATTGCAGCCGTTGCCAAAAAGCGGTTCATAGTACCACGATATGTAGTGGCCTGAGTACCAAACAACTATCTGCCTTGAGAGCTGCGGATAACCTTGAGTGGACGTGTAACGACTGCAGCCTGAACTTCTCGCGAAAAAAGTCTTGCGTGGCTCTTTCTGACTGTGACGAGGATGAGGAGGAAGATGTCGCAGCTGCCAAGGCTAATATTGATGTAAAAAAGTTGCTACAAGAACTGAGAAAAGAAGTGACCAATATTGTAACGCAGGAAATGCGGTCAGTTTCATCATCTGTACAGTTCTGCAGTCAAAAAGTTGATGAGTTTACTGAAACTGTAGAAGCGTTGACTGGCAGAATTAAAGATATGGAAAAAAGAAACTACCACCTTGAAAACCAAAACAGATATCTAGAACTCAAGCTGGAATCTTTGGAGCAGCGTAATAACGAAATGGAGCAGCAATTGTTAGCCGACCATATTGAGATAGCAGGTATTCCAGAATCTAGCGATATACACCTACCAAAACTCGTTGAAAATGTTGCATCGAAACTTAACATCCCAAAAGATGAAATTATCTCGGTAAAACGGCTTGGCTTCCAACGCACTGGCCCCGGACCGGTACTCGTAAGAGTGCGCCAGGAGGCTATGCGCCAGAGCATGATTTCTTCGGCACGTGATACCATTATAACAGCACGAGATCTAATGCCTAATCTATCTGGAGCTTCCGCCAATGAAAAGATTGTTGTTCGCGAAGCAATGTCTCCTTATCACAAAAGTCTATTGTGGCAGGCGAAGCAGGATCTTAAAGGTGTGTTTAAATTCATCTGGTTCAGGGAAGGAAGAGTACTATTACGTAAAACCGAAAATGCGAAGGTGTACAAACTTAGATCTAAAAACGACATTCAATCTTTTCTGTCAAGTGTTTAAAAAGATAAATTCTTATATAGGTAAATAATACCTATACCCACCTACATATATAATATACCTATATAGTATATATAAGAGGTAGATATAAGTTAATAATAATTTATGGATTTCTTGGCCGATAATATTGTCGAACATCACAACTGTATAACTGTATGTGATTATAAAAAACGTATACCTCGCAATCCTCATAATCTAACTTTTGTGCATGTCAATATTAGATCCATGATTAAAAACTTCTGGAAATTAGAACAAATGATCGCAATCTCTAACTCTATGATAGATATCCTGGTCGTCACAGAGGCTAATATATCTGAACATATTCAATCATTGTACAGCCTTAAAGAATATACAATGTACACCGAGTTGCGAAAAAAACGTAAAGGCGGGGGTATTATTGTTTACGTTAAAAACAAATATAAATTTACAGTAAATAAAATTTCTACGTTACACTATGAATGTCTTATAGGCAAAATCACTACAAACGCGTCTTCGATAACACTGTGTGCATTGTATAGACCACCCAACACTAACAAGCAACTATTTATCTGTGAAATGGACAAAATGCTAAAAAAATACGCAAACACAGATTTAATATTTCTAGGAGACACTAATATTGACTTAAAACTTGATAATCCCACTAAAAGTTCATACATGGATGTCTTGAGCGGGCACGGTCTGTCATGCGGTATCACGGATTTTACTAGGATAGAAAACTTGAAAAACAAAGTGACTAAGAGTTGCATTGATCATATATTTGTGAGATCCCGCATGAGAGACGCGCACACCGCTGCACTCGGTACTGTACTGGCCGACCACCGAGTGATTGCAGTCACGTTGATCGGCAACTTACATGTACAGGCTGCTCCTGTTTATGTATCGCGGTTTGACAACTCAAAATTAAATAGTTTACTGGAAAACATTGACTGGACTCCAGTTCAAAACATGGACTGCCCAAATAATATTTATAAATTTATGAATGAAAATATTAATTATTGTTATGATCAAGCTAAATACCAGATTAAAGTACGTAAAACAAAGCGAAATGTACATGGGTGGGTTAACACAAAAATAACGAGCTTATGCCAAAAGAGAGATGAATTATTTACAGAATGGACTAAAGACACCAACAACAAAGTCTTAAGAGCTAAATATAATAAAATAAGGAATAAAACTAATAAAATCGTGCATAAAACTAGAAATAATTATTATAAAACCGAAATAAATAAATATAGAACCGATACGAAAAAACTATGGCAGTTAATAAATAGTATAGCAGGTAAAATTAATAACTCAATTGACGATACTGTAATGAAAGCTTTTAGTTCACACGGGTGTAACAAAACCGTAGCAAATAATTTTGCTTACGAATTTAAAAACAATGTTCAATCTATCTTACCCAATTGCACACATAAACTTCTAAATGAGGATACTTATGTAAAGCCACTGGACAGGTCAATATTATTTCCCAATGCTACACACTCGGATGTGCTCAAAATTATCCGTCATATCAATCCCCATAAAGCTCCTGGAGCTGATGGCATTAGAGCCATAGACATTGTTCGATTGTCAGATAGGATTGTAACTGCAATAACACGGTTGATAAATACTAGTATCAAGTCTGGTAACTACCCAAAAGAACTGAAAACAGGTATAGTCAGACCAATTCATAAAAGTGGTAGTACACATGATTATACGAAGTATCGCCCTATCACAATACTACCAGTGTTAGACAAAATAATTGAAAAGTATGTATGTCGTATTGTACAGAACTTTTACTCATCCCATAACGTGCTATCCCCACTGCAGTACGGATTCCAACCTAATAAAAGCACTACGTTGTTGCTGTCTCGCTTCACCGATGAGGTAAATGGATTTTTGAACGACAAAAAACATGTACTTTTAGTCTTCATTGATTATAGCAAGGCGTTTGACACTCTCCGACACGACCTTCTAATAAAAAGACTGGACAGTAGTGGCATAAGAGGTAACTTGTTAAAATGGTGCAAAGACTATCTCAGCGACCGCAGCTACCAAGTTAGGGTGGGTTCATCGTACAGTGACAGTATAAAGGTAACCGAAGGGACGGCGCAAGGGTCGGTTCTAGGTCCTTTGCACTACTTAACCTATGTAAATGACCTCACTAATGTTATCAAGAACTGTACAGTGTATCAGTTTGCCGACGACACTTGTCTGGTGGCGGCTAATAAAAATATTACTGTAGCACAAGAACATATTCAAGAGGATTTCACATCTCTTTGTAAATGGTCTCACGATGCAGGACTGGTACTTAACGCGGATAAGACCAAATTCATTCATGTTCATTCTAGCCGCAACACTAGTCCAGATAAAGAGAGCGTAAAGGTAATAGCCCATAGTCATGACTGTTTACATGGACCTAGCATACAATGCGCAAATGACTGCGGTAACATCGAGCAAGTAGCCGAGCTGACCTATCTGGGGTTAGTTATAGATGAGCGCTTTAATTGGGCAAAGCACATAGATAAAACATGTACTAGATTGCGTGCAGTGCTGGCAAAATTTTATGTAATAAGAAATCGTGTCCCTTTTAACGTATTACTCACCATGTATAAAGCCTTGGTTGAAAGTATTATAGGTTATGGGTTAAGCAGCTACGGTCGCACGTACAAGACGTACCTTAACCAAATATATAACTTACAATATAGGTTACTTAAACTGATCGCTCCAAGCAAAATAAAACAAAAATACAAAGGAGATCCGACGGGACTTTTTAAATTTTGCGGTATATTGCCAATACACAAAAAAATTGAGTACAATATTTTACTTGAACAGTATTTTCGGAATGAAATTCAAATTTTACCTCAAAAAAGTCATTCTATGGCTACTAGGAGTGATATAAATAAAATACTGATAAAACCTAAATTTAGCAACGAATATGGCAAAAGACGATCTCAATACATAGTCCCTAATCTACTTAATAATCTTCCTAAAGAACTCAAGCTAAACATTAACAAAAATAATATTAAACGATATCTAAAGAAATATTTTCTTTCTTGATTTACCGTTTGCATAAAATGGAGCATCCTATATGAGCGTGCGCACACACACATCGATGAAGCACACGGCTGTTGGCTGCTGCCACTCGTAGCTTCGTTTCGTACTGACGCGTACAAACGGCAGCACTTGTCACCTAGCTATCACCAGCTGACCAGCTAAGCGATCACGAATCTTGGTTGCAACCGATTGAAACACAGTATGGATTTAACAGTTTCTAAACGTAGTTTATGTGCTCAGTTTCCATGGATTTTATTTTACATTATGAATAGAATTTCTCCTGTTTCCGTAATCACCCCACAGACATCTGCCAAGATATGTGTTGTGCTATCGCGCAAAAGTTTGTTTACTTTATAGTTTTTAATTTACGTTGGTATGTTGTAGGACTGGTACTCAAATCGGATACTGTTGATAGTTGTCGAGAACCATATGTCTGGACAAACCTAACCTAGGTTTAAGGCATATTTTTACCGAATGTAAGTTTGTTTTTTTCTGATGGTTAAATAAATAAATAAATAAAACGACCAGACCATGATTACAGAAAACATAGTCGCAGCACGTATAAAAACTGAAAAATGGACTGTAGGACTAGTATCGGTCTATTTCGAGGATACTGAACCTCTTGAGCCGTACCTGGACAGACTTAGGGATATCCTGGACTCAATGCGTACCGACAAAATCCTCGTAGGAGGTGACGTCAACGCGTGGAGCACGTGGTGGGGAAGCGTTATCGAGGATCAAAGGGGTGAAACACTCAGAGGTTTCTTGGACGAAAGTGATTTGCATATACTCAACCAGGGTAACGACCCTACCTTTGATACTGTTCGGGGTGGACGAATCCTTACAAGCAACGTTGATATCACAGTCACCTCAACCAACCTGCTACCGTACATCTCGAACTGGAGGGTCGACAAGTCAATAACTAGCTCTGACCACAATGCAATCACTTTCGACTGACGATTGGAAAGACCTTCTGAAGTGCGGAACCCGAATAACTCAACCCGGAAATACTGCACTAAGAAAGCGGACTGGGGTCGGTTCACGGAGGTACTACAAAATTTCTTAGAACAAAAACAACTAACAAAAGATAAAATTAGAATAATAGAATCAAAACAGAATTTAGAAGTCACGGTCAAAACTTACATTGACTGCATCAATAAAGCATGCACAGAAGCAATACCAGCAAAGAAAATATCAAAAGACAAAAATTACTTACCTTGGTGGACCGACAAGCTAGAACGCATGAAGAGAAGTGTAGTCACGATGAGACGGAGAATATCCTGCGCAGCACCCCGCCGGCGGCAACACGTCGTCGACAAGTACCTGGAACAAAAAAGTAAATATGAGGAAGCAGCAGCGAAAGCACAAACAGAGAGTTGGAAGGAGCAGTGTTCCAAACAAGAAAAGAAAAGCTTCTGGGACTCCATATACAGGGTGATCAGAAGCAAGTCGGGGCGGCATGAAGACCAACTACTTATGGATAATGGAGTCGTTATTAGTCCTGAAGAATCTGTCAAATTGCTTGCTAGAACATTTTTTCCTGATGATAATAGTGGCGAAGATAGTAATATCCACAAAGCTATTAAAGCAAAGGCCGAAACACTGGGCAATTTGACCGAAGACGACACCAATGATCCGTCATTCACAGAAGGAGAATTAAACAGGACTTTAAACGACTTGAATCCCAAAAAAGCACCCGGACCGGACGGTTTTACGGCGGATATTTGCTGTAGAGCAATTAACGCCGGAAAACCAGTCTTTCTGGAGATTCTAAATAAATGTCTCGCTCTGTCTTGTTTCCCATCACCCTGGAAAGAGGCTGCAGTAGTTGTGCTGAGGAAACCTGAGAAATCTGACTATACCCAGGCTAAGTCGTATCGACCGATTGGCCTCTTATCGATACTGGGCAAAATTCTGGAGAAGATGCAAGTGCGGAGAATAAAATGGCACTTACTTCCCAAAGCAAATCCCCGTCAGTATGGCTTCGTTCCTCAACGCAGTACAGAAGATGCACTGTATGACCTCATGCAACATGTCGAAGGTAACCTAAGAAAGAAAGAGATAACAGTAATGGTGTCTCTGGATATCGAAGGTGCCTTCGACGGCGCATGGTGGCCAGCCATAAAAAATCAGCTTATTGAGAAGAAGTGCCCACTCAACCTAAGGCGCCTCACAAATAATTATTTTCAGGACAGGAAAGTAGTGGTTGGATACGCGGGTAAAACATACGCAAAAGAAACGAGCAAAGGTTGTGTACAAGGCTCAATAGCGGGACCAACCTTCTGGAACCTGCTGCTGGATCCGCTCTTGGATGACCTGGACGCACGTGGGGTGTACGTGCAGGCGTTTGCTGACGACGTCGTTCTGATGTTTTCCGGGCAGTCGGTCTCAAATATTGAGCATAGTGCTAACCAAACTCTTGCTTATGTGCATGAGTGGGGCATCAAAAACAAACTGAAGTTCGCCGCACACAAAACCAACGCGATGATTATTACCAAAAAGTTGAAGTATGAGGCCCCACGCATGCACATGGGTGGCAAAGACATCCAAATGGCAGATGAAATCAAGCTGCTTGGCCTTACGATAGACAAAAAAACTTACATATAACAGCCATGTATCCGTCGTCTGTCGTAAGGCCACAAACATCTATAAGCAGCTTGCAAAGACAGCCAAAATAGAGTGGGGACTGAATCCGGAAATCATCAGAACGATATAAGTTGCGGTGATAGAGCCCATTAGAAAGAAAGAAAGAAAGAAAGAAAAATAACTTATTTGTGACAATAAAACAATAATAATAAAATAAATAAAAAAAAATAAAATTTATTTATTTCCAAATATACACATAAACATTATTTACCTAAGTTGGTTATATTACTACATAATTAAATATCTATGAACACTGTGTTATTAGTAACCATACCTAGGAGTGTCGTTAGTGGCCGTACTAGGAAGCCCTGTGTTACAGCCACTAAGATTCCTCCTCAGGACTACAAACAATAGGTATGGAATGCAATCATAAATATCAGACAATATAATTATCCAAACGTAACACATGATGTATGGCAGTAATAGTAATCATTTATTTATTGTAAGTGGGAACAAAACATAGTCCAATACAGTAAAACGCAGAAGGTATGTAGCTATTCCTGTAGCGATGATTGTTACATGCTGTGTTATAGGTGTTATAAACAAGTCCTAGGAAACTGCGCGATCAACTAAGGAGCCCTGGTCGGGGTTTCATTATTGTTTATTATGGTCATCACGTTCAACTTTTCACTATTTAAGTTTAAATTTAAGTTTAAGTGCGGGTATATAAGTGTCAAGGTTTGTATCTTTAGTTTTGTATTATATTGTTTTTTTATAGTTTACTTTTATGGTAATTTAGTTTCATAGAATATCTAGTTTTATAGAATAATCATTTTGTTTTTATTGCAAGTCAGTTCAATACAGTTAGTGTCAAAGTAAACGTTCCAAATTGGAAGGTTTACTGTGACACTAATTTTCACTAATCATTGGAACTTCCAATGATTAGTAAAAAGAAAAACAAAAAATAATAATAATAATGTCTCGGTTAACGTTCAGCATTAGTTTATCACCTACGATCACCCGCCCAACGCTCTGTAATAAGATAGTGCGTTACCCGTAAGTTTAGGTACCTACCCATGGCCTAGTGTAGTATTATATTATCTGTGCCATGACTAACAAATACTAGGACACAAATAGCTCACGATTTAGAAACGAATAATCATGCTTACATACTGGCATTACATTATTATATAATGCAAGAAGCAATTCATTACCTACAATGTAATCTAGTACAGACTCATATATTACTATTTTAAATATTTTAAGAGGTATAAATAGGTAGGTGTACATTACTTATAACAATCCAAAATAAGCGGCCAGCAAGTAGGTATCACACACACACTCAAAGTACTCAAACTACGACGTATACCGACCACTTTAACTATAACTTCAATAATGTAAATGATAAATAGAAACTAGGCATAGGTATATACCCATATTTTTATAATAAGATACATTCGTATTTCCACATATTTGACTGGAACCAGATGTACCAACCAACTACCAGAGTGCATATTCTTGAACTACCCCCCCAAGCCAAACAATCGTATCGTGTCGATAAACATAAACGCTATTTTGCGCGTGGTACAAGATCATAAGCGATAGCGTTCTACGTTATCATAATCCTACCATACAAACAAATGGTTTATAATTTCATATTATAATAATTAGATATTACTTATACACTTTAATAATTACTAATATTTTCTATTTAATTAGTGAGCAGAGAAAACACCACTTAATTGCTAGTTTCATCAATATTATTTTCAAGCACACCATTTTATTTTGTTAATTGGGCTTGCTGTGACTTCAACATTCTATCTAATTATTATAATTTACAATTTTATTTGACATAAACGTATCGACTTCAACTTTAAACTATTATTTATATGGAATTCAAATTATCCTAAATAATCACATCATACTTTTATTTTAAAAGCATTGCGTAGATGAGTTTTATAGTAATAAATACATTTTAGTGTAATTATATTTTCACAATAATTTATACCTACTTTAACCAGTAAAGCGCTTAAATGTAAGAAAGTATAGAATAGACAAAATTCAATATTCATTCCCGAGATTTATATAAATAGTAGCAAAGATTATGATATTGTTGTTTGTGTAAGAACCATTTACATAATTACCGTACCTATATAAGAATGTTTAGGTTAAGATAAAATAAAAATAGTTTCAGAACTATGGTATAATGGAAGATAAATATGTATGAGGATGTAGTGAGTGTAAGTGAAAGTAGTGAGTGTTTGTGAATGTAGTAAGTGTTAGTGAAGGTAGTGAATGTTTGTGAATGTAGTGCGTGTTCGAGGGTGTAGTGAGTATTTGCGAATGTAGAGTGAATGCATGCGTGTCATACTACTTTTGAACAATCAGTAAGTTTTCGGTCTCGTCGTAAGAAAGACCGAGTAGAAAAGTTGTAACCACCTTTTTGCACTTAAACGTAGGCAACGAGTAAATATTTATTTGTTTACAGATTGTCTTATATAAGTATGGACCGAGAAAGCACCGATGCCTTTGTGCCAAAGAAGTTGTAAACTTTTCAGGGAAAATCATCATATCTCTGCGACGTTTGTCATGGTAGCTTTTGGCGTCAAATGTGGTATTGCTATGCGTGTTTAATATGCTTTTTTGTATAAACAACTGTCGAACCGTTAAAACTCCAGTTTCAGAGTATAGCTTCATCGTAGGAAACCTGAATGGCTTGTTGAGCATTACTTTAAGGACAGCCCTTTGTGCTCTCTCTGTGCGTAGAATATAAGTTTTGAATGTGCCACCCCAAACGGTGATACAATAGGAAAGCAAGGATTGGCAGAGAGCGTAATAAATGGTAAACATTAATTTTACGTCAATAACATTCCTCAATCGCTTGAATACAGTCATTAGCTTACGAGTTCTACCAGTTAGGGTTTTAATATGCTCCTCCCAATTTAGCCGGTTATCCACCATAACACCTAGATATTTCATATAATTACACCTTTCAAGGAAACCACATGTACATGAGTCTCCATGAGAGCTGTCACACATGTGTGCCCGGATTTTGATATGATCTTGGTTTGGTTGATCAGCTAGGGATTTAGAAAAAGTTATGTATTTTGTTTTATTAGTGTTTAGAGTTAAAATATTCTTTCTGAGCCAAGACATTACTTCCTTGAGTCCAATTTCCGCACGTCTTACAGTTTCGTTCCAGGTAGGAGCAGTAAACACCAGAGCTGTGTCATCTGCAAAAGCTACCAGCTTACCTCCCTTTAATGTAATGTTGCATAAGTCATTAGCGTATATGAGGAAGAGCGTGGGACCTAAAATGCTGCCCTGTGGGACACCATAAGTAGCACTATCTTCATCGCTAATCATTTCCCCCAGTTTAACTCTTTGCGTTCTATCTGAGAGATAGTCTGACAGGAGCTTTAAAGCAATTCCCCTAATCCCCACCCTTTCCAATTTGTCAATTAGGATAGGGACAGAGACAGTATCAAATGCTTTGGCAAGATCTAAAAATATACCTACGCACTTGTTTTTTTTATCTAACTGACGAACAATAAAATCAGTCAATTCGTTAACTGTTAGTTCTGTTGATTTACCCGACAAGAATCCGAATTGATTCTTAGATATTATGTTATATTTAACTAGAAAAGATGTGAGTCGCTTATTAATAAGGCGTTCTAATATTTTAGACAGTGGAGTAAGTATAGATATAGGTCGATAATTGGTGATACTGCCTCTGTCCCCGCCCTTATGAATCGGAGTTATTAGTGCTGTTTTAAATAATTTCGGAAATATTCCGCTTGCAAAACTCAGATTCACAATGTGCACGATTGCTGGGATTATTTGAGCTCCAGCTAGCTTTACAACTTTTGTAGGTATACCATCATGACCGACTGAGTTACTAGACTTAAGGTTTACTATAGTAGATTCTACTTCAGAAAAATCTGTGTCTATCAATCCGAATGAGTTGCTAGAAACTGGTTCAGCTATATGCTCATGGCCTACTGCACTACTCAGTATCACATCAGCCAAAGACTTACCGATATTTGCAAAGTAACTATTTATGTAGTTTAAAGAATTTTGAGGGCAATTTTTCAGTTTTAGTAAAGCATCATTATTTAACGAGTTATTCTTGTGAGAGTTTAATCTAGTAATATTTTTAATTACATGCCATGTTTTTTTAGAATCCTTGCCTGCTTTTTTAACTTCTGATCTATCATATTCCACTCTAACTTTTTTTAGAATATCCCCACAAAAATTCCTGTATCTTTTATAGGTCATCCGAAGAACTTCATTATCCGGGTCTCGTTTAAGATCTAGATGTAGTGTTAGAACTATTTATGTAGGTAAACCAAACTTATTTGTATTATCTATGGTCAGTACATTTGAATGTGGAATGTAGACAGATGGTTGTCTACACTTGTCTGTCTTACGCTTTCAAGAGAAAATATACTAATTAATTTTCCAAGTTTATCTGGTTAATCTTTTATATACCCACTGCTACCATTTTAGGTTATTACGCCCAGTTATGCTGTGCTTCGCATAGCAGGGTATATTTTGGATCAAAACGGCAAATATATAAAATTTAAATTTCGTCGTTAAAGAAGAAAAGATGGCCGGAGAAGGAAGCGGTTCTTCATCTATCCCAGTGGAAAAACTGAAGGGCATCCAGGATTATCACAACTGGAAGTTTGCGATGAGGATGGTCCTAATCCACGAAGATTTGTGGGATTGTGTAGAGGAACAGGACAAGGATGCTCGAAAACAAATGAAGGCACTAGCAAAAATTTGCTTGGCGGTGCATACGACAGCGTATCCTCATGTGAGAAATGCTAAGAGTGCATATGAAGCGTGGAACAATTTAAGACGCGCTTATGAGGATAGAGGGTTATGCAGGAGATTGAGCCTTCTGAGGAATTTGTTTGGCATGAAACTGTCAGAGTTTGGAAATATGGAAACCTATCTCTCCAAAGTTACAGATATCGTACAACAACTGAACGATATAGGATCTCCATTGGAAGACGATTTTGCCGCCGTGGTTATGCTGAGTGGATTACCAGCTGAGTACGATCCGTTGATAATGACTTTGGAAAATGGTTCAAGCAAGTTATCAAGTGAACTGGTGAAGGCGAAACTTCTTCAGGAACATCAACGACGTGATGATAAAACTGAAGCAGAGTCTGCCTTAGCTGTCAGAAAGGTGTTCAAGTGTTTTCGTTGCCAAAAGCCAGGGCATGTTATGAAGAATTGTCCATTGAAGCAGAAAGAAAACAAAGACAAAGATAAGTCTAATAAGGCTAGTCTGGCGGCGCTTTCAGTTGCTGTGAAAGGCGATAACTTGTGGTGTATCGACTCAGGAGCTACAAATCACATGTGTAGAGACAGGAATTTTTTTAGTGATTTTCAGGCTATAGAACCTCATTTAAAGGTTAATGTTGCAAATGGTGAGATACTTTTTGCTATGGGTCGAGGTAATGTCAAGATAGATTTGGACTGTCACAATAGTCAGGTAAAGTCAATAGATGATGTTTTCTTTGTACCTAACCTAACATGCAATTTATTATCGGTTAGTGCCATGACGAAGAAAGGGTTTACTGTTAGTTTTGATTCTAACGAATGTAGAATTATTGACTCGGGGAAGACTGTTGCGAAAGCGGCTCTTATCGACAATGTGTATAGGTTACTAACCAAAATTCCACACTCAACTCGATCGGTAGAAATAGAGCGTAGTTGTGCATTGCAAAGTTTGCGTAGTTGCAATGATTCGCGTAGTTGCGTTGATTCTGGTGAATCTACAGCGACTGTAGTCGATGCAGACGTCACCACACCGCGTGCATCGAAGACTGCTACAGAAAATTGTGAGATTTCACAAAGTACTTGGCATCGTCGACTTGCTCATCTGAATTCGAGGAGCATGAATGTCATGAAGCAAGGTATGGTTGATGGGATTAGCTATGATGATACGAACTATCAATCATGCGTAGCTTGTGTAGAGGGGAAGCAGTGTAGGCTTCCTTACCCCAAGAAATCTCATAATAGGTCGAATGAAGCATTAGGGCTAGTACACACTGATTTGTGTGGACCCTTGTCTGAAAGTTCTTTAGGAGGTGCAAAATATTTTTTGACTTTTATAGATGATTTTACGAGAAAAACTTTTGTATACTTTTTAAAGAGCAAGAGTGAAGTTTTTGATTGTTTTAAAGACTTTAAGGTTCTCGTGGAAAATCAGGCAGGAAAAAAGATCAAGATATTGCGCAGTGATAATGGCACCGAGTACATTAATGCAAATTTTCAGAAATTTCTGAAAGCGAATGGCATCGTGCATCAAACGACGGTCCCCTACTCACCAGCCCAGAATGGCGTCAGCGAGCGGGCCAATAGGACCATCATGGAGAAGGCGCGATGTATGTTGCAGGATGCGGGTTTGGATAAACGGTTTTGGGCTGAAGCTGTGTCGACAGCTGTCTACATAAAAAACCGTTCACCAACAAAAGCCATTATGGGGACTACTCCGGAAGAAAAGTGGACAGGCAAAAAGGTAAACGTTAGCCACCTTAGAGTTTTCGGTTGTGTAGCATACGCTTTAGCACACAAAAGAAAGAAGCTTGATTCGAAATCCAAAAAATATATTTTTGTTGGATATTGCGAACAGAGTAAGGGCTATAGACTTATAGACCCGGATTGCCCAACTAAGTACATAAAGGCAAGGAATGTAACCTTTTTTGAGGATAAATTTATCTCAAATGGTACGACGAAGGGTTTGTCACATGATGATAATATAGATGTTCTTGAGACACCTTGTATTGTAACAAATAGCAATACAGTGTATGAATCTGTCCCGCCAACGCTTGTGTCAGAGTCATTAAATGAGGGAAACCAACTGAATGTTATGTTGCCTGATCATAAATGTTTATCTGATGACAAAACTACTAAGTCAACACGGAGACGACAAGAGATAATCTCATTGGATGACACTGACAGTAAGGATTCCTCCATTGTTAGTTCAGGTGACTGTTTGGATGAAACTTATATTCCAGGGAGATCGTCACTTGACTCGGAAGATTCCGATACGCTGAGTTTTGGTAGTGCCGATGAGCGTGCTATGATGTGTGCGCTGATCTGTACGAGCGACGAACCGTCAATAGTAAAGGAAGCGTTGAATGGCAGGGAAGCTGATCATTGGCATAGAGCAATGCAAGATGAGTATGACTCGTTTACTAAGAATAATTGTTGGACACTTACTGAGTTAAAGAAGGGGCAGATACCCGTGAAATGTAAGTGGGATTTTAAGAAGGGACGAAGTTTAAATGGAGCTTGCTTACAATATAAAGCTCGGCTGTTAGCAAAAGGCTTTACGCAAAAAAGCGATATGGGTAACCAGGAAACATTTGCTCCAGTGCTTCTTTATTCAACAATTAGTACGTTGTTTGAAATTGCTGCAGAATATGATCTGAACATAGATCAGATAAATTCAAAAAGTATATTTATGAATAGTGATATTGAAGAAGATATCGTTATTGAACAACCGAAAGGATTTGTTGTAAAGGGGAAGGAAAACTATGTTTATAAGTTAAACAAATCCATGTACAGACGTCACTAACGACAACTGTGAGGACTGGATATCTCACGTAGTATGTTGCAGTATGTACGAGGCTGGATATCGCCTATTCGGTAAGTTTTTTTAGTTTTGTTTTTCCTGATGAATATGGAAAGCTGCAAAAACGTGTGTCTAGTAGTAATTTTGGTCTTTATAAATTCAAGCAAACGAAATTATGAAATAGGACGCGAACGGCAGTGGCTCTTTCGAGCATGGCACTTTCCGATACATGAAAGGATTACGGTTACGGAAGCATTGTTTTACGCGAACTTTTTAAATGCTTCAGAATAACTTCAATTGTAACGACACTTTACAATGATAAAATCAGTCTGCACGTAGGTTATGTGAATTTTCAATGTTTTGTATTAGAATTCAACATTGATATTTTAGGCGTCATTTAACAGGGCTAAAGTTAATTATAGCCGGATATTGTATCTGCGATGAAATGATGCTTGGTGTTGTCACAAAACCTATACCTAGTTAAGTTTGTAACTCAACTAAACTTAGGATTGTGCAAATGATTTTGTAAAGTTTATTTTTGTAAAGTTATGTTGTTTTGTAGGCCATAGGTATATTTTATTGTTTTATAGTTGCTTTAAATTTCAACTGTATAACATTATTAAGTTTTGGTTTAAGGGCCGGTGTTAGAACTATTTATGTAGGTAAACCAAACTTATTTGTATTATCTATGGTCAGTACATTTGAATGTGGAATGTAGACAGATGGTTGTCTACACTTGTCTGTCTTACGCTTTCAAGAGAAAATATACTAATTAATTTTCCAAGTTTATCTGGTTAATCTTTTATATACCCACTGCTACCATTTTATGTAGTTTATCACGGTGTTTAATGCATCTTAATAAGCCAGGTGTTACCCAGGGCTCAATAATTCTCTTCCTACAAGGCACTTGCTGAATCATAGTGTTTTTATCGGTAACTCTCTTCAACTCATCCACCAATATAAGGGTAGCCTGATTAACATCCTTAATACTCAGAATAGAATTCAGCGTGTCTGTATTTAAATCAGCAGCTATTTTATCAAAGTTTATTACTCTATGGAGGTTATATTTATTTTTGTGAAGCTGATGGTTTTTAAGGATAAACGCTATTATGTAGTGGTCTGTAATGGTGGATGCGATAACGAGAGTAGTTGATTTGAGTTTAGTTTTTAGGAATACGTGATCCAGGCAACTGCCTTCACAGGTATGAATAGTATGAGCAGGCAAGAGTTCGTGGTGAGCTAAAAGGTCGAGATAGTCCTCAGAGTTATTATTAAGCGTACTGGTTATGTTGATGTTTAAATCACCTGTCAGTATTATATTTTTATAAGACCCTAAAGATGTGAGAATTTCATCGATTGATTTGAGAAAGTTATCTAATACCCTATAAGATGGCGGACGATAGATGGCGACTATAGCAGTATCAGAACCAAGCTTAACGGTTAGACAGTTTGCTTCAAACGCTGGTGGCTCTGACACTATGGCCGTTATGTCATTACGCAGGAATACTACAACTCCTTCATTCTGAGTTTTATTAAAACGAGAACAGAACGTTGAATAATTACCAAGCAATGGGACGTAGTCAATCTTATTCAACCAACACTCAGTCAGTATCAGAACGTCAGTATCAATTTTTAGACGTGACAGTAATATTTCTAATTGTGGCAAATTACGATCTATACTTCTTATATTTTGGCAGACAACAGATAGTTTTCTCGGACCGTCCTCAAAATAACTACTAACATCTTCAGGATTACATTGATACGATTCCGAAATTTTATAATTATCTAAATCATTTGATAAGTCCTTACTAACCATTATTAAATGATGCATTTTTTAAAGTACTAACCTCACTTGTGTTCAAACATGGTATTAAATACGTTAAGAGAGAATCAGAATTTAAGTTAAAGCAATGGTTGCAGTCTTCCAAGTTATTGAGTTCAATAAATAAAAATACGAATTCCTTAGATAAATTGATACTTGTATGATATTGTAGTGTAAATGTGAAGTGTATTGTGTAATTGATATGGAGAATAGTAAAAAAATATAACATTATGCAAAGTAGAAATGACAAGAAAATAATAATTATTATAATAAAATATGAAAAGCTTACGGGCTCACTAAGATATTTGTGAGGTAGCATCTTTTTGGCTTTTAAGTTCGTCCAGCTGTTTCTCATCCTGGATAAGCATTTGTGGTCCGCCTTCTTTTTTCCGTAAGAAAATCCTTCCATGTGAACACCAGCAAAAAACAAAGTTATTAGTTTTCGCGAAGTCTCTCGCCAGAAAGAAAAGTCTCCTCATTTTGGCTGTCAGGTGTTCTGCAACATAAATGGGGACCGTAGGCGACCCCATGCCCAGTTGCTGACTGTTTAGTTTCGTGGAGTGATCTCTGTTATATTTTTTTACCGTTTTTATAAGTTCCTCCTTGCGAACCACTGTTGTAAACTTTAGCAGCACAATAGAGTTTTTCCCGGATCGGGGGTTAATTCTGTAAATATCATTAATTTCAGATTTTTTAAGATCCAATCCGAGAGAGGTACCCAAGTTGGCTGCGAGCTTTAACAAATCAGCTTTACTTTCAGTCTCATTTTTTGGCACGTTACGAAGCTCAACACTCGAGGATTTACAAACTTTATCTGCTGCTTCAAGTCTATCCTCTAATTCTTTGATGTACTTCTTGTCCTCTTTTCTCTCCTGAGCCATAGAAGCTAATTCATTTTTCATGTCTTCGTACTTTGTCATTATAAACTCTACAGCCTTACATACATCCAGGTTTCGCTGATTTAATTCAGTGTAGTGATCATCGAGCTTTTTGAATTTAGAATCAATCACTTCTGTCAAGTCTTTTTTTAGCGTGCTTAATGAATCACTGAAGCCATCCGCTACTTTCCTGCGCTTGTACCCCTTGCGAGTTGCGACATCGAGCTTCTCCGACTCGCTTGCGGTCGGTATATCGGAGTCTGAGGGTACTTGCGCTCGCAGCCGCGGTGCTTGTGATTGGTCCATGTCCATAGTCCGACAAGCAAAAAATCAGGTTTGGTCGACGCGCACACGGAGACGTCTGCACAAGCCAGCGTCCGAGAGGGGAGTGATAAATAGTACACATACGATCAACAGCAAATTAAACACAGCAGTAAATTGCTATTTGCCACAAATCGGTCCCAACTCAGCTTAATGCTGGTCATGAGACCAGCGCTGGTCTTCCGTTGGGACCGGTTCAGTGTCGTCACGGTGCAGTGACATTACAGCTACGGATTTAACTTACTTATACTTAAATGTAACTAGGTACTAAAAACTATAGGTACAGTGAAATGACAATGAAATGAAAATTTAAAAAATATCCTAACAATCTACCAAACTAAAAGGAACAACACTATAGGTAAAGAGTTTCAAGAAAAGACTGCAGGATCCACTAAAACAAATACAAAATTATAATAAGGAACTAGGTAAGTTGGATTATGCTCTGACAAAGTTATAACTTTACACCAGGAAACAAAAAACAAAGAAGTGACATGAAAATATTAAACATAATACGCATTTTTAAAAATCATACTACGCATAAAGATTGTATGCTTTACATAAGTGTGTTGGGGTGTGAGTGTGCTTCGTTATTATATTGGCAATGGTAGTGTAAGAATGGCTGTGTGCATGTGTTTGTGCTCAAGCGTTTTTGGACAAGCTTTGTGTTTTAGATGGCGCTTGTGTCATGCTTAAGAGTTTCCTCCGCTTTTTGGTGTTCCAGAAGAAATTTCTTTAATTTAAATCGAAAACTGTAAATACTTTGCAGGTTCCTTATGGGCGGTGGTATATTGTTCCAGCACTTCGAAGCTGAGTAGCGGAAACTCCCCCGAAATGCAACAGTTCTATGAGGCAGCGTCATGAGCTGCGCAGCACACTGTCGAGATCCATATGATCTACGGCTGGAAGTCCAAGACAGTTTTTCATAGAGATAACATTATCATGTACGCCTCTAGCGTTTGGGCACATGCTGCTAGAAAGATAATGGTCCAGAAGCAGTTAAACGCAGTGCAAAGAGGTTTTGCTCAAAAGATTTGCAAGTCGTATCGAACTGTCTCTCCTAATGCGGCACTCGTACTAACGGGGCTGCTTCCGTTAGATCTAAGGATCCAGGAAGCAGCTCAGTTATACGAAGCAAAGAGAGGCAAGACCAATGAAGACCTATGCGACTTGCAAATCGAGGAGCGCGTGTGTTTCATGAAGGCGCCACATCCAGCCAGGGAGATGGAAATAGAATTTGAGTGCCTCAGTGATACGTTGCCAGAAACTCTCGAAAAATACGGAATACCCGACACACATATATACACCGACGGGAGTAAAATCGAGGGGAAAGTTGGAGCGGCGTATACCTGTTGGGTGAACGGGAACGAAATTGGCAAGAAGAAGATGAGACTCGAGCCGTTCTGTACAGTTTACCAGGCGGAGCTTTATGCTGTATACCAAGCCACCGAACTTCTTCATAGTGGCAAACACAAGGAGGTAGCTGTGCTGAGCGACTCGAGGTCTGCTCTGGAGACAATTCGGAACCCAGACACTTTCCATCCCCTGGCTTTCGCGGTAAGACAGAATGTCGCAAGTTTGGCCGCGAAAGGATGTACCATCAAGTGGTGCTGGATTAAGGCCCACGTCGGCGTCCCGGGCAACGAGAGAGCTGACGAGTTGGCAAAAGAGGCGGCTCTGAACTCTAAAGTTGTAGCCCACTATGACAACTGAATGAAGTGACGAAGCTCTTCCTGCCCAGCGTAATTGACGCCTACAAAATTGTAAGGAAGCTTAACCTCACTCCAATCATGACGCAAGTGTTGACCGGCCACGGCGGGTTCGCAGCTTATCTCAATAGATTTAAATGCAAGGAGAGTCCGTCGTGTGTCTGTGCCGCTGAAAAAGAAGAGTCGATACAGCACTTGCTATTCGAATGCCCTCAACATGACGCTGCCAGGTACGACCTGGAATCTGCAACTAATAAAAAGCTGACCGTAACAACATTGTCAGAAATGTTGTCGGAAAAAGACTCCAGGCCGTATCTGAAAGCGTTCTGCATGCGAGTAGCAAGGAACGCCATCCAGAGGAATAAAACAAGATGACAGAGATGTCATCTCAGATTATTCCTCGTTTTAAAAATAGGCAAGAAACAAATATATACACTGCGTTAATTATGATTAACACAGCTGTGTATATGAACAAAAATAGCCTATAATACCATAAAACATGTATCATAATTTTAAAAGTAGCGCATAGATCAACATTTTAAATTTATAAATTAATTTGACTAAAATTCTTCAAGAATGTAATATAAATAGACTAAAATTAGAAACGTATACGCTTATCGTATAAAAGTATTTATTTTTTATGTTATGGACTAAAAGTAGAGTTGAAAAATTTTAAAAAGGCACTGCAAATATTTAACCTAAAAAAGGTCTCCGAAGTACATCGGAGGAACATTTAGACAAAGTAAAAAAAAAAAAAAAAAAAAATGATTAACGCAGGGAATATTATTATTAGGTATAGTGCCATTTACAAGGACCTAATTCGAGGAAGTGAACATGAAATGGTAATAAAGGTTTATTTTTTAATTAAATACAACTTTATTTCTCTTACATTACATTCGTCATATTCTTCAAACAATCTGGAGAGGTTCCAAACAAGTACCACCATGCCTACACACCTACTTCATCGTCAGCCAGAAGACGTCTAGGCCTCCCCGTAGAGTGCCACTTTGAGCGGCTGCTTACCTCCGGCATCCATCGGCACCCCGCGCAGATCGTCGGTCCAACCAGTGGGGTTTGGCCTACGCTGCGTCACACCTTGTCATGTTACTCCAATATTATATTTTGAACGGTAAAGATAGAAAAGATTACAAAAGTGGTATGGAACCGATTGAAACTAAAAGTTGTACGTATTTGACGGTTGTAATGTAATACGCAGCTTGTGCGCATATCAAATCAAATTAAATCAAATCAACATTTTTTATTGCAAATAGGCTATTTTTCGCACTTTTGCAAGTCAAAACTAGATAATGTATTTAAAAATAATAAAAATTAAATTATTGTACATTCTAAGCAAGCATAATTAAACAAACTTACACAGTGCTTAATGTCAAAAATGTCAAAATATTATAATTATAACAAGCCCATTACAAAACGAGTTTGAAAAAAAAAAGTTCTCTTCCCCACATCAGGTGCAAGCAATCCGGCACAATGTAGAATAGAAAACTCCGAACCGTAGCTTCGATTACATCTGTAAAGAAGAAGCTACAAGAAACTTTACAGTGTCATTTTTTGATCCAATTTTTTTTTAATTGTTTACAAAACTTATAATTTGTTACAACATAATTAAACATACTACAAAGTAGGTAATACATAGTTATATAATGTTACGCGATACCCCGACAGCGTGGTGCATACTTCGCCTGCGACTGCACCTCGGGAAGTTTTCCTTTTCCTCGCACTTGTTCCACGTTAATGATTCCCTTGCTCCGCGATGGTATCTGGAATGTTATAAGAACAGTCAGTACTACAATCCTGAGTGCTCGGGTCGTGTGCTTGGTACATAACTCAGTGAGAGTGCCGTCGGTTCACGACCCGTGGGTCGCGGGTTCCAACCTTGAGTATTGAGCTCGAGCGTGATGAAACTGCAACATCGTGTTTATGCTCGTCTGGCTAGTAGCTCCCACCGGAGCATTAAAACTATGTCGCTGCACATTCAACGGTATCCTGGCTGGGAGCTTCACTTGGGAGCCAGTCTCCAATGGTTCACTTTCTATTACACTATCGCTCACCATCTTAACATGAGGTGAAATGTTGCCAAACGCTACCATGTCGGTTTTAAAAACATTTAGTTATTTTATTTAGATGTAGTAGTTTCTGGTCTCCTAATAATACCTCACTCAATAGCATTCGAATCTTGTAATCTTCGTCCAGGGGCCGTACAGTGACCTCTTAGCGCGATTCAAATGACGACCTAAACTGAACCGCTACCGTACGAACTGTATTGTAGCGGTTCAGTTCGTCATTTGAATCGCGCTCGCTAAGAGGTCACAGTACGGCCCCTGGACCTACAATAAATACACTATGGTTGAAGTGAAGGTGCCTGACGTATTACGTGAACTCTCTACTCTCATCATCATCATCAGCCTGCATATTATGTCCACTGCTGAACATAGGCCTCCCCCAAGGAGCGCTACTTTGAGTGGCTACTCACCTCCTGCATCCATTGGGCCCCCGCGGTTCTGACCAGATCGTTGGTCCACCTAGTGGGGGGCCTACGCTTCGTCGGTTCGTGGTCGCCACTCGAGCACCTTTCTTCCCCATCGGTTGTCAGTTCTACGAGCGATGTGGCCTGCCCACTGCCACTTCAACTTGCTAATTCTCAAAGCTATATCGGGGACTTTAGTTCTCTTGGAGATCTTCTCATTACGGATACTTATCTCGCAATCAGTCGTAGCTCGCTGCGCAACTGTGAGCTTACTCATAACTCTCTAACTCTCTACTCTACGATGCACTTAAAATAAAAATAGCAATTCACCTGATGCGGCCTGATGGTTCGTTTCACTTTGTTCAATCATCGGTTTATCTTGATGCTGGATATCACCCATGGCAATATCGTCGGACGCCGCTTGCGTCGCCATCCTTTTACCCAGAAACTTTACTAAAAGATAACATTTTTTTAACATTGTATTAACGCGTGCTATTTTTGTGAAACCGCTGGAAAACGTTGAAAACTAGAATAAAAAATTGGTTAAAATGGTATCTTTTGGCTGTAAAATTAAGTAATGTTTTGTTTATCGTGTTTGCTAAGAGCTGTGGAGCTGTGGGATTCATAAATAAACAAATAGAATAAAATAAATAAACTTGAATTTAATAAATACAAGACATCATTGCTGTTATTTTTTTGATTCAAAATACCACGCTTTAATAAACAAAAGTCTAAACTACTTCCGCACTAGTACTATAAGATTAACAATATAATACGAAACTACCCTCATAAGCTAAATAATATAAAAACAAAAACCTAATCTAACAAACCACTACCAGTAGGCAACGTGCCCAATATGCTGGCAGCATTGCCACGTTGAATGGCAATGCTCAACCTTTGGCCGAAGTAGAGGCCAGCATTTTGGTCACGTGTTACCTCGACCAGACGTTTGGAAAGATCTTTGAATATTTGGTGAGCACTTGGTCCCCAAGGCCCAAGCGCCTCAACCCCAAAAAGCGCAAATATAAAACCGCTGTCAAGGTTACTGTATTTGCGCCTTTTTAGTTGCTCAGCAGAATCCGCCACCGCACCAGCCTTACTTTGTGTTCCGGGAAGATGTGACGGCGCAAGGGTGTCCACACACGTAGCGTCCCACACCAACGGCCGCCCTATCTTCCATGGAATTAAAGTCATTCCATCGGGTCTTTTACCTTCATCGCGTACGAGGCCATTAGGCTCCAAAATAGCCGCGCAGTTGGCGCTGTTAAAAGCCCGACATCATTTGATTACCATTTAGCTGGTTCTCTCTAGTAGTGAGAAATAATTCCTTATAAAAATTAAGTACAAAGTCAGAATTTTTAGATTTTTATTTTGGCCTGTTTTCGGGAGTTTATAAAATACATTGATCGTGTAGCAAATTAGCACATTCATTAAGAAATATCTTCACGGTGTCTCGTGTATTTTTCGTAAAACCATGATTCAATAGTAAATACAGAAAACATCGGACTTAGCAAATCCTTTTTTAATCCGCATCGCGTCGGTGACCCGAGTCACGAACCCTTTCAATAGCAAGTGCT
Source organism: Ennomos quercinarius (assembly GCA_910589525.2). NCBI lineage: Eukaryota > Metazoa > Arthropoda > Insecta > Lepidoptera > Geometridae > Ennomos > Ennomos quercinarius. The sequence continues at coordinate 15,861,063 of OU342507.1, read as the reverse complement.
TCTATTTTTGTTTATATAATTATACGAATATTAAAGAGAGGTAAGTACCTAAGCCTAAGGAAGAATTAAAAAATAATATGATACCACAATCATAGAAATATAAATGCTTATTAGCCTTATGACACGTGTGTGTGCCAGTTGTTTTACTAAATAATAGTACTTACAGGAATCAAATAGAATAAATATCAGATGAAGGTTATAACAAACAGGCCAGCATACATACTTGTCATGAGCGCCGCCACCACTACACCAACAACCGCCGCGGCCACTCCGCTGGACACGTATCCCAGCTTCCGCTTCTCTGAAACACCATAATGGGGCTCTAGGGATTAACTAGCACGTCAGTAAACTATTTATCGAACCTATGTCGAACACGAGCGGTTCTAGAGTTGTGTTTTTATTAGAAAGTTAATAAAAACACCACCGAGCCGAGCCAGTGAAGTGAGCGAAGCGGCTCCGTTTCAACTTGGGCAAGTACAGTATGTTGAAAAAATTGTACGAAAATACACTTTTTCGTGTTTGTATCATTTAACATTTCACTCGTGCCGGTTCATGTAAACAATACCAACGCGGGAACGCGAAAATGTTCCTTTGTTCGAACATTTTCGCGTTCCCGCGTCTAAACCCCACCCGGTATGTATAACGCTCGCATGCAGCGTCGAGTTCCGACACCACGTGACGTCACCTGCAGATATGAGTTCAGCCAGATCGACGAGTGCCGCGGCAGCCGGCGCGTTCCTCTCCTCGGCCTCGGTCCGAATCAACGTCATCCAAACCTCATCAAGGGGACCCGGGTACTTGATGATCGTGCTGTTGGCATCAGGGTGCAGCTGGAATGTGATGCTGCAATCGTCGGCAGGTTGCTTGTAGTCGGTGATAACATCATTAGCTGAAACAGTAATAATAATCAGAACCGGCGGAAAACGTATCCTTATGATTAAAGTTGAATAGGTACTGAATCTATGAAAATGTCGGGAACCGACGTCATCGTCATCTTCCGGAAGACGTCCACTGCTCAACATGGGCCTCTCCCATAGAATGGCACTTTAAGGGCAACTTATCTACTTGTCGTGCTTGTTTGTTGCTAACAAAAGCAAAACTGTTGGTACAATCATTAAAGTGAATGATAAATATTTCAGCTATTTTAAGCATGTTAATTGCCAAGTCAAAATTAGTAAATTAAATTTCTAAGCCAATAAATTAAAACAAAATGGTACGCCTATAATAATGAGCTTAAAAATACTTTTATTTACTTTAATTAAGATGAAGTATGAGGGATATTATAATAGACAGAGCGCGTGGTTCAGCGGTAACCCGTACAACTTCAAATACAACTCGGCCTCGTACCCTGTACCCTGTGCCCTATACCCTGTACCCTGTACTCTGTACCTCGGCTATTGACGATGAGTGCCGGTAACACACATTAGTATAAATATAAACTGCTTGTCTTCTTATTAGTGACACTATTTTTATCTATATATTTTCTTGTGTACGAATAGGTAATGCTAGAGTGCAGCTCATCTGATGTTAGCGACGATGCAGTCGACGGTGTAGCACGTTGGCCTATTCACTCTAGTCTATTTATTAACTATTTCAAATGAAAAAGCTTTTTCTGATATTCTTTTGAGCGAGTTGATTGAATGCTTGACCAGAGAGCACGAAATGAAGTCGCGGCGTATAATGGACGTCGGTGGGGTGGCCAACACCAGCCGAATGGAATTATTTTTCAAAGAAGATAAAACAAGGATTAAAAACCAGTGCATCGGTTTTCGGGAACATGACTCATACAACTATGAGAATGAAATCTTGAAATGCAATAATAGTCACGGCACAGATATTATAGTGGTAGGTGGTTAGTGGTTACGGTTGGTCGGGGTTCATCTGACAACTATGGGTTAGTACTTACGGTTGTATTCCCAGGGCATAGGAGCATGTTCACTGATTAACGTCAGGGTCAGTGTATCATTCCCCATGTATTCATAATATATGACATTTCTTCCACGAGAGTCGTACTGCATCAGAGTACGGGCAAATGATAAACCAATAATATAAGGATCTGAAAAAGAAGGTTATTTGGTCTAGTAAAATAGGTTTTATTTAAAATACATAATTATCTTGCACATTGTCGCTGTCACACTTGTCAGAGTGTGTGCACACTGGCTTGTTCCCACACCTTTGTTTGCACATTCAGCCTTTTTCTACACTTTTTCCTCTGTCTCCACCGTTTCCATATACCTTTTCCTACCCCCCTCTATCTGTGCTTACGCCCTCTTTTACCTATCCAACCCCAAGGTGACGACTAATATCTTATTCTTCATATTCGCGGTCGTCCGTCTTCTGGTAGTACCTTTGTACGGTGCGGGTATAGGTAGCCGCTCTAGTCTAAAAATGTCTGTAACTCCTTTATGGATGGACTGATTTTAATGAATCGAATGTAAAACTCCAATAAAACATTACAGCAAGCAACAGCAAAGTTCATCCATTGGTTTGATTAAATTATCAAACAGACCGGCAGACAAGTATTCTACAAACAATATTCATGGCTATGGGCTTCCACTACTTCAATATTATTCAAAGTAAAAATATTTGTTCTATAGGTATATACATATGCCGTGTGGTCCCGGTTACGAATAGGACCACCCCATCTCTTCCCGTGGGTGCCGTAGAAGGCGGCTAAGGGAATATCCAGGGAATGGGTCGCAGCGTTCCCCTCGGTCTTGGTGGCAATCAATCTTCACCTACTGCGATCACCAAGCCGCCTGCCAAGCGTGGTGATTATGGCAACCCCCCCCCCCCCCCTAATGACAAGCACAAATAAAAACGGCCCCCAGTCCCCGGCAGCTCTGCTATCCCGTGGCTACGGTAGCGGCCACGGTAACGGCAGGGCAAGGGGTGCGAAGAATCCCCGGCAGACGCCCGGCTACCAACCCCAACGACGACCCCTGGCCCTGGCAACACATAACGTGCGCACACTGAAGGCTGACGAAAGGATGGTCGAGCTAGAGGCGGAGATGGGTAAGTTACGCTGGGATGTAATGGGATTGTCTGAAGTCCGAAGACAGGGACAGGACACGATAATCCTAAATTCCGGTAACTTATTCTTCTACCGGGAGGGAGACCAACTCTCCCAAGGAGGTGTCGGGTTTCTCGTCCGCAAGTCTCTCGTCAACAACGTGGTCAAAGTCGACAGTGTGTCGGCCAGGGTAGCGTACCTGGTACTCCGAATAACCAAACGGTATTCGTTGAAGGTTATACAGGTATACGCGCCGACGTCGGCACACTCAGACGATGAAGTAGAAGCTATGTATGAGGACATATCCGAAGCCGTGCATACTTCCGAAACATACTTCACCGTTGTGATGGGAGACTTCAATGCGAAGTTGGGCACAAGGAATAGCGATGAGCTGAGAGTGGGGCCATTTGGATACGGGCAGCGGAACCCTCGAGGACAGAGGCTGGCTGACTTCATGGAGAAGGAGGAACTCTTTATGATGAACTCCTTCTACGAGAAGCGGCCATCCAGGAAGTGGACGTGGATAAGTCCCGACGGTTCCACTAAAAATGAGATAGACTTCATCATGACGACCAAGAAGCACATATTCGATGATGTCTCTGTGATCAGCAAGGTGAAAACCGGTAGCGATCACCGTATTGTTAGAGGCACATTGAATATCAATGTTAAGCTCGAAAGGTCACGTCTGGTGAAGTCTACGCTCCGTCCAAATCCTGTCCAAATCCAAAACCCCGAAGGCTTTCAGCTGGAACTCCAAAATCGCTTCCAGTGCCTAGCCGACTGTAACACAGTGGACGAGCTAAACGACGGGTTGGTGGAAACTGTCCAAGCTGTTGGATCGAAATTCTTTAAGACCCAACGCCGAAAGAAGACTCAAAAGCTCTCAGAAAAAACTCTTGAGCTAATGGCCGACCGGAGCGAAATGAAGCTGCAGTCTTCAGTTGATATGTCAGCCTACGGTGAACTCAATAGACGAATCTGGAGTTCCTTGCGACACGACTGGCGTGCTCTTAGTACTTCACGTATTGAGGCCGCAATTGAGCGGAACCAAGGCTCTAAAGTGTTCGCAAAGGATTCGTCTATTGGGCAACACCAAATGACAAAACTGAAGACCGAAAATGGTAGCATCATTTCATCCAAGCCTGAGATTCTGAGAGAGATCGAGAACTTCTATGGACAGTTATACACCTCGACACGTAAGCCCGCTACTAACACAGCTCAGGACATCAGAGCCAAGTTAGTCCGACACTATACCGAAGATATCCCGGACGTCAGCCTGTACGAGATTAGAATGGCCCTCAAACAGCTTAAAAACAACAAGGCACCAGGTGAAGATGGAATTACGACTGAACTTCTGAGAGCGGGTGGTAGACCGGTACTTTTAGTCCTCCAGAAGTTATTTAATTCTGTCATCCTTGAAGGTACAACGCCAGAGGCATGGCACAAGAGCGTGGTGGTGCTCTTCTTCAAAAAAGGCGATGACACCGTATTGAAGAACTATAGGCCCATCTCGCTCTTGAGTCATGTGTATAAGCTGTTTTTCGAGAGTCATTACGAATCGTCTCGCACGCAGGTTTGATGAATTCCAGCCTCCCGAACAAGCCGGTTTCCGAAAAGGCTTTAGCACCATAGACCACATCCATACGCTGCGCCAGATTATACAGAAGACCGAAGAGTATAATCGGCCGTTATGCCTAGCGTTTGTGGACTATGAGAAAGCCTTCGATTCAATCGAGACTTGGGCGGTGCTGCAGTCCTTGCAGCGATGCCAAATTGACTATAGGTATATCGAAGTTTTGAAGTGTTTGTACAGTAAGGCCACTATGTCAGTCCGACTACAGGACCAGAGTACGGAACAAATTCCATTGCAAAGAGGCGTGAGACAGGGAGACGTTATTTCTCCGAAACTGTTCACAAACGCATTGGAGGATGTTTTCAAGCTCTTGGAGTGGAAAAGATCTGGCATCAACATAAATGGCGAGTACATCACTAACCTTCGTTTTGCCGATGATATAGTCATAATGGCGGAATCGCTCGAGGACCTTAGCACCATGCTCAACGACCTCAGTAGAGTCTCCCAGCAGGTTGGTCTTAAGATGAATATGGACAAGACAAAGATCATGTCTAATGCTCATGTTCCACCTATACCGGTAATTGTTGGGAACGATACTCTCGAAGTTGTCGACAAGTATGTCTACCTAGGACAGATTGTCCAATTAGGTAGGTCCAACTTCGACAAAGAGGTGGCGCGAAGAATCCAACTCGGCTGGGCAGCGTTCGGGAAGCTTCGTCCTATCTTTTCGTCCAAAATACCGCAGAGCCTGAAAACGAAAGTTTTCAATCAGTGTGTGTTGCCAGTGATGACTTATGGAACTGAGACATGGTCTCTTACTGTTGGCCTCATTAGTAAGCTCAAAGTCGCGCAGCGAGCTATGGAGCGAGCTATGCTCGGTGTTTCCCTGCGAGATAAGCTCCGGAACGAGGAGATCCGCAGGAGAACTAAAGTGACCGATATAGCTCTTAGAGTTAGTAAGTTGAAGTGGCAATGGGCAGGCCACATCGCTCGTAGAACTGACAACCGATGGGGAAGAAAGGTTCTCGAGTGGCGACCACGAACCGGAAGACGCAGCGTGGGCCGGCCCCCCACTCGGTGGACCGACGACCTGGTGAAAGCTGCGGGGAGCCGATGGATGCAGGAGGCGAGCAGCCGCTCAAGGTGGCGTGCTCTGGGGGAGGCCTATGTTCAGCAGTGGACGTCTTCAGGCTGTTAATGATGATGATGAGGTATATACAGAGTTTTCCTTGGTAACAGTTTCATTAAAGTAGGTATAGGATAGGTGTGGTATAAATGAGCACAGAATAGGATAGGAAGGGTGCCTACTTACCGTAAGCAGGATCATTGTATAATGTAAACTTGATTGAACTACGAAACTGTACAGCATCTGCTAAACGTGACGCCGTGCAGTTTACAAATGTATCCGATTGCTTTTCATATAATATAACTTTAAAAATATTTTGAAGTGGCGTCCAATACTTTCCAATGTTATCTGTAAAATGTGAAGTACTTGGTTATATCTACATCCTGTCGTATGAAGGAAGAGTGACGCAGCATGGAGGCGGCAAATAAATGGCAACTAAATAAACATCACATACTACATAATGTTTGGATTATTTAAGAAAACTGTACTGATGTGCCATCGGATAGCTTGAAATATTATTTTACGCTATAAAAGTGTACGTCTGTTGGAATGAGAAGTTTCTTAAACTAGGTAACACGTTATTCGGTGAAGGGAGCCGCGGCACGGTGTATGTAAGGCGACGTTGTCTCGGTCACACTCACCCGTCGTTAGATTACTGGGGACATTTGTTCCCTCGAACCGACAAGTGACGTCACCATACACCCGGCCGCACGTCGCCACCTCGACCAGTAGTTGCTCTCCGCTGAAGTAAGTGTACTCGTGCTCCCAGCCTCCACCGTTCCATGCAGCTGATGTTGTTAATCCATTTACTTTGAAACCTATAATGTCTGTAGAAAAAGTACCTAAACAAATAAAAATCTCAAACCTTAGTAAAAATGACTTATAGAATAATGGGCAGTTTTATTCTATGAAAAGACTATTGTCAACCGTCATCATTACAAGGCAACATTGGAGGTGAATGTTTTCTAAATAGCAAGGAATGTTATCAAGTGATCTATTGTGATCAGGTTTAATGAGAAATTTATTTATTTATTTATTTATTTATTTATGCACAAAACAAATTACAATCGAAAAAATATTAAGGTACAAAACATCGTTTAGGTCTGGATTATAATTCAAAATTATGTGCAAACAGCTAAACAAGTAAAATCGATCATAACAAGCGGACAATGCTCGAGGTTAAACAACTTAAATAAAAATAAAAATAAAACTCAAGTGGCTTACAGCTCACCTCCACCCACAACCACAACTAAAGTTGTGGTACACCATAGAATAATACTATTATGACTAACGTGATTGGGAAGAATAATTCGGATGCAGCAGTGCCGCTGTACCCGAATCATCCGGTTTAGGATAGAGGATATCCTTTAAGGATTTTATGTATTTACCATAAAGATTAAAAATGTCAAGCTCAAAATGTTTTATTGCTAATTCGTTATATTGTCGTGCCATCCTGACTAGTGGATTATAGTAAGAGATATTGTTTTTGTATGTGTGTAATGCAAACAGGTTGGTTACATTACATCTGCGAGCGCTAAACTTAATATTAAAAGAGAAACGTGATAACAATTCTGGGGAGTCAATAATGGAATGAATGATTTTGTAAAGATAAACTAAGTCGAAGTATTTACGTCGTGTTTCTAAAGATTGGACATTAAATTTGGTCAGCCTTACTTCATAGTTAAGATTAGAACGACCCATCTTCTGACGGTAACATAAAATTCTCAAGCACTTTCCTTGCACTCGCTCTATATCACTAATATGCACTTTGTAATGGGGAGACCAAATTGGACTCCCGTATTCCAAAATAGTCCTCACGAGAGCAAAGTAAAGGTACAAAAGACTACGAGGTTTTTTAAATCCCTTTGTAGACCTTAGCACAAACCCAAGAAGCTGGTTGGCTTTTGTCGTTATATGATGATAATGAGGCCGGAAAGTAAGCTTGTCATCGAACAAGACTCCTAAATCTTTAGCAATATTGGACCGAGTGAGCATCTGCCCATTAATAGTATAATTGTGTAAAATGTTGTGACGCTTGTTTGTAAAAGATATAGCAAAGCATTTTCCAAAGCATCCAAAGCATTTTTTAAAGCAAATTCCGATTTTAATCGAATGAAAATAGAATATCTATAGTCATGTTTCGTGACAAATTTACCAGTGTTGTTATCCCGAGGCTTCACGATTAAGCGCAGTACAATGTCATTTGGTTCATTGATCCCTAAATAACACGTGAGCAGGGTGTTGTTGTCGCGAGCCGACAGCTTCATGTAGACATGCGCGTCCGCGGCCGCTAACGGTGAAGCAGGCACAGCTTCCTCCCCTGGAACCATTCCATTTTACCAGAATCACAATCATCTCATGCCTGCTTCACAAATGAAATCATAAAATGTAGAGCACGTCCGCCGTCTAGTGAAGTGGGTCGGACAGTGATCAGTCGCGGACGCGCAACTATCGCTGACTTACTAGATAATAATATGTGTGCGATACCTACCATTCGGCTGATACATGATATAAATGTTGTCACCTCCGTGACAAGTAAAGTTGGTTGGCTCTCCTTCGTGTGAGTGGTAATCGTGTCGGTGTTCCGTAATCACAGCTCCGTTCGCAGTCATGTAGAATGCAGGCGGCGTACCTGTAACAGGCGAGTACAGACATAGATCATATAATAATTTCCTTTTTAAAACAGTAACTGATCCCAGAGCGTCACGTCACGGCTCGCGGTCGTTCGTTATCTACCCCTACTTGCCTAAAGTGTCGTCAGTCAGTATCATTATGATTATGATAAGTTTGGCTTGTCAAGGTGTCAAGTGAGTCATTGGGCTGTGTGTTCCAATTATTATTCATCAATATGATGCTTATGTCCCGCTCTACCACTGTAACTAAATACACGCGCACGAAGCCGCGAGCAGTAGCTAGGTTATGAAGATTACATCGAAATGTATATAATACCACAGATAATATAATACTAACCTGCGCTGCAGACGTATACACTTAAACAACATAAATGAACTACTATGAACCACATTTTGACGTCGTTTAACTGAACTTCATTAACAAAATAAATCATCCTTGTATGAACAGTGGGTACAATGGTTTCACATGAGTGTTTAAAACGGTCGTCGGCACGGCACTGTGGCTGCGCTGTGACGTGGAATCGATCGGTTCCATTCGTCCAGTGTTTGCGAATGGGTAGTCCTCCACCCGGGCCACGCCGTGGGTTACAGAGGCGGACTCGGGTGGGGTGAGGGCGCAATCACTTTGTATTAAGGTTACCTAGTTCAATCCTGCACCACAGAATATATTGGAGCTTATATATAGGCTTACATAATCCGCACGTACAGAAGAATGGTCGAGCACAACACTGCTAGTGCGACCTACACTTATATGAATGGGCTATAATCGGGCGTCTCTACTCTACCGATGTTTACAGCGCGCGCTTTCTGAAGTGGAAGGTGACTAATTAGCTCACGGGTACCCCTAGGCCCTGGGGCGTGAGCTTCGCCTTAGCCGCTGCCGGGACCAGGGGATCAACTAACTGATAGTGATAACCCGACTATCTTCTTCTCGAAGTGTCGAAGTTTGTTTTCACACACCGGCTGTTTGCTTCCCTGGACAAGGTCCAGAGTGATTTCCTTTTCCCTTTTATGTACAATAGGCTAAATAAGACACATTATCAATGATGACCTTACCTAACATAGTACATTACTGCAGCGGCCAGCAACAGAGGCATTGATGGACGAACGTGTAACTGTGGGCCGAGGTGCAGCCGAGGCATACATACGTAAGTCCATCAATGCCTTGTTGTGGTTGTGGCTTGTATAGTACATTTCTCAAATAATGCGCGGAAATTAAAACAAAGAATTTTTTAGTTGAAAATATTTTTCCCGCCATAAAGTGTTACTTTTTTCCAATAAACAGCTTTCTATTTGCAAGCCAGTTCGAAATTTAAATAAAACCTTTGTTAAGTATTAATTATTTATTTCAAAACTTAAATAACATATAATTAATAATAAGTATACTAAACCGCTGTCATACAAACGTCTTTGATTTTTCTCTTATTTTATTAAAATATTTACACTGCATAAACCTATTAACATAGCACACGATATACATAAATCATCTCCAGCAAACATCATTACATCATGGAAAACGAAAACCTACTGGGAAATCTTGTAAATATACTTTTCACAACAAAAATAGTTGAGCTGTCAAACTGGACAGTTACAAGGAACAATAAAATATTATAATTGCTACGGAATGAAATAGAATAGCATGATAACAAGATCGAGGACGAAACAAGCGGAACAAAGCGCACGCCTGCCACCACCACCCGCCCCGTCATCTTCGAGTTCGTCGTCGGGGGACGAGTATGGCACTCCCCCCGACACCACGAGGCGACGAGGCGAGGTGACGAGGACGGGCCGCCGTCGCCTCCGCCGCCGCCACCACCTGCGCGACGTGGGCGACCACCGCTGCCGGCACGCTTGGGGCCTGCGGGGCAACCTGCTCCGCGCCCGACCCCCGCTACCGGTGGTATAGTGCGCCACATGCGATGGACTCAGGCCATGAACGAGAACTGCATGCGGGCCTATTATGGGGCTACAGAGGGGGGAAGCAGCCTGACTGCATACCGTGATCGGATGCTGTCACTGTTTCAGAACCTTGAGCCAGCCGTCGCCGTATCCGCATAACGACTGTCGGATCAGGTGCGGGCTATCCAACGTTGTAAGATGTTAGACCAGTCTACGCTTGATCGGTTGCGCCTGGAGGCGCTGCCTACTCGCGCTACTTCTCCGTCACCGCGGGTCCTGCCTGCCGCGCTACCGGATCCGGGACCAATTACGGGCCCGCCACCGGTGACGCCGCGGGGTGGTCCCGCGATCGGTGGGGAGGAAAGTGTGAGTGATAGCGTAAGTACCCAGGCGAATGAGCAATTGAGGAGCGCTTTGGAAGACGTGATTTTGCGGTATCGATCCACACCTACCTCTAGGCCGCGATTACCTCGTTTGCCTACGAATAGACGAAACCTAGTGCTAATGGGAGCCCTGAACACTTTGCTAGCTCCGTACTTACGGACTAGCGAAGACTTAGTTGATACGCACTCGATCTTGTACTGTGGGGCCATCACGGCATGTCGCTTGGCTCGTGTCAAGTTTCCGGACACTGACCGAGCACCACGACCCGCCGATGGTGCTCCCGCGTGGCAGGTACGGATCTAGAAGCGTATCACTACATTCAGGACTCTCATAGCAAAGCTGGTCTGCTTCAGCCGGGGCAATCATCGCCCCCGAGTCATGCGTTTCGTGACCCAGGCCTTTACTGGGACCGGTATCAGGCCCCAGGATTACATGGCCTGCGTCACGGAGCGCATTGACTTCCTGAAGCAGAAAGTCTATGCGTGGGCAAGTCGTATTCGCCGCTACAGAGAACGTGTGGATAGGTACCAGCAAAATCGCCTTTTCCAAAGCGACCAAAGGAAGGTGTACCGGAACTGGGAGAGAACCGGTCAACGTGTGGTCGACGGCCAGCTACCGGATGCAAACGCCATGAGCGAGTTTTGGCGTAGCATCTGGTCGGTGCCCATCGAGCACACGGAGGGTGATTGGATGCGTGTTGTCGAACGTGCGTGTGAGCCAATCGAGTCCATGAGGTCTATTACGATAGACCCCGAAGACATAAGTTGTCCAAGAAGCCCTCGAGGCTGGTTCACTCCCAAGTTTCATGACAACTGGTGTCACCTTCCTGCTCCATAAGTCCGGTAGTACCACGGAAGCAAAAAATTACAGACCCATCACGTGCTTGCCTACGCTGTACAAGCTCCTTACATCCATTCTGAGAACAAAAATTAATTCGCACATTGTTGCGAGCAATATTTTGGCCCCCGCTCAGAATGGATGTAGGGTTGGGTCCCGTGGTACTAAGGAGCTCCTCCTCATTGATACGGCCATCTGCCAACAGATCCGGCGAAACAGAGGGGCTCTCTCTACTGCCTGGATTGACTATAAGAAGGCCTATGATTCGGTGCCTCATTCATGGCTAGAGAGGATCTTGGAGCTGTATAAAATAGATGCAACTCTAAGATCCTTTTTAAGTACATGCATGAGGCAGTGGACCACAGTCCTTCGTCAACCAGGTCGGGGAGAGAGCGTCTCTGACCCGCAGGACTTCATAAGGATAGAGCGAGGCATATTCCAAGGTGACAGTCTGAGCCCCTTGTGGTTTTGTCTAGCGTTGAATCCTCTCAGCACTTTGCTGAAGGATTCAGGGCTGGGCTATCGGCTTCGGAGAGGGGGTGAGACCATATCTCAACTATTGTACATGGATGACCTCAAGCTGTTCACACCGCAACGCCCAAAATTGATAGAGTTGTTAAAAATCAAATACATGGAGGGAAAGTTGTAAATTCCACGAATTCGCAACTTTCCGAGACTATGACTCTCAGGTCCCTCTCCGAGTCCGAAACCTACAGGTATCTTGGTATGTCAGAGTCGTTGGGTATTTCAGTAGGGGATGTTAAGCGGACGGTGAAGGAACGCTTCTTCTGCCGTCTGACAAAAGTACTCAACAGTCTTTTGTCTGGTGGCAACAAGGTGCGCGCCTTCAACGGCTGGGTGATGCCCTTACTGATATATTCCTTTGGCATACTAAGATGGACTCAGACCGAGCTGGACGCCCTGGATAGAAAGGTCCGTCAACTGCTTACCTCGCATCGCATGCTGCACCCGCGCTCGTCTGTTATGAGACTGTACATTCCACGGAAATGGGGGGGTCGAGGCTTTTTAAATGCCAAAACCCTCCATAACCGTGAAGTGTGCAGTCTCTGGGAGTATTTCCTCAACAACGAGTGCGGGATACATCGCGATGTGGTGGCAGTTGACAAGGGCCTCACGCCGCTCTCCTTGGCAAATCAGAACTGGCGTAAACCGGTGGTACTTAGCACCGAGGACCGCAGGGACGTATGGAAAGGCAAGAAGCTGCACGAGCGGTTCTATCGGGCCTTGACAGGGCCCGATGTGGACCTGCATGCGTCGGTGAACTGGCTGCGATTCGGCGACCTCTTTGGGGAAACCGAGGGTTTTGTCTGTGCAATTGCGGACGAAGTTATCAAGACGAACAACTACCGGAAATATATCATGAAGGACGGTACGGTCGACATTTGTCGGGCATGCCGCCGTCCCGGAGAATCTCTCCGACATATCATTTCCGGTTGTTCTCATCTTGCTAACGGAGAGTACTTGCACAGACACAACCTAGTGACCAGGATCATCTATCAGCAACTTACCCTTCAATACGGCCTTGTCGAATCTGAGGTGCCGTACTACAAGTACACACCGGGGCCGGGGTTACTACAGTAATAGTGTCTATGTACTTATGTAGTGTCTGTGTCTGTCTCTGTCCTGTGACGAGACAAACTATTATGAAATGTTGATCAATAACTAAAGTAACGAGTTAATAAATAAATTAGCTAAGTATACTATATTGTAAAATAACGATTTATGTCGGTTGTTTGTTTATATTGTTATTTTAACATACATACATACATATATTGTTATTTTAACATACATACATACATATATTGTTATTTTAACATACATACATACATTTATTGTTATTTTAACAGACATACATACATTTATTGTTATTTTAAATATTGTTGATAATTCAGTTTTCACCACAGTCATGTATAGTAGATTATTAGCGCTCATGGCACTTGTGACACAGGTTCATCCTATAGTGCAGGCACTTAGCATTGTATACAAGACTACTTATATTTACCTATTGTATTTCAATTACTGTAAGAATTTAATTTATTTATTTATTTTTCTCCCCCGAGCAGCCCAAAATCTAGGTATCCTTGAGAAGGAAGACCAGAGACGGTAGTACACACGCCGCGCCGGCGCCGGGACACCAGCTCCTAGTGTATCTGGCTCTAGTCCGGCCCAGTCGTGTACTGTTCTAACTTGTAACCTTTGACCCGAGTCGGCTAATACATACCACCTTCTGGTGTTGGAATAAAATATAAACGAATAAACCAATTTTTTTAACGCTACTGATAACGCTGTTTCAATAAATGTTAGTTTTTCCTTATAACACCGTAATAATAATACCTTCCGGTCCGGATTGTCCCGTATAAAAAGTGCAGGTCGAATACCGCGGCACGCTGACTTGAACGATATCATTCGTCGGGCTTCAGTTAGTGCCGGTGTCCTAGAGCCTAATGGACTGATGCGAGACAACAGCAAAAGACCCGATGCGATGGCCCTCCCTCATCCTCTGGAAGGTGAGACGGCCTCTAGTGTGGGATGCCACATGTGTTGACACTTTGGCTCTGTCTCATCTTCCTCTAACAACAGTTCAAGCCGGTGCAGCCGCCATCAAGGTCGAAAACCTCAAGCGGCACAAATATGACTCCTTGATGGGATCGACATATTTGTGCCATTTGGGTGGAGACATAAGTCCGTGGGGGTCCGGTGCCCCCCACGGACTGGAACCGGACCGGATGGTTCGGTAGGGGAACTTGCGACTCGGCCAAACGTTTGGTGGAGGCATCAAGTGACCAGCGTGCTTACAGTTTGCACGAAAAATAAGCATTGCCATTCACTAACTTTGACTGGCCTGTTAGCTCAGTTGGTAGTAGCTCTGCCTAAAAAAACCCAAAATCCACTGCTCTTTCCAAAATCTGTGAATGCCGTTCAGAGTACCTCAAAACTTCATGTTTAGTCTTCTAGGAACGTTCGTCGCTCTGGGCAGTATTTGGACCAAAATCCATAATAAGACTGTCAAAGTCCTTTTAAAGAACGGCCTTAACTTTAGTTCGTATACGAATTTCCGACTGCTTCCTTTGTGATCATTTTTTGTTTCAGTTTCTTTGATAGAAGTTCCTAGTTCTTATGCATTGTTGGAAAGCTAATAAAACGGTTATGTTTTTAAAATAATCTGCATGCCAAGTTTCATAACGTTTTTTTTGTTTTTAAGGCATTTTAGTGAGAAAAAATCTCAAACAAATAATGAAATCGTGTCGCTTTTGGTCCTACATTTTTAAATTTGGAACGTTAATTGGTGTTTTAATATTGATAAATAACCAGTGTTTATTAGTTTTTAAAAATCAGAAGAAAAAAATGAGTTTTATATTAAAACTTTTTTTCAAATAAAATATTGAAGTTGCATTTTTGACTTATTTTAAAAAAAGCTAAAAAAACATGATAACTCAAAAATGGTTCACTTTTGCATGATACATATGGGGGTCTATATACAAGTTTATATACATATACAAATTATCGCAAATAGTCACCCCTATCACCTTCTAACGGGAATACGTCGAATTACCAATAACCCTGTATAATAAAATTTTATATAAGGAAATAAAATATGTAAGATATTTTATGTAAGTATTGTATTTTATTATTATTTAAACACCTTATAATATCTAAACTATTATTGTTATCTATAGCTACCTCTTATTTTTATTTTTTATTTGGGTAATATTTTTTTTTTCTTTTTTAAACCAGCATTACCACTCGTTCCACACTACACAAAAGTTAACTGGAAGAAAATGCTACATAGCATTAAGTTCGCCTATGTACTTGGTTTATTATTGTGCAATAAAGCATTTTCTCTCTACCTGTCTATATTTCACTGATTGTTACTTGAAACAGTCGGTCAGAGTAAGCAATATGAGTAGGACCAAATCGAGTGGAACACTGTGCATCCTTTGTCAAAGAGTGGCTAACAATGATTTGCTTTGTAAAATGATCCTTTGGCTTGTGTAATATAACCGCAGTGGAATATTAGATCATTGAATAACGTATTTAAGTGAGTTAAGCCCTTTTCAACAGCACTGCAGAGTCATCATCATCATGATGATGATGACTCTTCTTTTTCATACGTAATTAATGTTCCTGTTTAATTTTATTCTTGTAATTTTTGTGAGTGTTGAATTTATAATAAATATATTGTTTTTTTCTCTTTTGTTTTTTTTTTGATTTTGTCGTTTTTATCACAATAAATAAATAATTTTTTTTATTTTTTTCTTTATTTCAGATTATTGTTAGAACACTGTTTATTGCGTAACATACAGAGTACCCTCCTGTAGTTTAGGGTCAGTTTTAACAACTATGACATGCATGTTAAGTAGGTACTTATGATAATATTACAGTTTGTTCCACTTATCTCAAATAGTCATTATCACATTGCGTGGTTTAGAAGTAGCACCGGCCTCTCTGCACCGTCATCCTTTCCCCGTATTTTTTTTCTTTCCCTTCTCTCTTACCCAGTATAGGATAAGAAGTGGCTTCATCTTCGTCGCCGATGACGTTCTATCTTAGCGGCCACATAGGCCTGCACTACAGAGGCTTACATCATGAAATTACCGCAGGGGTTAAAGTAAAGAACTCGTGATTATTCAGCATTATCTGACTCTATAAGAATGATCTGACTTCTATACATATAATAAAACTGTAGAGATAAAAAAATCTGTAATTGCAAGATATCAAGAAAAAAATGACACAGGTTGGCTTAAAATTAGCCGCTGATCACGTTAAGCCACTTTTTTAAACACTTTGTCTGTTTGTTTGTTTGTTTGTTTGTTTGTTATGACTGAACTCCTAAAATACTGAATGGATTTTCATGCGGTTTTCACTAATATGCTTAGAAATAACCGGCGCTTAAAATAGGATATATTAAAATTGATATATCGTTAAAAAAAAATTGATGACAATTATTGAGATTTCATTACGAAACGAATCGGAGTTTTGAACAACATGGCCAATTGATTTTTTTAATTGCTTTCAAACTGGAAGGCACCTGTGAAGCTTATGTAATGTCATCTGTCAAATGTCAAAAAACAATTTTAGTGATGTGTAGGCCAATATTTGGTTCGATAATTAACGATTATTTTAGATACATAATACCGATTAACGATTATTTTTAGACGAATATCATATAATCATGATATCTATCTTAGGTAGACCTACCTACCTTAGAGTGCGTGTTAAATAATATATTATTCCCATTGTTGAAATTAGAGGAAACACAAGTACACGTGGGTGGGGTATAAAACGTAGGTGTCGATTTAGATGATAAGAATTTATTGAGGAAATCAAACCCTTGACGTATTGTCATCGGAATTGTGTATCAAGTATCGTCAAGATTCGCTGAAAACTATGACCTGTACGCGAGTCGTACATCCAATTCCGGACAGACGAAAGCAAAAGTTGCGAGTTGAAACCAGACTAGCAATGGATGAGTGCTTATTTGTGGAAATTTGATCTCACGTTATCTTTTTTTATTTCAAACTATCGATTTTTCTTTTAAAAACCGATTTTTCAGGTAATTTTTGCCGAATATTTTTATTACGGTTGGCAACACCGTATTTTGTGCTCACGCTATTTAGCAATAAAAGTAATCCAAACGATTTATCATTTTGTTTTCGATTATTCTTCGATTGTAGTTATCGTTGATATCGCGCCCCTATGGTCAAGTGTCATTATTCAACAGTAGAACGTAATTTTGCAATCAACGAATTTAATATTTTATTTATATCTTTTTTATTGAAAAGTTAATTTAATTGCCTTCATTCCATTTCTTGTATATTTCACTGTTCCTTTTAGTAATTTTTCTTTAACATTAGCATTAAATTTTCCCCACAAAATAAAAATGTTTAATGTTTTGTATGACGTCACCTGTTTTGCTAACATAACAATTTACATTCTATCAACCTGTCACAAGTTAAATAGTGTTGTGAGAAGCCTCTTTAGGTAATCTATGTTACTGGCACTTTTATAATAGTTTATTTTTGTATTGACATTCGTTGTTTATCTTGACTACTAATATACACCTAGAAGCAGCAACATCTTTTTATTGAAAATATTTTTTAATGCACTGCCCACAGAATTCGCCCTATTTACATAGGTCTGCCTATATGCCCCGTATAATTATAACAAGTGGTTATGGGCTTTTGGGGATATCGATAGAAAATTAAGTTTTATTGATTTTAGGTAGTGTGAAACTATAATTTTCACGATAAATAGCGATTGTGGGATTTCATATTTTCTTTGATCGGGAGCCGAAATAACGGGACGTATGCACAATGGCTGAAGACCTGTGTGGACTCAGCGGTATAAGAAAGTTGAAAGGTACGTCCGACTACCCAGATTGGAAATTTCAAGTAAGAAATTTGTTAGAAAACAGAAATTGGTGGCGAGTCATTGGCTGCAATGATGACGATGTGATAGCGAGAAATGAGGAAATCGATCCTAAAGCTAGAACCACAATCTGCTTGTTGCTGGAAGCTGAGTGCTTTACGCACGTATATGGTGCAAAGACAGCGAAAGAGACTTGGACTAATTTACAGAAGGCATATGAAGACAAGGGCTGGGGAAGAAGGATTTCATTACAACGCATGCTTTGGCAATGTAAGCTTGACAATTTTGAGTCTATGGAGAAATACATAGCTAAAATTATGTTTTTATCGCAGCAGCTTGCTGATATTGACGCAAAGGTATCAGAAGACTGGATAATCTCCATATTGCTAAGCGGACTGACTGCCGAATATGGTCCGATGATCATGGCAATCGACAACAGCGGACAGGTAATGAAGCTTGAGCAGATCAAAGCTAAACTTCTTCAAGAAAGTAATCGCCGACGTGATTACGAAGGAGCAAGTTCTGAAAATGCACTTGTAGTTAAAAAGAATACCGAAAAGAAAGAGAAGGTATTCAAGTGCTTTAAATGCCATAAATTCGGGCATAAGGCCTCAGAATGTAAGAAAAAGATCCAAGCTAACATATGTTGTGGAGCACAAGAGTTAGAAAAGACAAATGACGGCTGGTACGTTGATAGCTGTTGCTCAAACCATATGACCAATAATTCGAAGGCATTGGAAGATTACAAAACCGACAGAAGTGGTTTAAAGGTAAAAATCGCCAATGGAGAAGAGTTACCGGTACGAGGCAAAGGAACAATACATCTGAAAAGCAATGAAAGCATAGAATGCTCGTTGAGCAATGTTCTGCATATTCCAGAATTGACCATGAATTTGTTATCGGTGAGTAAACTTGTTGATAAGAGATTTTCTGTTAATTTTACCAAAGAAGGTTGTAGTATTAAAAACTCGTTGAACAACATCGTGGCAACTGGTCGAAACGTCAACGGGATTTACAAATTAAAAGAAAATGACAAGTCACCGACATGCAATCTGACATTGTCAAAACAAGATTGGCATAGATGATTTCGACATATGAATTCAGATTATATGCGAATTTTAAAGAATATTGCGACTGGTCTCGAAAACATGGAGACAACAACAGATGTATCGTGTGTGCCATGCATTGGTGGTAAAATGAGCAAGCTACCGTTTCCGAAAACTGGTACGAGGGCGAACGACATCCTGGAAATCGTTCATACAGATTTGTGTGGCCCGATGGAAATTGCTTCATTCAGCGGATCAAGGTACATGTTATTATTTATTGACGATTACAGTCGGATGACGCACGTTTATTTTCTTAAACACAAGAGTGAAACTTTTACGAAATTTCAAAAGTATAAAGTTCGAGTCGAGAAAGAAACCGACAGGTCAATCAAATGTCTGAGATCGGACTGTGGTAAGGAGTACTGTAACAAGGCTTTTAATGATTTTCTGAAGTCGAATGGTATTCAACACCAGACGACGGTGCCCTATACACCCGAGCAGAATGGTGTAGCAGAAAGAGCGAATAGGACTATTATCGAAAAAGCGCGAACTTTACTCATCGAAGCGAATTTGAGCAAAAAATACTGGGCCGAGGCTGTGAACACGGTTGTTTACTTAAAAAACCGTAGCCCAACTAAAGCAGTTAAAGACTGCGTACCTATACGAAAATGGTCGGGAAAGCCAGTAGACGTTAGTCATTTGCGAACATTTGGATGTGCAGCGTACAATCTAGTCCCGAAACAAAAACGACAAAAATTGGATGCAAAGGCAAAACCATTGATTTTTGTTGGATATCCTGAAGATAGTAAGGGGTATCGATTAATGGATTCTAAGACGGGCGAAATCATTGTTGGTAGAAATGTACAATTTTTAGAGAATGTTTTTCCTGGGGATAATGTAAATAGCGATAAGATTTGTAACTTTTTTCCAATTAATTTATTGTCCTGTTTTAGTGAAAGTGACGATGAATGGGAAGAATGTGTGTCTGATGCTGGTGGCGCAGGTGATGTAGGTGTGCGTATATCAGAGCGTGTACCTGCGGTGGTGACAGAGTGTGTCTCTGACAGTCTGCCTGCGACCATGAACGAGCGTATTTCTGTGACAGATGTGTGCGAACCTGCAGGGTTGGATCGCGAGTCTGTTGTTGCAGAGAGCTCGATTGAACAGCGTAATGACGAAAGGCGTTATCCTCGTCGAGATAGGAAACAAACAGAATTTTACAATTGTCTAACTATTGATTTGATTTCAGAGAGTGACCCTTTGACATTGACTGAGGTCATGACCCGACCGGATCGCGATTTATGGTTAGCCGCGATGAATGACGAGTTAGAATCATTAAAAGAAAATCAAACATGGATTCTTGTTGACCCTCCGCGTAATAAAAAGCCAATACGGAGTAAGTGGGTTTTTAGAATCAAACGAGACAGCGATGGCAAGGTGACAAAATATAAGGCACGTCTGGTCGCGAAAGGCTTTACACAGGTATTTGGTGTAGATTATAATGAAACTTTCGCGCCGGTTGTACGAAGCTCAACTTCACGCTTGCTGCTTTCGTTAGCTGCTCAGTATGATTGGCATGTTGATCACTGGGATGTGACAACGGCATTTTTATACGGGAGATTGAAAGAAGACATTTTTATGTTACAACCAGAAGGTGCGGTTGTAAAAGGTCAAGAGCACAAGGTTTGCAAACTGCAAAAATCTCTTTACGGCCTAAAACAAGCTTCACTAGCTTAGTTCAATGAGTTGAACAAAGAACTTATTGAGTTAGGCTTAGAGCAATCTGTAATAGAACCGTGCATGTTTTCAAAATTTGAACGCGATAAACGTATCGTAGTACTAATTTACGTTGACGATATTTTTGTTTTTTCGAATTGTAGAGAACAGATGGATAGATGAAGGGTTGGTTTATCTGCAAAATTTAAGATAAAAGACCTTGGTCCAGCTAGGCACGTTCTAGGTATGAGGATGCGCAGAGATAAAGGTTTAATTGTGTTAGACCAGAAACAATACATTCTGAAACTGTTACAAGAGTTTGGAATGTCGGACTGTAAGCCTGTGACAACTCCCATGGAAGTAGGACTTCAATTGGCGAAAGGTAACTCAGATAGTTGTAGCGATATACCCTATCAGAGTTTAGTGGGGGGGTTGAACTATCTAGCCAATTGTACTAGGCCTGACATAGCACATGTGGTAAGCGTGTTATCACAGTTTAACTCGTGTTACACTACGGAGCATTTTAGTCATGCGAAGCGTGTGTTACGTTATTTAAAGTATACGCTTGATTTAGGCTTATGTTTCAGAAAGACTGATCATATGAGATTGCGAGGATTCGTAAATGCAAGCTGGGCAAGTTCATATGATAGAAAGTCTTACACTGGAATGTTGTTTAAGCTAGGTGATAGTGTGATCTGCTGGGAGAGTAAGAAACAACAGTGCGTTTCGCTTTCTTCCTGTGAATCTGAATACGTTGGGCTTTTTCAAGCAGCGAAAGAAGCAGTATATTTACGTAGTTTGCTTGCTAGTTTGAGAGAAGTGAATGTTGTGAATGAACCTGTCACTATTTACAACGACAACCAATCGTCACACATGATAGCTTGCAACAAAGTGAACCATAACAGGACGAAGCATATCGATATTAGGTATCACTTCATTCGTCAGGCGATAGAGAATGATCAGGTTAAAATTGAGTACATGCCAACAAATGAAATGGTTGCAGACATATTAACAAAGTGTCTGCATGGACCTAAGATGCGATATTTTTTAAACAACTTATGTTTACAAAATGTTACTGTAAAAGTAAGCAAGTAATATAGATTAAGGCGAGACTGGCCCAAAAACGCCCTTGTAAGAACAGACTTTTCTCTGAGATAAACCACACTTTTAGATATGAAAAAAATATATGTTATTCTTAAGGATGTCTTTGAGTTAAACCATAAAACTTATACATAAAAGGAATAACTTCACTCGATCGAAAAAAAATCCAAAGTCACCTCTATCTTACATTTTTTGAAATGACTATTCGACTTGTTTTATACGAATCGTATTATTTAAATAATTTTTAATGCATTATGTATTGATCAAAAAATTTAAATCATTAATAAAAATGTTAAAAAGTTAATACGGTAATTTTATATGAATTTATATCTTGGAGTCATGGCATCCGAGCGCGCTTTCGGGGCCGCCAGTCCGCTCGCAGAGCCCGTCGACGCCGGACGTATGCCAAATTTTTGCGCTCTACGACGCGAAGGTACGCTAATCGTAAATTTTAATTTATAAATAGAATAATTTAATTTAATTGTTTATTTCGAGTAACTTAACTAAGAAGTGAATAAAAAAAGATTAATAAAATGGGTAACAAATGTAATAAAAGGAAAAAAAAATTAAGTTATGCATTTAGAAAATCGTACGAGTCCAGCAGCAAACGACGGTTTGTGTTTGTGTGGGCAAATGTGGACAGGCGTGGGCAAGCGTAAGCAGTTATGTGCAAGTGTGAAAAAGCTATGGGCAGGTGAGCGGCTGGTGGGGACAGGTGGGGGCAAGTGTGAGAAAGCTATGGGCAGCTGGGCTGATGTGGGCAAAAGTACCCAGGTGTGGGCAAGTTTGAAAATGTGTTAGCAGGCATGGGCTAATAGGCAGTTTGTGTGGGCAAATGTGGACAGGCGTGGGCAAGCGTAAGCAGGTGTGGGCAAGTGTGAAAAAGCTATGGGCAGGTGAGCGGCTGGTGGGGACAGGTGGGGGCAAGTGTGAAATAGCCATGGGCAGGTGAGCGGCTGGTGGGGACAAGTGGGGGCAAGTGTGAAAAAGCTATGGGCAGCTGGGCTGATGTGGGCAAAAGTACCCAGGTGTGGGCAAGTTTGAAAAAGCTATGGGTAGCTGGGCTGATGTGGGCAAAAGTATCCAGGTTTGGGCAAGTTTGAAAATGTGTTAGCAGGCATGGGCTAATAGGCAGTTTATGTGGGCAAATGTGGACAGGCGTGGGCAAGCGTAAGCAGGTGTGGGCAAGTGTGAAACAGCTATGGGCAGGTGAGCGGCTGGTGGGGACAGGTGGGGGCAAGTGTGAAAAAGCCATGGGCAGGTGAGCGGCTGGTGGGAACAGGTGGGGGCAAGTGTGAAAAAGCTATGGGCAGCTGGGCTGATGTGGGCTAAAGTATCCAGGTTTGGGTAAGTTTGAAAATGTGCTAGCAGGCATGGGCTAATAGGCAGTTTGTGTGGGCAAATGTGGACAGGCGTGAGCAAGCGTAAGCAGGTGTGGGCAAGTGTGAAAAATCTATGGGCAGGTGAGCGGCTGGTGGGTACAGGTGGGGGCAAGTGTGAAAAAGCTATGGGCAGGTGAGCGGCTGGTGGGGACAGGTGGGGGCAAGTGTGAAAAAGCTATGGGCAGCTGGGCGGGAAAAAAATTGTTCAAAATTATACCTGCATCATGTACTTTTTTTAACATTATAACATTTTAATCGTACCATTCATCATTATTATACCTACCTACTGGAAATAAGGTAATTGAAGTCGTTATTACCATGGGACTGGGTAGGTAGTACAATAATAATAATAATAACCAAAAATAGCATTAAAAACACGGTTGTATCTCATACGTATTTTTTATCTAATAAAATAACGGTAGGTTCACAATTATTATATTATTATGTCAATCCAGAACATAAGCTAACTCTATTCTCAAAGCGACTTGATCTCCGCTACTGAGTTATATAACGTGGCTAACGAGCGAAACAAGTGCGCGCGGCGGATCGCACATAACTTTTGGGTCGCGTAAATGAATACGTCGTGCGTTCAAAAAGTGCGGCTTGAGGCAGCGTAAAATACCTAAAGATCCGGAAAAGCCTCGCCTTAAGGGCGCGTGTTGTGAGAAGCCTCTTTAGGTAATCTATGTTACTGGCACTTTTATAATAGTTTATTTTTGTATTGACATTCGTTGTTTATCTTGACTACTAATATACACCTAGAAGCAGCAACATCTTTTTATTGAAAATATTTTTTAATGCACTGCCTATATGCCCCGTATATAACAAGTAATAGATACATATACCAACAAATATTAAATAGTGTGAAAGCAGATTTTTTTTATTTTGGCATTAGACGACATTTGTATTTAGCCAATGATACGAAATATTTCATGAAAAATGTTTTAAAAGGGTACTTAGATGTAGGTAAGTATAACTATACATTAGGATAGGACAATATATAGGATAGGTAAGATCCTCGAATTAGCAACATGGCCGTGTAACGTTCAGTTTTCATTTCTTCTTCTTCTTTTACGTAGGTAAATGATTTTTAAAGGTTTTAATAGTTAAAATATTTTAGGTCTGTGGGCTTTTCAATGATCAAACTGAGTGGTTATATTCTCTTTAGGATAAACTACAGGTTAGAGCAAAATATTATTGGTTACTCGATTGCTCCAAGAAGGTTAATTATTAAAAGGTCTTTGAAAGTGGGCGTCTTAAGGATGTCGTTGTTCATGATGATGATGATAGCCGTATTTGAATTAATTGATCATAGATATCAATTTCAGCTTAATTTTTTCCGTTATTTCTAAAATAAGTAATGGTCTCGACAGATTCTTAGAAAGACAAACACACGGACAACAAAGTGATCTTACCTATAAGTGTTCCTTTATTTCAAAACTGTTACGGAACCCTAAAAATGAAACGTTCTTTGCAAAAGCGAATCTGATTAGAGCTTTGTACACATGTTATTTTCTCACTCTCACCACTATGTTGAAAGTGCAGTGGGAATGAGACAACCTGAAAAATAGCGGCCGTAATATAAATATTTATGATTTTTATAGCAGTATCGCCTGCTCAGCGTAATCTACATCTATAAAAATCATAAATATTGATTTGGGAGGCGTTATCTTTACAGCATTTGTGTTGATGTAACTTGACCGTGCTGGTTGGGATAATTCTTAAGAATTTCTCAATAGATGGCGCTGCCAACCCCGTAAGTTGGTTGTAAAAAGGTGAAGGATAAATTCGGACACGAGACCACTTGTCACGGTAGCTTAAGTAAAGCATGTCCCGGCTTTAGGGACGGATGGATGCGGGTTCAAGTCCCGCTCGTGTTTCAAATTTTTCCTTTACAAATTAATCTGTAGATTACGCTGAGCAGGCGATACTGCTATAAAAATCATAAATATTGATTTGGGAGGCGTTATCTTTACAACATTTGTGTTGATGTAACTTGACCGTGCTGGTTGGGATAATTCTTAAGAATTTCTCAATAGATGGCGCTGCCAACCCCGTAAGTTGGTTGTAAAAAGGTGAAGGATAAATTCGGACACGAGACCACTTGTCACGGTAGCTTAAGTAAAGCATGTCCCGGCTTTAGGGACGGATGGATGCGGGTTCAAGTCCCGCTCGTGTTTCAAATTTTTCCTTTACAAAATAAATCGTAATATAAATGTCGACTCTTTTTACAGTGACGTACTTAAGTATTTGTGATTTCTAATTAGTATTAACAGAATTAATTATGTACGCATCGTATAGGTAAATGCAATACTCCAGCTATAAAGTATGTATTTTATAAACTTATTGTTGACACTAGCTAAATACTCAATTCGTATGGACCAAACTTAAGAAAGTAAAAAAAAATGTGGTGAATGCAACAAAGATACTCTTTGGGAACGAAAAGCGCGCGGATATAAAAAACTGACCAATGTGTGTTTGTTTTGTATTTTTCTAAACTGCCTAAATAATAGGTATGGTACTTATGTAGGTATACTTACTACCTAAACAAAATTCACTGGAACCTCTTATGAAGACTTGAACGGTTTTTATGGTGAATACACAAGAACATCTGTTGAAGTGAAAATGACAAGGAAAAGATCGACCGTATCACTGGTATGTAGGTATACCACATTATAGAACTTTTATTAGTTAGATGCCTAGACCTATCGTATATTTAAAAAAAACTAACGTCTAAGTATAAGGTAAATCCAAGTAGGTACATGTTTAATTAAATATTGTACCTATGATTTGCAGTTTCTAACCCACTATTTTATCAATGTGTAGGTGATCTGATGACACGTGAAAAGCCATACCTACCTACTATCCAAACAACATTTTTACACGTGTGCTACCTAATCTGCCAATACGTGCTGAGCTCCGAAAAGATTTAGTGGATTTTGTTGTTTGGTATATGGGAAATGCATGAACTAAGCTATTATTAGACTACCTAAACGTAGAAATAACACAATACAAGCGTGCGAAGCCGCGGGCAAAAGCTAGTTGACAATATGGCTATATATTAAACTTATACAACAAAGTGCGCACTCAGCGTAAGCGGTTATTTTCTCTATGGTGCACACGCCAGCTTGATGATGGTTGATGACT
This sequence comes from Ennomos quercinarius, assembly GCA_910589525.2. Classification (NCBI taxonomy): domain Eukaryota; kingdom Metazoa; phylum Arthropoda; class Insecta; order Lepidoptera; family Geometridae; genus Ennomos; species Ennomos quercinarius. The sequence continues at coordinate 15,834,816 of OU342507.1, read as the reverse complement.
TAGGGTTCATCATCATCATCAACAGCCTGAAGACGTCTACTGCTGCACATAGGCCTCCCCCAGAGCACGCCACCTTGAGCGGCTGCTCGCCTCCTGCATCCATCGGCTCCCCGCGGCTTTCGCCAGGTCATCTGTCCACCGAGGAGGGCCGGCCTACGCTGCGTCTTCCGGTTCGTGGTCGCCACTCGAGAACCTTTCTTCCCCGTCGGTGTGGCCTGCCCATTGCCATTTCAACTTGCTAATTCTAAGAACTATATCGGCCACTTTAGTTCTCCTGCGGATCTCCTCGTTCCGGAGCTTATCTCGCAAGGAAACACTGAGCATAGCTCTCTTCATAGCTCGCTGCGCGACTTTGAGCTTACTAATGAGGCCAACAGTAAGAGACCACGTCTCAGTTCCATAAGTCATCACTGGCAACACACACTGATTGAAAACTTTCGTTTTTAGGCTCTGCGGTATTTTTGACGAAAAGATAGAACGAAGCTTCCCGAACGCTGCCTAGCCGAGTTGGATTCTTCGTGCCACCTCTTTGTCGAAGTTAGACCTACCTAATTGGACAGTCTGTCTTAGGTAGACATATTTGTCGACAACTTCGAGAGTATCGTTCCCAACAATTACCGGTATAGGTGGAATATGAGCATTTGACATGATCTTCGTCTTGTCCATATTCATCTTAAGACCAACCTGCTGGGAGACTCTACTGAAGTCGTTGAGCATGGTGCTAAGGTCCTCAAGCGATTCCGCCATTATGACTATATCATCGGCAAAACGAAGGTTAGTGATGTGTACTCGCCATTAATGCTGATGCCAGATCCTTCCCACTCCAAGAGCTTGAAAATGTCCTCCAATGCGTTTGTGAACAATTGCGGAGAAATAACGTCTCCCTGTCTCACGCCTCTTTGCAATGGGAGTTGTTCCGTACTCTGGTCCTGTAGTCGGACTGACATAGTGGTCTTACTGTACAAACACTTCAAAACTTCGATACACCTATAGTCAATTTGGCATCGCTGTAAGGACTGCAGCACCGCCCAAGTCTCGATTGAATCAAAGGCTTTCTCATAGTCCACAAACGCTAGAGACATAACAACCGATTATACTCTTCGGTCTTCTGTATAATCTGGCGCAGCGTATGGATGTGGTCTATGGTGCTAAAGCCTTTTCGGAAACCGACTTAGGGTTGGATGTCTGTAATTTTTGAACTACAAAACCGATGACCTTGAAATATTTACGGGGCAACCTTTAAACTACCTATCATGGAATTGATTTTAATGTTTAAACCACACTTGAGGTATATCTAGGGAGATATTATAGTACTTAAAAAAATTTCTACCACTGGGATTTGATCCCGCGGTATGGTTACATGACAACTGACTGTGAAAATCTTTAGGTCTTTGTGTTTTACCGACTAAGCACCTGAGGATATCTTTATAGTACAGCTGCTACATGCTACCTCCCTTATTGTTGGAAACAAAAAAATGAATGAAATCGGACTACGCTTAACAAATTACAACTAAGTACGCATTTTAATGTCCACCCTCTTGCCTGAAGGAACCGTGCTGAGTTTCGGGATAAAGCGTATCCTATGTTCTACCTTCGTAGTATGAACTCAAATCATGCCAAGTTTTATACGAATTCTTTCAGTAGGTTCGGCGTGATGCTCAGCCAAAAAAACAGACACAAAAATGAAAAAAAATACAGTTTTGGCTTCAGTACCGATTACAAAAAGCCCTAAAAAATACGAAAAATGTTCAATGTACAGATAAATAGATAATATCTTACGAAGTAGTACGCAGCGCACACGTTTCTAACCGAGAAGCGGCTAGTCGTGCTTCGCTATGACGATCGGTAAAATTAAGCAACGTTCGCTGCGGTCACTACTCTGATGGGTGACCGCTACAGCAAAAAGTGGTATTTACAACTGAGCGCTACCGCGCTTCGGAGGCCACGTTTATTTATTTATTTTATTTACCAACGTAAACAACTTTTTACGTTAAGCCGTCGGTTCCAGCTGTTGTCTTAGGACAATAGTCGTTAAGCCAAGTCAGAAGACTTTGGGGGACCCCCCACAGCGCATAGGGGGACCCCCCACAGCGCATACGTCCACGTCGTGTCCCCTGGAAACGACCCAGTTCTGTCCACCGTAACGGAGTGGCAGACTGGGCTCGGCTAAAGTGCGCTGTACCGTCGAATGTCTCAGCCGTCATACGACAAAGCCGTGATGTCTAAGACACGAGATTCCTCCGGGAAATTCGTAAAAGGCCCTTCTCAGGGCCAACCAAACGGCCCTTCTCAGGGCCAACCAAAAGGCCCTTCTCAGGGCTACTCCCGGGCTCCATCATTGGAGGAGAAGACGGTGGAGTCAGATGACTCATTCTCCGCAATGTCGGAGATGTCGGGCGGCATGGAGACCGCAGATGAAGGGGCCAGCCGGAAACGGCCGCATTCTTCATTCTTCGTGCCTGGGTACTTAGACTCAGACACGGAGACTGAAGAGTCGGCGGCCGCTAAGGTCAGTACGGCCAGAAGAGGGAGAAGGAAGACTGCCCAGGCGGGTCCATCAAGGGACACCTTCCTCAAACCAGCTCCTGTAGATAAGGAGTTGGAGACGGTCCTGAAAAGCAGGAAGTATAGGAAGGGGCCGGCCACTGCGGTTAGTGACGTCGGGATGAGCACCGGAACTGATTCCGATGCTCGCCTCGTGGTCGGTGACCTAAGCGTTCTGAACGCTCAGGAACTGAGGGCGCGAGCGGGGGAGGAACTCGCCCGAGTTTTGGAGGTTGCCAGGAAGTCTGGCAACCTCAAAGGCGAATTCGTTGGTCGCCTGAAGAAGGCGGCGTCAACCCTAGGAGAGGTGGTTGACACCCTTTCTGGAAGAAGCGAGGCTGAGGAGACGCGGCGGCTACGAGCGGAGAACACCCGACTGCTACTGGAGGTGGAGGCGATGAAGGCAGAAGTGAAGTCGCTACGTCTTGGCTTCAGCGAGGCGAAGACGGAAGCCGCCGCTGCTACTGCAGCTGCCGCCGCTGCCGCCGCAGCTGCCGCCAGCACCACCGCCGCTGGCGCTACTAAGGAAAGGCCGGTAGCCCCCACCGCTGTGGGTGCTAATCTCATAGAGGAGCTGAAGGGGTCCTTGACCGCCACGTTCGGGCAAATGCTCAATGCTCGACTTGCGGTGATCGAGGACCGCCTTCTGCCAGCTCAGACGGTTCGCCCTCCTCTGAGAGCGGATGCTAAGAGAGCAGCGGCCGAGGCCGCAATCCGAGAGGCTGCAGGTCCCTCTACTTCAAGGGAGACTCCAAGAGCCCAGGTTCCTGTACAAAAGGAAAGCTGGGCTCAAGTGGTGGGAAAGGGAAAGGGGAAGGGAAAGGGAACGGGAAAGTCCTCCGTTTCCTCCTCTGTCCTTCCGAATGCACCCACGGCCCGTGCTCCCATGGCCCGTGCCCCGGCGGCCCGTGCCCCTACGGCCCGCGCCCCCGTAGTCAGTGCTCCCACGACTGGTAGCCGTGCAGCCCGTACCCCTGCGGCCCGTGACCCCAGGGCCAAGGATTCTTCGGCTAGTGCCCCCACGGGCCGTGCCCCTGCGGTCCGTACACCTGGAGCTAGACCAGCAGCCCCCCTTGCCGGTAAAGTCAGGTCGGTGCTGAAGAAACCCCCAAATTCTGCGGCCGTGGTGCTGTCATTGCACCCCGAAGCTGTAGAAAAGGGGATAACTTACAGCACCGTCCTCCAGACGGCGCAAGAGCAAGTTGATCTCGAAGAGCTGGGGATCGAGCGGGTCCGCTTCCGCAAGACGGCTACAGGAGCCAGGATATTTGAGATCCCTGGCTCCCTAAACGCGGAGAAGGCGGACCGCCTTGCGGAAAAGCTGCGTGTGGCTATGACGGAGGTGGCTAGTGTCACCAGGCCTGTTAAGTCCGCTGATTTAAGGATCACGGGCCTGGATGACGCGGCCACAAAAGAGAAGGTGGTGGCGGTGGTTGCTCGTGAGGGAGCATGTGACCCGCAGGTGGTTAAGGTCGGGGAGATCCGCTCCAACGTGGCTGGGACTGGCTCCACCCTCGTCTCCCTCCCGGTTGCGGCAGCCAAAGTGTTGCTGCAAAAGGGCAGGCTACTGATAGGGTGGAGCTCAGTGCAGGTGGTGGCACTTGGGGAGCGCCCCATGCGCTGTTACAGGTGCTTGGGACTGGGGCACACTCGCCCCCTGTGTCCTGCTGCGGTGGACAGGGGTGACCTATGTTTCCGGTGTGGAGACGCAGGTCACCGGGCGGCCAGCTGTGGGAAGAAAGTCCCACGCTGCGCCATCTGTGCTGAGTCGGGGAGGCCCTCTGGGCACATAATGGGGGGACGCGACTGCGTTCCCCCAAAGACGAAGGGGAAGGCCATCCGGACCAAGGCCACCCCTGCGGCCACAAGCCAGGCCACCCCGGTGGCTACAAACCAGGCCACCCCGGCGGCCACAAGCCAGGCCACCCCGGAGGGCGCACGCCCAGCGGCGTGCGAGGAGATTGTGATGTCTGAATAACAATGGATCAAGTCAGACATCACAATCTCCTTCAGACGAATTTGAATCACTGCGCCCGGGCCCAAGATCTGCTCATGCAGTCCCTGGCGCAGTGGCAGATAGACGTGGCGGTCGCCGCGGAGCCGTACTACGTCCCCCCTCAACATTCTTGTTGGGCTGGGGATTTGGACGGCTCCGTGGCTGTTGTGGGACGGTCCGGAGGTACTTCTCCCCTCTCGGTTGAGGAGAGGGGCTCGGGGTACGTGGTGGCTAGGTGGGGAGAGTATGTGATTGTCGGCGCATACTTCTCCCCCAACAGAACCGCTGCGGAGCTGGAGGTTTTTATGGACCTCCTGGCCGCAGCGGTGAGAAGACAGGCACCACGTCAGGTCCTCCTTCTGGGGGATCTGAACGCCAAGGCCCGGGATTGGGGCAACCCCTCCACTAACTCTCGTGGCGAGATCGTTAGGGAGTGGGCGGTTGCTTCAGGACTGACCCTACTCAACAGAGGGTCGGCCCACACGTGCGTGCGACAGCGTGGGGGGTCCGTGGTGGACGTATCGTTCGCCACCCCAGCTGTTGCAGCACGTGTCCGGGCCTGGAGGGTGTTGTCGGAGGTGGAGACTCTCTCGGACCACAAATATATACGGTTCGAGATCTCCACCTCCGACAACCAAGGGGGATCCCAGCGAGTAGCACGGGCGGTTTTCCCGCGCTGGACTATCAGTCGCCTTGACGCCGAGCTGGCGGAGGAGGCGGCGATAGTCCAAGCGTGGCAGACTGGGTCCGTGCACCCGGAAGTGGATGTTGCGGCTGGCCGCTTCCGCGAGGCGGTGACGGCGGTATGTGACGTGGCCATGCCTAGGGCCCATCGCCGCCCCAAGCGCCGCCAGGTGTACTGGTGGAGCTTGGAAATCGCAGATCTCCGAGCCACCTGCTCGGAGGCGCGGCGGCCCTACACCCGCTGTAGAAGGCGGCGCAGGGGCCGCACGGACGAACAGCTGTCAGCCGAGGAGCTGGCAGCTGAGGGCCAGCTGTACAACGCCTACCGCAACGCGCGGTGGGATCTACAGCTGGCCATCGAGCGGCGGAAGTCTGAGGCCTGGAGTGAGACCCTAGAGAGCCTCAACAGGGACCCATGGGGACGTCCATATAGGGCTGCCCGGAATAAGTTCCGGGGCCAGACGTCCCCAGTCGCGGAGTCCCTGGAGCCGGAGCTCCTGGGCAGGGTATTGGAGGGGCTTTTCCCCGACAGAGATCCCCTTCACAACCCTCCAACGATGTCGCCATCCTTCCCCTTCCCCGAGGCTGACTTAGCAGGCTCCATTCCGCCTCTGACGGAGGCGGAGATGGATGTCGCAGTCGCACGCCTACGGGGCAAGAGGACCGCACCGGGGCCTGACGGAATCCCGGGGCGTGTCCTCAGAATCGCCCTAAGGCAGATGGGCGATTGGCTTCGGGAATTGTTTGACGCGTGCCTCACGTCCGGACGATTCCCGAAGCCGTGGAAGGATGGCCGATTGTGTCTGTTGCGGAAGGAGGGTCGTCCTATCGACTCTCCTTCCGCATACAGACCCATCGTCTTGCTGGATGACACGGGTAAGCTGCTAGAGCGTGTGGTAGCTGCCCGTGTCATCCGGCACCTGGAGGGTACTGGGCCTGGGTTGTCGGAGGCCCAGTACGGGTTCAGAGCGGGGCGGTCTACTGTGGACGCCCTGCTCTGGCTCAAGGGGTGGACGCAGGATGCAGTCAGCGGGGGGGACAAGGCATTGGCTGTGTCGCTTGACATAGCCAACGCCTTCAACAGCCTCCCGCATGGAACGATACAGGAGGCGCTCCGTTATCACGGAGTGCCCCTGTATCTGCGGAGGCTGTTGGCCGATTACCTCCAGGACCGCGAGGTCTTGGTGGAAGGGCGTGACGGTTTGAGGCACCGTCGCGTCTCCTGCGGGGTTCCACAGGGGTCGGTCTTGGGACCGCTCCTGTGGAACATTGGCTACGACTGGGTGCTGCGTGGCACGCTTCCTGCAAATATGCAGGTTGCGTGCTACGCGGACGACACCCTAGTCGTAGTCAAGGGGAGGGACCTCAGGGAGACGGTGCGGCTGGCCACGGTAGGCACTAGCCTCGTGGTCGACCGCATTCGTTCCCTGGGATTGGAGGTTGCCCTCTCCAAGACCGAGGCCCTGTTGTTCCACGGGCCTCGGGGGGGACCCCCTCCAGGAACGCGGGTGCTTTTGGACGGGGTTCCGGTCCCGGTTGGGACTCAGATGAAATATCTGGGTCTCACCCTGGACGGGAGGTGGACTTTTGGGGCCCATTTCACCCAACTGGCCCCAAGAGTCCTCGGAGCGGCTGCCGCCCTAGGGAGGCTGCTGCCCAACGTAGGTGGCCCGAACGCCACGTGCCGTCGGCTATACTCCGGAGTGATCCGGAGTATGGCTATGTACGGGGCACCGGTCTGGGTGGACGCCCTCGGTCGCAATAACAAGGCCCTGCTGCGACGTCCGCAGCGGGTCATAGCGACGAGGGCGATCCGCGGATACCGGACGGTGTCCTGGACGGCGGCATGCGTGCTGGCCGGTGATCCCCCCTGGGAGCTCCAAGCGGAGACCCTCGCCGAAGTTTACCACTTTGTGGCGGCGAGGAGGTCCCGTGGAGAGCCCCCGGCGTGGGAGGAGGTCAGGCGCCTGCGAAAGCAGGCGCGGGCCGCCCTGTTGCGGCGGTGGACGGAGGACCTGGCTCCACCGGTGCCTGGACAGAGGACGGTGGAGGCCATCCGCCCGGTCCTCCGGGAGTGGGTGCGGCGGCCATTCGGGTCGCTAACCTTCCGTTTGGTGCAGGTGCTTTCCGGACATGGATGTTTCGGAAAGTACCTGAGTAGGATAATATTGGGCATTCTATCCCACCCTGCTCGTTACACTCGCACCGCTCGTTCCACTCGCTTGGTGGGATAGCATACCCAATATTATTTTATTTTATTGTCGTTGATGAAGTAATTCTACTTCGCTTTCGAAATCCTGTTATGGCGAGAAAATTTAGTGTTCAAGCTTTGATGGTGTCTCGTATATAACGACCATAACAACGAAAAAATTATCATTGCATGGAAAACATCCCTAACATTGATACATAAAAATGAAGTTTATTAAACAAGCGGAATCATTGAGTTTTAACAAAATATATGAAGATTGTAAAAAAAACATCTTTCGACATGGAAAATTACTTCCAAACACAATGCGCTGTTTGATTATCGGACCATCTAATTGTGGAAAAACAAACTTAATGGTTGGTCTCCTTTTACATGAAAAAGGATTACGTTACCGTAATATATATGTATATTCTAAAACTTTGTATCAACCGAAATATATATTTCTAGAAAAAGTCCTGGAAATGGTTCCTAATATTTGTTTCACCAAATATCAAGCTAATGAAGACGTTATTAGTCCACAGGACGCCAAACCTAATTCAATAATAATATTTGATGATGTTGCATGTGAAAACCAGTCGAACATGCGAGATTATTTCGCTATGGGTAGACATAAACACATTGATTGTTTTTATTTAAATCAAACTTATAGTAAAATACCTAAACAGTTGGTGAGAGATAATGCAAATTTAATTATACTCTTTAAACAAGATGATGTAAACATGAGACATATTTATGATGAACATGTAACTACAGACATGACATGGTTAGAGTTCAGAGAAATGTGTTCAAGGATTTGGAGCAAACCGTACAACTACCTAGTGATTAACAAAGATTGTGAAAAAAACAAAGGTGCCTACAGAAAAAACTTTGACACATTTGTCAAGTTTAATTAGTACTTATAAATAAAAGTTTCATACATAGGACTTCATTATACACTAAACAGTACAAAGATAAGTACATATTATTTTCAAAATAATAAATATGGAAAAAGATCTAAAAAGACAAATAGTAAATGCTGCAGAAGCCGTTAAAAAGAAAATACGTGAAATGAAAGATATAGAGAATGAAAATGATCAAGTGATCAGAAACGTTTTTAAACCAATAATTAACCCACTTAATCAAATTATGAAAAATGAGAATACAAGTGCAGATGATAATAAGCTCAACACATCCATTGAGTCAAAAGACTTTGATAAAACTCTTATTAAGAGGCAGTCTGATATCACAGTTGGCAATACAACAAAATATGAAGACACTGATTCAGAAGATAAAACGGATAATTCAGATCAGTATCAGGAGAGTGAGGAAGAAGATGAAAGTGATGCTAAAGATACAAGCAATGTATCTTTTAAGACAGTTGGATCTAGTGAAAGTAATGAAGATTATAATATATCTTCTTGGTCTCTGTCTCCAGACGTTTTGAGCAACATTCCATTTGGTGTAAGGAATGAACGCGGAAAGCTAATGATGGGGTCATCTCGTGTTACTGTTACTGATGACTACGTACAAGTTAGTGGACGTAAATACAAAAAAACCCCTGGAATATACGAGCTGTTATTTAGAAAGATCCCAGATTTAGCTGCGGTCACGGATGAAGATACTATGCACTATAAGTCAATGCTGTTAGATACTAATGCTCACAGAAGAGATTATGATCCAAACAAGCCAATGAAAAGCAACAGAGGACGAAAGTACTTAGCCATTATAAAACCATTATTTAAATTACGAAAAGTTTCTGCAAGTACTGAAGGCAGTAATCAAGATTTAAGACAAGGTTCCGGATTGCCACTGTTAAAAAAATGGAAGAGAACTACTGATTATGTATATTGGGACGATCCAAATGAATTGATTGAACGATTAAAATTATTAATTGCTTCACGTGATGCTGGTAACACAGGAGTAGATAACGAAATAATATCAATCATCGAAGAATTGCGTGAAAGTGGTGTAATAAATAAATAAATAAACACATTGAAATTTTCAAAATTAACTCATTTCCATTTCATCACTTAAACATTGCGGTTCACCTGATGCAATGAATACAGATAAATTTGGTAACCATATACATAAACGCTTACGGTTGACAGAATTACTAGGTATATTTGACAATACTTTAACAAAAACGGAAAACGAAGAATTCGATTTACAACAGACAAGATTGACAGGGGTGAGAACTCCTTCGGCGGATAGTGATGCTGTTAACAAGGATTATGTGGACAGGATTAAACAAAATTATTACAGTAAACAAGAAGTCCAACATTTACTTCATGCTATTAAAAACGACATACTGATTTCAGTCGGTAAACTTGAAGAAAATTATTGTACTTAAGCTGAGTTAGAAAATATTTTAAAATTAAACTTAAAATGAGTAAGGAAGAAGTAGTAAATGAAATTCACAAAACAGCAAGAAGAAATTTCCCAAGGCGACCTGTGGTTTTAAAGGGAATCGATGACTTATGGCAAGCAGATCTTATTGATATACAGAATTTAAAGCGATACAATAATGGATTTGGATTCATTTTAGTTATAATAGATTGCTTCTCAAAACTTTGCTTAACTGTTCCAGTCAAGACAAAATCAAAAACAGAAGTATCAAATGCATTCGAACACATTTTAAAAATCACTAATCGCTCTCCAATAAGCTTACAAACAGACATGGGAAAAGAGTTTTACAATGAAAACTTTAAGAAACTCATGCTTTTGTATAATATCAATCATTATTCTACATATTCAGTAAAAAAAGCTTCGATTGTTGAAAGGTTAATTAAAACATTGAAAAACAAATTATACAAATACTTTAGTCTAAACGGTAGTTACAAATGGATTGGCAAGCCCTTAGAAAGTGTTGTGAAATGCTACAACAACACAGAGCACCGCATTACCAAACATAAACCAGTAGACGTAAATAAAGAGAATGAAAACATTGTCAGATATAATATTCGAAAATCACAGATATTTATGTTGAAAAGAAATAAATTTAGCATTGGGGATTATGTGAGGATAAGCAAATACAAAGGTAGTTTCGAAAAGGGCTATACCCCCAACTGGTCGACAGAACTGTTCGTGATTAAAAAAATTAATAAAACATTCCCTATAACTTACTTAGTAGTAGATATTAAAAAGCAACCAATTTTGGGAAGTTTTTATGAGCACGAACTGCAAAGAACTAACTGTCCAAGTATTTATCTAATTGAAAAAGTTATAAGAAGAAAAGGCAACAAACTATTTGTAAAATGGTTAGGTTTGCCTAATAGTGAAAACAGTTGGATTGATAGACGAGCTATTGTATAAAAATCAGGATACAACGAGTTGGAGGACATTATAATGTCAGTTACGCGAGGTAGAGGACTTATTAACAGTGTAATAAATAATTTACCATTTGAACTACATTTACCTGGATATAATTATTGCGGACCGGGCACGAAACTGAAGGAAAGATTACAGCGAGGTGATAAAGGAATAAATAAATTGGATGAAGCTTGTATGAAACACGACATCGCATACTCGGCTAACAATAGTTTAGAAGATCGTCATAGAGCGGATTCGGAGTTGTTAAATATGGCAAAACAGAGAATAAAATCTAAAGATGCTGGCAAAGGAGAAAAGCTAGCCTCCTGGCTAGTAAGTAAAGTAATGAAAACTTAATTAAAGCATGGAGCTGGAGTGAAATCTTTCAAAAAATTGGTTTCTTCAATTCGCTCCAGTTTGAAGAAAAGAAAACCAAAAAATAACACGACGGCTATTAAACTAGCATATAAAGCAGCGAAAAAACTTATTAATTCCAAAAATAAAGGAATGAGTCTGCCACGCATTATACCAGTGCCAAAAACAGGCGGTATTTTACCTTTAATACCCATTTTCGCTGGATTATCTGCATTGGGCGCTGCGGCAGGTGGTGCAGCAGGAATCGCTAAAACTGTAAACGATTATAAGTCAGCTCAACGCAACTTGGAGGAAGCTCAGCGTCATAATAAAGTGATGGAAGCTATAGCCTTAGGAAAGGGCTTGTATATGAAACCTTATAAAAAGGGTAATGGATTGTTTGTTAAATCAAAAAACTAATGAAACGGCTACCTAATCGTCCACTCACAAACATAGACATCCTAGAATATGCTGTCCATCGCATACCTTACTTCAGAGGTGTTTATATGAGAGATACGCTACCAAAACATCCTAGAAAAGTTGAATGTGCCGTCGTTAATTTGGATAGTATGGCGAACGAAGGAACTCATTGGGTAGCCTACGTTAAGTTTTTAGATTATTGTGAATATTTTGATAGTTTCGGTGACTTAAAGCCACCCTATGAATTGATTAATTATTTAAAACAAGATGTAACATACAATTATAGCAAATATCAAAGCTTTAACTCTTTTAATTGTGGACACCTGTGTATAAAATATCTTGTAAATTTTTGGAAAAACCCCACTATTGTGTTGAGTAAATATTTAGAAAACATTAATAAAGATGTATAAAATATAAAGTACTGTTTTAATTTATGTCATTACTACAATGTCTTTCACACTGTCCATAACTGGTAGTACATCACTTTTATCAACAAGTTATTCGCCTGCATTACAGCTTGACGACGAATACGAGTGTGCTTTATTGTATTTGTCTACTTTTAATTCAATTCCAAATATTGATATTACAAATAATAAATTCTATTACGATGATAATGAAATCATAGTAATACCCGAAGGAGCGTATGAACTTCAAGATATTTGTGACTACTTGAAAACCAAAATGAAAAATGCAAATCTTAAATTGTACTGCAACAACAATACATTAAAAACATTTATATATTGCACTAAAGACATACATTTTGAGAAAGAAAGTTCTCTTGGAATGTTGTTAGGTTTCGGCAAACAGGTATTAAAAGCTAATATAATACATGAGTCGCAGCTTCCAGTGAACATTTTATCAACGACTGTGGTAAGGATCGAATGTGATATAGTAAGCGGATCATATATTAACGGAAAATCAAGTCATATTATTCATGAATTTGCGCCAAATGTACCTCCTGGATATAGAATCATAGAAATACCTAAAAACATCATTTATTTTCCTGTCAATCAACATAATATCAGTTCTATTAATATTAGAGTATTGGACGTAAACGATAATTTGGTTAATCTAAGAGGTGAGGAAATACAGCTCTATCTACATCTTAAAAGGAAATGATTGACTACAATAAATACGTGAATCCTGTATCAAGAGCAATCAGTGTTAATTGCACAATTCGCAAAGACACATCTAAACGGAAAATAAAAATAAGTAAAGAAAATAAAAAATATTTGAAATTTATTGGGCTTCTAAAATGAGCATTTTAGATATAACAAGTACACCTGTCTGCGACAACACAATCGACGGCATCGAATTCCATTCATACAAGCCTTATGTGACAAGTTTTAACAGGAATGATGAAATTCGTATTCCTATTAATCAGCAAGATTTATACGTGCTACCGTCAGCCAGTACTTTGTATTTAGAAGGAACTGTGAATATTTTAAAAAAAGATATAAAACAGAAGGTTGATCACGTTGAATATACAAACAATCCTCTGCTTTACTTGTTTCAAGATATTAGGTATGAGCTTAACGGAGTGGAAATAGATAAGATCAAAAATGCTGGTATATCAACTACTATGAAATCTTTGATATCTATGAGTTTAGATGACTCTAGAGTAGCAAAAGCTTGGGGATGGGACATTCATGGAACAAGACAAGGAGTGAACTTTTCAGCATCAATACCGCTCAGAAATATTCTCGGATTCGCAGAAGATTATAAAAAGATTATCATTAACTGTAAACACGAATTGGTTCTTCTACGTAGCAATACAGACTTAAATGCTGTAAAACTGAATAATGGAGAAACTATAGAAAATATAGAAATTCATAAAATAATTTGGCGCATGCCACATGTTAAAGTATCCGACAAGGAAAAAATTAATTTACTGAAAATTTTGGAAAAGGATCGACCGATTATGCTCGCTTTTAGAAACTGGGATCTATATGAGTATCCTTTATTACCTCAAAGTACAAAACACACGTGGTCTATTAAAACGTCATCTCAAATAGAAAAACCCAGATATGTAATTGTTGGTCTTCAAACAAATAGAAAAAATCAATGGGATAAAGATATGTCACAGTTTGATCATTGTAATTTACGCGATTTGAAAGTGTACCTCAATTCTACGTATTTTCCTTACGAAAGCCTTAATGTTAATTTTACCGATCACAAATATGCTATATTATACGAGCAGTATGTCAGATTTCAACAGTCTTATTACGGTAGTGGGACCGTGCCCTTGTTAAGTATAACCAATTTTAAGGAAATAGCTCCACTTTTCGTTATTGATTGCTCTAGACAGTGTGACAATATAAAATCAGGACCTGTGGTAAACGTACGCGTGGAGTTTGAAAGCAACACAGAGATTCCTGCTAATACTTCGGCATACTGTCTTATTCTTAACGACTGTATTGTGGAATACAAGCCTCTAAGCAACTTGGTGAAAAAGATAACATGAATCCTGATACAATCATAGTAGATCTTCAAGGATTCAAAGATTCAAGAAACAATTTTATCATAAAAGAAATTGCAATTACAAGTGAAGATCATAGCCAAACGTTTTTGGTGAAGCCTCCCTATTCCTATAACAACTTAACAAAAGAAGAAAAAAGACAAGTGAAATGGATTGAAAACAACCGTGGAATTATGTGGAGCGAAGGTTTCATAGACCACCGAGAACTAAAGCGTACCATAGTACCATATTTGATTAGAAAAAAAGTTATAACTAAAGGCCAGGAGAAGATTAAATGGATTCAGGAGCTTTGTGAGACCTGTGATGTAGTTGATATAGGCGAAAAAGGGTGTCCTAATTTTATGAAGTTGCACTCACGGTATGATAGTTTATATTATAACTGTGTTAATCACAAAAAACAATGTGCATTAAGAAATGTAATTTGTATAAAAAAATGGTGGGAAGATAATGATATTTTTAAATTTAACTTATTTATTTAAGAAATTGTTTATTCATTGTAATAAATATTTTAACTATTATAAGCATTATTTTTTATTTTCTACCTAATCTACTCTAATAGGAAAAAAAGATTTTATTATAGTTAAATACCATTTATTTTATAAGTAAGCTTAAATTACACATAATGATTATATTATTTCTTATATCTACTTAACAAATACGAAAATTATTACTTAGATACAACATTATAATATTTTATGAAAATTCATAACCATAACTACATAACTACATTTTTATAACTTCATTGAAGTACATTTTGTGATGATAAAAATTAAGTATTATTAAAATTTAATATATTTAATTAACATAAAACAGAAATAATTACGTAGGTACATTACAATAATTTTATGAAAAATCATAACTATAACCACATAAGTTTTTTGAAATATTATTGATTACATTTTGTGTTTGATCATATATAGTATCATTTACATTTCTCACAACGTATTGGGCACTAAGCATTACATTGTCTTCGCATTCCTCACATTTGCAGTCACTCGAATGCCGCTGAGGTTTATCCATATTTAAAATTTGTATTTTGATTAGTCGTATTCCTCGAGATGGTTCTCCATTAATAACAAACGACGGCTCGTAACCACGCTGACGTTTTTCTATTACATGGCCTTTTGCCATTCTCTTGCTGGGCTTCTTAGATTTCGCCTTCCGCTGAGCCTTGATGACATCGCAGAGTTCATGGGAGTTCGGCGGTGTCGGAGGCTCGAAGTATTGAGCACACTGAGAAAACGGATCCGGTGAAACAGCGCGTTCTTCTGGGTCGGACAAAATCGAGAAACCATAATTCTGAGTAGCCTGAAACAAACAAAATATTTTAAACACATTTACTAAACACTTACACTTACTATTTAGAAAGTAACTTAAAAACAACAAAACTCACCATTAGGTACTTTGTTTTGGTAGATAGGTTTTCGTTGAAATAAAAATAACCCTTGCTGTGCTTTGTTGCTTGCTGCTGCTCCGTTTGCCTGCGCCCGTTTGAATGCGGTTATTCATTACAGTTATTAAATAACTTTAACAATGTCTGAATCATACATGCTTACAATACAGTTTTGTTGTGTACCTACGCTAATAATAACTGGAAACCATACCACCTGCGTGTTCAAACGTGTTACAGCAATGGCAGAATATTTGCTTGCAAAGCAGTTTGATTGTGTATGAGACTGGTAATTGGAAACCGTACCACCTGTGTGCTTCAAATTCAGTTATTTGCTAACAATGCAGTTTGCAAATGGTAACTAGAAACTATACCACCTGCGCGCATAAGATCAGCAAGTTCAAACTTGTTACAGCAATGGCAGAATATTTGCTTGCAAAGCAGTTTGATCGTGTATGAGAATGGTAGTTGGAAACCGTACCACCTGTGCACTTCAGATTCAGTTATTTGCTAGCAATGCAGTTTGTGAATGGTAACTGGAAACTATACCACCTGCGCGCATAAGATCAGCAAGTTCAAACTTGTTACAGCAATGGCAGAATATTTGCTTGCAAAGCAATTGGTTGTGTATAAGAACGGTAATTGGAAACCATACCACCTGTGCAGTATACTGACTAATATTCTGTTTATTTTAATACCTAATTCAGGGTAGGTATATTAAAACTAAATAATAAAACAATTTGAATAGTATTATAGGTACCATACATTTATTAAACCTAGGACATATAATTATAAACTAATTAAGCTAGGGTAGGTAACAATATTTTAAAAGTATAATCTTATAACTCTAAAAAACATTTTACGACAAAATGGGCATGTATTTTTCAAAGATAGTGCACACTTTACACAGCTAAGATGTCCACAATTTAACGATAATGAAATCTCATCATTGAAACAAATTTTACAAATCATATTTTTAAAGTACTTTTTACTTTGAATATCATCGTCGTCATTAATATTATCACTACTAACATTGAACGCCTCAGATTTTTGATACTGATCATATTTTTTTTCTATTATATCTTTTATATAACTTTCACCTTTCAAAATTAAAATATAGGAACAGTCTTGAAAAAATCGTGCGTGCTCTATCATAGGTCGGTCTGGAGCTGACCAGTCTTTGATACCACCACCACAGAAGTAACAAATCACTTTATCACTTTGTCCTGTGTAGAAAAAACCTGCCTCAGCCATTTCTTCTGGTGACTGAGCTAATCCTTTAGGCCAAGAGTCAAAACTCCGCAGACGAGTTTGTTGCAGGGCATAACGACTATGAGCAGGCCGTTTTAGTTCCATGTTTTAATCTTGGTGAATGTTTTAATTAAAAATAACAATATCAATAATTGCAGCTAAGACCAGTTACAACCTCTGCTGTTCCGTAATGTTTGATTTCACTTGAGTATGAATACCTTAAAAACAACATTATTTATTATACTAATTACAAATTTAAGAAACACGAAATAAGCTAACTGGATAGATAACAAACTTTTTATTTACACATCAATAATAAAAAAAGTAGGTAGGTACATGAATGATTTTAATCAATTTTACCTGTCCTAAAAAGGATTGAGCAGTTACCCCAAGCTTTTGTGGATACCTTATCAGCAGAAATCAAACACTTATCATCGTTTCCTGACAAAGCCACTTTCTTTACTTTTTGTGTAAATACCTCATGTTTTATTGATTTAAAAAGAACATTTGTTTTTTTCAAAACGTTTCCGTGATATAAGGTTTTATTATAGTCGGCCAGATCTAGTTCGTCAACGACAGTATTTTTTACACCTTTTGCTTTTTTAATGATGCTGTCAGCTGTTTTCACGCAGTAAAGTTTGGAACGGAGACCTACAAATTCAGTGATCATTTTTCCCCCCATCTCATCCTTAAAAAGGCCAGGAACTTTTTTATTTTTAAGAGGAATGTTGTGCTCGTTATTTATCGCATAGTTACTCGTATCAAAATACGAAATAAAGATTTCTTTTAGATCTTTGTATACGTCTTTAGTTTCAATATGATATATAAAACTATCAGTGTCAGTGTAACACATCTTAATGCGATTATCATAGACAGGTCTAAATACCGAGTAATGAAAGTCATACATGTGACTTTTTGATAGCTCAAGTACGGTAAAACCGATATAGATTGGTTTGTCTAAAACTATGCGATCTGGTTTCAATTGCACTGCGACCAAATTTTTAGAGAACACAGATGCGCTATGAAAATGTGGACTTGCAATCAATTTTGCAGCCGTCGTTTTCTTTTTAGTGCTATTTTTTTTGTCTGTCCATTCGTTGACTAATTTAACATTAACCCGTTTTTCATTATTTTCTAGCGTTTTTCCAAATATACTATTGTTTAGCAACTTGAAAAAATCTTGCTCAAATGTTGATGTTGCCTGTTGACGTAACTGCGTGTTAAGATCAATATATTTTTTCAAATACGGTCCCTGCACGAATTTTATTACTCTGTGTATTTTACGCAATATTAATCCATGTTTCAGACAGGTTTTTAAATGGATGTAATGGATAACATAAAAATGTTTGTCATACAAATTCGGTACAAGTTTTTCCGTTTTTCCACCTGGAGGGATGCATTTTTCAGGACAGAACGGGAGATCGTTGTGTGCACTATGCAGTTCGTTCGGATAAATCAAATCGACTTCTAGAATAAAGCCGTGCACAGAATCATCTGGGATTTCTGTGACATCCAAAGAATTGATTTCATTTTGCTCCATAAATTTGAAACCCGATAATGGTAAATACTGACTCATACTGAATCCGTACAAATTATTGCAATCGATATAAATGATATAAGAATCCGGTTTAGTCCGGTCATAACCAGGAAGAGCAGCGTGATTCGCGGAACAATTTCTATGAGAACAAAGCGAAATTCCACCACGTACCCCGTGTTGAATCATTCTCAGCATAGCCAAATCGTCAATGAGTTCAAGTTGAACTCCGGTTTTAAGAAGCATTGCATCAAATGACAAACTCGGTGCTGTCAGATAGAAAGCAGGATCAAGATCGTAATGCTGTTTGCATGTTTTTCTAAAATTTTCAAAAATGTCGGTTAGTAAAAGAACATCTGTCTTTAAATACAAATCCGTATACTGTCCTAAATCATGCATTCTGAACTCTGTCCAAACTAATTGCGCGTGCTCATAGTCCTCGTCGGATACGTTTTCATTTGTTAGAGAACTATAAAAACAGTCTTTGGAGGGAAGAGACCGCTCTTCATAACGTTCCCACATATCCATGTACTCATACGGGTAAACAC
Organism: Ennomos quercinarius; assembly: GCA_910589525.2. Taxonomy (NCBI): domain Eukaryota; kingdom Metazoa; phylum Arthropoda; class Insecta; order Lepidoptera; family Geometridae; genus Ennomos; species Ennomos quercinarius. Next base: position 15,816,122 of record OU342507.1, on the reverse strand, counting down.
CTTTCCGCGACAGCAGATGGAATTTTTTATCGTCATGAAAAAAATCACGCAAATGTTTAAAGCTGTCTTTATGCAAAGTTTTTGTTAGTTTATCCAAACTAGCTCCCAAGAACTTCAACGAATCAACAAATCGGAGTTGAATAAATTCGTTTTTTGACACAGCAATAATTTTTGTAAAGGATATGTAATTTTCTTTCGTCTTTGGAATGATCTTAATTGCACCAGGAGCTTCCCCTAATTTTTTTATAAACAAGTGGCAATCATAGCCGGACAAGTTGTGAAAAAATATTGGTACAAACGATGGACGTTTGAATTGCAAATTGCAAAGACTATGCGCTGCACCACGATAGTGACCGGTGATATGACAGTGGTCGCGAACCTTGTCTGAAAATAAAAAATGTTCGCATATGTGACAACGAGTGGCATTTTGAAAATCAAGTGCATTATTTTCAGTGTAAATCATTGGAGTAGCTTTATTCAAAATCTTATGAATGTTTTGCATGTCTTCAAATATGCATTTAATGAATTTTTCTACACAATCGGGACCGCGATGCGATACAAAACGATTTAAATTTTCATCAACAGAACAAACAATGTAATAGGCGAACGCCGCTGGTAAGTGATGATGCAATGTTGACGTGTTACATGTGTCAATGTCAAGGTCAGAGTTTCGTTCCAATAAAGATTCGAAATCTGCATATATAACAAAAGGAACATTCTGCTTACGTTCGAAATGTTTGAATTTAATCACCGATCCTTTCTCGGGTAACACCGACTCTTGATTTGGGCGCAATGAAAGGGGTTTTTAAAAACTAAAAATAAAATTTATTATATAAAAATACGTCTACACCGATTCGGAGGTGAATTAATTATGAATTATAACACAAAGACAAGTCCCTAAGCCCACCAACGCAGAGAGGGCTGCGTCTGCATAAAACACTGGATTATTGAGTAGTAAGTACTTATTCTAGCTTAATCTAATACTGAGGGGTGAGGGGTATTCATAACTCCTCCATCCCTAAGAGTGAAATTATCGGAACAATCGATTTTAGATTTATTCCGGTAATTTTGCCCAAATGACACAATTTTCGTAAACCTTTGGCGGAACACATATATGAAAAATATAACTAAACTCATAATCACTAAAGTTAAGGTTACGTATCCTAAATAATCACTGAATTTATGACTTTGCTTGTCGTCGAAAACACTTGCTATCACTTCACTATGTTTGAGCGAGTACGCCATGTACTTTAATTCGTCAAGGGCGATTCCGTGCATGTTAAGTGCACGTGCACTTGTTAGCGTAGTGTTTACGCGCAGCTGTGGTAGAGTTATAATCGGAATCGCTTCTGCGACATCCATTTCTGTATAGATATGGTGGCGAATCTGAATTCCATTGACCTCCAGGTTGCAAGGCTCGTTGATGGTAATGAGGTAGGTCCCCAAAACAGTCTGTTTACTGACCTCCTCGTTGCATTGTTTTGTTAGTGTAGTCTTGACTCGTGCAAATAATATCCAGCTGTCACGGTTGACTCGTTGGACCCTGACTTCTTCGAGGTGGATCTGATGCTGTGTGCAGTAAGTAAGGTTATTGTCAAATTTCATCAGCTGTTCCAAACAAGTGGGCTCATGGTACAGAGCTTGGTTGTCTGTAGTGCACAGGAAACTGTCACCAACAGAAAGCGAGCGGCACGGTCTTTCGATCGGTAAGTACTTTGTTCCCTTCGCCAGAAGGTAAGGGTAGGTAGGAAAAATAGATAAGGTTTTATTTTCAGAGGGGTAGAAGATTGGTAGGGAATATATTTTATAATAATTATACATACAATTATCCGTGAGTGGTATTTCCATGATAAACGTTATCTGGTGTTTCTTAATATAGCTTTTTACACAAATAAGTTCTTCTATATTTAACAAGTTCTCTTCATTAGGCAAATACACTAAGGTAGCAGAGTTAGCTATAATTTTTAAATGGTACAACAGTTCCGTTGAGTTTATAATTGATTGATGTAAAATAGACACTTTACTTAATGCTAGAGCCGTTTCTAGTTCGCTTAATCTGATGAAAATAGTACGAAAGCTGCTAACAAAGACGTTAAACAAACCTAGGATGTAAGTGGAAAAAAACCCAGTTACTTTCTTTAGCAGCTAAATCTTTTAACATTGTTTCTACCTTTTTTATGCGGTCATTCAACATAGCTGCATTCTGATCAATTGTTTCTGTTACATTAATAAAGTTGTCGAACATTTTAGAGACCAGGGTAAGCTTTTTGGAAATTATTATTTGATTTTGGCTTAATTGTGAAGTAAGTTTGTCATATCTTAGAGCATCTTCATGGTCAAGGTTTCCGGTCACGATTTTTATCAAGGATCCCAATGGGTTAATAATACCTCTCTTAAATCGTCGAGGAACAAGTTGATGGTATTTTTCTATAGTACTATCGCGAATGAAGTCTGTATGTAGTTTGAGGTTATTAAATTCTTCTTGGTAGGGTTTAATTAAAATTTTTAATTCGTTATAGCTATTTGTTATATAATTTAGGTCATTATAAATTCTATCTAAGTTAATGACCTTTACTATTGTCCAGTGGTCATTCTGAACATAAGCTTGGCCTTCTCTAACTGGAAGTATCCCCGGGTTCCCGTCAAGTGACTTCAGATGAAGGGCCAGCACCGGCATTGCTACCAGCAGTGTGCACCACCTGTGGAGGGCGTTTTATGTTTTTAACAGGAACTTTAGTCTGCCTATCTCCTACCTGTATGGGTACTACATTTCTATCGGGTACGCCTGAAACCGTTGCTTTGACATACCGTGGCTTATCTTTACTCTTTCTTTTATTGGTATCTTTAGCGAAAATAGTTTTTCCTTGGGGAAATTCTATTTCACCTTCTCCACCTTTCTTGTCCCTGGCTTTTACTTTTATTTCTATCATTTTTTCTGCTAACTGTCCATATAACACTTTTGTTCGCTTAGCGTGATCCTTAACCAGCTGTTGCATGTATTGCTTCTCAAAATCTATATTAAACGGGTTGCCTGTATCAGTGTGTCCGAAAACTACTTCAAATGGCGTCAGTTCCGTAACAGAATGAATTGTGTGGTTGTATGCCATAATTGAGTATACCATAACTGAAGCTGCATCGGTGCACTTCTTCTCGTATTTCGCTAGTCTGTAAATTTCTATTATTGTTGAGTGGAAACGCTCAATAAGACCCATTGAGTTTGGGTTGTTAGGGGTCCCGATGTGAAGTTCGATTCTATGTAGGTTTAAGAATTCTCTCATGAGCTCGTTGTTAAATTCTGTACCAGGGTCGGAATTGATTTTCCTAGGAATACCATAGTATGAGAAATACTTTACTAAGGCTCGGAGTACCTCAGGGGTTGACTTGCTTTGGATTTCTATTGCTTGTCCTAATTTGCTAAACGCATCTATGAGTGTCAAGTAGTACCTTCCTTCTATGCCGAAAATGTCTATAAAAACTTCCTGAAACGGGGCATCTTGTGTTTGTGTGAGCTGTAGTATAGGTTTGATCGGTTTCCTATCGTACTTCATCTTACCACAAACTTCGCAGGCGTTTATTATAGCTGTTACCGTCTCGTCCATCCTGTCCCAACAATAACTCCTACGAAGTCTAACCAACGTCTCTTTAATGCCACGATGGCATGTTTTGCCCTGATGATATTTTAATACTATGGCCCTTTGCTCTCTTTCGTCCTCAATGTATACTACTCTTTCAGTGCATTCATACAACCTTATCATGTCCTTTTTGAATAATCCGATTACTATGTTGCTAAATTGCCTGCGATGTTCATTCTCTTCAAAATATATAAAATACTTGATTTTAGGCCTGACATATTCCTTTAAGAAATTTTTCACTAACTCCGGATTATTTGTTGGCAGAAACACTTCTAGAATCTTGTGTTTCTCACGAGATATATTTTTCACTTGAGTTTCGTTTTTAAGCCAGGAATAGACCAAGATCTGGTTTGGCTTGTTATCAATAGCTTCATGTAAGATTGGTATTCCATCGGATTCTAAGTCTATGGCAGAATGAATGGTGGATTCTGAAGGGATTGGGTATTCTGACAATTTATCGGCACTTGCGAGAGATAGCGTGTCAGGACAATCAGAACTACCTGTTGCTGTACGGCTTAAATCTGATACCGACGTCGTCGAGGAGTTATCACGCGTCTTTTTATTAGCTGTCAACCTCACAATGTCTTTTACTAAATCCTGCATTTCTTTTTGAAGTCTTTCTTCCTTATCATCTACGTTGACTATCATTGATTGGTCTTCGTTATCCGACCCAAGAGCATTGACTTTGATCCTAGATAAGGCGTCTGCGTTCGTATTCTGTTTGCCCTTTTTATATATAATTTCAAAGTCATAGTCTTGCAAGCGTAACCTCCAACGAGTGAGTTTGCTACTTGGATCCTTAAGGGAATGGAGCCATGCTAATGGACGGTGGTCTGTGTATATGAAAAACTTACGGCCGTACAGATATGGCCGAAAGTGTTTCACAGCCCAAACAATTGCTAGAAGTTCTCGTTCTATCGTGCTATAACGTGACTCCGTGTCGCTAAGAGTACGGCTCGCGTACGCCACAGGCTTGTCGTTCCCAATTTGTCCTTGCGACAATACTGCTCCTATTGCTACATTAGATGCATCAGTTGTCAGAATAAAAGGTTTGTCATGGTCAGGGTATTGCAGCAATGGGGCATGTGTAAGAAGTTCTTTGCATTTGTTGAATGCGTCAATGTAATTTGTGTCAATGACGATTTTGTTACGTTTCTTTAAACAAGATGTAAGTGGTTGCGTAATCTTGGCAAAGTCGGGTATGAAACGTCGATAGTAACCTACCAGTCCTAGGAAGCTTTTGATTTCGGTTGTCGTTTTCGGTATAGGGAAGTCTAGTACAGCCTTGATTTTGTCGTCATTGGGTTTTAACCCGTCTTTTGTAATAACATGTCCCAGATATAATACTTCCTTCCGTAAAAATTCTGATTTGTCCAGTTGTACCTTTAAGTTAGTCTGTCTCAGTTGGTCAAAAATCAGTCTTAGTTTTTGGAGATGCTCCTCTAGACTAGACGAGAAGACGATTACGTCATCTAAATACACCATACAGTGTATTCCTTGTAGTCCTCTCAGTACGTTATCCATTGTCCGTTGGAAAGTCGCGGGTGCTGTCTTAAGACCAAATGGCATTCTGAGGAACTCAAAGTGACCATTCTGTGTACTGAACGCTGTCTTTTGTCTGTCTTGTTCTTCTACTTCAATTTGGTGGTACCCGCTTGCTAAATCTATTGTGCTGAAGTAGACACTTTTTCCTAATTTGTCGAATAAATCATTGATATTTGGTAAGGGGTATTTGTCATCGATTGTTATGTCATTAAGGCGTCTGTAGTCGATTACCATTCTAAATTTCGCTACTCCGGATGCATCCATTTTTTTGGGCACAAGATGTACTGGTGCATTCCACGGAGAGTGGGATTCTTGTATAACGTTGTCTTTTAATAACTTAGCTACCTGTTCATTTATTTCATTAGTCTGAATCGGGGCTAGTCTATATGGTTTCACGTATACCGGGTCTTCGTTCTTTGTCCGTATTTTATGTTTAACCTGGTTCGTAAAAGTCAAAGGTAGTTGATCACAATGGAAAATGTCCCTGTATTCTCGACATAAACTATAGATTCTTTCTCGTTCTTCGTCATTTGTGTGGTCAAGTCTAAGTTTGTCTAGATTCTCTTCTAACAAGTTATCTGTCTCTATGTCAGTCTCTGTATCTTTCGTCAGGTTTAGGTTACAAGTAGTATTTTCGAATTTCGTAACTGTCAAAGGTTGTTTTATAGTCAACGTGATTGGTCGCTCTAAGGTGTTTTGAATGACCGTAGAGGCGTATCCATTAACACAGTTCACTATTGCACTAGGCATACGTAAGCCGTCGGTGAACTCTTTGAAGTCAAGTATGGCTTCACCCGAATACTGATCAATAGGCAATTTAACTCTCTGTTCTGATCGCGGGGGCAATTCAATGACATAATTCAAGTTGTTATTGATGATTGGAATACAAGCTGTATTTGTTTTCAACACCTGGTCTTTTAAATCAATTAATGCACCTAATTGTTGTAGAAGGTCATTTCCGATTAACCCATCATAGCGTGCGTCTACGTCATATAGGTAGAATTTATGCCAATTGTCGCTATTGAATGTAGGCAAAAGGGGGATTTCCATCACTTCATCATGTCTACTGGATGCATGGGTGCTAACCACCTGAAATGGTTCATTTCGAATGAATCCCGCATAATGCTGATAGGCCTTACGAGGGCTGATGAACGACCTCATGCTTCCGGTGTCTATCATCATTTTGGCATCTATTTCTTCTAAATATATATATGGAAGCTTTAAATTTGGATCGCAGTTTAATTCTAAGATTTCGTGTTGGCCCGGGTCGAGGCTACTTCGCGAAAATCCGCAGGTTGCACGTCAGTCTCTTCTGTTTCGTCACCGTTTTGTCCGTTAATGTCGTCACTGCTCTGCCTATTCATATAATGCACGTCATCGTAATAATACGCGCCGTTTACGTCATCGTAAGAGTTTATCTCGTCTTGGTATTCACTTTGGTCATAGTACTGTACGTCATTGTCAAGAGTCAGTTCATTAAGCCTAAAACCTTGTTGTGGTCTAAGAGGTGCAGTCCTCATGGACACGTCACTAAGTTGCAATTGAGGTTTCTGGATTTGCGGTGGCGTATAACCTGACTGTTGTGGTGGTCTATAACCGAACTGTTGAGGTGGTCTATAGCCGAACTGTTGTGGTGGTCTATAACCAAACTGCTGTGGTGGCCTATAGCCAAACTGCTGTTGTACTGGTGGCCTATAGCCGAACTGCTGTGGCTGAGAGTTATTAAGTTGTGGTCTAAACCCGAATTGTGGTGGTCGGTTTTGCCCTTGAAATTGGGGCACCCTAGCTTGCGAATTTTGTGGTATGCCAAAATTAAATCTAGGCATGCTGTTTGGTAAGGTAGGTCTAAACCCACTTGGTTGCGGTGCTTGTGGTGCGCTGCCAAATCTAAATCCTGGTGCAGCCTGCACGTTGGTTGCTACTAATGGCCTTGACATTTGGCCGCCACCCTGGAGCCTATTGCGCGCGTGATACTGCTCTATGAAATTAACCTCTTCTAGCACGACACTTAAAGCTGCTTCCAAGGTAGCAGGGGCCTTGAGCCTCACTATACGTACCATATTCTCGGGTAGATTATATAAAAATATATTCAGAGCAGCGTTATTATAGATAGTTAGCTTAGCGCGTTTCATCTCGGTGTCGTTAATAAGATTAACCTTTGAGATCAATAGTGACCGTACACTTTGAATTCTATTGCAAAATTCCAAATAACTTTCGCTGCTTTTTATTTTTAAATTTTCTAATTCGATACTTATACACGCTTCGCTACGCGGATCTCCAAAATGTTGTTCTAATAGTTCTTTTAATGCAGACCAATTCACAATATCGTCTCGTTCCGATAAAAGAGCAGCTGCGTTCTCTGTAAGCCTGCTTGTTATAGCGTGGTACACATATAAATTCTGTTCCTCATTAACACAACTGCTAAATCGCGCAATTACGTATTCACATTTCTTTAAAAATAAATTAAGTTGCCTTTTGTCACCGTTAAACACTGGTATAAGCCTTAGAATTTCACCTGGAATCGAAACCAAGGGTACGGGGACGGAGGCGGCGGCGCCTGCGTCAATCGACATTGTACGGCAATTAAATTCAGAGAACACAGCGAAACACACAAATTTATCCTATAAAATAACACGCACAAAAATAACACAATATAAAACAGTAAAATGCACAGTAAAAGTCAGATACACGGAAATAGTTTTATAAAATTATTATATTAAATAATAATTTTATTTTATATAAGATATTATTCTATAGCACTATTAATACATTATACGATCGATATAGTCATCGATTAACTGAACACAACATAAATTATTGTACTCTCTACACTTGCATAACTCTGTGTAACAACATAAATTATTGTACTCTCTACACTTGCATAACTCTGATGAACACAACATAAATTATTGTACTCTCTACACTTGCATAACTCTGTGTAAAATTCTATTTTTAGAACAATGGTTAGTTCTTAGTAAAACTGCATACAAAGAATGTCCGCACGTTATAATGAGAGAGTTTCGATCTCAATAATAACAATTCAGTATGACACTAATGAAATACATATAATATAGGAGGATTATGGGAGAACAAAGGAATGGCGAAAAGTTTGACTCACCAACCGATGACCACCATAGCGCCCATATTCAGCTTTCTTTTGACCCGATCAATGAGATTATTTATTTGGTTCGTTGAATTTACTCTATTAACGCGCTCTCGATGAAGCTTTTCCGCGAATTTGGACGCCGAAATACCCGAAACACGCGGTAACTTGCGAGATAAATCCGACCCGGCTGCGCCACTCTTGATTTGGGCGCAATGAAAGGGGTTTTTAAAAACTAAAAATAAAATTTATTATATAAAAATACGTCTACACCGATTCGGAGGTGAATTAATTATGAATTATAACACAAAGACAAGTCCCTAAGCCCACCAACGCAGAGAGGGCTGCGTCTGCATAAAACACTGGATTATTGAGTAGTAAGTACTTATTCTAGCTTAATCTAATACTGAGGGGTGAGGGGTATTCATAACTACCGTAACAACACCACCACAAACATGATTATTTAGCTCTGCAGCATTAGAAAAAAATACTAAACACGTTTCGCAAAAATAAAGTTTTCCGTGATGTTTAGTCATTTGACTTCTTACAAGTTTAGACAAGCTTTTGATTAAGCAATAATGTTGCGTTCCCGAGTTGTTTTCCAGTAACAACAAATGAATGGTCTTTCTAGATTCTTCTTTATTTTCCGACTTGTATAAAGGACCCACAATAATTTTGTTATTTTTTAACCCATATACGATAAATCTGAGCTGCGAATTATTGCTCTCGAATTTTTGTATATCAGAAAACGTAACCGGAAACTGCACATCATTTACATTCAATACTGTGCGGAAGTCTGGATAAGATGTTACCCGCTCTGGGTGTGACTTAGCTGGATATAAAGCAGCCGTAACACACCACATGAAACAACAATTGTCTTTATTTTGAATGTTGAGACATGCTTTTTTATTTTTAATTTTTTTCGGTAATTCGATATAGCTGGAACCGCGTAGAGGTTCATATTTGTTAATATTGACCTCCAAATGAGTGTTATGTAAAAATGACCACCCTGAATCTTGATGTTCAAATGACTCTACTTTTTCTTTTAACGAACTTACCATGTCTGAAAAGAACACATCAAAGTTAGAGTTTTTGTATAGAATAATATTTTTAGTCAGAAATGATTTCATTTCTTCAGTGTTATTTTTAAACATAAGAAATTTAGCGAAGTACTCTAAGTTTATTTTAAAGCAAATGTGTTTATTGAGACAAGCGTTTAAAAGAGTGCTTAGTTTATCGCGAATCGAAATAAAAAACGCATCAATTGAACTAAGAGCTTGTTCATTACATATTAACCTGTAAGTGGCGATTCGTTTGCGGAATGCCGAAGATATAATATCAACACCCTCGCTATGTGGTTCAACAAAATTATTATTGTTATTTCTATGAACGTTACTTCGCAAGTGCCCTATCCAAGACTTTGCGTCAACGGAAGTACTACAGACTGCACAATAAGGCATCTTTGTAAGTATTATTAACTGTGCCTAACTAAAACCAGAAAATCAAAAAATATAAGCCATATAAGAAAATATAATATATTTGAAGTATCAATATGGTAACCTATATACTATCGTAACATTAAGTACCTACCTACTTATCTTAACCTACTTAAATTACCTAAACTATTACTTACTATGAACTAATTTAACGATGGGATACAAAGATTAGTCACCAAGGTTTATATAAAATTGGTGACTAATCTTTGTAGACCACCGGATCCGAGCCTTTGAAGACGCCGTAGGCATCCTCCATAAATTGCTGTATTTTTTCCCAAGGCGGGGAGCCCTCTGCAGTTTGGAGTTTAATGGCCACTAAGGCCTTTTTGTACAAAGTTTGAGAGGTCCCTGTCAGCGCGTCATCAGTATTATAAATTTTCAAATCTATGTAAAAGTTGCCCTCCGTTATTTTGGCGCGCCGCTGACGCCCAGCCGCCACCCTGCTCGTAAAGGACGAGTACAGAACCTTCGCGGCCGTCTCCTCTTTCTCCCGAGCAGCCTTTTCTTCCGCCTTCAAAATATAGTTGAAGAACCCGGACTTTTTTCTGTAACAATGAAAGTAAAATAATACATAAAAATTTCTGCCGAGTGCTACCGCGTTAAAATACGCGTAATACATAATAATATACATGTACCTATAACATTGAAAAGTTTTTAAGCACCAGTAACGAGATAATGACTGTCAGCTTAACTTAATACGAGAATTCTTATAATGGAACATTACTCAGTCGTAGGTTAATTTACTTTGAATCAGGCGTTTGAAAACTTACAGGCTGGAAGGCTGCTCGCTACCGGCTCCTTTTTTGTTTGACTTTTGCGGCCTCTTTTTGGATGAGGTTGAGGAGGACGTCGCCGCTGGGTTCTCGGGTTCCGATTCAGAATCAGACCTTAAAAATAACAGCACACATTAGTTGATAACGAAAAAATAATATTATTTTGGTATGCACGTATTTGTAGTCTGCAGATAATTACCCGAACAATTCCTGGACTCTCGCTCTTGCTTTCGATTGTTTTTTCGGTGCTGGCGATGCGGCGACGGGGGCGCCGCGTTTTGTTGCCTTTTTGGATGGCGGCGCGCACTGAGGGGCTACTGCCGAAATGGTATTTTCGTACTCAGAGTCAGACCTGAAAACAAAAAACATATTAGTAGAGAAAAATTAAAAAAACATTTAGAATACAAAATAAATAAATTACATTAAAAATAAATACTCACTAACATTTTAAAACTCCGGTTCTTCTTTTTGTTAGTTTGCACTGAGTACTTTGCACTTGCTGCAAGGTTATTTTCTTGAAAAAGAATGATTTTGTTCTGGCAAAACAGTGTATTTAAAACAATCAGTATTGCATCGTTAGCAATAATCTTCACTAACAAAAGTTAACCATCTCATCTTCACGAAGCATACAAATATAAGCTTTCGCTGAATACAGCTAAATCATACAATCAATCGATTATCGATATCTCATTTTGACATCTTTCAATAACCATTTCAGGAAAGAAAAGGACAAATGCTAAATTTGTTTACTATGCAATATCGATCACCTGTGTCTTTCTTCAAACGTGAACCGTCACCGCTTTCATGAATTGAAGCATACGAGCGGTTTATAAACGCGCGTTTTTATGCAGCCCGGTAAAATCAAATAATGTGTGTAAACACTTATTTTGTTGGTTTCATCAAGAAATAATATTTTTCAATCATTGAATTTAAATAAAACAGTAAACTATAAAAAAAAATTTTTACAGTTCTACGCATTAATTATGTAAATAGTAGACCACTTTCTAAGAGCTAGGGCCTTATCTTCTATCTCTTAGGTACCTACTTTGCATCTTACATCTAAGGCACCGTGTATTAATTTAAAGCTCGTCTGCATTGTACAGTACTACTTAGTAGTATTGTCTATTCTGTGACGGTACCTATGTAGAAAGACACAGTGACGCGATAATGCTGACAACTGAAGATTCATGAGTAATGTTATTGTTACTTGGAAGTTATAGTCAAGGAGACAATGCAATTTAATTTAAGGATTGACAGCCTCTATGGTGTGGTGGATGAGCAGGTCGACTCATAAACCAGAGGCGGCGGGTTCGATTCCCGTGTCAGGTCAAGTATATTTCTGCACAGAAAAAAACGTGAATACTTGTTCTGTGTCTGGGTATTGTAAAACCATAAAATATGGTCCTCGTAGTTCACGGCTCCCTCTACAGACCATGACTAGGATTTCTTGGATCTATAATAGTTATAGATGTGATCGTTAAGTGTTATTTCTTTACTTATGTAAGGAATGAAACTAAAATCAGTACTTATATAAAGTTTGGTATACGTAAGTGAATCATTTACATTCGTGTGTTTTAATATTATCCATATCATATTTGTGATAAAAATACAACAAATAATCACTAAATCAAAGTATTATAAATATTAGGTTATATACCACCTATTTAAACTAGTTTCTGAATATTTTTAACCCAATATGTAATAATAGGGCTAGCTGCTTAGAGAGGAGAAAGAAAGTACTGTGACTCTTCGACTAACTTTGTTGTATTGCTGTGCAATACACAAGTACATTATTTCATTATGTGATTCAATGGTGTGAACTGTGAAGTGATCGTGATAAATGAGATTTTCCCACGGATTTTTTGCGATTTATGTGAGTATTAATCTAAATTTATATACATAAATATCATGATAAAGTATTAATTTATTAAATTCTGGCTAACATTGTCATTTTGTTTGCAAATAAACTTACATTAAAAAATGCACAGTTTATGTAAAGTTTCCATGACCTATTGATTTCGGATTTACTTTAAAGTACCAATGTAATAATTTTCTGGTTATTTTTTGATTGATGATTTAAGTAAATAAATTTATTATATTTATTATGTTCGCAAAGAAACTTAAATTTAAATCACTCAGTTAAAAATGTCCATTACATAATTTATAATACTACCCTTAAATGCCTGTATGATGGTTTAAAATTAAACGATTATAAATGCATTCAATGTGTCTGCCAGCTGTAAATTATTTAAACAAGTAGGTACTTTGGGCCTGAGCATGTTTTTTATTGCAGGTTCAGAAGCGGTGTACAACAGTGTTTTCAGCAGTATGAAACCAGAATCAGGATTGTATCCTTTTAAAAAAACTACTTTTATTATGCAAATATTTCTAGGTAAGAACTTAATTTCAAAATGATTGGTGCAAAGCTAAAAATTCATGGGTGAATATAATAATTAGAAAATTTTGCGTAGATTTTTTTTTATTGATTTTGCAAGATGTGACTACTTCCATTTTTTATTAAAAATAAAATTCTGCAGGGTCACGCTGGATTCAAACTATTTAAAAAAATCAAATGTTTTTTTAATGTTTTGGGGTCGTCGGAGTACATGATCCTAACAGGACGTGAAATAGTTTCTGTGGGCGACCTTGAGCCGAATCAGGTCATAACGTAATTTTTGGTGAATCTTGCTAACCTGTGGTATGAAGGAACCTGAGCCTATCCGAGGTTTAGAAACAAGATTTATATAAATTTTTCTAAGGGAACCTTGAGCCAATTCGTGGCCATTTCACTTTGGCAATGTTTTACTAGCCTGTGTTATGAAGGAACCTGAGCCTATCCGAGGTTTAGAAACAAGATTTATATAAATTTTTCTAAGGGAACCTTGAGCCAATTCGTGGTCATTTCACTTTGGCAATGCTTTGCTAACCTGTGTTATGAAGGAACCTGAGCCTATCCGAGGTTTAGAAACATGATTTATATAAATTTTCTAAGGGAACCTTGAGCCAATTCGTGGTCATTTCACTTTGGCAATGTTTCGCTAACTTTATATGTTATGGAGGTCCCGCACCATAGAAGCTCGATTACTAGGGGATACTCGAGCCAATCTGGTTAAAAATCTTTAAGCATTGTTCAAAAGCTAAATCCTGAAAAGGATGTGAAATCTAAGTATTGAAATCTAAGGTGACCGATAAACAGCATCTTAAGTTAAAGTCGATTTACCCATCATCTTCTAAATAAGTTCTTACTTAAGTATAAAATATATCTACATTACGTGTGACGATGAGTCATACATTCAACACCGCTGATAAACGCATTGAACTTGACCTATTTTTGTTCGTGCAGTAGGTACCTAAATCGTTTCAATATGACATTAGCACCTATATATCATTAACCCATCTTTACAGCGTGTAATAATAGTTTGATTGTGTTTTGCTTTTAGCTACATATTCAGGCATTGTTATATAACAATGTCGCCTGACCGTTGGTTAACTATAAGGGGAATATTCTTCCTGCTAACTTATAGGTACTTCGCCACCGAGAAAAAAGTGAAAGGATATCGATTTTGTCCGAACATTGTGTAAACTTGCAGATAGCTCGGTCCCGTGATCAGGTGGCTGAGCATCGTTTTGCGATGACTGCATGTTTTCATAATTACAGTCATGTTATGATTCTGTGTAATTTATGTACAATGAACTTGAAGCAAAATTTCGTGAGCATGCTGCTTTACGTATTAACAGTAAAACTAAAAAGTAATATTGGGCATGCTATCCCACCAAGCGAGTGGAACGAGCGGTGCGAGTGTAACGAGCAGGGTGGGATAGAATGCCCAATATTATCCTACTTACCTGCACCAGATCGCGAGACGGGAGGCGACCCCGGTCTGCCACGAATGTGGGGCGCTGGAGGATACAGCGCCCCACACGCTGGAGGTGTGCGCTGCTTGGGATTCTGAGCGGCGCACGCTTTCTGCGGTTATTGGCCGGGATCTCTCGTTGCCGAGCGTGGTGAACGCCATGCTCGGCAGCGAGAGAGCGTGGCAGGCCTTGGTCTCCTGCGAGGCGGTGATGACGCAGAAGGAGGCCGCGGAGCGGGTCAGGGAGGATGATCCCAACTCTGACCGGCTCCGGCGCAGACGGACCGGGGGACGGAGGAGGCGTTTTGCGCGCCTTCTCCATCCTCCGTAGTGGGGTCGGTGGCGGATAGTCGGGGGACTCTCTGCCGCACCTACACGGCCCCACACGTCTGGTGGGTAACCGAGGTGTAAGGTTGCCCACCCACTGGCGCAGAGGCCCGAAAGGGCCTACCGTCGGGGCGAGATAGTGAATGCTAGCGCGACCCTATCTCGCCCCATCCCGGCGGCGGACGGATCACGGGGGGGTTTTAGTGGGTTCGAGTCCCACATACCCCCTGCCATCACCCCCGTGGTGGCAGGGAAGTGCGAGGGCATTTCCCCCCCTCAAAAAAAAAAAAAAAAAAAAAAAAAAGTCAGAAGACTTTGGGCGGCATAAAAGTTCTGACACCAGCGCTGACCACTTGCCTACACGAGAAGAAGATCTTACAAAGTGTAGTGTGTGAATTCGGACTTGCACCGCTACATTATATTAACACCCGCAACATGCGTCCGAACTACTTGTAAGGACGACCAACAGTACAAGCTCACGTCTTCCATCATGTAGACGCCTCAATACACTGCAATACCACCAAACACCTGTTTCATTTATCACCACCACCAGAACCTGGACCACCTTCGGAGCTGGCTCCTCCAGCCCAGCTCACCAGACATAGATAGCGATCCTACCAGCGCTATCATGTCATTACATGGCGACCCTGCCAGAGGGCTTCTTCTGTCATTACATGGCGACCCTGCCAGAGGACTTCTTCTGTCATTACATGGCGACCCTGCCAGAGGACTTCTTCTGTCATTACATGGCGACCATGCCAGTGGCTACCGACTAAGAAGAAATTGAGAAGAAATGAATTAAAATGAAAGTAAGCATGTTATTTATGAAGAAAAATAGAGGCACGTAATTATTAAGAAGAAAGAAGATTAATTATAAGGAAAATAATATTGAAGAAAGAAAATGAATTTTTGAAGACAAGGTTATGAAAAATGAAGATGAACAATAAGAAGAAAAGTTATGAAGAAAGAAGATAAATAATAAGAAGAAAAATCAATATGAATAATGAAGATGAATAACTATGAAGAATAAATATTTTAAGAAGGCATTTTATTTTTGAAGATTTGTTACGAAGAGATGAGAATTTTTTAAGAAGAATAATACGATGTAAGAAGCGGCGTTATAAGAAGAAGGAAGAAAGTTTGTTTTATGAAGGAGTTTATTGAAGATTTTATGACTATAAAATAAAATGAATAATTAATGGTGATGATAAAATATATTAATGAAAATAAACCATAAATATAC
Organism: Ennomos quercinarius; assembly: GCA_910589525.2. Lineage (NCBI taxonomy): Eukaryota > Metazoa > Arthropoda > Insecta > Lepidoptera > Geometridae > Ennomos > Ennomos quercinarius. Next base: position 15,800,149 of record OU342507.1, on the reverse strand, counting down.
GACGGTGTTGTGCATAATTAAAGAAGAAACTAACTCGCATAACGAGAAGACTTCTAAAATAGAGCGGTAAAATATACACCGACTCCACCTGCGAGTATTAGTGCATTGAAATATTAAAAGGCCTATCGAATTTTGTCAACGAGTTCTTCGGCATCAAGAAGCACGGGAGCAAGGATCGGTGTCCAGGGAATTCCCGGCCCAAATGCAAGAAGGATTGTAGCACAGCAAGCACCAGCTCTGCGTACCACCACCAGGCTACCCTAAGAAGACCACCGACTCAAGACTCGAGGTCAAGATTGAAGAGAGCCCCGTCCCATGCCGTCGTAAAAATGTTTATCGTAATAAGTAACGGTATATTTTTTTTAAGAAAGCGTAAGTAAGTATTTATTCCTTCAAAGATTTTTTTAATGAAAGTTATTTTTTTGATTTTATGAATATTTTATGGCCTATATTTTCTTAATTTACAATTTTACATAATTTACTAACTTTTGAGGATTTTTTTTTACACTGAGATATTTTATTATTTTACTTGACTTTATACAATTTTGAAACGAAAATGGAGAATTTTGATATGGAAACGGCCATCGCCTTGTTACCTGAGATGACAGGACAAGAGCAAATAACTAAGTCCTTAATTGACAACGTTGAATATTATAGCGAAATGATTCATGAGAGTTCCCACAAATATTTAATTAATTTTGTGCTGAAAACCAGGCTAACACAAGTAGCTAAATTTTATTTGAAAGCAAATTACGATACCGTAGAAAGTTTATTGAAGGACATGAAAAAGCATTTAATTTCCAAAAAATGTCCAATTGCAATTCAGACACGATTATTTAATTGCAGACAAGGAAATAGGTCTATAGAGCAATTTGGTAAAGAGATAGAGCAGTTATTTTATGACCTAACTTTGGCTCAGTCAGAAGGTGACAGGAATAAATTTGAAGTTTTGAGACCAATCAATGAGAATTTTGCGATCAGATGTTTTGCGAATGGTTTAAATAATAATCGAATAAATATTATATTAATAGCGAGGCAATTTCAGTCATTAAAAGAAGCCATCCAGACCGCTATAGATGAAAATACAATATTATCATTCAGGAAAAATCATTTTCAGGAAACTTTTTGTTATCAAGATCAAGTAAATTTCAATTTATTCTCATGTAACAATACGAATAAAACAAACATGAGGAACAATATTGTAGAGCAGAAGCGAAGCGCACCGATAACAACGAGGTATCAGGTGTCCGAGTCATGCATTCCAGACCGCGCTCCATATTTGCGTGATCAGCAGATACACCGTCACGCTGAGGATTTGTGCAGTTTTAAAGATAGTTACGAATCCAAAGTAATGAAATCTGATCCCACTCTGGAAGATTATGATTGTAATTTCGAAACATTATTTTTGGAAACAGAGAGTTTTGATTTAGTTCAAGATAGGGAATCAATTGAGAATTTAGAAAGCATAGAGAAGGTTCAGAATAAAGAGTTAGATAATAGCGATAAAGGTGACATAAAGTCAGAAACAGAGTTAGAAGTAGAAGACATATTCACGGACTTGACAAATAAAGACTCTTGCGAACCCAGGCACAAAAAACCTGTGGAAAGTGCCAGTTCCATTAGAAAACTAAGGGACATGGTAACTACAATGAGAGAAAATAGGAAAGAAAGAGAGTTAGTGAAATATTATCAGGAAAGTGTTGATGAAAAAATGCTAGTAGATGAAAGAAAGAGTTATTTTGAACGGATTTTATTTAAGGAAAAGTATGACAGGCGTTCTGTAGGCATAACTTAGAAGTATATAGGATAGAATAGCATAAATAGATTATATAATGACAACAGTAGGCATTTTTATGTTAGTGGATAGTTAGATAATTATTAATATGAGATATTTAGATAAAAGAGAATAAGTATAAAATATAAAAGTAAGTTAGTAAATAGTGGAAAATGGCCTGATATTTTTTTGTGTGTTGATTGATTTTATAAAATGTTAATAGGAACGTTATAATCTATGTATAAGTAAGATTTGAAATAAAAGATAAGCTCTTTATAGTGTAACTTAATACGAAGAAAAAAAAACAGTTTTATTTTTTTAACTTAATAATAATATGAAACGAAAGATTTTTTTTAGATTATAATGTGTTTTGGTTGTTTTTTTTACTATAACCAAGGTAAAATAAAATATGTAGAATTAAAATAAAGAAATTAAATAAAAACGGAATAGAATTAGAATAACTTTAAAATATCATGTAACATTAGCCTTTAAAAATAAGTAGTAGGTAGTCATATGAATCGGTATTCGGTAATAGTGTTCTGTTGAATTTGCAATTTGTTTATTAATTAGTCATTTGAATTATGACGGTATACCAATGTTATTTTATAAAATTTGAAGTAAGACGGATAATGTTGATATTGTTATTTTGAAATATGAAGTATGACGTAAATTGAATTGTAATACAAAAAAATGTCCCTACGAGTAGTAAGTCCATTTTTTTTTCAATAAGGGGGGTGATGTAGTGTGTGAATTCGGACTTGCACCGCTACATTATATTAACACCCGCAACATGCGTCCGAACTACTTGTAAGGACGACCAACAGTACAAGCTCACGTCTTCCATCATGTAGACGCCTCAATAGACTCCAATACCACCAAACACCTGTTTCATTTACCACCACCACCAGAACCTGGACCACCTTCGGAGCTGGCTCCTCCAGCCCAGCTCACCAGACATAGATAGCGATCCTACCAGCGCTATCATGTCATTACAAAAGTAAGGGTAACAGATCACGGCGGTTGATTGAGAACACATTGTTTATTCCGTAATCTGTGATGGAGAACAATAATGTACCTACTGGAGCGCGGTGACGCAACCGACGCGACGTGCCGAAGGAGGGTCGGAGGGGTGCGGGCGCGGGCGCGGGCGTGGTGCGCCATATTATTTTGGTAAATCGTCACTTCAGCTGACCACGGTTTGAGGTAACGATTGGATTATAATTTGGTTTATACAAATGTGTGACGTGGACTATTTTTTATCTTCTCATCGAATTAGAATGAGCCTTTAAGTCGATGAGATTCCATGCTCGCAGCAGGAGAGTCGCGCGGCTGTTACAGCACCCACACAGTCGAAACAGTCTTATCTATCGATTTATGGTCGCCGGTTACCAATAGTACTAGTTAGGGAAGTACCCATAGAATAAGTTGTAACAACAAGATAGCGCAGGCAGAGTCGGCACCCGCGTGTCATGTGAGGAGAGCTACCGTGTGCTGGCGATGCCAGATCCGATAGCGGTCTAGGTTCTGGTGATGATTAGCGATAGAGGTCAGTAGAACTGGAGTATGATTGCGTTGTCTACATGGTGTGAAGGGTGAGTTTATATGCCAAACTAGTTGCGCCCTGCGGTTTCACCAGCGAATTAACGTATCTTATGTGTTAATCCAGCGTATAAGCTATCTAAATTGTAAATTTAATTGTAATCGGTTTAGTAGTTACGGAGATTAATGGCAACAAACATTCACACACACACACACATACTTTTGCGTTAGTAATATTTGTAGGACAGGATAGTAGGATGGTTGTCCTTACAACACTTAGTTCCGATGCATGTTACAGGTATTAATGGAATGTATAATAAATATAAATATTAATGAAATGTGTGATATATGTATTAGGATAAAGAGAGAGAGGAGGGTGGGGGCATATTGTGTAAGATAATATAGAAGTCATTAAAAACGTAGGTAAATCATTGTTTTACTGCCGATTAAAGTCAGGATAATGACGCAGCCCTAACATTTGAGTCCCGACCAATGAGCGGATTATAAAACCAAACGTGCAAACGCTCCAATCACAGAATTCGCCCTGTTTACATAGGTCGCTCCAATGAGAAGTAACTAAGTATTTGGAGCTCTTTCCGAACTTTCCCTTTTAGTTTGCTTGGTGTCATAATATTTCCCTGAATTCTCAATTGCCTATAATCCTTCTGATTATGTTTAAAAGTATTCACAAAGCCCTTCGAAGCCATTATTATGGAGCGTGCCCCACCTCTTCCCTGAATCCGCTTCTGTATCGCACGGCGGAGGCCTGCTGACCTATTCCATCATATCTTACAGTTGAAATAAGACGTGCAAAATTATCAAAATTTAATTAACTCGCAAATAGTTTAGTAAATACGAAGCCAAAATGTGGTTGATAACAATACTTTACTTGTGTTTTTCGAGTGCTTACAGGTACAGTGAAGGTTGGTATATATAAGTAATAAAATAAATAACAATAAATATATAAGTCGTTAGTTCATGCAGCGCACGTACGGTACGATATCAGCCTAAAGCTATACTCACAATTATTATTACCTATACGATCTTATAATAGAGTTCTTAGAAACAACTGCATTCCGGCCACAGAGTGCTGTTAAACCCCAGAAGAAATAATTATTGTTACTTTGTGAAGCTTTCACACCAAACGGGTGAAGCGATTTGAATGAAATTTTACACAAATGACTTAGACTCCCGAGATCCACACAGAAGTTGGAATTCCCGCTGGATGACTGGTATATAGCGGGCGAGCCCACAGGGCACCTCTAGTAGGTACTAACTAGGTAGTAGAAGCCCATGACCAAAGGCTGAGTTCACAAGGTGAGGCAAAACAAGAGACTTCCCGCCGCGGGCTAAAATATAACCTAAATATATAAAAGTGGTAAAAATCCCATTTGCAATTATTACTTTCAAGCATGCCATTTCAACATTCGACTTTTATTTCATGTTTACTTACTGTTTCAGGTGCATCGCCTGAACTATATATGACGGCAATCAGTGAGGTGATCACAATTCTGGAAGAGTCACGTGACTACTACTTCTATGACGGGGAACAGACTCAATTCACTTGTCACGGAAACGAGGGTTGTTATATCGTGTATAAACTGAGAGGTATGTCGTCATTAATACACAAATATAACCAAGCAAGGAGCTAACCTAACCTCTTTTAAGCTAGTTGGAATTTTTCTAAAGGTTTTTTGCGTCTCTACATCAATTCAATGTTGAGCGGTCCTTCTACATAGGTATTTTGTCCTTCTAGTGTGCGGTTTTGTGATTCTGATGATTCCGATCATTCGTAGATGGCTCCGAAGAGGTAGTCTCCCATGAAACGTACGACACAGAACGCCGCGGCCGCGTCTACATGAAGCTGACGGCGCGCGACAACAACACGTCGCTCAGGTGCTGCCGCGGACATCCCCACTTTTATGATACGAACACTGCTAAGATCGAAATTCGTTTGATTGTAAAACCCCGAGAGAACAGAACAGGTAAATACTTATTAAAAACATCTGTATCTTGTCTAAGTAGGCAATATAAACTGGCGTCGTAACTATTATAAATGATGCAGCTAATGAAACTATGTAGTTAACTCTTATAGTGGGTAGTAGCGCGGGGCCTGGCGAACGGAAGTTGGTAAGATGACGAAGGTGGAAACTATGTAGTTAACTCTTATAGTGGGTAGTAGCGCGGGGCCTGGCAAACGGAAGTTGGTAAGATGACGAAGGTGGAAACTATGTAGTTAACTCTTATAGTGGGTAGTAGCGCAGGGCCTGGCGAACGGAAGTTGGTAAGATGACGAAGGTGGAAACTATGTAGTTAACTCTTATAGTGGGTAGTAGCGCGGGGCCTGGCGAACGGAAGTTGGTAAGATGACGAAGGTGGAAACTATGTAGTTAACTCTTATAGTGGGTAGTAGCGCAGGGCCTGGCGAACGGAAGTTGGTAAGATGACGAAGGTGGAAACTATGTAGTTAACTCTTATAGTGGGTAGTAGCGCGGGGCCTGGCGAACGGAAGTTGGTAAGATGACGAAGGTGGAAACTATGTAGTTAACTCTTATAGTGGGTAGTAGCGCGGGGCCTGGCGAACGGAAGTTGGTAAGATGACGAAGGTGGAAACTATGTAGTTAACTCTTATAGTGGGTAGTAGCGCGGGGCCTGGCGAACGGAAGTTGGTAAGATGACGAAGGTGGAAACTATGTAGTTAACTCTTATGGTGGGTAGTAGCGCGGGGCCTGGCGAACGGAAGTTGGTAAGATGACGAAGGTGGAAACTATGTAGTTAACTCTTATAGTGGGTAGTAGCGCGGGGCCTGGCGAACGGAAGTTGGTAAGATGACGAAGGTGGAAACTATGTAGTTAACTCTTATAGTGGGTAGTAGCGCGGGGCCTGGCGAACGGAAGTTGGTAAGATGACGAAGGTGGAAACTATGTAGTTAACTCTTATAGTGGGTAGTAGCGCAGGGCCTGGCGAACGGAAGTTGGTAAGATGACGAAGGTGGAAACTATGTAGTTAACTCTTATAGTGGGTAGTAGCGCGGGGCCTGGCGAACGGAAGTTGGTAAGATGACGAAGGTGGAAACTATGTAGTTAACTCTTATAGTGGGTAGTAGCGCAGGGCCTGGCGAACGAAAGTTGGTAAGATGACGAAGGTGGAAACTATGTAGTTAACTCTTATAGTGGGTAGTAGCGCGGGGCCTGGCGAACGGAAGTTGGTAAGATGACGAAGGTGGAAACTATGTAGTTAACTCTTATAGTGGGTAGTAGCGCGGGGCCTGGCGAACGGAAGTTGGTAAGATGACGAAGGTGGAAACTATGTAGTTAACTCTTATAGTGGGTAGTAGCGCGGGGCCTGGCGAACGGAAGTTGGTAAGATGACGAAGGTGGAAACTATGTAGTTAACTCTTATAGTGGGTAGTAGCGTGGGGCCTGGCGAACGAAAGTTGGTAAGATGACAAAGGTGGAAACTATGTAGTTAACTCTTATAGTGGGTAGTAGCGCGGGGCCTGGCGAACGGAAGTTGGTAAGATGACGAAGGTGGAAACTATGTAGTTAACTCTTATAGTGGGTAGTAGCGCGGGGCCTGGCGAACGGAAGTTGGTAAGATGACGAAGGTGGAAACTATGTAGTTAACTCTTATAGTGGGTAGTAGCGCGGGGCCTGGCGAACGGAAGTTGGTAAGATGACGAAGGTGGAAACTATGTAGTTAACTCTTATGGTAGGTAGTAGCGCGGGGCCTGGCGAACGGAAGTTGGTAAGATGACGAAGGTGGAAACTATGTAGTTAACTCTTATAGTGGGTAGTAGCGCGGGGCCTGGCGAACGGAAGTTGGTAAGATGACGGAGGTGGACACTATGTAGTTAACTCTTATAGTGGGTAGTAGCGCGGGGCCTGGCGAACGGAAGTTGGTAAGATGACGAAGGTGGAAACTATGTAGTTAACTCTTATAGTGGGTAGTAGCGCGGGGCCTGGCGAACGGAAGTTGGTAAGATGACGAAGGTGGAAACTATGTAGTTAACTCTTATAGTGGGTAGTAGCGCGGGGCCTGGCGAACGGAAGTTGGTAAGATGACGAAGGTGGAAACTATGTAGTTAACTCTTATAGTGGGTAGTAGCGCGGGGCCTGGCGAACGGAAGTTGGTAAGATGACGAAGGTGGAAACTATGTAGTTAACTCTTATAGTGGGTAGTAGCGCGGGGCCTGGCGAACGGAAGTTGGTAAGATGACGAAGGTGGAAACTATGTAGTTAACTCTTATAGTGGGTAGTAGCGCGGGGCCTGGCGAACGGAAGTTGGTAAGATGACGAAGGTGGAAACTATGTAGTTAACTCTTATGGTGGGTAGTAGCGCAGGGCCTGGCGAACGGAAGTTGGTAAGATGACGAAGGTGGAAACTATGTAGTTAACTCTTATGGTGGGTAGTAGCGCAGGGCCTGGCGAACGGAAGTTGGTAAGATGACGAAGGTGGAAACTATGTAGTTAACTCTTATGGTGGGTAGTAGCGCAGGGCCTGGCGAACGGAAGTTGGTAAGATGACGAAGGTGGAAACTATGTAGTTAACTCTTATGGTGGGTAGTAGCGCGGGGCCTGGCGAACGGAATTTGGTAAGATGACGGAGGTGGAAACTCTAGAAATTATAAATCTGTAAAGGATGAGGGTCGAAAGATGGATCTTATAAGGGAACCCTTATATTATGAGATCACCCGTTCCATTTGTTCATTACTCACACTTTTTACGGAATCCTGAAAGTTTAGAACATTTTTTTCATATTTACGACTTTTTACAGACATTATAGGTTTCAAAGTAAATGGATTAAAAACATCAGCTGCATGGAACGGTGGAGGCTGGGAGCACGAGTACACTTACTTCAGCGGAGAGCAACTACTGGTCGAGGTGGCGACGGGCGGCCGGGTGTATGGTGACGTCACTTGTCGGTTCGAGGGAACAAATGTTCCCAGTAATCTAACGACGGGTGAGTCTGACCGAGACAACTAAGGGTGTCCCGGCCCTCAGCCCGTGGGGTAAGGTGTACTCCATATTCAAGTTCATAGATTTTAACTGATTAAAAAATAGGTACCCTAACTATGGTGCCTTTTGCTTTTAGTTGCTATTTACTCAGATACTTCACTCTAATTTCACAGATTATAAAATTTATACGTAAAGGATAAAATTTAGAGTACCTAAATAAAATTAAACTTCATGAAGCAAGTGTTTCATGTTTTTCAGAAAACATCGAGATATATTTGATGAAGTTGAAATACATTTTGAAAATAATATTATACGAAAACCAAACAAACATATGTCTAAACTGCACGGCGTCACGTTTAGCAGATGCTGTAATGTTTCGTAGTTCAATCAAGTTTACATTATACAATGATCCTGCTTACGGTAAGTACTAATAATTAAGTAATTAACCTCTACAATTATTATTGTACATATTACTTAAAATATTAATATAAGGTCTATGTACTCCTTCCTATCCTGAGTGGGTCACTGACTGATTCACACACTGATTAACTACGTTCCAAACGTAGAGACTTGCTATTTCATGGCGTATGGAGTACCTACACTAAGAGAGGGTTGTGTAGCGGCAACACCGTTGCGCCCACTTTTCTGGTATGGCAACTGGAAAGCCAGTTCGCCTCCCGCTATACGCACGAGCGGTTGATATTTGTATATAGGTTCTCAACACAACAATTGTTATATTATATTATACCTATCTGTGAGTAAAAGTAGTGAAGGTGACATCTCGTTTTATTGCGACCGTCATTCGCGCGTTGTATAAAACTCAATCCTTAAGCGGGTCATGGAGTGTCAAAGATTGTATGAAGTCACACACAGATCACTAAATATGTCACTAGCGTAACCCGAGCTATCGGCTGTCGGTGGCTTGTGCTGCAGAGTGAGGAACCCGCTGGTAATACGTGCCGTGTCGAGGCGTACTGCCTTCTGAATTGACCCTTGATCCGACCGTCTAGCGAGAGTCCCTCGAGATCTTTTTATTATAAATATTACTGAGGAAGAAAGGTTCTTGAGTGGGGACCAACCGAACTGGGAGACGCAGCGTAGGCTTAGGTGGACCGACGATTTTGTTAGAACCGTGGAGAGCCGGTGGATGCAGCAGGTCAAAGTGGCGCTCTGTGGGGGAGACAGTCCACACTATTAACAATTGACATAATGAACATTCCCTTCCAGATCCGTATGTTACTGGCTTGTCGTTTAGTCGTATAATAATGCAGTATAACCCTTATGGGACCAACACCGTGTTCTATGAATACATGGCCGGTGACAGGTTGACCTTCACGTGTGTCAACCAAAGTGATTATCCGGATAGTCGGTGGGAGTACAACTGTAAGTAACGTTATACTTCGCGTTCTCACCATTTTTGAGTTTATAAGTAACCATTGGTTACAGTACAAGTTGGTTAGTACCTACTTGTGATTATAGATCCTGAACCGAAAGTTTCCTATATCTATTATTTTATTATGTACATTTCTTTTCTATTTTAACATTTCACACTAAAACGTGTATATTCAGCCATTTTTTAATCAATTGGATGCTTCAACAATATAACTATAGTTAGAATAATTTTGTGTATAACTAGTCAAAAGTCATTTTTTTAATCCGTTTTAGCCTCTGCTTAAATTTATACTTAAATAGCTGTGAATAAAAGCATTCATATAATAAATCGAAATGAACATAATGTAATCACCACATTCATAAAGTCTGATTGAGTTAAGATAAGCATTAAATAAACTTACTAATCATTATGTTCGACAAAGAGGCGGCACGAAGAATCCAACTCGGCTGTGCAGCGTTCGGGAAGCTTCGACCTATCTTTTCGTCCAAAATACCGCAGAGCCTGAAAACTAAAGTTTTCAATCAGTGTGTGTTGCCAGTGATGACTTATGGAACTGAGACATGGTCTCTTACTGTTGGCCTAATTAGTAAGCTCAAAGTCGCGCAGCGAGCTATGGAGAGAGCTGTGCTCGTTGTTTCTCTGCGTGATAAGCTCTGGAATGAGGAGATCCGCAGGAGAACTAAAGTGACCGACATAGCTTTTAGAATGAGCAAGTTGAAATGGCAATGGGCAGGCCACATCGCTCGTAGAACTGATAACCGATGGGGAAGAAAGGTTCTCGAGTGGCGACCACGAACCGGAAGACGCAGTGTAGGCCGGCCCCCCACTCGGTGGACCGACGATCTGGTGAAAGCCGCGGGAAGCCGATGGATGCAGGAGGCGAGCAGCCGCTCAAGGTGGCGCACTCTGGGGGAGGCCTATGTTCAGCAGTGGACGATATCAGGCTGTTGATGACTAATCATTATAGTTTTATAAGATTTTTTTCATCTTTTAGCAGATGAAGTTTTCACCAAATACAGAGATCGTGGGCGGACACTCAAGTTTGAGCTGTACCCCCATGTGAACAGCACTACTCTTACGTATACGTATTACCACACATGGTTCAAGATCAAACTCGTTCGGACCGAGGAGGTGAACCCGCTGACTCCAGTCATTGATCTTGCTCAACTCATATCTGCAGGTAACCTCACCTCACCTCACTCTGCAGATGCTGCAGGGGTGTGGTCGTAACTGTACTACCAGTTCGCACTAAGCTTTTGGCTGAGTCAATCATAGTCCGAACGGCCAAAGAATGGAATCTCTTCCAGCAACAGTATTTCCTCGCATCTCATGGGCAAACGTGATCCACCTTAGACAACTTCATCACTCAGGTTAGATGCTGTCTAATGTAGGCCCATTTTAGCATTAAAAAGACCATAAAACAGGTCAAAATGTAAAAAGTATTTCTAGCGTTGTGAGTATTTATAAATATTTTGTGGTTTACTCGTAGGTACCAGTAGGAGGGCGTACTTATACCCACTCGTATTCTCGAGCACTCAACACGGCTCTTCGCATATAAGATTTTGAGTCAAAACAGACAGACGTACAGGACGACAACGCTTCTGTTTTCTAAAACGGGTACTTACGGAACCCTGAAAATAAATAGAAACAGGTCTGTTTGTTAACCGCAGTGCCACCGGTGGTACACACACAGTCATCAGTCACACAGTCATAAATACAAATACAAAAACTACTCAGTTTTATGACGACGTGGAGTACAATACTAATATACTTTGACAATGACGCGCCATGTTGTTGTGTTTCAGAGAAATGGAAGCTTGGGTTCGCGGTGACCGCGGCGGTGGCAGCTGTGCTGGTGCTAGCAGCGGCGGCAGGTATGCTATCATCTTCTACCAGCCACTCTGCTGTCGCCATGCGCCATCTTATCAAATTATAATACCGGATAAATTATCTAGCTTGAGCTTAGATATTGTAGCCACAGTTCGTCGTACAGTTTGAGTGAAAAAAATCTCTATGGAAAAGTACGTTTTAAAGAACCTTTACTTTTCCATAGAATATCTGATAAAGAAGCGTTATGACCACATTTTAATGTTCACCTGGTAAGTGATAATATGGCCGCAGCACCACGCTGCACGTGGATTATGAACTGAGTATGAACCGAGGCCGGAACATACAGATAGCAGCTTATATGAACAGATTCTTTACTTAAGGGTAGCATCTAGCCAGACAAGCACCAGAACATAAGACCACCATGCTGTGGTTTCCTCACGATATTATCCTTTAGTGAAAGCTCCTTATGGCAGGGTCCAAACTCACTACCCGTGGATCGCAAGCCGATTTCAATATCAACCGAGGTGTTATCGCTTCAAGTCATCATCATCCGCTGCTGAACATAGGTCCATCAAGCTCCACTTTGACCGGCTATATTGCCTCTTACATCCAACAGCTTCTCACCAGATCGTCGGTCTACTTACTATATTATAACAACCCAAAACCAAGGAGCAACACATAAGGGTGCAAGTCTTGCTATAATACGTAGGTACTTAAAATATCTGATGATATATACTTTTTATGTAAGACTAGCTGCTGCCCGCGGCGTTGCCACGCGTGGACTACATTACCTATAGTAATAGTTATAGGTACTTAGCCCCGATGCAGACCGGCCACCGTCCACAACCACCGATGGCTGCCACGCACCACCGCAACTTACATTCGGTAAAAATATGCCTTACACCTAGGTTAGGTTTGTCCAGACATATGGTAACTTTATGGTACTTTCGCAGCAGTAACGTTTACGCGCGACAGCCATCGGTATTTGGAAGCTGCCACATCTTATGCTGTGCAGTCTCATGCTTCTGAATAGGTTACGTGTGTCAGTGTAGTCTTTGTTCTGCATAGTACCTATAATAATATTTCCTACCTGCATTGCATAGGCTTGAAAAAACGGCTTTATTTTTAAATCCACAAGCCAGAACCTTTTAATTCGAAAGATTTAATAAAAATTTAAATTATGTAAGCTTTAATATATTATCTTTTGGTACGTATCTATTTACTCCTAAAACGCCATACAAGTCATACAACCTGTAAAGGCATAAATAGAAAAACTATAAAATAGATAGGTAGCAAAAAAGGTTAAGTTCTCAATTACTTATTGTACCTAACTACCTCTTAGAGTAGCGGTTATAATTATTACTCTTTGGTTATATCCTACACAGAGATTTTTTTCTTTAATCTGTGCCTCCAGATAAACCAGTACCCCTAGTACGAGTTTCGATAGTTTACTAAAACTTGATTCGTTTACGTTTCCTCCCATACATTTTTCTGCAGCGCCCCTACCGGTCACGTTGATGAACTAAAAATGGCAGTACGAGTTTAAAATGGAGTCGCACGTATTTACGTATTCGAAAACCTGTACCCCTAGTACGAGTTTACCCGTTACCAACACTGTGACAGTTTCCGTGAGGCCTCTAAACGCGCAGTTTCCTGTGAAATCGGTAGTATGAGTTACTATATTTAAAAATAGTTTACACGATCCCGTTTGTTGTAACCTGAATGAACAAACTTCATAATACCACAGACCAAGTAGCTCTCATGCCTACTTTTTTTTCTCTAATCTGTGCTTGGACAAAACTTTTTCTATTGGTTGTCTCTCTTACACACCGGCAAAGTAAGAGACAAACATATCCCGATACGCTACGCTACGATTTGTTTTGTTTTGACTTGACCGGCCAGCTTCCATATTTATATTTGTTATTTTCTTTCCCTCCATCTGAGTTTTGTGTATAAAAATTTATCATTACCGCAAAATTAATTGTGATAACGAAAACCAGCCGATTGCCGGTTACAGTGATATTTTTTAAGAAGAGGTAACAATTTCCCAAAGAAATTGTACGTAAAATGAGTGTTGGTAAAATGAAATATTTGTCAAGTTCAAAGAAATATTACTTTTTTAGAAACGTGATTTAAATGAGCCGGTCCATGATGGTAGGCTTGTGCTTCAGCCTTCAATAAAAGGCAAGAGCATGTGCATTGTGCAATACTCTCAAATGGAAAACCAACTGCAGCCTGCCTAAACGGTACGTACCCATACCTACGTCTACCTATATTTCTACCCAAATTATTATTTACAATGCATGGCTGCTTAAACAGTAAAATAGCACCCTGTTTCACATCCTACAATTACCCTAGAATTCCCTGCTTTGAACTGTATTTTACCATTGTTTTTTTTATGAAATATGAAATTTGTGTATCTTGTACAAAATGCATTAACTATAATAACTTTCCTTTATCTACGAACTAGGGCCTTTACCTAGAATCCCCTGTATATTAAAAAAAACACCTACGCTTACAATTTCTTGAACCTTTAGTACTATATGTTAGTGTAGTGAGGTTGTATGTGTTTCAATTGTATCTTTTGTCTTTCAGCTGATTGGGATATCTGACTAGATAACATTATTATATAGACACTGCTAGAGGCAACAATCACCACATCAAGAGAATGTTTAACACTGAGAACTTGAGTCTGCGAAGAATTTGTTCATCATATTATGTTATTATACTTGATCATTAAAAAAACAGTCAAATATTGTGAATTTTTAATTAAATCAATGTTTTATTGTCAGTATGAACCAACATAATTACAAAATACAGCTGAACGAATAGAAGTTATTAGGTAGTAATAGGTTAGGTACTTGTTAAGTCCTTAATAATATACATTGGGCTTAAGTGAATCTCATAGAACTCTATAAAATGGAACAAATATGAAATAAGTAATTGTTTAGGTAAATATTTATATTCTACACTCATGAAATCAATTCTGAAACCGCTCCAAGCATGTAGGTAAGTATTCTACTTTCTAGATGGTAAGATCCCATTAGAACAATTTCATTATAGTGGTAAGTAGTTGGGAGGTACTTCTTGTTATCACTGTAAAATAACAGAAAAATACTAATAGATGGCTACATCCACATTAATACTATGATGAGGTAGAATAGATATTTAGGTGAAATGAAAGAAAAACATATCCGGAACTGCTGATCTAATTCTCAACATTCATTTTCACCGATGAAAGTGTAAATAGGTATCTACATAATACTTTATAGCATAGAATTATTATGCCTTTAACATAGGTAAGTACATATTCAAGAAAGTATGTAGATATTACACGAAGGGCATAAAATTATCAAACATAACTAGTACCTTACTACATAACATTTAACTGAGGATTATTTGTGACCGAGGTAAGTACCAACCTAATTATTTTGATTTACCTATGTACAACTACTATTTTGCCTTAATTTCAGCCAGAAACGTTTTCCTAAACTAAAGTACCTACCTATTGTCCAAGTAACTATGGCTCTCAACCATCTTTATGTGAAGAAATCCAAATAGGTGGTACCTAGTTAAGTACTTTGGGAAAACAATTTCATTGTATAATAGTTTCTTGAGCTTTAGAGAGACATTAGATAAAGAAATCAATCACTATGATAATCCTTGTTTGGCTAAACCATCGAGATATTATTATTTATGTAGGTACTGGAACATAGTTTAAAAGCAGAAAGTAGTACTTAGGTAAATACCTAGATTAATTATAGGCAGGCCTATTTCTAGCAGTGAACTAATACCGATTGATAGGTAATAATTATGGTGATGATGAGAACTTATCTTGCCTTGGTCTCCAGCATGAATCTATAAAGCCTTGTCTCGGTGATATTCTTTGAAATCTCATACCTACGATTTAGGCTTCTCTGTACCTAAGTACCTACCTATACCTAAGCTTTTAATGCATCAAAAGAAATAGGCATTTAAATATTTTGTGCCGTGCCTCATTGTCATAAATTAAGTAGGCAAATCATTATGGTTTTATAGTCTGCATAACATGCAAAATACTGGTGAAATAACATGATATTCGCAAAATTGGCTACTCGTTTGTACACTCTCACTAAAATTAATTCAGTGAGTTATAAAACTATCAAAATGTTCGACCACGTTAACGTTTACCAACGCTAACTTGTCACAATGGTAACTCGTACTACCAAAATGCCATAAACGGCTCGAAAACTTCTCAGGTTTTCGAATACGTGAATACGTGCGACTCCATTTTAAACTCGTACTGCCATTTTTAGTTCATCAACGTGACCGGTAGGGGCGCTGCAGAAAAATGTATGGGAGGAAACGTAAACGAATCATGTTTTAGTAAACTATCGAAACTCGTACTAGGGGTACTGAGAAGTTTTCGAGCCGTTTATGGCATTTTGGTAGTACGAGTTACCATTGTGACAAGTTAGCGTTGGTAAACGTTAACGTGATCGAATATTTTGATAGTTTTATAACTCACTGAATTAATTTTAGTGAGAGCGTACAAACGAGTAGCCAATTTTGCGAATATCATGTTATTTCATCAGTATTTTGCATGTTATGCAGACTATAAAACCATAATGATTTGCCTACTTAATTTATGATAATGAGGCCCGGCACAAAATATTTAAATGTCTATTTCTTTTGATGCATTAAAAGCTTAGGTATAGGTTGGGTATAGGTAGGTGCTTAGGTACAGAGAAGCCTAAATCGTAGGTATGAGATTTCAAAGAATATCACCGAGACAAGGCTTTATAGATTCATGCTGGAGACCAAGGCAAGATAAGTTCTCATCATCACCATAATTATTACCTATCAGTCGGTATTAGTTCACTGCTAGAAATAGGCCTGCCAAACAAGGATTATCATAGTGATTGATTTCTTTTTCTAATGTCTCTCTAAAGCTCAAGAAACTATTATACAATCAAATTGTTTTCCTAAAGTACTTAACTAGGTACGTATTTGGATTTCTTCACATAAAGATGGTTGAGAGCCATAGTTACTTGGACAGTAGGTACTTTAGTTTAGGAAAGCGTTTCTGGCTGAAATTAAGGCAAAATAGTAGTTGGTGGTACCTTAAGTACATAGGTAAATCAAAATAATTAGGTTGGTACTTACCTCGGTCACAAATAATCCTCAGTTAAATGTTATGTAGTTAGGTACTAGTTATGTTTGATAATTTTATGCCCTTCGTGTAATATCTACATACTTTCTTGAATATGTACTTACCTATGTTAAAGGCATAATAATTCTATGCTATAAAGTATTATGTAGATACCTATTTACACTTTCATCAGTAAAAATGAATGTTGAGAATTAGATCAGCAGTTCCGGATATGTTTTTCTTTCATTTCACCTAAATATCTATTCTACCTCATCATAGTATTAATGTAGATGTAGCCATCTATTAGTATTTTTCTGTTATTTTACAGTGATAACAAGAAGTACCTCCCAACTACTTACCACTATAATGAAATTGTTCTAATGGGATCTTACCATCTAGAAAGTAGAATACTTACCTACATGCTTGGAGCGGTTTCAGAATTGATTTCATGAGTGTAGAATATAAATATTTACCTAAACAATTACTTATTTCATATTTGTTCCATTTTATAGAGTTCTATGAGATTCACTTAAGCCCAATGTATATTATTAAGGACTTAACAAGTACCTAACCTATTACTACCTAATAACTTCTATTCGTTCAGCTGTATTTTGTAATTATGTTGGTTCATACTGACAATAAAACATTGATTTAATTAAAAATTCACAATATTTGACTGTTTTTTTAATGATCAAGTATAATAACATAATATGATGAACAAATTCTTCGCAGACTCAAGTTGTCAGTGTTAAACATTCTCTTGATGTGGTGATTGTTGCCTCTAGCAGTGTCTATATAATAATGTTATCTAGTCAGATATCCCAATCAGCTGAAAGACAAAAGATACAATTGAAACACATACAACCTCACTACACTAACATATAGTACTAAAGGTTCAAGAAATTGTAAGCGTAGGTGTTTTTTTTAATATACAGGGGATTCTAGGTAAAGGCCCTAGTTCGTAGATAAAGGAAAGTTATTATAGTTAATGCATTTTGTACAAGATACACAAATTTCATATTTCATAAAAAAAACAATGGTAAAATACAGTTCAAAGCAGGGAATTCTAGGGTAATTGTAGGATGTGAAATAGGGAGTTATTTTACTGTTAAAGCAGCCATGCATTGTAAATAATAATTTGGGTAGAAATATAGGTAGACGTAGGTATAGGGTACGTACCGTTTTCTATTTTTAGGCAGGCTGCAGTTGGTTTTCCATTTGAGAGTATTGCACAATGCACATGCTCTTGCCTTTTATTGAAGGCTGAAGCACAAGCCTACCATCATGGACCGGCTCATTTAAGTCACGTTTCTAAAAAAGTAATATTTCTTTGAACTTGATAAATATTTCATTTTACCAACACTCATTTTACCTACATTTTCTTTGGGAAATTGTTACCTCTTCTTAAAAAATATCACTGTAACCGGCAATCAGCTGGTTTTCGTTGTCACAATTAATTTTGCGGTAATGATAAATTTTTATACACAAAACTCAGATGGAGGGAAAGAAAATAACAAATATGGAAGCCGGCCGGTCAAGTCAAAACAAAACATTTTCAATTAAATCGTAGCGTAGCGTATCGGGATATGTTTGTCTCTTTCTTTGCCCGTGTGTAAGACAACAACCAATAGAAAAAGTTTCGTCCGAGCACAGATTAGAGAAAAAAAAAGTAGGCATGAGAGCTACTTGGTCTGTGGTATTATGAAGTTTGTTCATTCAGGTTACAACAAACGGGATCGTGTAAACTTTTTTTAAATATAGTAACTCATACTACCGATTTCACAGCAAACTGCGCGTTTAGAGGCCTCACGGAAACTGTCACAGTGTTGGTAACGGCTAAACTCGTACTAGGGGTACAGATAGGTGACATAAAGTTACCGTCAGTGTCCAAAAATAACCTCACCATCTCACCATGAAGCGGCCATGTTGTTTATAATTCAGATTCGTTTCGTAATGAAAACTTTATAATTATGGCCGAAAAAATTAATAAAATTTCAATTTTAAAATATCCTATTTTAAGCGCCGGTTATTTCTAAGCATATTAGTGAAACCTGCATGAAAATCAGTTCAGTATTTACGAAGTTCAGTCATAACAAACAAACAACGACACATCACTGTCCCTAGATGGCGCTGATACAAATAAAATTTCATAATGTATGGAAAAAGGGCAAAAAGCCGTGGGCCTGCATCGCGCAAGCGATATTTTTTGAACAATAGAACCTATGGGATAAATTACATTGGCTATAATTATGTGTGTGTTCCAAAGCATACCAGAACTTCACATTTATTATATGTAGGGATAGGGATTATATTATATAGCTAAATAGCTAATTACCTAATTATATTACTAATTATAATCATGTATGACAAGATTTTGTGATCCACAATACTCATTATAATTTAGTGTTACTATGTTGAGTGCTTCATGATATTAGTAAAAAATATTCTATTCTATTCTAATAGTATAATATCAACGCAGTTTTGTTCTATTGTATTTAATCTGCTCCGTTTTTGTTAGTTGGTGACTTGTTGTCTGGAATATCACGCTCTCTCTGACTATACATTAAACTCAAACAAAACTGATCAAAGATAATATTATGTTTCAGTAAAGTTCGTGTGTAAAAGATACGCGACGCAAGAGCCTTCCGACGGTATCGCCGCGGCCGCGGGTGAGATCGCGTATGAGGAACACGAGGAAGAAGATGAAGTGAGCCAGCCTGCATCAGGTACATTATTCAGTACTCACTTTGAACTTGTTCATTGTGTTTGTTACTTACCTTGCTCTCTCATCTGTCTGCTTGTCTAGAGATGACAAGCTGATACTGCGAGTGACTCTCTTTAGTTTTCTCTTTCTTCGTTCGGTACTTTTGCAACAGTTATTAAACATTTTAATTGACTAAATACTAGAAACCTTACACATAGCTGAAACTGTATGATCGTGGCTGGTGTGCCTAGTCGTTTTCAATCATAATAATTATATTAGTCTATCTTCTGAAGTCCGCGACAAATACAGTAGGTACTGTTTACACCATCAATGTAGGTACACTTGCATAGGACATAATTATCCTTAATATCCCAAAAATTAAAAGTTCCTGCGGGAAATGGCGGGTGGATATTTAGGGTGGGTATTTGCAGTTAAGGTAACCAATGGTTAAAAACTCTAACTGATCAGTTGGAGTTTTTAACCATTGGTTTTTAACTACGCATCAAAAAAACCCACCCTAAAGGTGTCTCTAGTGACGTATCACTTCTATCCCTCATTACACTGTGTGGGTTCTCAATAGTCTTTTTTGGGGTGACGAGGAATATTGTAATGAAACACAATAATTCATTTACATTATAAAATAACTAAGTGCCTATATTTTTATTTTGAGCAATTATGAATCTGAGTATATTTTTCTATCACATATTAAAGTTAGAGACATAATTATGATTCGTTACCGTTCCGTGCAGACGGAACAGAGCAGAACCCTGAATGTATCGTTAGTTACAACCATGTATTGCATCAGGAGGCCCGGGCCCGCAGCCACCCCCGCGGTTCTCACGCGAACTTGATTCATGATTCAACGTAGAGAGGGATATTACCGATATAACAGTATACATATAATAGGATTTATGAATACGTTTTTTTTTATTGGACAAAGGGACTTTATTCCTTAAACTAAATACCATATAGTTTTGGTGTCATTGAAATAAGGTACCGTTCGGGGAATAACTAGGTTGTATAGTCAGTGGGGAATAACTAGGTTGTATAGTCAGTGGGGAATACTAGGTTGTATAGTCAGTGGGGAATAACTAGGTTGTATAGTCAGTGGGGAATACTAGGTTGTATAGTCAGTGGGGAATAACTAGGTTGTATAGTCAGTGGGGAATACTAGGTTGTATAGTCAGTGGGGAATAACTAGGTTGTATAGTCAGTGGGGAATACTAGGTTGTATAGTCAGTGGAGAATACTAGGTTGTATAGACAGTGGAGAATACTAGGTTGTATAGTCAGTGGGGAATACTAGGTTGTATAGTCAGTGGAGAATACTAGGTTGTATAGACAGTGGAGAATACTAGGTTGTATAGTCAGTGGGGAATACTAGGTTGTATAGACAGTGGAGAATACTAGGTTGTATAGTCAGTGGGGAATACTAGGTTGTATAGTCAGTGGAGAATACTAGGTTGTATAGTCAGTGGAGAATACTAGGTTGTATAGACAGTGGAGAATACTAGGTTGTATAGACAGTGGGGAATACTAGGTTGTATAGTCAGTGGGGAATACTAGGTTGTATAGTCAGTGGGGAATACTAGGTTGTATAGTCAGTGGGGAATACTAGGTTGTATAGTCAGTGGGGAATACTAGGTTGTATAGTCAGTGGAGAATACTAGGTTGTATAGACAGTGGGGAATACTAGGTTGTATAGTCAGTGGGGAATACTTGGTTGCATAGTCAGTGGGGAATACTAGGTTGTATAGTCAGTGGGGAATACTAGGTTGTATAGTCAGAGGGGAATACTAGGTTGTATAGTCAGTGGGGAATACTAGGTTGTATAGTCAGAGGGGAATACTAGGTTGTATAGTCAGTGGGGAATACTAGGTTGCATAGTAAAATTTTCCAAGCTAAAAGCGTATCATCGCAGTCGTGCTGACGCCAGCTGCCGCGTGTGATAACGGAAAACAGATTCTAGTATCGATGACATTCTCAGTTTTTATGAATAAGGGAGTTGTTTGCTAACTCTGAAATTTTTTTCCATTTTATACCGTAATCGTTAGGCTAAATATAACTTACCCACTTACAAGCTAATTATTATAACTTACAAGTAATAATTATAACTTACACAAGTCTTTTTTGTTTAATTGAATAATTAATAAAAAATATGACAAAATGAAAGTTAAGGACAAAAGGAAGTATTTGCAAAATATCTAAGCTGAAAATAAAGTATTGTTACTTTTATCAGATACTGTTATTGCTAAAGTTATGCTCCATTCTTGCTTTTTGGTTAAATATTGTGCTGTCGTCTCAGGGTGGTGATATTTTATAATAATACGCTAATGAACATTTTCACCAAGGAACCCCATGCAAGCCCCACCACTACACTATTAAGGGTCCTTTAACCATAGGAACTACTGAAATCAGACCTTTACATAATTATGTTCATTTTCATCAAACTGAGGGATACCGAAACGGTCACTTAGCGCTGAGAGGCCGAATACCAGCTTAAGCCTTTAGGTGTCAACCAAACACTTAAATTTTCTTAGAGGATTCCTTAAGATTAAGGTTTGTTGGTGAAATGGCCATAACTCTTTTACTCCTCAATGTTCTATTAAACTTAATCTATACAATGATGTATCAACTTCTGGTTGATACAAATATATCACGTGTAAACGAGACAAAAGTTTCAAAAAACCACAGATTACTTCGACGACCTCAGTGTTCCTCAGGGTCACGAGACGGAGTCCTTCAAAAAGCGTATCAATGGGTAGACAACGCATCATGATCATGATCATCTCTGGTGTTGCAGACTCACACCCATAAGCGAGATGCCAACAGCATTAGCTTCCCGTCTCAATCTCGATAGCTAGCGACACAGACCTATACAGAATATTAGATTGATAGTGAGTAGCGTACAGCTTAGAGAAAAAACATCTCCACTCTATGGAGTAGAGAGAATATTTTATATCTGTGTATGACTATGACTAGGTCTGTGGTGCGAGCTATCGCGAATGATTGTGGCAACAAAATGGAGAGAGACTGTTTGCTGCCTCACAGACCTAAAATATTTTCGTTACTCTCGATAAGTAGGTCTATATGTACGCTTACGCTTACGTTTATGGATAACAGATTATTAGCACATAACGTTACGGAAATATACTTCACATTGCAACTGTTATGCCGATATGTGCTGCCTGCTTGTTTTCCACTTATCTAATGTACCGCATGCACCGCAGGTGTAGGTCTGCGGTCAGGTACCTACATTTTTTGTCTCATTTTCTCGTGTGAAAGGTTCAGCAAGAAGTTGATGGATCATTTTATAGCATAGATAGAATATTTACAGAGCGTTTATAAAGGAGTTCTCATTATGTTTAGGAGGGCAGTAAAGTAACTCGTGGTTAGCGACGGCGGCGCACTTCGTTGTCTGCACTCTGCGGGGCCCTCGTGGTGGTGGTGGTGGTGGTGGTGGTGGTGGCGGGGTCGAGGCCTTTGATCTCGAACTGTCCGCGGAACAGCGGCCGGAACAGGCGCAGGAAGCTCTGGTAGCGCACCGCCGAGTTCTGCAACACACCGTGACACGGTGCATGCGACGCATCAGTATACGTACATGTAACACATTGTGTAGCGGAGGAGTGCTACTCTGTGTTCTGTTTCTCTCTGTTGACTTTGGAGTGAGCATAGGAAACAAAAGAAAATACTGAGCAGCCATTCCACTGGTATACAGTATACTAACAAATACTGCATTAAAGTGGAGTAGCTCGGTTAGAGTGGGTTCAAACAAAAGTATGAAGTATTATATCAGTTATCTGATTCTCATAGCTTTACTTAGTTTAAGGCTAGATGGCGCTGTGTGAAATGTGTACCTATTAATTTTATTATAATAATTTTCTTAGCGGTAAATCCTTAGTTTATGATAATTTCTACTTTACGTAGGTAGTTATACTTATTAACATACCCACATTATGGAACTGAGAGGTTGTTTGTGCTGAAACATCACTATTAGTTCCATGTTGATTGTCAACTGATCGTTCAATTTCAATAATTGATATGAATGAAACTGATCCAGAGCTGCGCTGTGTATGCCCCTCACATTATAATATGGCATTTCTAAGCATTACTTTACTTACCTCATTGCTGTGACTTTCATTTTGTTTTTTGTTACATTATAATCTTACTGCTGTTAATATTTAGGAAGTTTGTAGAAAATAAGACATTTTGTGAATAAAAATAAAGGCTATCCTAATAAGTATTTATGAACTCATCATTTCAGCAGCCGATGTGCTATAATTCTTTCAGCTTTGATTGCAACGATGCAATAAAGATCCTTATCCTTTACCCATGTTGTTACTTATAAATGAGAGAAAGTAAAATGCCTACTTCGAAGTAATAATTTTTAAACCTAAATTCACATTGCACACACAGGCAAGGTTACGAAGTAACTGTTATCTAATCTGTAGCAAACTAGCCACTAACACCGAGCTTTCCTCATTTTTCGTTCCGTTTTTTTTATGAAAATATTTTCATAATTATAGATAATTTTAATGGGGTTATATAAATATATTTAAATAGACACGTTTAACAGGCTACTCTATAGTACAGATTAGATTTATATTTATAAATTAATAATCTGTGACATAAGGTAGCCTGTAAAACTTCTATTAGGTACGTGAGAGGTCCCGCGAGACGGCGGTGCTCACCTGTATGACGTCACCGACGACCTTAGTGGTGCGGATGAGGAGGGAGACGGACGGCCCAAACAAGCTCCCCGGGAAGTCCAGGCTCACTTTGTTGCGGTCGAACTCCGGGATGTCGTCCTGCCTGGCGCGCCGCCGCGACCCCGGGGCCGCCCGGGTAGTACCCGGGGCTCTCGGGGCTGCCGGCGCCACTCGGGTAGTACCCGGAGCCCTCGGGGCTGCCGGGGCCCCCGGGGCCACTCGTGTAGAGGTAGTCGCCGGGGCCCGCCACGTGATGCCACTCTGCGAGCGTCGGCTCAGGTCAGCGCGAGCGCCGCAACGCTAGCCTCCTCGGTACTTGTTTATGTGTGCGTGTCGGTGTGTTTGTGTCACTGACACGGTAGTGTTTGTATGTATGGATGTGTGTGTCGGGATGGGTGTGTGAAAGTGTGTAGTTGTGTGTTACGTTTATGTGACAGGGTGTGCGACGAGTACTTCGGCTTTAATGCAAATGATGCAGTTGTGTTGTGGTCTCACGCCCGTCGTTTGCTTTGTCTTTTTGAAGATTGTAATAATAAAATGGTATGATTTCATTTCACGGAAGTAAATATTGAAGAAATTAAAACCAAAATTTAAAAATATTTTTTTATTAGTACGATGTCAAAATAATATAATTTCATAATATATTAAACGGTCAGATCTTGGGGAGAAGTTGTAAGGAATGAACGGGATCGAGTGGAAGGTATGCAACATACTGTGCGACCACCCCGGGCCAGCCCGGTCTAACCATCTCCGCTACAAAGCTTTTTGCATCGTCAGTTTTATCGTATCGTAAAAATGTAACGTATTAATCGTCAGAATAACAGAAAAATTACTTTACTTTACAATGATGACAAATTAACGTCTTAACGAGTAGCAGAATGAATTAATCTGTAGCAAGGACGTTTGTTTGATAGAGCTTCAAAGTGTTCGAGTCCTGTCTTGGCCAGGTCCTGTGTCTGGCCACAATAATGGGGTCATATCTTTGGTAAACGTAGCTAGGAGGACTCGGCCGACTAATATTTTGAAACTCTACTAAACTTCCTCTATCGCAACAGATTAGTTTCATTCTGTTATTAGGTTTTGAACATTAAAAAATAATTAAAAGTACAATAATGACTTAAGTCAATCTTTGTACCGTAATATTCAAGCATAAAAAAAAAAAAATATGAGATTTATATTCAACCTGTACGATAATACCATTGTACGAGGACGATAAATATAGGTAAGGTGTGATTCCCTTTCCCCCAAAACTGTTGTCTACCGGTGGTGGGAACAGATGTGAACTATCTCCCCACTGTTTAGGCAGGGTCTTGGAGAAAAGGTCTACGTGTGTGTAGCGTGTGGCGTTTGACTGCGGTACCGTGGGGCTACGGTGCGGCTACAGGCTACGAGCTACGAGTGCAGGCTCTACGAGGCTACGGTGCTGTGCTACGAACTTACGATGACCTAGTTTTTAGATGCACTATTTATTATACATTTAGGTTCAACCATTACATCCGTAATGGTTAAATGTCTACACAAGTTCACGTGGTTGTTGAATGTGCGGAGAGTAAACTCTTATTAAATAAGTAGGTTCATTTACACAATCACCCTATTTATAAATATATACAAAATATTATACAAACCCATATAATGGGATCCAATATGCAATCCATGCAAGTTATTTTAGTTCATATTGGTATATAAGCATATTGACGTAATTTTTTGATGAGCACACATGTCAGCATGTCAGCATGTCAGCATGTCAGCATGTCAGCATGGGTCGTCCTTGCTATTTAATATCTTGATCATAAATAAAATAAAGTGACCGCGCGCGGTGACCTCTGTCCCACTCCAGTTTGGTGGTTGCTTAACGTTACCACGAAATGAAAGGAACTCACCTTCGGCGCTACATTTACACGTAAACACCGGTATTTACACTCATGCATACATTACCTACAGGTAATAACAGCCAACGCTAATCTAGATTGACCTTGTTTTAAATAAAATGTAACTAAATCAGCGTGAATTACTAATTTAATTTTAAATTTCATTGACACACGTGGCTAGAGACTGTGTAAGAAAAACAGAAGACTAGGCATGACTAGAGCTAAGGAACAAGCGAACACTAGTCGAGTCGAGTTAAGCGATACTTTATACAGTGCGCGTCGGAACCGGCGCGGCGCGACGTAGCGAACATCCGAGGTATACAAGCGCGGCTCTCCCTGCAGCTACCTGGATGATAGCCAAGCTACACTACGGCCGGCGTCCGGCGTGCTGCGTGCAGTGAAACAACAATGTACAGAAAAAGTATTTAATATCACCAGCGCTCACCTTAACCTATTTACAACATAAATACAACAAAATAGAGAGTACGGGACGGATCGCGGACTGTACAGGCGATCAAAGACGGGATGGGATGGGGCGGGTGGGGTGGAATGGGACGGGAAGGGACGGTGACAGCTTTCACGCAGCCGTGGTGATTGTATCACTGGGACTGCGAGTACTGGGGACAACACTGAGATGTGGTGGGGTGGAGGGTAGCGGGGGGGATCACGAGTCGTCCTCCTCGGAAGAGTCGATGGTCTCGACCGTGCCGCCGCCACCGCCGCCGCCGCCCGAGGAGGAGCCCGACAGCGAGGTCACCAGCGAGATGATGGAGCCGAGCCCGCCCCCACCTGAGCCGCCCGAGCCACCGGACGCGCCGCCCAGCAGACCCGACACCGCCTGGATCTTGGGCCCCAGCAGCTGCAGCTTGGGCCCGATCACCTGCCCCACGATCCCGCTCAGCGACGCGAGCCCGCCCTCGGACGGCGGCTCGATCCCGTACTGCTTGTTCAGCTCGATGTTCTTCCGGTCCAGCGTCTCCACGTACCGCGTCTTGGCATCGATCAGGGAGTTGATTTTCTAGGGAGCAGAGACACGGCGGTTAGAGCGGACGAGCGAGCGAGCGAGCGCGTGAGGTTGTCCCACTCGGCGTGTACTCACCCCGAACACGAAGCCGAGCACGGCGTTCTTGATGCCGAACTTGGCCTGCGTGACGCCCTCCAGCTTGCGCTTCTCGCGCGCCTGCTCCGCGCCGCTCGCGTCCTGCACACAACACACGCCGTCAGGTCACGCACACCCGCGCACACCCGCGCACACCCACACCACTACTCTAGCAAGCGGCCCGCGACCCACCGTGCACTGCTACCGTCACCGTTAAAACACCAATCTTCGGATACGACTCTCTATATACTAATGTTGAGTATATAAAATTGATACACATGAACAATATATTTATGGGCACCCACAGGTGCTGGATATACCTACGTAACGATAGAGAAATCCCTATTCTTACTACAAGATGCAAAGGCAAACATTGTTCGTTTTTTAAATATAGCTCTCACGAGAAAACGGCTATAAAGTGATTTGGTTGACATTTTCGAAATCAACATAGACACTTTTAAATTTTGGAAATTTTGGGTAGCCGCGGGATAACAGGTAAATTGCGAGCAAACCCGCGGGACGCCTCTCCGTATAGAATAAATAAGCGGAACCCATCATATCATGTTGTCACGCACATCACGCGACACTCGCTGGATCTCTATCCGGGTGAAATCTGATCTCGCGGCATTGAGCCGCGCGCCTCGACACAACTGTAACATGTCTATAATCCTGAGTTGGGTAATAATTGAACTGTACGCGGCGGCGGCGCGGCGGTTGGCACACCAGCTGAAATTTCATATAACGTCTCGAACAACGATATGGCCAGCTGGTGGCTCAGTTACACGAGTTATAATACGCGAGGATTGCTTGCGACCCGCGGCAGACGGCGCGGCCTGGGACGGCGGGAGTGAATGTGGAGCGTGGGGCGGTGGAACCCGGTCACATCGCCGCCGCCGTCGCACGGTTGCACCGCGACCGCGCGTGAGATGAACAAACGTAATCTATTATATCACAAAGCCGGTGATTGCTCTCGCGCATACAGCGTACACTGCGGAATATCATGCTCTAGATCGAGTTTTATTTTTTTATATTCGTTTTAGGTCTGCGTTAAGAAAATTGTAAGCTTGCAAGGTTTTGCAAAATCATACCGTGTAAAACAAATTTAGGTCCAACAGGTCGATTTTTCAATCGAGCCTTAAGACGTCATCCTCCTCGCCAATTCCAGCCAAAAATTGATTAGCAAATGAGTTATAAAAAAATTTGGAGTCCATTGTCTAGATTTAAAAGTGCATTTTTCGATTTTTTGTATTCTTGCTGATAAATCACACAGATTATAAAGTCCTCATACCTGTGACACACAGTAGTGACTGTGATGTGATGAATTAACGAGTGAATTTACTCGGCCGAATATTTTTACGTTTTCTACTGTTTAGTTGTAGGTTCAAATATCGATATTACAGCATGTACTCCGAGATGTACACATGATGTACATATGTATAGTGGAGGCAGGTCGAGGCCGCCCACTCGGCTCGGGTACGTAGTACTATTATGTATTCTGTGGCTCAGGGCGCTGCACTTCACATGATAAAAATTAGTGAGGCGAGGAGACATACAAGTTTAGTGGACACCGCGGCTGCATACCTACAACGTGCACTATCTCGAGTGTTTCGAAATAATACTTGTAACAACACTAATATTTATTTCCTTTACTATAGAAGGCAGTAAAATACTTTCGCTTTCAGTGGTCATAACCATCATAGCGTTTAGTATAAGTAGGTTTGAGTCAACTGGCAGAAACCAGATATACCGAGAAGTAGCCTAATAAAATTAGAATGATAACATTATAATACCGAGTGCATTATATATATGATATGTATACACCATGTATAATATAATTTTTATGATAATTACCTACTCATACTGCACCCGACCATACTGTGTAAACCGACGTGTAAACTTAGTTTATTAATAAATGAGTATTTGAGTATTTGAGTATTTGAGCATTGATCTACAAGCGTACACAGCTCGCGATGGTTGCGCAACCAAACCAATGCACTGCGGGTACTGTAACCCCCCCCCCTAGCTTAGGAGGGGGCGCAAGCCTGGGACGCGGCGCTTGTCACCGTTCACATGGCTCGCTCTTACAAATTTGAATCACTTCCGAACTTCACAAAAAATGCTTTAATCTCATTAACATCGCTTAGACAATGGACTCTACTAGTTACCCTGCAAGCCTGTGACCATACAATACAGACACGCGTTTTTTCGCTCGTGGGATAAAACGCAATCAATATAGCCAAGTAATATTGTCTAAACCAAACACTGTACCGTTCTCGTACACAATGGTTCCTAACGTAAGTGCCGGCGTCACCGAGCCGTGTATCGAGCGTACATTGCGTTGTTGATGTTTATATATACGCAACAACACTCCACTCCGTTGTACAGTAATATTGTTATTTCGAAAACAGTGAGCGATCGTACAGGCTCTGACCAACACTAGTCACAACAAGAAACAAAATTATTACAATGCGTGTAAATTGATCTTGTGACAGTCGTAATGTCTCCGCGGCTGGTGAGTTGTGATGCGGGAGGAGAGTTGACTATAGTATATACTAATGTCAACTCAAAGTCAAAAACACTACTAATCGCTCATTCTTAATCACATCACGATCTTTGATGACCGTCTAATAGTAACAACCGTATGCAACACAGAACACTATACTGGCACTTAATTTAGCAAAGTTAAGTTTGTCAAGTAAATACGCCGGCTATACCGGACGGTGAACGCCCATGCGGCTATAGGCCATAACTTGAAGTGGTGGTCCTTGTACTAGTTTTGTTTTTGCATAATTGTGGAGTAGAAGGGCTCCGGGCGGCGCGGGGCGGGCGGGGACAGGAGAGGGCGCGAGCGGGCGTTAGGTAACGGATGCGCGCCTGCGTCGCTACCACCGCGCCGCCGTGAAGGGTGAACTTGACTCATACAGAGACTATCTAACGTGTTGTCGTAGGTGGATCCGGGAAGCGTGGACAAATGCAACGGTTGCCGTTGCATTTGTCCATATATACGTTTAACGTGTACAACACCCACACTGATCTTGACACACAAATAAACGTAGGTACTTATGTTTCTTTTGTAATTGCTCAAAACCTTCAACATTTCAAGTTTTCTATATAAAAATGTGTGATTTTTTTAATTGAGTGATTGGAATAATAATACGAGAGAACGTTGGGTATTGCTTAAGTTGATCGCCTGAATATGAAATAGGTAATAATCATTGACGCCGGTTGAATCGAGAATTGCGTCCACGTCCTTGTGATCGCACACACGGAGCGCCCGCTGATAGATTGGAGCGGACGACACGCGACGCGACGCGACGTGGCGTGAGACCAGAATATTATATTTTATTAGAATATTATGAAGCGTTCGGTCGCAGAGTCCTGTGACCAGCGCCGCGCCGTGCCGACTGACACGGCCGCTCTTGGACACAGAAAGGTAATTGAAGAAGTGTTGAATAGTAAGCATGTTATAGTGTATGAAGCAGAGAGGCGATGTATCGTCGGATGGATGTTAGCCGGGAGGGATGCGATGAGAATGAGATGAGGAGGCTGGCGCGCGGCGCTGCAATGGTACACATTTACAACGAGTAAAATTATATCGATAATCGTATCAATTGTGAAAATGTGATTTATTCAATAATTTTACTCTTAAAACATTTCAATTAATAAAAATTCTTAAACCTAGAGAAGCATAGCAATAGTTTACAAGTATTGTTAGTACCCTATAACAATTATACATATGTAAAAACAATATAATACACCTGAATAGGAAATGTCATTGCTCTAGTGCCTGTTTCTAGAGGTCCCTGACTTCAGCAGAGTAGCGCTTACATGTACCCGCTAAATGTTAACGGGATCCTAGATCTCTCTGTAATCTATTATTTAAAGTAAGAAACTCTAATAAGTGCGGTAAGCCTGCACTAACGTCTCTTCTGGAGTGTATAGTGCATCTCTCTCTGCCAGCATCTACCCGAGCCAGCCCAGCATTTCTACATTCTTGATAGATTCAATAACTTTTTTTGTGATATGCATAGATTATACAGAGCTCAATAAACTATGGCGCGGTTCTATTTTTGCAGGTTTTTGTACTCTCAAATTACAAACCGTATGCTCTTGATGATTCATTGTTCACAGGTGCAACAAAAGCTGGGTTAGTTCCTTATGGCGGTTTATGTTTTACGCCAGAATTGCCGACTCGTTTTACCCTTTAACCATTGAGTTTTGAAATTAAGCGACGAGGTCAAACTCTACAACATCACGGAGTTCAATTACTTAATAAAACAATTATTGTATACTAACATGTTGAAATGAGCTCCATCATGCAGGCTCCACCTACAGGTGTGACTGTATGCTGTAGTAGTGTAGCGAGTGTGTTCACCAGTGAACCAGTTGTTGGATCATCAGCCGTCATACATTCCCTCTACTTACTGGGACTCAAACCTGCTCGTACAGTGAACCAATTGTTGGATCATCAGCCGTCATACATTCCCTCTACTGGGACTCAACCTTCCCTTAGAGCGAGAGTAAGCCATCAGGTTTTTGTCGATTGACGTTATCTATAGTCAGGGTGCAAATCATGTTCGTGATTCAAATTTTCCCATTACATTAAAATTTTTGTTGTCCAGTAAATTTTACTCAATGTACATGTAGGGCTATAAACCTTGTTCAAAGTGATCACATTCGTAAGCAAAGTGCATCTGACCCAAGTCGGATGGCACTCTGGCGCGTTCGTTACGCAACGGCGAGCGAAGCCGCACCCGCCGCGCGCCGCGTGAACCGCAAGCCGCGGCCGCAGCGCGGGCGCGGCTTGCGTGGTTCGATGTCTTCAATATACATTACACCGACCTGACCTTGGCACATCACTTACTATATTACTTATTCCAACGTATTTTCTTTGTTCAAATCGTTAGAATACCGTAAGTATGTATGTAGTCTTTATCAAATTAAACAAAGTTGGTTTGGAAATTCCGGCAAATATCGTTTTCACGTTGTGTGATATCAGTGTCATAATCTCAAAACTCAAATTTTGATGATATCATGAAAATCGATTACCGAAACTAAGCATTTTGCTACAATTTTGCGGTTGATGCAGAATTGATGTCGGTCAAACCTCTTAAGAACACAAACAATAGAGTTTGATAGGCCGCGGTGTAGTTGTATAACGAGGCGACGGAGGCACCGCTCCGCCAGAGTTATGGTAATTATGACCCGGTTTCGATAATAGCTCGTTGCCGTTTAGAAACAAGCTTTATTGTCATCTTTATGTGCTGGCAGTAATTATTACAATGAATGATGACATAATTACTACAAGACTCGTGCTTTTAATTAATCGTTTCTAATTTTATTATAATCACGCAAATGAATTACATTCCATTATGCGCAACCATAGAAATCGCAATAATGTGCAATGTTTGTATGATTCACATCGGTGCTTGCAATTAGGCAAACCATTTTTAGGATTTCCTTGTTTGATTTTCTTTTTCAATATTAATATCATCCAACATCG
Organism: Ennomos quercinarius; assembly: GCA_910589525.2. Taxonomy (NCBI): domain Eukaryota; kingdom Metazoa; phylum Arthropoda; class Insecta; order Lepidoptera; family Geometridae; genus Ennomos; species Ennomos quercinarius. The sequence goes on along the minus strand of OU342507.1, from coordinate 15,767,642 downwards.
GGTTCTACGAGACCTCGCATCCGTTCACGGGGAGCATCTGGTGCAAATCTGGGGCAATCTGAACCATTCCTGAAGCTGGGATCGGTTGTGGCCACCGTGGATTGTTGAAGTAGGCCTTGCATGTATCACGTACGTTTACAGGAGAATTATTAGAATTAGCTGAACGAGTATTGTAAGATAAAGTGGAGGCAGCAGCGGCAGCGTCGAGTGTCGGCTTGGGGGTCGGAGGTCGGCGTGGAGCACCCAGTGCGGTAACGTGCTCCGCGGGCACACTTGACATTTGGATCGGGGCCGCGGGGCCCATCGCCGCCGCGCTTGCAGTTGCGACATATTATGGATTCTTGTAGTTTTACAACACCCAACTTGAACTAACTTGAAATTGTTTACGAAATCGCAAACAGCATAACTTTTTACAAATGGCAATAAGTATACTACCCCCAAATTTAAATGTTTACAAATTATGAGTTCAAGGAATTTTGTGAATCGACTGCTTTCAGGACACCTTGCCACTTCAGTATTATCCCTGACAGGCAGCTAGCAGCGGGGTATGTGTTAGTGAGTAGAGTGGATGGTACCTCGAGCGGCTGCAGGGCGTCGTCGTCGGCGAGCTGTCGGCGCGTGCGCGAGCGTGCCGCGTGCGGCACCAGCGCGGGCGCCACCAGCGGCGCGAGGAGAAGCGCGACGTAAAGCGCGGCGTGAAGCGCGGCGGCGGAGGAGCGTGTGCCGGCCATCGTGCGGGAGAGAGGACTGCGCGCCTCACGCCGCCACACACGCCGCCGCCGACCCTCGCCGGCGCGGCTGGGGAGTGGGGCGCACATGAAGGGCGCCCTCACCGACCGCGGAGGTCGTTGCTGGCTGCTCACACCAACCGCTAGGATCGTTCTATCCTAATCCATATACACATCTTGGAGCAGAACAGGTTCCTCGTGTGATTCAGGTAATCTTGACAGAGTAGTCGTCGTTAGAACGATCCCTTCGGTTTCCCCTCTTGGAATGCTCGAATTAAAAAGTTGGTGAGCACACTACGTACTGCGGACATGGTATATGAGAGTATATACCACTCCTATACCTTGATCGAAGGGGGCCGACTTTTCATCAAGGTAAAAGGTATACTTTACAAACTTTTCCTTATGCTTTTAATTATGATAATTTGTTAGGTACGTAGATCCCAAATACAACTTCATTTTTGATGCATACAGAATACAAGTTCAATGGTTACCTACGATCATAATTTACCGTTTAATTGTTCATAGCAACATCTTAATAAAGTTTTATGTCCTAAAAAAATATGGTATTTTCGTACTGCCTTTGTAATACTTTAAATGTATAGCTCCTATAATAAATATCTCGGCAAAGTTCTCTGATGTAACTGAAGGAGAGAAATAATTTTGGAAAAAAGTAACGCAATACTATTCAAGTTATTTCCAAAACTGCAACAAATGTTAGTGTCCCGATCAAGGAGCGCCTAATGCAATCCCAAAGGAAAACTGAAACAGAAAATGCACCGGTGCTGTTTATTCATAACACTGTCATCCCTTTCCTCGCCCTGATTGTTCCACCCTACATAGAGATACTTTTAAATCCGGAGAATTAGATAAGAGTTCCCGTAAGAAAACCGGGAAATGACGCGTGTAACCACGGGGCGTATCTACTCCATGCCAATGTTAAACTTTGTTTGTTTTTAAACCTTTAATCATGTATTTGTGGGATTTAATTTAGAAATTTACGGCTTGGTTATATAACCGGGTAAATATAGAATTTTTATTATCCCAAAGTTGTCGCAGTTCAACTGGTGAGGGCATACAAGTATACAAGTAATTATTTTAAGAACACTAGCTGGTGCTAAGTATTTAGCGTCAGTAGGTTATATAAATAGCACACACATCGCAATATGCTTTGTCCACTTTTATTATTATTATCAAATAGTGTTGTAATTGTTGTTGAGCCAACTATCCAGCCAGCAGCATGGCAGCTTGCCAGCCTATCTGTGTTCTACAGGTTACATTTCGGTGATTGTGCTGCGGAGCTACACAATCTAATTCCACCATCTCCGTTTCACCATCGGACGACAAGACGTACAGCTACACGCCATCCATCCGGCTGATATTCCTTCGATTCGCACAAAGCGGTTTGACTCGATATTTGTAATCCGAGCAGCGAAGGAATGGAATACTTTACCAGCGTCTTTGTTTCCCGATAAGTACAATCTGGAGCTGTTCAAGTCGCGAGTGAATAGGTATCTTCTAGGCAAGCATGTACCATCGTAGACCGCGTCGTCACTTCCCATCAGGTGAGATTGCGGTCGAATGCGGGCGAAAGAAGGATTTTTTTTTTAAATCTGAGCGAGCGCGTTGATGTCTTTTGTTGGGATATTTTACGCTGAAATTTTATTTACTTTTATCAGTAAATATTTTTGTAATAATGTAAGCAGCCCATCAATGTACGTACATAATTATGCACATTTACATGGTTAATTATGAATTTAAAAGTGACTGTTTGGAAAAAAAACATTTAGTGCGCGCGCGTTGTATGGATGTCTTTTCTATGGAAGTTTAACGCCGTAGAGTTTGTATTTTATTTATTGGAAAATCAACAGATCTGTTTTATTCGCTCAATAGTTTTGAAGTGTCTTAGGGGTTACCTTTTTGTTCCCTTTTATCTCTCTTATAGGTACAGACAAGGACATTCCTCCACATATACCCACATGTGCAGCTGCGCAGTGTACCACGAAACTGCATAATTTAAAGCTTCGGGTCGTGGTGCTTAACATTAAGTGAATGACTAGCTCGTCACGTCATTCGTTTACATAATAAGTATATGTGCATTAGCTATAGTTTGTTAATAAGCAAGCAGCCCATTGAAATAAATAATTATGTACATTAAACATTGGAATAATGTTAATTTATAATGTTGTTTGCGCGGAAAGTGCGAAGGTGATCGGTGTCAGGAGGTGCGATGGTTGCCTCACCGGCTTCCTTCAGCGGTAACCACTTGCATTCACTTACACGTTAGGTACTGCTGTGGAAGTGAATATATAAACGATAGGAGTCGAGGCTGCGCCCCTAGGTCATGCGCTTTCAGACTCGCATTAAGGCGCTGTCGTACAACTTTCTGACAGGGTCTAAACGAGGTCTGTTTAAAGTTGAAAATAACATATCATAATTTGATTTCAAACTGGGCCTGCGCATGAAAATGTGTTAATTTTGTGGGTTTTTTATGGATTACTTGAAATATGGATATCAAATTAATATTTTTATCTGGCCATTCCTTTACCTACACCAATCTAGTAATTAAATTTGTAAAAAAGTGTGATTTCTCGCTGCAAATTTGGAGAACTACATTCATAAAGTGTATTGTTTGGGGTCATAGGAGCGATTTCATTTTATTTTTTTAAGTACTTGGTAAAGTTTTGTTCGGTCATTCCTGTTTTGTTGTTTTATTTTCTATATACTTCATTTTTCGTATTATTATTTTGACACATCACGTCACACTTCTGACGTCAAAAAAGTGTTTATTGTTTATTTTGGGTTTACACCGCGCCTTAACGCACAAGGAAGCTTCCTTTCTAAATCGCTTCTGCAGATGCGATATTTCACGCTTGTACCATATCGTGTTATTACATCATGTATGTTAGAACCGATGAGTGCCCGCGAGCCGCACGCGAACTGAACCCGCGCGGTGGCTTGCACCTGAGCGGTGCGCGTGAGGGACCTCCGTAGCGTGGCTACACACTGCACAAGTACCCGGGGTAATAGATGCAGTCGGAGATGGTGAGAGACTCTGCCATCTGCCGTCACACTCACTCGCTTCACTGCAGGCGAGTTTGGTGCCAACGTATCTACGACCGGTGGCAGACCAAGCGGCACTCGAGGGTCCTCCCTACGAGTGCCGCTTGATCATTTTTTTTCCTGAAGCCAAGTTAAGCTGAAGAAATAGAATATTTAAGGATTTAGGTCATTTATAATCTAGTAACTAGTTAATCAAATAAAACAGAATATTACGTGATGCAGGTAATAAATTGCTGTCATAAAAATTAATACTTCGCAACAAATCATATTTCTGTGCGCGCTTGCTTCATCCTTATGCGCTCTCTGACCTGCGCAACTTTTAGCTGCAAGTCATGCACTGACACTGTCATGACTGTACTGACAGTCGATCACCGTTTATTATTCACTAGCAGCGCCCCGCGGTTCCACCCGCGTTCCTACAGGAACCGTTCCCGTTTTTGGGATAAAAAGTAGCCTATGTTTTAATCCAGGGTATAAGCTACCTCCACACCAAATTTCATCCAAATCCGTCTAGGTGTTAGAGCGTGAAAGAGTAACAAACATACACACACACACACACACACACAGACGCACAAACTTTCGCCTTTATAATATTATATTATATTATATATAACATATATATATATATATATATATATATATATATATATATATATATATATATATATAATATATATATATATATATATTATATAGTGTGATGTGATGTGATGTGATGATATTAACTTGGTATATATAAGAGCTACTTACAGGTCATCGTAGATTACATCTAAAACTTTACATGTAACAATAAAGTCAAAAATACACCTACAGATGGTCAAAATCGTAACTCTCCTTATAGCAGTATACATAATAACAGTAAATAAATATGGTGGCCGAGTGGTAGCATGTGCGCTTTGCAATCTTACGGCACCGGGTTCGATCCTCAGCCCTGCACCAATGACTTATCTAGTAAGTTATGTGCAGTTTTCGATGCCATCTAGTTATGAGCGCTTAGGTCTATAATTGTAATACTAGTCTGATCCATACATCTAGACTAGAGCGTCTAGACTGTAGTCCAATAATACATGTTAGGTAGACAGCGAGCCGGCGTCGCAGACACTTGTCTCTCGGTCGGTGATGGTGATCGTGAGTTGAACTTTAAAAGCAGGCTATATAATATGTAACGCTAATAATATTATAACTTATGCAACCAACTACAGGAAACTTGTAATCGTGGCCTTAAATTAAAGGAGATAATCATAGATGTAACATTCATCAGGAAGTCATTCATCAAGATTGTCAGATAATTGATCGAAACCTCACACAACCAAACATCTATAAGAACAAAACATAATGAAAGCCTCACAACTAGCGGGTTTTATAGCTTAAAAAGATCTCTTCCAGACAACTTAGCATTGAGAGGAATAACGGAAAAGTAAGTAGATGATTATTTATGAGAAACTGTCATAAAAGTGAATAAATGTAGAGAAATAATGGGTCGAGCCACGGACTCTTATCTCTTACTGGTTCGGGAGTCTATGGGTTTATTTAAGTTGTGTAGTCAGTTTATGTCAATAGGCACACACCACTTCCACTCGTCACTTTCCATCAGGTGAGACGGTGGTCAAATACTTTGCCTATAAACTATAAAAAAAATATAGGTTAGGTTAATTTTAATGTACCTAGAGGAGTAAATAACAGATTAAATAGGATTGGAATCATGAGTGAGATTTGAGCCCGCATCCATACACCCTTAAAGCTTAAGCTACCGCAACAAAGTGATCTCACGACCAACCATTCACCTTTTGCAACCAACTTATGGGGTTTGTTATTTTTGTGTTTGTAATTTGTACAAGCGACCTTTAGTAAAGCCACTGTTCAGGAGCACGTTGACATCCTGTTCCCAACAGCCGCGTCACCCGCCATCTCGCAACACGGATTGGCCGCACCGCACTTCGTTACGTGTAGTCAGGGAAACCCGCCCGCACCGTGTCGCCATCCAGACGGGTCATAGTTGCGAATAACGGAGGTTGTTGCGAGAGCTTTACCTGCTAGCATTTCTCATAGTTTAATAGCGTCGCGTACATTATATATTACATTAGTAAAGATTAACCTTTACAGTGTTATTTATGTTTGGTGTAGAATGAGGAGTGGCGTGCAGATTGGTCGTTACCGAAGCCCTCGTCATTAGTAATAGTTTATTTAATCATAATCGTACGCCTAACTAATATTTATAATAGTGAAAACAATGTCTGTTTGTTCATCTGCTGTTGTTTGTTGGCTTTCGTGTCAAAATAGCTGAGCAGATTTGAATGTCATCTTGCACACAGATTGCTAGAACTGCCCAGATCAATATAATATACTTCTTTTTTTTTAAATTAAAATAAAGTTTATGTGGGGAAGCGGGTAAGTTGCAGTAGACACGCCCCTGAACTTACTTGCATGGAGAGAGATACTAGTATCTTACACTTGTAATCTTTCTTCCGTGATACATTTACATATTGTAACATGTTAACTAATCCAAATCTTTCTGTCCGACCTGCATCATAGATCAGTGGCGTTAGAGTTTTTCAAATACCTAACAGGTACTGGGTGGCGCAAAAGTAAAGACCCTATTTGGTTCAGCTATAACATTTTTTCTAAATTAGAAAACTAGATTTAGGTTTTTTTAAATGTATATTTGTGCCATTAAATTTCGTACCATTAGGATTTAAAGATGATGTCTTTTAAATGGTGACCTCCAGAGTTGATACACATTTGAGCCCTATTTATGACATTTTGCATAACTTGCCGTAACACTTCCTGCGATATGTTCGTTATTTCTTGACGAATGTTTTCTTTTAGAGCTGCGAGAGTCTGTGGCTTGTTCACATACACCCGAGATTTCAAAAAACCCCAAAGAAAGAAGTCTGGACTGGTCAGATCGGGTGATCTTGCAGGCCAAGGCAAATCGCCAAAACGAGAGATAACTCGGCTTGGAAAAGCGTCCCTCACTAAGTCCATAGTGTCGCGCGCTGTGTGTGCCGTAGCGCCGTCTTGTTGAAACCAGATGTGCTCCAGCCCCAATTCGTCCAAACTGGGTATCAAAAACTCACGTAACATGGTTCTGTAGCGTTCTCCAGTGACAGTTATCGCATTGCCTCCAGCGTCTTCGAAAAATAGGGTCCGATCACTCTGTCAACACAGATGCCACACCATACAGTAACTTTTAGTGGGTGTAGAGGTGTTTCTTGAATAATGCGCGGATTATCAGTGCCCCAGAACCGAGTATTCTGCTTATTGACATGCCCTGAGAAGTGTTACGGCAAGTTATGCAAAATGTCATAAATAGGGCTCAAATGTGTATCAACTCTGGAGGTCACCATTTAAAAGACATCATCTTTAAATCCTAATGGTACGAAATTTAATGGCACAAATATACATTTAAAAAAACCTAAATCTAGTTTTCTAATTTAGAAAAAATGTTATAGCTGAACCAAATAGGGTCTTTACTTTTGCGCCACCCAGTATTACCAACAACAAGGAATTTAACCGGCCCCCTAATTACCTAACTCGCAACAGGTTTGCGACAGGCGTAAATCTCGCGGTGATTGCTGTCATACATCATTAGTGGTGTCGAGAATGTATGCTTCGCTACTGCTGTCGCATTCCTACTGCTGTCGCATTGCTGTTGCAAATTTTACGTAATTACCCCGCGGAACATTTTGGTGTGTAGGGGTCCTATCCACATAAAGCGGTCATGTGTTCAAGCGTTCCACATTCCGAGTTCTGCGTTTAGTTGTGGTGTCTTCTTTAACAAGGGCTTTCATCAAGGCATGTAACGTAGTGTCCGCCACAGGCCGCAAGTCGAACCATGTCATTGTGACGCACGGTTCTAACGGACTACAGACACTCTTGTATAAACATGGAGGATTTTCCTTCACCTGACTCATTTTATTTTACGCGACTGATCTCGAAATGTTCACCGCAAAATTGCCTAAATGAAATGGTTCAATATTCGACTCTCAGTTGCACAAGCAAGTACCAAATACATAATTTTATTGATTTTATCGTGAATTAATTCAACGCAGTGTAGGTAGTACAGTTTCAAAAGACGCTAATTGGCCCAATTCATCCAAATATAACAAATAATTAAGACGAAATTTTATAGAACCAGAAGACTCTATCGCGAATTTTAGTAATGGTCTTCCCCACAATAAAGCACTAACAAGGTATAAAATATCTATTATATCACAAACAATTATAAGTTTGTTTCATTATAATAATTTGCGCTCGGTGCGCCACGGTGTCAACCACAATTTACCTGGTTTTCCGCGGAACTCTTAGCTTTTGCGATGAAAAGTAGTTATTATGATGAAAAATGTAAAAGCCATGTAAATCTTGGTAATGCAGAATTTCACCTAAATTGGTGTAAACATTTTGGCGTGACAGCTACACAAACAGAATTTAGTATTAAAAAAAAATTGCGATGGAGAGATTAGTAAGGGAGTAGGGGTTACAAATAAGGGTTAGCAGGGATAAAGTTGGTAACACATCCCGCAAGAACAGCTGCGAGGGTCACCCGCGAAGTGCGAGGTGTGATGGGTTACGCAGTCACTATGATCCAATCTGTGGAGTTCCGCACGCTACCACAGACTAGCTAGCAGTAGTAACGCGCCGCACATCAACGATCGGATTATGCAAGCGCGACTCACTCTACATTCATTCAATTGATTCGGTAATCAGTACTCCAGTACCACAGTTCCGTTTCCAACTGCATTTCACCTAATTTTTTTTTTTTTTTTTTTTTTTTTCATATATTTTGGCTCCACACATAGTGTATTTAGCCAGTGTCAAGTATTGTAGTTTTTCATCGTATTATGAAATATTTCATGTAAAGTCATTAGTCACAGTCAGTCAGGGTAGTCATAGTCCAGTCTAAATCAGGTAGTCATAATCCAGTCTAAGTCATGTGCTAGTAAAGTAGTGGCAACTTTACTAGAGGCTTCTATGGAATTTTGGAAGCAACACGAAAAACCACGTTTCACTACATTATATCACTTGCCAACACCTATACTCGTAATTCAGCACTTAATGCGTAAAATGCCACTAATTTTAAACATTAACACTAGAAAAAGCATAAGTTTTGTGAAATAATACAATGCAACGACGTGAACTTTTTCACGTTCCCGCCAAAACTCCATTTCACCTAATATTGGCATACCTTTACATTATGCTTATTTCTTCATCCGCTAATACTATACTTTTTTTTTTCTTTATATTTTGGCTCCACACATAGTGTATTTAGCCAGTGTCAAGTTTTGTAATTTTTCATCGTATTATGGAAATTTTCACTTAAAGTCAAGTCACAGTCAGAGTAGTCATAGTCTAGTCTAAGTCATAATCCAGTCTAAGGCATGCCCTAGTAAAGTGGTGGCAACTTTACTAGAGGCTTCTATGGAATTTTGGAAGCAATACGAAAAACCACGTTTCACTACATTATATCACTTGCCCACACTCATGTTCGTAATTCAGCACTTAATGCGTAAAACACCACCAATTTTAAACATTAAAACTGAAAAAAGCATAAGTTTTGTAAAATAATACAATGTACCGACGTGAACTTTTCCGCGTTCCCGCCAAAACTCAATACTATACTTAATAATAGTATACTTTAATTGACATAAGTCAGAACCACGGGGAGCCGATGGATGTAGGAGGTGAGCAGCCTCTCAAAGCGGCACTCTATGGGGGAGGTCTATGTTTAGCAGTGGACGTCTTCAGGCTGATGATGATGGTGATGATGATACTTTACCTACTAGAGGGTGTGGGCGGAAGCTGGTGCAACCCGAAGACAGGATGTCCCCTTCTTACTTTCACGATAACGGGTCTTAGAACTACCATATTTATCTGGTAGCTTCTACCTGGTCTGTGGCATATATTTGAACACATGTAGAAGACATGACATGACATGACACACTATAATTTCATATTGTAATGTTTTCCTGCGAGCCTCTTCCACTGGTGAGTCGAGCGCCGTTGTATTCGTAAACGTACGCTAGCAGAATAAATCATTATAGTAAGACAGTTTTGCAATTTATCTCTTTTTCCTCAAGCATACTGGCTGAAGGAACTTACGCGGGCAGTTCACTTCCGACGCCTACTGTTAGTAGGCCTCTTGTAGAATAACAAATCAGTTTGCTCCACAAAGAATTCGTTGTGAACGCGGAAGAGGATCGCAAGCTAAAGACGTCCGTTCCTGGCTCCCTGCTGGCTGCCGTAAAACTAACCGTTTGTTTCTGTATTTGGATGGATATTTTCTTCAGTTACATTATTTTACGCCAAAACGTGTTACGATTTGGATGAAACACAGATTGATTAGACTACTGAATCAACATTATTTACCTCTTCTAACGGTAAATTGGGAGTATTCGCAGAAAAACGGGTAAATTATGAATGTAACCACAGGAACCTAGTTTTAAATAAATTGAGACGTTTTGATTAGGATTAAAACGTGCAGCTGCAGCCACCGCTAATAATGAGGTGTTCTCATGCAGTATTATGTTGCGACACCGTCCTCAAGCTCGCGAACATATTGACAGCAATCTATCGCAACAATTCGCCATATTGCTGTGTTATAACTTATGGTCACACGGACCACAGGCGGGAGGATGGCGATTGTATTGAGCAACTTGTGTTATAACCTGCGGAGTTTTATTGATTACTTCGGTTGTTAATCTATCTCGCTAACATCAAATTTTCTTTTGTCGTTGTGTGGATCTATTAAATGGACGAACTGTTCAAAGGAACTGTTTCACTGTGCACGTAGTGTTGTATACTCACAATTCAATTAGAATTGTATTCTAGATTCCTCATACGTCAAAATTCGTCGTCGAAAGTTTTGAAATTATTTGGTTACGTAATATATTATTCGTTCATGACAAATGTGAAGGATAATTTCAAAATATAACTGAAGACACATTAGACAGTCTTCTCAATATTTTTTTAAATAACGCCCAACAACTGCATTCATAGATCCTGGACCCTAAAAAGGATTATTTGTATCTAGGCACCCAAGGAACTACGAGGACCAGTCTTTGAAAGTGGACGTCTTTAGACTTTAGGATGTTGTTGATGATGATAACGATTATTATGATGATTATCATGATGATGATGATAGCCGTATTTGAATTAATTTATCATAGATATCGGTTTCAGCTTAATTCTTTGCGTTATTCCTAAAATAAGTAATGTTCTCGACAGATAGAAAGACAAACAGACGGACAACAAAGTGCACAGCTTCGAAAAGATTTAGTGGATTATGTTGTTTATATAGAAAATATAGAGAATGCATGATCTATTATTAGACTACCTAAACGTAGAAATAACACAATACAAGCGTGCGAAGCCGCGGGCAAAAGCTAGTATATCAATATAGATACAGAAGGACGAAGCTATAAAAGATTATCGACAACTCCAAATAAACTTGAGGACCGGTACCTACATAGTTGCGCAAGATCGACACAAGTAGAAGCTTTTAGTATCGGAGGCCGCGATACTTTCAGTCGCTGCGCAAACAAACTATAATTATATATACTTAGAGATGTAATTAATTATACAGTAGTTTGCTCTTAATTCATTTTAGTGGAATAAAAGATCAGGTACTTATTGAGACTCAGATGTAGAGCCACGAACGTAGACACAAAGACCAACCGACGGTGTAGACTTAGATGTCTTTTTTTGCATTCTTCATAATCATTATCATCATCATCAGTCTGAAGACGTCCACTGCTAAACTAAGTCCTCCTCCATAGACCTCGACTTTGAGTGGCTGCTTGTCTTCTGCATCCATCGGCTCCCCGCGGTTCTGACCAGGTCGTCGGTCCACCTAGTGGAGGGCCGACCTACGTTGCGACTTCCGGTTCATGGTCGCCACTCAGTAACCTTTCTTCCCATCGGTTGTCGGTTCTGTGAGCGATGTGTGTTTTGTGTTCAATCAGCAACAAAAGGCTTTTAAGCGATGACATAACAAAACGTATTCTTAAATCAGTGATGCTCGACTTTGAGTGGAAATGAAATTGAATTGAACTTGTAATCCGTAGTCTTTAAGTCGAGTTCTTTTGGAAGAAAACATCATATCGAAACTGTTACCGGTGATTATGATAGTCCTAGATTAGATACCACGTTAAACTTTAGAATGTATCATCAAATGCCGTAGTAGCAGCTCTACTTGATGTCGGCTTTCAATCCCGGCACACCTCACGTTGTACTAGTGTTGCGACTCACGGCACCATCTCGTTCCATAGACTGACTACCGAAGCCAAACTACACAGGACATATATAAATGTTCAATCGTTTTTCAACCCTAAGCTATGGAACATCACAAAACTTTGTAAAACTAGAGTCATCATCTACTGAAACTAAACGTGAATCTTGTGGGAAGACCGCCCGCAGTGCCATCTGGTGTCACGTACCACCAAGTTGGCAGTGCATTGTCGTGCAGTGTCGAATTTTGTCACGATAGGTTCCTTAACAGTTGTAAGAGCGACTGCGAATTCGCATAATTTGTAAATTCTTTAGTGCGGGGCTCAGTGGGATTCAAACTAAGGCGCTTGAAAGTCGGACGGTGGTATCGCGGAGTCACACTCATCCTTGTAAGTGTTATCTTGTTATAATACGGAAGAATATGGAGGTAGCCGGTAATGAGCACGCAGAGTACTGCGCGGGCGCAGGACGCTGTAATGACGATCATTGCCGGCGACTACCTACTGTAATCACGTGGCGGTGACACCTGTGACCCGCGATTATGGGCCTAATTACCAAGCATTAGATGGCTACGTGTATCATTGCCAAATGTATTACAACCTTACAGTATACATAAGCAAGATTACAACAAAAAACTTGTCATGTGCGCGTTGATGTCTTTCGTATGAATAATGAATGTTGATTTTTACATAAATAAGAGTCTCTAGTTCTATATAGAGGCTGCACGTATACTACGGAGCTTTGGACACTATCTTCTAGGTAGTAGAGTTCAATTTTGACAGGATTAGTGAATTACAAGTAAAAAGGCTTTTCCAAATTAGTTTCTCTAACTTTTATTTATTGATTCAAGGCAAAAGAATAGACATGATACCTTGTCACACAAATCAAAAACTTGTCATCCTTCCATAATAATTGTAATGATTCCTGTTTAGGGCTCTGCTACTGCAGCAGTACCTACTGAGCTCTATTAAGAACTTGAATGGAGTATTGTGGTCACAATGATAATATGGGATGGTTCTATGAAAATTAAAAAAATGTCATAAACCTAAAAAAAAGATTTACAGTAGAATGACGAAGAGTTGATTATAGAAGGAGCGTTTTTATTTTATTAACGTGTATGATATCCATTATTCATTCAACATGGTCTGAAGGAATCTGGAGGAGGGAGAGTTACAAGAGTCTTACAGGGTAAGCGACGCTTGACACCTCCAGTGTTACAGATGGATAGGCTACGGTGACAACTTCCCACTAGGTAAGCCTTGTGCTTGTTTGCATCATCAAAAACTTTACGATTATTGCCAACTTTGTACGGTTTAGTTTTAAGATCATTACAATAAGTACTAAATTCATATTCTTGTTTTATACAAAGTCCTTGCACAGATGAAATGGAATAAATGGCCAAGTGCGAATGGGACTCGCGCACGGAGGGTTCCGTACCGTTATCTATAAAAACGAGCAAAAATAAATCACGTTTGTTGTATTTGAGCCCACATGAATATTTACTTTATTCTGTTTTTTAGTATTTGTTGTTATAGTGGCTACAGAAATATATCATCTATGAAAATTTGAACTGTCTAATGTCTAACTATCACGGTTCATGAGATACAGCCTGGTGACAGATAGATAGATAGACAGACAGCGGAGCCTTAGTAATAGTGTCCGCATTGCCCTTTGGGTACGGAACCCTAAAAATCAGGCTATACAAGCTAATGCAGAAATAATAAGAAAACCTAATGCTAATAGTCAGGACCAAATGATTCCCAATGAGTTTAATGAAGGCAAACCGCAGACTGGAGGTAGACGTGATGCGCAACACTGCACAAGAATGTGCAATTACTTTGAGCAACGCAGTTCGTATTGTAAATAATTGAATGTGAAGCTTAGAGCTTGGACATGAAACTCATTTGTGGCTCACTCGCGCAACATCTGCCGTCCATCAAACTGCGGCTTGCAACATCACGCAAACAACAACACATTATCATAAACTAGAGGTGCCCGCGGTTCCACTCGCGTATTCCATTTATTTATTTAGTTGGTACGGTTACACCAACATCACTAATTATTATTTACATAAATTACAATTACATTAAAATAAATTACAATAAAATTAAAACGTGATAGAGTAAAAACATAATACATTATTTAATACCCCATTCGACCCCTATTTTCTTAAATTGTCAGTCAAACACTCGGGACTAAGCATTTTCATTTATATTTTTTGATAAATAGATACATGACAGGGTGAGTATTTGTACACTTGAATAAAAAGCGCAAATACATGTTCTGTGTGTGTGTGTGTGTGTGTGTGTGTGTGTGTGTTGTGGGAGCATGGTCCTCGTAGTTCCTGGCTCCCTAGATACAGGGAATCTTAGTTAGGGCCAGGATCTATGTATGTAATCGTTGGGCGTTATTTGTTTATACACTCTTCATATTATACAGCCAATAATGAAAGATTACTAAGAGATATAAAAAAATGGAGCGCTAGAACGCTGTTAGTGATTGATGAAATATTATTTTTCCTGTTTCATTACGTAATTATGCATTACTATAACTATAACTATGGACGATACAATTTACAAAACTACAAAGTAATGGTGACGTGAGCACACAGTTATATTGTAATAATAAAATGTCTGGAAGGCGTTCTACATTAGTTAATCTTACATTAGTTTTGAGATTAGAAATAGCAATAGTTACAGTATAGGTGTAAAAGAAGCTATCCTAAAAAGTTAACGAAGAAGAAAATAAGAAGAAGTTAAAGAAAAGAGGAAGCAAGAAGAAGTAAGGGGAAGTTAGTTTTCCCATCTCCAGGACAGAATGTATCTCACCTGTCCCCTGTATCACGGCCATGCTGGCCACCTTGGTGGTGGCCAAGTATTGTCCTTACGTTGTGTCTGTTTGTTTTTGTGCCTTTCCCGCCATAACGGCTGCACAGATTTCGATGAAATTTCGTACATGGTTGCTTATTACACTGAGCAATTTCAAATACTTTTTAACTCAGATAATTGATAATTCTTGCATGAAAATTGGTAAGTTGCGAGTGAAACCGCGGGACATCTTTAGTATGCTGTTTATTAATAACGCTCGATTAGCGCATACATACATACATACAACCTGGACCCAACTAGAACTGACAGATAAATTTTATTGTAATGAAACTGACAACAATACTGACAATATTGAATATTACAATACTAATACAATATTGAACTAACTATAGACCGTTTTCCGGTCTATAAATAATATTTCTTTAGACTGAATCACGAATGGGATTTGAACCCGCACTCATCGGTCCCTTTAACCGGAACATGCTTCTGTAAGCTGCCGCGCCATGTGATCTCATATCCAAACTGGGATTCCCAGTATCCCAGGGCTCCTGGGACCGTTGTTTTGTTTATCGTTTTGTTTGTTATGTCATTACATAATATATTTTAATTTAATAAGATAAAACGTAACTTCGGAAGTTATTTCACGCATGTTTGAAAAGGACCTTCCAAAGTGAATATTGAAGAATAAAACATCCGCCGGCGCCCGCGCTGGAACCATCGAATAATTACGGATGATGTTACGTTAATATAACCTAATTAACGTGTTCATAAACTTCTGGACATAAATAAAAATAAATCTTAAAGGTCATCTAATATAAGCGTACCACCGTCTTGTCTACCTTGGATTTGATAAACTAGGATGCGTGTGTCATTGTTGTGTTTGTTTCAAGATTATCAATTCTTTTTATAACTATTACCTATTCTGCGGATGAAATCTGTCACAAAATAGGTACGAGTTATTTATAGTGTTGTCTTACTGCATACAGCTCTCACAGTGTTATATACAGGAAATATCCTCTCGTTTGTGTAACGTATGTTTATATGTATGTCGAATCCTGCAACAGTTATGTATCGAATGAATCATAACTATACGTATGCACGTATAATATTATGCGCATAACATCAGTAAGACTGCACTGCACTCGCTACACAACTACGCATCAATAGGTACCTATAAATAACTTTTCTACAAATTCCGTTTGCAAGAAATGAACTGAATTTTTCCTTTAACATTACTTTCACACATCATTAGCCGGAAGATATCTACTGCTGGACACAGGCCTACCCCATAGTACTACTTATATCATAGGGAGGGTTTGTTGTAATGTACCGGGGATGCTGCTGCCCATTCCCTGTATGCCCTTAGCTGGCTCTTACAGCACTCACGGGAAGAGATGGGGTGGTCCTACTCGCGTACCGGGACCACACGGCTATACATTACTTTACTAGAGTCGAAAACCATATCGATAGGTTTTTTTATCTATAGGTGGAACAAAACCAATCGTTCCAACTAGGGAGGATACGTTGGTAGGTACTAGTATCTCCGTAATAGGGGCGCGCTACATTACAATATCCCCGTCCCCGTGTCCCGTGTGGTCCCGGTTACGAATAGGACCACCCCATCTCTTCCCGTGGGTGCCGTAGAAGGCGGCTAAGGGAATATCCAGGGAATGGGTCGCAGCGTTCCCCTCGGTCTTGGTGGCAATCAATCTTCACCTACTGCGATCACCAAGCCGCCTGCCAAGCGTGGTGATTATGGCAAACCCCCCCCCCCTAATGACAAGCACAAATAAAAACGGCCCCCAGTCCCCGGCAGCTCTGCTATCCCGTGGCTACGGTAGCGGCCACGGTAACGGCAGGGCAAGGGGTGCGAAGAATCCCCGGCAGACGCCCGGCTACCAACCCCAACGACGACCCCTGGCCCTGGCAACACATAACGTGCGCACACTGAAGGCTGACGAAAGGATGGTCGAGCTAGAGGCGGAGATGGGTAAGTTACGCTGGGATGTAATGGGATTGTCAGAAGTCCGAAGACAGGGACAGGACACGATAATCCTAAATTCCGGTAACTTATTCTTCTACCGGGAGGGAGACCAACTCTCCCAAGGGGGTGTCGGGTTTCTCGTCCGCAAGTCTCTCGTCAACAACGTGGTCAAAGTCGACAGTGTGTCGGCCAGGGTAGCGTACCTGGTACTCCGAATAACCAAACGGTATTCGTTGAAGGTTATACAGGTATACGCGCCGACATCGGCACACTCAGACGATGAAGTAGAAGCTATGTATGAGGACATATCCGAAGCCATGCATACTTCCGAAACATACTTCACCGTTGTGATGGGAGACTTCAATGCGAAGTTGGGCACAAGGAATAGCGATGAGCTGAGAGTGGGGCCATTTGGATACGGGCAGCGGAACCCTCGAGGACAGAGGCTGGCTGACTTCATGGAGAAGGAGGGACTCTTTATGATGAACACCTTCTACGAGAAGCGGCCATCCAGGAAGTGGACGTGGATAAGTCCCGACGGTTCCACTAAAAATGAGATAGACTTCATCATGACGACCAAGAAGCACATATTCGATGATGTCTCTGTGATCAGCAAGGTGAAAACCGGTAGCGATCACCGTATTGTTAGAGGCACATTGAATATCAATGTTAAGCTCGAAAGGTCACGTCTGGTGAAGTCTACGCTCCGTCCAAATCCTGTCCAAATCCAAAACCCCGAAGGCTTTCAGCTGGAACTCCAAAATCGCTTCCAGTGCCTAGCCGACTGTAACACAGTGGACGAGCTAAACGACGGGTTGGTGGAAACTGTCCAAGCTGTTGGATCGAAATTCTTTAAGACCCAACGCCGAAAGAAGACTCAAAAGCTCTCAGAAAAAACTCTTGAGCTAATGGCCGACCGGAGCGAAATGAAGCTGCAGTCTTCAGTTGATATGTCAGCCTACGGTGAACTCAATAGACGAATCTGGAGTTCCTTGCGACACGACTTGCGTGCTCTTAGTACTTCACGTATTGAGGCCGCAATTGAGCGGAACCAAGGCTCTAAAGTGTTCGCAAAGGATTCGTCTATTGGGCAACACCAAATGACAAAACTGAAGACCGAAAATGGTAGCGTCATTTCATCCAAGCCTGAGATTCTGAGAGAGATCGAGAACTTCTATGGACAGTTATACACCTCGACACGTAAGCCCGCTACTAACACAGCTCAGGACATCAGAGCCAAGTTAGTCCGACACTATACCGAAGATATCCCGGACGTCAGCCTGTACGAGATTAGAATGGCCCTCAAACAGCTTAAAAACAACAAGGCACCAGGTGAAGATGGAATTACGACCGAACTTCTGAGAGCGGGTGGTAGACCGGTACTTTTAGTCCTCCAGAAGTTATTTATTATACAGAAGACCGAAGAGTATAATCGGCCGTTATGCCTAGCGTTTGTGGACTATGAGAAAGCCTTCGATTCAATCGAGACTTGGGCGGTGCTGCAGTCCTTGCAGCGATGCCAAATTGACTATAGGTATATCGAAGTTTTGAAGTGTTTGTACAGTAAGGCCACTATGTCAGTCCGACTACAGGACCAGAGTACGGAACAAATTCCATTGCAAAGAGGCGTGAGACAGGGAGACGTTATTTCTCCGAAACTGTTCACAAACGCATTGGAGGATGTTTTCAAGCTCTTGGAGTGGAAAAGATCTGGCATCAACATAAATGGCGAGTACATCACTAACCTTCGTTTTGCCGATGATATAGTCATAATGGCGGAATCGCTCGAGGACCTTAGCACCATGCTCAACGACCTCAGTAGAGTCTCCCAGCAGGTTGGTCTTAAGATGAATATGGACAAGACAAAGATCATGTCTAATGCTCATGTTCCACCTATACCGGTAATTGTTGGGAACGATACTCTCGAAGTTGTCGACAAGTATGTCTACCTAGGACAGATTGTCCAATTAGGTAGGTCCAACTTCGACAAAGAGGTGGCGCGAAGAATCCAACTCGGCTGGGCAGCGTTCGGGAAGCTTCGTCCTATCTTTTCGTCCAAAATACCGCAGAGCCTGAAAACGAAAGTTTTCAATCAGTGTGTGTTGCCAGTGATGACTTATGGAACTGAGACATGGTCTCTTACTGTTGGCCTCATTAGTAAGCTCAAAGTCGCGCAGCGAGCTATGGAGCGAGCTATGCTCGGTGTTTCCCTGCGAGATAAGCTCCGGAACGAGGAGATCCGCAGGAGAACTAAAGTGACCGATATAGCTCTTAGAGTTAGTAAGTTGAAGTGGCAATGGGCAGGCCACATCGCTCGTAGAACTGACAACCGATGGGGAAGAAAGGTTCTCGAGTGGCGACCACGAACCGGAAGACGCAGCGTAGGCCGGCCCCCCACTCGGTGGACCGACGACCTGGTGAAAGCCGCGGGGAGCCGATGGATGCAGGAGGCGAGCAGCCGCTCAAGGTGGCGTGCTCTGGGGGAGGCCTATGTTCAGCAGTGGACGTCTTCAGGTTGTTGATGATGATGATGATGATGACATTACAATATTGGTGTACGGGGAAATATTTATTACGGCTCTATCATTTACGCAATAAAATTTACTTGGTAGTAAATCAGATGTGTCAAATTAGCTGACATTTAAAAAGGTGAGTTGGTGAGATCCATTGAAGCTTGCTAATGGAGGCGTCAGCTGCGGCTGCCACAGTCACTACTACTCCAGTATGTAAACTTTACTCAAAAATAATGTGTTAGGTTGACTTCTCTGTGCAGAACTAGAAAGTACTACACGATAAACATTAAATAGTGATAAAGTTTCGGCTTTTAACCAGATTCCTCACGCATTTTATTTTAAGTACACATAGCCATCGTCATCGCCAGCTTACTGTAGTCCACAGCTGGATATAGCTCTCCAAAAGCCACTGAGCACGATCTTCAGCTCTTTTTCCCCTTATCACATAAAGATAAACTTTAGCGAAAAAACTATTAAGCATCCTCGAGACAATCAATTGCAATTGACAATCTTTCCATAATTGATTATTTTTAATGAAGCTGCAATTGAAGGCTGTTGCTCTATGAGAGCGCGATCAAGAATAAAGAAAACGATTTTCATTTGCTATCACTGACCGACAATCAACCGTCAATGCACGGTGCTTCATTCGCTGGCAATCATTCATCATTCGCCGTCAATACCGCAGTAGTATTGACAATCGCTTCAATCACCAGAGTAAACGAACAATTTTTGCATCAATGGTTATCAATCACATAACGATTATCGATTGCAATTAATCGTCTCGGGGATGCATTAGGACACCTGCAAATAAATTGTTACGACAGTCTGAAACTACCTCTATAATAATTATGATGTAGTCAAAGATTTCCTCGAATTTCTCGTAGTTTATATTTTATATCTTGACCAAAGTTTCCATGCATATAATAGTGTTATCCTTCTAGTTATTGCACTATTCCAACCAAGACAATAAAGTTATACTTACTTTGGCCCTCAATAGGTATGCCAGCTTTAGCAGCCGCAAGTTTCTGTAAGGTCCACTTCAATGAACGCAGTCTGATGAGAATCTCCTTCTTCCGGCAACGGCCCAAGCCAAGCCAATGCTTGTATTTCAGCTTTGACAGCTGCTCTCCCCAGTGACACAGCAAAAATTGATGGATGCCATCAGCATCACGTTATCAGCCGAAAGACGTCCACTGCTGAACATAGGTTTCCCCCATAAAATGCCACTTTGGACGTTTATCATAAAGGGCTATGTTGCCATAATCACTACACTTAGGTGGCGTAGTGTACCAAAAAGAACGCTGCTGTCCATTCCTTGGATATTCCTTTAGCCGGTTCTTACGGAACCTGCGGGAAGAGATGGGGCGGTCTTATTCTCACACTGGGACCATACATCCATTAATAAAGAATAGACATCCTTCTGCGCACTCTGCGCTGTGTCTCCCGCAGCATTTCATAACCTCTGTTACGACAGACATAATCCTAATTTTATCATATTTGTAAAGTGTCCGCGATGCATCGCTATATATATAGATTATTCTAACTGGATTACGCAATATTAATTGCTTACATTTACGCATTGTAATGATTGGTAATTGGTAAGATTATATCTAGAATACTTACTCTCGGGTGGTAGGTAGAAAATGCTTTGTTTGAATCACGATGTTTTCGTTGGGTTTCCCAAGAGTGTTATTAAAGTATGATTGCCCGTATTGCTACAGAAATAACTTCCCGCCTTCCTACTGAGCCTGTAGGTGTAGATAGAAAAAGAAAGAAAAGAAAGAAAAAAAAAGAAAGAATCGTTGCCCATGCTAGCACCGGTAGTACCATCGAGCAACAAACTTTAGAAAGAAATCCTTTAAAAAAATCTCTTGGAGTTTGCTGAGAACATTAATAGTGAACCGAAAGGATGAACTAGATGGACCGACGATCTAGTCAGAACCGCGGGGAGCCGATTGATGCAGGAGGCAAGCAGCCATTCAAACTGGCGCTTGGGGGAGGCCTATGTTCAGCAGTGGACGTCTTCAGGCTGATGATTATGATGATGATGATTAATCGTGAAGTTGTAGGATGAATTTTGGCTAAGTTACAAAAATATATTAATCTTTTCTCTGTTAAGTTAACTCACCAGTAACTTGTACTTGTACGTGTACTTGGCCCCGTTTTAGCTTATTTATTATACTTTCGTTAACCGCGCTACAATATTAACTGCGTACTTTCTATATTAACTACGCAAATGGTTACGATATTATACGAGTCTTTCATGGCTTGCGACATCAGTCGGCAGTCACAGCGAGTGCTGCGGCAGCCGCATACACTCGCTGATTGCTCTTTGGATAGTCCAATTAAGTAATATTAATAACTAGAACTCTGGCTAACATTGTTGCTAGTGAAATTACTGGGAAAATTAAACTTCAGAAATATAAGCTATGTGATATCTCAGGATGACGTGTGCAGTGCAGTGTCACACGAAACTTTATAATTTTGAGTACCAAGTGACACTGCAGTGGTTATGGGATGCCATATCGCTAATCATCAGTCAAATGACTAGCTCAGTCATTTACGTAAAACAAACTCTTTTCAGAGATTTTGCCCTTCACCTGTGACCTTCTCTACCTGTCGTGTAAACAGGTAGTTAGCCCTGGTCGAGGCAGTTCCATAGTATACTGGTCCTGGTGTCAGAATGTACAGGACGCTCGCTGACTTGGCTGTCTCCGCAGAAAACGGGAAGACATCGAGTGCTGGGGCTACATACATGTCTGCAAGCGAAGGGTGGCATTGACGGGCAACCGAAGTCCCGTCTAGTTGTTCTATGAAGGAATCTTTTCACCCCAAAAGCATTATTTCATCAATTGGTACAACAGCGTGAAAGACATAATCTTGCCTCAAAACGTTGCACATCAAAATGATACACTGACCGAGCGCCGCCGGCGGATACGCCCAAGTTAATGTTCCAGATCTCTATATTAGACGTACGTTATATCTTTCTGGCATTAAGATTAGCGCATAGTAGCGTTTGGCTTTCATGTCATCAGCGGGTCACGAGCGCATCGGCATTTATTTCATGAATTAGGCCAACAATCACATAACGCGGACATTCACCTCGGAAATCAATGAATAATGTTCACCTTCTCTCCCCTCTCTATTACTATCTGCAACCTTTTCTCGGTCTCTTCCTCTATTCGTTTCCCTTTCTGCACCTTCCATCTTCATTAGATTCAGATATTTATTGCTTCCATAGTGTACATAGGTGGTATTATTTGCAACTTTAACCTTAACCCCATTTTATGATACCTTTATTTTACCTTCATTATGCTGAGGTGGCCTGGGGGGGGGGTTGATTACTACATTTTTAATAGTACCCGTGTGATTAGAATGCACCATGTTCACGGGTAGACTGAAGATGCGGGTGGGTGATAAAGAAGAATCAGATAAAACTCCCGTAAGTTCCCGAAGTTTAAAGTAGTGTTTTATTACTACGATCCTATAATAAAAATGTTTAAGTTATCGTTTTATAGATATTGCTTAAAGGGTGAAAAAGTCAATTAGTACAGAATGAACAAGTAATTGAGACGCGCTCGCGAAATATTCACACTAGCGGCGTAATAAATAGTTGGATGTTGGACCAGACACAGCGGTGACGTCACGCGGCCGCGACCCCTGCCCCTGCCCCCACACACGAAGCTGCACTGTTGTAAGAAAAAATACAATATGTTAAGATAATAAACTTATGAAATGATGCGAGATTACATTATCATAATCATAATCATAATTATTTATGTCATAATATTCATTACATGTCAAGTTTTTTACAATAAAAATATAAATATTTAAGTACTTATATAAATTAATAAAATTATAAATGTATTTGTACGATTAAGTATCATAATGATTCTCTATTAGGGTTCAAATTAAGTTATCCGTCACAATGCTTAAAAGAAAGCTTAAGTTGATTACAACCCGTGAAGAAGAAGCTCCAAGCAGCCTTATGGGACAGAATAAAGATATAGCCGTGAATAGCCTGATATAAAACCATTGCATTGCTGTCTTTTTAAATTACCATAATTTGGAAGATTCAATGAGAGGAGAAAAGATTTCTTTCACCAAAACAAGAAGAAACCTTCTTACGCATTTTGATGTAGCCATCGTCAAATAGCCCATTGTAACTTAACACTAGCCAAACAATAGCTAATTTAAACAAAAAAAAACACGTTTAATTAGTTTTACATTAACCCTTTGCTGGTGCACCATTAAACCCCCTCCATCAGTCCACCGACTAGCTCGGGACACGGGCGGTGTTAGTGCACGTATTCATTAAACTGCGTCAAACCAAACCCTACACTGTAGATTCTCTACGACAGTGAAAATCCAGTGACAGGATACGCACGATGTGTAGAGGAGCAGGATGCTGGTGGCGAAGCTCGGGCGGGTCGGGCGCAGGAAACATCGGAAAGCCGCCCGCGCCGTGAAGCTGAGTGGGGAGACCGCGGGCGGCGAGTGGCGGCCAGTGAGACGCGCGTGGCTCCGCCGGCGCACTCGGTCTCGCGCGCCCACCTCGCTCGCTCGTGTCTGCGCTCTGTGTCTGCCGCGCTCCACGCTCCCGTGAGTTTCGTCTCTCGCCGCCTCTTGCTGCCTCTCGCTGCCTCTCGCCTCTCGCCGGCTGGTAACGTACCGCACACACGACTCGGCGCCGGGCCCGGCCCGCTTGCCTCACGCCGCAACCTCGCTCGACATCGGTTTCGTCACCGGCTACGATAGAAACCGATTTCGATCTACACTCCACACATAATCAATTTAGTTGAGCGGTGAGACTTGAGGTTCGACAGCAGCCTGTGACCCCGCCGTCTGTGTGATGTGCATCACAACGAACGCCCTGCAAGGTCACCTTCGTCAGACAGGTGATTCCCATTACCTAATGTCGATCCGCTCGACTACAACTCTACATTGTTTACATTACGTAATCAGAGAGACAACACTACACATAGTTCATAGTTCTACACATCACGGCATGGTGGGTGTTGCTGTTGTATCTTTCCCCTTTCAGATTTTCGGAGAACTCGTACTACATGATAACGACAAGCGTTTCTTTTTGTTTGTACAAGTCAGTTCAGTGGTTCATTTGACCGAAGTACCTATCGTTTGGTCATTTGACCGATTTCGTTATTAGAAATTGATAGATTTGATAAACGTTGCACTTTGACCTGGTTCCGGTCAAAGTTGTAAGCAGCCATGTCGCGGGTCGCGGGGAGGGAGGAACGCAAGGGTCGGAGGCCAAGGTCGCGTCCCCACGCCACCGCTGCCACGCCACCAGCCGCAGCGCCTGCGCGTTCTCTTGGCGGCTTCACGCAATATTCACATAAAAACTAAAATTAATTGCCGTTAAATTAATTCAAAACTAATTAATACAATAATATTCCGGCGACATTGACAGTCGAAAGCGAATGGAATCGCTACCGCGGCCGCGAGCGGACCGCGCGGCTGCGGTGCGGCGGTGCCTTGCAACACCGGCGCGGCTCGGTGCCGGCGACTCCATCAGCTCGTTTTGTTTTCGATGAGTGTTACGTATTCGGCATACATTCTCTAATTTTACTTTCGAACATCCCCATACATTAGATGCTCCACGGCGCCTCGGCTAGCGCTCGCCGGCTGCATGCTTGTAACTCGCTCACGGATCCTACATACGCGCGGGACAGCGCCGTGTGGAACGTAATGTCCAAACTCATTAATTCGTGAAGTCATGGTCTAATTAGAAGAGATTCTTGTTCAGATTTGACGTTATGTGTATCCTTAAACTAAATCTAATCCAACCACAACTTACTCTATCGTGGCCCTTAAATGAAATCACATGCACTTAGTACGCCGGCTGTCACTCTGTCACGCCTTGTCGGCCACCGTCCTTGGCGACTCATTACTTTATCAAGGGTGGGCATCATTCACATCTCAAATGCACAAACACGGACAACAAGGCATATTATAGGAGATGATCACATCATATTAGTAAACTAGACGCGAAACAAACGGCAGATCACTGGATTGAAAATCACTTGCCCTAATAAGGTATGCTTCCCGCATTAGATAAGAGCCGTTCCCCACGACACTTCTAGATATTAACGCTCTCTTTTTTCACTATCGCTCTATCTTATCATCATCATCAACAGCCTGAAGACGTCCACTGCTGAACATAGGCCTCCCCAATAGAGCGCCACTTTGAGCGGCTGCTTGCCTTCTGAATCCATCGGCTCCCCGTGGTTCTAACCAAATCGTCGGTCCTCCACCTAGTTCCCGAGGCCAGCCTTCTGGTTCTGAGTCTTCTGGTTCACGGTCGACACTCGAAAACCTTTCTTCCCCATCGGTTGTAACATTAGTTCGGGAATCGTCTGTAGTAATGAGTTAGGGGAAGTGGTACCTCAGCGGCAGGATGAGGCGGCATGTTTCAGAATAGTTCACAGTTTCCACACCGCACCGCACCGCGCGCCGGCCGGTTACAAAACTGTTTCAAGTTTAACTAATTGTTCTTGCTTCTTTATAACATGACCAATGAATGTTCCGTCGTGTTAGCAAGCCTCGATCCAAGCGGACGTGTGAGTCAATATTCATACACAATACAATACCGTTTAATAACTACAATCATAAAATGTAAAGCATACTGTGTAATAAATATTTTTCTATTTATGTAATGTGCCATTCAAATTCAGTTGTTTACTTGGTTTTTTTATTGTTTTTTTTTTATTACTGTGTTCGTTGACCCAGTAGTGGGCTAGTTGACCTAGTAGTACTATAATAATACTGTTACGTACTTTAATCGTTGCCTTACAAAATAAAGTAACTCTTGTAATTTTACGTGGTGTGTAATAAGTTAACATATAGCCCTCGACTTCGTCTCGGGCTTACATTTGTCTACTCGTTTGTAAAAACCAACTTACCGCCCTTATATCATAAATAACTATTTCATCTGGGATACATAATTACGTTCTTATATAGAGCATATACAGCAAACTTGGGATGCGATGTAGAAACGTCATTTGTGCCTACCTATATAGGTTACACTTTCGAAAAGTCCTTCCACAACACGGTACTTTGGAATCCTATATCTCTGCTAATATGCATGTAAAACGAATTAATATTAGTAAAACGATAATTGTCTGTTTATGCAGCTTTCATGTCAAAATTATTAAACTAATGTGGATGGGATTTGTCACTCAGATTCCTTACGCTATCGAGACAAACTTAAAATGCTGTTATTCTGAAAAGTTAAAATATTCTACAGAAAAACGGATGAGTTGTGGGAATCCGCGGGGCACCACTAGTCAGTGAATAATAGTGAGAGGAGAACTAAGTAGACCACGCACGGTTGCCTTGCGAAAGATGACCTGCGACCTGCGACCTGTCGCACAGACACCGCACGTCGCGTGTCGCACAGAACAAAGCGCACAATTAATTGAGTAATGTTCGGTCGGCGGAACGAATGGTGTGAGACGCTTATAGCCATGACTGATGTTATTGGCGCCGGTTGCTCTCCGGCACAGAATTAATAAGGCTGCAATATGTGCAATCTAGGATGCAGCTTTGTTGCCAATTATAATAAACAAATCAATAACAGTGTAAAGGAAAATTTTGAATCACAAATGGAGTTGGAACTCCCATCAATCCGTTGCTAAAGCCAGGACATGCTTTTCTAAGGTGTCGTCACAAGTGATTTTAGTCCTTTATCATTCACCTTATACACCCAAATTACGCTTGCGGGGTTGTTACGTTGGTGCGTCATCAATTTGTGATACTTTTGAGAAATATAATAAAAGTAGCGTCGCGGATTCATCCGCAAATTACTTTTTGTACTAGTTTTGTTTAGGGCTATATTGTAAATCACTAGAAAGTATCCAATATCGTGACACGGTGATGCTGTGAGTGTAGACCACAAACAAACAAACAGATATTCAGTAGGTACCTAAGCATAGCGACATCTTGCAAGTCCACCTGCAGATTACTCGTTTTTTTTTGGTGACTATAACAACCCGTACGAGTAGTTATTGTAGTCAACTTGTATGAAAATATTATACTTTGACTGGCCTGTTAGCTCAGTTGGTAGTAGCTCTGCCTTCTGAACGGTCGTGGGTTCGATTCCTATCCAGGACAAACATTTGTGTAATAAACAATGAACATAGGTGTTTGTTCTGTGTCTGGGTGTTAACTATATGTTGTATGTATGTATTTACAAACAATAAGTATTTAAGTATTCTATCAGTTATCTGGTTCCCAAAGTACAAACTTGGGGTTAGATGGCGCTGTGTGAAATGTCCACACATATTTTTTTTTTTATTACACACATATTTACACTTCAACACAAAGTTCAAGCAAAAGACATCGACGCGCGGTCAATCTTGTACGTGGAGCTTTAATAAATTCATTTGAATTTGGTTGGTACTAAAGCAAATTACACCCACAGTAAAGCTTGACCATATAATCGTTAAAATTAAGTAACGTTTGCTGTGGTCATCACTTGGATGGATGACCACTACAGAAAGTGGTATAAACTGAGCGGTACCGTGCTTCGGACGGCACGTTAAGCCGTCGGTCCCGATTATTGTTGTAAAAATATCAGTCGGCCTAAGATCTCTGACAATAGGGCTGAGCACTTACAACGAAAAGAAATAAATAAAAACGTAAAGACTTCGGACTAAAAGCACTATAGACTTACCACTTTGAATTTAAAAAAAAGTAACACGAAATCACAAAATCATACCAAATTACACCCAAATGACCAGTATTTGTGCAGCAAACAGGAGCAATGTCTACTAAATACGCGCTCTGTCTGTTTAGTCTAACGATTACATCTATACGCTCCCGGTCTTAGAATTTAAAACAAAAATTATGCAAGATTATTGAATGGCTTTCCTATTTCATATTAGTTTTACACACGCTGTTGTTTTTAATTTCTGATTTTGAGTTCTGAGTTTTCTTTCTAGTGTGAGTATAAGACGTAGGCGTTTGGTATACCTAGATCACGGTGGCGGCTGCGGTGCTAACTCTACCACAAACATTTATCCATGCGATTAGCGTTGTTTGTGTGCCGATGTTACGTCAAACATTGTACGTGCCGTGGAAAAAGGATATTTTAGATTATTCGTAGCCTGGAGTCACCTTCTGTATACTTATTGAATGATTAGCTACATGATTATTGAAATCATCGCTCGCTACTGTACTTTGGTCTCCCCCATAGAGCACTACTTTGGCTCGCCGCAGTTTGATCAGGTAGACGGTCCGTCTAGTGGAGTGTTGGCCTGCGCTACGTTTTTCAGTTCATGTTCACCACTCAAGAACCTTTCTTCCCCATCAGTTATGTGCATTGCCTTTTCTTAAGAGCTAGTTTGGTGACTATAGTTTTTCCACAATCACTGACACTGACTGAAATGGCACTGTTTTACCGATTTGTGTCAAGTGAATATAGCTTAACAATAATTATAATTCCGTGGACCGCGAAAAGGTGAAATAAAATTGGAATCGAGTCCAAGGTCATTGACCTCGGTCGGTCACCGCTCGATTTGGCATTTCCCTGCGGCTGCTGGCAGCTGCCACCACTGGACGACCACGTTATATGTCTTAGCTGGCCTGTATACAAATATATTGGTTTATGAACTGTTGTACGTAGAGCTGTTATGTCATATGTTTTTATGCTTGTTTCGATCGTTGCACCTTGAATTATTGAAAGTTATAAGCATGTTTTTATAGTAAAATATAGTTTGAGTACTACCTCACTTGATGATAGGTGATGATGCGGTCTACGATGATACTAGCTGAGTGTCTTTAAGTCACGAGTATTGTCATAATAGACTTATGTACGGTAGCCCACTAAAAGTATATCACTATAACCATGCCGCATAATATACAGCATACTCTGCCGAATCACAGTTCGAAGCGCAGTAATTTTTCTTGTTGAAAATGAAAACATTTTTCTCGGGTGGATAATAATTTCTACCTCATGTGACTTTGCTGTAATCAGAAGAGCAATTCTGGTAAATTTTATCGTATTTTTAGTCGTGATATTTTAATCTCGTTTACAATGTCAATATTTATCGTTTTGTCTTCAAGCGAGTGAGACCACTCTGCTCTGAATAGCCTCAGGACGCTACTCACAACTTGATTTTTGTTATTTAGTAGAATGTTATATGAACCTCCTTGGTAAACAATTATAGCAAACATAAATTGTAAACGTAGAAACGCGATCGTTTCACATGTTCCGTTAAAGATTGATTTATTAGTTAGACCTTTAAACGAGAGAAGGGTGGCCAACTTTGCAACACATCCTTGGGTTTTCTGTCAAATAATATTAGTTATGAACCAAATTTTGTAACTTAGTTGCGTAGTCTGACTAAACCACCATCAGTTCACATTAAACATGCTCCAGATATCTGCGCTACAGGATCAGGAAAATATATACCCGTGGAACAACTGTCCGAATAATGGGAAAAACATTTATTTACGTTACGACAGGACAGACCGGACTACGAGAATCGGCTACTATAGGTAAAGTAAACTTGAAAGCACAATTGTTACTTCATCAGTATTAATTGCATTATTAACCTGCTAATTAAATGAAATAGAATAATGCACTACACGTTGCAAATGAAACAGTCAGTAAACGGAAAGTAATGTAACATTTGGCGTTGGAAAGCGAGCGCGGCGCGCGGGTGTTACACAAATGTGCTGGTGCCAAGGTTCGGGGGAGTACTCGTTGCAGTTGCACCGATCTCCAGCTGCAGTCATGCTGGAGGCCTTACTTTGTATAAAAATATAAGCGACATTCTGCAGTTGCTTATATAATTCTTATACACGAGAATTTTCCGCAAAGCTCATCATTTTTCAGGTCAAAAAACACACTACACTATGCAAAATTCAATTAGTTGAAATAGCCGTTTTGGCGTGAAAGCCAGTCAAACAAAAAACAAAGTTTTAGTTTTAAATACCTATGAGTACGAATACTGATAGAGATTGCAATAGTATTACACTACAAGTTCAAAACTAATAAGTAGGCACTAAAATACGCGACGCACTCAGTCTAACTTATTTGACATTGAATTGTATACAATTGTAGGTATTACGATATAATTTGAAGTATCCAACCTGCATCTCGTGACACACCGGACACAAGGCGAGTGCGTCGTGAGTGACGTGTGTGGCGTGACAATAGCATAACGACGACCAAGTTCAAGGTCACGCACTACTCATTGTATTTATTGAATAATGGGTTCTCATCTCGGCTTAATAGAGTCCGTTCTCGCATACATTACACACTCAAATGATGAGCACTCAAGATCTCGTACGATTCCATTCATTTGAACACTCTAAGAATGTCAGCCGTCACACGCAGTGTCGCGCCTTCATATGTATCCTAAACATTCCAGACATAGTTTAATATGCATTGATTATGCCAAACATTTTAAGCTTAACGTTTGCTGACTGAGAAACATTTGCAATTGTTTGCAACTTTAATATAAAATAGGACGGCACCGTACTCCATATCTACCGAGGGATCTCGTAATAGCTGACTAGGGAACAATTATGGGCATAGCACCGAATAGTATTTTTCTTATTCTTCTAGGCATGTGGGCAAAGGTTTTGACTTGGCTTTACAGTTAAGTTATTGTCTGAGCACAACAGTGAGGACCGGCGGCTAACATTCGCGAACGTTGCTAACTTTACCGATCAGTTAAGGGCAGCTACTTCAGCTTCGGTATGAGCGCTACAACACCAAGTAGCGACGAAAATAACCAGCGATCATTCTACCAACGATGGTTCCCGAAGAGGGTTACCGTCAGGCAGGCCACAGGCCACATCGCTCGTAGAACTGACAGCCGATGCGGGAGAAAGGTTCTCGAGTGTTGAAGGAGGAAGACGCAGTTTAGACCCCATACTAGGTGGATATTGACGATCTGGTCAGAACCACGGAGAGCCGATGGCTGCAAGAGGTAAGCAGCCACTCAAAGTGCTTCAGACTGTTGATGATGAGATGACGAACTGACCACTCATAAAAAGCAGCGTTGCAGCATAATTATTGATACCACCTAGATGGACCAAAGCAGGCTGAAGATGAAGATTCTAATCTATTCATTTGCGAACGGATGTTACGAAACCGAGCCTAGAACACACTAGTCATAACATACATAGCGTGATCCATTCCCGAGCAGTCACTATTGCATACTTTCTAATAGGTATAAGTTATTAAAATAGTATATTATAATCTATAATGTCAGTACATAGACCGAAGTGGCTCTGAATGCGGTTACATAAACAGTGGTGTGCACTGTGCAGTAGTAGGCTGGCGTCCACTTCACATCCTGGTCGATGGGTGCGTGACGCAACTCTGCCGCCCAGTCTCGGCCGCGGCCGCGCGCTGACCTTAAACAGGTAGGACTGCTCGGGTGAGGCTCGAGTGGCTCAAGCGGATCCAGAGCAGCTCAAGAGCGGTTCGAGGGCGGCTCGAGGGCGGCTCGAACGCACGGTTTTTATTTACATTTTTATACTTTTTTTTTTTTTATTGTTTATAGGCAAAGCATTTGACCACTGTCTCACCTGGTGGAAAGCGATGACGCAGTCTACGATGGAACATGCTTGCCTAGAAGATACCTGTTCACTCTCGTCTTGAAAGGGTACCTACCTTGTAAGGTACATACCTACGTGAAGTGATTCGTTCTTGCCAATTAATTTCATGTGCACAGTACACACAAATATAATATAAAATGCACGTTTCTGCACATGTCCAACTACATCTGATAAACCCAGTCTGTGTAGTAAATTATAAGTAATTCATCAGTGGTATCGTTAGGATGCGTCTCTACTTGATACTCAAAACGCGTATTGCTGTCTTTTCCTTTCATACAATCAAATTATCCCGCTAAATTAATAATTTCTGCGGGAAAACTGGTAATATGCTAGTTACTCTTAAAATCATGGTTTTATAATTATAAAAGATACATGTACTATGCATGTATGTAGATCAGAGTCACCAGGTCGCCCGCGGCTGCATGCGGTCACTCGTGCCGTCCGTTACGTCACACCGCTGTACTTTCCTCGCGCACGCACACATACAAACCGCCGCGCCGTAGTTACTACGCGCGCGCACACACGTGCATCGTTACCACACTTTATGGCGTTAACTGTTACAAAATAAGATACATTGAGGTCGAACCAATCAATCCGTAAGCTTCCGAAATTTAATGTGACATCATAACTCTTGTACAGTTTAAGGTTTTTTTAAAGAGTGTTGACATTGAATAGGTCCTGAATACGAGGTTAATAAACAAAATAAATGTATATTTGTGGTGAGTAGACTAAAAACTGTATATTAGTATAATACTTACTAAAGTTAAGTTAAAACTAAACTCTGTGAAGGTGTTAGGTCAAGTGACGAACGCACTTTTATAAAGTATCCACTTAATGAGCTGTTCAAATTGTGCGACACACTTGTTAGTTTCTCAATACATTTTGACCTCTTGTTTAGTAAACATTGGGTAAATATCATTTATTAATGGAACCAAGAGTTTACATGTGTTTTCGATTAGGTAAAGTAATGCCATGCGTATCAACACAATTATCACCTATATTTCGGTTCTAATTATTTTATTTAAAACTATTCGGATTCATGGCGATTTGGATGCTTAGCATAATCAACGGACGTACACTGGTGATTATAATATATAACTTACGTAAGATAATATCAATTATATTACATATGGTAAATATGAATCTATTTAATAAATGTAATGTGATTAATAGTATATTATGGAGCTAAGACATGCTCTTCTAAAATCTGAATGATTTCTGTTCGTACATTAAATTAATAAAAATAATTAACCTTTACACAATCCGTTATCCGTGTAATTAATATATTTAAATATCAAGGTGATGAGCGATGGACGTGTCAAGGATCAATAAATGCGTGCTCTACTTTTCAAAATCACCATTTTGTTCATTTATTAGTTAAACCAGAAATAAGTTGGATTGCGCCACACCTTTATGCAAATAAAGAAGCGGCTCATTCTAACTTGTTTCTTAAAAAAGGTTGTCGATATCGGATAGATACGTTAAGAGAACATTATCTTCAATTCAAATAATCTATAGAACTCTACATTGGTAGCTACATAATTCTAACATGTGCTCTATATACTGGGTGGCGCAAAAGTAAAGACCCTATTTGGTTCAGCTATAACATTTTTTCTAAATTAGAAAACTAGATTTAGGTTTTTTTAAATGTATATTTGTGCCATTAAATTTCGTACCATTAGGATTTAAAGATGATGTCTTTTAAATGGTGACCTCCAGAGTTGATACACATTTGAGCCCTATTTATGACATTTTGCATAACTTGCCGTAACACTTCCTGCGATATGTTCGTTATTTCTTAACGAATGTTTTCTTTTAGAGCTGCGAGAGTCTGTGGCTTGTTCACATACACCCGAGATTTCAAAAAACCCCAAAGAAAGAAGTCTGGACTGGTCAGATCGGGTGATCTTGCAGGCCAAGGCAAATCGCCAAAACGAGAGATAACTCGGCTTGGAAAAGCGTCCCTCACTAAGTCCATAGTGTCGCGCGCTGTGTGTGCCGTAGCGCCGTCTTGTTGAAACCAGATGTGCTCCAGCCCCAATTCGTCCAAACTGGGTATCAAAAACTCACGTAACATGGTTCTGTAGCGTTCTCCAGTGACAGTTATCGCATTGCCTCCAGCGTCTTCGAAAAAATAGGGTCCGATCACTCTGTCAACACAGATGCCACACCATACAGTAACTTTTAGTGGGTGTAGAGGTGTTTCTTGAATAATGCGCGGATTATCAGTGCCCCAGAACCGAGTATTCTGCTTATTGACATGCCCTGAGAGATGGAAATGCGCTTCGTCACTCATAACCAATTTTGAAGGAAAATCATCTTGCAAAATGTCATAAATAGGGCTCAAATGTGTATCAACTCTGGAGGTCACCATTTAAAAGACATCATCTTTAAATCCTAATGGTACGAAATTTAATGGCACAAATATACATTTAAAAAAACCTAAATCTAGTTTTCTAATTTAGAAAAAATGTTATAGCTGAACCAAATAGGGTCTTTACTTTTGCGCCACTCAGTATAACCATAACTATAATAGCGGTACCAAGTACAACTATGTGCACTGCATCCAAGTGGGGGCGCGGCCGTGGCGGGGCTCCAACGGTAGCCGGGATGAGACTATTCAGTGATGTACAATACAACAATTTTCAATCTCGGACGGAACTGAAACGCGTCGTGCGACGGAGCGCGACAGTTTTGGTGACTGTTGCGCAACCCGGTCATCACGCGACTCCAAAACTGTCGTGCGATGGGTGCAGCGGCACTTAAAATACCATTCTATACCGCTGAGACAAATAAAGTCAAAAAACATGACGTTATGTCACCCGCTCCCAGCGGGCTTATTATCCAATCGTTACTCGACTAAGCAAGTTCTCACAGTTCTCAGTGAATCATATTTAGAATGTAGCTCCGTATTGCAAACTTCTTTCTCTATTACGATTATCGGCTAGATGTGCTCTCGGTCCGAGCGGCCCGGTCCCACTCGCTTGACCCACTACGCGCTGTAATCGGTGAAGCAGACTGGGTTATCGCGGGCTAGAGCTACACCTGGCTGTGACGTGCGCATACGTCACTGCACCACGCGCGGGGGGAGGGGGGTGGGGGGAGGCGCGCCACTTTCGCTGACGGAAGGAGGTCGCTGAGAGGGAAAGGGGCAAGCACACAGGCGCACCCGCACCGCGTGCACACACACACCCGCACACAGGTGCAGCTGTTTGTATGATATAACGCCCCGGCACCGCTCCCGCACCGCTCCCGCACCGCTCCCGCACTGCTCCCGCACCGACTACTGTACACAGACAAATTAAACTAACGCTATTTATATTATTTATTATTGACGTACTATTAATAGCATTGGTTTTTATTTTGAGCGACATAAACTAGATCTACAAAGGAATGAAAGTAGGCTACCGTTACGAAACGAACGCGCATACAAAATTATCACAGTAAAAAGGTTGAAAATATCAAAAAGATGCGCATAGTAATGATAATGACCTAATGACGCAAACAGCGCGCGGTTGTCGCGTACCACCTTGGAATGGCAGATGGGTGACGGAGAGACGTTGTCGGCATAATGACATGTCGCTCTATTGTTATCGTAAATCTTGTTGTCACCGGAGACGTTGCAGCTATGTAATTGCTTAATTTAAGCCAACATCGGAACATGGTGTTGTAACACTGACCCACACGCAGAACTCATCTTACAAAAGGCGCAATTACTTGAAATGACTCTTGTTTACTCGCCCGGGCAAGCAGGAAACAGTCATGCAATAACTTCAAGTTAAATTATGCGAACACTATTTTATATACACTATTTCTCACAATATTTTACAAGGAAGCTGCTTAATGTTTGCTGGATGAATATTTAATGTGCGTGCTTGAGTATGAATGGCGAAACTGTGGCAACAACATTTTTGAAGTGGCATGATGCGATGCGACGCGACGCGACACATTCCCGAGCGACTGCGACTCCACTCTGGTTTCCTTACAGCAAACAGCTTCAAATCGTTTTGCGCAATAATTACATGTACTTTAGTTGACTTTCATTTCTATTACCGGTCTGTTGTGCGCCGGCGCCGAGCTAAACAAAAAAACATTTAAACTAGTTTCAGCGGCTATAGTGTTATGTTATATATAATTTGTTGCTTATTTTATTGTATCTCTGACTCACAGACATTTAATTATCTGTGGTTTCACTCAAAACTTTTACGTCACAATGCATACAATACGATACGTCACACAGCATTCTATGGATAACCACAGAATATGACTGTATGACCATTGTATGTAAATATTTCCCGAGATATTTGGTGAGCACCTTTGCCCGGAAATGTATAGAAACTCGTGACGAAGTACGTTACAACTTCCTAGACAATGCACACAGTCTTAGAATTGTATTGTTGTTGCCGTCCGACATGGACGTGGACATGGATTATTTCATAATAAGAAATTATTTTGCATGCTGATAGGATATTTATAGAAACTGAAGCTTCGGAAACTTCTCTTGAAAATCAGTTCTTAATCTAGGAATACCGTGGCGTTGTCAGATGACACGTGCTCAAACACAACCCTGCCATAAACAAAGTTTAACCTTGGAGACGCAATCTTATTTATTTATACAAACAAATATATGTTTATGCGAACACTATTTCACACTATTTTCACTTATTTTTCACTATTTTATTTTAAGTGATAACTTAAAAATATTTTTTTCCCTAAAATAACTTTAAAAATCGTGTCATTACTACTCCTTTTTTAAAGACCTTGTTTTTTGCACTGCCTTGTACCAAATCTCAATCATGCAAATTAGCCTTCATTATATAAACACCGTTTGATGATGTCGCAAGCAGCTCGCTCGCAGATACGATGGCGCACATTAGGGTCGTCGCAACCTGGCCGCAGTCACCCGGCATGCCGGGGCCATACTCGATACGGACGCGTTATGGTAACTAGTGCGCTGACCCGCTTATATGACCACTAACCTATTCTCTCTACTCCAATGAGCACGGATAAAGTACTCTACATAACCTACCGCAACCAGTGACCAAACGAAACAAGCCTGTAGTGAGTTCGCCTTTGTAGTGAAGTGGTTGAGCGTGTCGGGAGTATTTGTTTAGTCTGGGTAAAGTAGAAGTGTGGTCTTCGTAGTTCCTGTGTCCCTAGATACAGGGAATCCTAGTAAGGGTCAAGGATTTAGGGTTCAGAATCTATGTATGTGATAGTTGGGCGTTCCTAATTTAATTTACCGGTAGTGGGCTGAAGCATTTGGACTGTCTATAGGCCACCGCGGCTAGTATACAGTCTAAATGTTCTTTGTAGTAGGTAGTGTAGCTAGTTTACTAGTTTTTATTATTGTAGTAGTTAGTTTAAAGAATAAAGTCACGTTGCCCTCTAAAAAAATTACCAATTGTTTTTAATAATTTTGTGATAGATCGCGTTTAGCAAATCATTAAAAATTCATCTTTTCGGTCTTATTATGGGAACTTTCCTAAAAACTGCTCCCATAAATGTGGATAAAGGATAGGAGGACAGACAAACTTTTTGAGTTCTATACGGAATGTCCTCTATCGCAGCAGATCAGTTCCATCGTTACTCGACACGGTAGATATTCGATTCCATCTCTTATTCTAGTACTGTGTCAAAAGTAGTGCATTCCCGACAAAAATTTAAAAAAAACTTGTACCCGATGTGGCACGCCGTCGCGTAGAGCGTCTACAGATGTGCTACGAAGTATCCGTAGAGGCACGCGTTGATGTCTTTTACTCGCAGTCGATGCTACGCGATGTTTTTTCCAAAGATCTCCACCAGCGCAGTGTGTTGGTAGTTTTCGGAATATAGAAACAAAATCTTTCTTCTTGCTTAGGCAAGTAGTTTTCCTTTATGTCCGAATTTTTGTAGCGCTCAAAGGCTTCTGACTTGGGTTAACTACGCTGTCTTACCACAACAGCCGACATCGACGGCTTGACGTGCCATCTGAAGCACGGCAGCGCTTAGTTGTAAATAACACTTTTGTAGCGGTCACCTATCCAAATGATGACTGTAGCGAACAGTGCTACGGATTTGACCTTCACTATGAACTCTGGACAGACGCAAATAGAAGCACGTGATATCCGCGCCATTAAAGAAAATATCTGTAATGAGCCAAAATGTATATTGTTGTCTCACTCACACCTATACCTGTGACAAAAAATAGTGAATAATAGTCCCTAGCTTTTAACAGAATCACGTTCGTAAAGGCGCGCGTTACACAATAAAACTCAAACCAAGTAACAACATGCGTCATTTTTGACAACAAAACAATTATGTTTTTTCTTGTTTTAAAACAAGTGTTAATGTTATACGTAAACAAGAAACGATACTTGTACCTACATTTTTTGTTTAACTTTAAAGTTGGTAATTTTCCTGTGAATATTTATTATTTTAGTTATAAGTGAAGACAAAGGCTAGTAGCCAGCGGTCGTTGACCCGCCGTGTAGTGTTGTGCTACCGGATCACTTCTTGTCGCTCGAGAACAATAAGGCTCGCTCGTTGCACCATGCTGCTGGGTTTACAACACAGTGTGCACTCACTATTTAAATGAATGAATGAAACGGAGTTCTTAATGAAACTTTTATCTACATTAGAAGGATCAATCCTTATTCGTTTTAAAAAAAAACTACGAAAAAATGCTTCTAACTAATAAAACATTTGGAATATATACTGACCGCGTTGAACTATAGACGACATAAAATGATCCGGATGCAGCCGACATGTGGGCAGCATTGCCACGTTGTATTGTAATGCTGATTCGTTGTGCTAACTATGTACTGAAACTTTGATTAAGCATCGCGTCTACTAAGTCACAGATCAGGAAAAAACTAATGCTTTCGCGACCGTAATTTTTATTAAAGCGTAGACTATGTGCTGCGGTAAATATTGGATAACATTTATAAAAGCCAAAAGTTAATTCTAATGTTGTGTTGCTTTTACGCCTGTTGATCGAAACCAATCTGGTGGAAATTTTGCAGATGGTTGCACGGACAATTAGGACTTCTCGCGACAAATGGGTAATTTTTGGATACCTTTAGTCATCATCATCATCATTATCATTAACAGCCTGAAGACGTCCACTGCTGAACATAGGCCTTCCCCAGAGCACGCCATTTTGAGCGACTGCTCGCCTCCTGCATCCATTGGCTCTCCGCGGCTTTCACCAGGTCGTCGGTTCACCGAGTGGGGGGCCGGCCTACGCTGCGTCTTCCGGTTCGTGGTCGCCACTCGAGAACCCTTCTTCCCCATCGGTGGTCAGTTCTACGAGCGATGTGGCCTGTCCATTGCCACTTCAACTTACTAACTCTAAGAGCTATATCGGTCACTTTAGTTCTCCTGCGGATCTCCTCGTTCCGGAGCTTATCTCGCAGGGAAACACCGAGCATAGCTCGCTCCGTAGCTCGCTGCGCGACTTTGAGCTTACTAATGAGGCCAACAGTAAGAGACCATGTCTCAGTTCCATAAGTCATCACAGCCTCTAATACCGACACCTTTAATAGGCATACAAAATTAAACGACCTGTATTTGCATTGATCGTGTATATTAAGTGTTTCTAGATCTCAGGTTGTCGCGGAGACAGGTTCTATAGCGGTGCTGCCATGTCGTAACCCGAGCGAGTATTAATAAAAAGGTTTCACAAATGGCAACACCAGGGGTCAACGACCCATCGCGGCACTATTTTGAAACGTGTGCAACACTTTATAAGCAAATAATCTTCTTGTTGCCATCCATTGCATAGCGCAACGCAGGCTAGTTCGATATATTTCACTGGAAATTTTCCCGTAAAATTTCGTATGATTTTAAAATTAATTAATAGTACAGTATATCGTATAGTTGATTTCATTTATACTCTTTTTTTCGCCAGATTTATCTTATTATATTTAGAAGTAGTTATGTAGCAGTTCCTTTTGTAATCTACTATTGAAAAAGATTTTATGGAAGATTTTGGTGAATATTCTTTTACTAGCCTAGTAGTTTGAATAGCTACAGTGTTGAAGGACACATAGAACTAAAACACATAGTGGTTGCATGCACACTACTGCTTGGCGGCAGAATATTTGGCAAAGTGATCGGTACAGCTACCAGCGGTCGCAGACCTAGTGCACTATACTGGAGCACTATAATTTAATTTCCAAGAAGTGTAATTACCCTTCTTGTGCGACTCCGCCCAATGCGAACGGGTTCACTTTTACTGACGTCCTTGCGCCTGCGCCCGCGCCTGCGCCACCCGCGCCGCGCCACTCACCCGCGCCCGCCTCACATATTACATCATTATAATATTGCGTAAACAAGGAAAACACACTTCTCAGGTTTAAATTAAATAACTTAAGATAAACTAATAATGCTCTGCATAATAAAAGATGCCAGAAAAATAAGATTTCGTATAAAATACTGTTTTTATTATAAGCGTCCGTCGTTCGGCAATCTTATATGAGCAAGGTCAACTAGTATGGAAATCGAACAATTTTTCTTACGATAGAGGTATTTTAAAGCGGTTGCAAATGTTTTAAATTATTCCAAATTATCCTTTTTATTCAAAGAACTTAGCCACTGATTAGTTTATTTATATAGAATGTAATTAAAAGGAAGAGCATCCTCACATCGTTTAGTGATACATTTTCTACGCGTCGTTGCAATCAACTTGTCACTCAAGTATTATTGCTGTATTGCTAGCTCTTTCTTTCGCACGGACAAATTGTGTTCATTGCACCTTATTACACTCATTTTAAGTAGATCTCTTTTGAGAAGCTATTGCCCCATATTCCCTTTTAGATTTACATGCTACGTATGCCTGAGTTAACAGTTTGTATAGGCTTGCCCTCGGCTCAGGTCCCGCCTAGTTACATAACACCCTGTATGAAGCAGTGCGCAGCGTTCACTGTGGCTACAGATGATACGATCTCTTCCTGCTCTTGTTCGCACTTTAGAAAGGCTAACAAACCTATCTTATTGCATATAGCTATTACATTACACAACCATTGCGTTTTAAGTTTGGCCTAACAAGATTGTACATTTGTAGGATATCCTTTTGATTCTGTTATAAAATATGCCTGCTAAAACTAATGCTACATTTGCGTTGTTCTATGGAACAGCTGTGGCTCATCTGTATGAATCCCTCAGAGGATCTGTGTTGAGAAAAAATCCAAATGAATCCCACAGTGGATCCAAGTCAAGGGAACCAAGTGGACGGAGAGGAAATTTGCACTTGCTTTGACAGCAGTGGAGCAAAACATCGTGAGGAAACCAGCACTTTCAAGAATCACTTTCAAGAACATGCGTCTCCCACCAACTCGCACTTGTCGAATGAACTTAGAAAAAATATGTTAAAGCCATTTTATTTATCAGGCTAATTACTCAAAACCAGAAATTAACCTAAGCTCATAAAAATTCCGATAATCTTGAATTTCCGTGTCAGGTCAGCCTTGGAGTTAGCTGCTGGCGATTGAAACACTCGAGTGCCAGACTACGTCAATTCAAACACGCACAAACTTACCGGCAATGAGCTCATTTTTTCTCGTTAATATTATTGAAAAGAAGATGGTTAGATTCAGTTCTGCTTGTGGGTGTTCCGTTTCGCTATCAAGCAACGTAAGCGTTTTCAATGATTTCAGGGGTTTTGGCAACCCTGCACCGTTGAAACTGACAACTACGAGCGTATCCTTGCAGCGAGGGGCCTCTATCTCTACAGAGCAGGGGGCAAAATAGCGCTCGCACCCCCAAGCATAGGTTTATTCTCTGCTCTGTGTCGTATCTCCAATATACAACATATTGCTCAATTAGTTTATGTTAACGTAACCAAGAGACCGGCCGCGGCTCGAAGGGCGTCAACACTTATATTTGGGAAATTTCCTGCAGCTGGTATCTCAACGTATAGTAGTAGAGTTGTCGTGAAAGGGTGTTGTGCAAAGTTGATCCCCACACTCGCACCACGCTTTTTGAACGTTTTAAGCGTGTTCTGTTCACGTTGTTCACGAATCCATCCATCTATTGAAATGTTCACTAGCAATTAAAGTTACTCACCGTGAGTATTGTGCAAAAACGGTGAAGTTTATTTTTAAATAAATTATTTAATCTATTTTATAACGCTAAAAGCCACTTTGCGTGCCCAATTAATTCTCAGTTACCTTGCCAGTCGAAACTAGGTGCTGATATATATGTTTCTTCAAATCGTAAAACAGTTTACCTTGCCGAACGTAAGCGCTACATTCACATGGCACGTTTAGTGCTCCGAATGAGTCGTGGTTATAATGTAATAATATCATAACCTCGCGTTGATCTACACATAATTTGTAGGTAATTAGTATGCCACGCTTGCAACCGAAGCGCGGCCTTGCTTTTACCGTAAGCACTTTACAAAAAGTATTTCCACGTCGCAATGTTCAGTGAACGCTGCGAATTATCCCATGAACATTGATGTGAAAATAATAGAATAAGACAATGCAGTTTTTCTGTCTCCGGCTCCAATTTGCGATTAGGGGCAGCGGGGTAATGTTCTCCGAGAGTCTAGTGGGCCAGCGGTCGCGGCATGCTTGCGTCATGCGCCGTGTCGCAAGCGTGCGCGGCTCGTCTACAAACGAGTCAATTTGCTGAACGCGTGTCGCGTGCCACGTGACGTACGTGACACTGATACAATAATGCCCATGTTCTCTAAACTTTGGTCTAATGTCACATTTTACTGCGACATAATGACTTGAAGCGTAATTTTCGCAATCACATAATGTTCACCGCTTTGTTTAATTGGCGTATTTTAGAAACACCACGGTCACCAACTTGCTTCATGTTACTGAGAAGCATAATTTACATTTTGTAGTAGAATGTTAAGGTAGGGTTCCGGTAATTTTCAGTCATTTTATTTATCCTGTAATACGATAACTAATAATAGAAATGGGCGAACTTACTTGCCAATACTTGAGGGCCACGGAGCCGGCGCTGGATACATGCCGTCGCACCCGGCACCACCTGGCTAGGCTAGGTCGCTTTGCATCCGCTGACTAAACCACTCGTTGCGCAATCTTACATTTAGCAAATAGAGACAACTTCATATTTGCTTTATATTCGCCCAATTACTTTGCGTTCTGACTCATGCACTAGCGAAAGGATAATATTTACGATGCAGTTTATTTACTTAGGTACAGATCTGGCCACTGCCTTGGTTTAAAGGGTTTAAAGCAATGAGTGTCCGTAGGTATAATAGAATGTAAATATCTCTTTAACTGTCATCTTTATTTCAGTGACCTTTTGTAGTTTTGCAACATTCGTTTGTTTTCTTACCCAACTTGTTGCTGGTTCATTAAACTGAAGACAAAGTGACAGAAGTATCTAAGGTTGCTGATGGTGTTGAGAATAACCAGACTT
This sequence comes from Ennomos quercinarius, assembly GCA_910589525.2. Lineage (NCBI taxonomy): Eukaryota > Metazoa > Arthropoda > Insecta > Lepidoptera > Geometridae > Ennomos > Ennomos quercinarius. The sequence goes on along the minus strand of OU342507.1, from coordinate 15,724,324 downwards.
TTCTACGTGCATGTCAAATTATTATTTATTTATTTATTAACGTATTTATTTATTCCACAAAAACTTAAAAAACATAATATAACTAAACTAAGCCTAAATTATTAACTGTTTTCATGAAAAATAGGTCACTAATTTTTATTAAATTTAAACGTTGATTATCCATGTGTCTCACACAAAAATAATAAAACTTATTCTAACAACCTGCTACTAGTAGAAAACGACCCTAATACATGCGCTAGCTTACTAACGTAACGTAACGTTGAATGATCGACCCATAAATTATGTCTGTCGATCTTGGAACTCAATTTTCAACTCAATTTTCAGGTTCCTAAACTCGCAAATATAGTCACCGCCGCCGTTTGTGTGACATTTGATAGAGTCTGGATGTGCACCGTCCCGTAGCCTCACTCTACAGAACGTAACGGTAATCTAAAGAGGTATTATTTAACCGGCGAGCATTGTGTGGGCCGCGTGTGGCAACACACACAATCCTCTTGTAATGTATAATTCGTGGCTCAAACTTTTCCGCGTAGATCTGCTTCCGCGTGCTGAAACATCGGCGCTATTGTTTCTTCACGGCACGTTCACATTTTGTTTGACACCACGAAGGGTTGCGAGCCGTGCCTTGTGAGGTCTTGTTCTAGATAGCTTTTCTTTATTTAAGAGCCTAATTCTTATTGGTGGAGTAATTGTCAGTGTTCAATGTTTAGTAAGCACATTGTACTGAACCAAATGCTATTAAAATTCGTAAACTTAACACCTTGTTCAATGCCGGTCTGTAATCGAATTGTAACGTTCGATTAACTGCAAACACAAGCCACCTGAAGGTTGCCCCGCATTGACTCGCCTGCGACTGGTTCTATTCTATACCGACCGACTAGTTGCCGTGAAAACCTTTGTTCAATTTATTGTCACCGTTTTGTTTAGTCTGGTTGGTGAATTGTAAAGATACGTGTTGTAACCACAGAGCAACAAAGCACTCAAGTAATGCTCAAATGAGTGTTAAAGCGGTCAGTATAATAAATAATAATAATAAATATGTGTGGACGTTACACACAGCGCCATCTAGCCCCAAACTAAGCAAAGCTTGTACTATGGGAACCAGATAACTGATACAATACTTAAATACTTTTTGTTTGTAAATACATACATAGAATACAATATAACACCCAGACACAGAACAAACACCTGTGTTCATCACACATATGTTTGTCCTGGGTAGGAATCGAACCCACAACCTACAGTTCAGAAGGCAGAGCAACTACCAACTGAGCTATCAGGCCAGTCAAGTATAAACAAGGTTTATGAACATAACCTTAATTTAAATTTAATTTGGCTAATTGAAACTTAAAAAAAAACAAGTAAATACAACATAGATCTAGAATATTTATAACCGGTACTGTCAGAATAAATTGCCTATTTCATAAACGATATTTTTGCTCAGCCCGGGCTGATGTCCTAAGACTACAGTTGATAAACCAAGTAGTTAAATACTCGACGCTGGTTTAAACATTCTGATAATAGAACCTATCACTATATTTGAGCTTTGGATTAAAAAATGAATTAATAGACTAAAATACTTGCTTGCACAAAATTATACATTATACATAACTGAACATTTTGGCGGCACATTGTAGTGAAACTTACAGTTAACAGAATAAAAGACTTAGTACAGATTAACAATTTTATTTACTAGCCCGTCCTAGAAGAAACTTGGCCCTATCATACAAACTTTTGCTCTACGATAAACCCTACTTGACATAATTATTTATAGCCTACCTACTCTTTGTTTTCATATCCTATGATTATCTATGATAACGGTATGTATTCCTTAGGGCAGTTACTACTCTTTGACCGTATTGACATTTACCTAATGAATTTCCTAAATGGGACCACGAACACCAACAAACTTATTAAAGAAACGAACGTAACTTTTGTGATTGATCCGCCGGGGGAAGCATTCGCCTCGGTGAACAGCGGCCGCCGATGATGATCGGAGACACGGTGAACCGCCTCCTCGAGGGACAGGCTTCGACAGAACGCAGCCACAGAGAGCCGGGTGCACGGCAGGCGGGCACTGCCTCAGGCGTAGGTAGGGGACGCCCGGAGACAGCGGCGAGTGGCCGTGGAGTGCCTTCCTAAGGCACAGACAGGTCCTGGCTGGACTCAGCCGAGGACAGCACAGCAGGTAGGCGCTGTCTACGGCGTAGGTGGGCGACGCCTGGAGACTGGCGCACCGCCACGGAGCACCTCCCGCTTCGCAGCACAGGCCTGCACAAGGGCCATCCGAGGACGGCACCGTGGGTAGATACCGCTTCCGGCGTAGGTGGGTGACGCCTGGAGACTGGCGTACCGCCACGGAGCACCTTCCGCTTCGCAGCACAGGCCTGCACAAGGGCCACGGCAGCACAGAAGACTGAGAACATACGAGGTGGGGCCCCTTGGGGAAGCCCAAAGAGGCCTGAACTACCTCTTAGGAAAAAAAACAATAAAGAGTTCACCGGTTATTCTGGAGTCAGTTTTCTTAGTAGTAGATAACGCGCGACGCCTGTTAGGGCTTACTGTAAGCGACTCGCGGATTACCCAGGGGTAGGGCACTAACAGATAGGTCTTCAAGACTGTTTCGCTCTTTTCGAGAGCACGGGGAAGATAGTTTCTAGGTAGAATCCAGATGGAAAACTGAATTTTTGTGTGGCCATGTCCCGCTTATATAGTCTGCGGTGGCCACCACGACATCAGTCACAATCTTTGAAAAACGAAAGAAGGAATTTTGAAAATCTGTCATAACTTTATGAACGGCTAGCATCAAATACGCGTAAAATCATGTAACCTTTCGCGAAGAATCTCATTTTAGGGGTTTGGCAAAGTCAAAAGTGACATTTGTCAAAAAAGTAAACAAACATTAAAATCGATATATTAGAGCAACTAATGGAAGAATCCGCATGAAAATACGATGAAAACTCGTAATAAAATCTGCTTCAACTCATGTGCGAATTTGGTGAAGATCTGTGAGGTAAATAGAAAAAGTTATTTCCTCTCAAAACACTCGTAATAGCGTGAAAGGTCTAGAGAAACAACACGTAACGTGTTCCTATGATCTGTATCCATCGATCCACTGCCAAAGTAACCCATAATAAAAGCTATAAACACAATTTTAGAGCTCAACATATTATGTACAATAACCAAGAAAACATAAAAAGGTACCTATCGTCTCTAGTAGATCATTACAGGTAAAATAAATGTATTAAATCATTCCAAGGGCCTCCAGCGATCGCCTAGAATATATTACAATGGAAGAAAACACAACATGGAAAGCTAAATACCATAAAATAACATACTAATGAACATTGAAATTATCTAGCAAGAAAGGCGTGCTACCAAGCACCAAGGGCGTAGAGGTAACCCTACATTTCCCCAACAACCCCGAAAAAAATTAAAATACCTAAGTATTTTAATTTTTATAGAACATATGTATGGCTAAGGTTACTCATACATAAGAAAAATGGAAGAATATAATTCTTCAGATGCAGGAAAAGCAGTTTTCCGAGAGGTACATATGTATGTCTCTACCAGACGTACATAAGAAAATAGAAGAATAGTTTCTTCGATCGAGGAAATAATCAAACTCAAAGAGAATGTTATTCCAAAATAAGGATGATGTCCGTAAGTTGAACAACATAGTATTAGAGTAAAGACTCAGTCAAAGGATACATCCCAGGACAACAGTGTCCTAAGACTGAACAATATTAATGTCCACAAGAAAACATTATGACACCATAATAGTGATGACATAACGAAGCATCATTAAGAATGATGTCCAGATCAGCAGAAGAATAGACGTTGTTAGCATGGGAGCAGTCAAAGATTGAATTCCCTGTAAGACAACCTAGCTTTCGAGAAGACGGGGAGTCGAAAATGACACGTTAATGACACAAATTACCCTAACGCGCTAAACCTAACATCCCTATATTGAATATTAATTAATATATATTTTATAGCGTACATTCATCCACAACCAGTACAAGAGTGGGGTAGAGCTCACTATCAATGGCTACTACAACCCTTTCATGTCAAGACCGCCTGCATTATTACGACTAACCGCTAACCAGAGAACTAGTGCCAGAAGGAGACCTAAACTTAGTACTTTGACGCAAGAAGTTAAAGTATTATAAAAAAAACTATGTGAAGTTGCATATTTTTACAACAGTTTATAAAAATAAAATTACCAATTTAGAAATATATATAACCCAAAAAGAAGTACAAAAACAGAAATTATTAACTATACCATTATGCTAAACCAAAAATATATTATTTACAGTTTTAAGTCCTTAACATGCCATTTGCCTTTTACGCCTTTGTTGTCCTCAAGTATGTACACAAGTGGAGAAAGTTTTTCGACAACCTTGCATTTAACAAATTTTGGAGCCAATTTAGCGCTAAAATAATTTCCTGCGTTACTTAAGACATAGTTTTTCCGCCAAACAATATCTCCGACATTAAACTCTTTGCTACGATAAACCCTACTTGACATAATTATTTATAGCCTACCTACTCTTTGTTTTCATATCCTATGATTATCTATGATAACGGTATGTATTCCTTAGGGCAGTTACTACTCTTTGACCGTATTGACATTTACCTAATGAATTTCCTAAATGGGACCACGAACACCAACAAACTTATTAAAGAAACGAACGTAACTTTTGTGATTGATCCGCCGGGGGAAGCATTCGCCTCGGTGAACAGCGGCCGCCGATGATGATCGGAGACACGGTGAACCGCCTCCTCGAGGGACAGGCTTCGACAGAACGCAGCCACAGAGAGCCGGGTGCACGGCAGGCGGGCACTGCCTCAGGCGTAGGTAGGGGACGCCCGGAGACAGCGGCGAGTGGCCGTGGAGTGCCTTCCTAAGGCACAGACAGGTCCTGGCTGGACTCAGCCGAGGACAGCACAGCAGGTAGGCGCTGTCTACGGCGTAGGTGGGCGACGCCTGGAGACTGGCGCACCGCCACGGAGCACCTCCCGCTTCGCAGCACAGGCCTGCACAAGGGCCATCCGAGGACGGCACCGTGGGTAGATACCGCTTCCGGCGTAGGTGGGTGACGCCTGGAGACTGGCGTACCGCCACGGAGCACCTTCCGCTTCGCAGCACAGGCCTGCACAAGGGCCACGGCAGCACAGAAGACTGAGAACATACGAGGTGGGGCCCCTTGGGGAAGCCCAAAGAGGCCTGAACTACCTCTTAGGAAAAAAAACAATAAAGAGTTCACCGGTTATTCTGGAGTCAGTTTTCTTAGTAGTAGATAACGCGCGACGCCTGTTAGGGCTTACTGTAAGCGACTCGCGGATTACCCAGGGGTAGGGCACTAACAGATAGGTCTTCAAGACTGTTTCGCTCTTTTCGAGAGCACGGGGAAGATAGTTTCTAGGTAGAATCCAGATGGAAAACTGAATTTTTGTGTGGCCATGTCCCGCTTATATAGTCTGCGGTGGCCACCACGACATCAGTCACAATCTTTGAAAAACGAAAGAAGGAATTTTGAAAATCTGTCATAACTTTATGAACGGCTAGCATCAAATACGCGTAAAATCATGTAACCTTTCGCGAAGAATCTCATTTTAGGGGTTTGGCAAAGTCAAAAGTGACATTTGTCAAAAAAGTAAACAAACATTAAAATCGATATATTAGAGCAACTAATGGAAGAATCCGCATGAAAATACGATGAAAACTCGTAATAAAATCTGCTTCAACTCATGTGCGAATTTGGTGAAGATCTGTGAGGTAAATAGAAAAAGTTATTTCCTCTCAAAACACTCGTAATAGCGTGAAAGGTCTAGAGAAACAACACGTAACGTGTTCCTATGATCTGTATCCATCGATCCACTGCCAAAGTAACCCATAATAAAAGCTATAAACACAATTTTAGAGCTCAACATATTATGTACAATAACCAAGAAAACATAAAAAGGTACCTATCGTCTCTAGTAGATCATTACAGGTAAAATAAATGTATTAAATCATTCCAAGGGCCTCCAGCGATCGCCTAGAATATATTACAATGGAAGAAAACACAACATGGAAAGCTAAATACCATAAAATAACATACTAATGAACATTGAAATTATCTAGCAAGAAAGGCGTGCTACCAAGCACCAAGGGCGTAGAGGTAACCCTACAACATGTACCTATATACTTGCTGTCAAAGAACTTTTGCTGTTCCTTCATTCTATTTGTATGAAAAAATGCTACTGCGCAGCTATCCTCCTCACCATCTTCGAAGCGGCAAAGTTTCGTTGTGAAATTATCCTGGGACATGCAAATCAATGGAAGATATGACGGTTACAGCTGTTACGCTCGGATTTATATTTGAATATTGAGCGGTGCAAGTCCGGGGAAGAGTCAAGTGGAGAGCCGTGACCTGGGAGGACGTTATGTAAGGGCGGCGGAGGTCGCGGCTCGCAGCGTGTGACCTCAGCATCGTAGGTTCGGCAGGAAGCCGCACTGAACTTGGTTATCTTTGTTTGGTAACATTGACTCATGAGAATGGGAAATATCCACTTAAAGCAAGCTTACATATTGAAAGATCATCTTCTCGAACGGTTGGTAGATGATATAAAAAGGCTCAAAACTCAAATAATATCATGGAACAAGGAGAAGAGGAGTGTTAATACACGAAGAAAACAGCGTAGATCAAAAATATGCCTTAAACTAGATGGGATTGCAAAATGAGCGGGTCATAAGTTGAGCGCAGATCAGAAATATGCCAAAAAACCGTTGTGTAAATATTCGAAATTAAATAAAACTATACATTACACATATTAAGCCACCCCTTACTGTTCCCGGTGCAAAGATGCCCATAACGCTTGCTGCATTGCCGCGGTGGATGGCAATGGCCAACCTTTGCACCAGGAACCTGCCGGAGCGGGACTTACCTGAGCTTATTGCAAATTGCCCAAATTTAGCACTTTTATAACAAAGTTAGGACTAACTTGGATAACGTTAGCGGACGCTTAGACGATAGAACTTTTAATGAGTTTGTTAATCCTATGTTAATAAAAGTAGGAACCTATTCAAGTTTGAATTGTCTTAGTTAGTGCAAAGATTTACTTTAAAATATTGCGAAAAAAATATACTATTACGATAAATACATAGACATTTTTAATAGGTAACTAAGGTCCCCGCCTGGATTCACTCGCAACTATCCATATCCCGCATGAACTCTCAGTTTTCGGCTACGAAAAGTTTTATTTACATTGATCCCTGTAATACAATCAATTTGTGTTCAAAATTATATCCAAATTGGACCAGTTGCTTGGCGTGAAAGCCACACAAATGAACAATTTGACGTTTCCGTTTTTATTAATATTAGTAGGTAGAGCCATAACTATACCTAGAGTGTTATTTGACCCCATGCTAGGCGAATTACTTATTTACGTATTCATTGTTAGTGCCTCTTCGACGTCAGGAGATCATGAATACAATAGTTATTCTGAACGACAATGACACCGATAACCGCAGAGATCGGTTATTGCGGAGATTCCATCTTCGCGGAGGATGACGAACTTTGCGTGCGGTCGGTGAGTCGCGTCGCGTCGGACTGTTTGTCGCAGCAATCTGTTGATTTATGCGTTACACATTGTGCTTTCTACCTGCTATTTTATTGAGGCTGGCAAGCACATAAAAGAATATCTAGGTGTACTATGATTTTTCTCCATTTTATTCAATCATTGAGCCAGGTGGACGACACCTATATAATTAGTTAAAATCCAAAATGTCATAATGAGCAGTAGAACTAGTACCTGTAGGTGATGATGAGTGTAGGTGTTTCCGATGTAGAAAAGATAAAATAAAGTGCGATATAAAAGGAAGCTTGTACTGCGGCGAAAATCAAATAATAATAAAAAATTAAAAATTTTACATAAAAAAATTAATGCGACATATATTTCCTTGTCAACCTAAAGTCTGTCTATCCCTTCTAGACAATTAAAAAGAAACTAAAATAAAAAGAGGCTAAACTCCGACCTCCGTGTCGCTCACACTCCCCACCCTAGTGCTGACCTGGCAGCACTCATCCTCCATCGGTATCCTGGCGACACGTGCCACTGATCGCTTAAGAGTGCCGGTAGAAGTTCGCACAGTGACTACACGCACTCGACCATCTCTACTGGGAAATGTCTCCTGGATGATGCCTCGTGGCCATACACCCCTAGGGGAATCGGGATCGGCGACAAAAACCAAATCACCTACTGCTAATGGCCGTGGTTGCTCAATGTTCCACTTAGTGTGAGCGACACGGAGGTCGGAGTTTAGCCTCTTTTTATTTTAGTTTCTTTTTAATTGTCTAGAAGGGATAGACAGACTTTAGGTTGACAAGGAAATATATGTCGCATTAATTTTTTTATGTAAAATTTTTAATTTTTTATTATTATTTAATTTTCGCCGCAGTACAAGCTTCCTTTTATATCGCACTTTATTTTATCTTTTCTACATCGGAAACACCTACACTCATCATCACCTACATTTCCTTCGAGCCGGATCTTCATGTTACGAACTCCGCCGCGCACTATGGTGAACACAAGAAGTTTCCTTTGAAAAGAATGCGAACGAACTGAAAAGGAAGCACTGATGGAGCCTCAAATCCTACATTCTCGGCCGAACGCAGAACCTGATGGGCAGAACGATGATGCGAAGTTAGTATTTAATCGCACTGTATGTTTGAACGCGGTACCTATGTCACCAACTGAGCATCGATCTGCAAAGAAGAAAATGAATTCTTCATCTGCACGGGCACGTAGGGCGAAACTGGAACTGCAGCCAGCAATTATGGAACACAATGGTCATTTATTCCTCCAGCAAGCCCACACTGGGGTGGGGCGTGGGAACGCATGATAAAAAGTATCAAAGCGAGTTTGAATATTATATTGAAAGAGCGTGCACCTAAAGACGAGGTCCTTATTACTCTTTTAGCAGAAGTCGAGAACCTCGTGAACAGCAGACCACTGAGCCACGTGCCCGTTGAGTCTGGAAGCAAGGAATCATTGACACCTAACCATTTTTTGCTAGGAACTTCTTCCAATTTGCCTATTCTTGGAATGTTTGATGATTCTGATCTCCATTTAAGGAAACAATGGCGCATATCTCAGGCGTTGACAGATATGTTCTGGAGAAGATGGGTCCGTGAGATTTTGCCCGATATGCTTCCTCGAAATAGTACCCATTTTTCAAATCAAATCGTCAGCTCTTGTATGCAATAATTATTATAGCAGACATTCAACAGCCAAAAACATTCCCTGGGAAGCTAAAACCCAATTTTATTGTTTTTTGACTCATAAAGAAGACATGTTAAAATATTGACGTCACAGTCAAAGTCCAAGAATTCATTGCAAATACGCTATCTTCAGCACTTTTACAAGTCAAAATGAGATTACATAAAATACTCACATTACTTATTTATATATTATATACTACGACGAACATATGCTGAGTTAACTTATATCTATATCTACTTATGTGACGTAAGTTGTCATGACTAGTTAGATTATTATTTCAGCATGAACTGCTATTGCCGCAGCAGTCTCAAAGGAAGCGCGCTCGGCTGCCCGATAGGTATCCTGATAGGTACTATCCTGCGAGTGCAGGAAGCCACTAGCAGGGGAACTGGAGCATTCCGAGGAAACCGGTATCTCTACTCGATTATCTGCTTGGCTAATAAGTTGTCGATCGAGTTTATTTCGATAACTCGAGCGTGTACAACACAATGTAGCTAGGATTTCAAACGAACTCGAAGTATCGATTGAACGTTTTAACGATTTGTAATAAACAACTTGAATGGAGGTAAAATATTACTTGAGTATTAAATATGGGAGTGAACAGTTTCGAAAAGTTTCCAGCTAATACAGTCGTTACTTTATAGGTAGATAAGTTATTTAGTTCCCAAGAGTTACAAAATACGCAAAACTAATAGCTGAAATGCATTTTATTACTTTGTCATGTAGATGGGGCACATACCTACATCACTATGTGCCACCACCATCATGCAGGCTGATGATGATCTCACGTAATGCCACCACTACGCTATTGCTTGCGACCATTTATGCCACCTTTTACCACCAGTAGCCTCACACGCTCTCGCGAGGGCACGCTCGCATTGTACAGGTCACGGTCAGGAGCTTTCGTGAATGTTCCTTTAAATAGTTTAAAATGATCATAAATGAGACTTGTCAAACTTGTTTACTGTACTAGGTACTGTGATATAATGTTACAAGAATTAAAAATATACATAATTACAACTTATTATAAATTCACGTCACGTGAAGTAGTGAGTAAAATTATTATGTGGTTAACTGGTGAGCACCTATATAGGTAAATACAAAAAAACTCGAACAATACTGATAATAAAACACAAGCCGCACTTAGTTCAACAATAACAGCTTTACAGCCGATCTAACTGCAGGATAGAATATAACATTCACTTCAAACACTCGTTAAGTAGAATAAGAACATTAATTAATGAAATATTGCCCCTTAATCTTAATAATAATTAAGTAATCATCATAAATTAATCAATAACTAACTACCTAACTAAAGAATATGTTTATAGATTTTTATTTATTGTTCCGCAATATTTTTAGCATTTTGCTGACAAGTAGGTACTAAAGCCCCTCGTGACTCCACAAATAGAATTAATAAACAATAATATAACTTAATATAGGATAATCGACATTCATCTTATACTAATGTTAATAGAATGCTACAATTATAAACAATTAGTGTTTTTCCCGCGGCTATTAGCGGACAAACTGCGTCGCCGCGACCGTTGACGCTATCTTTGAGTCTCACGACACGTGTTCTATTATATTTAAATAGATATCATCTTATTGTCAAATGATTAGCAAGATGATGATGTATTTAATAGTTACAAGAGTAATGAAAAAATTCTAAGTCTGTGGTTACAACTTACAACTCATACTGGAACCACAGATAACCCCCCTGTGACTGGAGCAGACGGCTGAGCACAGCAGAGTTACTTAATTAACGGTACCTATTTCATAAAACTTGGAGGAACTAATTGCATTAGCTCACACTCATAAAGGCGTACCTGTACCACAGATTACTGAATATGTTACTTCGTAACCTATACCTTTGTTCACGGGCAAAAACCTTATTTTAGGTTTAAGATATTTATTTTCACTTAAAGAATTATATTCACTTGCAAGTGAAAATACAAAATATTATTTTAAATGCGAGCAGGAACGACAACATAAAGGTTTATAATAGAATCTTCTAATAATCTAATAGGCCTTATAATAAAAACCTTATTTATACATATATCTCGTATATCTCGCAATAAATCAATTGTATACAGATGAAAGCACAGAAGTCTGTGGCTGAAAGGTTCCCAATTCCCAAACATTTAATTCGAGGCTGTCAACGTTGTGGTTTCTCTGATATCGCAACTGTCAGCTTAGACCGATTCTTTCAAATTCAAAATGTTGCGTTATCGATCGATGGTTGGGAGTGTTATAATTTAGCGTCTTATAAATTGGAGTGTAATAACGGGCAATGGTTCACTTGTTATTTGAATAGTGTTACACGAATATTGAGAAACATAATTATTATAAGTAATTTGTACGAAGTGGGACTCCGACCTCCTACTCTACCAAAAATAAAAACAAATGCTTACCTACAAATCCATTATTAACAACATTGCTATTTGTTTACACCTGAAAGATTATGTATAGACTCGATTTCAAATAGTAGTACGCGTAGTAACATATTCAGTAATCTGTGGTAGTTGGTACCTACTCCTTATATTCACTGCGTTTCAGGAGTCAGTGGCTTCTCTTATTTTAATTTATTATATATGCCAATGCAAATAGTTATACTACCTCACTGTCACAGAGTATTAAAATTACCTATGTTGATGTGTTATCTTTCGCTCGGATGTTGGGCAAGTTAAGTGGTTAACCAAGTCCACTTTGCAATTTGAATGTAGGTTCTAGAACAAGTGCTACATGAAGTGTAACAAAACAGTGCACTTTACTCCCCGAGTTCATCAGGTGCACGGCATTGTGCTAATGTACCCACATGTTGCTGGCAGTAGTAACAGTAAGGACGACCTGTCGGGCTGTCAGCATCATTGTCTATTACAAGTACATCTTCTAAAAACGTGTCGAGTCGTGACTCTACAAAACTGGTATGTCTAGTTACCTACTTATATTATAACACCGTGTGCTAAGTGCATCCCGTTTGGAATGACCTTTGTGTGAATCGGAAATGTCTTATTTAATTTATATATTTTATTCAGTCGACTTTGATATTTCAAACGTACTTTTAGATGACCTTCGCTCAAAGTAGCAATTTTAAATTAACGTTAGCAATTTAGGATATCGTCAGTCGTGCTCCGTGTCGGGTGTCCGACCGAACGTCCGATCGGTTGCCGATGTATCTGGAGCGCCAATAACCGTAAAGTTTGTGGTCGCCATAATATGAGCCAACCATGCTTGTGCAACGCAACTCGTTTATTTTAATGCTACATTGTTAGAGCACACATATATTTTACATTTAATTTGGTAATATAACAAGAACGGGTGAAGGCCCGAATGCCGAGTTTAACAGCTGTTCGTTTTGTTGAAATACTATGGCTAAACTACCTACCGATTTGAACTTAGTCACAGTTCAAGGCATTGTTCCGTCACTTCGCCTCTTCGATAGTTGCCATTTACAATGCAGCCGTTGCGTGCAAGGGCTGCAAAAGGGGTGGTTGCAGGGTTGCGTCACCGCGTTGGCTGCATATCCTCGTGTTCCAGCGCACACTCACCGGCGCTGGCGCCACTCGACACTGTAACCTCGCCACTACACGCACATCAAGAAACACACACCCTCAAAGACACAATACTTACATTATTAGTCCCGTGTGCGGTACTTACCTATAGCTTCAGCTTTTATAAGTCATCGATATAATTATAAGTCATAGGAATATAAACGAGCCATGTCAAAAACACTTGGATGGTATTCCTTTCGCAATAAAATTCAACACAAGAGATCAAGCCGAGTAGTTTGCAGTCTCCGCCGTAATCGCTCCGATACCTCAGGACCGTCATCAAATCTTGGTTTTTGTTTGCAGGTGACAAAACGATTTGCAACGGAGAGAACAGGCTGATAGTGAGAAGTTAGAGAAGTAGCCGTGGTAAAGGAACCAGTATGAGGCCGACAGCGTACGTAGTGACGCTGCTAGCAGCCCTAGCACTCGCGGGCGCCGCCCCCGCCCCCGAGCCCGCAGCGCAGCCCGAGCCCGCACCGCAGCCCGCCGATGACTCGAGGCCTGAAATCATTGAGATCATCGCGCCTGCTGCAGCCAACGCACCGGTGAGATATTACTTTTTCTCTCTTACTCGAAAAAAGGTCATTATAAAGCTGCGTAGAGCGCACCAAGTCGTGTCCCTAAGGTTTCTTCTCCATCATGTATTAGAGTTATGGTTTTCGTTTGAACCTGATGAAAGAAGCGTCCACGACGTAGGTACAGCGCAATTTTTATACAAAAAATGTACCTACTTTTGGTACCAACCTTAATTATAAGAAAATAAAGTACATTAAGCCCTAATGTTAAATGTAATTTTGTTTTTCTTATGTTAGCGAATTTATTAATGAGAAATACATATCTTTAACCAGAATTTCATTGAAGTGATTTTCTTATAGGGTGTATGATTTAAAAGTAAACTTGCATGTGCAAAATCATTTTTCTCAGCTGAGTAAATCCCTTGCTAGACTCTGAAGTCTACTTTACTGTGGAATCCTTGGTTTTGCTCTGGATTCAGAATTCAGAGTGATAATATTACAGATAATATAATACCTAGTACATAATATGTAGAATATTTGCCCCTTTGGCAAACAATGTAACATTGTATGCCAGGTTTGTCACGAAAATGTGATGCGATCCTATCTCCTATCGTATAACGTCCATTGTCAGTTGAGATGACCATGGACGTAGAGGCGGGAGACCATCATACCACCGACCCGTTTAAGTTGTCTAAAATTACTCAACATCAGCCTTCAAAAATGATGATAGATTTGAAAATTTATTATGTAAATAATATATCTAAATGCAATATAAATGGCGAGCGGTAATGGGCGATGAAGATAAAGGCGCGTCCTCATTGCGCAGCGATGCGTGCGATGAGACGGTCCCGCGTGTAACCCACGAGCGGGCGTTAGTATACATTATAATAATCCTCGGTGTAATCGGGGTTTTTGATGAGGAGATTCCACGACACGTCACATTCTGCGAGCAGGGTGAGGGGAGATTCACGACTTGTAAGTTCGGCGGACAACCGAACTCTCTACACTTATGTCCAAGTTATTGTCAAACGTATATATTATAGGTACCTATATAATCATTGACAGCCACAGACTACATCCGATAAGCTCTAGTAATAAACTATTGTAGATTGTTAGTTCACTTTACACCTTCACACGAATTATTGGTGTAGCTTGCCTTTCTTCAGGCGTCCTTATGTCTCCATCCACTTGGCTCCCCTAACTCGAGTACCTCCTATAATGTATGCAATTTTTTTGTCGTAGGTAGGTACTTAGTTCTATATTGATTTACTATGGAATAGTCATGATAGGTGCGAACTAAAAATACCAATTCCAAAGTGCGTAATATTATACAACGTACAAACTCCTGGCTGGTCGAAGTGTTTCGCACCCGCGCGACATGGGTTGGCGACTTCTATTCGCGTGTTATTAATCGCTTGCAAATCATCATTAATTACCTAATCACACCGCACAGTAAGAAGCTCGTTTATTTACACAGCTCTTTGTGTTACAACAGCGTTGACCCTTTAATCTAGACCTTCCGCGACCTCCCGCCGTTTCTACAAATTATGAATATGCGCGGTGACCCTAATTTGTGAAGTTAGACAAAAGAGAAATCGTTGAGATCAAGGATGCGGGTGCAGCGAGGCTGCTCGCGGTGGTGACACAACCTCTGCGGGTCATTGCTGAGATGAATGTAATGGCGGATAACAAAAGATATTCCATACATACTAGGTTCCCTTACTAGTAAACACTGCACAACAGGTGGAACAACTACTCAATGTTTTATCGCGAACTTTTCTTCCACTACACAATGTTTATTAGTAAAGTGGTGTATACCCACAAATAAATCCACACCCACACCACACACCACACACACCACACCACACCCACACCACATAAAACCCACACAAGATAAAAAGAACAAGACGAGTGTTGACAACAATGTATATTGTTTCAGGAGACGCTGGCGACGCTGAACCTGGGCGCGCCCGGCTCCGAGCTCGGCGAGCGGAACAAGCGCACCATCGGCATCCTGCGGCAGCTGTTCCCTACACTCACGCAGGTATGTACGGCACCACATCAACCCGACCCACCGCACGGCTCTGGCTCTAGAGCCAGGATTCGGATGTGTTCTATGGAACAAAATGCGAAAAAAACCATTAATCCTATGACATCAAGTTCCACAAAAGCTATGGAACATAAGTACTCCTCGTCGCCACAGTGCACTCTGCACCCACCAGACTCATAATACACTGGCTCCACGCTCAGCTGACACGTTTACACATGTGTGGTGGATTTAATTGATTAGATTAATGTAAATCTTTTGCTGTAATAATGACATTTTCTCCCACATAGTGTCACGCAGACCCTGATGGAGGCAAAAAGAACTTTAACCAGAAGCTAATTTACTTGCTGTCCTTTAATGAACACATTTATATTCTAGCAGATCGACCGTCGCTGTGCTCTCACAGGCCATTAGGATTAGTCTGTAGTAGGTGGGCTTGTGTTCTAGATTATCGAACAGAAGGTACAGCAGATAACCAGCTTTGTGCTCCAAACATTCGGGCCCGTGTTTCTACGCGCTTTCCTCGGCAACCGCAACGGTGGTGCCGCGGGCGGCGGCAACTCGGGCGGCGGCAGCGGGACCATCGAGCTCGATGACGATGACGATGATGACGATGACGAGCCTGCGGCCTCCTCTGACGCTACCACCAGCACCACGACCACGACTACCACCACCACCGAATCGGCGGAGGTCGCCACTGAAAACCAAGACGAAGAAGAGAAGAGGCGGCGCAAGCGCGCTTTATTCTTCCTACCGGTATGACGTCATGTCGCGCACCTCACCAGCCTGCCAAGGGACGGCAGCGCGCGCGCAGACCGCACGCCCCATCGTCATCTCATAGCATCCACGCCCCATCACCGCCGCCCACCACTGGCCGAGACTCATCACGCTGTGTGTTTCAGAACGCGATCGTCGAAGAGAACCAGCTGCTGTCGGGCGCCGAGTCGCAACAGGCGGAGGTCCGCGTGGCATTCGACCAGCAACCCGCCGCCAGCGAGGACCAGCAGGTCGCTGCCGCACAGAACAACCCCTCCAGCATCGACGAGATCTCACTCGATGACGCAGACGATGACACTGAGGAGAACAGGAACAAGAGGTACGTACCTACCGCTGCGGCAACCTTTCTATCTCACTTGGTGAGTTTGCACATTCGGCAAAGAGTGCGAGGCAAATCAGCCCATCCAATTCTTTTGCCATTTACTATAAATAATTGTGTAACGCGACTCTTTATTGCGCTGTACAGACAATACAGCGGCTCCGCGGTGAGCCTGCGAGCAGTCGACAGTATTGCGCGTGAGCCGAGTTACGGTTGCTTTTGGCGAACGGTATCAAACAATAGATCTTCAGTAAGAGCGCTCTTTTGTGATCTTTTTGCGATAGTTTTCATTTCGCACGTTTCTATTTCGTTTGGCGTCGATCGGAGCGCTAGCTGGGAGCGCGTTGATCATGTAACACTTGCGTGGAATAAATTACTGTTACGACGCCGGCGTAATGCGGCACTGATGACGCCGATTGCTTACAGACGCACTGTCGGAACCCCCGATATTTTATTATCTCTCTATATCTGTGATGAAAGCGGTTAGTGGTTTCGCCAGCGGTAACCGGTCATCATTTCTCACAAATAGCTATAAATATCAAGTTGCATTACATTGCTTAACATTTAAGACGGAACGTTCCAGATTCCTGAGCTTTGGCGGCAATGCTGGCGCTGCTGGAGGCGGCTCAGGAGGCGGATCAGGCAACTTCCTCTTCGACATCGTCAGAGTAAGACATCCCTGAAGTTACACAACCGTCTGTTCCACAATTAGTATATAATTACCCATACTCTTCTTTTTTACTTGGATTTCTCTCTTTCACTATCCTCTTCTTCTATATCTTCCCTCAACTAATCATTCAAACCAGTTTGATCACGATAAAGGCAAAGGATGACCACGACCGCAAACACACAAGATCACAAACATGCCACTCATGCCAGTCGTCAAACTACAGCATCATTCGATAGCCACATCTTTCAATAAAATGTTGAACTACTATCACCAACATCTGCATGCTCAGTTCCAAGACAGGAAGGTCGAAGTGGCAGCTGCAGAGCGGCCGTGCTGGAGCTGCGTGAGGTTTGCACACTGCCACCGTGCAATCACAGTATTGTTGTTGGTAGCACGGTAGAGACGGAAGTGTGGCGTGGTGGAGATGCGAATGAGCGCGGCCATGTTTCAGCAAGCTCCGGCAGCGATGGCGCGCGCTGCGGGCTCCGCCTTCCGTCTGTTCGCGGGCACCGACTCGCTCAACGTGGGGCTCACAGCCTCGCACACAGCCACGCTGGACCCTAACGACCCACAAGTACACACAACATGCACACATGCACACAACAATGCCACACGTAGGCTGCGGGCACGATGGCGCTGCAAGCGGCTGCTGAATAAGAGAACGCGTCGCTGGACCGTTGGGGAACTATTTTCGCAAGGTCGATGGATGCTTCGTACTGTAGTGTCACTGTAAATCAATCAAGTTGATGACTTGGCACGTTTTATGACGTGATATTAACAAAATAATAAAATTTTGCTTCCATCGGCCTCGCTTTAAAATCCTTCGCGGAGAACCTTGGACACCGATCTGTTGCTTGCTAGTTTCGTAATAGCGTTGTTTAGTAGAAACAGTAGTATGACCTCAGGCACCTAAACTATTCATGTAACACTAATACTACCCCTCCCCAAACTCTGTTTCCCAACTGTCTCCTGTCTTTCCTTCCGTTGTACTTTCCGCCTCTAGTTTCTCCGATCTAGATACTAATCTCTACTAATGACCAAGTAATCCGTTGTTGTACTGTAATTGGTACTATTGGCTAAGTAGTTGCACCATCGTTAGATTTAATTACAGTTGCTAGTTTACTAAACTCTGTCCAAGCAACGTTACGCTAATAATGTAGACTTTGAACTAACCTATATTGTAGTTTTGCTATTATGTCATTAGTACTTTTATCTTGATCCATTTCCTTTATCATATCTTAGTACCTACTTTAATACTGGCCAGTATTTTAAAACATACTTTCAAATCACCACAACATAATAGCAATAATATTTGTACCTGACCTCTTATCTCCAGACAAAAAGTGACAGTACGGCAGTGCAGTGACCTAAGCACATAAAACTACAACGTGTAATTATTCCGTGCCATCATTTTTATTTAACTGTAGTCTGTAATGGTACTAAGTCATTACATTTCACTTTCTTCTGATGATGTTATGCTTTTAGAAGATGAAGCGCACGGTATCATATTTCCTGCCTGCGAGTTAGATGCGATGCGTGTGTTACAGCTGGTTGCCGGTTCATCTTCCGGTTCATCTGGTGACTCGGGCGCGGGCGAGGGAGAAGAAGGCGCCGCCAAGGGTGACAACCTGACGGAAGGCGTGCCCGGCCCCATCACGCGCCTCTTCATCATCGCGAACCGCGGCATCGCTAACCTCATCCAGGACCTCATCCTGCGTATCGCGCAGACCTCCGAGCGGATAGTCAACTTCAAGGCGCGACTCATCACTTCCATCATTTAACGCGCACGCGCATAGACAATACTTTAGCGTAGTGTAGGGTAGTGCGGGCGACGCGGGTGTAGAGCAGAGGTCCCCGCGTGGCCTGGGCGGCCGGAGTGACCCGGAGTGACCCGGAGTGACTCGGAGTGACCCGGAGTGACACGGAGTGCCCGCAGTGACCCGCGTGACGCCGGGAGTGCTCAAGCTTTTTATACCGAAACATTCTTGATTCGTTTTACGTTTGTAAATATGTATTATAGCGGAATTTGTGTAAAATAAATAGTTAAATTATTGTCATCTATTTCACTTTCACTTGCTCTCATGCCTGTGCTGTAGCTCTCTTTCTCTCTTCGAGTACTATAAGAATGTTTGTTATTGTAGATCAAAGAATGGGAACAGTTTTTTTTTTGTTAATATTTTGTACTTTTTAAGTGATTCCTATAAAAATTACAATAAATTAATGTAACAAATGAACTTGACTAATTTAATTGGGCGTTTGGATAAGTGCCTATAATTTAGAACCTACATAATATAACTACCTATCTTCGACTCGAAACCATTTTCCTCGAGGATGGATTTTCAAATAAGTAAATAAATTTTTAAACTTTAGTACCCATACTACTTGATAGGAACAATATTTTATTAACTTTACTTGATAGGAACAATAACTCCAGGGCTTCTGTTTAAAATATTGCTAGTCTTATTTTTATGAGCTTTTAAGTATTCTCCCATTGACTTCCTGCAAGGGCCTTACAGAAGGTCAATAGGAGAATATTTAACTGCTATACTACAAGGGCAATAAGTTAAAGGATGTTACAGCATCAAAGTTCCACTAAGCTAGGTAGACACATATAGCAGCGATCGATAGTTATAGGTAGTTGAGCCCTACGCAGGTCACACGTATGGTGCCTCTCGCAGGGTTCAGCTTTTGCCCCCTAATGTAAAGTTCAGATTAAGAGTAAAGGCCCATTCAAACGAGATGGTTTCATTCAACACGGCCGGACTTCTATACGGCGGCCTGCATGCGCCAGTTGTGTATGTACCCTTATAGAGCTTGTTTACACGAAATTGGTGCCTAGGGACGGTGGCAGTGCCTTCAGTACGGCGGCGGCGGCGGCGCGGCGCACGCAGTGTGGTATGGAAACGTGTTGAAACTACCTCGTATCGTATGAATGGGCCTTATCCCCACCTCATAACCCTACGTGAGCTGATGTTGCAGTGTTAATAGCCAGCCTTATGAGCCTGAATTCCTTCTCTGTTGATCTTCAGGACATACGTAAGGTCTGATTGCTCACAGGTTTTTGATTTTGATAGGTCAAACACATTTGTTCTGCCTGTTATGATAAAAGTAGACAATGAAGTATTTTCTATAGGCCTTGCTTCTATAATCAACAGACGATCTACTCTGTAGGCAGCGTTCTTTACTGCAAGATCTAGCTGTAACCAACACCGCTACCAGGTACCTAACTACCTATCCACACCACCGTTACAGGGTACCTATCTACTCCTACCCTACCTACGAATTAAGATCATATACAATCATGTGTTACTGGAAGTAGGTACATTTTATTGTCTACATCACAAGAACACTACATCTTACATCACGAGTAGTTGTTAAAGAAGGAGTCCAATAACTTGGCCACGCAGCCGACGCAGCACCGGAGGCCGGAGGAGGCGAGCGAGGGGCGCGGCACAGGGCGCGGGGGCGGGGGCGCCACCCCCGAGCGGCACGGGGCGGCGGTTGTTGCGGCGGCACAAGCGCGGCCAGCGGCCTGGTAGTACGGAACCAGCACCGGACGCACTGCTTTGCTTATAGGATGACTGAAACTCATTTCTTTTGCATCCAACGGTACATTCACATCCGCCGCTGATATTCTGGAGTGAATTTGAGCGGAAAACTAGTAAAATTGTTAATAAAATACGACAAAAAATCCAAATAATTAATATAATGATTTACTTTTAAATTTACCACCACTTCCACAATTTACTTATTTTTAGATCACAAACAAAAAAATCTTATATTTTGGCTACACACATGGTGTATTTAGCCAGTGTCAAGTATTGTCGTAAAGTCCAGTCTTAGTCACAGCTAATCCAGTCTAAGAAGTAGTCATCGTCCAGTCTAAGGTCAAGTAGTCATAGTCCAGTCTAAGTCAAGTAATCATCGTCCAGTCTAAGTCAAGTAGTCATAGTCCAGTATAACACATGCCCCAGTAAGTAAAGTGGTGGCAACTTTACTAAGCTTCTATGGAATTTTGGAAGCAAAACGAAAAACCACGTTTCACCCTGTGCTTTCACCCATACGAAAAAAATCTAAGTCTGTGGTTTCATCACATTATATCCACAGATTAAAGAAAAAACAATGAGCCGTTTTATTAAAAAAAAAGAAATCGTCTTTTATGCATGACCCAATAGATGGCGCCAGTTGTGGTTTTACTAAAATCTGTCACTGTCTCTGCTTCAAGCTTCAAGCATAGACCACAGGTTAGAGGAAATGTGTCACGGTACTGACTGACAACTTTAAACTCTTTCGTTTTTTTTTAGTTTTGTTGCGAGATACCTTGGCTTTATTTTGGATCATAATATTAACGTTTATCTATCTCGCAGATCTACTGTACTTCAATTTACTTAATAAGAATGCACCACAGGCTACTTAGGAGATACTACAGGCAATGTACTTATGGTCCACCCAACTGAAATTAAACAAGGTTTAAACTATGTACTTACAGCGCCATCTAGAAAAGAAGCGGAACTAGTGTTTTTTTTTTAAACAAAACTCATTGATGTGATTATATCATACATACACACAGATTAGAGAAAAAAACAAATTACATACATGCCAACGCCACAGATTAGAGAAAAAAACAATGCCAACGCACAGACTATACGCTAATGCCAACGCCACCAATTTTAAATATTAATAATGGAAAAAAAACAAGTTTTGAAAATTAATACAATATTTATTGTTTATTTTTATTTAATTTTTTATTTGTTCTGACAACCGATGGGGAAGAAAGGTTCTCGAGTGGCGACCACGAACCGGAAGACGCAGCGTAGGCCGGCCCCCCACTCGGTGGACCGACGACCTGGTGAAAGCCGCGGGGAGCCGATGGATGCAGGAGGCGAGCAGCCGCTCAAGGTGGCGTGCTCTGGGGGAGGCCTATGTTCAGCAGTGGACGTCTTCAGGCTGTTAATGATGATGATGATGATTAT
Organism: Ennomos quercinarius; assembly: GCA_910589525.2. Taxonomy (NCBI): domain Eukaryota; kingdom Metazoa; phylum Arthropoda; class Insecta; order Lepidoptera; family Geometridae; genus Ennomos; species Ennomos quercinarius. The sequence goes on along the minus strand of OU342507.1, from coordinate 15,702,199 downwards.
TCCGCGTGAATTTTTCCGAATTACCGCCAAAACTCAATTAAAATATTATTTAAATAATCTTCTACATACAAGATATATTCGAAGATATTTTATAAGTTCGTGGCACAGAATTCGCCCTATTTACTGGATATCTTCTTACATGTCTATATCACAGAAATAGTCATTTGTTTTTTTCTTTAATCTGTGGTCTATACTTATCTGCTGTGCTGTCAGTGTCAGTGTTGCTAACACTGATTCGGCAAAGGGAGCTTTAGTGTCCCAAAAAAAAAGAGCCAAAATTATCAGAAAAAAAGAGCTAAACCAAGGAAATACAAATTTCTGTCAATATGAAAACGGTTTCTGCAGCTTTGACATGCTTTTTACACATAATGGTTCAATATATCAGCCCTCTCGGGCTTTAACTCGCAGTGATATTATACAGTAGGTATGCTTTGAGCTTATCATTAATTACTACTTTCAACCAAACCTGAAAAGGCGCCTCTGAAGGCCATTCATCATGGAATTTTTGACTACAGCGCTTTATTTCGACTAATATATCTACAGCACCGCATCTCAGGTCTCAATAAAAAAAAAAAGTTAATAAAAATGGCTAAATAAAGTACAATTTTAAGAAAATTCCCTTTAATATGAGTTCTCAATGTCAAAGAAGTGTGAACGAAAGTGTTGTGGTCACAAAAGTGTCTCGGACACTTTTTTGAACACAACACTTTCGTTTGTATATTCCGAAAGATCACCGAGTAGTGGATGACTATGGCGGTGTTAGCGATAAACTCCATATTTAGGATTTTCCACATTCTATATTTTCCAATTTCTTAGTAATACGCAATTATTAGTTCATAAATACTTAATTTTGCAAATTCTTAATTTTCCGGATAAGTACAGTTTCATACACAAATCGAAAAATCATAATTTAGATATGTTAATAGAACATACATTCACGAGAAAAATATAAATGCACCTAATGAAACAAGAAGCCAAATATCCCAAAAAAAAAAGGAGCTAAGGAGCTAAATATATTTTTTTAGAGCTGCCGATGTGAAAAAAGAGCTAAATTTAGCTCTATAAGAGCTGATTTGGCAACACTGGTCAGTGTCGTATTTTGTCACTGCCATCGTGACTGTCAGAGTGACACTGACAGCAGTCCTGACTGCCTGGACTGCAGCGCAGCGATTCATCTGTCAATTGTCTGTTTGTCACTGCCATGTTCTGTTTGTATGTGTGCTTTTGTATGTCTTGTGTTGTCGCATTTATTCCAGTTAATACTCAGATTCGAATAACCGGCCAAAGTTCTACATCCACCTATCAATCTCCATCGTGTGTTTTCTACTCTATCCACGCGACATTGGCGAAATTGCGGCAACCCCGCAGAAGCCATAACAAGAAGAAGTTTTTTTTTTTTTTTTTTTCTTATATTTTGGCTCCACACATAGTGTATTTAGCCAGTGTCAAGTTTTGTAATTTTTCATCGTATTATGGAAATTTTCACTTAAAGTCAAGTCATAGTCACAGTCAGAGTAGTCATAGTCTAGTCTAAGTCATAATCCAGTCTAAGGCATGCCCTAGTAAAGTGGTGGCAACTTTACTAGAGGTTTCTATGGAATTTTGGAAGCAACACGAAAAACCACGTTTCACTACATTATATCACTTGCCCACACTCATGCTCGTAATTCAGCACTTAATGCCTAAAACACCACCAATTTTAAACATTAACACTGGAAAAAGCATAAGTTTTGTAAAATAATACAATGCAGCGACGTGAACTTTTCCGCGTTCCCGCCAAAACTCCAAGAAGAAGTTGAAGTCAATTGCGCATGGCATGACCACAGAGTAATTTGTTTTTTTCTCTAATCTGTAATCTGTGGGCATGACGCCATGACGTCAGAAACTGGAAAGAAGAAGAGGTGCATTTTTGTTTTTTCGATCGTGAAACAATATATTTATTTTTAATACTGTATTGTATTCGGTTCTTTTTTAACATGTACCTGTGAAATGTACCACCTTTAATAATATCAATTATCAAGTACCTACAAACAAACATGGCATTGTACGAAGGCATTGCTCTTATTCAAGAGAAACAAGCCGTCGTTTTAGATCTCGGCACCGACTACACCAAGTAAGTTTCTCAGTTCTTGTTTATTGTTATCAGTAAGCAGTTTAAGTATCTAAGTTCTAGTTCTTTCTTTATAGGTGTACTTACATACTTACATTCTACACGCAATATTTTCTAGACTTGCCTACTTTGAAAATAAAACTTCAACCTCATACATATTCAACCTTTATAGCATGTCTTCTTCGAGCTACTCTCAAAAACCTGAGGCTTACCAGTCATCATCATCAACTAAGGCAGTCCTGTGCAGGACATATGTGAATTAGTACCAGAATAGAGAACCTATCCATATGAGTTTAGATGAAGGTGTTAAGTTAGTTAAGTTAGTTGTTGTCATTCCTCATAGGTTTGGTTTCACTGGGGAGGCGGCGCCACGATGCATTGTGCGCTCAGAGTTCTGGTGCACCACCCGCCGCGCGATGCGCCGCGTGCATGACTATGACACCCCGGAGGACCTCTATGACAACCTCGTTAATATGTTGCATCTGCTCTACTTTCGGTAAGCCTTCCCACATGTAGCTAGTAGCATCACCTCATTATGTTCCCACTGCCACTGCTGTGACATGGGACAAGTGCATGTTGGTGGATACCACATTCTTGAATTTGGTGATTTTAGAACATGCCAGCTTCCTAATGATGTTTTCCTTCACCATTGTAAGAGTGAGTGCCAGTTTATTGCTCCATTTGGTCTAGTTAACTACAATACATGAGTTATGATTAACTATGGTCAGACTCCATATCCCCACACCACTGACAAAAGTCTCTTCTATTGCTGTTGTTTTTATACTATAAATATATAAGTAAAAAATAAAACTATGTTCAATTCTATCGGTTACTTTTGAAAATGAGCTGAAACAAATAATGGGAGGCTGCTACCAATGTTTTGAGATGTTTCTGAGTGATATTTCTTATTGTATTTCCAAATTTCCAGGCATGTGTTGGTGAACCCGAAGGAGCGGAAAGTGGTGGTTGTAGAGTCATTACTCACACCCACACTCTTCAGAGAAACACTTGCTAAGGTGCTGTTCATACACTATGAGGTATGCTTATTGTTTTATAAATTGTTAATAATTTTTGTTAAAAGATAATATGAAACTGCTATGTATTGATTAAATGATCCATTACATTCCATCCCTACTACTATAATAAAAGGGACTTTGCCTATTCACAAACATATTATACTTACAGAATAATTTGTAAAGGAAAAATTTGAATCCTGAAAGGGATCAAATTTCACTTCACAACATCTGTTCATTATGATAAGTAGGCGATGGTGCCATAACAATCATTACTATTGTTATTCACTTATTTATTTGCAATGTTAAATCTAAGTTTTATAATATTTATATAAAAATTATATTACAAAAATGTAATAAAAAAATTGTTATTGTTATTGGTTGATAGACAAGCAGCATGACTGCGTATGTGAGTAACATTATCTGTTTTCATACCAAACCCAACCACTGAGATCATAGAATTCTATTTCATCCTGGAAAAATGTAATTTCATGCAGAAACATGCACAGTTCCTTTACTGGTGAATTTGGGATTCCTGTTGTTACCAAGATCAAAATGTATATTCCAGGTATCAGGAGTGATCTGGGCAGACACACCGAGACTATGTGCCCTGACACTGGGCACTCCCATAGCACTCATTGTGTCCATCGGAGCCAAGGAGGCAGAAGTTGCTGCGGGTATGTTGCATAATAATATACAGAGGATAGATAAGTATTGTACACATCATCATCATCAGCCTGAAGACATCACTGCTGAACTTAGGCCTCCCCTATACAGCGCCACCTTGAGCGGCTGCTTGCCTCCTGCATCCATCAGCTCCCTGCGGTTCAGACCAGGTGGTAGTGGGGGCAATATTGTACACATCAAATAATAAAATTTTACAATGAATACACCGGTTTACAAGAAGGGGGTAACAATGGATGACCTTATCGCTAATAAATAAATTTATTTTCTTACTATTTTTAATATTTTTGTTCCAGTGGTTCATGGTGTGGTGGTGGTCCCAGGGCTGCAAGTGGGCCCACTCGGGGCGGAGGCCACGCGGGCCGAGCTGGCTCGACGCCTGCGGGGGGAGAATGGGGACATAGAGATACATCCGCATGTGCTGGAGGATATTGCAGGTATGGTATACAAAACACAATAGAAATTCCTTAAATACATATAATAAATAAATAAATAATAAATATGTGTGGACATTTCACACATATAAAGCGTTTTATCTCCGCATTATTAATTCAGACAGGAAATACCTTATCCATCTGTATTTCTCAATTAATATAATCTGGCAAGAGGGAATCCATATTTTCTAGGCAAGCATTATTTTATTTTTTTTTATTTATTTATTAGGAATAGTAAACAGCTACATCAGAAATTATAACAAAAAATTATGTTCCATCGTTGACCGTATTGTCACTTACCATCAGGTGAAATGTTGTCAAAAGTGAGTGGGCTCATTAAAAAAACCATTAAGCATTAAAACACTAAACGCCAATATCGGACAACAAACCACCCAACAAGTAACCATCATCTTATTGTTCCAGTGAAGACTTGCTTCGTAACCCCCCTCCCCCGCGCGCTGCAGTGGCGGTCCCCCTCCGCGCCCCCCGCGTGCCCCCCCGCGCGGTACCCCGCCCGCGGGGGAACCATACTCGTCTCCGGAGAGACCAGGGAACTGTGTGCTGAACACATGTTCCTACGAGACGCAGAGTTCTGTTCGCTCCCAGATCTCATCTTACAGTGTATTATAGCAAGTCCGATCGACGTTCGGAGAGCGTTGGCTGGGAATATATTGCTAGCGGGAGGCGGGGCTGCCATGCCAGGGTTACAGGCTAGATTGGCAGCGGAGTTGAAACAACTAGTCCAAGAAGAGCCGTATAATGAACGGTTGTTTGTGAAAGAGTTTGCATTCCACAAGGCCCCGTGTCACGTGAATAGTACCGCGTGGTGCGGGGGGGCCGCCGCGGGGGGGGCCGGGGGGGCCCACACGAGGGAGCAGTACGCGAGGGCCCCCCGCCTCAGGGACTGGGTGTGTCTGCTACACAACACTCCGCCTGATCATCCACAACGGAATATGTAGGTGATATTAGCTGGAGACTGCGGATAAAAAGTAGTGTATCAGTTAACTCCATTCCAAACTTTATTCAAATCAGTTCAGTTGTTGCGGCGTGGAGAAAGAACAGACACAAACTTTCGCATTTGTAATATTATTATTAAGTGTATTGAAGTTTTTTTAATAATCAGCAATTTTACTCCAAGACTTTATAAAGGGTCTCGGTAAAAGTGTCTGTTAGGGCGGCGGCGTAATAGGTAGCTTCAATATTTTGTAATAAAAAAAACTAGTTAATCTTTCGCTAATATTGTAATTCTAATCATAACATATATATTACACACATCATTTCTTAAGCTTCTTCAGCTCACTCTTGGTTAATGGCCTTTGTGGAACTGTCACACCGTTTCTGGGTTAGCACGGACATCTTTCCCCTGTTTTACTCCACTTGACAAGTGAGCAAGTATGAAGAATGTGACATAAAATGGGGATAGACAATTTTGTCTACCATCTGTGCTAGTCTTGTACATCCAATGTAAGTCTATGTAAAAACCTCATGCCACCATCTCAGTGTGAAATAAAACAGAATAAGTGCATGGCATGGTGTATAATATTTCAAAACATTAAGTATTTTTTAGAGGTAAGGTAAACTTAATATTTAACTATTTATGTAAATACTTTAGTTGGCTATAAGTACTAATTATTAATGTATGCAAACCAATATGCTGTTGTAACAACTATTATCTACCCTGCCTTACACGACTGGCGCGACGGCGGCGTCATACAATATACCTAGTCTTTTTATTTATAAACAGCAGCCAACCATTATTGTATGTAATATTACCACAGTGCTATATTTATGGGCTATAACTGCTGTAATGTATAACCGTTATAATATGAGTAGTTTCAAAATAAAGATTTTATAAAATAAAATGTTTTTAAATCCTGCCCTCACACGCATGAACTGCCGGAAGTGGGAAGACGTCGTCGGACGTCGCCACTGCTGATGCTGAACGTAAGCCTCCTTCATAAAACGCACAGACCTATACCTACAATTGCAGTTAGAGATCTTGTGATAAAATGGCATTTTGGCTCCTTGCTATGGACGTCGTCATAATCACAAATCAATAATATGTATGGTCATAATCACACCGTACCCCCATACCATCGTATAGATTTTTTATTGGCTACTGTTTCCGCCAAATGCGGCTAACCGTGAAGCACAGATTTGCGTATAGTAGTCTGTGAGCACAGAATTCCCACTCATAGATATTCAAAGCCGTGAAGGGATTCTTCTTCTTCGTTAATGGCTTTCTATCGCTTTTCAGCAATAATTCTGCCAATGTCAAGTGTGTAAAAATTTGTTCGGTTATGTCCACAGAGTAACATTGTTTTTTTTTCTCTAATCTGTGGTTATGTCATGTCAAAGTGCTATTTTTGCAGCCAAAATGGTGGATATTTTACTGAAGGCTCTAAAAAGCCGTTGAAGAGAAAACGAAAATGGATAGTTATATGTGGTTATATGATATAGTAGTTATTTGTTCGTTTTTGAATAAGCACCTTGGAGATTTCGCTCGTGACCACAGAGTAAAATTGATTTTTTTTCCTCTAATCTGAGTTTGTGAATGGTGTCAGTATTAAAAAAAAACTGTCAATTTTAGGTTATCAGTGTCAAAGTCAGTTATAGTGCCACTGTCAATGCCAATCAATATGTCATTTCGCCCTGTCATCGTCATCTTGCAAAACGCAAAAAAAAAACCCCGAAAATATAGGAAAATCAGGAAATAGGCACAAATTCGAAGGTCGCTGCCCTGCCTCCTGAGCACCGGTTCAAGTGCCACCACAAGCGAACCATGGCGAACGAAGTGAAGACGGTGGCCGCGAGCATCGTCAACTTCCTGAAGCAGCAGCTCGACGGCGACGCTCTCAGCGCCGACTCGCGCGAGAGCGTGGAGGTCGCCGTGCAGTGCATCGAGACCGCGTTTGAGCTCGAGCGAGCGGACGCGGCGCGCGGGCTCGACCTGCTGCAGCTCGTGCGGGCTCGTGCGGCGCCCGGGCTCGCCGCCGCCGACCGCGCCGAGGCCGAGCGACTCAAGAACGAGGGCAACGACCTCATGAAGGCCGAGCGGTTCGCGGAGGCGCTGGAGAGGTACTCCGGCGCCGTGCAGATCGACCCGCGCAACTCGGTCTACTTCTGCAACCGCGCTGCCGCGCACTTCAAGCTGGGCGCGCACGATGCGGCCGTGGCGGACTGCACCGCCGCGCTGGCGCTGCAGCCGGACTACGGCAAGGCGCACGGCCGCCTCGGGCTCGCGCTCACGGCGCTCGACCGTCACCGCGAGGCGCGCCAGGCCTTCGCCCGCGCCGCGCAGCTCGACCCGGACAACGAGTCCTACCGCCAGAACCTGCGCCTCGCAGACGAGCGCCTCGCGCAGCGTGGCGAGCGCGGCCCGGTCGACCTGGGCGGCTTGCTGCAGAACCCCGCGCTGCTCAACATGGCCACGGAGATGTTGGCCGACCCCAACATGCAGAACCTGATCTCGGGGCTCATGAACACAACCACCGCGAGCGAGGGCGCGGCTGGCGCCGGAGCGGGCGGCATGAGCGCGCTGCTGGAGGCGGGGCAGGCGCTCGCGCAGCACATGCAGGCCTCCAACCCCGACCTCGTGGAGCACCTGCGCCGACAGGTCCGGCCGCCCGGACCACCTGGGCAGCCGCAGCCCCCGCCGCAGTAATATGATGCCATGTACCGTGTGCCCTTGCCTACTTTAATATATTATGCATAAAATAGATTATATTTTCATATGAAATATACTATGGTTTGCTTATTTATGCTGCTCCGGAGATGATATGGTGGCTGGCGCTGGTGCTGAATGTCTTGCGGCCGAGTATGGGTTGGAAGTTCAAACGTTGGAACTGGATGTAATGTTTATGTTATCTCTTCTGTTTTTATTTCTCACAGTTTTGTGGTCTTTCCTGCATTTAACTTTAGCTGATATGACAAATACCACAAATAAAATAAAAACTAGGATTCTATGAAATTGTAGTGATATAATATCAATTTGGTAGTGATGAATAATGTTAATGTACTTTGAATTACTGTAAATCATGTTAACTGAAGGACAAACTATGTATTGTTTGTCTTTTGGCTAACCAAAAAAAATATTTCTAGCTAGGATTGAATTTATTGGTACGGTATTGTTAATAAAAATGTTTACTTAATTTTGCTTGTTTCATTAAACTGTTTTAATCAATGCTACTCATACAATAATACACAAGCAATTGGCTAAGCTCATAGAGCTGCTAGCTACTGTGCATGTACATGTGGGCTACTGTCTGCAGTGTTTAAGCTCATAGAGCTGCTAGCTACTGTGCATGTACATGTGGGCTACTGTCTGCAGTGTTTAAGCTCATAGAGCTGCTAGCTACTGTGCATGTACATGTGGGCTACTGTCTGCAGTGTTTAAGCTCATAGAGCTGCTAGCTACTGTGCATGTACATGTGGGCTACTGTCTGCAGTGTTTAAGCTCATAGAGCTGCTAGCTACTGTGCATGTACATGTGGGCTACTGTCTGCAGTGTTTAAGCTCATAGAGCTGCTAGCTACTGTGCATGTACATGTGGGCTACTGTCTGCAGTGTTTAAGCTCATAGAGCTGCTAGCTACTGTGCATGTACATGTGGGCTACTGTCTGCAGTGTTTAAGCTCATAGAGCTGCTAGCTACTGTGCATGTACATGTGGGCTACTGTCTGCAGTGTTTAAGCTCATAGAGCTGCTAGCTACTGTGCATGTACATGTGGGCTACTGTCTGCAGTGTTTAAGCTCATAGAGCTGCTAGCTACTGTGCATGTACATGTGGGCTACTGTCTGCAGTGTTTAAGAAGTAACCTATCCTCCCCTAGGGTTCAAGCTATCCCTATAATGATTATATAAATCTGTTTAATCCTGCACATGTAAAGAACAGACCAAGTTCTACCAAAGATATATTATACATAATAACATTATAAGCCGGCTTAATCTAACATTACTTCATTAATACCTTTATTAGTCACTCAACTCACTATCACAGAGCTTTTTGTGTATAATATAGGTACAATGTGCCCAACAGAAATGCTTTAGATTATGGTACTTTTTCGCTATGGAGAGAGTTTGGAGAGCTCGGTGTTTCCCTGCGAGATAGGATCCCAAACGAGGAGATTTGTAGGAGAACTAAAGTGACCGATATAGTTCTTAGAACTAGCAAGTTGTTCAGGCAATGGGCAGGCCACATCGCTCGTAGAACTGACAACGGACGAGGAAGAAAGGTTCTCGAGTGGCGACCACGAACCGGAAGGTGCAGCGTAGGCCCCCCCGCTAGGTGGACCGACGATCTGGTGAAAACCGCGGGGAGTCGATAGATGCAGGAGGCAAGCAGGCGCTCTCTGGGGGAGACCTATGGTCAGCAGTGGACGTCTTCAGGATGATGAGTTTTTTGTTCGCCGTGTGTGATCCCGGCGTAATAATAGGGCCACCGCATCTCATCCCGTGGATGCCGTAAGAGCCGGCTAAGGGAATATCCAGGGAATGGGCAGCACCATTCTCCACGGTCCGCATTTTATTCTACTGCGGTCATCAAGAATAAATGAATAGGTCGGTAGGTACTTGGGTAGACCTAGATTAATATAGTGGCGGTGAATGAAACACCAATCATAGAAATTAAACTTTACTGGATTTTCATCCAGTAACATTTTGCAGCCGTTTGATCAATCTTATGTTTATAGGAGTATGTAGTAATAAAAATCCTTAAATTGCTTTCTTAACTATTTATTACACACTATGTATAATTTATGATAATAATAATCAATTTACATATTTTTATGTACACATAATGTAGTAGCAAAATGTAAACGGTCGGACAAGTGCCCCATCCCGCGTTACTGACATTCAATACTTGTCCAAAACTGTACCTACCCACACCGCGTGCGCTCGGGAGGCACAAAATACTATCCAAAACTTTATAAAATGCTGTATTTACACAATTTCAACTCGCGTCATTGTTAACTAATATTGTCTTGTCACTCCCGCCACTACGCGGACGTTACAGTGAGAATGGGACAGCAATAGAATTCCTTTTCAGAACAGTTAGAGATGTCGCGAGTAGACGGTTATTATTTGAATGCGACCGCGGCGGGCGGCGCGGCGCTCTGCAAGTGTCGACATGAGGATGTGGATGAAGCTTCTCCCTTATAATAAAGCGAAGGCACCGACGAAAGATAGCTCCATACATAAATGCAAACATGAAATACATAATGTAGAACGTTTCTACGAAAACTCTTGTTGTTAGCTTGATATTACAATAGTTATTGCGATTTTAAATCCAAGACTAATAGGAACAATCGATGTTAAAAAATTAAAATACATTTTAGATATAAAACCTTTGCTTAGAATGCGAACAAAAATATAACTCGATATAAAAATAATAATATCGCTGAAATAAACTATATCGTGAACTTTCAACAACTTATTATTGGATATTAAATAAGATATATAAACTTTTACCAATTCGCGACATACTTACCCCTACCCACTCTTCACATTCGCTTATTGGTTTGATTATAAATTAATATTCACAAATTACAAAGTCCATGTAAAAAGTGTAACGTAATTTTGGGGCACCGAACATAATGCACTAAATAAAATTATTAAGTAGATAGATAGAACATACAGCAACTCAAATAAACAAACTATAATTTTTCAATAATTTCTATCAAAATCTTAAAACTTTAATGTAGGTAATAAATAACTTCCTTAACACATAAAACTTTACGCTGATACCTAATATACAGCAATTATACAAAATATTCAAACATTTCGAAGCGGCTCCGGTCACCCATTATTATGTCTTTATGTTGTACGTTTTGAAAGTGTGGGACGACACCCCAGCAGTGGGAAAGAAAACATTGTACCCAAACAGTGTGTTACGAATAGTAAAGAGAAGTGTCGCCGCCGCCTCGCCCCGCGTCACCGATCGACGCATACAAATGACTCGGAATTGAGTTATTGTGATTCCGGGCCAACATTAAGATGTGTAATGTTTCAAGGACTTTCTATCGGCGACCACACGCGCCTCGCTCGCTTCTATACTAACTGAATGATGCGCGGTACATAAACGTTTTCCTTCATTTAAACAACATGCAATCGATCTCATCCGCTGCTTTAAAAAAGGTCTAAATCATTCCCATCGGGTGGTTGCCGTGTCGAACGGCTACTCCTACTCACCATATCAAACGAACAGCCTCTTTTTAAAACAAAATAACGATTATTTCGATCTGTTAATACATAGTTAAAGGATACGAACTCGGGTATCAGTCGGGTGATTCCATCGAAGCGGATTCGACGTGTACCGTATTAGTAGCTGTAACACTCGACGGTCAGTCATTTCAATAATAACACCGCGGGGCCGCCCTGCACGAGATGTCACATCGGAAAACGGTAACAAACGATTCATGTAAACGTTAACACTAAAACTGTATTTACACATCGCGCTTGCAGCTCGGGCGGCCCCACTCGCGCGCCAGTGCGGGGCGAGGAATGTCGGCACCACCCGCGACGGTGATGGCCAGCTCCTCGACCGACGCGGGCGGTTAGTTCCGCTTGGAGGGAGGCACCAGGTGGGGAGGCAGCTCGGGCGGGAGGTCGTGGCCGTCCGTCTTCACTCGGATGAGATGCATCGCGAGCGCAAACTCCTCCTCGTCCAGGAAGCCGTCCTTGTCGATGTCCGCCAGCTTCCATATCTTACCGAGCACAGAGTTCGGCAGCTTCGACTTCACCATCTCCGTCTTGGCCGCTGTCGAACAAACGTACGTCAGCCAGGTCCGGGGTAAGGTGGGGGTAGGGGGGGGAGAGACAACACGCAACGGAACACAAGAGGGGAGTGCAACATGGGGGAACGTTTAATGTGATGATTTTCCAATTTCTGAAAAATACCAAAATAGGTAGTGGTGATTTCGAAACGTTTTTGCCTGCGAATAAAAGTCAAACTTTACGGTCGGGCCAAATCCTAATATTTATTTGATCTTGAGGGCGATGCCACTGACCGTGCGGCATGAACCAAATGAGAATTTTCTTCACGGGGAAAATAAGTAAAACAAAAGTAATGTCAAAATTATTTCCGTTGGAAGAGTAAAATTTAGAGGAAGATTTCTTAGATTATTCTATTGTAGCAGTAACCGTTGCGTGTTGTACCGTCACCCAACTATAACTAGGTAAATAAGTAGATATGCGATGAATTTGTTAATTATTACTGAAATGACATAAACCCCGTGCAGCTCGATCAAAAATACAAATAATGTGCAAAACGAACGAAAGTTGTTACATTGTTAGTTCACTCTTACAACACAAACGATTAGATTACAAAATATAATAACAAATCGCCTAATCGTAAGGCATTCGACAACGAACATGTCGTAACAGCGCGCGAACATTCCCACAGAGAGATCGGAACAATGCCGGCAGAGGCCTCACGCCGCTTCACGCGTTACGGAGGCAACCGATCAGGTACCGGAGGATGTTGGCCAAGTTCTGTCGGTAAAACATCTCGGGGAAGGACCTGATCCTAACGAGCTGCAGGTCCGGACCGAAGGTGAGGTCCCGCGCGCGGTCGAGCCACGTGGCCGGCGCCCGCTCCACGTAGAACTCGATGTACGGCTCCCCGGTTAGCGAGTACACTACCGATGCGAACATGAACTGTGCAACTATCAGAGCGGTCACCGCGTTCAGAAATAACAGCACGACAAACTTTACCGAGTCATACAGGGGGCGGAAAAAGCTCGGGCTCTCGGCGTTTGCCGCTAAATCGTCATCTTCGTATTCGATTTCGGAGTTATCGGATTCGTCATCGAAAGGATTGGTCGACTTGATATTACTTTCGGATTTGACATCGAAGGCAAAGGGATCGTTCTGCTTGATAATATTTTCGGATTCGATACCAAAAAGATTATTTTCATTACTACTTTCGGATTCGTCATCGAAAGGATTGCTCCCTCCGATACCGCTTCCAGCGGGAGGATAGCGGTTGATAGAGTCTGTTTCGAAAAACGGCCTATCGCGGTGATTTGAACCTTCCACGAAACATTCGAAGTCCGCGAAGCCGACCGTACCATCGATGCTGCCCGCGGAGTTGCTCCGCGCTGTCGGGCCGGGTTCGATCGCCAACATCTCTAAACCGTCAACGGAATTAATGGAAACAGCCGGCGACAAGGTGTCAGGTCGCGGCTGCGCCCGACTCAGGCACTGAGCTACGAGGCTCGTGTTATGTGCGGCGGAGGTTATCGCGTCGAGGATCCGGTCGAGCTGCTCCCTCGTATACTCGCGGTCGTCCCTAACTAGCCTGTATAGATCGACGAGATGCGAACAGTTCCGCGTGGAGCCGAGAAGAGCGTCGACCGCGGCAGCTAGAGGGGGTTTGAGAGCGAGCGTACCGGCGCCGGTGACCTTGCCGTCGACCGGGTTGAGCGAGCGGAAGATGAGGTCGGTGTTGGGTTTCTCCTTGCTGCAGATCCAGTCGGGGTCGCCGTGGCCCGCGTCCGCGCCCTCCCCGCGACCGTACCCGAACGGAGACACCTTGTCCTCCACGCCTTCGAACGCGCCTCCTGGAATACAATAACGGATGATGGTTAGTTACTATGAAGGCAGCACTTACAATAAGTATACATAACCATCAAAATAACCAATAATGGTAACCATGGTGGTGGTGGTGGTATGGTGGGTGGTATGGTGGTGGTGGTGGTGGTGGTGGTGGTGGTGGTGGTTGGTATGGTGGTGGTGGTGGTGGTGGTTGGTATGGTGGTGGTGGTGGTGGTGGTGGTGGTGGTGGTATGGTGGTATGGTGGTGGTGGTGGTGGTGGTGGTGGTGGTGGTGGTGGTGGTGGTGGTGGTGGTGGTGGTGGTGGTGGTGGTGGTGGTGGTGGTGGTGGTGGTGGTGGTGGTGGTGGTGGTGGTGGTGGTGGTGGTGGTGGTATGGTGGTATGGTGGTGGTTATGGTAATGGTATGGTTTAGTCATCATCGCCATCAGCATGTTTTAGTCCACTGTTGGAAGTAAGCTTCACAGTGTAATGTCTAATAGTCAATCTCAATTCCTACGATATTTTTTACAGATGATAATAATGAGTACTATTTTTATATTCTGTGATCAACTATATATACTGGGAGTAGGGCCGGTTAAAGATGAAGAACATGGATTTTTGGGTTTGTTTAATTTTCAGATCAGTAAGTTTTTGATACTATTAAAAAACATGTATCAAGGAGTATTATAGCAGTACCGCCTGCTTAGGGTAATCAACAGATTATCTTTATTGTAAAGGAAAAATTTGAATCACGAACGGGATTTGAACCCACACCCATACCTTCTTCTGGGGCGACAATCTGACAACTTCGCTCACAATTAACATTTTCCCTTCACATTAAAATAAATCTGTTATGATATCAAGTTCCCCCTTTAATAAAAGCTGCGGTCAACTAGTGTAAGAATCATCTGAAGGAAAGCATCAGTAAAAGCATTGTACAAAAACAGAAACCAGCCGAAATCATTCTACAAGGAAACAGTACACACACTTCCGTTAGCCAAGTTCAAAGGCAGTTATTATTGTTGAAACGATCGCGAGGATAAATATTATATTACCAATGTCGGAACGTGTTTTAGAGCACAAACAATAGTTAAATAACATCGGAGTGAGACGTGACGAACGCGGTACCTAATAACTATAGAGTTAGTACACGATGTAGTTGTAAGTAAACTAATTAAAACTGTTAATCATTGTAGAATCGGCGTCGCGTAAGAGACAAATGACTTTTCAAGCAAAAATTACACAGAAACAGTTATCAAAGGACAAAAATTTATTTGTATAAAACACACAACACAGCCAAATCGCTTCATCACAATACTTCAGTTTTTCTTTACCATAAAGCGTTACAGATTCCAAATGTATGTGTAACATTTAGTGATTCAGTGGACACATCTCGAAGATTCTTGTATGAGCCACAGCAACATACCGCGACACGGAGCACACGCAAAAATTCAATATTTTGTATAATATTCGATAGGTTGCTTAGCTTTCATAACTTTACACATACAATGGTACAATTTATACCTCTAAAAGTATTATTATTCCTGCATAAATGCATAATAAGTCAGATTACAGTATAGATACCCAGTAATTGTGCCGGCATTATCTGCTCACCTTGCACTTCATTGAGCAAGTCAACAAAACATAGATAAACGAGTTCGGAGTGTACCCTACCCACTATATTATCATCAGTCTCAGTGGCCACCCGATCCCGAGCTATTAAGTAAGTAGCTATTGAGTAAGGAATGCGAGCCTCAGCTTGGGCCGTTGCCGGGAGAAGATGATCGATGAGACTACGTCCACTGTAAGAGTGGACCCTATGGAAAGTATAAGGACTTGGTTGGCACTGGTTAATAACGAGATGAGCAAGCTACATGCATAGAGTATCAGGATGGTAGATTGTGGACGATGTGAAACGCGGGAGGTCAACGGGTGAAGAAAAGTTAACACGGCTTTGAACATTTTGTGAAGGTGTTGTAAACTTAGCGTGGCTTTTCGATACCTACCGCCAAACTAAATAAATTAACAATAGTAATAAGTGTACCTACCTGTAGTCTACATAAGTAAATGTAAATAGAACCTATCGTCAAAACTTACGGAACCATAACCAAATTAACCGCTTACCTTGATTCTTGATACAGAGTCACGGTAAAGTCAAAACAATTACCTACTTCTTATATATAAGTACTTTTATTTTAACTTTGAATAATGAATCACAAAGGCGTCGAACTATTGTTATTGTCCAATATTCTGTTCCAAGGATTAAAAACGTAGTCGCCGCAATGGATGTAGGTCACTAGTTTACTAAATAGCGGAATTGAAGTCAGCAAAAAGTGGCCCAGCTTATCCGACCGTTACTGCACCATCACGCGGGGAGGTTGCTGTTGCTGCCGACGCCGGCCCGGCCCGGCGCGTCGCGTTGTGCAACTCTTGCATTTATCGGACGATCGATATAACACGACCATTCCTAATTAATAATTTCTAGTTTCGCAATAGACTGCTATTTCGTAATCAGCCAAGAAACGAATGATTGAAAGAATTCCAAATAGCAGATAACTGATATAGTCGACTGCCACGTACCTAATATTGAAAACGGCATATACTAACAAGTATTACACGTTCACCTCACACCCCGTGGTGCTTGTCTATCTATAGTGTAACTATAGTAGTAATACCAAGACTAAACTTTAGCTATTTAGATGGAATTTGGTAGTGGAAGTAGTTTGAACATTGGTTAAAGAATACGACACGTTATATCGCAATAAGCTGCATTCCCAGGCGAAGCCGCGTGCAGTAGCTATTCATTAACTCGGCGACTGTGGAAAGCAGTCAACAATACTTTGCTCATAAAATAATGTTCTCATAGCCTCATATGCAACAGTTACAACTTTATAAGAGATCGCCTCGCAGTTAGGTATTACATATTGCTTGCTGAACTACCTCTAGGCTCCTGCGTCATGTTTAGCGTAAGTATTCATTACTTCGCAAGAATTTCTTGGAGCAGGAACTTGCCATAATTAGTAGGTTTCTGCTCCAACCTACATATTATGGCAAGTTCCTGCTCCAAGGAACTGATAGAATCTTTCATAATTATCATAACCTTTACTTGCATGAAACTGTCAATGGTAAAGAATAATATTGAAATTGTTTACAGTACAATCTTGTCAACCTGCGACCTACGATGAGACGTCATTACACAAGGTGATTAATTCTTAATTACGCCTATTACAAATGATTTATTTCTAACGTGTGTTTAAACCTCGACCTGCATATGCTTAAGCTTATGCACCCTACTCATGATGACCATACTCGTGATGCCCATAAAATCCAATTCAATCGGAAATATTCCATCATCTATTATCGTACCAAATAGCGGACACATTTAGAAATCTGGATGGACGATAGATGGTTGAAAACTCGACAGGGCCATAATGAGCTACATAAGAAAACAACGAACAAACTATGTAAAGAAATTGCCATAATATATATATAACCAAAATCCTAAAGCAGTACCTAATCATATTCAAGCATAGTTGCATGTGTGCAAAGTACAGTTCAATGCAAATAATAAACACAACTAAATAAGTAAACGACTTATGTCACCATCAGTATAATTGACAGAGTGTAGCATTCCAAATGCGGACACATCAAGCCAGCATGAGGTAGTATCACTGCGAGTTGTAAATAAACTCATCAGTCAATATGGATGCACAACACAACACACGCAACACACGTGACATTTACGACGCTGACTGGATCTGTCGAGACAACCTCACTCAAATGTCAAGCATATTTTACGCACAACTCGTCATAACTTCACCGTAAGCGTAATGACAACCATTAACATAATGGACATTTATCATCAATATATACATACCGTACCATGCCTGTACCCTTATCTAACTGTGGGGTCAGTATTGCAGCATATTTCTATTTACTTCTGTCAGTCGTCAACTCAGCATCGCCCATTATTATAATCCATGCACACAGCTCATCCGCCCTTTTTTCAGTCTTCCCCTGACGTACTCAATACTCATTGATTCGTTGATGGTTATACAAAGATAATTCCGTCAAGTTATGAACATAAAACTGTAATGCACATTGTTCATTATTGGTATAATAATACAAGGTGTTGCATCGATTTCGTGCTGAGGCACAGAATAAGTAATAGTACAAGCTGGGGTATTTCAGTGAATTATATAAAATACAGATCGATAGTCGATATAGAGTAGAGCGTGCTCGAGCTAGACCACAGAGAGTAGCACAAGTGTGAGACAATCCAATCCTATGTAATATAGTTGAAAAGCTGTTGTTACACTTTGAGGAAACACCGAACATATTATCAGTTACGACCTAACATCAATTTCCTAATGACGTGTGGTTATTGCCGGATGGTGTGAGGCTAGAGAGCACGTCTCATGCAGTCGCACGGCACACATTAATCATATTATCATCATATGCACATTAATTTGCATGATAATAACGTCCCGCACAATGGACGCAAATAAACAAGCAATTAGTTGCAACCCGAGATAGGTGATCAGGTTATAATTATAAACAAGCCAATAACATTTACCGAAGGTTCCTAGCGATACTCTCATCTTATCTCTATTTCTCGCAGTTCACAGAGCTAACGCAAGTCTACCTTTATGGTAGAGGAAATACTATGTGAGCATGTTGAAAACGAGCAGACAATAAACGTCGAAGATAAGATGAGAGAGATGGACCTGCTAATGAACCGGCGTAACTAGCAGCCATGTATAAATTATTAATTAATGTGTACAGCTGGTGTTTCATGTCATTTTAAACGTTGATCTAAGCGGATAACGCATCTGAAGATCCACAGAGCAGGTAAAACAATTACGTTCAGAGTACGAGCGTAGTTTTTGTCTGTATGAATCAGAATCATCATTCATCACGTATAATATAAAACGAGTAGAGGTACCTAGTCCTACTCTAATAGTATGTCAAAAAATACATAAATTCGGATACGCACCAATAAATTCAAAAAATATCTAAGTACAGATTCTAACAAAGCAGCATGAACATGAGTACCCGATGGCAAATGACTTCGCAGTCATTATAAATCATGTAATATCAGAATGGCGCAATCTAGATCGCCACCTCAGTCAGGCCGGCCTGGCCGAGCCACAGCCCGAGTGAAAGTGCGGGAAGCACTGCATTCCGTGATAGATGACGAATGCGACCCAATCATAACATTATCGGTATCATAGTCATGATCGGTCGGCGCACGCGCGACTCCACAAGCTATTTTTACTCACACCACTTTGATGGCTGCATTTCCTGAACCACAATTTTACGGTTCGTTCGATTTGGGTACCAGTTTATTTAGTCTGGCTCATTTTATGGATAAAAATACGAAGCTAGATCGTTAAATAAACCGTCAGCGCTAAAGACATCCAGAGAGGAAGTAATCTTCGCTCGATGGGGGGCACTAGTGGTGCCGAAAAGGGAGCGATCTCATTGCACTTCATAGTAGCACAGAGCACAGCGCACCTCGTGTCGGCAGGATACCTGTATCCTCGCCTTAAGGAGGATGCCCATCCGTCGGCTTCCACGCGCCGCCAATTGCTGGCCACCGATGATAATGGCCCACTGACCGCGGCCGCCGCCGCCGCAAGCCGCGACGATCGCGGACCAGCGGCCTTCGGACTCGTGAAGGACACTAACTACTTTATGTTTATGATTGACTGGGGAAGGTCAGACGGACATACACGTCTGTGCAAAAGTTGAAAGGACAAACAAAGTTATGTTTATGTTTAACTAATACGCTGCACAAGTGCACAGCGATGACAAGAACAACAACTGGTTTTATAAAAATACTATGACAAAAAACAGTAAGATAATGTTTTCAATTTATGCAGTTAATACGAATTATTATAAATCTTATTATTTTCAATGACACCATTGCAAGTAGATGCAAGGTAATTGTTTATTGCAACGCGGACATCGCGCGTCGTGTAATTTCAATAAATGCAGGCAGTCTGTCGAGGCGAGATGTGGAACATTCTTAATGAGATTTTGACGATGATGGTTACTTTCAGCAGAGCTTGAGACAATAGAATCTAAACATTAGGAGAGCAGCTTATTAGAAGCGGCAATAAATTTTGCTTGGTGATGGCAATATTCGAAAGTAGATACGGTATTCTGCGAAGTCTAAAATCAAACCAGTGGTGATAAGAAAACTTATTACATCTGTAAGCGTGTGGGTAATAACATATCTATATCTATTTAGATAGTAGTAAACCATGCATCGATACCGTACCTAGCGATGTAGCATCGGTACTTGATTGACTATCCACCAATATAGGTAACCGATCAAGCAATATCTATCGCAATTCGCAGAACAGGTATGACTTGTACTTACATCGTATAAAAACCGCTCTTACTTCACAATATATCTAGTCTAGTCTATCATAAAGTTGATCAAAGCAAAATATGAGCTTATAGTTTTAGAAATAAGCGGATTAAAATGAAAAACGGTGCAATAGCACATACTAAATTATTTTAGAACATAAAGTTTAATACGAGTAACTGTAAAGAAGGACAAGGCGCCAAGGACAATGGCTGCATATGCGCACGCGCCGATGCAACGGTGCATGGAGCCGCCTCCGAACCTATTACAATTATCATACGAATCATATTATACGCTGGCATACATGGGTAGGCGGTAGGATGTAGAGGCATCGCTACTGCTAGGTAAAATATTGTCGTAACCGTTATGTTAGCCGGGGAACAATAAGGCTTCATCGCTGAGAAAGACTTGATGACAGGGTTTTAGATTTTGTATATTCCTATTTTTGTAGTAATGATAGCTATCGAAATCAAATCGTGTTAAATACCTACGCATTGTTTGGAACTGACAAAGACGATTATGAATTTAAATGTGTTAAACACGCTTACATTATAACATAATTAGGAAAGCATCAGAAGAATCACAAGCAGAAGTCAGAAGAGGATAACATGAAATATAATTATTTTACATATACAGCATCATAAATCATCTGCGATATAGAACCACCAGAAATAAAAGAGAGGTAAATCAGTGCGAAGGCACTTTACAATTGAGCCATAAATACTATTGCAATAAACGTTCACGGCACCCACAACGATCGTATCGCGCGGGCTGCGATCGGCTAACGAATCTAACGATATAGGTACCATTTGTTTGTATCAATGCGCGTGCGCATCGAGAGGGCTTCAAGGAGTTTTCAAGAGAGCGCGAGGTGCGCCCTCTTGAAAACAATAAATCGCATATGTTCTTGTTGAATTAGTCGACGAATATAAGAACGGAATCATAAACTATTTGAAAGATTTTAGCACTGGCCACAATATCACATTCAATTACTTTCATATTCAGCTCACGCGCGCGCGACATCCACCAACTATCTACGACACATTAGACGTGCGTCTATAGATTTCAATTGTTTTGTTTTCGTACACGTATCTACTTTAATAACGTGGTGGTATTTATTGAGCTGACATTCCCAATTCAGTTGGGAATACGTTAAATGTTTCGTTTGAATGAGTCAACTCGAGCTGGTGACTCGATGAGACGCTGCACATCGCTTACCTACACCAGATATTACTCGTAGTAGAGTACAGGTCAAAAATTATGTAATCTGAGAACATAATACTTTACTAGACGCGATGCGATAAGCACGATGAGAGATCATGTCTGCAAAACTTCAAATTGAAATCCAACGAAACGCTATCTGAGTAGGCGTAGTTCATTCCGCTATTATTGTGGCTTTGAGTTCAAGTACCGACCAAATGGCCGTATCAAATCTAAAAATATACCACGATACCGAGTGCCCTCACACAACACAATGGTTAAAAGAACAAACGATCCAATTCCGATGCAAGTTGACATCGTGATGTGGACACAAAGCGCGCCATTGAGCGACAAGTGGGGCGACCGGCGGCTACAATGGATGCTGGACTCTGCTGGGCCCTGAACTGAACACACTGCGCTGGTGTGCATGATGTCACGAGCGGATGCAGGAACAATGCCCACCGCAATTAAACGTGCGAGCGGACGTGGACGATCGCTCATCGATCGATGTGGGCCAGCGACCAAGATTACCGTTATTACTGCTGTTGGGACTTTGATATTGATAGTCATTGATGTCTTTTTGGATTACTGAACCTGTATCGGGGTACAATGTGAAGTATTAACGTACGCTCCTTGTCTGTATCCAATTGTTATATCAGAAGCCAAAGCATCCTGGATAGCGTGGCAGACACGATACGGATGTAGAGCCCCGAGGCTAAAGTTAGAGATATATTGTAGAGCACTCATAAGCCAACTGAACCATATTCACCTTTATTAGTTTGCTATGAGTATAGTTTTGATTCCAATATGTTTAGCAACGTCGTCGGTCGCTCGGTGGCCGGTGCAATTTGCGACACTTCCCCGCCGCAGCGCACGCGACGCGTCGATGTCGATGACGCCGGTTCTCGCATGATCTAAATTGCTAATTACTACTTCCTATGTCATAACAGCATGGTCAGTGATTCGACGAAATTTTCGTTTTACAAAACGTGGTGCCGCAGCTCACAATAAGAATTGGCTGAACACAGCAAAACACACGTTCTTTTTATGCTAAGAAAATTCTTTTTGGTAAAGATAAACAAACGCCATGTCGTTAATCGATGGACCAGGACATGACAATTTCTCATAAAGAAATTTTTTCTAAGATTCAATCCCGTGATTAGAAGCATCTATTAGAAATCTTTTGTTAACTACCACAATGCTGTTTGTATACCTACTCTACATTAGAAAGAAAATACAATAAGTGGAACAAAGAAATTACCGCACCTATCGCCATCAAATGCAATATGGAAGTGAAGCGCGTGGCGCGACACACTCGTTGGACCACTGTACTAATCTGCGAGTCCATATCGCGCGGGCAACCACCCCAACAATTAGCT
Source organism: Ennomos quercinarius (assembly GCA_910589525.2). Taxonomy (NCBI): domain Eukaryota; kingdom Metazoa; phylum Arthropoda; class Insecta; order Lepidoptera; family Geometridae; genus Ennomos; species Ennomos quercinarius. Next base: position 15,679,470 of record OU342507.1, on the reverse strand, counting down.
CATCAAAGCGATGTTATTAGTTATTGTAGCCCACGCTGTTGAGACTACTTTGCATAGACAGGCATAGACAGGCATAGGCCCATAACATGACTACGGTAGACATTGCTGACTCCGCTTATTCGGTATACCGCAACCACGCATGTCAACCAACTGCCTTATTTAAAGAAATTCATCTTTTAATACAAGTAATGTGTCAGTCAGTACACAATAAAGTGTAGGTGTGGCTGACTTTGCAAATAAAATACTTAATGCATGAGTGTTTTTGAAATATTCAGGACAGTAAAACGAAGAGACAAATAAAAGCCGCTATGCTATAATCTCAGAACAAGTGTTCTTCTGAGATTGATACGCACTAGACTAACATTATCCTCTACTCTACTTGGTCTGCCGCGTTTTTACACATATTTGTACACATTTTGAAGGACTGGCATAACTGACGATACAGAAAATGATAGTGTTATTTAACCAAAGCAAAAATTAGCAATGATTCATCACCATCAACCGACTGAAGATGTTCCACTGCTAAACATACATAGGCCTTGTTAGTGGTCGGCATGCAAGCTGCAGCCGGGAGCACACTGGGAGGGAAAGTATCCGTTCCGGCCTGGTTGCCGCTGGCGCGGGCTTCGGTGCCATCTCCCACAGCCGAGCCTTGACACTCGATCCATGTCACTGGACTCGAGCTCTCAAATACTCTACAATTTCTCCAACACCTACACTACATGAGAATTTGATGCACAGAAAATATGCACGCCTACACTACATGAGAATTTGATGCACAGAAAATATGCACGCCTACCTTTCTTCGACTATGTGGGACACTGTGTGTGATAAAAAGGGTAAGATATAATTTCTCCAACGGTACTTTTTTGTGCAATAAAGAAAGAAAGAAATAGAAATATGAAAACATATTAGCTGTGATCTCACATGAATAGTTTTTACCAAATCTAGGCGAGATGTATGATAATAAATTACAGAGGACATTTCAGCATGAGTAATGCATGACGTGGCCAATTAGATATAATACGTCCTGCGTTTGTATATTGGAAGTTTTATAATCCGGACTATTGCTGACGTAGTTTCGAGTTGAGCTAAATGCATTTCTGAATCAGCGGAAGACTGGAAATTCCGTCAATCTAATTTTAATTTCTAAGATAATACAGTTCACAATTTCAGCACTTCATTATTTTCTTGTAAACCTTGTTGACCTTGTAATAGATTTAAGAGTTTCGTTGATTGGCCCTGAGACATGTGTTTTTGGCACAATACATGATTATAAACTATGCCATTGCAAAATGATGAAAAGCTTTCATTGCATTCTATCAGAGGTGTAGTGTAGTCGTCACTCTATCTCTCTAATATCATAAATGCAAAAGTTTGTGTGTATTTGTATTTTGTTCCCTCTTCACGCTACAACAGCTAAACGGATTTGGATGAAATTTGGAATGGAGATAGCTTATAATACGCTCGATTAACACAATAGGAAAGTTTTTATCTGCGGTGCAGCTAGTTGTAAATAAAATCAACGTAAGAATCGCGAATCCAAGATGTTATACAAAATTAGATTTATTACTGAAAACCTGAACTGTCTACCGTGGCTTTAGCAATAAAACGTCGAATGTCGTTTTACTCATCGAACAAATTGGCTTGGCATACAATACAATCCAAGGCTGGCTGGAACATGCTGGCGCAGTGGTAATCATCCGGCGATACGACCGCTCATAACTTCATGCTCAGCACTCGGCAGCTAGATATGACCCACATTCTAGCTTCATATCAAAGAAAGCTAATCGTTCTGTAGTTAATTACTGTATGCTATGCACATTATGATAGCCGGAGAAAGTTCTTTACAAGTCTAATTAACAAACGCGGCTTTGGTACCAAACAAACCAACAACTCCTACGCTTTTGCAGTAACAAGTGATTATTTTAGATATCATTTTGCTGTGTTATTCCCCTCCTTTCTATTATAGTCGCGTACCTTTTCCTCTTCGAGTACATCATTCTACAATTTTACATACACATCAAAGTTATTTAAATTACTCCCGTGCGTGAGTCATGGGAAAAGTCAAATTTTAAACAAGGAAAAGTATCGGTATTTATTAGCGGGTTCCAGTTGAACAAAATTATCGTTATTTTCACTTTATTCGTTCACATTGACTGGAATGATCATATGTGATATGGCCTTGTCTGGGTAAAAAGTGGCATAATTTCGTAGCGTTCTTGGCGTTTTTAGCAGCTACTGGAACCCACACTAGGTTGATTACTTCACGGTAGCAGCGAAAGTGACTGTAATGAAAAGAGTTTGGTTCGTGGTCGAACGTGGTGCTCCAGGTAAGGAGATCGGGGCCTTGACATTCGTGAACACTGCCCTCAAACCTACTTAACCAATACGTCCACATATTTTATCTGCTTGATACAAGTAGCTGATAAGTGTAGAGAGTTGTATGTCAACATTATATGGTTGATATGACAAGTTTTACAAATAATGCTAACTATATTGATTGGACACAATGCCGCACCTACTACTCTAACTCTCCGCGGCATAATATTAATGTATGCTTATTACTTATGATCGTGTGTTGGTGTGGGTGGATTTAAGGTGAAATTATAGCGAGGGTCTATGTAAGGGATTGCCTTTATGTGCTAACAATCTACTGTGTATTTAATAAAACTGTAACTGGGCTAAATCTGTACATTGAATATTTTTTCAAAATTTTGATTTTGTTACACTTTTTAGGCCCGATTTCACCTTATATTGATACTCCTTACTCCTGGATACAGCTAATTGACCAATGAAATTACACAAAAAAGACGCCATTTTTAATTGTATCGAAGGAATAAGTCTTATTCCTTCACAAAATTGGTGATATAGGGGCTATATTCGCGTAACTCGGTTGTTCTCGGAAAGTTATACCTGGAATAAAATTTATTCTAGTTTGGTGAAATCGGGCCTTAATCAGTATATTTTTTTTGAATGTTTTGGCTGTCTGTTTGTCCCTGTGAACACGCATCACGCTGATACTACTGAACGGACTTCACTGAAATTTGCTACGGTTATAGCTAATATTTCAGAATAACATTTATTAACCTACATGCTTTACGTTATCAAAAACGGCCAAGTGCGGGTTGCACAAAGCAATAAGATAGCTTTTGTTTGTATATTATCTAAAAGACGGTAAAATAATTATTTGAATATCTTGAAAAATGACGATGTTATTCAAATTAATCTTCGAATCATTTTCACGGTATTCCATACGCTGCGATAAAACTTAGCCGACAATGAATATGAAGTATCTATACTATTCCTGTCAAAGGGAAGAGAAGGGAAAGGGGGAAAGGATGAATGGATGGGACGGCAATAGAAGGGAGACAGGCAAAGCCTGCCTTCCTTTGTGCCGGCCCATCCATTCATCCTTTCCCTTATCTTCCTTTCGGTTCCCTCTTACGATGAACAGGGTTGGGGCGTAAAGCAAATTAACCCGAGCGAAGCCGGGGCGGGTCAGCTAGTACTTACATGTATAAAATAAGAGGACAAGTAAACTTGATTTATTTACCAGCTATTTCAACGCCGTTCATGAGAATAAAGCTTTCAACGTCTTATTAGGCTAAAAGTCTACACCTTGTCTAGAGACACTAACGAACCAGAAAGTGATCGAATAAGGGTCCTGATTGTTCCTAAACGGGTACGGAACTCTAACACGTGGATATACTACAGCTGGGTTAGCTTAGCACGGACGGTAGACAAAAGTGGAGTAAAACAAGGGAAGGACAATTTTGTCTAACGTCCGTGCTAACCCAGCAGGGCATATACCCTCAACATCATCATCAACAGCCTCCACTGCTGAACATAGGCCTCCCCCAGAGCGTGCCACCTTGAGCGGCTGCTCGCCTCCTGCATCCATCGGCTCCCCGCGGCTTTTACCAGATCGTCGGTCCACCGAGTGGGGGGCCGGCCTACGCTGCGTCTTCCGGTTCGTGGTCGCCGCTCGAGAACCTTTCTTTCTTCCCCAATATTATAGTAGTGTGCTACAGGTTACGTTGTATGGGTAATACAGCTCGATGTTTACTCTGTTCAAGCCCGATATCTTCGATACGGGCTCCGCGCCTGATAACGGTGGCGTAACGTGATAAAACGCCGATGCGGACCCATTGTACTCAAAACGTTGATTACGAGTTCTCGTAACTTTTCACTGCATGTTACTGTTCTTGATAAAAGGCCGGTACTGTTCAATATCGTTGAAATCTAGTACCTGACTGTATTTCTAAGGCACACTTCAATTGAATTGTTGAACAAACTTATTCTTTTGCAAAAACCTAAAAGATAGGTGTACCTACCACTTAGTTGTTTTCAAATGCTGATGGTATTGTATCCGATATACCCCTCCCTACTAATTATATGTACATTAAACATTAATTATTTTTATATTATTTTATTAGGACAGCCAACAGCTTTCTTAGTGAACTATATGAGAACAGGGTACTGAATAGGTACTCCTGAGCCAAACACAGGTTCACTCTTAGAATTAATAAGTAGGTCTTTGTTTTGTTTGTGTCACTTTCACGTTCAGTCACGGCTATATTGCTAATTGGCTACCGAGATCAAAAATAAGGTACTTTTATCCCGGAAAATTAAGACTTTCAGCGGGAAAACATGCGGGTAAATCGCGCGTAACACAAAGAGGTACTAAATAATCTACACGTGGTTATATTTACATGGTATGAAAATAAAACAACCGAAGCTAACGAGTTCAAAGGTATACTGCGTGACACATAAGTGGTCAAGTCAGCGAGTGACTGCTCGCCCTAAATTACATTTCCGCATTAGCGCAACTAGTCAACCAGTCAGCAACGAGCAGCGCGTGCGCAGACCACCACTGATGCCGGCGGCGCTTGCGCACCTTTTTGTTAGAACACTTCACTGCATAGCCGATTCTGTTTATACTTTTTTTTGTGATCATAGAACCAATAGTTGACGACTCGACAGTCGTTGATTTGAAGTTTGAGTTCTACTATAGATTTGGGCTGGAGCTTTTAGCTAAAGAGAAATCGAGATGCAACTTCGGCATTGTGTTTATATAGTAGAGCACTTTCTAGCCTAGTACTTGTTTGAGTATATTTTTACTGAATGAAAAGGGGGTAAATTGTAAGTAATCTTAACACGTAATATCCGATCAAGCCAAACAAAGGTCGCAATCGATGATGAGGCTCAGTAGCAACGAGCCCAACCACTAAGCCGCGTTCTTAGGATCTGCGACCAACCAGTGCCAAGGTGTCAAGCACATCAGTATGTTCCAGCAGTTGTGCTTGGTCCAATTTGTATTCTATACCTTTTTTTATGCGAATGAATGACTTGACGAGCTAGTCGTTCACCTGATGTTAAGCGACACGGCCGCCCATAACAGATGCAGTGTCACTCGGAACTTTAAAATAATACGCGTGAAACTGCACTGCGCACGTCATCCTAAGACATCACACAATCTAGTAATCAGATTACTAGACTGTGTGATCAGATCATGAAGTCTCATTTGCCCAGTAATTTGACTAGCTACAATGCCTTTCAAACCGGAACACAGCAGTGCTTGCACACTGCTGCTTGGCGGCAGAATAACTGGCAAAGCAATACCTAGCGTCACCTCACAATCATCGACTCATCGATGCATCATTACTTATCATCAAATTAAGTATTACTAAAACGCTAACATTAGCGTGTTGTAACTTTGTAAGACATAAAAAAATTAAATCATTATGCTGATGAATAGTGTAATGGAATGATTATTCACCACTTGCAAACCTGGAAAAATTGTAGTTTTAAGGCAACCAACCATCTATTGGCGCAATATTGACCAAGCGCGCTAAACACAACATTATTATATTCGACGTGGCCCTTTACTTAGCGGCAACGACACACCAATTTCAAAGAAATCGCTGCACATCATTGCCGGCGCAGATAACGATACGAACAATACAACACATACAATTGATTTCACTGTAGAACGTGAGCAAACTGCTGATAGCGCTGATCCAGTAACGGTGATCGGCGATGAGTAACCGAGAAATGGAGCCATCGGTGTGTGCTCAAGTTGTTACTGTTGTTAGCCCGCGGTTGCCAGGGGAACCATGCGCCGGCGCCGTGGTGTGCCATACGGGTCATACAATAGCTTCAATATTTAAAACGGCTTCTGCATTGGAAAGCACGTTACTGCCAACTGCCGAAAAATAATCCACATCTTTCGAGACTTTCGTGGAAGATGACCATCCTCACCAAAATCAAGTCAAAGGTACCAATGTAAGCTAAATACATTCTGTTGCGATATAGTCAGACGATAGAATAGAGAGAGATCCACTAAAAGAAATACTATATCTTATAGTCACGTATGAGGCAACCACTTAGCAGATAAAAGATTATTGTTTGATTGGTACTTAGGAGGCCAATTAGTGCAGAGTCTGGCGGACGGCTTCATAACTCAATTTAATCATTAAATTAACGCGCCGGAGTTTCTTATAATAATGACGGTATGTAAAGTAGAGAAACTGCTTGCGGTTGTAGTTATAAAAATTGTGGAAAAGGGTCGTTAATCACACTTCACACTATCACATCACACTTCATCACACTAATATCACACTATATCACACTATCACACTAATCACACTAATATTATAAAGGCGAAAGTTTGTGTGTATGTGTGTATGTTTGTTACTCCTTCACGCTCAAACGGCTGGACAGATTTGGATGAAATTTAGAATAGAGATAGCTTATATACTGGATTAAAACATAGGATACTTTTTATCCCGGAAAATTAACCCGTTCCTGTAGGAAACATTTGTAAACTCAACTTCGTAAATAGTCAATGAATTTAAGTGAAGTAAAGACTCATCATGTACTAACGGCCAACAATTATTATCCTGGAAACATAGAAAGATCCTGTGGGATAACGTTCTCTCTTAGTTTCGACATAACGCAATTAAAATGGTCAAAATTTAGGTAAATAAGAGGCCGCAGCATGTGGTACTAAAAATGAAATACTCTCCATTCTGGATAAATACATGGTTTCTGTAGGATAGCATTATCACTTAAAATCCAATTCTTACACTAATTTGGATGATAATAAAAATAAAAATAAGGGCAATATACGATCTAAAAAACAAAACACTTTCTATTCCGGAAAGAAAATGTTTCCTGTGGGATACCATTATTAGATACTAAGCGTCCCGCAAGACCAAGTATGTATCAAAGGTGGCATGTGGTAGAAGTTGGGGTTTTTAAGAGTCGGTTTGTATTTGTATCTTTTTTTTTTATTTTTATTGTTCGATAGGCTTGCGCTTGACCACTATCTCACCTGATGTTAAGTGTCGATGCGGTCTAGGATGTAACGCGCTTGCCTAGAAGATACCTGTTCACTCTCGATTTGAAGACTCCACGATTGTAGTTCTCGGGAAATACAGACGCCGGCAAAGCGTTCCACTCTTTGGCTGTTCGCATGATAAATGTGGAAGCAAATCGCTTTGTTCGCACATGCGGGATGTTAACCATGTAACGATGGCGTTTTTTCGTACATCTGCTTGTCCGATGGTGGAAAGGTGATGGCGGAATCAGGTTATGCAACTCCAGTGCGCACTCTCCAAAATGCACTCGATAAAAGACCGATAAACTGGCAACTTTGCGTCTATGGTCGAGGCTCTGTAGCCGAGTCTCAAACAGTTCATTGCCTATGAGCTTCTTGGCGCGTTTTTCAATAGAATCTAAGGCTTCCAGCTGGTATTTAGCAGATCCATCCCACAGGTGGCAGCAGTACTCCATGCACGATCGAACTTGAGCTTGGTACAAATTAAGAAGCTGTTCCGGTGCGAAGTACTGCCTGACCTTAGCAAGAACCCCCAGTTTTTTGGCAGCTAGTTTAGCCTTCGACTCTATAAAGGACCCAAAGTTCAGGTTAGATGTCAGGGTCATACCAAGCAGCTCTAGGTGATCCGAAATCGGCATCGAAATGTCACGGAAAGTGGGAACCAACAAAAACGGACTCCTTTTTGCGGAAAAAAGACACGCCTGGGTTTTGCTTGCATTGAACCTAACCAAGTTTGCCTCGCCCCATGCAGAGACAGCATTCAAGGCCAAGTTCATGCTCTCAACCATGGTCAAATCAAATCAAATCAAATCAAATCATTTATTTATTTGCAAGAATACACTACAAAGGGTACAAGATCACAGAGTAAATAATGTATACGTGCATTCAGCCTGCAAGCAGGCGTGCAAATATTTAAAAAAATATTTTTGTTACTACTTACATGTTACATATTCCCTAACACTATAGAAGCATTTACTTAACTCTTAAGTCTCTCTGAGAGCCTGAATTTCGGCACCACTGGCCCTCGCGCTAGGCTTGTAGCTTTCTACAACCGTGCTGTCATCCGCATACCCAAAGATACCGGGTTTTAGCAGGTCATTTATATGTAGCAGGAAGAGGGTTGCAGAAAGTACCGATCCTTGAGGTACCCCAGCATTGATTGCTAATCGATCAGACGAGCAGCCGTCAATAACTACCCGTATGGATCTTTCCCTCAAAAAATCTGAAATCCATTTGCACAGGCCAGTGGGCAGGCCGAAAGATGGAAGTTTGCTTATGAGGCTATCATGCCAGACCCTGTCGAAGGCCTTCGAGATATCAAGAGAAACGGCAAGGGTTTCACCGTACTTCTCGATGGCCTCGCTCCATGTGTGCGTGGCATACGCTAGAAGGTCTCCAGTGGACCGATTGCGGCGAAAACCGTACTGTCGGTCACTCAGGAGATCGTTTGCTTCTAGGTATGCTAGGAGTCGGCAGTTCAGAACACGTTCCATAGTCTTACAGAGAATGGACGTGACTGATATTGGCCTATAGTTAGCGGGATCGGCACGACTACCTTTTTTAGGCACAGGTTGCACATTAGCAATCTTCCAAGACTTTGGCACATGCCCAGACTCTAAAGAAAGACGAAAAAGGCGCGTCAGGACAGGAGTCAACTCAGGCGCGCATGTTTTTAAAACTACGGCTGGAATCCCATCAGGGCCACTAGCTTTGTTCACATCTAGATTGCGTAGCGCTTTACGTACCTCAATTTGGCCGATACGAATCTCCGACATTGATGTCCCGCATGCTGGAAGACTAGGAGGTACTTCACCAGCGGTATCTAGACGTGAAGATTCAGAGAAGAGAGACGCGAATAAGTTCGCCTTCTCCTCTGCTGTATGAGCTAATGACCCATCAGGCTTTAGTAATGGGGGCAATGAGGGGCGGCAAAAATTCGCCTCAACCGCTTTAGCCAAGGACCAAAACGCTTTACTTCCCGTAGGATACGAAGCAAGTTTGGTCCCAATACGGCTAATATGGTTGTAGCGAGCCCTTCTAAGGACTTTTTTGCAGGCCTTGGCAGCTTTGTTAAAAGCTCTCTTCTTCTTGCTTAAATTCTTCGATTTGCGGGATCTAGCATCAGCCCAAGCTAAATATGCCTCCTGTTTTAATGCTTCGGCGCGTCCGCATTCGGCTCCAAACCAGGGGGCAGCCTTTCCAGATTGTGGGGCGTCAGAAAAAGGAATGTAATATTCCATGGCCTGCCGCAACACGTCTGTCACGGCGTCCGCGCAAATTGAAGGATTGCTCGAAGAGAAGCAAACTTGCCGCCAAGGATACGATGACAAAAAAGATCGCATCTCATCCCAACCTGCCGACCTGTATCGCCATACTCGCCGGGTGCCTTTTGGGCTACGATCTAGCGGCGAGTATACCGACACAGATTTCACCAGACAGTAGTCGGAGCTACCCAACGGTGATGATACCGACACAGAGTAGCTGTCTGGATCTGTTGTCAGCAGAAGGTCTAAGCAATTAGCCGTATGCCCGTCAACATCCGGAACCCTCGTAGCTTCATGAACCAGCTGGGTGAGATTTAATGACAGCGCCAACTTATGGATCTCTTTTCCCGCATGGTCGGTGTTCTGGTGTGGGAATAACCATTGCTGATGATGAGCGTTGAAATCGCCCAGAAACACCAATTGAGCCGAGGGGTACCGCTGCTGAGCCACGTCAGCTGCCTCACTGAGGTAATCGGTTAGCCTGGTTGTCTCCTGGTCGCCACTATGAGAACGGTAGACACCAGCGTAAAGAATCTTCCCAATGCCATGGTGTCCACTAGTAACCAGATGACTGAGAAACGAGAGTCTTCTAAGTTTCGGAGACGCCGACAACAGATGTCGTCACGCGCAAATACGCAGATACCAGCACGCTGCTTAAAGTTGTGCTCTAAGACATACCCCGGGTAGGATAGGTAAGCTGTATCTGACGGACATCGTATCTGCGTCTCCGAGAGGAACAAGAGGTGGGGTTTTGCAGTTTCCAGGTGGTGGTGGACTGCTACGAGGTTTGAGTGTACACCTCTGATATTTGTGAGATGCACCTTTAATGAAAGGACGTGCTGCCGCTGTTTAACGTTCCTTTTTTGTGTTCCTGTTTTCATATTGATGAGAGTGAGGGAAGGTGGGGAAAAAGGCAGTGGGATGAGGCGCAATTGAACGAACCAAGAGACTCGCAGCCAGGAACTACATCAATGAATGACTAGCATGGAGACTGCGGGGACGCCCGAACCCCCCCAGGAATGGCTATCGGGTCCTTTCATCCGGTCGCCAACCGGCACGATAGAGCATTCCGGGATTTTTTGCGAGTTGGCGGGGCAGCCTTTCGTGAGTGGCTAGCACATTACTTGGGCCCCCTACTAACTGCGGTCGGCCAGCGGTGCACCGTGCTTCGGATCCCGCTACCCTCCAAACTAGCCAGCCGATGCAGCACACATACCACGATGTCTAATCCGGTGCACTACAGTCGCGCAACAATCCCGACCCAATTTCCCCGATCGGCTACACCAAGCATCGTGCCGGAACACGTCAAAGACGCTTGGCGGCCCGTCTTTGCCCGGTGGGTGGTCGCAAGCCGTCGGCCGAAGCCTACCACCAGTGTGTCACCTGATTAGCACCACCCGGGGACCACGTGTAAGGAATCTTTCGAGGTGTACTCTTACGGACGTGGGTGACTCAGTCCCCAGATCATAGGTGACCTGTGGTAAAAGTTATCGTTTTATTTTTTCGAGGGTGCTCTGTTCGCTGGGCCGCAAGCGGCTCGCGAGAGTGAGTTTGTAGCGAAGGTGACCTGTGGTAAAAGTTGACGTTTTTTTTCGAGGGTGGTCTGTTCGCTGGGCCGCAAGCGGCCCGCCAGAGTGAGTTTGTAGCGAAGGTGACCTGTGGTAAAAGTTGACTTTTTTTTCGAGGGTGGTCTGTTCGCTGGGCCGCAAGTGGCCCGCGAGAGTGAGTTTGTAGCGAAGGTGACCTGTGGTAAAAGATGGCGTTTTTTTTTCGAGGGTGAGTGTGAGTTTGTAGCAAAGGTGACCTGTGGTAAAAGTTGATTTTTTTTTCCGAGGGTGCTCTGTTCGCTGGGCCCGGATAATCCTAATAGTATATAAATTTCAAAGTTGTCGCGTATGTTTGTTCCCTTTTGACGGTTCAACAGCACATGGTTTCTTTTTATCCGCGGGTGAAACCGCAGGGCGCAGCTAGTAATATAATAAAAGCAGATTTCTACATGAACTTACTTTCCATGCGTCAAACTCCTGTATAGAACCGTTACATGATATGGTACCTAGATATGATTACATTCACGGCATGGCGAGGATTACACCAGATTTGCCTGCACACAAGCGGAGGATGCCGGCGACAGGGTCGGGTTTCAATTTGTAGAGCATGAAAATGGGTTTTGCTTCAAACTATTGTAGCTTGAATGCAAATAAAGAGTGGCCAGAGTGTCAACAATAGCAAGGTCGCCTCTGGGCCCGAGCCGCCCAAGGTGCGGTGCGCTATCAGTGATTCACTCGCAACTGTTACTGAATCTACGCCGATGACGGTATCGTCAACATACGCTAACAGTTTTATCTGTCGACAATTTAATTAGAGTTTGCTTGGTACTCACCTGATAGTTACTATGGAAGACCATACACATGGGAAATACACCCTTCTATAAGTTTAACGCGGAAATATGACGCATTATAGCAACCGGTTCAAAGTGCGTATGCTATTTATTATTGAATGAATACCTACTCGATGGTCAATTTCACTTATTTAATGCAACAGGAAATATTATTGTGTAAGCATACAGTATATGACAATCCAAGTTATTTCGAGTATAAATACGAATCGCAGAATATGAGATTACGATTGAAAATGCTCGGTTATACCTATTAACTGTATTAAGAACAGTTCCGCGGACCGCGGAAGATCGTTCACTCCGTATACCGCAGGCAAAGCGAGCTAGGTACATATCTGATTAGTCAAGAGGAAACAGGACGGAGAAACCAATTAAATGTTTTTGTATTTACCAATTATATTATCTTCTTCTGGTACCAACTTCTGTAGATTCTATTGCGCTACGCAACACTTACTCAGATCCGCATTCTAGGGAGATGTTCCTTCCATATATGAAATGATGGATATGGATACGAAAACTAGCACTTGAGTAAAGAATGGATAATCAGGCACGAAAATAAAACAACATGTGTTGTAACATCAGCAATCAATAAAGACTAGCATCATAATTAAATATAGGTGTATTACATCAGAAGGTAAAATTGTGGAATACTGTTTTAGGATTTTCCATTCATCTAATTAATATAGTACTACTTGACAATAGCAGCACTATTCCTAATTGTCGAGTTTTGTTTAAAACACAAGTAAATTATTAGGATAACGAAATCGGGCACCTAATTAAAAAATATTAATATTAGGTTGTGAAATATTTCCTTCCGTTGGAGTAGCTTGTGAAACAATACACTTTGTACCGATTTTATCTCAGTTAATACAACAGATAATGCTCGTTTGTCTTGTCCACAAACATTAAACCATTAAGAAAAGATCCAATTCTGAAGTTGTTGTAGATTTTTACTTGTGTTAGGAGACTATCTTTCTAACCCCTTTCTTAATGGTATCAAATAGTATACACCAGTACTGTTAAAAATGCTACCTACCAGTCTCCAGATATTGTAGGTACTAGGTACACACCAAAAGTGAAAGGCCAAAGGTCGCGACCTCGATAAATCACAGCCAAACGAAATGCAAGAAAATTGCTCCAAATGAACACTGGTTCAATTAACATTGAAAGTGCGAATAGATAAAACAACGAGAAACGCGAAGACTAACACCAAAGCAGGTCAAACTCTGCCGGACCTTACATTAGCATCAGGACTTAAAAATACGGTGCTGAATATTGATTTTGAAAACGTTATTGTAAGTATATTTAAAAAAAAAAAATCAGGTAGTCTACACCCATTACACTTGATGAAAAAACAACTAACCACACACTGACTTAATGTACAGAGGAAAATGCTGCTGTTCCCCAGATATTTCCTTAGCCGGCTCTTACGGCACCTACGGGAAGAGATGAGGTGGTTCTATTCGCAAACCGGGGCCACACGGCCACTCAATTCGACAGAGATGGAAGCGGACAATCCAGCCAGATGAATCATGTTCATAAGAGAAACCTAATAAGTGAAGGCTGTGAATCATTTAATCCTTTCCTAGGTGGGCTCGAAAGCAAGATGCCGTGAGATCGGACCCGAAACGAAGAGATCAGTGCAATAAGCTGACATTGCATTGAGCTGAACAATATATCTGCCCCAAAACCAGCAACGGCTTAGGTACTTAACATTCGGTGGCTGATGTGCAGCATTATAGAGTTGGAGATGATTAAGCAAACAGAGCCGTAGGTAGCTAATCAGTCGGCTGGATCAACTGGTATCAGTGTAGAGGCACAGAATTCACCCTATTTACATAGGTCCTGTATGTGGAGGTTTCAGACTAGAATATCAAGCTCAATGACGTCGAAAACTCAGATGCAAAATTATTCACCAGCTAAAATTTTGCCCCCTTTCTCTCTATCCACGCGACATTGGCGAAGATGTAGTAACCCCGCAGAAGCCATAGAAGTTGAAATTGACGTGCCTTGATATGATACGACGTGATTGCTCAGCATCCAGGACGTAGACGTGTTTTTCATAAAATTCAATGCGTTTGTGGATGGTTGTTTAGGATTTTTAAGTGCGTATTATTATTAAGATGAAGTATTCTAGACTATTGGATACTTATTCTAGCTTTCTGTGCGCTTTGGCATTGTTCTGTAAGCGCAGTAAGTAGTTGAACTTGAATAAATATATAAATATCCAGTAGTAGGCTAAAATATATTGATAATGATGACTTGATGGGCCATAGTGGTTGTAGGTACTTCTGCAGATCTACCAGTAAACATAGTTTCTGGAATGTACACTAAGGACAAAGGAAACGTACATCATTATTTATGTATGTGAAAATATTATTCAATATCTGTGACATGCTGACATGTAGTCTACTAAACTGTGACTGCATAGCCTATATATGCAACACATAGCCGGCGTTATTCCATATGATTCCAAATCGTTCTTTGCCTCTTTTCGTAGGTACGTTGGCGAAGTATTCTCGTTACCATAGCTCGATACCAACACTATGCTCGGTTCGTAACAATAGGGGTCATGATCCCCACATAAAAGTGACAACTTGGCGTTTTTATGCCGAATACTGAAACGGTGCAAATGTGCCGAAATGTCATTACTTGACCCCACTGGCTGTCAACTAAATTCAGCAGTTTTTGGTTACATGTAGGTAGGTACCTACTTGCAAAAATTGACCTACCTACGGTACCAAATACCAATACATGGTGTTCAAATTCATGAATGTACTCAAGGCTGATTTCAATTTTATGAGTATGACTGGGAGTCATACAAGCATTCTTATCCCTGAATGAAAGCTCATAAAATATCTATTAAATTAGAGCAGTGTAAAATTGTTAGTTGGAACGTTCTGTCAAATGGATATTACGCACGAAGCAAGCAGGCAGTTAAAGCAAATGAGTAATGAGCTAACGCTAGGCAAACTTTCTTTATCAGACGTGCCGCGAATTGGGCTAACATTTGTCAAGATTATTAGGCGAGTGTTAGCTCTGGTAAGCTGCAACTATTATTATTCAGTGGTTCTAGTTCTGGCACAGACTATGATCACAAAATAAATAGTAGGTAGTACAGGCTGTAACGCAGCCGCTGTCGAAACGCGGTGCATCGCTCGTTGTAAAAACGCAGTCGCCACTTTCGCCTAACAATGGCGTGGTAACTAGAATCCAATCTGTGGCACAAATTACATTGAATACTGTTTGTGGGGCACTGCGACGATAAAACATTAGGTTCTGTACTGTATGAAGCACTGTTTGTATGCTATGCTGTAGGACCGCGACCGAAGTCGGTAATGTAGGTTTATGATTGATTGATATTTTCGAAAACAATGGGGCCATGGATCTCTGGGAACAACCCATAATAAATTGCATTGATATGTCCAGTTACAGTTATGATAATTATGACTTTAATTAATGAAATATTAACTAGTAAGCATTCCAGAAATACCTGTAAGTAAACTAGTAAAAATGGATAGAATGAAAATTTTTGTGATGACCCTTTCCCCCTTTTAATTTGCTCCCTTCATAGGTTTGGTTCCTTTCTTTGGCACCTACTACCCCGAAAAGAATGTGCATGCCTCAGATAAAGATCTTTTAAATTTAAGACCTTATTATCATTTTTTTTACAGAGAATGGAAACATGGAATAAAGGAAACCTCTGGCATGAAGTCAGACATCATAATTCAATTGTCTAATTATAGTTGTGGCCTCACTACAGCTAATAGTAACGCTAGCAAATTCCAAGAGCTGTTATCACGGAATGATAACAATGATTATTCAGGTCAATATCTAGAGATAAGTTATGCCGGGCGCCAAACACTGCCACAGCGGCAGCAAAGCAGACTTGTCATATGATAAGTGACACTCCTTACTTATATAGACTTGCAATTTACACTTAGGTGATATCATAGATATCCTGTGAAAAGAACGCCTAATACACCAGAAATGTTAAAAATTACAAAAACATGTAATAGATACCGCAGCTGATAAAATTGGCATCAAACTGTTCCAACACACATTCTTATCATCAAATTAATGGAATCATTACATTTTGAACTCAGCCATGGATTTATATTTTGTTTATTAACAGAATTTATTCCATTCAGAATATATATCTATTCAGAATCTGCCTTTTTATGTCTAAAGTAGATACAAAAATATGACAAGCACTTACCCTTTATTAGTGGCTCGGAGACGATGTTGACGTCTTCTTGTGGGATCATGTCCATGAGGCGCGCAATGTCAGTGGCCAGCATGTGGTCCACAACCTCCAAGAGTTTAGGTTTGAGCGGATGGAACTTGGTAAAGTCGTGGTTGGCCAGTGTCTCTTGCATCTTCTTGATATCTGGGAAGTCCCCAGGTGATATCTGCTGTTCTCTTTGGATCCGGTCATAAATCTGCCCAAGGTTCTTAATCAAGTCCTTCTTTTTACCATCCTTGCCAAACATGGAGGGCATCTCTTTCCTCAATTCACTGACAATGTAAGCGTGAACTTTAGCAAGACGAGCTCTCTTGATTAAGTCATTTAACTTTCGCAGGGCAGCGTTGCGCGGGAGGGACTGCATGTCTTTAAAGAGATCCTGCTCCTCGTCCTCGAAAAGTCGTCGATTGACGTCATACCGGAGAGGTTGGTCCCAGAAGGAGCCGATGTAGACGCGCGCCACCTCAGGCGTCTGAAGCACCTTGCCGAGCGACCACATGAGCGCGCCGTACACTCGCATCAGCTGCTGGTGATCGATCATGTCAGCTTTGTTCAGAACGATGCGGATCTTGTCATCGTGCCCACGGAGCGCCTCGATGCTGCGCCGGAACTCGTCCGATATGTCAAGCTTGTGCGCGTCGAACAGCAGGATGATGCGGTCGACGCGCTCCGCAAACCACTCGAGCACTCCCGTGAAGTCGTACCCGCGGTCCACGCGCTGCTTCTCACCGGACAGGATGCCGGGTGTGTCCACGATGGAGATGCCGCGCAGCACGGGCGACGCTACCGTCGAGCACTGGAACCGGTTCAGAAAAGCGTTACCAAACTTGCTCAGCGGCCGGAACTGTTTCTTGGGATCCACAACGAGCGCGTTTCCGGGAATCACGCCCTCCTTCTCGTCGAACATCACCGCGATGAACCGGTCCGTGGTCGGCTCCGGTCCGATTCGGATGCCAGGGAACTCTCGTTCGAGCAGGTACTTGATGAAAGTGGTTTTCCCGGTGGAGTACTGCCCGACGAGCAGGATCATCGGCTTCGCGTCGAAGTCGGGGTCTTCGAGCTGAGGCGAGTGGAAGTCGTGGAACTGGTAGTGAAGCTCCAGCGGCTGCAGCTTCGTTTTGTAAATCCTTTTGAGGCCTTCCACGACATTTTCGATGCTTTCGGTCTTTTCGCCTTCTTTCTTCAGCCAACTGAACATTGTAGTAAATTTGGGACTCTCTTTAGTTAAAATTAATCGACGACACGGCACGGGCACAAATTCACACACTACACCACTTTTCAGAGTTATTCTATAACAAATTTGATGAGACCATCAGACCACCACAATCACGATCATCCTCCCCCACAAAATAAAGAATGAATGAATGAAATATAAAATGTCAAATGACGTGTGACGTGCCGGCGTGACTGTGACTCTCTGACTCATGACATTGACGTATGCGACGTGATCGCGTAAGTGGCGTAAATGTTACCACTTCACAGAGTAATTAATTGTTTTTTTCTGTAATCTGTGTACCACCTTCTATAGCATGGCAAAAATGAGTAGAAAATACAATATTTCTGAGAAAATACCACTGTGCCATTATGGTTTGGCATTAAGGTGGAACGCTTCACTAGCACGGCAAATTCAAATTTTTTTGCATTCTTTTGCCAATAATAGCTTAATTACTAAACGTGATTACATCAAAACTGATTTAACGTAAAGAAATAGAATGTATCAACAAATTACGACTAAAAGTATCTCCTAGATATAATTGGTTTAGCGACAAATAGCAATAAACAAATTTCGTCTTAGTTTTTCAGTTTATTGCCATTTGTCGCTAAACCAATGATAAAATATGCAGGTGATACTTTTAATTGTAATTGATACATTTTATTTAATTGCGCAAAATTAGTTTTCATGTAATCACGTTGAGTAATTAAGCTATTATTGGCAAAAGAACGCAAGAAAATTTGAATTCTCCGCGCTAGTGAAACGTTCCGCCTTAACGCTAATGGAAAGGGATCTTTGCTAGCTGTGTCTAACCTTTTTCCCGTGATAATGTTTAAAATTGGTGGCGTTTTAAGCATTAAGAGTTTAACATGCGCCAATGACCTTGAGCATTGGACACAAAGATATTATTAAGCGCCGTCTGGGGAGCCACACTCATTTTTGGCATTGAGCTAGAGTTCGTCAAAGATAAAAACAAATCCAGATGAAACTCCGTGAAAAACATATCTACCTATTATAACAATATTATGGCTCCCGGTTCAGTAGTAGAAAGGTTCTCGAGTGGCGACCACGAATCGAAAGACACAGCGTAGCCGATGGATGCAGGAGGCAAGCAGCCGCTCAAAGTGGCACTTGAGGAGGCCTATGTTTAGCAGTGGACGTCTTCTGCATGATGATGAGTGTAACAATGGGCGGTCCTACCACTGGCAGCGATCTCTTCCAGACAACCTTTGGATAAAAAGTATCAAGCCGGTACCTACTTATATTTGGTACTCTACCATATGTGTAATAAATACTAATAGTGGGTCAACTCCTTTGTTATACCATATGTGTAATAAATACTAGTAGTGACTCAACTCGGCGGCTAGACGGAGCAACGATGGGGTGCGGTATGAAGGAGAGCGGAGGTCCCCCCCTGCCCGCGACGTCTGCGGTAGTACCGACCGGCTCACTTGCGTATCGGTACGCCCGTTCAGGCGTTGCATTTGGCATTGTTTTCAAGCTAATCTTGCGATCCGTTAGGGTAGAATATACTATGGAACTACATTGTTTGCATATAGTTTGATAAAATTGAATGTTTACTAAGAAGTACCTACCTCTTACCTACCTAGATCCTACTTCAAGAAAATGTGTATGTACTTATGTATCGATTTTAGCCGCACAAAAACTCTTTGTTAGTATAATACTGAATCTGTAAATTAAGAATTATTTTATTATACGTATATTGAACGTACTACGTGAATAGAAGAAGAATACTTCGAAGAAGAAGAAGAATACTTCGACCTATCTTTTCGTCCAAAATACGAATAACTATATAACGAAGGTGGTCAATCAGAGTGTGTTGCCAGTGATGACTTATGGAACTGAGACATGGTCTCTTACTATTGGCCTCATTAATACCTACGCTCAAAGACGCGCAACGAGCTATGGAGAGAGCTATGCTCGGTGTTTCCCTGCGAGATGAGATCCATAAGGAGGAGATAGGAGAACTAAAGTGACCGATATATACGTAGCTCTTAAAATTAGCAAGTTGAAATGGCAACCCACATGGCTCGTAGAATCTGGTGAAAACTGCGGGGAGCCGATAGATACAGGCGAGTAGCCGCTCAAAGTGGCGCTCTGTGGGGGAGTCTTATGTTCAGCAGTGGGCGTCTTCAGGCTGATGGTGATGATACTACGTATAACTTGTAGTAAGATATTGGGGACATAACTGAATCGAGATATCGTCATAAAACAGTAGTGCGGTAATGTAAAGTAAAAAAGCACGCGTCCGTAAAATATCTTGGGTTATTAACTTAAAAGCAGTGTGATAAGCGCCACTGTACGAGCAACTGTGACGAAAAATAAATTGTTACGAAACAAAAATTACTATCTGTGAAAATGTTTTTCTGACAACCCTTGCTTATTTTTAGGGACTAGACGTCGAGACGGTCTTGTAGGTATTTTGCGGTATAACAAAGGAGTTGACCCACTATTAGTATTTATTACACATATGGTTATACCGCAAAATACCTACAAGATCGTCTCGACGTCTAGTCCCTAAAAATAAGCAAGGGTTGTCAGAAAAACATTTTCTTAGATAATAATTTTGTATATCTTAATAATTTATTTTTGTCACAGTTGTTCGTACAATGGCTCTTATCACACCGCTTTAAGGTTCATAATCCAATATATCACGGACCCGTGCTTTTTAATTTTACATTACCGCACTACTGTTTTATAATGATATCTCGATTCACTTAAGTTCTCAGTATCTTACTGCAAGTCATACGTAGACTACGTAGTATCATCATCATCAGCCTGAAGACGCCCACTGCTGAACATAGGACTTTGAGCGCCACTTTGAGCGGCTGCTCGCCTGCATCTATCGGCTCCTCGCGGTTTTCACCAGATTCTACGAGCTATGTGGCTTGCCCATTGCCATTTCAGCTTACTAATTCTAAGAGCTATATCGGTCACTTTTGGTTCTCATCGTGGTCTTCTCCTCCTTACGGATCTAATCTCGCAGGGAAACATCGAGCATAGCTCTCTCCATAGCTCGCTACGGGACATTGAGCTTAGGTAGGTACTAATAATGAAGCCAATAGTAAGAGAAAAGATGGTCAAAGAACTCTTCTTCTATATACGTAGTACGTTCAATATACGTATAAGTACTTAATAGAAGAAGAACTCTTAGTTTACGGATTCAGTATTATACTACCAAAGATTTTTTATGCAGCTAAAATCGGTACAAAACTACATACACATCTTCTTGAATAAATAAATTGTAGGTAGGTAAGAAGTAGGTAGGTACTTTCCTAGTAAACATTAAATTTTATCAAATTGCAACTTGTTCTACATACGCGACATGCCTAAACGAGTGTACCGACACGCAAGCGAAGCCGGTCGGTACTACCGCAGACGTCGCGGGCAGGGGGTCCCCCCCTCTGCTCTCCTTCATACCGCACCCCATCGTTGCTCCGTCTAGCTGCCGAGTTGACTCACTATTAGTATTTATTACACATATGATAATACACTATGTGTGCCAATCACAGATTACAGAAAAAAATAATTGATCGGTGGTGCCAATGCGTGGACTCGTGGAGCCAAACTATATAGCTACATATTACTGATGATGATCTGTGGAGCCAAAACCAATCTGTGGAGTATATTGTTCCTTGATTCCGTGATTCTGTGAGCCAAAATATAAGAAGGAGTTTTGGCGGGAACGTGAAAAAGTTCACGTCGTTGCATTGTATTATTTCACAAAACTTATGCTTTTTCTAGTGTTAATGTTTAAAATTAGTGGCATTTTACGCATTAAGTGCTAAATTACGAGTATAGGTGTTGGCAAGTGATATAATGTAGTGAAACGTGGGTTTTCGTGTTGCTTCCAAAATTCCACAGAAGCCTCTAGTAAAGTTGCCACTACTTTACTAGGACATGCATGACTTAGACTGGATTATGACTACCTGACTTAGACTGGACTATGACTACCCTGACCACAGAGCATTGAAAAATATGACACTTCTTAGCTATGAGATAAGGCGCCCTGATGACATTTGACAAAAAATCGACTATGGCAGATGTCATACATAATATCGACGGCAGCAAACAACAAACAGCTATCTACAAAATCAATTGTTTCCAGAAGAGCGTTCCTCAGGCGAAAATATAATAACTTCATAAAATAAATAAAGCTAAATACTTCAAATTTGCAATAGTTAATTATAACAACATTTGAAAGAAAATCTAATATAAATAAAATATTTAACTACATTAAACGTACTCTGGTAACGCAAACAGAACATGAAACTGTGAAGTACCTACATTGAGATAGCCAATAAATCCAATAATCAACCAAAGTCTAAACGAACAAGTAGCAGATGCCTTTTGTACTTATAATTGGCGTGCCGAATGGTACGGCACACAGACAATTTGTAGATGTGCGTGTGTACTTTGTTACTTCGTAAAAAGGTGTAGTTGTCTTTATATACGCGACAAAATACCAACAAATAATGAGATATTTATCATCAACAGCCTGAAGACGTTCACTGCTGAACATAGGCCTCCCCCAGAGAGCGCCACTTTGAGCGGCCGCTTGACTCCTGCATCCATCGGCTTCCTGCGGCTTTCACCATATCGTCGGTCCACCTGGTGGGAGGCCAGCATGCTCTTCGTCTTCCAGTTCGTGGTTGCCACTCGAGAACCTTTCTTCCCCATCGGTTGTCAGTTCTACGAGTGATGGGGCCTGCCCAGGGCCATTTCAACTTGCTAATTTGTGCTATTCAGTCACTTTATTTTTCCTGCGGATCTCCTTATTTCAGATCTTATCTCACAGTAAAACACCGAGCAAAGTTCTCTCCATAGCTCGTTGCGCGACTCTGAGCTTACTAATGAGGCCAACAGTAAGATACCACGTTTCAGTTCCATAATTAAGTCATCACTGGCTACACACACTGATTGAAAACCTTTGTTTACAGGCTCTGTGGTGTTTTGGACGAAAAGATAAGTCGAAGCTCTCCGAACGCTGCTCAGCCGAGTTGGATTCTTCGTGCGACCTCTTAGTCGAAGTTGGATCTACCTAAATACTACCTAAGTTAGATAGAGATATTAGATATATCATCTTGTCTAAGGCGTTTCTTTCCGCGCCACACACACCCAGACAAAGACCTTCTTCGGGGCTACTTGTGGTTCATCATAAAAACGATTTACTAAATATTCGGCAACTAATTAAGTGTGGAATTAGAATTACATTATTAGGTGATTCAGTGTATGCGTTACAATGAATCCTTCAAATATGGAATGGATGCAGAACAACACCTAGTATAAAGAAAAAACCCAAAATGCAGTTGTCTTTGTTTCTTTGCTACCATCGATTATGTTTTGACATTGGCTTGAGCTGTGCTCAGGACTTCGGCAACAGAAGGGCGCCTCTATCGGGGGGCGAAGCGTATTTTTTTTTCTTGCTCTGTGACCCTGACTGACTGTGACTAAGACTTGACTTTACATGAAATATTTCATAATACGATGAAAAACTACAACACTTGACTCTGGCTAAATACACTATGTGTGGAGCCAAAATATAAGAAAAAAAAAATATAAGAAAAAAACCTGCAAGTATCTAACTAACTTGTTTTTGAAAAATAAAAGCTTGCAAATGCAAATATCTAACAATGACAATATTTCATGACGAGATAGAGATCGAGGATTTTGAATATGATGAAGATGAGGACATGTACTACTACCCTTGCCCGTGCGGAGACCGGTTCCAAATTAGCAAGGTTAGAATTTAGAAAACAAGGGTCTGTGGCCTCTATTCTGGTTTCTGCAGCAATATTATTGCTACTCAGATCTATACGAATTTATTCAAATGTTACCTACGTGTAAATATATATTTTTAGGAAGAATTAATGGCTGGAGAAGAAGTGGCGACATGTCCAAGCTGTTCCTTGGTGGTCAAGGTCATCTATGACTTGGTAATTATAATATACAAAATTCTGTACATACCTAGTTTCCTTTGTTATTTGACAACAATCATTGTAAATTCAATTTGTAACATATGTAGTTGCAAGGTTGTACATACTGAATATGCTCATATTTTCTTACAGGAAAAGTTCAAAGCTGAATCTGAGGAAGTAATCAAAGAAGATGGAGACAAGGAAGTTGTCAAGGCATAGTAATGTGATCTTGTCTATTGCCAAAGTGTTAACTTGCACACAGTAGTGCTAAGTGATTGAAGCAAGCATGGGCATGGCTTTGAAGAGGCGACCCTGAGTTATAATGCAAGATATTTTACAAAGAGTATAATAATACCTACTCTATAAACTTACTTTAAGTATTGTTTTTATTAAAACATTGGAGACAATCTATAATTTTTTTCTCAATACCATGGCAACATAACAGCTATTATTTTATGTCTTGTTATCAAGTTATGTAAATAGGGCGAATTCCACACCTAATCACAAAGGTATAGAGTGCAAATAAATAAAACCATTTCAAAATTGCAAGTGATCTATATTACACTCCATAAAAACATGATAAACACATTGTTAACTTATAATACCTAAGTGTATAAATTGTTTCACTAAAATATTTTATTAAATAAATAATTACGTCAATATTCAACTAAATGTTTGACTAGCTAGTTAAATATTCATTGATTACCAGTGGCTCTACTTGTTGGTCCTACCGGTAGTCAATAGTAGCAGAGACCATTTAGGTTTTTGATGGTATCATCAGTATACATTTTATTACAAATATAATACATAGCCTGTGTACTAGTTAATTACCCATAGAACTAGTACCATAGGTAATTAGGCTTTTATAATACTAGTAGGTATATGAAAATATAATCATGTAATCTGTGATTGTACCAGTAAGACCAAGCGGTAGAACCCCCAACAATCAATATAAAGATCCTATGCATAATTTCACATATTGTCATTTAGTTATAACAATACATACTGGTGCAGCCACGAAATGTGAATCACCATAATCTATCTGAAATGAGCCGCACATGGGATTATAATAGAACAATATTGAGTGTTGGTGGCTACAGTCTTCAAACAACTCATTATCTCCAAGCCATTAACAATAAGGATCAGCACAGATCCAGCAATTTAAAACCAAACATTTGAAAAACATACACTATGCCAGGTTCAAACCTGCCCTTATAATAATACAATTTATATTACAAATATCTCAATAAGTGATGATAATACAAAATTACAGTGTCAATACAATAACGATACATAAGTACTATTTAAACATTACAATTTGAACACAGAAGCTTGTTATGTGGTCACTATGGAAGGATACCATTGAGCTAAAATGAAGCTATTTTACTATTGTGCATAGAAAGCTCAAGCTAAAAAGGTTCATATTTTATATATCACATCAACTTATTAGGAATTGCAACATACTGGCAACTCAGCACAAATATTGGAATGATACAATAACTAGGACTAAATATCATATTCTACAATCGTTTTTTTTTTCTAAATTAAATAGGTAAGTATATTTTAATAAAAATATTCTTATAATTTGGTCAAAGCAGATCATTATTTTACAATATTAAAAAAATAAGCTAGGGTCATTTATCACACAATTATTGTGATTAGTTCTCGCGCTACATTCAGCCAATTTCACACACTTCATCCACACATACAACTAGTTACAGTGGATAATATTTACAGAAGATCAAGTGCTATGCCATTTACACCATCCAACTAGTGGTGGGAAACACGGTTGACTATCCGAGTGGACAAGAGATTAATTTGAACTTATTAAATCCTATGTAATGTCATTCAATTTTTAAGGTTTCACAAATCACATTTATTTGGAGTATCACCAATTCACTAAACTTGTGAACTCTTACCATACAAACAAGTATTGGAGATTTATAGGCCTTACTTCAACCGCATAACAATTTTGGAAAAAGATGAGTTTTGTTAAATATCACACATTCCATCCGGCCAACACATACTTAAATCTTCGATAAGGAAGACAATAATTACATACAAGAGAGGAAAGCATAAGACTAAACTGTTGCACAATTTGCCTTGACTTGAGAGATCAGTTATTCCTGGGTATAATTTGAGTGTTGCCATAACATAGCCAGCTCAATAGCATTTGAAGCATACTGAGAGACAACACTGAACAACTATTGTTCCGCTACCCTATGTTTATTAGTAAGGGGATAGTGTTTTGTGTAACAGCAATAAGTCCTTATTATATTATTATGCCAACGTGCTACATCTTCGACTGCATTGCCACTTAACATCAGGTGAGTTGCAGTCTAACGTTGGCTTATTCATACATTAAAAAAAAGTCAGGCATAAACATATACTCCAGTTAGCCATTTGGCGTGCTTTGGGATGTTTGGATGGTTGTCAGGTTCGGTTTGCCAATTCGGGCGCGGGTTGTACAGTTCCGGTATCAGTGGTCTGTGGCGGGCGGGGGCGGGGACGCGGCGGGCGGGCGGCGGGGCGGGGACGCGGCGGGCGGGCGCAGGCTGAAGTGTCGGACGGCAGCCTCCAGCGCGACACTGTTGCCGCTGAAGTATGCAGACACCGCGTTGTGGAACAGGACCAGCTGCTTGTTCATCACCTTCACCTGGATATAACGAGTAACAAGAACATTATAATAAAACTATTGCCACTTTAAAATTTTTATCCTTTTCTACCTATTACTAATGCAAAGGTGTATAGTAAGCGTAAGTAAGTAAATCTTAATTTTTAAGCTGTTAAAAAGAAAACTTCAATCTGCTACTGATATTTCTTTATGGAGATAAAGCACCAAGAAACGTTAAAGTTATCTAGACTAGATATTTAAGGTGCCCGAATAATTTTTATCCCAGCAAATCAAGTCCACGCGAACGAAACTGTAGTACTAGCAGTGGTCTTCAAGGCCAAGGCCAGAGTGAATGGGTACATCTATCTTTGGTCGCACCGTCGCACCGTCGGCGTCACTTACCATCAGGCGAGACGATGGTCAAACTTAAAGCTATTACATACAAGTAAAAAGCAACTAAACAACCGCAAAAATTACACATCTTGTTTGTTAGGCTTTTCGACCCGCATCGGTATCACCCACGCATCCACAACCCGAACGATCCACCCACTCACCCGGTTCTGATGTAACAGCTGCAACTTGACCGCGGAGTCCTCTCGCAGCCTCTCGTACACCGCCCACAGTTGCCGCGTACGTTCCGCGAGCGGCCCGTCCGGGCCCCCGGGACCCGCCGGGCCCCCGGGACCCGCCGGGCCCCCGGGACCCGCCGGGCCCCCGGGACCCGCCGGGCCCCCGGGACCCGCAGGACCCACGGGCCCCGCCGGGGGTCCCCCAGGGGTCGCCTCTAGTTCCCGACGGTACGCATCGTACTCGACCCGCGCCGCTTCGTATTGTCGCGCGGTTTGTAACGTATCCTCTATTGTTTTGTTGGCTAGCGTGTTCAGCGAGCTGCGGAGATAATGTCAACACTCAAAAGTTTTATTGCGAATAGGCTTTTAGTCTTTAAGTCAAAATTAGATAAGGTATTTAAATATATTAAAATAAATTTTGTCCATGGTAAGCGATCATAATAAATATAGGCAACGTTACTATAGATACCTGTTGAAGAAGTGTAGCGCAGCCAGCAGCGTCTCCCCGTTCCTGGCGAGCGAGCGCTGCGTGTCGGCGTTGTAGAGGAAGGGGTCCCTGAGGTCGGGCGAGCGCTGCGCCAGCTCGGCGAAGGTGTCGGCGAGCGTGCGCTGCGTGCCGAGCGTGCCGGCCAGCTGCGAGGCGAGCGTGCAGCTCAGCCGCAGGAGGGAGTTGTAGCGGCGCTGGGTCTCCCGCAGGGACGCGATCTGGGCCTCCAGCTCTACGCGCACACACTCCTTCCATACAATATACCGCCACGAAACAAAGAGAGTACCTGTCTGTGTGTTGTGGTGTATAATATAAAGGAAAATAAGAAGATAAGATAATGCCAAAAGTAGTCTGGTTAACACAATTTGCCGAGTATGTGATATTATGGGTACAAAATTGAGAAATTAAGTGTTCTATCGTTCAACATTTAATTTCGATGTTTGGAATGTAATTGATTCATAATAACTATTCCTCCTTGCTTAGTTTAGTAATGTTGATTGTAAATAAAAAAACGTGGCACACGGCGGATAAATAATTACAATTAATCCAATTCCACTATGTGGTAGGACTTTTCTGCCAAGTTCATCTAGATAGGATAGGTAGGTTGCTTTGCCAGTTATTCTGCCACTAAGCAGTAGTGTGCAAGCCCTAATATGTTCCGGTTTGAAGAGCACTGTAGCTAGTTTACTGGGTAAATGAGACTTTACGATCTGATCTCACAGTTTAGTACTTTTATTGGTAGACTGTCTGATGTCTCAAGATGACGTGTGCAGTGCAGTGTTACGCAAAACTTTATTATTTTAGAGCACCAACTTAACGAGTGACACTTCATCAGTTATGGTTGACTGACACATTAGGTGAACAATGAGGAGTCTTCTTTTCGCCATTGGCAGTTTAGTTCTTTCATCATCAGGAGCTGGCACTTGCATAGCTCCTGATATTTACTTTTTTACCATTAATGCAAGCAAGTTGGTCATACTAATGTATCCAGAAATGTTGCCAACACAGAATTACAAGCAATGCCATCTACTGAGATATAAATAATGCTAAAATGACATTAGGAAAACTGCTTATTAGCTGGTAACGCATTAATGTAAAGCATTAATGTAAACAGGAACTCACCAGTATCAACAGTTCTGGAGCTCTTCCCAAGCTTCTCGTAGAGTATCTGCTTGGTGCACTTGTATGTGGAGACCCCCCAGCTGCGCAGGGACTCCAGCTTGGAGGAGCCCGCGCGGACCAGTGTGCTGCTCCCGGGGGCTGCACCGTTTGTACCATCACCTGGGTAGAAGTACACTACATGACAAATCATCAGCTGGAAGATCACTGCTGAACATAGGCCTCCCCCATAAAAACAATACTTTGGATTGGATGCTTATCATAGCTTATATTATCCCTTCTCAGGAAACTATCTAAATACCAAATTACATGAAGATCTATTCAGTCAGACAGAGAAACGCATAGTAGGCTCTTAAATTACTCTGGATTTGATTGAGAAAATTTGCTAGATGCTCCTCTTTCAGCAATTCCAAATTGTACCACATTGTGTAGAATACTTACACATTCTTTTTTTTTCCAGGTTCTACAATTGGTGTGTGCACCTACAGCAGACTTGTTGAGAGAGTTGTGTCATTGTGAGTGTATCCTCCAGTGAGGATATCTTCTCTTACGATTATTCAGCTCTGTCTGCCTCTTAGTCAAGGGTAAATATTTTTTGCCTCTTAAGGAGTGGAGTATATTTTTGGTTAAGGAGTTGCGCAGCTAGTGTGTTGGGGTGTCTCTTTATCCTTTCCAGGTAAGTTTTGTTCGTTTTTTCAATTTCTTCTTTGACTGTGCTCATCTCTAGGTTTGTGTGTATTTCTGAGTTGGTGATATACCATGGTACATTGCTAATTGCTACTTACAAATGATTATAATAATATTGCTAAGTTTCTATAGCAACACAAACATTCAGTGGGCTAGTTGCCTGCTATTTTTTTATTGCATAATAATATTTCCCAAAAAATAAACAGTCATGAAAACAACAATTAAATATCTCAAAAAATTGACAAAGTTACAAGCAAAAAAAAAACAGGGATAGAAAGAGACAGCTCAAACATGCAGTGACATCATTTCTTGGTCTTTCATAGTACCCCAATACTAAGCTGTGGTAGCTTTACATACAATCTCTTTGGCATGTGATGTCACATGTGTTTTCATAGTAACTGTGGGGAAGCTCCACACAATCTCTGTTTTGCCAGAAAGGGACAGGTGATGCCACCCTCCAGAAACTCTTATTACTCTGTGATTTATTTACCAATTTTACTTATTTGTTCAATTATTGCATTCATATTTAACCTACTTTATGGAATTTTTTTTTTTTATTAAGAGCGACAAACAAGCATACGGCCCACCTGATGGAAAGCGGTAACCATAGCCTATGGACATCTGCAACACTAGGGGCGTTGTCGACGCATTGCCAGCTCAAAATTTACTTGTTAATTTTTAATAGCAGGCAACTAGCCTTTCATAATACCTAAATCAAGATGATCACAAGCATAGATATATGAGATAATATTTCTTATAGACAAACCTGCAAATTAAATACAGCTTCTATACCAAGTCACAGTCTATCATTATAATTACCTACAGTGCTTTCAACCATGCCTCATTCAAATTGAGACCAATTTAAATATCAAATTCAGATCAATTTATAACAATTGTGATGATCTGGTTCTGTTCCTCGGTGTGTAATAACAGCAGGGTGAAGTGGTGATTGAATAAAACAGAAGACTTACAGTACTTCAAAAGATTTTCCAATAGGAGCACTCTAAAAAGTTAAGGTGGTTCGAGTATTTTTTAAGTCTCTTGAGTGGGTCTCAATAGTTTCACTAAACATACAGGGAATATGCATATATGTTTATAAATTTCATTTCCCAGATGTTCAGTGTTGGGGACAGCTGCACATACAAATATCTATCAACTAGACATTATTTTCTATATGATTTCAATCCAAAGTGACCACTTCAAAGTCAGGTTGTTTCATACACTCTATAGCTTTAGCCAGTTAGTAAGCCCTTGAAGACTTCTGACATAGTTAAGACCACTGTTGTCTAAAAATGCTGGCTGAACATGCAAAATAACACTAATCTATAAAATAACTCACCATATGTAGGTGTGAAGGGCATGGAGTGTGAGGTGGGGAACTTAGCCTCCGTCCCCGATGTGATAGAGTCGCTGGACTCGCGCAGCGGCGGCGTATCCTTCAACATCTCGTGGATGCTGCGCTCCGACTGCCTGCACGCACACAAACACGCTCACACCAGCTTACATGGCTATATACTTACCGACTTGTATTTAGCAGAGCTGGCAGCTGTTGGCTGTAAGTCTTACCTACAGCCTGCCAGTTCTGATACTCCTAGCAAGTGATATCTAACGAGACACCGGAGAAAAGCTCCTTTTGTCGGACACAGCGAGAAATGTATTTTACCGGCTGGAGTGATAAATTACACATGTAAATATTAAAACGGTCATTTCAGAAGCCGGAATGAAAAGCTTACTAAAACAAATATCGGCATACCAAAAGATATTTTAAGCGTGATTCACCATGGAAATAAGACGTACCATTTCGACATTCTCTCGGTGTAAGAACTTGTCGCAGAATTGAAGCAAAAGCCAATAACAGCTATGAGTAATGATCACGAATGATTAAATAGATATTAGAAACATTTTTACATTGGTTCACTGAGAAATTCACGTTTCTGAATTTCAGAATCGACGACACGGCACGGACCACGAACGACGCTTTCAGCAGCTTTTTCGGAGACAATCCGATTTTCTGAATTTCGTTTTGTTGACTTTGATTGACATTGACAACTTGACCTTCCCCTTCACTTCACTGTCTAAAAACTTTAAACTGTCATGTCACTGTCTGGATAAGCTGTCAAAAAAGCCGTCAGGTAACTTTTGTTCCACATTGGTTTCACACAACTATTGTATTTAGTCAATGTTTTACATTTTTAGCTTAGCATTGAGTTACACAATACGGGGGCTGGTCAGAACCGCGGGGAGTCGATGGATGCAGAAGGCAAGCAGCCGCTCAAAGTTGCGCTTTTGTCTATGTTCAGCAGTGGACGTCTTGAGGCTGATGATGATGATGATGCTTTGATCTTGGAAGCATGATCTGTCCATCATTCACCTCAATATTTTTTGGATTCTTATATATATACTTAGTAAGCTTTTTTAATTATTTTAGTAACCAGTTTACGTCTTCACAAGCTGTTGATGAATTGATGATGATGATAAACCTTTTTATATTACTTTTATTATTTGTTAGAGGTTTATTTACCAGTAAATAAAAACACTTCACTCATGAATATATTGGTAGTAGGTACTACCAATTATTTATTATTATAGATTCTTACTTATTATTTATCTTAGATCAATAAAATACAAAAATATTATCTTAGCATTAAAATAATTAAGTGGGTAAAGTTCTTATCTTTAACTTGTACTAAACGTTAAGTATGTAATACATAAAAGTAGCTTTTTTGATAAATGAGTAGGTAGTATATTATTGTAAATAAATAGGTAGGTAGTTACAGCGTCGGTCTGGGACCCAAAAAAATACGGGGATAAATGTTTCAAAAAACGGCCCACACCACTTTTTTATGTGTGATATTTTTTTGGTTAATTTAGAACATTAAAGTGATGAAATAGGTTGACAACAAAGGAAACTTCTTTTAGTTTCCTTTGTTGTCAACCTATCTCATTATTCATTAATTATAAATGCGCTAGCGCAACGAGCGCCAACTCCAACTTGGATGGTGCTGATCTAAAGTTGAGCCGAATTCTGAACTTTTTAACTAGTTGTAAAATACAACACCCGGTTACTTTTTTGTTAGTTATAGGCAAGTAATTATACAATAATTAGCTCAGTCATCACGGCTCGGCTCTCCATCAAAACGTAGAGAATATGGAGCCGGTGTTTGCCTCTGGGTCTAGAGTCTGGACCGGCCCACCAGGAAAAGTCCCGCTATGCCCTGAGGCCAGACCGACCCTGGGTAGTTAAATACAATAATATTTTAGAGTTAAGTAAGTAGCACTGCAACTGTTATGGTATGGGTGGTAGTGGCGCTTAACATCAGGCAATCGACTAGCTCGGCACGTCATACATTTAAATGAGTACTTATTTACTTAATACTTACTAAATACTTTTTTTTTTCACATGTTCTCTGTAAGCAATACACTTAGGTAGGTAGGTACTTGGACATATATTATTACTTAAGTAATACATATTTTTATTCCTATCTGTCAAATACTTACATGAAGTTATTATGATAATATAGGTAGGTACCTATAAAACTGTCATTGCCAGTAAATTATAATTCTGTGATCTGTTAATTTTTAAGCAATAATTTGTACAACAATCAATCCACCTGCCTACAATTTAAATTTACAAGGTGGTAGGACTTTTCTGCAAAGTCCGTCTAGGTAGGTACCACCGCTTTGCCAGTTATTCTGCCGCCAAGCAGTAGTGTGCAAGCACTACTGTGTTCCGGTTTGAAGGGCATTGTAGCTAGTGAAATTACTGGGCAAATGAGACTTTATGACCTGATCACTCAGTCTAGTAATCTGATTACTAGACTGTGTGATGTCTCAGGATGACGTGCGCAGTGCAGTGTCACGCGAAACTTTATTGTTTTGAAGATCCGAGTGATACTGCAGCTGTTATGGGCGGCCGTGTTGCTTAACATCAGGTGAACGACTAGCTCGTCACGTCATTCAATCGCATAAAAAAAAAAAAAAAAAAAAAAATTATTAATAAATCGTAATGTTAGATCCTATACCTAGGTGTACATAGTATATATGATACTTATAATAATAAGCTTAGTTTGTACATAATCAACTAGTAATCATTTACCTAATTAATATTTTGCTCCTCGGTAATATAATATACTTTGCGACTAGAATGAATGCACTTGTCATGATTAGTGCTCATTACATATAACAATAATATACATATAGGTACTTACTTAGGTTTTTTTAAAACTAAATAGGCGTGCCTAAGTTGGTAGGTACTCATTATAATAACCCTCTTAAATATTTATTTTATTCTATTTTTTAATATTTGTTGTTATAGCGGCAATAGCAATACCTACATCATCTGTGAAAATTTCAACAGTCTAACTATCATGGTTCATGAGATATAGCCTGGTGACAGACAGACAGACAGACAGCGAACCCTTAGTAATAGGGTCCGTTTTACCCTATGGGTACGGAACCCTACAAATTACTGCCGCTCTGTTTGTTGGATGGGTTTTTTGTTTAGCGCATACCTTTTAACTTTATTAGAGCATACCTAGTACTTATTTTAAAATATTTCAACCAGTATGTTGTATCCAAAAAGAAAAACTTAAAAATCTTTGTCTTTGGTTTTTTAAAAGCGCGCCAAATTCGGGCGCGAACCTTTTGAAACTTTTTGTACTGGTATTGGTAACATTATACAATGGTGATAATTACATACAACAATATTATAAAGTTTCAAGTGGAGTTAATGAACAGTTTTTACAATCCAGTAATGACACAAACGCTAGAACTATTAAGGTCCGAGTTCAGTCATCGATCCTCAGCAGTGTGGCTGCGGGGGGATAGTTCCCGCTGTGTGTCGCGGGCGGCCGCAGCGGGCGGAGCTCCGCGCCCGCCTCGCTCACCACCACCGTGGTGGACTCCGGCTGGCAGCATGACGTCTTTATAGACATCGACTCTGTCGACGCTTTGTGACCCTGGAGACACACTCATTAATATTACAAGGAGCTAAACAAAATAAAAGTCGCGCAACGAGCTATCGAGCGAGATTATGCTCGGTGTTTCACTGCGAGATAAAATCCGAAATCATCTGGGTTAGCATGGACGGTAGACAAAATTGTCTTTCCCCGTTTTACGTCACTTTGTTCATACTTGCTTGGAGTAAAACAGGGGAAAGACAGTTTTGTCTACCGGCCGTGCTACTGCTAACCCTACAGGAGATACGCAGGAGAACTAAAACCACAGATATAGCTCTTAGAATTAGCAAGTTGAAGTGGCAATGGGTAGGCCACATTGACATCGCTCGCGTTACCGACCAGGGGAAGAAAGGTTCTCAAGTGGGGACCACGAACCGGAAGACGTAGAATAGACCCCTCACTTATAGGTGGACCAACGATCTGATCATAACCACGGGGAGCCGATGGAAGCAGGACGCAAGCAGCCGCTCAAAGTGACGCTCTATGAAGGAAGCCATGTTTAGCAGTGGACGTCTTCAGGCTGACGATGATAAAATAAATTACTTGCAATTCGAATCGTATCGACATTAATCTCTTCTTTGCCCTTTGAGAATTATTTTTCATCTATACACTATCTATTCCAAGTCCACTATAAAAGTAACCAAGCCTCTGTGACTTGGTTAGCCGTTACATGCGGCGGTTTAAGGCAATGCTTAAGTACCCCTCGTACTGTAGTTATGACTTAAGAGTGATGCTGGTCTATACCAATGTTTGGCAACTCCTATGTTCGGACTTGTCTCTCTAGTCCCCGGTTTCTCGTACCCACGCTACGTTTGTCAAACTCGTGTCAAGTCAACAAATCAGCCACCGTGAGGGCACGTGCCCGGCTGTTGTAAGTTAGTAGTCGTTAAGCCAAGTCAGAAACCTTTGGGTGGCCTAAAAATTCTGACACCAGGGGGTCTAGCAAAGATCCCAGCGTGAGGCGCTAACGCCTCACGCTAACTCCAAAATGTATGGGAATGACAGTTCCTGAGCGGATAACTTTTCTGCAGCTAATGACACTCCTATACATTTTGGAGTTAGCGTGAGGCGTCAACGCCTCACGCTGGCATCTTTGCTAGACCCCTGGGCTGTCCACTTCCCTACACGAGAAGAAGAAGAAGATCAACTACTGTACCTATTCTCATTAGTTGAAGACAGCGATGATCAACATGCAACCAGTGAGCGTCCAGTATTAATATAGTGTGCTAAGTTGACACGAATTTAACAAACGTACGAGAACCAAAGTCTTCAAGCTGTTGATGATGATGATGACGAGAACACAAGGGAAAGTGTTTCTTAAGGCGAGACTGGCCCAAAAACGCCCTTGTAAGAACAGACTTTTCTCTGAGATAAACCACACTTTTAGATATGAAAAAAATATATGTTATTCTTAAGGATGTCTTTGAGTTAAACCATAAAACTTATACATAAAAGGAATAACTTCACTCGATCGAAAAAAAATCCAAAGTTACCTCTATCTTACATTTTTTGAAATGACTATTCGACTTGTTTTATACAAATCGTATTATTTAAATAATTTTTAATGCATTATGTATTGATCAAAAAATTTAAATCATTAATAAAAATGTTAAAAAGTTAATACGGTAATTTTATATGAATTTATATCTTGGAGTCATGGCATCCGAGCGCGTTTTCGGGGCCGCCAGTCCGCTCGCAGAGCCCGTCGACGCCGGACGTATGCCAAATTTTTGCGCTCTACGACGCGAAGGTACGCTAATCGTAAATTTTAATTTATAAATAGAATAATTTAATTTAATTGTTTATTTCGAGTAACTTAACTAAGAAGTGAATAAAAAAAGATTAATAAAATGGGTAACAAATGTAATAAGGAAAAAAAAATTAAGTTATGCATTTAGAAAATCGTACGAGTCCAGGAGCAAACGACGGTTTGTGTTTGTGTGGGCAAATGTGGACAGGCGTGGGCAAGCGTAAGCAGTTATGTACAAGTGTGAAAAAGCTATGGGCAGGTGAGCGGCTGGTGGGGACAGGTGGGGGCAAGTGTGAGAAAGCTATGGGCAGCTGGGCTGATGTGGGCAAAAGTACCCAGGTGTGGGCAAGTTTGAAAATGTGTTAGCAAGCATGGGCTAATAGACAGTTTGTGTGGGCAAATGTGGACAGGCGTGGGCAAGCGTAAGCAGGTGTGGGCAAGTTTGAAAAAGCTATGGGCAGGTGAGCGGCTGGTGGGGACAGGTGGGGGCAAGTGTGAAAAAGCCATGGGCAGGTGAGCGGCTGGTGGGGACAGGTGGGGGCAAGTGTGGAAAAGCTATGGGCAGCTGGGCTGATGTGGGCAAAAGTAGGCAGGTGTGGGCAAGTTTGAAAATGTGATAGCAAGCATGGGCTAATAGGCAGTTTGTGTGGGCAAATGTGGACAGGCGTGGGCAAGCGTAAGCAGGTGTGGGCAAGTGTGAAACAGCTATGGGCAGGTGAGCGGCTGGTGGGGACAGGTGGGGGCAAGTGTGAAAAAGCCATGGGCAGGTGAGCGGCTGGTGGGGACAGGTGGGGGCAAGTGGGGAAAAAGCTATGGGCAGCTGGGCTGATGTGGGCAAAAGTAGGCAGGTGTGGGCAAGTTTGAAAATGTGTTAGCAGGCATGGGCTAATAGGCAGTTTGTGTGGGCAAATGTGGTCAGGCGTGGGTAAGCGTAAGCAGGTGTGTGCAAGTGTGAAAAAGCCATGGGCAGGTGAGCGGCTGGTGAGGACAGGTGGGGGCAAGTGTAAAAAAGCTATGGGCAGCTGGGCTGATGTGGGCAAAAGTATCCAGGTTTGGGCAAGTTTGAAAAAGCTATGGGTAGCTGGGCTGATGTGGGCAAAAGTATCCAGGTTTGGGCAAGTTTGAAAATGTGTTAGCAGGCATGGGCTAATAGGCAGTTTGTGTGGGCAAATGTGGACAGGCGTGGGCAAGCGTAAGCAGGTGTGGGCAAGTGTGAAACAGCTATGGGCAGGTGAGCGGCTGGTGGGGACAGGTGGGGGCAAGTGTGAAAAGGCCATGGGCAGGTGAGCGGCTGGTGGGGACAGGTGGGGGCAAGTGGGAAAAAGCTATG
This sequence comes from Ennomos quercinarius, assembly GCA_910589525.2. NCBI lineage: Eukaryota > Metazoa > Arthropoda > Insecta > Lepidoptera > Geometridae > Ennomos > Ennomos quercinarius. The sequence goes on along the minus strand of OU342507.1, from coordinate 15,642,554 downwards.
GGCAGCTGGGCTGATGTGGGCAAAAGTAGGCAGGTAAGGGCAAGTTTGAAAATGTGTTAGCAGGCATGGGCTAATAGGCAGTTTGTGTGGGCAAATGTGGACAGGCGTGGGCAAGCGTAAGCAGGTGTGTGCAAGTGTGAAAAAGCTATGGGCAGGTGAGCGGCTGGTGGGGACAGGTGGGGGCAAGTGTGGAAAAGCTATGGGCACCTGGGCTGATGTGGGCAAAAGTATCCAGGTTTGGGAAAGTTTGAAAATGTGTTAGCAGGCATGGGCTAATAGGCAGTTTGCGTGGGCAAATGTGGACAGGCGTAAGCAAGCGTAAGCAGGTGTGGGTAAGTGTGAAAAAGCCATGGGCAGGTGAGCGGCTGGTGGGGACAGGTGGGGGCAAGTGTGGAAAAGCTATGGGCAGCTGGGCTGATGTGGGCAAAAGTATCCAGGTTTGGGCAAGTTTGAAAATGTGTTAGCAGGCATGGGCTAATAGGCAGTTTGTGTGGGCAAATGTGGACAGGCGTGCGTGAGCAAGCGTAAGCAGGTGTGGGCAAGTGTGAAAAATCTATGGGCAGGTGAGCGGCTGGTGGGTACAGGTGGGGGCAAGTGTGAAAAAGCTATGGGCAGGTGAGCGGCTGGTGGGGACAGGTGGGGGTAAGTGTGAAAAAGCTATGGGCAGCTGAGCGGAAAAAAAATTGTTCAAAATTATACCTGCATCATGTACTTTTTTAACATTATAACATTTTAATCGTACCATTCCTCATTATTATACCTACCTACTGGAAATAAGGTAATTGAAGTCGTTATTACCATGGGACTGGGTAGGTATTACAATAATAATAATAATAATAACCAAAAATAGCATTAAAAACACGGTTGTATCTCATACGTATTTTTTATCTAATAAAATAACGGTAGGTTCACAATTATTATATTATTATGTCAATCCAGAACATAAGCTAACTCTATTCTCAAAGCGACTTGATCTCCGCTACTGAGTTACATAACATGGCTAACGAGCGAAACAAGTGCGCGCGGCGCATCGCACACAACTTTTGGGTCGCGTAAATGAATACGTCGTGCGTTCAAAAAGTGCGGCTTGAGGCAGCGTAAAATACCTAAAGATCCGGAAAAGCCTCGCCTTAATGTGTTATTTTAATAGGCTTTAGTTCAGATGTGCACCCATTTATTTTTATAAATGTAAAGTGTACTGACCCGCTTGAAGCATGTAGCGATGGAGCGGCAGAGCGCGGCGAGCGGGCGGCGCCGCCGCAAGAGGACGTAGAGCACGGGATCCAGCACGTAGTTGAGTAACATGAGCACGTCCGACGTGTTGGCCAGCGAGCCCAGCCGGCCCCACCACCCGGGGCCCAGGGCTAGGTATAGGGCTGACGTCACCTGCGGGGAACAATAACCACTCTCAGAGCACAGTATAGTTATAATTCTGTCAGGGGGAAGCCCCAGGTACAGTGTTGACGTCACTTGCGGGGGCACAAGCTTTTTCTTTTTTAATCATTGGTAGGCCAACATTTTAACGAAGGTCTCACCTGATGGTAAGTGACGACGTGGTTGACGATGGAACATGCTTGCCTAGAAGATACCGGTTCACGTTAAGCCTTCAAAACTCCCTTTTTTCTTAGTAAATAATGACGGTGGTAAAGGTGAAAGGTAACCGCGTGCTAGAGTACGAAAAGTTACCCCTCACAATTTGACGTCAAGATTTTTTGTTGTTCTGAATTGTTCTAGGTTTGTTCTACTCTAGATTCAAAATAAAAATAATATATCTAGGGTGAAAATAGTGGGTAGAAACTAAATATACGAATTAACACGCTACGACTCTACAGAACATTTTATGTGAAATATCGTCATCGTTTTATCATGGATTCACTGGTGGACAGTAGGCCTCTTCTTAATATTATCTTTCTTTGTTTTGTGGAATAAATATAATAATGGTGTAAGTACATAGATAGATTAGATAGGTACCTAAGTTAATAATACCAAGTTGTACCTATACTTACGCGTATGTCTGTATTATAAGCAATTTATTTACCTACGTGGGCCGTAGCTGTACCGTCTCCAATGAGTAATGGGCTGCCTCATTTCTAGCTCATGGTATAGGTAAGTACCTAAGTATTATTAGATATTCAATATGTATAGACTACCTAAACACCTAGTACTTATACGCTCCCGCTGGCTTTAGAATAAATAGTAGGTACTAAGTACCTGTCTATACTTACTAGCCACTACCAAAAAAGTCAGAAAATCACTTTGTTCTACGCATTACGCATACTGTAATTCCCTATTATAGGTACCTACAGTATAATATTATATACCGCAGCCACTCTACCGTGATACGCCATAAAATTATGGCCATAATTAAGAAAAAACGGATTTATGGCCAGAATTAAGAAAAATATGTGAAACCACGATACAAATTTTTATGGCCATAATTATTGGCATAACACGGTAGTGTGGCTGCAGTATAATAAAATTAATAATAATAGTTGACCTATAATATAAGGTATGCAGTAGAGTAGGCACCTACTAATACCTACTCAGTGAATTATAGAAGAGGTGAACAAAATAATGAAACCTGCATTTGTTTGTTTACCGCCAACGATCGCTCATCTGTCGTTTGATTAGTAGAAGATGCACACAAGGACGCACCGTGTAGCTGAGTTGATCAAATCATTGTATCGCAAATACATTCGCTGACCATTAGTCGAGACAATGAAACGTTTCGCGAGCGCTACCGACGACTCCTGCATACGCAATGAGATTTTTAATGTAGGTAGGTACCTACAATAATTTGTACCTACACCATAAACATGTCGAGTTGCAACTCGTTAAATTCGATGGTCATGACAAGTTCAGCGGAGTTCAAGTTTAAATAACTTCAATGTGGAAGCAGATAGGAATAGAAAATATTTTTGTACTTATGTGGGCACCTATATCTGCCACTATTTGCCACGCTTGGGGGCCGATAGCCATACCTACAGGAATTACCGCCTGCTAGACATTATTGCTATACTTACCGTGCCCAGCGCTAAGACGTCACAAAAAGTAAATAGTTAAGTGTCTATACACTAGTTAGGTACCACGATACATGAACCACCTGAAGACCTCCACTGCTGAACATAGGCCTCCCCCACAGAGCACCACTTTGAGCGGCTGCTTGCCTTTTACATCCATCGGCTCCCCGCGGCTTTCACCAGGTCGGCGGTCCACCGAGTGGGAGGCCGGCCTACGCTGCGTCTTCCGGTTCGTGGTCGCCACTCGAGAACCTTTCTTCCCCATCGGTTGCCAGTTCTACGAGCGATGTGGCCTGCCCATTGCCATTTCAACTTGCTAATTTTTTAAGAGCTATATTGGACACTTTAGTTCTCCTGCGGATCTCCTCGTTTCGGATCTTATCTCGCAGGGAAAGACCGAGCATAGCTACGATACTCTAAGTACCATGATACCATGATGGGATAAAAGATTTCAATTTCAATTGTTTATAACTATTATGTTGTTTACAGTTGTTCGATTTAGTTCATTATGGACCCTGTCCGGCCTATAATATTATTATAGTTTGCGTAAACTTTAATAATATTATAGGTTACATACTCTTTGCACGCTTTTTGCAAAGTTAAAAGGATAGTGGAGGATAGTTCATTGTTTATTTAGTCTACATGCAGATATTATTCAATAGAAGAATAATGAATAGATGACGATGAGAGAAAATTAGCTAAAATAACAAATGTTAATAATTGGTTTCCTGTGTAGATGCACTAACAATAATTCAGTTAGATGTACTAGCAATAAATGTTGAGCTAATATCATATTATGGCAATGAACTCTTCGGGCTACTCTTGGCAAACCGAGCTTATCCCGGGACCCTACAGACTGCAATTTAACAATTTATCATCTCAGCATATCGTCCCCGCCGCGGGGTATTGTTGGGTGGATTAAGCTCAGTACACAAGGAAGATTTACATTAATCCATTATGTTCCTGACATGAATGATAAATAACGTTAATAAATTAGATGAGCCAGAAAGATGAATAATCATCGCTTCAGAAGAACTTTGTATTAGGTGATAGTTCCCCTGAGGTTATCACCATCACCAGTTATCCCAATATTTATTATTTGTATAGCTTTATACAGAATATCCAGGAAGTAATGAGCAGCAACATTTTCCTCGGTACATTACAATCATTTCCGATCACGAAGCCTCCTATGAAGCGTGGTGATAATGGCAAACCAAAATGGACGTCTTCCGGCTGTTGATAAATAAGTAAATAATACTTAATACATAAATAATTATGGGTCGACATTGTACACAGCGCCATCTAGCCCCAATGATGTGCATAGTATTATAATATATTATTATACATCATATTATAGTATTATTTTGGATGCGGGTTCAAATCTCGCTCGTGATTGAAATTTCTCCTATACAACAAAAATTTACCGGGTATCCCTAATAAATCACTAATAATAATAATATGCACCTTTTGTAATCATATGTTATACTAGAAGAAGCAAACAAACAAAATAATATATCGTTTCATTTTTAATAATAGAGATAAAGGGATTTCCAGTGCCGGAAATAGCCAAACTCCACTAGTGAAATTAAAATATTTTTAATTTATTTGTATGTACACTGGGCCAAACCCATCAATAAAGGAAGTGATTGATATAGTGACGCACCTAGGTCCAGCTAGCTCTAGTCTAGGGAGTATTTTCACAAGCTTTTAGGAGTGGCGGATGTTGTTCCACCGAACGACGTGTAACGTCTAACATAAATAGATGATGATGCCACCTTCTGCATCATCGAACACGACTTGAATACGATATGGACAAAGACATTGTTTAAAGTTCGCTAATATATGTAAGTACTTACGTTTAATTTGTTAAAACAGTTCAGAGAAGAACAGAGGTAACGTTTTTCCTCTTCATCGATGTATCTACTGAACTTCTAAAATCATAGTCCAGAAATCGTATAACTACACAGTGCTGAGGTTTCAGGCGTGCACATTTCTGTGTAGCGCGAAAGTTTAAAATTTAAAGTTCAGTGTAGCACTACAGCCGTAGCGCGGCCGGATTAGCCAAATAGCTGTTCATGCCATTTACATTAAAAATGGAGGAATGGAGTTATTCCTACCCCTTCTCGTGCAAGTGGATTAACTCTATGCCACAGAATAGATGATAAGTAGTACTTATTCAGAATGTAAGTGCTATGTTATTAAAAAGTATTAGGGTTGCGGTATATACCTAAGGGCCGATTTTACCAAAGTAGAATAAGTTTTATTCCAAGTATAACTTTCCGAGAACAACCGTGTTACACGAGTGTAACCCTTAGGTATACCACCAACTTTGAAGCTTAGTCCTTGGATACAATCAAAATGGTATTTTTTAATTTTCATTTCATTTGTCAATCAGCTGTATCCGAGAGTAACAAGTAGCGTTATCCTTGGAATAAAATTCATTCTACTTTGGTAAAATCGGGCCTTAGTAAAGTTTATAAGACATCTTAGGCTTAGGGAATGTCCTTGATATTTCCACTTCTGGAGCGACTTACTCGGCTCTATAATTACTCTACATTAATCAAAAGACGAAGAAATAAGTTTGATATTGAGACTCAATTAACCCATGCGGATTTCTTTACTGATTTTCTGAACTATTCATTTTAGACAACAATGTTTTTTTCTCTATAAATCAGGAGTAAAGGAATGAAGTGAAGTGATTCATTACTCAGCCATAACCGTGTTGATGGCACTCCAAGGTCGCTGAGTTTGAGGAACTCTGCATTCCCAACTCAAGTGCTTTTGTTGAATAAATAAGTGGCGAATGTTCGTCGATGGTGATCAATCGAGGACGTGGTGCGAATGCTAACACTGCGCGGCATTAAACTTTATATACAACCACACGTACAAAATAATACTACTTTTGGATAATATGTAAACAATTTAACTTAGCAAGGTGATTGCGAGCCTTCGTTTCAGCGATGTTTTCCGGCTGTCCACGCCAAGTCAGAAGCCTTCGGGTGGCTACAAACTCTGACACCTGGTTGCTACTTACACAAAAACAGCAAGCATTAATGTTTAATCAAAATTTTAGGTAAAGGCAGGACATTTACAATTTTTACCTTTAAAATGGTAATCAAATAACTTGATTAAGTTCATTGTCTTTTTTGTTTTGTTATGTTTCTGAATCCATTGAATAAAACATAATGTCAGTTCCTCAAATGGCTCGATTTAATGGCTTCTGTCAAGAGTAACCCATTCTAATGTCACTATTGCGAATTGTTTTAAGTAGGTATACAGTATAGGTAGACCACCGAATAGAAGCTTTGCGTTGCGGAATGATAAGCAGGGGTCTAGCCACCCACGGCGCTCCGGTAGTATTTTGGATGAATATATGACAATCGATTAGAATAATTTTAAGTGCTACGGGGCTTGAGGGGGAAATAAATTAATGTGCCTCGTCCATGTTATTATCAGACGTGGGTAAACTGTTAAGTAACTTTCCTTAGCATGCATGCCTATCAAAAAGATTGATGGTATAGATGGTATTCACTGAAAGAAGTTTATAGTTAACTGCTGACGTAGGTACACCTACATAAATAGTCACGATATTTGCGACATTTTTGTTATTGTTTCGTGAATAGAGGAGGGTCCCATAAATACCAGTAATCGGTACATAATGTAGACTCACTCACACAAGCAGGGGATGGACCCAATTATAAATAAGTATACACGTTGAATAAGTGACAAACTGACAAATAATTAAAAAAACAAAATCGTAGTAGCGAAAATATTCTAGTTCTGGGCCTAGTGGCAGGCAGTTCGATCTTTAGTCTGGTTGACCAAACTAGCAACTACTAGTAGGACTACTGCCCGAGAGTTTGGTTCTACCTAACTATCATTCGCTAGTGGCAGGATACTTCAATTGCCCTAACTTCTCCGGTGGGAAGACTTACCATCTGCGGCAGCCAGCAGATCATAAAGAGCACGGAGAGCGTGGCCATGAGCCGGCTGAAGGCAACCTCTTCTGCTGTGGCCGCGTTGTGCAGCGGCTGCGGGCCGCCACAGTTGAGGCTGCGCTGCCGCTCGCGCTGCCGGCAGCTGGACTTGGAGACGCGGCGCACCACCGGCCCGCCCGCGCCCGCGCCCGCCCGGGGGGCCGAGATCGCGTACAGCGCGCGGATCACCGCCAGGTTGCAGTACACCAGCACCAGGCATAGGAGGGTACCTGGTGGTACATCAGGATTCATATTATATCGGGAAACTATCTATCAAAAGGTTCCTGTGCTCTGTGCTCACTTGATGTAAAAACAAGGCAATATTAGCTCCAACATTTAGACACCTTTAGATCAGGGTCGTCTTTTCATAATCATTGGGAAAGAAGATTCTTGAGTGGGGTACAGTAACAGGAAAATACAGCGAAGGAACGGCAGTTTAGATGGATCGACGAGCTGCTCAAACCGAAGAGAGCCGATGGATGCAAGAGACAAGCTGCTGCTCAAGGGTGCTTTATGCGGGGGAGACGTCTATGTTCAGCAGTGGATGGTTTTCGGCTGATGATGATGAATGGTGTTGGTGGTACACAGTACTACTTCTTTCTCTCTACCTACACAGCAAAAACAGAACCTGATGCAGTAATCGTATAGGCCAAGTAACAAGTACAAAAACATATCGGCGTAAGTGTAGCGAAGCTTCCAGTCTGGTTGTACCTATATTGCAACAAATGTTCATTGCAATATAATTAATTTTTGATTAATTAAAATCTTATCTTGGAATCACTGCAATTACTAATCACTATGATAACAAATTAACATCGGTTTACTTGCGGGCAAGTTTAGTTTCCTGTAGACAGCTAGGTAAGCCGAGTACTACACGAAGGTCGGTTAATTGGAGCCGGTCAGATTATGTCAGCTCACCAATCTCCACGACCCGATAGTGCAACGACCGCTTGCCCAGTATACTTATGGTGCAAAGTGGGACACAGAATTATGACTTTAATATAAACGGCTAGTGACTTCAGTTTGAATAAATTTTAATCTAAATTATTGTAGAAACATTGCTGGGAAATATAATGATTGGACTGCAATGTGGGTATAGGTAGGGCTATTATGGCTGGTTACTGTAGTTTTAGTACCGAGAATGTGTTATGTTTGGTTCCGCGCCAATTCATTGAAGGCAATCTGAAGAATCAGTAGTCCATATTAAGTTGGCTCGGCCAGATATTATTTAAAGCCAAGCATTGGTGTCTATAAGTAATACGTACATAAGGAATTCTGGGCAAAATGAGAGTATTTATCAATTTGTACATCTACCCACTTCGTAACTAAGTAGATACATAGTTACGAAGGTTTGGTTACATAGGTGCCTGAAGCCGAGGTGCCATATATAGTAGGTATAGCTTGCAGGAATTTGCAATGCAAAGTTCTGGGCGGACTTACTAACCAATAATCATTCTCTCATCACATTAGCTTTCTTGACTCTGACCTTTCTCCTGACTTAAAGTTGATACCTGGCTATAACATCGCCTCTATTATGTGGGGTTCAATTGAAGACTAAAGTGTACCATCACAATACAATTGAATGGCCGGATGGTTCAGTTGGTAGTAGCTCTACCTTCTTAACTATAGGTTGTGGGTTCGATTCCCACCCAGGACAAACATTTTGTGTGATGAACATAGGTGTTTATTGTGTGTCTGTGTGTTATATTGTAATCAATGTATGTATTTAGATAAAACAAAAAAGTATCTAAGTATTCTATCAGTTATCTGTTTCCATAGTACAAGCTATGCTTAGTTTAGGGCTAGATGGCGCTGAGTGAAATGTCCACACATATTTATTATTTAATTTGTATTGCAGTGATTTAAAGGGTGCTGGTGGACCCCTGTACTTATTTATATGCAAAAGCCCATAATGAAGCATAAGTGATAAAGCTCGTTACCAAAGACAACATAGAAGACAGCATAAATAAAGTCAGTAGTGGAGGTAGCGTTCCTATAGCGCACGCAGCGGCCGTTCAGCTCGTCGTAGTAGAGCCCGAGGCCGAAGACCGGCGCGCACGTGAGGATGGCCGCCCAGAACCACGACACCAGAAGAGCAGTGCGGATCACGTAGTACGTCACTTGCTGGAACATATCAAACATACTTATGATTTTTATAGCAGTATCGCCTGATGCTTAGCGTAATCTACAAAGAGAGTTGGTTGTAAAAGGTGAAGGATAAATTCGGACACGAAACCACTTGTCACGGTAGCTTAAGTAAAGCATGTCCCGGCTAAAGGGGCGGATAGCGGATATAAAGGTGCGGGGTTCAAATCCCGTTCATGATTAAAAATTTTCCTTTACAAATTAATCTGTCACTCAAACACACTGGAGCAGTATCGGTACTTGGTAGAAAGTGTCTGCCCGGTGCTCAAGCTCATTGTATAATAATAAAAGCCAAAAAATAAACGTGGGAACCAACCAAAGTACTTCCTCAACGGACTCGTGTATCATTGAACCTAATGCAAAGAAGATTGCCGTCATTAAATACATTTCAACTCGAAACTTATCTCGTTCCGCGAGCATAGTTTACCAACAAACGTTACCTACAGTGCCAGTTGCAAATTATAGTGGATTCCTCGAGTTTTCCTCCTCGACTACAAACTTGCAGTTCTGCCCTTCGATAAAACTAGTTTTCTGATGATAAGTAAAGTAAGTAATCACTCACCGGTTATAAACAATGATAAAAAATGGCCGGCGAATACTTACCTAGTTGAAAAGTTTACGAGAGCTTTAAGTTTGCTTTTATTTTGTTTGGTTTTTTAAAGTACGATATTGTTTAAAATATTCAAGAAAAAAAAGAGCTGTCCAGACGATTGGTCGAGCTGACGCGTGACCAAAGGGCTGGCACATACCTCTGCCAACGAATTAGACTGGCCATTCAACGAAGGAATGTCGTCAGCTTTTTGTTGGGCACGCTCTCCGCAGAAAGTGACTTAAATTCTGTTTTTATTTATAACGTTTTATCATCCACTTATTTGGTTTTTTTTAGCCTTAGTGTGTACATGGATATAGTATTAGAAGTATAAATTAAATGTATTTTTAAGTATGTAGTCAGTTTTCATATGTTTGTGCCATCATGGGCATAATATGTATTCTATTGAATTAAACTATGCCCCAACGTGGTCAACTTTAATGTTCCTTTCTTTCTAAATCAATGTAATATTAAATCGAAGACCTAATTTCTATTTTTAACTAATGTACTCGGCACAGCCTTGCGTCAAACAGTGAATTAGAAATTCAGATCCCAGTGAAAGGCATTAAAATTTCATCGACCTACTTATTATATCGCACAATACGCGCAGGATGAGGAAAATACAGATTTACCTAAACTTACACACCGTTTTCGTCATCATCGTGGTCAGCCCAATACGTTCCTAATGCTGGACACACTCACTGGCCTTTTATCACAGCGGGAGAGTGCAGGCCACCATAATCTACCATGGATGGTCAAAGGCCATGGTCTCAAACCTTGTGATTCTTGAACATGTCGGTTTCCTCACGATGTCTTCCTTTACCGTTGTATTAGAGCAGGTGCAAATTACACGTAGTTTTAAAAGCTTGATGCAGAGTTAAGCGGGATTCGAAGTAACAAGTTTCAATATCTGTTTTTTATAAATTGTATGCCTGCGGTAGGTGGTGGGTATCTAAATCTATAAATAGGTGCTACATTCGCAGAAGACTGTACAATATGGATGATACTTTTGGGACTCTATAATTAGCCTAATTAACTACGTTTCCATTAACTGTCTCGTATTTCTGTCCTACAGGTCCTATATCTAAACTCTAATAAATTAAGCTAAATATAGCCTTTAACAATGGATTTTATCTTAAACAACAGGAACACAATTAAGTGAAACGGTCCACAATATACCTGAAAGTTATTAAGCTAAGTATATATAAAAAATATGCACGAGTGATGGTGCATGTAATTGTTTACTCTTGTTTAAATTTAGGTCTTACTAATTTTTAGTTTGTAAAATTTCTAACAACAATCAATATTGTTTACGTTACAAAGACTTGTAGATAATGGACCAAACGCTGAGGTCGTTGCTGTTGCTGTTTAAAATGCTGCATTGATAAATATACAGGCCATTTATCGGTGAACCGTGATGCGGTGAGTGATCGCTGAATTATTGAGTGCGTGCCGTTGTTATGATTTAGATTTCTTTCTTCTGGAGTTAGTAAACAAGGCAATAAACAATTTAATTAATTGAAATCCTCAATAAGTGACGGCGTTAAGTTTATTTCTGTTATCTTTTCTCTTTTTGTTATACCTTATATCACTCAGTCTAGTAATCTGATCACTAAACTGTGTGGTGTCTCAGGATGACGTGCGCAGTGCAGTGTCACGCGAAACTTTATTGTTTAAAAATTCCGGGTGACACTGCAACTGTTATGGGCGGCCGTGTTGCTTAACATCAGGTGAACGACTAGCTCGTCACGTCATTCAATCGCATAAAAAAAAAAAACCTACACTATTTCAAAATTGTCTTGAGCACACACCACACAGCAATACCTCAATAGAAAGTCACCGCAAGCGTTTTGCACCAGTTTTTGGCCTACAAAAAGTTTTGCAAAAGTCACTTTTGCCGCCAGTTTTTTATTCCGTATGGAATAAACTTTTGGTAAAGTTATTTTCGCCAATCTCCATAAACTGTTGAATTTTGTTTTGGTGATCGCAGTTACAATTTTTTTAGGATAATTTTATAAGTCAATTTGTATTCATTGTATCTGCAAGTTTTGTAAATATTGATTCAGAGCCGACATCGCATAATTTCACGTAAGCTTGTTACGGCGAACGCTTCCGGCGCGCAATTAGAACTCTTCGGCATTTGCTAGTTATGCAGAGCACGTGTCGGCGCGGAGGGAACTACCAAAACACTCTGTAAACAAACTATTGTCTAGCAAATTATAAATTTTCACCCTAAATATTACATGACTGATACGTCACAGGATACAAGAGAGGTTGTGGCACAGCGATAGGCCGTGCTACTTTTAAAGCAACGCACCCTGGTTCGAGTCCAACGAGCCTGCAACAATGACTTCTCAAGTTATATGCAGGATTTGCACTTGCTCTTACAACGGTAAAGGAAAACATGGAAATGAATGTACAAGAATCGCAAAATTCGAGAAAATGTGTCATCCACCAACCCGCACTTGTCCAGCGTGCTGGATTATGGCTTACACACTCTCCTTGTGAGAGAAGGCCCGTGTCCCAGCTGTGGGAACGTAGTGGGCTGGTGATAACGATACAAATATGTAAACCGTATCTAAAAGCGAGAGATTTCTCTGGCTTCGTTGAGAATGTTAGTACCTATCAATATTTTACTAGGTGGTAGGACTTTTCGGCAAAGTTCGTCTAGGTAGGTACCACCACTTTGCCAGTTATTCTGCCGCCAAGCAGTAGTGTGCAAGCACTACTGTGTTCCGGTTTAAAGGACATTGTAGCTAGTGAAATTACTGGGCAAATGAGACTTTATGATCTGATCACTCAGTCTAGTAATCTGATTACTAGACTGGGTGATGTCTCAGGATGACGTGCGCAGTGCAGTGTCACGCGAAACTTTATTATTTTAAAGATCCGGGTGACACTGCAACTGTTGTGGGCGGCCGTGTCACTTAACATCAGGTGAACGACTAGCTCGTCACGTCATTCAATCACATTAAAAAAAATAATGTCAATATAGGACTATAAAAATATGCTAGCTAGCAAGGTATAGGTGGCCAATAGACAATACTCTATTAAATTACCTATAGTCTAGATAACATACTCAGAGGGGGTTTTCCCAAATAGGAAATTTCAGAAGAGGCAGGGCGATGCGTATTCAAGTATTTAGGTAGGTACGTAGATACTTACCTTTATCTTATTTCTGATACCTACGTAAATATTTCTGTAATTGCCTCTTTACTTCTTCAAGATGGCCAATTTTACGCTGAACCAAAAGGAGAACACTTTTTAAGTTCTCTCCCCACACACCTAAGAGAAACACAGTTTCTCCATCAGCTGTTATAATAACACTCTTCACACTATGATAAAATACGCTCAAATAATTTTCCTGTGCTCGAGAAAGTCTCGGTCCGATGAAATGCGAAACGTAATTTCACTCATCGCGGAATACTGAAGCCGACATATGTTGTCTTTATGGCACTGTTTGGACGCGAGATTTGCGATGAACTAGTGTGGAGCTGATCAGCTGACCCAGTTACGATGTATCTTTAGAGGTCCTTGACATTGAAACCATTGATTTATTAACTGCTTTAGAATAGAAGCTCATCGATAACTGTGTCAATCCTTAATACGTGAAACGTTGTTTTGCTTGTATGTCTTTCACGTCGCAACGGCTAAATATATTTAAGAGAAATTTTGTACATAGTGTGATAGTTTAAGCAATTGAGATCAATATTATGATACTTTCAATACCGTAAAATTAGAGTTCGCGTGGGAAAACTGTGGATCGAACCGTGGGCTGGCTCTAGCTTCTTATACTCCTTGCGGTGTATCTATAGGTATACCTATATATACCTACTTAATACTTTATCATCATCAGCCTGAAGACATCCACTGCTGAACATAGGCCTCCCCAAAGAGAGCCACTTTGAACGGCGGCTTGCTTCCTGCATCCCTCCGGCTCCCCTCGGTTATGACCAGATCGTCGGCCCACCTAGTGGCACAGAATTGATATAATTAGCACTTGCTAGTGGGGGCCTACGCTGCGTCTTCCGGTTCGCAGTCGCCACTCGAAACCTTTCTTTCCCATCGGCTGCCAGTTGTACGAGCTATACTTATCAGTACTTATAAAATACTTATCAGTTAGGTATTTGAAAAGTAATGCACATAACTATTTGTATTCGAGAATGTAGACAGCATATTTATCGTTTTAAAACGATGCAAAGTTTTTCTATAAATAACTGTACATTTTCACTTTGCAATAAATTTCCCATATAAAAGCTCCGGTTGACGTCGGGTCGGAGAGGTAGGTGGTCTGAATAGGAACAATATGCCATTCCTTTGTCTAGATAACTATCTTGGTTACCATTAACAGTGACAATTACCGTTTGTCCGTAATGGCTTGCTGGTTTAGGAATAAGGACCACTTGTACTGTTGCCTTTGATGAAAATGACATAATAGCCAAGATACTAATCTCACAGTGCCTACAGGTACTTTATATTGTTACTAGTTGACCCGCCCCGCCTTCGCACGAGTTAATACGTCCACTGCTGAACATAAGCCAGAGAACACCACTTTGAGCGGCTGCTCGCCTCCTGCATCCATCAGCTCCCCGCGGCTTTCACCAGATCGTCGGTCAGTCGGTCCACCGAGACCTAGGACAGACTGACTAATTAGGCAGGTCCAACTTTGACAAAGAGGTCGCACGAAGAATCCAACTCGGCTGGGCATTGCAGCGTTCGAAAAGCTTCGACCTATCTTTTCGTCCAAAATACCGCAGAGCCTGAAAACGAGGTTTGTCAATCAATTGTTGCCAGTGATGACTTATGGAACTGAGACGTGGGGTCTTACTTTGGCCTCATTAGTAAACTCAAAGTCGCACAACGAGCTATGGAGAGAGCTATGCTCGGTGTTTCCCTGCGAGATAAGCTCCGGAATGAGGAAATCCGCAGAAAAACTAAAGTGACCTGACCGATATAGGTCTTAGAATTAGCAAGTTGAAATGGCAATGGTCAGGCCACATCGCTCGTAGAACTGACAACCGGTGAGAAAGAAAGGTTTTCGAGTGGCGACCACGAACCGGAAGACGTAGCGTAGGCCAGCCAACTCGGTGGTTATATTTACAGAACATTAAATAGAGAGTTACCTACCTAACTCCGTGTAAAGAGAGCCTAAGCTAAAGGGAAACTTAAGCTTTGCTAATGTGTCTATGGGACGAAAACGGACAGCTCAACTGCCATTTTAATGATTACTTAGTTTAACCATTATGTAACAACGTATACTCCAGCTAGGCGATCATGTAACTTGTTGGCATCCGATAGAAACACAAAAATGTATGGATTTGACAGTTGCAGTACGCAGCTTATGTACAGATTTACTATGGAAATTTTCAAATTTGTATTGAAATTTCTTTTGTTGCATTGCTATCAAAGTTACATGATCACCCCGCAGTACTCCCATTTAAATTCTCCGTAAATTCTAAATAGTACCTAGATATAATTTTTTGATGTACCTACTCAAACGATCCAGTTATCCACACTATAGTGTCAAGTAGGCTGTTTACTATTCTGGTTCGAGAGAGGGTATAAAATTTGAATTTTAATTAGGCGATTTCGCGTCGAATCTAGAAGAAACTCATGTGTTATTCAGATAGGTCAAGGACGGCGGTGATTGGTACAAAGTGCCTCACATTAACACGTCAAACTATGGACAAAATGACAATAACTCTTGATTTTAAGAATCTTATGGTGAGATTACTAATGAACACAATGTCCCAATAATAAGATGCCGCCGGTTATCTATAATCATAACTGTAAATCAACTCACCACCATCTCACTGACCAAAACAAATCATAATGATCTGGGTAGCTAGGTACATGATTCTAATCACCAGCATGGTAAGTAATTAGGAGGAGAACAATCATCAGAACGGTCAAATATTTACGAGAGCTATAGCGGCCATAAATTGATTAGGTATACTTTTTGGTATTGTTAAATATCAATACCATGAGCTGTCAGCGTGACAAGGGTCAAGGTCAAATGGACAAAAACGGAAACCGAGAGAATTCCATCTAAAGATCCTATCAGAATGTTACGTGATGGTTACATGCGTTTATATGAGTTGGGTTGGCCTTAAGTTTTCCGCCTTAGCTCTTTTCATTATTATTGTAACAGACACTGCAATCTGTTATGGGCCGCCGCGCCGTGACGCTTAACACCAGCCGAACGTTAATTTATATCATTCGTTTAAAAAAAATACACAAAATTTCTACTAAACTACTACAATCAAAAACCTGGAAGGTTGTGTATACATTTGTTCCCTCTTATGCCTAATGGCTGAACGGATATGCGGTAGTTTATGGCCCAACTCTCTCTGTGAGGGAAGGCCCGTGTCCCCGCAGTGGGAAAGTAGCGGACTGATGAAGATGGCGCAGCAGCAAGTATGTCTCTTTTTATGTAAATGAATGACGTGACGAGCCAGTCTTTCGCCTGGTGTTAAGCGTCACGGCCGCCCATAACAGATTGCAGTATCACTCGGAACTCTAAATTAAAATTTCGCGTGACACATTGCGCACTGCGCACGTCATCCTGAGACATCACACAGTCTAAAAAAGTATTCTAGACTGTGAGATCAGTTCGTAAAGTCCCATTTGCCCAGTAATTTCACTAGCTACAATGCCCTTCAAACCGGAACACAGTAGTGCTTGCACACGACTGCTTGGCTTGGCAGGATAACTGGCAAAGCGGTGGTACCTACCTAGACAAACTTTGCAGAAAAGTCCTACCACCTAGTCTATTTTGAAGTGGAATTCAGTCTAGTATATCATCTTCTTGTTGTGTAGGCCAGTGGTTAGCCAAGGTGTCAGAACTTTGAGGCCACCTAAAGGTTTCTGACTTGGCTTAGTTTATAATGATATTGATACCTACATAATGTCTCAGTAAAAGTCCGCGGGGAGTATTTTTTATGAGATAATCTATCACGCGTGTCACGCACTATAGCTACTGTAACTATAGCTAACTCGTTGATGGCCGGTCGTTAAACTCGTAAGCTGATGATTGTGTCAACAGGTTATTGGTTATAGAACGGAGGGCCGGAGGATGCCCTTTAACAAGTTAATATTGCTGCACAAATTAATGATTCTTTCAAAAATCTTAGGGTGGGTTTTTTTATCCGTAGTTAAGGTAACCAATGGTCAAAGTTAGAATTTTTGACCGTTGGTTACTTTAACTACGGATGAAAAAAACACTCTCTCTCTCTCTCTCAAGAGTAAAAGCACGGATTAAAGAATAGCCACTACGCATAAAGAATTTCTGGAGAGACAGGGTTACGTGCGGTTGAAAGGCTTATTTATCTGGAAGCATTGCTAGAGCCTATCTGTAGAAAATTAAGTATAACTATAAAACACTGTTTTAAACTTTCACGGTTGTACACGGAACACGGTTCCACGGTTGTAATATCGGGAACTCAGAAGTGATTCAAATCACGGTAAAGATCCCGTAAGTAATATTATAAACCAAGTACTATTCTTCCTTTTAGGCCCGATTTCACCAACGTTTATTCCAAGTATACGGCTATTACTTACTCCTGAATACAGCTAATTGACAAATGAAATTACACAAAAAAGACGCCATTTTGATTGTATCCAAGGAATAAGTCTTATTCCTTCACAAAATTGGTGATATGAGGGCTATATTCGCGTAACTCGGTTGTTCTCGGAAAGTTATAGCTGGAATAAAATTTATTCTAGTTTGGTGAAATCGGGCCTAAGGCTGATTATTTATCTGTCTTAGGCCGGATTTTACCAAAGTAGAATAAGGTTTATTCCAAGTATAAGGCTATTCGTTACTCTCGGATACAGCTGACGGACGAATGAAATGACACAAAAAAGACGCCATTTTGATTGTATCCAAGGAATAAGTCTTATTCCTTCACAAAATTGGTTCGTGTAACTCGGTTGTTCTCGGAAAGTTATACCTGGAATAAAATTTATTCTACTTTGGTAAAATCGGGCCTTACTAAACAATTTAAGATTGTCAGTAAGGTACCACCCATAATAAGTTGTTTTTCTCCATGATGTTTGCCTTGTTAAATTTCTAGAATTATAAGTTTACAAGTGGTTTTGTGACGTAGATGCGCACGTCATAGAGAATTGAGCAGTAGTCTTACACACGTATAACCTAACCAGATCTAGGTCACGCAAGATGGATATTACATAATTATGTGTTTTGGTCAGTTTGGTAGGTACCCATGGACGTATCTTTTATTTATTTGATATAAATAAGAAAATCTTACAAAGTGATTATAAGTCACTAAACATAACTGTATGATAGACAGCGAGTGTTGCTATACTAATACATGCAATAATATTTATGCAAAATATTAATTTTACTTTTTTATTATTTATCGTCCATGTACCTAGGTACCTCTTCAGTAGGTTAGATCAAGCGTGCTACATGAAATGAAAAGGAGCAAAATATGGCGTCAAACGCAAGCCTGTCTAAAAAAGGTATGTAATTTTAATTGAGGAAAGCCAGTAAGTAATACCTACCTATAAATTATGCAAGACATAGTTATAATTACGTAATTTTGTCCCTGCTCGCTGTGATACCTATGATAAAAATGTATATATAACTTATGGATCACAAAAATCACATTATTTTATTCTAATCTGTGTTATGGAACTCCCGCACTTTATTTTTAACACTTGGTGATATAGGCTAACTGTTTATTTATTTGACACAATGAATCAACAGTTACCTATACAACTCAAGCGGGAAGTGCTACCAGTATGCTGGGCACGCTACCTACTTGGTCGGAGATGGCTGGACCATTTGGATTTGTGGGTTCAAGCCCCCATGTACCCCTTATTGCTCTACTCCCACCATCAAAAAAGGAAGTTCAGCCAGCCACCTATCCATTTCAGTCCCTTTAGCATAGATACGTAACAAAAAAAATATCAACTTAAAAACTTAAAACCAGCCGGAACAGATGACAAGTTGTGCTATGTACTGGGTGGCGCAAAAGTACTGGCACTAAAGAAAATACTTTTATTTTTTTTATATGACATTTTCTGTCATTCTGTTGTTGAAAATTGTGTAGTGAACAAATGTAAAATACACTGAAAATAAACATGGACCGTTTTACTCCCCAAGAACGTGGAATAATTGTGTCAATGTTCTTACGGAATAATTCATCAGTGATAAGAACACAACGTGAATTTCGTCGACGATTTCCCCACCGTCCGGCACCGATTGGTCGCACAATTCGACGCTTTGCCACACGCCTTGAAGCAACTGGCTCAACATTGGATAGACCTAAGTCTGGGAGACCAAGAACAGGCCGTTCAGCTGAAAATATCGATGCTGTGCGCGAAGATGTGGAAGAGTGTCCAGAAACATCAACGAGGCGACGTGCCACGCAATTGGGCATTTCCAGACGGACCCTGCAGCGTATTTTGGTGAAAGACTTAAAGATGTTCCCGTATAAAACTCAAATGACTCATCAACTGCTGCCTGCTGACCACCGAGCTCGTCTAGATTACTGCCAGCGCGTCATAAACCTCAACCTTGAAGAGGATGATTTTCCTTCAAAATTGGTTATGAGTGACGAAGCGCATTTCCATCTCTCAGGGCATGTCAATAAGCAGAATACTCGGTTCTGGGGCACTGATAATCCGCGCATTATTCAAGAAACACCTCTACACCCACTAAAAGTTACTGTATGGTGTGGCATCTGTGTTGACAGAGTGATCGGACCCTATTTTTTCGAAGACGCTGGAGGCAATGCGATAACTGTCACTGGAGAACGCTACAGAACCATGTTACGTGAGTTTTTGATACCCAGTTTGGACGAATTGGGGCTGGAGCACATCTGGTTTCAACAAGACGGCGCTACGGCACACACAGCGCGCGACACTATGGACTTAGTGAGGGACGCTTTTCCAAGCCGAGTTATCTCTCGTTTTGGCGATTTGCCTTGGCCTGCAAGATCACCCGATCTGACCAGTCCACACTTCTTTCTTTGGGGTTTTTTGAAATCTCGGGTGTATGTGAACAAGCCACAGACTCTCGCAGCTCTAAAAGAAAACATTCGTCAAGAAATAACGAACATATCGCAGGAAGTGTTACGGCAAGTTATGCAAAATGTCATAAATAGGGCTCAAATGTGTATCAACTCTGGAGGTCACCATTTAAAAGACATCATCTTTAAATCCTAATGGTACGAAATTTAATGGCACAAATATACATTTAAAAAAACCTAAATCTAGTTTCCTAATTTAGAAAAAATGTTATAGCTGAACCAAATAGGGTCTTTACTTTTGCGCCACCCAGTACTAGGTACCTAATGGTTATTTGTTTTGATCCACAGTTTGTGTGATAGTTTCATTATTATGTTATTAGAGAAATTACGTGGACCGGGGTTATGGTTCAACTACTCTGTCCAGTCAGTTGCACCACGGCACGGGCCTTTGATATCCAGTGGTCCAATATTTATTTCTAGTTCAGCGTTTTGTGGTGAAGTATTGTGACTACTATAGTAGGTACAATAGGTAATGCATTACACAGTATATGCATGTGCATAAGCTGAGAGAATGTTACCTTCTGGTAGAGGAAGGGCCTGGTGAGCGCCAGGTACCGCTCGAGGGCCATGGTGACGGCGATGCAGACGGAGCCGATGCCGAACACTCGCAGCACCACGCGCGACGCGCAAAACCAACGCGTCTCCTGCACGCCGGGGATGTGATCGCCCACTACCATTGCGCACATCATGCCCACCTGTGGCGTTACAGACTTATCAAACATGGACAAAAAAGCTAGCATGGCGTGTGTGGTCAAGGAAGTCTAACTGATTTTTCCAACAGAAAAATAATCTTGTAGTCAAATTGTGTTTTGTCATCATCATCATCATCATTAACAGCCTGAAGACGTCCACTGCTGAACATAGGCCTCCCCCAGAGCGCGCCACCTTGAGCGGCTGCTCGCCTCCTGCATCCATCGGCTCCCCGCGGCTTTCACCAGATCGTCGGTCCACCGAGTGGGGGAGTGGGGTCGGCCTACGCTGCGTCTTCCGGTTCGTGGTCGCCACTCGAGAACCTTTCTTCCCCATCAGTTGTCAGTTCTACGAGCGATGTGGCCTGGCCATTGCCATTGCAACTTACTAATTCTAAGAGCTATACTTATCGGTCATCGAAGATGACAAATTACAATTTGACTACAAGAATTTTTTATAGAACTTTTTTGTAGATTGTTGGTTACATTTTATTGGTTGTAATTTGTCATCTTCGATGTAATAATCTAATGTACCTAAATAAAACATACTTGGAGGTAATTGAGCATATTACATTATAGGGGAAGTTTTCTTGCTCTACGGAACAAAAATAAATGCCTGCATAAATAGGTATTAAGGTATTTTAAACTTTATTGGCTTAAAATTTGCGACACGATTTTCCAGCATCTTTCAATAACATTCATATAAAACAAAAAAGTTTTGACGTTCAAAATATACCACCTATAAAACTAGAGATACTTACAAGATTACCAGCGAACACTTACCAAAGCAACCAGATCATTAGCAGCCAGCGAGGTGAGCAGCAGCAGATGCTTCCTGTTGCGGACTCGCCTCTCTCCGGTCCGCAGCGCCACAATTGCGGCCGCGTTCCCAACAATCCCTATAGTGTATACCACCTTCACAGCCAGCCTGAACATCCACGCCGAAGACCTGGCAGGTGAAGCCATGGGCGTCGCATTCGTCGCGTTAAACAAACCATCGTACGACTCGGAAATGTTGAACAAGTCTGTCGAGTACGTGGTATTTACTGCCTCCATTTTGATAATCGAAGTCGTTATTTCGATAGTCGATTGTATACGTTTATTTTCCCTCGCAATTTTAATAATCGCATGGTTTTTTGGTGTCCGTTACCTAGAACAAACGATGTATTTGTTAACTAAACAGGGCCGGTTACGATTATAACAGTGTTCTGTAATGTACATCGTTATGTGCTTCCTTCCTTCCTATTCGTGTAGGCAAGTGTGGTTACTGGTATACCCCGATGATAGTATCTATAGGTAGGCTTGCTAATAATTATATTATTGTCAGGATTTTTAAGCCGCCCGAAGACCTCTAACTTGGATTAACGACTTAAATAAGTTGAGTGAGACGGATCGCGGTCCATGTGCAACCGCAAAAGTGTACTGCGTGATTCATGGTGCCCTACAGCTCAGCAGTTACAAAGTTTAGGCGTTGATGGTTAGGCAATCTGTTTCTTAGGGTGGGGTTTTTCATCCGTATTATTAAGGTAAGTAACCAATTGTTAAAAATTCTTATGACCGTTGGTTAGAATTTGTTAGAATTCTTGACCGTTGGTTACTTTAACACACTTTGAGTTTTAAGTAAATATACAGCAGTGCAACGATGATAGTATATTTGATTGAAGCGGCAGCGGCATCTTTGATTTTAGGCAATAAGCTCAAAACCGCAGATGGTTACCTATTTTCCGCCAGTGGTTAGCTTACTAGCTACGCCCAGCGCTTTCACCGGCAAATAAAATGTATCCTTTATAAGTAATTTGTTCAACCAGCGAATAAGCTATCTCCATTCCTTTAATAATAATTATTAGTGTGAGTGTGAATAATTAGTGTGATGGCTAAGGACCACCTGAATACCGCACTATTCCTCTGCGTTACCTATAATACGGTAGGTAGTATCCTGCCCACTCCACGTTTCCTTATTTTGTTGCCATTGTCTAGAACAAGATGTAGTACAAGATGGTAGCTATATACGCGAGTGAACCTGATCTCCTCCGGCGCAGGCACCGCTATATTTACCCTTGAACAAATCACGGCAAAGCTAACGATATCGTTAGGCTCACTATACCACCAGCATAACCCTCATAATCACCTGATATCTATTTTAAAGGAGCTCTACTATTGATATGAACGATACGTTATTTAGTAAATAAATAACGTTTAATTTATTCATTTAATCATATCACCAAAATAATAAAAATGCCTATATCATGAAATAACAAACTGCTTACGTATGGCCATCAATGGATCCTAATAAGGCTATCTCATAGATGAAACACAAAATAAAATGGATGACCTAAAAGTAATCTTTCAGAGGAACAGCAGAGCATGAAAATATGAGACAGGATAGAGCACTTCGTAGGACCCCTAAAACTACGATGTCTACCGAATGAATATAGACAAATTTAGATCACTACATTGAGGACTTGCGCAGCATGCGCGGTATACCTACTATCTGATACCTACATGATTTGTGTGTAGGTCACAGATTAAAAAAAAAAACAATTGACTATCTTATGCATTTTTACTGCGCTAGCCGTGCGCTAGCTTTTTTATGCTATTGGTAGCAAACAAGCATAGGTACAAACCGACAATTTGGTGAAAGCCGCGAGGAGCCGATGGATGCAGGAGGCGAGCAGCCGCTCAAGGTTGCGCTCCCTGGGGAAGGCCTATGTTCAGCAGTGGATGTCGTCAGGCTGTTGATGATGATGATGATGATGAAGCTGACGGGAAGAGGTCACCGTAGCCTATGGGCATCTGTAACACTAGACGTTGCTTTGTACACACTTTGGGCGGGTTCACATCGTAAACTGTAAGTAGAGACATATAGTACACGTGGAGCGTGGGCGTTAAGTGCCGATAGCGAACTAATTTGATTATCACAAGCCACCGCCAACAATAGGTGACTAGTAGTAGCCAATAGCTATTAGATAGTGCTGTAAAACTGCTAGCTCATTATAACATACGCTGAAACTACGATTATGCTTCTGGAATAATAGATTATTTTTATTAGTTGGAACGATGGTGGCCGAGCGGTAGCATGTGCGCTTCGCAATCTTACGGCACTGGGTTCGATCCTCGGCCCGGCACCAATGACTTATCTAGTAAGTTATGTGCATTTTCCGATGCCATCGCTCCGTGCCTCGGAGAGCACGTTTAGCCATCGGACCCGGTTGTCTATGGCAATCGTTACGGGTAGTCAAACGCCTGATAGAATCTGACACTGCAGGTCTAACCAACCCTGTTACTGGTCCCTTATGGGTTGTGAGGTCAGATGGCAGTCGCTCGTGTAATTCTGGTAGCTCGCCGCTACAGGTTAGATTGGGAGCCGACCCCAATAACAAATGGGAAAAAGCAAAAAGGATGATGAGTCAGCATGACACATTATAATTTTGATTTACTTCGAAAAGACTGCAGTGGACCAGCGGAGCTTGTCAAAGAGCCTGACAAAACAAAAAATTCATAGATAGGTAAGATAGCAGATTAAAAAATATAGGTACATACAGTAAAATTATTAAAAACACATTTTGAATGGAATAACAGTCCATACAAATTATAGAGTTTGTAGACCGTTACGGAATATAGCCTAGCAGAGAGATATAAATGAGTGTGAGAGTGGAAAGAGTTAAAAGTCTACTTCAGTCTGTAATAGCCCCAGCCACTTCACTTTATGTCATGATTTTCAGACTTGACGTAAGTTCTAATACCTACCACCAGTCATGCGTGCCATGCGTATGTCTATCTGCTTGACCTCCCCTATAGGTGTAGTCATTTCGGTGAGCGACATGTAGGTACCTATATACTTACCTATACGCCATATTTTTCCAAGCGGAACCATAATGGGCGAGTCATCATGACTACTAAGTCCTAGATGGACAATGCTGAAACTATTCAATCATTCAGGAGGAAAAACAAAAATGTTTTTTGCGTTTAAATATTTTCAGGTACAATACAATAGTAATCATGGTGATGAGTGATTCATTTTGGTATCACCAGGGAAAATACGATCTCTATTCATTTATTATATTATTTTATTAGGATTACCTTTACCTAACCCAGGTAATTCAATGCAAAAAAAACTATTAGACGCCACTGAAATGGATATTTCCTTATAAATGGCAGCACGTTATGAATATTACATTGAGTGAACGTAAAACGTGTGTGACGCGGTTCTGTTATAACTAGTGCAACAAGCTGCAAGTTAGTTGCAGGCACTTCCTGCACCATCACACAAATAGAACCGTTCAAAAACTACTTTGTGTACATGAAGTGAGTTTTTGTTAATTTAAGTCGAGCTTCCTTACTCTTTGTATTATTGCGGAAGTCGTCGCCGCGACAACCACTTCCTCTCAGGTGTCACTGGTATCAGGTGCCTCGGAAGGGATCCAAAATAGTTAGTGATTTATTTTGAGCTATAAGGTCCTGTATTGTGTCCGTATTTTAGAACGACGATCAGTAATAAATCGGTGCAGGCAATCAATTACCTTCATTCACAAAATGATAACATTTTTTATGAGTGAAATCTTAACATTAGTAGGATAAGTAGGGTATAAGTAGAAAATGTGTAGCAGCATTTTCCTCCGTACATTAAAATCTTCTGCGATCACCAAGCCGCCTGTCAAGCGTGGTGATTACAGCAAATCCCTCCCTATGATAAGCGTCCAAAGTGGTGTTTTATGGGGGAGGCCTGTGTTTAGCAGTAGACGTCATCCGGCTGATGAATGTGTATGTGCGTGTGAGGGTAGGTAATGATTCACAATAGATAGAGCATTGCTTCTAGTGACAAATGATGACGTTATGCTATTGAATATACTGAATGCTAATATGACGAGTCTAGCTTTTAATATTATTGTTGTATAGACGCAGTGTAGACCGGCCCCCCACTAGGTGGACCTGGGGGAGCCGATGGCTGCAGGAGACAAGCAGCCGCTCAAAGTGGCGCTCTTTGGGGGAAACCTATGTTCAGCAGTGGACGTCTTCAGGCTGATGATGATGATGATAGCCAAAATGAGTTGATTAAAAATGTAAGTCAGTATACCTAAAACCCCGTACATAGAATACCTAACGTAAATAATACACAGTGGAATGCGTTTATCGATAACCTTTTGATTTCACGTTCGTTCGCGTGATCAATGCAATTCATTCATAAGCTTCGAACGGAGCTAGATACCTATATAAAATTGAAATTACCACAATTTTACAAATATAACTGCATATGTATACCTACGTATTTCTATCTATGAGTACCTATTACCTATTTAATTTAAATTTTGTACACTTTTTCTAAAACATAAGTTTATGAAATAACCTCTCTGCCATTTATTATCTACTTCCGATAAGTTATACTATAGCACAATAAATAAAAAGATAAGTAATGCATAAACAGCTTTTTGTAATTATACAAAATAACTTTATATACTTACATAACAATAATAAAAACGTTTACATAGGTAGGTATATACCTACGCGTGAACGCTTGTGGTGCGTGGGAAGTTTCTTCTCTTGTTGGTTTTATTTTAAGTTTTAAACAAAGACTATTATTTATTCTGTGACATGGAGTACTGTTTCTTCATAGACTGTTAGCGGCGACCGTGTCGCTTAACATCAGGCGAACGACTAGCTCGTCACGTCATTTGACTAACATAAAAAATACTTAGGAGTGGCAAAAATGTTCCAGGATACTTATTCTAAGTGGTTGTCTATATCTGTGGCTTTCATTATAATTTAGGTTTTAAAACACCTGTGTGGGTTAATTTCGATGATTAAGTACTATTATAACTTGGTTTGTTTTTAGGATTATATGCAAAATATTTTCAGAAATGCAAAGCTATTCTTTTATTCAATATTTGCGATGGTTCTATATTTATATGAAAAAAAAGGACAGAAAAAATATTGCGATAGTTTGTGTGTCTTGGGCGCGTGTTATCCCTTTTCTCGCAAGTCGCAATGTCCTTGGTCCAATTTACATTTTCATAGAAAATTTTTCCGAAAAAAATTTTACGTTCGGGAAAAAATAACGTTTTTTTGTTCCATTGGTAATTTGGACACAGGGTCTGTTGGGTCAGCTATACTTAGTTTCCGATAAAATTGATTATTACCTACACTTAAGATAAAATGACTGAAGTTGCGTTATGCCTCTACCTATTCTACAAAGTAAAGAATTCATATTTTATGAAGAAAAGACTAAGTTATTTTGATATTACTATTGTATACCTAAACTATTGTTATTTTTTGTAATATTACCTATACAGTGTGTGTTTTGAAGGTATTGGTGTGAACGTTTTTTATACGTTTATGTAGATAACAATGTTAATTTCCTATAACAAAATATATGATCTGTTGACTGACACTTACCAAATATTTTTATCAATTACAGATAAAAAATATACGACAGGCAATATTTAACATAACACTGAACTCCGTCGGCAACAGTCAACTATCAGTTTATTTAGAAAATGCCTATTGCGATAACTTTCAAATATATATATATAAACTTTTATTTATAAAGTTGCGCGTAAAGTGGCTTCGAGCGCAACTATCATAGAGCCGGCTACGCGCGCCCGACACCCGCGCGGCGAGCGAATTCCGTGCAGACTGGTCCCGCAACACGCATCGCCTTTGACCATTACACCTTCTTCTGGAATAAATAATTCTATTCCTTATAGAGAAACATAGAATATAATAATTGAAACTATTGAAGTGGTGAAAATTACAGGCAGGCTTCCTTGATTAAGTTTCAGTTGATGTTGGTAGCTAGGTGTACGGCTGCCTAAATACATGCATTATGCATAGTCACTTACACATATGAAATTATAAATTTCATTGACATACGTTTTGTTTTATGTAACTAGCAATTATGGATAATACCTAGGTGTTAGTGGCTTTTTAAAACAAGGACAATAATAATGGAAACATTTTGGTTGGCTCCACTGCAGGAGGAAGATATTATTAATTTGGTTCACCACGAGACGATTACCTGCCTGTGTGATGGGACCGCTATTTAAGTTTTAGGCAAACGTCTTTGTAGGTAATGATATAAATGACTATTAACCTTCCAACAGAAATTGGGTTTAGGATTTTGATTAAATTGTAACGCCTAAATAATCCTTTAGAACCAAACTCGTGGTTTTTGACCCAAGTGGGATGTCGGAGTGTGAACACAGAATAAATAATAGTACAAAGTGCTATGTTGCGGTGACCCGGGGTCACTGATCTAGAACTTGAAGTAAGTGATCCTGACCTAGAGTCATATATCCCAGCCTGGGACTCAGGTTAGTGCCCTCGACCTCAGGATCGGCGGCCTTGACCTCGAGGGTCACTGACCGCGAGGTCAAGTCCTTCGGGTTCTATTAATATGTTCGTATGAGTTTACTTTATCAGTCTTTTTTCAATCATTAACATCAGTCAGTATACTACGCCATAGTGACCAATTGACCATCGATTCAATCAAATCAATACCTATTAGAATTTTCCTATTCTTATTTACATTCTTCGGCGAGCATCGCTAGTACCATCACTATTTGTGTTTTTTTTACAAATTAATTTGAGTAAGCGCATGATCCATAATTTAGTTCTAATTAGTTAATTATTGTGCTGTGCAGTGCGAGTTAAAACATATCAACGCGTGATGTTAAAAATAAAATTGTAAACAAACGTTTTCCGAAATATTAAAATAGTCGAATCTACAGATATTTGTCAGAACAAATATAAATTTTTAATTAGGTAACCTGCACTATTGTTTAGCGAAATTCCTTTTGCGAAAAAACGGCTGAAAGTGGCGCTAAAGCATATATTACTACAAAATCCAAATATTGTGGCGCCCTGCTATATACGATTATCATAATCTGAGGATATGGTACTGGTAGTTATCAAGTGGTGACCATTAAAGATATATTTTTCCTACAAGTTATGTTAGTAGAACAAATACGACAAATGGTAAAAGTCTAAAAACTACAATCATAGAAATGTTGCAGTCGAAAATTCGAAGATCTTCCCAAATGTTCTATAGAAACTGGCGGTGAAGCGCTGGCTGTGAGCTGTGAGTGACCCAGACCCGGACTTGCGTGCCCCCACCGATGAAAGGACGACAACATTCGGCTCCTAGCGATAGAGTATCTTATCTGGCAACCAGCTCCCAGGCCTATGCAATTACAACTAGATAGATAATGGACATGTTTCGGGCACTCGCGATAAAACAATTGACTAATAATGTTTACTGTGCATATAACAATGTGTGCAACCTAGCATACGAGTAGATAGGCCTATATTAGTGTTTAGTTACGTACCTACGCCCCCCGCCCCCCCCCGCCCACGTCTCACCAGATGTGGGTTTTCGTGCAAGTTTCAATTCTGTGCACCATGAACAGACCGTTCCCACGACGCTTGCTTCTGCATGACCTAGTAGATCACGAGCTATACTTCACTACTAACCATGGCGAGCGGCTAGGAGCTTTATTACAACTTTTGGAAACGGCTGCTTACCTTCCTATATATACCTACCTAATAGGCCCAATTTTGAAAGCTTTATGACAGTCTTTACCTTACTAAAATTATAGTCGTCTTTTACATTGTTCTCTATCTGACTGGAACAGCAACAGTTTTATGAGTTTTAGATCTGTCAACTAAAGCCTTTAAAATGGACCCCATTTGTTCATCATCAGTCCAATACGTTCCCACTATTGGGACACTAGCCGATGGTCCTCTCACATGGAGTGTATGCCAAGTGCGGGTTGGTTGATGACACAGTAATATTCTCGAATTGACGTCACAAATTGTTTTCATAGTAACGATCTCCCTGTTGCGAGAAAGGGACAGTCGACGTGACCTCCAGAAACTATAAAAGCTTATTACTCTGTGATTTATTTACAAATGTTACTTATTGTTTCAATTATTGCATTCATTTTTAACCTAATTTTTGAAATAATATTTACTTGTTAATTTTTTATAGCAGACAACTAGATATAGTAGATAGTATAATACATATTGTGGTACTACCTACAAACAGTAGCTGATTCTGAGTCACCACTACCATCAGCAATCTTCGCCAACTCATTGTATAACATTGAATAATTCACCATCCAAATAATTAGGGACATTGCCATCCGAAGAATGCCAATTTATTTTAGTCAAACTTTACATAAGAACAATAGGGCGCTCGTTATGGTGCGCTGTCCATTGCTGCTTCCTCTATGGTTATGGGTGCGGAACCCTTGTTTGGGACGATATGGTGTTACTATACGATGTATTGCGGATTGTTGTTTTAATGGCGTGGAATTGTAGGACTGCCTCTGATACTACGTATTGTTCCCTTAAGTCTTCATGCGAATCTAATATGTGATGAGTTATGGCACTGAGACATGGTCTATTACGGTTGGCCTTCTTCTCTTCTTGTTGTCGTGTAGGCGTATCGGTGGTGTCATTGTGTTGATCTCATTGTAAGCTCAAACTGCGTAATGAGCTATGAAGAGGGCTATGCTCAGGGTTGATCTGAAATGGAGAGACCCGAAGGGAAACTAAAATCACCGACAATATTAATCTCACGATTAGCAAGTTAAAATGGCAATGGACAGGCTAGATTATTCGCAGAATATTAGACATTCGTAGTTAGGGGACAGCCGATGGAGAAGAAAGGTTCTCCGGTAGTGACCTCAAACCAGAAGGCGGAGCATAGACCGGCCGGTCAAATGCCAAAACATAGCTGTTTAAAGTAGCGTTCTACTTCTAGACGCTCTAGTAGACATCTTCGGACTGATGATGATGATGTGAAGGTGACTTATCTCATCATCTTCATTTAATTACATCTATGCTGCACAAGAACAGTAAGTATCACTCCATCTCTTCCCGTAGGTGCCTTAACAGATGGCTAAGAGAATAACCAGAAAATGGGCAGCATTAAATTTTCCTCAATCTGCGCTTTAATCTACTGAGACCGCCAAGACACCAGCCGAGCTTCATGATTATGGTAACCCCGCCCTTGCAATGGGATGGGGCTATATGCAACAGTGACCGCTTTCCGGGTGCTGATGTGGTTGCGATGCCAGCGGGGAAAAGTGAAAACTATACTGTATACTGTATCACTAATTATTACTATATACTCTGTGGTATATAAGTACTTGTACTATTTGTGTAACGCACTTTTGATTATGTACCTAACGATGACCTAACTGTCATGTTTACCCTCTGTAATACAAAGAAAATTTTCATGATGCTATAAACCAAATATCGTAATGCGTTAATGACTCATGACTGTTTTCTAACATGAATGGGCTCTTAGAACAATAAACTATATATCTACAAAATAATATCCACATTGGCTTGATTCATCTAACGATTTGTGGCTTGCAGTTCACAAATCATCTATTACCTCTACCAAAGAACGACCACTGTTTGAGCTTATAGTGGTAGAGCTGTACTTGTAGGTGCATCTCTCCAATTAGGCCATATCACCACGCTTGGCAGGCGTCTTGGTGATCGCTGTAGATTTTATAATGCACACAGGGGAGAATGTTGCTGCCCATTCCTTGGATTCCTTTAGCCGCCTATTACGGCGCCTGCGGGAAGAGACGTGGTGGTACTATCCTTGCATCGGAAACACACAGCAAACAACAAAAGCAATGGTTTTTCATTAAAATCTGCTATTCATTTTCTGTTTGTACCTATTTATGTTTGACAAACTCTAAAACAATGATGACTACAAAGTTTTTACCACATTTATTTTGCAGGAATTTTACAGTACTTATAAACTATGCAGCGGCAAATATGTACTTAGGTATACGCAAAAATAAGCTACTTCAACAAGTGACCAAAATGCTGTCTTTATACTTAACCCGAAGGCAAAGCCGCCAGCATTTTGGGCACATTGCCTACTGGTAGCATCTTCTCAGATTAAGTTTACCTACTGCATTATTTTTAATTTTAGCTTTAGCATTTACTATTGGTTAGAATTTGTTAGCATTTTTGACCATTGGTTACCTTAACAACGGATCAAAAAACCCAGCCTAAGTCAGTATTTCTTTCATTAACGAGGCATTTACTTATATATATTTTGTTGTTGATAATAAACAGTACCTAAACTACTTGGGTATAAGTACCTATGTCTGTAGTTTTTCCTTTCGAAAAACATGGCTGTCATTTTAAAGCACCACCTCCTACACTCGGCACAATTATCGCCCAGCATGGGCTCACATTAATAACAATTAACATCAATGCGATAGCGAATGCGATAGTTGGATATTATTTCCTGGACGATGATATTCTGAAGTTCAACGACCTTTTTGTAGACAAAGATGTTCTATAAGCCGTAAGTGAGGTGTAATCCAGTATTTTCAATCGCACGCACGCCAAGTATATAAAGCACAGACCTCAGAAACAAGTTTCTTATTTTATTTTTCAGGTAGGACAATTTGACATTTAGACCGGCTCTACCGCATCGTGTCAGTCATTTTGACATTAGCTTCTAACATACTTCACGTGATATTTTCGGACACTATAATGTACCTATACTATTCTGAGAACTTTTTGTTGTTTTCTGTAAATGAATGACGTGACGAGCTAGTCGTTCACCTGATGTTAAGCGTCACGGCTGCCCATAACAGATTGCAGTATCACTCGGAACTCTAAATTAATACAGTTTTGCGTGACACTGCACTGCGCACGTCATCCTGAGACTTCACTCAATATAGTAATAAGATTAAGCTACAATGCCTTTCAAACCGGAACACAGTAGTGCTTGCACATAATAACTGGCAAAGCGGTGGACCTACCTACCTAGATGAACTTTGCAGAAAAGTTTTACCACCTAGTAAACTACAGTGTAGCTTGTAGTACCAGTAAGTAGTAGTGTAGTTACTACACTAATATATGTTTATTATTATTGTTACGAATGCGAGTGGTTGTCGCGTGAGCGCTGCTACTGCACGTCCGGCGCTAGTCAAGCTCGTGAAGTCGTGACTTCTTGTAACGAACGGCACAGCAAAGCTTCGCCCTTACTACGCTAGATATCTTTTGTACTAAAAGTAAATAAGTTTAAGGAAATATTTCTACATAAAAGCGCTTATGCACTCACGCGCGTTCAGATATTTTTAGCATAAAATTAATTACTGAAGAATTGTATAATTTTTATCACGGCTAATAAAACACTTACCTGAACAAAATGACTGTAAGTGCATTGCACAATAATTCATAATGTCCGCAGAAGGAAGAGGTACAGTTGCTAAGGATATTATATTAAGTACATACATGAAGCTACTACCCAAACATAGGTATTATATACATCTATCGTATAGTTAACATGTAGGTAGGCATCAGCCAGAACTTCCTTAATCAACGTCAGCGCACATTGCACGTCATTGCTTTGCTTAAAGATAATAAGAAGAGCGCGTACCGGTACCGGCCACCGATGGATGATTTAACCACCTACATACACGTAAGTACCTATATCTTTTTAATTTTGCATTGTGTATTCGCGGGCAGTGTGTTGGAGCCCCGCCGAGCCGAGAGCCGCATGCTTATGGAGCGTAATGTTGCAAACAAAGCTGTTTGAATTTAATTAATCACTGCTTATTGCAGAATGCATCGCGCTAGTGCATGGCGCCTGCGTTATAAAGTCACTGCGCACCACAGAGTACCTTTTTATAAACGGAAAGACAAGAGAGTCATGGGTCATGGCGAGGCGCCATAAACATGGCCCCTTTAGGTTATAAACACTGCATAACTGTAGAATATGTAACAGTTTGTGTTGTGTCTTGTTTTATCTTTTCTCAAACTCGATCATAATCAGCAGCCTGATAGGTCCACTGCTGTACATAGACCTCCCCCATAGAGCGCCACTTTGAGTGGCTGCTTGCCACCTGCATCCATCGGCTCCCCACGGTTCTGACCAGGTCGTCAATCCACCTAGTGGGGGGCCGGCGTACGCTGCGTCTTCCGGTTCGTGGTCGCCACTCAAGAACCTTTACTTCCCCATCGGTTGTCAGTTCTACGAGCGATGTGACATGCCCACTGCCACTTCCACTTGCTAATTCTCAAAGTTATATCGGTGACTTTAGTTCTCTATAGGTACAATGATTAAATTTAAATGCTGGGATCACTCAGGGCATGTCCCATATTTAAATAAACGGTGCACCTACGTTTTTGCTACGTTTTGCAGTGAAGTTCTACTAGCGGGCTAATCGGCAAAGACAAGCATAGTTCGCTACGGTCATTGTAGGGGTTCTCTACGTGGAATCAAAACATGCTAGATGGGTGATCACTGACAATCAATAGCAAAAAGTGGTAATATGAATTTACAGCTGTGAGCGTGGCAGTGCTTCGGAGAACAAGTTGTAGGTATGGTGCGAGAGCCCACTGCAAAAATACCTACATCATCGGGTACCCCAATATAGCCTATCTATAGATCGTTAACCGACACTTAAACATGTAAAAAAAACAAGTCTGCCAGTTTCGATCCTGCCGGGTCATGGAAATAATCCACCTCCACCAACTACAAATGCCGTGAATACTAAGTTTCGCCAAATTTAGACTTGGCAGACTTTTTAATCTAATCAGGGGCACCTTAGCTACTATTGGGCGTAGGTTTCATCGGTATTCGCTGAGGTAGATGAAAGGTGTGAAGGACACATTCTTAGGGGTCTGCCAGGTACTTCCGGCAGGGTGCGCAATGGCAGAACAATTTTTTTTTACATAATTAATCAATGGTTAACTGTTGCCAGAACTTTCATTCGGGTAAATTTTGACAAAAAAAAATAGGTCAAAAAATTTCAATTATCTCGATTTTTTTTACATACTTTGATGTCGGTTAACGATCTAAAGATATCCTATTGGGGTACCCAATGACGTAAGTATTTGTGCAGTGGGCTCTCGCACAAACTATTGGTCCGGAATATCCTTCGGCGGTTTAACATTCTGGGGGCTAACCACATGTTTGTTCGAGAAAGAAGGATTGTATAGTTGGCTGCACGAACGCAAAATATGTATAGCACTGCTGGTACCTAATTACAAGGAGGATGATTTAACTATGTTCCAATCCAGGCGGCGGTGTGATGTCTAATTATACAATTCTTTGCGTTGTTTCTTGCGGTGTCTGATTGTTACAATTCTTTTGTTTCCTGTGGTGATTCTAGTGACTGGAACAACCGCATTGCGTTGGGTCACGACCTGTTGTATAAAGCTTTCAGGAAAACCTTTACCTAATTGTGTGTGGTTTTATTTTCTGCATTATCACTACAATATTATGTTAGTACCTACCAATAATCTATAATATTTACACAACTGTATGTTATTTAACGAATGAATGAAATGTTTACTTCCTCGAATATAAGTTAGGTACATTTAGATGGTCATAACATAAATTCACGTTTCCTGATAGGCGGCCCACGGTATCATCGGTTGTTCGATGTTTTACAGATTCGTTATACAGCTGATTTTCTATCTTCGACATATTCGTAGATTTGGCGGATTCTTAGATTCGACAGATTAACTGTACCTACGGCAGAAGTTCCTACATGAGTAAATAAAACAAAAGACCAAAATTAGAAGAAAATATGGTGTTTTGCATTTAACGTGATATTTTCCCTTCTGCACTACTGACCAAGTTTTATCACTCAACACTACTCCGCTATTTACCCGTTTTACCGCTAGAATCCTTCATTTTAGGGAATGAAATCCAGAATTTTGTTTTTATCGCCAACACCGATTGTACGGATTATTATTACAATTTTTAGTCAAGTCATTAATTTCACCAGATCGTCGGTCCACCGAGCGGGGGGCCTGCACTACGTCTTCCGGTTCATGGTCGCCACTCGAGAACCTTTCTTGCCCATTATTGGGTTGTCAGTTCTGTGAGCGATGTGGCCTGCCCATTGCCTAAGGCTGTTGATGATCATTAATTTAAATTACATAATTGATCTTAATTAAATGACTAGTTTAGCCCTTCTTGGAGGTAGTCCTATACATAAAAAAGCATATAAAAAACAAAACATAGAAAGTTAATTCTATTCTTGCCCAAAACACACTTAGCTTTCATCATCATCAATAGCCTGAAGATAACCACTGCTGCACATAGGCCTCCTTCACAGAGCGCCACTTTGAGCAGCTGCTCGCCACCTGCATCCATCGGCTCCCCGCGGCTTTCACCAGGTCTTCCGTCCACCTATACTGGGGGCTACTTAGCTTTAGAACTAATGAATTTTCTATTATCTTGAGTAAGTGTAAATCTAGTACATAGTACTAGCTAGAGTTAGGCAGTCCTACTTATAGTGCGGTCACCTCTCTACCCACCAGTTACCAGCATGACCTTGCAGACTCCATTACACTAATTGCAGACTAGATCGCTCACGAACATAGCTTCCATTGTCCGATCAAGATTCTGATAACTAGAGCTTGTGTTATCATTTTACTCACGCAGTCGGAATATTTGGAAAACCTGCCTACAAGTTGCTGACCAATGACTGCGAAGCACGATAGGAAATTTTGTACCCCATTACGAAGAAATGGTACCTACTAAAAGGATAGGTACTCGCCGTGTGGTCCCGGTTTACGAAATGGATCACCCCATCTCTTTCCGTGGATGCCGTAAGAGCCGGCTAAAGGAGTATCCAGGGAATGGGCAGCAGCATTCTCCTCGATACATTAAAATCTTCTGCGATCACCGAGCCGCCTGCCAAGCGTGGTGATTACGACAAACCCCTCTATGATAAGCGTTAAAAGTGACGTTTTATGGAGGAGGCCTGTGTTCAGCAGTGGACGTCTTCCAGCTGTTGATGGTGTGAAAAGAGTGATTAATTGAAACTTATTGAAACGTTTGCTTATATACATATATATACATACACTAGCTGCGCCCCGCGGTTTCACCCGCGGATAAAAAGAAGCCTATGTGTTAACTCGTCGTATAGGTACTATTTCTATTTAAAATTTCATTTGAATTTGTTCAGCTGTTGCACCATAAAGCAAGAGGGAACAAACATACACGACAACTTTTGAATTTATATACTATTGGGATTATCCGCGGCTTCACCTGCTTTGATCTTAGGAAATAATTGTCGCTGACAGAACAGCAGCCACGAAAAAAACGCCTACTTCTACTATAACTCACCTTCGCTACAACCTCACTCTGCGGCCCAGCGAACAGAGCGACCTCGAAAAAAAACGCCAAATTTTACCACAGGTCATTATCGCTACAGACTGACTCTCGCGGGCCGCTTGCGGCCCAGCGAACAGAGTAACCTCGAAAAAAAAAACGCCAACTTGTACCATAGGTCATTATCGCTACAACCTCACTCTCGCGGGCCGCTTGCGCCCCAGCGAACAGAGCAACCTTGGAAAAAAAACGCCAACTTGTACCACAGGTCATTATCGCTACAACCTCACTCTCGCGGGCCGCTTGCGCCCCAGCGAACAGAGCAACCTTGGAAAAAAAACGCCAACTTGTACCACAGGTCATTATCGCTACAACCTCACTCTCGCGGGCCGCTTGCGCCCCAGCGAACAGAGCAACCTTGGAAAAAAAACGCCAACTTGTACCACAGGTCATTATCGCTACAACCTCACTCTCGCGGGCCGCTTGCGCCCCAGCGAACAGAGCAACCTTGGAAAAAAAACGCCAACTTGTACCACAGGTCATTATCGCTACAAACTCACTCTCGCGGGCCGCTTGCGCCCCAGCGAACAGAGCAACCTTGGAAAAAAAACGCCAACTTGTACCACAGGTCATTATCGCTACAAACTCACTCTTGCGGGCTGCTTGTGGCCCAGCGAACAGAGCAACCTCAAAGTATCCTATGTGTTAATCCAGTACATAAGCTATCTACATTCCCAGTTTCATCCAAATTGGTCCAGCCGTTTGAGCGTGAAGGAGTAACAAACATACACACATACACACATACACACATACAAACATTCGCCTTTATAATATCAGTGTGAAGTGTGATTGAAAAAATATCATGGAGTGAATCGGCATGTCCAATAATGCCCACCAACCCGCACTTGTCCAGCGTGCTGGATTATGGCCTACACTCTCTCACTGCGAGAGAAGGGCCGTGTCCCAGCTGTGGGAACGTAGTGGGGTGATGGTGCGTAATTACTATAAAAAAAGAATTTCTCGAATCGACCGAGACGTCTTCGCGTAATCGGGGAACATACATTAAAAAAACAGACGAATTACGAAATTCCTTTTTTGAAGCTGGTTACGAAGAGTTGGTATAAAATGCTATATCTTGTTGGATCGTTTGCCTACGACCCACGTAGCCAGCTTGCGTTACTTGCTACGATTTCGTAGCGCTTCGTAGCAGTCGTAGAGCAACAAGTAGTAATAGTTGTTATTTCAGAGGCCATGAAGTGACATTTACCTACATTTTTGCGTTTCGAGCGAAAAATGTTTGCAGCCCTCTAATTTAATGTTGGTGTACATATCGTTTGGACAGATTATAATCTATACTTGTAAGCCATGATTTTTTTTAAATATGTTTTTCAACACATTTGCTCAAAAAATGCATTTACGAAGCCTGTATACATTGTTCGAAAGTTAAACATTACGCACCATACAGCGGAGCGTGCGGTAAAATAGGTACTCTCACCTAAGTACCTATTTTACCGCATCGTTCCTTGTATAGCGCCGTGCGTAACCTTTACGGTTTTTTTTTTAATTTCAATAAAACATATTTAAGAATTTCACCAAGGAGTTTCACAGAACGAGAATAAATAAGCTGAATGATCGAAACTCCTTGGAAGTGATTTTGCTCAATACGTTTGTCTCACTTTAATACTAAAGAGAAAATGAATCTAACGATGTAGTTCTAATTTTCACCACACGCACGTGGCGCCATTTGAATTGAAAATGCGCGCCATTTTAGCCCATTTTCGAATTAGATTAGAAACATCAAAGATTGTTTGTTGCGACTTTCCCACTAATAAACAAAAGTTTGTTTCATTACTGTGAATGCAATATACTCTATGGTCCGGTACGGTCTCTGTGTCTATAAGTAGTTAGTCTGTGAAACGATAATGCTCTGTGAGTGCCTTATGTCTTGTACCGTGTGCGTAGCTATGGTATAAAGCACGTATAAAGTGAATAAAAATAAAAAACCAAATAAACCAACACTAAATAAACCAAAAAAGTCAAAACAAACGCAATCAAAATAAAAATCAATCTAAATAAACGCTACTAATTAACTAGTCTTTAATTGATATACCACAATTACCTATTGTACTGTTTTCTCGCAAATGTGTTGAAAAACGTTGTATGATATACGCGCGGAAATTGGTTTCTACAAACTCATGACTATGGTAAGCCCTCGACTTCGTCTCGGGCTTACATTTGTCTACTCGTTTGTAAAAACCAACTTACCGCCCTAATATCATAAATAACTATTGTGTTATATTTGCAGCTACTTTTCTTCGACATAATTTTGATGTCAATTCGTAACTTTAGGTGGCTATACTATACGAAGATATTGCGAAAACTTAAAAAAGGAAGATGTGAACGGTATCTTCTAGGCAAGCATGCTCCATCGTCGATCGCGTCGTCACTTACCATCAGGTGAGACCCTGATCAAATGTTAGCCTATAGTTGATAAAAAAATGTACAAGCATAGTTTTTTAATATGCAGGCAACATAAATGGATGAGACAGCAATAGAAGGAAGACAAGCCAAGCTTGCCTTCCTTCACCCACCCATCCATTCATCCTTTTCCCCTATATTTTGCCTTTCGCTTCCCTCTTATCCATAAACAGGGTTAGGACGTAAAACTAATTAAGCCGTGCGAAGCCGGGGCGGGTTCACTAGTTCTTTAATAATAATAAACATCATAATAATGGTTCAGTTTTAATTGTTCATGAGGGGACAGATAGGAATAGCCCTCAGAAACACACACATATACACCAATCTGTGTTCAGAAAGTTTTAGTATAAAGTTTACTACCAAAGAGAATTTATAGGTACTTACATATACAACTACTCTATGGTGACTCTATGCTGCTATTTCTGTCAGTCAGCCAGTCACCTTGACTGCTGTCATACTGTCATTTTCTTCCTTCTTCCAACGCATACAAAAAATCCAAAAAAAATTCCTGCACTTCAACATTAATAAAACAATGTAAATCGCACCACAAAAGGCTGGCATTAGAGCTATAGTCGAGGTTCGAGGCCTGAGAGCATAGGTACCGGTGACTGCAAGGATGAACTTCCTCCACGCACTGGCGTCTGTGACGGCACTAGCCACCGTGCTGTTATTCCTCGCCAGGCAACACCTTGCCAAACTTGCTGTAAGTCTGTATATATCAGAGTATACATAAGCAGCTTTCTTATGACTTATGTATACTCGTAACTAATCTGTACATACTCTAAGAGCCTCAGAGTATGCTCACAGTATCAAAAATTAGAGGCCCTAATTTACCCCTAAGATAGAAAATAACGCCTAACGCCAAACGCGTCGTTAACGCCTTTAAAAAACTTATGGCAATCATACAATAAAAGTGCCTGGATAAAACTATTTAGGTATTGTAGAGACTACTTGGTACTACGAGGAGATCCGCAGGAGAACTAAAGTGACCGATATAACTCTTAGAATTAGCAAGTTGAAGTGGCAATGGGCAGGCCACATCGCTCGTAGAACTGACAACCGATGGGGAAGAAAGGTTCTCGAGTAGCGACCACGAACCGGAAGACGCAGCGTAGGCCAGTCTCCCACTCGGTGGACCGACGATCTGGTGAAAGCCGCGGGGAGCCGATGGATGCAGGAGGCGAGCAGCCGCTCAAGGTGGCGCGCTCTGGGGGAGGCCTATGTTCAGCAGTGGACGTCTTCAGGCTGTTGATGATGATGATGATGACTTGGTACTAGGTCGACTTTGCACAGATCCGGCGATAGATAACGTTAGTCCAGATTTTCTTCAGGTCACCAGTAGACTCGTGGAATAAATGATTTAAACTAAGCCAAACTCAAAATATGCCAAAAACCTTTATAAACTAGATGGCGCTGCAAAATGAGCGGGCTATAAGTTGGGTGTCAGCGATAAATTCCATTGAGCGTAGATCAGAAATATGCCAAAAACCCGTTTTTAACCTAGCCCGCCGCGCTGCGTGCCGTAGCTAGCCGTGTAGCCCGTTCATTTTACGCACATCCTGTATATAGATATTAACTGTTTCAGAAACAAAGTCAGTACGACCTCTCAAACACAACCACAAGCGTTAGATCTCGAGGGCCTCGAGATAAATGCTGCATGTTGTACCGTAGCCCTGCGCTTTGCAAAGATGCAAACCTTTTCGATATATTTGGGAAGCCTAAATACAAACGAGATCCTGAAATTCATATTGATGATGAAATAATCACTGTGCATCCTCGAGAAACAGATGAAACGTGATTATATACAAACTAACAATGTACCTACCAATACATAACATTTTTAAAGATCGAGAGTGTTTTGTTGACATTATAATGTTTCCTATAACGCTGTGTTTTTGGTTTTTGTTGCTGGTAATTTGCAGTTGTCAGTTCTAAGAGCGATGTGGCCCGCCCACTGCCACTTCAACTTACTAATTCTCAAGGCTATATCGGTGAACCGGAAGACGCAGCGTAGGCCTGCCCCCCACTAGGTGGACCGCCGACCTGGTCAGAACCGCGGGGAGCCGATGGATGCAGGTGGCGAGCAGCTGCTCAAAGTGGTGCTCTTGAAGGAGGCCTATGTGCAGCAGTGGTTATCTTCAGGTGGTTGTTGATGATGATGATGATGATGATGATGAATTTGCAGTTACAGATACAACAGTTGTATGCAGTTGCGGATAGTTTTAAGTAGGTACTGTAAAGTCATAGAATAGACCACGTAGGTAGGTTACCATCTAGGAAAGACGTGTATCTTCTACGAGGAATAAAATTGATATGGCGAAATAATGTTAAGTAGATGTAGATGATGATGAACTATGAAAATTAATTCAGTCGTTTTTTTTATATTGGTTATAGTCGTTTTAAGAATAAGTCTTTTTATGAAGAATAAACCTTTTTAAAAACGAGTCCTTATACGAATAGGGGGTTGAATCTGGAGTAGGGCATATTGCGAACAAGACCTTTTACGACTATAGGTCACTTTGCGAATAGGCCCAATGTCGACTAAACAATCTATTATCTCTACTTATTTTCATTTATTCGCATAAAGACATATTTTCAGAAAGACCGATTTTATAATAGGTACTTAACTGATTCTGATTTTTAAAAAAGACACTCAAAAGGTCAAGTTACACAAAATGTTTGTTTTTTTTCTCCTCTAATAAATCGAGCAAGGAAATCGTCTCAGCTGGCATCAATCATCAAGCCTACTGCTACTCTCTCCTTGTGAGAGAAGGCCCTTTTCCCAAGAGCCATACCTAATCCACCACGCTGGACAAGTGCGTGCAATTAATTGCTGCATAATTTACCATACCGATTAACCATATCTCAGAAATTACACTGAAAATACTGAAACGCAGTTATTAAATAGTTTATAATATATTTGTGTTATATTATATAAAATGAGTAGCATCGCAATAGAACATACAAAAGCAAATATAAGTAACCCTAAGTGCTCGTACGACAGGAGAGCAGGGTCAGTTACTATCGGGTAGGTGACGTATACATTCGTCGTCTTGCGGCTGGAACCATGAGATAACGTATATTTTTCTTGTAGTAAGGGCAGTTTGGCTCGTCACATCCTAGCACCTCTGCTTCATGCACGGTGTGGCCTCCCCCATGCAACAGCTCATCACTAACGAGCAATCGTCTAGCGCATGCCAGTAAACATGGTCCACATAAAGCCACAGCGCAAATAGCCGCTAAACATTCTAACAAGAGCATCACAGTGTCACTCAACATTATTGACTTTCATTATGTTACGTATGTAACGAGATTCATATTACTTTGTGAAGTTTATAGATTATATTGTTTAAGTAAAACAGAACTTTAATCGAAAAATGCAGAGGGTTAAGGACCCTCTGATTTAAAAGAAAGCTGTAAAGAAAGGCAAGAATGGTTTGAAAATGTTTATAACTGGTTTATAAAGAAGCAAATAATATGCCAAAAAACGTAAATAATTAAGGAAGAAATAGATCTATAAAAAATAGAATATCAACACAGAATATCAAAGAGTATTATAAAAAAAAACATTTCTAAAAAAGTCTGGACATGACAATGACAACGCCCAATATTATTTTTCTCTATGGCCCATATGCAATAGGAGATTTTCTGACAGCTGGACGGCAGGTAGTTCTACATCCAAAGGTAGATGGCGCTGGCGATATATGGCTTGTTTTTTTTGTGAGGTGGCTATAGTCATTTGTTTTTTTCTCTAATCTGTGGAGGTGGCCTTGCCCTCTGTCATAGCGCAGTGTCACTTTCACTTCACTCACCAGTGTGACCATTTGTTGCAAATTTCTGCCATTTTGGCAGATTTGCGCTTCATAGGGCAGTGGCTACTTAAAATTTTGACAGATTTAGGAGTTCTTATTATTTTGAAGTAAAATTCCAAAATATAGCTACGAAATCTTAATTCATTGACTTCGATATTTGGTGGGAATCGTTGTTACGACACAGATCGGCAGGAGAACTAAAGTGGCCGATATTACTCTTAGAATTAGCAATGAGCATGGGCAAGCCTCATCGCTCATAGAACTGGCAACCGATGGGGTAGAAAGTTTCGCGAGTGGTGATCACTTATTCTGGGATTCGTTGAACTCTATGATTACAGGGTTTTTTAATTTACTAGCAAATTACAAGCTGGTTGCACCCTCACGCCAAGTAAAGATGTGATTAGAACAAATATGAATGTAAAATCCATGTATGATGAAATAAAGAGGAATATAAATAACGTTGATTAGTTGATTAATCATAATTTGCCTCCTATTTTTCATCATTTCTACATGAATTTTGGGTTCCTATTTAATAATTCTTTGATATTTTAAAATAAATATAAGTAAATATTTACGAAAAATATTTCCATTATTTCCCTTGTATTATTACTATTACAAGACGAGGCATATTTCTGGCAGAATTCAAAGTGTGGGCAGATTTTTAGCCCATTTAGAGCAGACTGTAATGTACAGATGGTCACACTGTCACATCTTTCCCTGCTTTTGCTTCACAGCGTGGACATAGATGCAGAGAGTAGCTGTTTATGGTCTATGCAATCACAGTATTGTTTTTTCTCTAATCTGTGGCATAAATCTTCAGAACCACAGATATGGTAGTGATAATTATTCACGCCACGAAAAAAGTCTAGGTCTGTGATTCGCAGCCATATCGCCTCAACGCCAACTTACGGATTTTAAAGAACTATTTTTTTTAAAATTTGTTTGCCTGTAAACTCCTATTGTCATCTGTGGAGGGACGAGACGAGAGTGACAGCAGAATGACAGACCAAATCACCAATCAAAATTAGGGATGTTCGTTATCACCAAGGTACCGATACCTATCCACATGAGTAGCACTCAAAAAAAAACTAGTTCCGCTTCTTTACTAGATGGCGCTGTAAGTACATAGTTTAAACATTTCAAACCACAGAGTAGTTTAAACATAAGAAAATGCTTAGACTACC
The DNA here is from genome assembly GCA_910589525.2 of Ennomos quercinarius. Taxonomy (NCBI): domain Eukaryota; kingdom Metazoa; phylum Arthropoda; class Insecta; order Lepidoptera; family Geometridae; genus Ennomos; species Ennomos quercinarius. The sequence goes on along the minus strand of OU342507.1, from coordinate 15,598,491 downwards.
TACAAAGAAATGACAAATTCAGTTGAGTGGATACCTAGCAGCTATTATTATACTGGGTGGCGCAAAAGTAAAGACCCTATTTGGTTCAGCTATAACATTTTTTCTAAATTAGAAAACTAGATTTAGGTTTTTTTAAATGTATGTTTAAATGTATATGCCGTGTGGTCCCGGTTACGAATAGGACCACCCCATCTCTTCCCGTGGGTGCCGTAGAAGGCGGCTAAGGGAATATCCAGGGAATGGGTCGCAGCGTTCCCCTCGGTCTTGGTGGCAATCAATCTTCACCTACTGCGATCACCAAGCCGCCTGCCAAGCGTGGTGATTATGGCAAACCCCCCCCCCCCCCCCCTAATGACAAGCACAAATAAAAACGGCCCCCAGTCCCCGGCAGCTCTGCTATCCCGTGGCTACGGTAGCGGCCACGGTAACGGCAGGGCAAGGGGTGCGAAGAATCCCCGGCAGACGCCCGGCTACCAACCCCAACGACGACCCCTGGCCCTGGCAACACATAACGTGCGCACACTGAAGGCTGACGAAAGGATGGTCGAGCTAGAGGCGGAGAGGGGTAAGTTACGCTGGGATGTAATGGGATTGTCTGAAGTCCGAAGACAGGGACAGGACACGATAATCCTAAATTCCGGTAACTTATTCTTCTACCGGGAGGGAGACCAACTCTCCCAAGGAGGTGTCGGGTTTCTCGTCCGCAAGTCTCTCGTCAACAACGTGGTCAAAGTCGACAGTGTGTCGGCCAGGGTAGCGTACCTGGTACTCCGAATAACCAAACGGTATTCGTTGAAGGTTATACAGGTATACGCGCCGACGTCGGCACACTCAGACGATGAAGTAGAAGCTATGTATGAGGACATATCCGAAGCCATGCATACTTCCGAAACATACTTCACCGTTGTGATGGGAGACTTCAATGCGAAGTTGGGCACAAGGAATAGCGATGAGCTGAGAGTGGGGCCATTTGGATACGGGCAGCGGAACCCTCGAGGACAGAGGCTGGCTGACTTCATGGAGAAGGAGGAACTCTTTATGATGAACTCCTTCTACGAGAAGCGGCCATCCAGGAAGTGGACGTGGATAAGTCCCGACGGTTCCACTAAAAATGAGATAGACTTCATCATGACGACCAAGAAGCACATATTCGATGATGTCTCTGTGATCAGCAAGGTGAAAACCGGTAGCGATCACCGTATTGTTAGAGGCACATTGAATATCAATGTTAAGCTCGAAAGGTCACGTCTGGTGAAGTCTACGCTCCGTCCAAATCCTGTCCAAATCCAAAACCCCGAAGGCTTTCAGCTGGAACTCCAAAATCGCTTCCAGTGCCTAGCCGACTGTAACACAGTGGACGAGCTAAACGACGGGTTGGTGGAAACTGTCCAAGCTGTTGGATCGAAATTCTTTAAGACCCAACGCCGAAAGAAGACTCAAAAGCTCTCAGAAAAAACTCTTGAGCTAATGGCCGACCGGAGCGAAATGAAGCTGCAGTCTTCAGTTGATATGTCAGCCTACGGTGAACTCAATAGACGAATCTGGAGTTCCTTGCGACACGACTTGCGTGCTCTTAGTACTTCACGTATTGAGGCCGCAATTGAGCGGAACCAAGGCTCTAAAGTGTTCGCAAAGGATTTGTCTATTGGGCAACACCAAATGACAAAACTGAAGACCGAAAATGGTAGCATCATTTCATCCAAGCCTGAGATTCTGAGAGAGATCGAGAACTTCTATGGACAGTTATACACCTCGACACGTAAGCCCGCTACTAACACAGCTCAGGACATCAGAGCCAAGTTAGTCCGATACTATACCGAAGATATCCCGGACGTCAGCCTGTACGAGATTAGAATGGCCCTCAAACAGCTTAAAAACAACAAGGCACCAGGTGAAGATGGAATTACGACTGAACTTCTGAGAGCGGGTGGTAGACCGGTACTTTTAGTCCTCCAGAAGTTATTTAATTCTGTCATCCTTGAAGGTACAACGCCAGAGGCATGGCACAAGAGCGTGGTGGTGCTCTTCTTCAAAAAAGGCGATAACACCTTATTGAAGAACTATAGGCCCATCTCGCTCTTGAGTCATGTGTATAAGCTGTTTTCGAGAGTCATTACGAATCGTCTCGCACGCAGGTTTGATGAATTCCAGCCTCCCGAACAAGCCGGTTTCCGAAAAGGCTTTAGCACCATAGACCACATCCATACGCTGCGCCAGATTATACAGAAGACCGAAGAGTATAATCGGCCGTTATGCCTAGCGTTTGTGGACTATGAGAAAGCCTTCGATTCAATCGAGACTTGGGCGGTGCTGCAGTCCTTGCAGCGATGCCAAATTGACTATAGGTATATCGAAGTTTTGAAGTGTTTGTACAGTAAGGCCACTATGTCAGTCCGACTACAGGACCAGAGTACGGAACAAATTCCATTGCAAAGAGGCGTGAGACAGGGAGACGTTATTTCTCCGAAACTGTTCACAAACGCATTGGAGGATGTTTTCAAGCTCTTGGAGTGGAAAAGATCTGGCATCAACATAAATGGCGAGTACATCACTAACCTTCGTTTTGCCGATGATATAGTCATAATGGCGGAATCGCTCGAGGACCTTAGCACCATGCTCAACGACCTCAGTAGAGTCTCCCAGCAGGTTGGTCTTAAGATGAATATGGACAAGACAAAGATCATGTCTAATGCTCATGTTCCACCTATACCGGTAATTGTTGGGAACGATACTCTCGAAGTTGTCGACAAGTATGTCTACCTAGGACAGATTGTCCAATTAGGTAGGTCCAACTTCGACAAAGAGGTGGCGCGAAGAATTCAACTCGGCTGGGCAGCGTTCGGGAAGCTTCGTCCTATCTTTTCGTCCAAAATACCGCAGAGCCTGAAAACGAAAGTTTTCAATCAGTGTGTGTTGCCAGTGATGACTTATGGAACTGAGACATGGTCTCTTACTGTTGGCCTCATTAGTAAGCTCAAAGTCGCGCAGCGAGCTATGGAGCGAGCTATGCTCGGTGTTTCCCTGCGAGATAAGCTCCGGAACGAGGAGATCCGCAGGAGAACTAAAGTGACCGATATAGCTCTTAGAGTTAGTAAGTTGAAGTGGCAATGGGCAGGCCACATCGCTCGTAGAACTGACAACCGATGGGGAAGAAAGGTTCTCGAGTGGCGACCACGAACCGGAAGACGCAGCGTGGGCCGGCCCCCCACTCGGTGGACCGACGACCTGGTGAAAGCCGCGGGGAGCCGATGGATGCAGGAGGCGAGCAGCCGCTCAAGGTGGCGTGCTCTGGGGGAGGCCTATGTTCAGCAGTGGACGTCTTCAGGCTGTTAATGATGATGATGAAATGTATATTTGTGCCATTAAATTTCGTACCATTAGGATTTAAAGATGATGTCTTTTAAATGGTGACCTCCAGAGTTGATACACATTTGAGCCCTATTTATGACATTTTGCATAACTTGCCGTAACACTTCTCAGGGCATGTCAATAAGCAGAATACTCGGTTCTGGGGCACTGATAATCCGCGCATTATTCAAGAAACACCTCTACACCCACAAAAGTTACTGTATGGTGTGGCATCTGTGTTGACAGAGTGATCGGACCCTATTTTTTCGAAGACGCTGGAGGCAATGCGATAACTGTCACTGGAGAACGCTACAGAACCATGTTACGTGAGTTTTTGATACCCAGTTTGGACGAATTGGGGCTGGAGCACATCTGGTTTCAACAAGACGGCGCTACGGCACACACAGCGCGCGACACTATGGACTTAGTGAGGGACGCTTTTCCAAGCCGAGTTATCTCTCGTTTTGGCGATTTGCCTTGGCCTGCAAGATCACCCGATCTGACCAGTCCAGACTTCTTTCTTTGGGGTTTTTTGAAATCTCGGGTGTATGTGAACAAGCCACAGACTCTCGCAGCTCTAAAAGAAAACATTCGTCAAGAAATAACGAACATATCGCAGGAAGTGTTACGGCAAGTTATGCAAAATGTCATAAATAGGGCTCAAATGTGTATCAACTCTGGAGGTCACCATTTAAAAGACATCATCTTTAAATCCTAATGGTACGAAATTTAATGGCACAAATATACATTTAAAAAAACCTAAATCTAGTTTTCTAATTTAGAAAAAATGTTATAGCTGAACCAAATAGGGTCTTTACTTTTGCGCCACCCAGTATAAGTAGGTAGCTAATATAATGACTGCGGGTAACAGATAACAAAAACAAAACTGTCAATATAGTCAACTGCAAAATAGTCAAACGCCAATGTCAACCTACCGTCAGAATATTGAATCGGAACGTTTTTTGTCAAAACCGTGAACCATTTTTGAAGTGATGTTTCGTTCACGCAAATACAATTTTCAAAAATTATTTTCTTGAAAAGTATTTATTGCCGTCATTTGCCATTTCAGATTTAGGCTTTCTATGTGTAAAAAAAATTTGCGTCCTAGCAGAATTTACAAAGTGGATAGGTGTGCAAGTATGTTTCACTTACCCCACCTGACCTTAAATATAAAATGATATATTTTACTAAGTTGAATCAAGCAAATAATTAGCTAATATACCTACAAAAGGATTTTTTCCGACTTATAAACATTTGCAAATCAACATGGTACCTAGCTGGATTTATGGGAAATTAAAAATCATAAACTGGCAGTACCTTGACAATGAAATTTTTTGGTTAGGTATGGTTATTTTATTCATTAATTAATCATTTAGCTGTTTTTCTGTTTAGCTAAGGACTTGTTATTACATGAAATATGTAACGCTGTATTTATATTTTTTACAATAAACACTTCTAAAAGGGAAAATAGACAAAATAATGGCTACTTACTTGTGAAATGTTATTCCTTCATATTTACGCCTCAATGCGACTTCTGTTGCTTAAAATGCTGCAACCACCCACTGCACACACATTATTTCTCAAATATGTATTGCCTAGATCACCATTTAAATAGGATTATTTCACAAAAAAAACAACAATTTCAAAAAATTGTTAACCTGTTTGGCTTAGATCAAACGAAGCCAAATAAAAAAACCCGGTAACGGTGACAAGGACCAAAGATATTTCGTTCGTCTTTTTTTTGCTTAGTACCGAATGTATAGCGCTCTCCTTGTTGTCCATGAATGACGTCATATACTACGGTTCTACTCGTAGATATTCAAACTTTTTTAGCTCATTTTTTGGGACACTTTAGCTCCCTTTGGCGAATCAGAGTTAGCAACAGGCCCGGGTCAGCTTTAGTACCGATGTCTCCACGAAACGCTCGTGTCACACGCATTCCGACATTTTCTTTGCATCAAGTGACTTCTATAATGTCAAAAGTCAATTGTGTTGTTGTCATGGAAATTATGTACATAACACAACCTAATTAATTGGTATAATTCGTAGTTTTTCTGGCTTTTTGTGTATAATTTCAAATTAATATAAATATCATTATCATCATCTTCTTTGCCTTTTTCCCATTTCGCATTTGTTATTGGGGTCGGCTCCCAAGCTCCCAGTCTAATCTATAGCGGCAAGCTACCAGAATTACACGAGCGACTACAGGATCGGACCGTGAGTTTGCCTAATTCTCAGCTGTTCTTGTTTTTCGTTAATCCTGATAGTTTCAGGTTTCGCACATTTATAAGTAAATCTAGATAAGACCCGTTAAATTTCAGTGGGGGCTGGGGGCCCTTTATCTCCACGGCGCGCTGGGCTGAAGCTCAAATTGCCCTTATACAAGATCTGGCCCTGAGCGACTGCCATCTGATCTCACAACCCATAAGGAACCAGTAACAAGGATGGTTAGACCTGGTATCAGATTCTATCAGGCGTCTGACTACCCGTAACGATTGCCATAGATGGTCTTATGACGACCGGGACCGACGGCTCTCGGAGGCACGGATGGCATTGAAAACTGCACATAACTTACTAGATAAATCATCGGTGCAAGGCCGAGGATCGAACCTGGTGCCGTAAGATTGCGAAGTGCACATGTTACTGCTCTGCTACCATCGCTCTAACTTCAAATTATATACCAATTATCTTAATCAGTTGAGCATGGGCAGTGACTATGGTTATTGATCAACACTATGGCGACGCGAAAATGTCATGTTGAAGCTTGCAACTAATAAAACTCATCGCCTGTTAAGTATCCCAAGGGACGATAAATTACGAGAATCATGGTTGTCTTTTCTGATTCCTACAAATACTGAGCTCAGTGGCCTGTCTTAGTGAACAAACGTGTTCGCCAAAATCACTTTGATATACCCCCTATTTGATGGGATGGGTAACCGTCTTCTGCATGGATATCCTTGTTCACTGCAAATGAAGTGTTGCACGGGATTCCCTTGAGCTTATCTGGTGAGTAAACTCAATTTGAATAGCAAAAATAAATAATTAAAATAAAAATGGTTTCAACCCAAAAAATGGCCTAAAAATGGCAGTAAAAATACAAAGCTTAGGCTAAGAAATAAAAATAAATAAAAGCTATTTCAGTCTCATTTGTTTCATTTAATCCTTATTAGCGGGTGCTTCATCTTCCTGTTGTATTAAAATGTAATAGGTTAAAATAATAATAATAACTTCTTATGTAACTTCCATGTCGATATTTTTTTGGCATGGCGCGTCACTATGGTATCGATATCGATATTTGAATATGGAGCTAGGTACATCACTATGGCGACACCAGCGTTTCGTGGAGACACGGGAACTAATTGTCGATCATATAGAGCTGTCCTATCTGTCTTTGACTAGTATAGTAGATATCTGTGGTTAGCAACACCACTGCAAACAAATATTGTGATTTTGTGCCGCAGGGGTTCGGAAAACGGAATAAAATAGCTCATACATCAAAGCCTCAAACTGGCTCAAACATCTCAAAAATACATATTGATATTATCAAGCATTTCCACTATTTTATCATGAAAATAAGTATCTGGTTGTGGTTGTGTTGTGTATTCTAAAATACGACGAGAAAATGCGATCTAAGTTTGTGATTGGGTATGTATCACGCTAAGAACTTACCTTCACATAACATTGAATTAAATATGCTTTAAAATAAACTCGAATGAATATCGAATTGCTCGATTTGAGCTCTGTCCACAAGATTGCAAGTTGGAGCGGAGCTCTTTTTCTGCTGATAAGTATGCTTTATATTTGTCATACTATTATGCTTGCCTCTAAAAATTATGAATATGATGATGCGATGATCTTTATCTTCCCGTCCAGTGACGCTATAAAGTTCAGTAGAAACCTCCATAGAGTGCCACTTTGAACGGCTACTTGGCTCTTGCATCCAACTGCTCCATGTGGTCAGTATGAAATGTACCTACTACTGTGGTTGAAGTCTAAGATTGTTCCTTTTAATTTAGACATTGCATAACCTTCCACAATGTGGTAGACTCAGAAGCATTCTTCAGTCTATCTAACATGTTGTGCATAACTGCACCAAAATTACAAAATATCAGGAACTTGGAAATGATTGACAGTAAAGACCCCGTAACTACTATTAAAAAGGCAGTATTATTTAGTCTGTGATGTAACTACAACATTTTGTTATTTCCAGAGGGGTAGGGCTGCTGTGTGTGGGCTCAGTATGGCTGTGCAGCCGCATCTACCAGGAACTGTTGTCTGCATTTGAACGTGCCGGGAGCTTGATGGACCATGACTATTCCTGGTTAGTGATATGATTTTGTTTACCTACTACTGGCACTTGACTGGTAATAAATGGTCAAGTAGGATTTCTAAATTTGTTGGACAGATAGGACACCAACCTCAGATAGTTATATCGGAGGTTGGTCTCCGATCTGTGTACATTTTGTGAAAGTTAAATATTATAGTTATTAGAGTATATGTAATAATGCAATAAAGATTTTAAGTTTCCAATTTAAAATTGAGGTAGCTCTTTTAACCACTCACGTGCCACGCTCCGCGCGCCGCCTAACCCTTGTGTGCCACCTGAGATTTAGTAATGCGCGGCAGGGCGTCAAGTGGTAAACTAATCGGTTCTAACTAAAACACCTAATGACTATTTACCTATTGAATGACTGTTGTCTCAAGTGTACAAAACTGGCTTTAAATTGTAATTAAGTTGATTATTCTAGGTGATGTCATTATTTTTCAATAAATAGTTAAAAAGTTAAATAGGTTTTATTTTGAAATCTAAAGCGATAACACTACTTTTTTTCATATTCGAAATAAAGTTTAATTCAATAGCTTTAAAATGACACCAAAATAGTTAATCATGTCCTAGAAAAAAATTTAACGGCAATCGTAAATATATTGTGCCCGACGCTTGTTCGAACACGCTCAGTTGGCGGGAATTCATCGTGCATTTTAGGCCGTTTGCAGACGTTAATCTTATTCCATTAAATTCCAGTTCCGAATTCGATTCCGATTGTGCAAATTAGACGAGAGAGGTATTAAAAAAACGAACACAAATTTCAGAAATTATAGTTTTAATACTTTTATATTAATAGTCGACATTATGCTACACTAATCACAGATAATTAATAGTTATAATAAAACCAGTACTACCACCACTACTACCAGTACCGTTACACCATTATTATAATAAAGTTAGTAAATAGTTAAATTTATCAATAATTAAACAATGAATTTACTTAATTATTGATGAATTAATTAAGTGCTAGATCAAATAATATTTTAATTGACTGAATTTAAAAATAATAATATCCTTTTAAAAAACTGACTTTAATCCGCTTAATTACATACTGAGAAAAACTTAGATGACAATTTTTTTTGTAGTGTTTTAGGTTTAAAAATCTAAATTACTGAACCAATTTTGATGAAATTATAACTGTTCATTTACTGCCTTTGTTATGTTTTTATTTAGTTTGTGCAGCATTATTGATTGTCTACAAAAAATAATTTCATACATAGTTACATAGATGACAAAATGAAAAAGTACCAATGTAACGTAACCATGCTAAACTAAGCTAAACTAAACTAAACTAGCTACACTACCACTAGGTAGTATACCTAGTTTAGTTTAGTTTAGCTTAGTTTAGTTTTTATTATTGTAGTGGTTAGTTTGAGTAATAAAGGCACATTGCCCGTTATAAAAAAAAAGTAACCATTATTTAATACATATATTACTTAATACTTATACATACAAAATACCTCCAGTGCCGTCAGTTGTTGAAAGCACTGGCTCTCTCAAGGCCACTGGCTGTATCTGCTGTGTATAGAACTAAAAAATATACACAAAATAATTAATTTTGATGATACATGTACCTACACCAGCTAAAATAAACCTTTGAAAAAGCAAAACGCCTACTCCTCGAACTGCGTAGACAGGGACTGCCCTTGTCCTCAGCCACGTCCTCTACCACGGGCTTGGCTCCGCCGTGCACCATGTCCGGCACCACGCTCTTCCATATTTGCTAAAACCATTTTATAAAGTTAGTAGAAAGCACATAGCTTTATTTAATTGCTCACCTAACCCGAACACACAAAAAAAAAATTAAAAATGTTAAATACTTATTTATTCAAATTATTAACATAAGACTTAATTTTTTGTGAAAATTACGTAACCGCCAACCCCTCCCCCTTTTTGTAAAGGAAGGTTCCCCTCCCCTCTCCCATCCCCCACCCCCCAAACTTTATATAACACTCACTTAGCACCACTAAAGCAAAGCCTATATAAATTATATCCATACAAAAACTGAAAAATGTTTAAGATTTTTTTTGTGAGCACAAAAAATATTATAATTAAAAATATTATACAAACTTAAAATTTTATAAATTATTATTTCTTAGAAAAAAGCAAAAACAAGACCAATATGCACATTCATTATTAACGTCATTTTTGGCGTCTGTTGCGAGCCTTATTTCGTAAAAAGACCCGTTCCGCGCAAGTTCAGTCGTACTGCCGTCACCAAATAATGTTCAATTAAACCCCTTTCCGTGATATTACACCATATGATATATGTTTTTGGTATCAATTTGTTCGTAAATAAACACACTAGATAAATATCTAATCATAAATTGGTTAAACTAATAATTTATGAAGTAGTATTTAAATGAAGACAACTAGAGCCGCATTGAATTTTTTTCCTATAAGTCTTTTTACTTGATACATCCAACTTATTATATACTTACTCATCAAAAAATTACACCATTCGAAAGAACATTCATTTACGAACAAAATGATGTATAATTACATTAGAAAATATGGACCAATTCTACTCACAGTGAATATTTCTGCTGCACGCACTACGTTGACACAATCACGGAACAACAATTTTATTCTCTTTGAGCACAGATCTTGCAAACTTCGATAGATTATTCACAAAGTACCAAGAAAAACTGGTACCAGGCGTTTATACTGTAGCAAATTTCAAGACCTAGCTGTCAGGGTCAATATTTTCATACCATAGAGCCAAATCCGTTATATTTTACGGTTTTTAGGTAGGCCCGACCGACCGACCAGTTTTATGGTCCGTGGCACATAAGGTTTTGCAGGATCCGCCAGTTTACTGGCGCGTGGCACGTGAGTGGTTAAAGCCAAAGTTATTAATAATTTATTGATGACTTTGTGTGATTTAACATTTAAACATTTTACAGTTACAGCTGTTGTTATGCAGATTGAATACCCATTACAAACTGCTAGTGAGAGACCACTGTGCATGTATGTGTTTTTCAAATGTTAATCTTGTAATCTTATCTACTTATCATTACTGCTTGTCATTGTATGTAGGACAAAATTATCTCGCATTGGACAGATGCGGGCTAGCTAACCTACTAATGTTACGGATTGCAAAAATATTGAAGTGAAGGACACAGACTCCTCTTGCTTGTAATAATAATTATTTATTTTCTAAAAAAAATCATTACAAATATTTTTCACATTAACAGAAAACTAATCACCGTTAGTAAAAAATAACTGGCCAAGTCTGAGTCGGACTCACACACAAAGGGTTCCGAGTGTTCCGTAACTATAAAAACGAGCAAAAAAAGTATGGGAGCTCCCAAATATATTCTGTTTTTAAGTATTTGCTGTTATAGCGGCAACAGAAATACATCATTTGTGAAAATTTCAACTGTCTATCACGGTTCATGAGAAACAGCCTGGTGACAGAGACAGACAGTAGAGCCGTAGTAATAGGGTTCATATTACCCTTTGGGTACGGAACCCTGAAAAGGAATAAACCTAAGTGTACTTATGTCACATCTTTATTTCTGTACTAATATAAAGTGAAACATTGTCAGTTTGCTCATAACTGTTATTCCGGAACAAATTTACCGCAGGAAAGGGGTAAATAATATGGTGAAGCCGGGGGGCAATGTACCTGAATACTTCTGGTGGAGGCGCTTGCTGTTTACATTCTGGCCTAATACAAGGTTATTTTTAATGAACTAGCTGTACCTACATCACAGGCGTGTTATGATTTGATAACAGAAGTGAAAATTAATTAAAATTATCGATACTCGACACGCGCCTGTGACGTTTCGCTACGCTATAACTGAGCATTTTTATAGGGCCCACTTCCATGTATCCTCCGTCTTCTAATATAAGCGATGCACACGATTCTGTGCCTTACGTAAGAATCTTTTTGCTGCGCTAGAATCGGCCGAGACATCTAGACCTTCCTGACCTTCCCTTTGATAGCCTCTGTGGTGTGGTGGTTGAGCAGGTCGGCTTATAACGCGGAGGCCGTGTATTCGACTCCCGCGATAGGACAAGCAGAGCCGGATGAAGAGACCCAGGGGTGCTAGGTACTTTAGCATTTGAGGCCCCTCATTCCGTAGCCATTTAACATTTCTTTTTCTGTTGGAAATGGGCAAGGGAAATTTTCCTTGCCCATTAAGGACGTTTTTGTGTACCAACATAAGCTATTAAGGAACCCGTGAGAATTTCAGTAGTTTTTAAATACACTTTGAATAATAAGTATGTACTAATAATGTTAAAAATCAGGTAGTTCATAAAAAAATGTAGGAATCCGAATATATCGAATGATACAACCGAAAACATTGCGCGAGCGAAGCGAGCGCCAATATTTTGTACGTTTATAAGTATGTAAACCTAGATAAAACACGTATTATTTCAGCTATATTCAAAATTAGCGTTGGGAAAATTACTGACATGAAAGCGCATGCGAACCAGCGCAAAAACTTCAGTAGTTTATAAATACAAGAGGGTATCCGATCATAGCCAACGGATTAGACGATGATAATGCGCGAATGAAGTGAGCGCCAGATTTTTTTCCCGTTTATCTAGATATACACGTAAAATTTCAGCTATTTTCAAAATAAGAGCTCCGAACCATAATCAAAACGACTGACATGAAAGCACAAAAACATAGTCAGTACAGTAGGCAAGCTATATGGTCGGGATAGCTAAGTGGGTGGGACCCCTAGACTGGCCGGGGCCCTAGGCTAGTGCCTTGTGTGCCTAAGGGCTAATCCGGCTCTGAGGACAAGTATTTATTGTGCACAGGAAATTCCAAATGTTATCTGTCTCGCGAGATTTAGAAGAGGTTTTTGACGAGCCTAAGGCTGCTTACCCACCGCCCGCCGATACCGACCCGACAACGATAACAAGATGGGAGAGAGGGGATACCGTCTGTACTAATAATTTCATTATTCATAATTTCATTTCACATACCTCATTTTTAATAATGATGAAATTTATAATGCTGATTATTCATAAATAACTTTGTTCATAATACTTACTTTTTATATTGATCTTTTCTTATACAATTTATTCAAATAATGTTTAAATTTATTAAATTATATGTTATAATGTTAATATGAAGAATTTTTTATCATATTTTTTTATTATAAATTTCATTACTTATAATTTTATTAACAATCAGCATTCGTAATTGTATTGTTTATAATGTATTTTTTCATATGTTTTAGTTAACATAATAATAATTTTGAGGTAGTTAAATCATTACATACATATGCATATATAATTGTATACCCTAAAGATACTAAGATACTAGTCTAAGGCAAAGTCATAAATAGGTGCGACGACGAGCGAAGCGAGGAGGAGCGTTAGGTTAACTGTGATCACACAACGCACGAGCCGGCGAAGCGCCAGAAGTCACTTATGCTTATATAAAAAATTACAGAAACCATCTATATTAAGTTTCAGATAACCTCTATTTGATTTAAATATTTTACACGTGTTTTTATTAGAAATTTCAAGTTATTTATTTTGAAAATTAGATGTAGTGAAAGTATAATAAATCACATTATGTGAAATGATGATTATAAGTAACATTTTTATTTGTAACAAAATTATGATAAACGATTTTATAAGTTTCGACAGTGAACCGGGAGAGAGATATACATTGCTAGTAACGTGTGTCTGGCTCCTTCGGCGTTACGTACATTACTAGCAATGTACTTCGGTGACGACATCCATATAGGTATCGCGGTGGTGGTGGACAATAGCCATTTAATTATCATTTAATTCCAGAGACAGGTCACAGGGTAAAATGACGTATTCTAGTAAAATTGTAATCATCATCACCATTATCAAACCAGCCTGAAGACGTCCACTGCTGAACGTAGCCTTCCCCCAGAGAGCTTCGCCTCCTCAAAATTGGAATGGTAGATTTAATTAAATATTATTATTTGAATTTTTTTAAGTGTAGTTGGTAGACTAAAATACTATTTAAAAAAAGAAAAGTCAGTGAATAAAGGCAATTTTTTTATTTTATCTTAATTTAAACGTAATATTTGCAGGTTTTGCGGGTTGCTGCTAAATCTGGCCGGCTACTCCACAGTGCTGGTCCCCGGGTTCATCCTCTACAAGTACGTCGAAAAGTACAGCTATTTCGATAAGATAAGTGAGTATTGCTCGTTTGGGCCTACACTACACTGTGGGACTGCCGTTATGATTACAGTTTATTACCTTTTTACATAAAATAATGAATATGTTTTTATGATAATGAATGACGTCACGGCTTGCACATAACAGTGCAGCGCCAATCGGAATGTAGGTATTAAATGAGAGAGTTTTAATTACAAATTAGGGGCAGCCCGCGGTTTTTGAAGCATTTCTTCATACAATTTTGCTTCCTTTATATCTGGGGTTGAGTTAGGTCTCGCGGTTTGGCCTATACACTGTTTGTCACTTAGTATGAAGCCTTTTATTATTATACATAGATAGATGGACTAGATAAATAGTTAACTTATTAAAGTAGTTTCTGTAGGGGTCCCTTTTACATATAGGTCCGTCTTTTTTTAAATGGTAAAGGTTTAAGTGCGTGTGACATTAAAATATAACTCGCTTACTAGTCTCATTATAAAAGAGTTTACCTATTACTATGCTTCCCGCGACTAGGCACGTGTGGATTTAAGTTTATTGCTATAAAAAGTATCTTATCCTTTGTTAAGGTTTCAGCTAGCTATCTATATCCGAGCAAGTAGTTCATAATAACGATATGCAACTGCAATGATACTTCCATACTAACTATATTACTATATCTGTTCTGGTTACTTACAGTGGCTAGTCAATATATTTACGAAAATTTGATGTACACTCGCAAAAATATTACTTCTTTTCCCAGATATTGCGACATTCATAATTTCAATACTAGGAACAAAAACAAACTGAAAGTGCCAAGATTCAGACTGCAGAAAGTTAATGGTTCATTCATGGGAAACTGTATACGCTTTTTTAACAAGTTGCCTGATGGTGTTGAACATTTGTCAATGCGTAAATTTAAATCGTTCGTCAAGTCAAATTTGATGAAAAAAGCCTATTACACTATAAATGATTATTTGTCAGACAAAAAATCTAGGCCTGAGTGCCCCAAGCCCAATGTTATGAAATCTTAGGTACCGTGTCTATTGCATGTCATTGGCTATACCTACCTACAATTTTTATTTTCTACTTGTATTTTTGTATTACGATCTGTCTAATATTCCTCTTACACTGGTGTGTAATGTATGTACCTAGTTGCCTACTTTGTAGTATGTTTAATTATGTTGTAACAAATTATAAGTTTTGTAAACAATTTAAAAAAAAATGGATCAAAAAATGACACTGTAAAGTTTCTTGTAGCTTCTTCTTTACAGATGTAATCGAAGCTACGGTTCGGAGTTTTCTATTCTACATTGTGCCGGATTGCTTGCACCTGATGTGGGGAAGAGAACTTTTTTTTTTCAAACTCGTTTTGTAATGGGCTTGTTATAATTATAATATTTTGACATTTTTGACATTAAGCACTGTGTAAGTTTGTTTAATTTTGCTTGCTTAGAATGTACAATAATTTAATTCTTATTATTTTTAAATACACTATCTAGTTTTGACTTGTAAAAGTGCTAAAAATAGCCTTTTGCAATAAAAATTTTTGATTTGATTTGATTTATAGTACATGCTATGCTTAGTTTGGGATTGGGGCATATAAAGCTTATATAAAACACTAGAGAATGCGTTTGCGAATCCGAGCAGCGAAGGAATAGAACACTTTCCCGATATACAATATTTCATAAAGCGGCAAATCATAATAAACCTTGATTTGACTCGGGTTTATGGCTTCTGTGGCTGGTTGTCACAATACTGCCAATGTCCATTTTATGCTAGTGTCATGAACTTATATACATATGGCTGACAATCACCAGTCACGTATAACCTGCGTTCGGATAGCCTACTGGTGGCAAAATTAACAGTTAAAAACGACAAAAATGATCACATGCACCGTTCGTTTTGGGAATGTGTGAGCAAAAGTTGCATTTTTAACTGCTTTCGTTCACCGTTCGGATAGCTCAAAAACAGTTAAAAATGCCATCGTGAACTACCAATTTTACCCATTTGCGGAGGTGGGTTAAAAGTGATCATTTTCTGACATTAAATATTGACGTATAATTTTTGGCGCGGTTATAAAATTATTGATTTTTAGTGTGAAAATTGTAGTTATTGTAATGATATAGCACGGAGAAGTGAGAAGGAAGACGTAAGTTTACGTGTGTAATGTAAAATTCCGCCAATTTATTTTTGACATTTGAGATAACAAACCGCATTTGGTTATTTTGCGTTCGTTTTGGGTAGTGAGTAAAAGTGGTAAAAGTGGCATTATTGGAGAAATTCTCAAACCGAACGATTAACAACAACGCTAATTTTACAAATGCCAAAAATGATACTGATCCCAATCCGAACGCCCCTATAGTAGTTTGTTATATGAAACGCAGGTTTGGTGTATTCAACTGACATTTGTAGGCTTATTATGATTTGTCGCTTTATGAAATGTCAAATGCGGCTCTTCAGTAATAAAAATAACTCCAGTATTTTCCTCTGTGGTGTGGTGGTTGAGCAAGTCGGCTCATAACCCGGAGGCGGCGGGTTCGATTCCCGCGACAGGACAAGTAGTTGTGTACAGTAAATAGTGCAAATACTTTTTCTGTGTCTGGGGGTTTTTTAAAATGTAAACGAAGACGTGACGAGCTAGTCGTTCGCCTGGTGTTAAGCGTCGCGGCCGCCTATAACACTTGCAATGTCACTCAGATCTCTGAGATATAAACACTACACTGCACACGTCATCCTGAGACATCACACAGTCTAAAAAAGTTTTCTAGACTGTGAGATCAGTTCTTAAGTCTCATTTGCCCAGTAATTTCACCAGCTACAATGCCCTTCTCACCGGAACCTAGTAGTGCTTGCATACTACTGCTTGGCAGCAGAACTATTGGTGAAGCGGTGGTACCTACCTAGACGAACTTTGCAGTAAAGTCCTAACTCCTAATACCTACACCAGATGACCCTGTGTGAAATGTCCTCACACGTTTGTTTATTTATTTTACATCTCTCATATTCGGTAAGTAGGTCCTTATTACCCCCAAATGGGGCTTGTAGGTAACCAATTAGCGCTCTAGGGTGTTAATGTAGCTAGAAAAGCCCTAGGGCGGTAATTAAAAAAAAAACTCTTCACTCTTTCAAACAGTTCGCGTACATCTAACCATCATACTGGCAATAGACATCATGCATTCAGCCCAATGACAAAAGAGGTCGCTTCGCTATTCAGCCTTGTCTTCGTATGAGTATAATAGTCATCAATTTTAAATATCGAACGGCGAAGCTCAATTTGGTTCTTGAAAAAAAAATTAAATAATGTTTTATTCTTGTAATGCCGGTTATTTTCTACTTACCTCACAATCGAGATGTATAGCAGAGTAGTCAGCTCGGGCGTAAGCCTTACAGCCCTTGGCTACTGATCTACTATATTATGATTCCAGATAGTAACTCGTATGTATACCGGTTACTGTACGCATGTTTCGGTTCGCACGAGCGGATAGCGGAGGGCGAGCCCCCGGGGGGCCCCGCGGGGGTCAAGGGGCCCCCGGGGCCGGGGGGCAAGGGCCCCGCTGAGCTGGCCTTCTGCTGTACCGGCCTCATGGGGGCCTACCTTGTGTGGGGACTGCTGCAGGAGAAGGTTATGACGCAGGTGGGTTACTGTGGGTGTGGGGTGGACTGGACAAGTTGATTCATGCGTGGCAGTAGTGGATAGGACAATTTAACTTTTATATGAACTCATTTTTTAACTATTGATAAAAATATTTTTTCTTTTCACACTTTTTACAGTCTGATTTTTGGACTATTCAGTTCGATCATGAAGAAGAACCCGATTTTTCGTGTTTTAGTTTAAGTTTTCTTAAGTATTTTCATTTTGACTAGTAAAAGTGCTAAAAATAGCATTTTTTGCCATAAATAGTTACCGTATTACCACAAAAATAATTTTAAACATCGCTCAAACACTTGTTTAGTGAGACAGCGTCTAAAAGTTAAATGCTCCTTAAACGGGTGTTTTATTTTTGTTACCACAAAACCATGCTTATAGCGTGCTTAGTTAAACACTGTCTAACCTGATGCGCATTTTTTTGATAAGGTAACATTACGAAACGTTTCATTCCGCGCAGAACCGATTTTGAGAACCCAATAAATTTTAGCTTCATAGCAGTGACCATAAGGTAAAACGAAACGTTAATAGCGCAAAAAATTTGATTGTGACAAGGACAAATCTGGTTAAAAGTGTACTCAAGAAAAAAGAGCAGGTAGGCCATGCCCGCCAGTAGTATTGTTCTAGGTAGGGTACTAACAAAGCGTGATTCAATGATATGTCGACCTTAGCTGATAACGTGCCCAGCACCGTAAAGAGCAAGCAACTTGTAATTTTGAGACATAGATCCACCACGAGGATCCAATTGCAGCTTATCTTTTACCAGATCTACAATTTTACTGGCGAAATCTTTTGTAAATCCGTATCGCGTTTTAAAATGATGATGATCATAATATTGAAGTGGATTTACTCGTTCACGATGTATTAATAATATTCACCTCACAAAAACATTATATCCATTGCAACTATCATTACAAGTAGGTACCTACAACTTAGGTACAGTAGAAGATACAATAATTACACGATACCAATTGTAAAGTAGTTATTATTAAGTCAAAATTGAGGTAAGACGACTGTGAAACACCTCTTAAACTAAGGGTTAGGGCTGTTTAAATTTTAGAACATGTGAAAATGAAATTAAAAAAAATGAAAATGTTTTTAATCCAGCAAAAGATGTACATATTTTAACACAACAGCTTATATACCTAAAACAATTACACTTTATCCCACATACCTATATAAATAAGGCGAGGGTAAGAAATGCCATTAGTACATAATTTGCTGACCTATTTTATCAAGTGATATAATATTATCCGTCAGTTTCCTCACTAGGCAAGCCTGTATCGAGGAATCCTGAACCCAGTGTGTCTTACATTTTGTTTGATCCTCAGTCGACAGAAAAATAATTATATTGTACTACGTGTAAGCTATTTACGTATTATTATGTGGAAAAGATAAATAAGCTAAAGTATGATAAAAAAAGGAAAAAGCAGCAGTATAAAAGCTTGTAAAAAAGAAAGAAATAACTCAGTCTAAGTATTACGATTTAGCATATTACTTTCAGAAGGTCTTCCGTCTTGTCGTATGTTAATGTAGCCAGCCATTTATATATTACACATTTTGCTTCGGCGACAGATTTGTTTTTAATTTTGCAGTTTTTGACAACTTTGTTATACACATATGCCCTGACAAAACCACCAAACCGCTGCGCAAACCTCGTATTTACTGTTGGAGTGTTCAATAGATAAACTCTACGCTTACTTAGAAACTCGTGGTCACAAGATGATATAGCTTCTTTATGTACACAAACAGAAGTTCTTAGTATAAAAAGTTGACGTACGCTTAGCACTCCAGCGTCTTGATATAAAGCCGAGGTAGGATATCGGAACGGTTTTCGAAGCATCACTTTTAGAACCGAACGCTGCGCTCTCTCAGCCCGGATAAGAAATGTTTTGGCAGCACTTCCCCAGCATGTTATACAGTAGACAATCAAGGACTGACACAATGCGTAGTATACAGATTTAAGTGTATCTAGAGATGCCACCTGACGCAAATTTCGCATTACACTAATGACCTTTCTTATTTTTGCTGAGAGAGCACTAATATGATTCTCAAACCTCAGATTTTCATCTATGAGGACACCAAGATACTTTATTACGTTTATTCGTGTTAAAGTTTGACAAGAACATGATTGTGTGTTACCATTACATGAGTCACTATGAATTTTAATTTTTGTCGTTATACTAGGAGCAGAAGCCGCGGTCTTATGAAAGCATAAGTACATGGTCTTCTTTGTGTTTAGAGTGAGGAGATTTTTCAGTAGCCAGTCATTAATCAGACCCATGCCTTGCTCAGCTGAGTGACTTACTTCTGCCCAAGTGGGTCCATGAAAAATTAATGCGGTGTCATCAGCGTAGCATAGTATATTAGCATTTTTAATTGGGACGTCATGAATGTCGTTTACGTAAAGAAGGAATAGCGTGGGTCCGAGGATGCTACCCTGCGGTACTCCGAAATTAATTGATTGTAAGCAACTGGTGGTATGTCCTATCTTAACACACTGTCTCCGTTCCATTAAGTAACTTTTAAACCAGTCGAGGGTAATACCTCGTATCATGTTTAACGCATGTTTAGTTTAAAAAAGCGCTAGGCGCGGATTTGTGGTATGAATTTTATGAAACATCTGTCCAGCCCGTGTTTAGGGAGCGTCTAAATCTTTTGTGGTAAGACGGTTATAGTTTAGCAGTAACGTTTCCCCCTGGTGTACGATGTAGGACTACATAGTATCGGACGGCGCCGTGGTCCGGTTCACGGACTCCCAGTTCCTGGTGTTCGTGAACCGGCTGGCCGCCCTGGTGCTAGCGGCTGGTCGCTTGCACCAGACCCGCACAGCGCTGGTCGCTGCGCCGCTGCATCGGTTCTCGTACTGTGCACTGTCTAACGTCGTCAGCGCTTGGTGCCAGTATGAAGCGCTCAAGTACGTCGGCTTCCCTACGCAGGTCAGATGCTCGCTTATTATTGCTCTTGTGTTTGTATAATCTATATATCTGGGTAAATATACATGTTCATCGAATGTTGTTTGTTAGATGGGTGGGATGTACAATTCGTCTTGGTTTTCTGCGTTCGGGTCAGTCTCCCTCTACTCCGATGCTCATGTTCTTAGTTTTAGAACCATCTCCAAAAGTTCATGACACTAGCATGATACTGACATTGGCAAAGTTGTGACAACTAACCGCAGAAGCCATAAATCAAGAATTTATTTGAATTTATTGGGATGTAAATAATTTTACTTACCTGATGATAAGCGACGATGCAGTTGAAGGGGCACGTTGGTCTAAAATCAATTAAAATTCCTTGACAGACTTAATGAAATTCGGGGCATGTTATGTAGTAGTTCGCTTGGAAAGTTAAGAATTAGTTCGGAGCGCTAACAGTTAGTTCCGGCAACCTCACTTGAGGGCCAGTCAGTTCCCACTCATGACGTAGCGTGGCTTTTACTTATGGAATGTGAAAAATGATAATTATGTTATATTTTTATCTTTCATTTATCTATGATCCTTTTGAAATGGGAAGTCACGTATAGAGCTTATAAAATGTTAGCTGTCAAATGTCACACAACAATTTTAATTATAAGTACGTGTCGCTGATGTTTAACTCTTTAATTACAGATTAACGATTACTTTAGGTATTAATCGAATAATTGTATGATACCCTACATATTGCTCTCTATCGCATTGTCATAAGTGACTTCTTATTCCAAAAAGACTATAGTTAGTATCGTAATGTAAAGTGACTAACTTAGAAAATCTAATTATGGAAGTCATCCCATCAGACGGTGGCATAATGGCAGCCAACTATTTCCCAAAACTGTAACTTGTGGCTTTGCTGATGGGTGCCTACTCTCATCTGCATGTCTCGGTAGTGATTGTATAATTTATATTTTTTCTGTGTACACATAGTCTAAGCTACAATCCAGAACTGAATTATTAGTATGTCTACCTATTTTGAATAAGTCATTGATTGTAATTTGTTTTGTGTACCTATATATATATAAAGAAATAACGCAATGAATGCATCTGTTACGCCATCGTTCCCATAGCAAATCGCTGGCTAAGGACCCCGCATTCGTTCACAGGCCGACTTGCGTCGCGAGCTACTTGCAACACGAGGACCCAAGTCAGCGACGACAATATGACGAGCGTTTTTGTTTTTTCCACTCTTTACATCTTGTTTACCTTGTAACCTCCTTACTAATAAACATTGTGTAACGGAGGTTTCTTGTGTGTTATTTCTCTTTATTGAGGCTTGGAATGAGCGAAGATTAAAATTTAATAAGAGAAAACACTGAGTATGGGCTGTTCTGCTGTTATGTAATGTTTATTAGTACGGGGTTTAATGTTTAGCATGTAAATGATGTGTAATGTTTCCAGGTGCTATCGAAGTCGTGCAAGGTGCTGCCGGTAATGTTGATGGGCGTGGTGGTGTCCCGGCAGAAGTACGAGCCGTACGAGTACGGCACGGCGGCGCTCATATCGCTCGGGATGGTGCTCTTCATGTTCGGCAGCCATGTCAACGCTCCCGGTACGTTTGCTGGGACATTTATGTTTTAGATTACAATTTTACATCACATCATCATTCATCAGCCGAAAGACGTTCACTCCTGAACATAGGCCTCCCCCATAAAACGCCACCGTGGACGCTTATCATAGGGAAGGGGGTTGCCATAATCACCACGCTTATAAAGCCACTATTCAAGAAAGGTGAAAAGGATAGCATGAATAATTATCGTCCAATCACTCTCATTCCTGTTATATCGAAAGTTTTCGAAAAAGTAATGCACTCAAAAATATATATCTTTATCATACAAAATGACCAATTTGGATTTAGAAAAAATAATTCGAATGCTTTGGCATGCTTTGTTCTTACTAAACTAATAGCAGATTGCCTTAATAAGAAAACCCCGATAGCGTCAATTTTTCTAGATATGTTCAAGGCGTTCGATTATGTAGACCATTCATTACTTTTGTACAAACTTGAAAGATATGGTATTCGTGGCAAAGCGCTTGAATGGATAGAAAGCTACTTGAGCCTGCGCAAGCAATGCGTAGAAGTTTCTAGCTTTTCTGGCTCTCATAAAGTAACAAGCAGATCCCAGTACAAAATTAACAATTGAAGGGGTTCCTCATGGAAGTATCTTAGGCCCTCTTCTTTTCATTATATATATCAATGACTTGCCCCACGTAACACAGCGCAAATGTGTTCTCTATGCAGATGACACTACTGTTGTTGTTGAGGGTAAGGATTTAAATAAATTTGAACATGACATAAATAATACTTTACATAACATAATTAATTAGTTAAAACGAAATAATCTGCAGGTAAATATAAACAAAACAAAAATGATTCAACTCCAAACTTATAACAGCAAGCCTATAAAATTAAATGTTGAATATGATCAAAGCCGAGTTGAAGAAGTGGATTCAACAACCTTCTTAGGAATTCAAATGGACAAACATTGCAACTGGAAGGAGCACATTAATAAATTGTGTGGGAAATTGGATCGTTTTGTTTACGTACTCGATCGTATCAGGCGCGTTGCTAGTAGAGAAGCCGCACTATGCGCCTATCATGGCTACGTTTTCTCAATCTTACGGTATGGCATTATAATATGGGGTAATTCTGTTGATCAAATTAGAGCTTTTAGAGGACAAAACAATTGTATGAGAGCACTGTGTGGAGCAGAACCTCTAGATAGTTGTAAACCACTTTTTAAAGAGAAATCAATTCTACTCTTACCTTGTCTGTATGTATTTGAAATGTGTGTTTTTGTTCACCGGCATCACACACTCTTTGATAAACATAATGATGTCGTTAGCAGAAAGAATAATCGTTTCATCTATGAATTGTATATGCCTAAACCGCGAGTAAGAGTACTCAGTGACAATGTATACTGCATGGCCATACGTTTATATAATACGTTGCCAGATAGTTACAAAAACCTTAACCTCCATGTCTTTAAGTCAAAACTTACTAAATTCCTGCTCGGTGAATGTTTTTACTCAACGAAGGAATTTCTGGACTACAAATTTAATAAATTGAAATAACTAAACAATAATTGTGACATAACCATAATCTATATTAATGACATCTAATTTTCTATGTATACTTTCGATAACTTGCATAAAATATTTAAACACCGGAAACGGTAGAGTATTGAACTATTAATTTATGTATAACATCTATATTTACAATATTCTAATAAATAAACATTCATTCATTCATTCATTCATTCATTCATTCTTGGCAGGCGGCTCGGTGTTAGTAGAAGATTTTGATGTATTGAAGAGATTGCTGCTTTTCCTGGATATTCCCTTAGCTGGCTTTCATGGCACCCACGTGAAGAGATTTTTGTATGGTTATTCGGAAATAGATTAAATAAATTAGACTTTGTTTATTTATTTAATATTTAGGGATATTTCAAACAGCGCCAGTTAGCCACAATATAGGATAAAATGTACACTAGTGCGAATAAGATGTATATTTAGTAGTACAATAAAGACCTTTGAAAATTTAATTGAATTGAGTTAGCCCCAAACTAAACGAAGCTTGTACTATGGGTACCATATAACTACTTGAGACAATTTTTTGTTTCATCATCATCAACAGCTTGAAGGCGTCCACTGTTGAACATAGGCCTCCCCCAGAGAGCCACTTTGAGCAGAAGCTCGCCTCCTGCACCCATCGGCTCCCCGCGGTTTTCGCGAGATCGTCGGTCCACCTAGTGGGCAACACTCAAACTACCCGTAAGGTTAATAAGATTGCGTTTGAATTTTTTGGAGAAACAGCGTCGTTAATATTAACAATTTGCTTATCGGTCTCCTCCATGTAGTGTGGGGCGTGACGTCTGCGTCCGGGCTGCAGCTGCTGTCGCTGTACATGCTGTGTGACTCCTTCACGTCGTCCTGGCAGGCGGCCCTGTTCGCCCGCCACGGCGTCACGCCGCTGCAGATGTTGGTCGCCGTCAACCTCTGCTCCTGCCTGCTCACCGCCGCCTCGCTCGCACACCGCGCCGACACCGCCGCCTCGCTCGCCCTGCTGCAGGTCGGTCCCACAACCTCGCTCCTGCCTGCTCACCGCCGCCTCGCTCGCACACCGCGCCGACACCGCCGCCTCGCTCGCCCTGCTGCAGGTCGGTCCCACAACCTCGCTCCTGCCTGCTCACCGCCGCCTCGCTCGCACACCGCGCCGACACCGCCGCCTCGCTCGCCCTGCTGCAGGTCGGTCCCACAACCTCGCTCCTGCCTGCTCACCGCCGCCTCGCTCGCACACCGCGCCGACACCGCCGCCTCGCTCGCCCTGCTGCAGGTCGGTCCCACAACCTCGCTCCTGCCTGCTCACCGCCGCCTCGCTCGCACACCGCGCCGACACCGCCGCCTCGCTCGCCCTGCTGCAGGTCGGTCCCACAACCTCGCTCCTGCCTGCTCACCGCCGCCTCGCTCGCCCTGCTGCAGGTCGGTCTACACAAAGGACCTGATTGATACACGTAGACCGAGGAATTTCCTTAAATTCCAAAACAATGCAAAATGAAAAATCATACCATACCGCCCCCATCGGGTGCGTTTCAAATCGTTCGATTAACCAGATTACGCACCTATTAAAGATATTAGGATCTACTGGCTGACCGGTGGAACAGTGTTAATATTAAAGAACATGAGCGTTCATGGCCAAATGATACGTATGTATAAAAAACATTTAAAGATCACTTGTTTTATTATTCTCGTAGCCTCAGGTTGAGCTGCAGTTTCCATTCATCAATTCACGTTCAAAGACAGCAAACGTAACTTCTTCCGTTTGGGTGTGAATGCACACCCAAACGGAACACGGACACGGAACGGACATCTTTGTATCCGGTAATATTAGTGTTACCGCGAGCAAATATGGGGATTTTTGTAAAGTAGTCGTTTCGTACAACTAATCAAAATCTGACGATGATCCGACGGTCTAGTGAAAGTCGCGGGAGTCGATGGATGCAGGAGGCGAGCAGCCTCTCAAAGTAATGTTCTGTGGGGGAGGCCTATGTTCAGCAGTGGACGTCTTCAGGCCGTTGATGATAAATCAAAATGTGTTTATATTTGACGTGCATACATTTTGAACATGAATTTCCATATATCTGATGGTATACAAATAAAGCATAGTACATGTTTTGACTCTGCGCCCCGCAGCACGGCGGGTTCGCCGCCGACGTGGTGCTGCTGTCGTGCAGCTCGGCGCTCGGCCAGCTGCTCATCTACCGCACCATCGCCGGCTTCGGGGCCGTCGTCTTCACCATCATCATGACGCTCAGACAGGTACATATCATCATCGGTCCCCGCGACACGACAAGTGTTTGTGCCCAGAAAGAAAAAGCGCAAATACGTTGTTCTGTGTGTGGGTGTTGTGGGAGCATGGTCCTCGTAGTTCCTGGCTCCCTAGATACAGGGGATCCTAGTTAGGGGCCAGGATCTATGTATGTGATGGTTGGGGTTTTTACTATTGTCGTTCATCATTAACAGCCTGAAGACGTCCACTGCTGAACATAGGCCTCTCCCAGAGCACGCCACCTTGAGCGGCTGCTCGCCTCCTGCATCCATCGGCTTCCCGTGGCTTTCACCAGGTCGTCGGTCCACCGAGCGGGGGGCCGGCCTACGCTGCGTCTTCCGGTTCGTGGTCGCCACTCGAGAACCTTTCTTCCCCATCGGTTGTCAGTTCTACTGTCCGTCACTGTCAGTACTATAGTCGTTATGTTGTGGTTATCTTTGAAGTAGGATAGGGGCGGGGTGTGAAGTCGTGCTGCACAAGCAAATGCCGCGCTGGATATTCCCTGCTGCGGAGGCTGGCGTGTGTCGGGGCGCGGCTTGTTCCCGCCGCGTGTGCCACCCCACCACCACACTCCACACCCCCACCACCTATCCCACCAGGGTGCGTCAGTAGGGCCGTCACTAATTTGAAAAATGTTAGCTTTAGACAAGAATGAACAACCTTTGAAGTTTTTGAGCGACAGTTTTTATTAGTTTTTTTAAAAGTTAGTTAAAAAATAACAAACATGTATTTTTTGTAATGCCCCAGAAAAACTCCTAGATTTTTTTAAATTTTGGATGCTAATAAAAAAAAAAAATTAGCTAGAAGCCAGGAAAAAATGCCCAAGACCGTTGTTTTAACATCTTCTTTTTATGGACGTAATTGGCACAGATGAAGCTTCACACGTCGATTATTATCAACAGTTTCATTTTGTTGTTTACTAGTAACTTGAGAAATGCTAAATATAAAAATGTAATGATTTTCATTTGAGCTCTCTATACTAGTGTTCAGAATTCGAGATCAAAAAGGTAAACAAAAATGGTTCTGTGTTTCAATAACGTATAAAAAATGACATATTCTCCATTCCTATAACGTTATCTTGTAATTTAAATATGGTTTTATATTCAGTAGAACGTTTGTGTTGTGATTATATTCCAGGCGGTATCGATCCTCCTATCCTGCCTGGTGTATGGGCACAGGATCTCTGCGAGCGGGGCGGCAGGCATCCTGCTCGTGTTCGCGGCCGTCCTGCTGCGGCTGTATGCTCGCGCTCGCTCGCACCGCCCGCCCGCTCGCTAGGGGGAGCGGGATGGCGATACTGGACTGTACGCGACATGTAAATAGGGGTGTTTAGTATAAATACGATGTGCCTAACCATTTAACCAACAGGACCACAAATCGACATAAATCTTGAACTGTGACCGATGCAATCGCAACGAAACGTTTATGACGTGTCCGCGTGATCGTTCATTGGTCAGATGCTTTCTCAAAAAGAGATATGTCCATTTTTGTAGCTCTATAAACTCTGGATAGAAAACCGTATAAGTTTTACTTGCATGTTAATCGAATTGACATATCATTGAAATTGTCCTTTAAAGCCCCCTTGACTAATATAAGATAAAGTAACGACTGCCCCTGCGCTGATTGGTTGAAAAGAGGATACAGTCGCCCTTACCTCGGGCGTTTTATATTACTTACTTTACTAAACACAACTAAGGTCAAGCCCCTATTTCATAATGCGACAAATCATAATAAAACTACAATAATTGTCAGTCAATATGACTGACAATCATTAGTCAATTGCATTGTTTTTGTTACAAAAGCCACTAATCAAAAAAGAAGAAGAAGTGTTGGTTATTTTGGCATATTTATGAAATGGGCCCCACTACGCTGCGAAGTCGCAAGGGTTGAGAATATGTGAGTCTATCGGCGCTGCCACTGCCAACATCGCTTGTCGCGTGACATTGACAGTGACAGCTGCGTGGCACTGGTGGTACCTGCGTATGTCGGCATAGGGTGGCGATATATGTATGTTGCCAGTGGTGTACACTGGACATGATATGTGTACTTTGTATAATTATAATAAGGTTGTGTTGAAAATGGTTGATAAAAAAAGTAGGTTTTGTACAATAAACTAATGTAATTCGACCGCATTTATAGTTCAATAATAGAATTAATTTGTCTGATGCGAGAGAAATGTTGAGTGGCGACCACGAACTGGAAGACTGAGAGTAGGCCGGTCCCTGCTGAGTGGATCCACTATATATATATGTGTGTCTCTGTTCAGCATTGGACGTGTTCAGGTTGTTGATGATGATGATGTCAGCACTAAAAAACCACTTCCAACCAAATTGTTGCAAAAAAAATTGTGTTTGCAGAACTACTAGTAGAACTAATATCTTGCTCGGCACCAATATTGTTTTAGGGTATTTTATGCTCTGTGGTTTGGTCCCTTACTTTTAAGTTTGTTTAGTTAAACCAGTGTAATGTTAGGCCGATCTTCCATAAGTCAGATACTATAGGTATTTATTTAGGTTACCATTTTTATTTTGTAACGGGTAACATTCATCATTGAAAGATCGGCCCTAAATGAATCTATCTCTATTCAATGATATTATTATTAAGTATCTGTGAAATTTCTCGAATATTATTGTAAACTGTAGTGTTTTATTGAATAAATTCACCATCGGTAAAGAAGCAAATTGAAAATGTCGCCTAAATTATAGCTTTCTCTACCTCTTCCACGTATAATATGCGTGCGTCGGAATGAGAAAGCAAATACATGCACGCATTGACTTTAATATTTTAGCATTTTACTTTAGTGACGACTGTTCAAGTCATTATGTATGCCTTTATGGAGACGTATATTTACTTAATCAAAACACCGCATTTTATTGAAGTGTCGGATCTAGAATGTAAATAATTGTTTAGTATTGTAAAAAGAAGAACGGAATTGTATAATACTTAGTGAGAATAGTTATATTGTAGCGCTCACAGCGAAGCGCGACGAGCCGTTCCTGACCGATCGGTAGTCAGCCAACGTTCGCTGCGGTCACTACTTGGATGGGTGACCAAAAACTGGTATTTACAATGGATGTTCTATTTAAAATTGTTTTTATAAACAAACACTATTTATAAAATAGTGGTTCTGTAATCCACTGACTTTAATATTACTACTTCACTGCGAGCGTTATTAAAAATGTATAATTACTTTGTGAAGCTCGACTAGCCACTCGCTACGGGCAGCACTTGGAGCGGTGACCGCTAAGTGGCATTTACAACTGAGTGATATATTATTATTTTTGTTTGACTAGGTATTATCCTATATTATAGGCCCAAGAAGGTAGATTTGATACATAGTATAAGTATAGGGAAGATATATAAATTGGTTACATCAGATTTTTATTTATTTTTATATGTATACCATGACATTAATATGTATAAAAAGCAATAAAAATGGAATATCACGCGCTAATAATAGCTTTTTTGAATAATGTGGACAAGCTTAACAAAGCAGCCGGAAGAAGTCCACTGCTGAACACAGGCCTCCCCCATTAAACGCCACTTTGGACGCTTATAATAGGGGGAGGGGGTTTGTGCAAAGCACCACGCTTGGCAGGCGGCTTGGTGATCGCAGAAGATTTTAATGTACCGAGGAGAATGCTGCTGCCTGGATATTCCCTTAGCCGGCTCTTACGGCACCCGCGGGAAGAGATGAGGTGGTCCTATTCGCAAACCGGGACCACACGGCTATAGCGTAACTTTCTACAGAATCACTTTTTTTATTTGCATGCATTTTGTCATTCATACCGTAGATTGTGGCTTTGTGGGTTCGATTCCCACCCGGGACAAATATCTGTGGGATGAACATAGGTGTTTCTGTGTTTGGGTGTTATATTGTATTCTATGTATTTATAAACAAAAAGTATGTAAGTTATTAGTATATTATATAGTCTGTGATCTAAGTATTATATCAGTTATCTGGCTGCCATAGTACAAGCTATGCTTAGTTTGGAGCTAGATGGCGCTGTGTGAAATATCCACACATGTTTATTTATGTATTCTAATGAACTTGTACTTAGGGTACCTTTTGTAATGTTATGTTGTACAGTATGATAGGCCGTCGGTGACTTGTTTTGTTCTTAAAATTATTATTTACCAGTAAGTATATATATTTATATGAACATAAAATCTTATTTATGATAAGTAAATTGAAATATAAGTACCTACTTGGAGTTGAAATCACCTGTTTTTATTTCCGCCTCTTGTGTCCACTAACTAAATCGTATGAATAATATATTACTATTTTGTGGAAAGTTTCATTTAATTCATTTATTTATTAGACCAACTAGGATGACATGACAAGCAGTCAAGCACACATTAAATATTTAAAAAAAGACCTAAGATTATAGAATTAAAAATTAGGTCCATGCTACCAATTGTTTTTTTCTCTAATCTGTAACCAGGTCTGTGGTTGTTAGCGTAGCGTTTCATACTCTTTGTTACATACAGACATACAACTCACTCTTGACTTTTACTCTTTGTGTAACACATAGGCTATACTAGAGTTGCCAAAACTCTAGTATAGCCTAGGCAACGCGAAAAAGTTCACGTTTCATTGTATTATTTTTCAAAACTTGTGCTTTTTCCAGTGTTAATGGTTAAAATTGGTGGTGTTTTATGCATTAAGTGCTAAATTACGAGCATAAGTGTGGGCAAGTGGTATAATGTTGTGAAACGTGGTTTTTCGTGTTTCTTCCAAAATGCCATAGAAGCATAGTAAAGTTGCCACCACTTTACTAGGGCATGACTTAGGGTCAATTCAGACAGATCAGCAAAATGCTCGAGCACTTTTTAAGTACTATTGGAATATCAACCGTATTTCTTTAAGACAAAGCCGAAAATAGTATGCAACATAATCACACTAAAATCTTACCTATTTAATGTTGCATACTATTTTCAGCTTTGGCTAAATGGGTTAAGGTTGATATTCCAATAGCACATAAAAACTGCTCGAGCATTTTGCTGCTCTGTATGAATTGACTCTTAGACTGGACTATGATTACCTGACTTACGGTCAATTCAGACAGAGCAGCAAAATGCTCGAGCAGTTTTTAAGTGCTATTGGAATATCAACCTTATTTCATTTAGACAAAGCTGAAAATTAAAATCATGCAACATTAAAATCTTATCTATTTTAATGTTGCATACTATAACACAAAAATAAGTGGCTTAGACATTTTTAGTAACTCTCTCGTAGTATTTAAACGTAAAATATTCATTTATTCACAAACGCACAGTTCTTTATGCAAATTATAATATTCTTTTTATTTTATTATTTCAATTGTATTTCTGATTTTTCTTAATTTTTATTAATTTTTTTTTTGTTTTGTGTCATGATTACATGTAGCCAATGCTATGCACGCCGTTCTTGTCGCATATATCAGTCCTATTTGTATTAATGTTGTATGTGTAGTTTTAAGTTAATATATGTGATGTGGCTGTGCTATTTATAAATAAATAAAGCACTTAAAAACTGCTCGAGCATTTTGCTGCTCTGTCTGAATTGACCCTTAGACTGGACTGTGACTTTGACTTTACACGTGAAATATTCCATAACTCGATGAAACAATACTTGACACTGGCATAATATACTAGAAGAAAATAAATATATACTTGGAGCACAGTCATTTGTTTTTTTCTCTAATCTGTGAGTAAGGTCAGAGTCCCTTTTTGTTTGTAAACTATATACTCTGTTGGATTTTAGGTTGATTTTTTTCATAATATTTTTGTAAATGTATGTTCGTTTTCGATACAATGTTGTGGTTTTCCCATCCGATCAGCATTAACAACTATTATGAGTTTAAACAGTTTCAAAGTAATATGTTCGAGAAGTAAAACACCCATATTAAAGGTAAATACGCTAATCTTTTGTATAATACGTGTTGTACCGCCCTACCTACCACCAATAACTAATGCAGTCATGCAAAGGGCCCGACCATAATCCCTCCCCCTTACGCTCCCCTCACAGTATTTTATTAACATTATGAGACATTTTTAAAATAGCTGTAAATACAGTGTAATCTAATTTCATTCTGGAAAAATTAAGGCGGGGATATCGCTGCCTGGCTACGGCGAGTCAAAGCACGTGCCGCTTTTTGTTTAAAACTCGCGCGTTCAAAAAAGTTAAATACTTACATTATTTATAATTATAAAAGTTACTTAAATACACATGATATCTCACTACCCCCCCTCTTGACCCCTCTATTTTACAAATGTTTCAAAATACGCATTTTTAATAGATAAGATTTATCTAGCTTAATCTCATGACATCATACCACGGGGGTAAGGGGGAGGGGAAATCGCATTATGTACCTCACGTACATGGCCGCCCCCATACTGTTTGCGCCATATAGTAGTATCACCAGCCTTGTTCCCCTCCGCCTCCGTCCCGCCAGCATGCTGGTGCAGCTAGTGGTGACATGCGCGGTGGCGCTGGGCTTGTCTCCGTGCGTCCTGCAGCGCGCCTGCCCCGCCAGCCGCCCGCGCCGCCCGCCCTCCAGCGTTTGCATGCATCGGTTTGATAAAAGGTGGTAAATATATACTATATCTATACCTACGTCCTAAACTTACAATAAGTAGCTAAGGCCTATTCAAGCTGCCGCGTTATTCGCTGCCGCTGTGGGTAGCGGTAAATACCCCGTGGGATCCCGCGCGGTATTTTGTATGAAGTTTTGCTCTAGCCGCGAAGAAGGCCTTTAAAGTTTTGGACTCCAAGTCTACCTACTATTTAAATTGGGATTATCGAAATTGAATTAGAAACATTGAATTTCGGCAGAATTTCTATGGAAAATGCATAAAACTAGCAACATTGTGATCTCTATTTAAATACTTAGGTTGTAATCGCACCTACGTAGGGGTTTTATTGGCATCATCATCCATCTTCAACTCTCACTTCTGTTTGTGGCAGTAGGTACATCAAATATGTTAGTTCTTTTACAGTAAGTAGGTACCTTTGAGAGCGAGCGTGGGTCAGCGGTAATCCATGCGACTTCTAAACTGACACACCCAGGTTCAAATCCCACTCGCTCTGCCGTGCGCATGTGACTTTTCAATTGATCTGTGGAATTTTTTTAGCACTTGCTCTCAACGGTGAAGGGAAACATGTGTGAGAACCAGCATCGGCATGTTCAAAAGTTACATTACATGAGAACATAATTTATTATATGTGTCATCTACCGCCCGCGGTACTTACCGAGGCAATGGTGGATTTATATGACCTACACTCTCCCTGTGAGAAAAGGCCCGTGTCCCGGCTGTGGAACTGGGAACGTAGTGGGCTGGTGACGATGACGCTGTTTTGTCGCTGCACTGAGCCCTAACCTACCTATTTTAGTTTTCTATATACTTAGTTGATTACCTAGGTAGGTTCTACATGTTTCTTGCAAGAGCTGAACAAGTGAACAGTCAAGGTAGATTGTTTAGCTCTTGCAAGAAACATGTAGACAAATTGGAACTGCAATCGGTTTATTCTGTTTCAGCGTATCAATTAAATCATTTGAAACTAAAAAACGTGGTAAAAAAGGAAATAAGAAACATTAAAAGTTAATTTTAAAAGGATTCAACGAAATATGCATGGTAGGTACGTTCACGTCTTAGACCTAACACCACTGTCTAGATTTACCTAGGCTCGTATCACGCTTATTCGTGAATCTGCTCATGATTAGATAAAGAGATTTCATTCACGAAATTATCACCTGAAGTGATCGACTGACGAAAACCTAAAGAGGAACGCCCATTCACTGAGCGTTGTTCCTTAGGGTCATCATCATCATCACCATCAGTCTGAAGACGTCCACTGCTGAACATAGGCCTCCCCCAGAGCTCGCTACCTTGAGCGGCTGCTCGCCTCCTGCATCCATCGGCTCCCCGCGGTTTTCACAAGGTCGTCGGTCCACCTAGTGGGGGCACCAATAGAAAATGTTTGTTTTAATTTAGTGATAACTAGCTGCGCCCCGGCACGGTTAAAAGTATCCTAAGCGTAAGCTATCTCCATACCAAAGTTCATTGAAATCTCTTCAGCCGTCACAGCGTCAAGAGTGAATAAACACACACACACCCCCACACACAATAATAAAGTAGTTGAAATAAGTATTTTAGGCATAATGCAAGTTTTACCTCTATATCTCAGTACCTACATTAGTTAAGGAGCTGTAGAAACATAAATAGAGTTAAAACTATTATTAGGTAGGTAGGTATGCTTGTTCCAATACAAGGCTGGACATTAACTGCATGAGATGTAGGTATCTACACTGGCACAGTATTATGATGATCCACCTGGCGAGGCGAGAGTAAACAGCAGCATATTTGGCGGATGAGCACGGATGTTGTGAGACCGCGGCCGCCGCGGCTCGCTGTTTACAAAACAAACTGTTCATGTCCCATTTCATAATAATTCCACCCCGTACTCAGATACTTTCAGGGGTATCGATTTTCGACAGGTTTTTACAAATTCATGCGATACCTCCTAATGGTCTTTGATTATAGTGAAACTTCGTGTCAATAGAGCAAATCTCTGAAACCTATTTTAATAATTTTTTTAGGTTCCATACCCAAAGGGTAAAACGGACCCTATTATTAAGGCTCCGCTGTCTGTCTGTCTGTCACCAGGCTGTTTCTCATGAACCGTGATAGTTAGATAATTGAAATTTACACAGATGATGTACTTTTGTAGGTAATAGTATTGAACCCTTCGTGCACGGGCCCGACTCGCACTTAGCCGGTTTTTTATATTGTCTCCATTACTAGCAGAGCAAAACGATAAATAGTTCCTGTATTGTTAGATTTTCATGGTCTTGTATTATCTATACTTAATTATGAGAGATTAGACTATTCTAATCTAACCTTGGTACTTTATTTCTTTCAGTAAAATGACCCACACATGAAGCAGAACCTCAACTAATTTACTAAGTAATATCTGAAGGACTCTGAATCGCAATAACAGTTATTAATATAAATCGAAGTTAACAATTGCTGGACTACAATTGCCAATCTCTCAAAAAATAACCCTATAAACGATATCCCCAAGTAAGAAACCCCTCAAAGCGAGTTTCCCAAGTGTTATCTTGGTACGCGGGCTCGGTCGCTAGAGCACCATGCGCGCGCGCATATATCACGGTGTCCGCCGGTGCGCGCGCGAGTGCGTCTGCAACCCTTGCTGCGGTTGCTGCCGGTGGTTCCGCTGCTGCTGCCTCTGTCGGTGCGCCTGTCACAGAACCGGATATGACTAGCCTAGTGATCGTGTTGGCTGCGGCCGCCTTCATGCAGGTAAATGGCAGCTTGATACTTCTTGAATATGGGTGAAACTAGAATGGCTTTAAGGTCATGAAGATTTGACTACGGAAATAATTATTGTGCGGTTTGCTTTGAGTTGAAATGTAGATTGCAGATCTTCTGAATTCTAACGAAAGTCTTTGAACTGCTTCACTAGAAGTATGTATTTATTTTCTAGCTTAGCTCAATGAGTGTGACAGGACAGAACGTGGGTACATGGTTTACTTTCATAAAATATACCTATCTAGATACCTTAGCATAACTTTGGTTACCGGTTCAGCTTACCACCCATTTGTATCTTTTATTGTTAGGGTACATACCTACATCGTTATAAAATATTCCATAATTTTTATTTCCACTCATATACCACCACCTAGATGTGTTAGGGACAACTAAAACATCAACCATTACCCCATCTTTACTAGCTCTCAAATAATTTTTACATCTTTTAGTACAACCAGCCAGCCACCTCACTATAACTAAATAGCACGTCACATATCTCTCATCAAACTACTTAAACAATTTCAGGTGACATCGGCATGCAAGAACTGCGTGGTAAGTCCTCATGAACAAACCCAACCCCCCTGACCATCGCAACCCTTAACCCTTTCAAGTAGTTTGTCAAACCCATGTCAACTTAACACAACAAATACACTTTGCTCATTGGTTGAAGACAGTCGATGATCGACAGGCAACAAATGAGCGTTCAATATTTGGTGTATTAAGTTGACACTGACTAACATTCGAGAAACGGGGGGCAACCTCTGGTATCTAACCTTTTTCATGTAGGTTCTCGGGAAGGCAGAGAAGGCGATGTTCCGCGCCCACTCTGACGCCTGCCTGGCTCAGTCGATGGTTGAGCCGAAGCTGGTGGAGACCTTGCTGAACGGCGAGCTGACTGATGACCCGGCCCTAAGGAAGCACGTGTACTGCGTGTTGCTCAAGTGTAAGGTTGTCGGCAAGGATGGCAAGCTGCTGAAGACGGCTGTGCTTGGCAAGCTGGCGATGCGGGCTGATGGGAAAAACGCGAGTAAGGTCGGTAGTCTTAACACCCCTAAGTACCTATTTGTACCAAGAAAGAATTACCTCTAGACGCCAAAATTAGCTGCGCCCCACATAGTTTTACTGGTGTGATCAAAATTGATACGAGATAAAAGAATTCTTATAGGTCAGCATATTGATCCAGCGTATCTACATTCCCAGTTTCATTCAAATCCATTCGACCGATGGGAGGTGAAAAGCGGGAAAACACACTCACCTTTTTGCTGTTACGTAAAACTATACGCTGTTTCCTCGTGGTCATTATACTAGTTTGTCATACCCAGTATGACCACGAGGATATGTAGTTCCTATCATATTAGTATATGGCGATTTCATTGATGATGTCGTCATAAATTGGTAGGTAGGTATAGCTTGTCGGTTCACAAAATTAAACTTAGGTAGGCACACTTGTAAAATGTCACATTCAGTCACTATGCGATAAACAGGCTAGCAGTTCACCTGATGGTAGTTAACTGATCACAAGCTCACAACTTTGTTGGACTAATGAGGTACCTATTTCTCTAATTAACACCAATAAGCATAAGGACCGGTTTGTAGTCTACTTTTACTATAGGACACAAGAAGGATGTAGGTATAGCTACCAAAGTAATGTCCCGCTGTTCAGATCCTCGAGAACTGCGCAGACCAGTCCATCGACTTGGCGCCTGAAGACGCAGCCTGGAACCTGTTCCGCTGCGGATACGATCGCAAGGCAGTTCTCTTCGACTACATGCCCACGGACAAGAAGCCAGCTACAGAGGCAGCTTGACTCACTGAGTTCTGTGTTTATGTGCTCGCTATACTGTTACATATTCATTTATTGTTTCTTGTGTCTTCAGATGAATTCCAATTTCTGACTATTGTTATATAGGTAGGTAACATTTATTCTGTATGCCCTGCCTACTCGTTGTTATCATCCAGGAAAATGTATCTTTGTTTACAATAGAATTATTTGCGTCACGTAAATTACAGTTGAACAATAGAGCAAATACATATAATGCACACATTGTGTTTTCTGTTAAATCCTGGGTTTTTGAAAGTTTGAGTTGATTGTAAGTTTTCTGAGAATGATAGCAGGATCCACAGATTATTAGAAATAGAAACAGTGATAATACATATGTAATTATATCTTATGTCTGTCCCTATGTAGAATCTCTTAATAAGGTATTTACATATATGTAGGTAGTGTAGGTATCAAAAGCAGTTTCCTTGAGAAAGTTAACCCCTCGCGTGTGTGAGTGGGTGGGTATTTCCAAAATGACTTCTTTAAAATTCTAAACGTTTGTCTAGGAAGATGAGAATCACAATTATTTTGAGACTAATTTAGAAACTTATTAATATGCAAGAGTCGATCTGTAGAGCTTGTATGATAACAATTATGTAGTGGTGAAATTACCATACCGCCCGCAATCTTGCACCGAAGCCAACCTACACCGCATTTCTAGCTTGCATATCATTGATAGGCAAAGTAGGCTGTATTTAGCTGCAAGTTAAGTGTAAATTATGTTCGGAGCAGTTTTATGATCTCATTGCGAGCTGTGGGCGGTGACCCACAAGTTACAAGTCAGAAGACAAGCGCTGTGATGCAGCCTCCGCGGCGGCAGGCAGTGTATCGACGCGCGCCATTGCCGATCGCGGCGCGTTCATTTAAAAAAATAAACTTTTAGCGGGAACTTGAATGTCGTACTTTTGCGTTTCGTGGTTGCTGAAAACATAGTATGAATTAAAATTATAACAGCATATAGTGAATGTTTTATATTTTGTTGCATTTACATGTGGAGTGTTCGTTCTTAGATCGATCGATCAGTGACTTGGCGAGGAATGCCATCTCTAAATATTTAAGGTGTGGATTGAAAGTACGCTAATTAGTGACATTTTACAATAGTTACACTTTGTGATTTGAGGTGTACTCGCTAATGTGTGGTCATCGAGGAAAGCTCGAGGAGGACATAGAGAAACGTAAGTTTTGGATGTAGGCAGAGGCGGATAAACGTTAAAAGAAAGCTTAGCTTAAGATAGGGGTGGGTAGGCTTACTTATACGAGTTATACGTTCTTTATAAGTAGAGGTAGCAAAGCAGATGAGTGCACTGAGTAAACCAACAGCTACCGAACCTTAAAAACGGCTGGTTATCAGTTAACGGCTACAACAATATTTATTTATGTGTGAAATTGTCAATAGGTATTGTAATTTGTATTTGTTGTAAACATCCGTTTACTTAACTGGCAATCAAGTGCTTATGGTTAATTAGCAGTTAATAACTGCTAATCAACCATTTTTAAAAGTCGGTGAGTACCACCCCACCTATAATTAAGAAAATCAAGTAATAAGTATTATACCTAGGTATGTAATAATTTGGCTGTTTGTTTGGTTTAGGCACAAAACATCTGTTTTGTGATTCAGGTGCACATCGAGCACTTAGATAGGTGTTACTTAGATAGGCATGGGTGTTTTCTGTAAAAAGTTTACGGATTATTACGTTTCGTTCTACCAAATTACAAAAATTTCACCCAAATACGTCAAAAAACGTTAGGTATTTACAAAAGGTAGGGTTAGGTTTTTTTGCAAATTGTCACCCTAACCATTAATTTACAACGAGTTTTCAAAACAAAGAGCGCATTACCTACGTCCAGCAAGTGAAATCTCGATCTCTCGACCTATTAGGTTAGGTAGGTACATCGCTGTTATTCGCTATAGATAATAATTACCTAGGTATATAGACCCTTGATAATGATATCAGGCAAAAAAACTCATGATACACTACTGTATCTATAGAGGATATAAAAACCATCTACTTTAATTTTCCTTTTAGATAGAAAACTGTTTCAATGCAATATGAGAGTAGGTAAAGTACAACATAACGGCGCGAGTTAGCGCCTAAACGGAAAGGTTTCTAAAGGCACATAAGGACAATAGTAATAATAATTATTTTCCAACAAGGCTATAGGTAAGTTCCCTCCAGCGATTTGATTGTGCAATATTAAACCTACGTACCAACTAAACGATGCAATTTTGCATATAAGAACCTTTGCAAGGTCGAGCGAGCGTGGACCTATGTATAATTTGAATTATCAATAATCAAGCGTTTTCATTGGAATTGGGATTAAGGTATCAACTAGCTCAGCTCTATTGCAGGTGAGCAAAGCTCCACATCCTTCCACATGTTCTTGTGGTTTAACCTGTCACCAGTCCTCCTGAAAGGTTTTCAGGTATAATTAGGCTGTTCCACTGTCACTTAGCTCTTCGCTTCGATGGGGGCGAATAACCCACGAGGTGATGAGTTTTGGCTCTCTCTACATGAGTTGTATTAATAAGATCGTGAAGGTTTTTTCTCCTATAAGAGTTTTTATTAAATCAGGGTGTGATGATTTTTGTACCCAGGTGAGTAGACTTAAGAGAAGTTTTTGCTGTATACGCTGTATGAAGTCGACAATCTCTTTATAAGTGATATAGACGACCCTTTTACCGAGCCGATTTACTGCCAGTAGCTTTTTTTCCTGGGATCTACCGTATTTTTCCAAAAACAGATATTTATAATGTTAAGATTCCATTTATAAAGTTCCAGAACCGCGGGGAGCCGATGGATGCAGGAGGAAAGCCGCCACTCAAAGTGGCGCTCTGTGAGAGAGGTCTACCTATGATCAGCCGTGGACGTCTTTAGGATAATGATGATAATAATGAAAGTTCCATCTGTTCAATGGGCCTTGAAAATAACTGCAATTCAAATGCGACGCTCGATAATTCTCGAATACCCGCGATCATTAGAATTGCTTCCAATAATCGTAAATACATAGCGGAGTGAATTTATCCATTTGCATAACTTGACGCGCTATCTGATCTCTGCATAGGGCGGACTGTTGCTGTCCTGATCCCTCCACAACTAAGTTATTCGCACCGACATTGTACCTGAGCTACGTAGGTAAGCTCGGCTACAATACAATACAACTGTGCAGGCGTTCGGCTATATACCTGTACAAAACGCTGAACGCAAACTTTATCACTATATAAAGTACCAGTAGACTCATTTGAGTTGAGACATTCAACGAGAACACATCAGAAGTCAGAGGAACCGGAGGAGGTATTTCGATGCCAGGCTATATTGCCATTTATCGTAACAGTACTTAGTTACTAAATGGAGTGACGACTTGCGCCACGTGGCTGCCATCAGTTGGATGATGAGAATCGAAGACTGAGCTTAGCGGATTACTTATCGAGAGGCCTATATTGTCCAGCAGTGGAATCAGGCAATAGCCTGAAATTAATGATGATGAAGCCTAGCTGAGAATGTTCTTAGAGTGAAACAATGCTGCAGCCAAATTAAAACACAGAGATCTTCCCACTTTCACTGACCGCACCATCATTCCAATTTTAGTCAGTGAATTGTGGATGATAAAGTCTAATTGCAGGAAAACATAATATCCTCAAGTCTACCTACTTAATGAGTACGAATGTTACTCAAGAGTGGCATGTGGGAGTAGGTAGATACGGATGGAGGCTCAGCACTGCTCCATCTGTGTTATGCCAAAACTGGCAAATCATAACAAGCGCGAGAGGTGACTGCCGAATGCCGACTACAAGTGTGCTTTAAGCTCGTTGTTGTGTTATGTTGATCTATAAGGACTCAATGAAATCAAGCTGTTAATTTAAGAACATAATTTAGGGGCTTACGACTTTATATTTACTGGCGTTTACCTGTACTGTTAGATATTATGTAAGGTTTATTTTTTGATTCGAATCGCGTTTTTTTTTTTTTTTATGTAATTAAATGACGTGACGAGCTAGTCGTTCACCTGATGTTAAGTGACACGGCCGCCCATAACAGTTGCAGTGTCACCCGGAACTTTAAAACAATAAAGTTTCGCGTGACACTGCACTGCGCACATCATCCTGAGACATCACCCAGTCCAGTAATCAGATTACAAGACTGAGTGATCAGATCATAAAGTCTCATTTGCCCAGTAATTTCACTAGCTACAATGCCCTTCAAACCGGAACACAGTAGTGCTGGCACACTACTGCTTGGCGGCAGAATAACTGGCAAAGCGGTGGTACCTACCTAGACGAACTTTGCAGAAAAGTCCTACCACCTAGTAGTGGTCTGTCTACCTAATTGGAAATGGATTTTAATTAAGTTTTTAGGTTCAATGAGTATATGCTAACTTACAACAAATGGATTAATGTAAACTTCTATATTTATAAGGATTTTGCGGCACTATTTATATGGGTTTGCTGGTAGGTAGGCACTTAATTGTGGCAAAAGTATTCTCATTTATTTTTATAGAATTACCCAAAAGTGCGCGGAGCTCAAAAAAATTAGCCCGAGCGAACCCACGCGTTCGACCAGAGACGTCGCCTAATTACAGAACATTAACACAATATAAATTTTAACATTACCCGCATTTACATATCGATCCATCATCTACGCTTTTTGCCCGATACACGAGCCTTTCTGGGCAGACACAACCATGCCCAGTGAATCACGTTGTTGTGGGTGCTGCCCACACCACACCGCCACACACCACAATAATTATTACAATAAACGTGATAAAAACAACGCATTTGTCCATAATAAGTGTTTAATAATCTCCAACAGAACATTATGTCCAACCAGAGCTTGTAATTTTTTGATTGCGGGTTGATTTAGACTAATTGAATAAAATGGCTGTTTCATTCGCATAATTTGTAGCTTCCATTAGACTGTTTAAGGTTAAAAGATTAATTACAAAAACCTGATTAATTAGTGAAATTAAGGGAATCAGGCGACGGAGTGTGGCCGCGTGCCGTACATGGTCGTCACACCACTTATCATCGCGGTGGGATTGCAAATTGATTGTCAGAGTTAAGTATTTTCTATAATCAAATTAATGGCAGATCTGCCTACGTTCTGGTCCAGTAATAGATCGCTGATAGCTTATTCATGTTCAACAGCCTAGAACCGCTATAATCGACTCGTATCAATCTGTTTTTTGTAACAGAAGATGTATGACAGAGCGCTAGTCCTTATACAGATAGAGGGTGCTTACTGCATAGTTGGATCTCAGTGTAGGTACAAGAAAACTTGTGAGCCAAATTATAAGCGACAAGCGTATTGCGACGCTAATAAACACGTACTGAGTAAGCCATTGCAGTTTTTTATTGTGCGGGTCAGTTTGTAACGACTGCTGAATAATACAAGCAGACCCTTAAACTCTTTGTCATAATAACTATCTTTAAAGACAAAATATTCAGTGAACGAAGTGGCGAACCGCTTACTGCGTTAGAACACTGGTGCTGAAACGTCAAAATTAGCAAAATCGAACCACCTTGTCACAATAACAAAAGAGGAAGATTATTTAATCAACAGTGAAAGTGGTGAAACTTTTACTACGCCAGAATCCTCTGGCGTTAAAATGTTGCGTGGTACTTACTTTTGATTTTGGTGGTAATGAGGCGGCCGCCGAAGATGGCGCGGACGTCAGCAGAAATGGCGATCGGCTATAAACCATAACCGGAGACAACGATATCGGAGTATGGACAATAAGTGAGGGAGGATGCGGTCACACTGACAGCGGTTTTACAAGCGAATGCCGTATTATTCTATTCGAAATAATAAGCATACACTACTTACCTAACTATTATAGAAATGCTTCCAGTAGCTAATCTAGGTATACGTAGATAGGTACCTACACTATATAATATATAGAACTATTTTATGGAACCGAAACTGATGGTTACTTGAAATTCTCATCATCATCATCATCATAATCAGCTTGAAGTTGTCCACTGCTGAACATAGGCCTCCCCCATAAAGCTCCACTTTCAGAGGCTGCTCGCCTCCTGCATCCATCGGCTCCCCGCGGCTTTCACCAGATCGTCGGTCCACCGAGTGGGGGGCCGGCCTACGCTGCGTCTTCCGGCTCGTGGTCAACAGCCTGATAGGTCCACTGCTCTACACAGACCTCCCCCACAGAGCGCCACTTTGAGCGGCTGCTTGCCTCCTGCATCTATCGGCTCCCCGCGGTTCTGACCAGGTCGTCAATCCACCTAGTGGGGGGCCGGCGTACGCTGCGTCTTCCGGTTCGTGGTCGCCACTCAAGAACCTTTCTTCCCCATCGGTTGTCAGTTCTACGAGCGATGTGGCCTACCCATTGCCACTTCAGCTTGCTAATTCTAAAAGCCATATCGGTAACTTTATTATGGTTCTCTTGCGGATCTCTATTCTCCTCATCGAAATCCTAATGCCTTCTAATCCTAATCCATACAGTTTCGATAATAGTTCTTTTGTTATAATGGTTTGCATAATATGCAATACCTACTATTATTTTTTTAACTCTTATATTCTTACTTAATTCCTCTGTAGTAGAAAATTCTACTTCAATGCTATTAAGTAGGTGGTACTTAAGTACTAATCAGATTGTTTCATTAACCCAGGCGTGATCTTATGGAAGTTCACTAATTAAGTTATTTGGTATTATATACTGTATCATTTCGTATCACAATTATTGTTGTCATCATCGCCACTACCTATTTGTCGATCAATTTACTCGCTGTAACCCGGACCACACCCCACTCCAGATTATAAGGAAATAACGACGAGGTCGCGGGCCCAAATGGGCACGCACTAAAATGTATTATATTTATTGGTTCC
The DNA here is from genome assembly GCA_910589525.2 of Ennomos quercinarius. Lineage (NCBI taxonomy): Eukaryota > Metazoa > Arthropoda > Insecta > Lepidoptera > Geometridae > Ennomos > Ennomos quercinarius. Next base: position 15,554,788 of record OU342507.1, on the reverse strand, counting down.
TGGGCCTGGAGCGCAAATATGGCGCTTTCGTCGAACGCACACGGACGCGGCGGCGGAGCGCATTGTCAGACAAATACAGAGGCAATAACTTTATGACACACTGTGGGAATTCAAGGCATTTGCATATTGCTTGTTTACTGACATTATTTTATTATTTTGGTTTCCTGAGGAACTTAATGCACAGTACCTACGAGGAGTTTACTTTCCAGGAGGATAGGCGCAGTTTAGTTTCAGCTATCCAAAGTGGGCATGAATGCAAAGAAAACAGATTATTGATAATTTTTTAGGTTTGTAAACATTGCAAACACAAGTTGTAAAGTACCTAGGTACCTATCTATTTACAACTAGCTAGTTTGCTCTATTTTGAAGGCTTTCGTTTTAGATGGGCTCGTAACTTGGCCTTGGGGCTATAGGGCCTGAATTAAAAAATTGGTAACCGCTTACCATCAGGTGGACATGAAACATGCAGATTGTTTGTCAAAAAAGGTGTGGTCGAGTGTTGAACGCACGCAAAGTGGAAAATTGCAAATCTGTAACGCCTGAAAACGAAGGTTTTCAATCAATGTGTTTTGCCAGTGATGACTTGTGGAACTGAGACATGTCTCTTACTGTTGGCCTCATATAGTAAGTTCAAAGTCGCGCAACGAGCTATGAAGAGAGCTATGCTCGGTGTTTCCCTACGAGATAAGCTCTAAGGGAGAACTAAAGTGACCGATATAGCTCTTAGAATTAGCAAGTTGAAGTGGCAATAGGCAGGCTACATCGCTCGTAGAACTGACAACCGATGGGGAAGAAAAGTTCTCGAGTGGCGACCACGAATCGGAAGACGCAGCGTATAGGCCAACCCCCCTGCACACGGTGGACCGACGATCTGGTGAAAGCCGCGGGGAGCCGATGGATGCAGGAGGCGAGCAGCCGCTCAAGGTGGCGCTCTCTGGGGGAGGCCTATGTTCAGCAGTGGACGTCTTCAGGCTATCGATGATGATGATGATGATGATAAAGTCCACGCAAACGAGAAGTTTTTACGGACTTCAGTCCAGATTTAAGGACATAGTTATGTGGCATTTCATTTTGTTAAACGGTCCAGTAAATTACCAAAACCAGAGTAAATCTCGCAATGCCCAAACCAATTTGTGAATGTTTACGAGGTGCCACGACCACGTGGACTCCATTATCCCATCACGTAGGCCGCGGGTCGTAGGCCGTCATGTCATCATTAGTGTGCACGCCGCACTACCACTGCCAAACGATGATCCCACGCTGCCCAGATCTTTGCCCAAATCAGACGGTATTGTGGCCAAATATGTGGCCTCAACAGGCTAGGTGGACTATGAGGAGTTAATTTATTTTTTTACAGTAGGTAATTATTTTTACAATATGCAGTATATTATAGTATGTATAGAATATTTCAGTAGCGAACGAGAGATAAGGTTCTCCTTGCAGCTATTTTTGAGAGCGCTATGTTTATATTAAGTACCTATATTATTTTGTTTATACCTACTTTAATTTTACGCATTTATTATTTTGGAGTAAAAATAAATATAATGTTGAGTACTTAATAAATATAAATATGATATATAAATTGAGTAATAGCGTTTAGTAGTGAGGCATTAGTAATAGATTGCAATGAGTAATATTTTTGTTTTGAAGTTTGGAAATATATTGTCATTGACGATATTATTATAACGTACTTAATACATTACATTGTATTATAAGCTACCCATATCACAAAATTAAATATGCCTATCAGTAGGTAAATGTATCCACACTCAGATATCTTCGCATTCACCCGGTTTTCATAACTGTATCAAAGAGTACCAAATTACCAATCCAATATTAATATCTATCGGTTGTCACCGGCTGTCGTATCGCATTACATCGCTTTGCACCACGGGGGTGTAGGTTCGAAGACCTGGAATCCACCACTAGTGCAACCTACAACTTTCAACTCCACCGCCCAGGTATCAAAGTTGAAAATTACTTCCTACAGAGCAATTCAACTAACCGACTCACGGCTATTGAATTTTCAATCTTATTAGTAGGAGATAAAGTTGAGAATTATTAAAACTGTACTATTTTGGAAGTAAATATGTGACAAGATGTAGGCGATTTTTGACAAGTCGATCAATAAGATACTACATCTATAATTGGTACAGTATCATATTAGGTATTCAATTGAGCATTGTTCTTTGACAAGTCTTATCTATTAAAATGGTAGAGCATGAAAAAGCTCTATATTTCAGTAACTTAAAATTGATTAAAGCAATTAAAAAAATCATCTATTCACACTCACACCTTCTCTAAAATACAAACAGCACAAAGATATTACAATCATAAATGTAGGTAGATACCTATACCATCAGCCTGAAGACAGATTATTTTGTACTATATAATTATGGTAGAATGTCAATGCCAGAAGACGTCCCCTACTGAACATCCAAGGAACATCCCAAGGAACATTTCATTCGGACCTAGGCTGTTAAAATACTTTTAAGTTTTAGAACGGTCGTAAAAAGGTCAATGGTTTGCTATCTGGTTATATCAAGTACTTCAAAATGATTAGTAAGTCCTAAAATTATTTGTTTATAATTACAACCTTAGAGCCACAGACAGGAGTTAGAATTAAGGTTATTTTGCCTTGTGTTTCAAGAGCTTATAGTCCTAGGATCCTATAGTTATCGTAGACTCCTGATAAAGTTCTGGAAAGGTTAGCGTTATGCTAATGTTAGATCTAAAGGTTACATTTTCAACTTTGATATAACGATAAAGTTATAGAATTTTGAAATTACTTATAAGTTATCTCTTCAACCTACCTTAAACCTTAATGTGAGAGCTAAAGGCATGGCCTACAAAAATATTATAAAGCTTTAGAGGCATCCTCAAAGAATGTCATCACCCTCCCCATTAGACCTACAACTAAAATAGGAACAAGGGTGTAGTTAACTAGGTTTTGGTAATATTAAGGGAATGGGCAGCAGCATTCTCTTCAGTACATTAAAATCTTCTGCGATCACCAAGCCGCCTGCTGAGCGTGGTTACCATGTTATGGCTAACCTCCTCTATGATAGGTAAGCATCCAAACTAGCGTTTTATGGTAGAGGCCTGTGTTCAGAAGTCGACATCTACCAACTGTTGATGATACAAAGTGTACCTACATTGATCATCACAACTAACTGCTCATTTAGTGGTGAGAGTAACCGTCGCCATTAACATCGCAACACTGGAAAGAGTTTTAGGAAGAACTTTATTCGAGTGCTTTCTATCAGTTAACGTTTCAAAATCAAAATGTTCAAGTTGATTACGTAGACACTTAGGTATATTGCGCGTTCAAACCCCTTTGTGATTCAAATTTTTCCTTTACAAAAGAATCTAGATACTTTTAAGCGTTCACATTGGTACCAAATCGTAAATTTTGTTCAATTGTCTAGCTAGGATTTGATTTGACCATGAGCTTCGTAGCTCCTGAACCCTCGTAGCCACATGAATCCCTTAATTAATGCCTACATCACTAAGTAAAATAGAGAGAATATTGCAGACTGGATCATCCTTAGGTAGCATCAGGTGATAAAATAAAAATGCCATCATTATCAGCTTGAAGATGTCCACTGCTAACATAACCTTCCTCACAGAGCGCCACTTTGAGCGGCTGCCATAGATGTTCTTATAACAACCGGGACCGACGGTGTAACGTGCTCTCCGAGGCACGGAGCAATGGCGTCAAAAACTGCACATAACTTACTAGATAAGTAAGTCATTGGTGTAGGGACTGCATGGCCGAAGATCAAACTTGGTGCAGTAAGATTCAACCGCTCCCCACCATCACTCTGCATCATGGCTCTATATTTGGTAGAGATAATAATTAGCATTAAAAGTTCTTGCTATGTTCCCTACCGTTCACGGTGACAGTGTCTATGTAATGTCGAGTAGTCGCCCACAGACACAGTCCCACACGAGGGCCGCTCGCACCAGCTGGCCCCACTCTACCGCGCGCTCGTCGGATGCCCTGCTATACGCTCACCTTAGGTACTCTCACTCGACGTACCTATTACGATACTATTATTACTATCTCTTAGTCTCATCCGAGAACGAGATGTCGTCATCGAAGTACATTGCTAGTAATGTATGTATCGCCGAAGTACCAGACATACATTACTAGCAATGTACTTCGATGACGACATCTCGTTCGGGTGACGGCTCGGTGACGGTGCGGTGGACAAGCGGCGTAAGGGTGCGGTTTTTAATCCGTAGTTAGTCTGTATCTGTGTTTTAGTTTGTTGCTTTTTCATAGTAGGTACCTTCCCCCTAATAGTTTTGTCACGCATAACACGGCAGTACCGATCTGGATGATATTTGGTATAGCAAGTTTGAAAATCTCGACCTAGGGACATTACTGAGCTACTTCTATAATACGAATCTCATATAGCCTTATATATATTGTACTTACGGTTCTAATAAATAATATAATAATCTGCGCTTGCACCAAAACTGGAGGTCTAGGAAAGATCTCTTTCCCAACCGATAACCCCAAATGTGTGGGAATGACATTACCTGCGGAAAAGCGACATTCAGAGGTAATGTCATTCCCATACATTTTGGAGTTAACGCTAATGGAAAGGGATCTTTGCTAGACCCCCTGCGTCGCTAGCTAAAGTGCAAAGGCTGGTCTATATTCAGTAGTTAACTCGTACCTGTCAGTTGTTTGTCCTTTCACTAGTGAGTGGGCGTGCCGCGTGCCCAATCCACACCTCCGCGGGCTTCACTCGATAAACACACAGCGTTTCATAATATTTGCGGAGATATCACTGACAAACCACTTCATTTTGGTACACGATGTCAGCTTATGTAAATAATACTGAAATAAAATCCAACAATTTATTGCTAATATAGGCTAATTTTATCACTTTTCATCATCATCACCAGCCTGAAGACGTCTTCTGCTGAACATAGTGCCAATTTGACGGGCTGCTTTCCTCTTGCATCCAACGGCTCTCGGTGGTTTAGGTCATCGTTCCTCCTAGTACAAGCTACGCTGGTTCGTGGGAAAATGATGAAAATGGATTCCGGTTTCAAATTTTAAATAATATAGGTAGGTAGCTTAAATTTATAGCTTTACAAACGAGTCTAGTGTCTACTCTACTTTTTTGTTTGGGTGAGGAAAATGCCCACGCTGTCCCCTGCCAACACGGGGGTGAAAGCAAGGGATATGTGGGACTCGAACCCACTAAAAACCTCCCCATGAGCAGTCTACTGCCGTGGTGGGGCGAGGTGGGGTCGCGTTCGCAGTCGAACCATCCCGCCCCGGAGAACATACGCCTCCTACAACATAATTATATTCTAGCGTAAACAAATTATGATTTATGATATAATACGTTCTAGGTCTGTATGTTGACAAAACTTATAGTAATATAGATAGCTATTTTTTTTTAATAGTAACTTGCTTTTTAGCTTAAAATTGGACGCCTCTATAAGTTGTTCTTTTGGTTCCAAGTCCACGTGAGATGAAGATATCCTCCCTAATTTCATACTAAGCAGTGTGCTTAGTGTACTTACTGGGGTGACATGTTTTTACTGTTATTTTAACATAAAAACTGAACCCGGTTTGAAGCAATTTTCATCTATAGATAAATCACTTCTAATTAAAAAAACACCGTATCGTTCGGATTTAAATGATAGAGTCCTGAGTTACAAAACATATTAAAATATGCAATGGGTAGGTAATTCGTTCCTTTTTTTATTGGTTGAAAATTATTGTAGGTAGGACGACAACGATGACGTCGTACTTAGGGTGGGATTTTTGATCCATAGTTAAGGTAACCAATGGTTAAAAATGCTAACCAATTTTGACCATTGGTTAGAATTTGTTAGCATTTTTAACCCTTGGTTACCTTAACTACGGATTAAAAACCCAGTAAACATACCTTATTTATATCTACTCGATAGGAACTGCATAAACTGCATTATGTTTTACGTGTTTATATGATTAAATGTCCGCTAACATCGCCTCGACAACCGTGCGCCGCCCACGTCGGACCGATAAAGTAATTATACCAACTGCTTTACATAAATAGCAAATACGTATAAAACGGTTCCTATTGATTATATTAAAATATTTAAGTAACTAAATGATGACAATACACTGTATAAATAAATACCTTATCAATGGTGTTCTAAAAAATTAAATTTTGAAAGGAAATACATTTATTCACAAAAAATTAACAAATAAGTTTTATTTAGTTAGGCAATAATTATTTATAATAAGCCTCTGTGGTGTGGTGGTTGTGTAGGTCGGCTCATAACCCGGAGGCGGCGGATTCGATTCTCGCGACAGAACAAGTATTTGTGCACGTGAAAAAACGTGAAAAAGGTTTAAAAATTATTATTTTATTATTATTATTATTTTATTACGTCAAAAATACCTACATATATGCTAACCTAAGTATATCCGATAACCAGGAAGTCCAGAGGTAGAGTAGTATCCCGGGGTTTGAATCTGAAAGAAGAGAAAACCAAGGGCTCCATAATTAGTCCCATCCAATATCCATCATTCTATCCTTTTTTAGATCTTAGGCTTACAATTTTTACAGTGGTATTCATAGTCAACGGGTGAACAAACCCCCAAAATCCATCATTCAACTTTCACGTAGAGTTTAAATGTTGAATCGTTCTTCTTACACTTTCATAAACAATCGCTGGAGAGACCCCTAACTGAATGGCAGTTCAACACATATTTTTTCTCTAATCTGTGCATTTCAATCATGTTGTCTATGAAAACTTTCTCGGGTGTCATCATTTTGACATGATTTTGACGCGGCTTTTGAATTTTGATAGATAATATAACGCGGGAACGGGCCTCTCGTAACCATGGTCCAAGGTGGGACGATCGGTTGCCATGGTTACGAGAGGCCCGTTCCCGCGTTATATCCATAATTTAATTCACTTTCATTATCTTACACTATAATTATTATTTATAGAAAAGTTAAGACGATAAAAAAAAACTTTATTAGTTCACACAGGTTGTAAGGGGGGTACATCAACTTGTAGTGTAGTAAAAAAAATTGGTTTGTATAATGTTAAAGTTATTGTGTATTTACATTACGAATATATCGCTTCGGCACTGATATAATTCGCATTTCATTCAAGCCTCCATCGGCCATTCATCATTTATGAGAACCAAGTCACCATCTACTTCCATATTTATGAAAATCACAACACAACACTCAAACAATAATAAAAAATAGCACGTTAGCACGTTATCAAAGCAAGGGGACCGTTTGGTTGACGAAATTCGGACAATCAGCATCCAGCCCCTGACAATGTCAAATTAGGGGCTACTTTTGTTTATGAAATGCATAAAACTAGAATTCGCTACACAGCGCCTGAATCATCCCCTAGAGGAGCCCCCAACTTGACTATGAATTCCAGTGTTAGTCATTTCAAGTTTTGACTTGCCCTAGTTTTTCCAAAGTTTCAGGAAAACAAAGGAAATTCTTTTAGTGATCTATTTGTTAGCGTTTGACAAAGCTTTATTGCTGTCATTGTGATGCAGCTTTATATTGATAAGACCTATATTATGCCTGATCTTAAGAACAACTGATTTTTATAGCTTCAATAATATCTTAAAAATGTGTGAGGTACTATAAAGTATTAAATATCAATACCGCGTACATTTAGTTACCTAGTTGTAATATTATCTTTCAGTAGCGGAAGAATAGTTATTTAGTATTTTGTTTCTCTCTATCAAAGAAATAGGCAAAAATAAAATAAGAAAAAACACTCAGTCAGCTATTCCACTGTTATATATGCTAAGGAGGATAGGTCTATTCTAACCATAACCAGTATACGTTGTACCAAAAAATATCGCCTAATCTAGTGCAATGCTCTTTCGTCATGCTACAATATATTATGTCAAACAAACACATCACCGAGAGGAACAGTAGGTTAGGTACCTAAATAGATTGATTGTTTCACGAGATATTGCGGCGACGCTCCGCGTGTGCTCTCTAAATAAATCTGTATTTTTAGGAGTCCGCGGTCCACTCGCTATTATTCGTCTTATAAACAACTACTCGGAAACATTGGTTTTAGAAAGTTATCCAATTTATATTTTAGTGTTTCGTGGAAAAGGATATGGAAGTACTTACTATCAAATGCCGTTGCGGCTGATCGCAGTATGAACTTTATATTTTTGTTGTAACATCTGTTTTATGACCTGTGTATCACAAAATAAATGATTTGATTTGATTTGATTTGATTTGATCGAATCAATCAATCAATATTTATTTAATTCAGACAAAGATCATTCAGTTTTTTCAGTATTTGCCACATTTTATATTTCAGAAAATATGTGCAATGTGCGTTCAAGCGTACTGGTCATGCTTCAATCAAATATTCTACCGAAATAAGGCATACACGCTATTTATGCCTTATTTTGACGGTGCCGTGTTCGAGCGCTGATCGTGGATCTACCCTATATTTCATCGTTGTGGTCATGTATTAAAACAAAAGCACAAGCGCATATACATAGCGCGAGCGAAGCAAGCGCAAATTTTTTTCTGTATTTGCCACATTTTATATTTCAGAAAATACGTGCAACATACGTTCAAGCGTCCTAGTCATGTGTTAAAATAAAGCATAAATATTAATAGTGCGAGCGAAGCGAAGTGAAGAAAAAATTCGTTATTTTGCCATCTTGTACTTCAAACAATACGTATAGTATGGCCACTTAAGCAATTGATTCCACAGTGTGCACTTTAATTAAGTGCAAAACTTACATTGAAGCTTTTTTCTCCCATGTCTCATGTCATGTGTCATGTAGATATTCTGGAGCAGCCTCGAACGAACTAAGCAAAAAGTGGCTAAAGTTGTAATGTAACTCTAACTCGGTTGTCTCAATAAAGCACGAACGGAGTGCTAAAGATAAATACAATTCAGCAACTTTATAACCTATCAATCAAATAAAAAGAAGCACCTTTAAATTTTATTTGCTTAAATTAATTAAAATCATTTTTTAGTAATTTTAGTCCCACTCTAAACTATCAACTCTACCTACAACTACCTACTCTCATCATCAAAATTATCTCAGCACAAGCGAAACAAGCGCGAAAAATTACGACTTTTATTTGCGCTCCTTGCACAACTGGGTAGAAACCTGACAGTTTTCGTTATATACCCATAAAAAATATTACCCGTAGAGGCAACGCTGCCGACTTGGCTGACTATATAAACAACCTAAGTGTGCCCAGTGCATCTCAAAAGGGCCATCAAAATTTAATTTTTCATCTTGGTTACATATTGTTTTTCACCTTTTTTATAACTTCTTTCGACAACGGTATGTAGGCATTTGAAATCCAGGGGGGGGGGGGACAGCAGCTGCCCCCCACTGCCCCTGGGTACGCCCATGCATGGTTTTATTAAAATATCTAGGTAGGTAATTACCTATTACTCTACCTAATTATATTCAGTATAAATTCACTATTTATCTTCCTCCCAATAGCATGTTCCTTAACTCCGCGAGTGTAATAAAGTATCTACTTACACAACTTGTACTATATAGTTATAACTAATTAATATTTACTAATTTTCTAGTAGTTATTATAATGCACCTTTGCGCCGACGCATCGCTGTCATTTTTTATAGGCATACTTATTATTGATAGGTATTAAATTATTATTATAGATTTCTGTACTTGTATGTAGGTATTTATTTCCATGTCTGGTGTACAAATTGTACATTAAAGAATTTTGTATTGAATTGTATTGTAAAAACACATTTTTATTTGTAGGTAAAAATATAAATTTAAAGTTAAATATTATATATAGGTAAGTAGTTTTGTCCTCGACAGTCTCTATAATTTAGGTGTAGGTACTTATACCTAAATTATTATGTATCCTTATGAAGTTGTGACCTTATCGGGTAGGTATTAATATAGTATGATGTAATTGTATCCAAACTAATAATTAATTAAGTTAGGTAATTATATCTACTTGTTACTTACCCGTCGTAGGTAATAGAATAATAATAAGCAGCATGTAGGTACCTATGTTTATAAGTGACAATATTATGACTAACGTAACGACGAAGAATAATACGACGTAAATTGAATATAATACATACTTTTATAATTAAAACCACAATAATTCATATGAAAATAAAGCTACTGCTAATACAGTTTTGATTGAGACCACGACCATGATTTTGAGAAAGTAATATAATAATAGCAGCTACCTATTTGGTATAGATTATTCAAAATATGACACAATTTATTGAAAACATTGTGAAACCACTTTATAGTTCTTATATACCTAATATTTATAATAATAGATAATGAATCTGAGTGACAGAGCGCAATTCGAACCAAACACTTACACAGTACATTCGCTAAATGCAAGTCGTTTAATTGGTGCCATATATGGCACCGCCCGACGTTCGCACGGTTGTGTTCTCTGTGAAAAGCTCCCGGAAAATTATTTATAATGACAATTTGCGCGGCGAAATCTTGCCACAAAACATCAGAAAAGCAGCATAAGAGTTCTGGTGTGACATTCCACTGGTAAGCTATTAAACTTCTTTATTTATCTTCTATAAGTAGGTACTTATTCTAAGACCAAGCCTTTTGACTCACAAGTCGACCTTTATAATGCGAACGGCTTATATCTTAGCGTAGCGTTACATACTCTTTGGGCTTAGGAGTAGAACTCTTTATCAGCGATTATGTTTCCGATTACTTAGCTATAATCTGGATGTTTTCAAGAGGAGAGTGATCAGGGTTCTTATAGGCGAGCGTGGTACATCCTACCCCACATTCTCAGTTAACATCAGGAGAAATGCACTCAAACGCAAGCCAATCTAGTAAAAAAAACAGCTCTATTTAAGTAGGTGCCAATCAAATGGTCCCGTGGGGACCGGGAGCTCATCACGTTTTTCAAAGTTTGTCAGAGCGCCTGGTTGATGCGTCGCGTGACAATAATGCTGCCACTTATTTGGCTCAACGAATCAGCATTGCAATTCAACGAAGCAATGGGTATCTAGCCAGTGCTAAAGATCTACTATGAACCTACTCAAACATTTAATGTTCTATGATTGTTGTATTCGATGGGGCTCGAGTGGTGATCACGAACCGAAAGACGCAGCGTAGGCCGGCCCCCCACTAGGTCACCGACGATCTGGTGAAGACCGCGGGGAGCCGATGGATGCAGGAGGCGAGCAGCCGCTCAAGGTGGCGCTCTGTGGGGGAGGCCTATGTTCAGCAGTGGACGTCTTTAGGCTGTTGATGATGAAATTCTACGTAGGTATTTATTGTATTTGCGGATATTTTTACAAATTAGGTTTAGTGCTCTAGACACTCCAGGAATTACCTAGGTATGTATTTTTGCGTAAACGTGACTCAAAATGGGTCAGTGGCGTGAGATCATCCATCCGTGTTCGCAAGCAGTGTGTCGGGTCCCCGGTGTGCCATATACGGCAGGCGAGTGACCGGAGTGTGCAGTCAGGTAATGCATCCCCTCGGGGCGGCTGATCGACTCTCGGCCGCAGCTCGCAGGGCAACGGAAGCGCTGAAATTAGCAGCGCGCGCATCGCCCGGCGCGCTCCGAAACTAAATACCCAAAACCGTCTGTGATCGCGCGCGCGCATGCCAAATACGGCACGAATCTCGGGTTTCGCGAGCGCGCGCGCGTCTCTGGCACACCACCAGAGCCACTGCAAAAACGCCCTCTGTTCCCGTCTAAAAACACGTAAAAACATTTTTATTTCTGTTGCGAGCGGCCTCTAAATTTAGGCCGTATGGAAACCGAAAGTAATACGAGCGATTTTGGTTGGGGCCGCGTTGTCTGTATTTAGATTAGAGCGGCGCGGGCGCAGCGACGGCGACTCGGCGACGCGCGCGACCTCCGCACTGCGCTGATAACTGCAGTGCGCCACGCCGCGGGACCACGCTAGTGTGCGCAGTGATACGGTGATACGCACGCGTGTGATAACAATATCAATGACAAGTTTCGTGATTACAGTGCAACACTCATAAACGGATTTGGATGTCACAGATGCTGCCCGAAGGAGGAGGTGATTATCTTCTCATATTTACCTGTGCTCCTTCTGCGTTCCCAAATATGTAAAATATTTAACGGTTACCTACCTACTAATGCGACAATAACCGCCGTTCATATTGATAAATGAATTATTTATGTACTTTACCAATTTATTTGGATATAATTCTACCAAACTATTCTTTGAAAAATAGATATTATTTTTTTGTCTAATTCTATAACATCCATAAACACCTATAATTATAACAAGTAACAGCATTTGTTTGGTTTGATAAGACTGATTTGTGATGAAACGAGTGTTTATCTAACTAGGCACCTCCCTTGTCGGCTCCGCAACGAGACGTTATCACTGCTGCTACCTACCTACTATCTCTATCATACCGTGTGTTATTGATTCCGTTGTTATAGGTACGTATAAGAATTCATTTCATTAAATAGGTGTTATGAAATAAGTAGAATGAATAACTCTTCACATCTGTGTGAAAAATACTTGTTGTTATTTTCTGGTTTATAGTAGTAAATAGTGCGACTAATTAGTCAAAATGAAATAAATCATATTATTATGATGTTCCACCAGTTTGTTTTATGGGCAGATTAATTTATGATTAATATTCTGCTTTAAATATAATGTCGTCAATCTGTTTGTAGGTACAAAATACTCACTTAAGTAATCATTTTTAATTATTTATAGGTACTTAATAATTTTATAAGGCATTTATAATAATTATATTTGGCAGAATGCTTAACGACTTTTTGTTATATTTATATTAAAAACAACATTTACCTACTACAAACTATACTGTACTTATTATGTATGTGTGGTGTGCGTATTTAAACCATAATTTCACCCCGCAAGTGACTACGACTCCAGAATTATTTAAATATCCACCGAAGCACATAATTATTTCCTTTTATAACCTTTTTCCTCTGCAATTTAAATGGCATTCACCAGTTCTGTGTAATTCTAACAATAATGTGTGTCATGTTTGCTCGTCTCATCAATAAGTTTGCTTGCAGCACAGCAAGAAAGCCTGCCCGATTGCCCTTAAAAGGAAAGTGTCAAATTGTATTTTGACTTGATTGGTAGTCACAAGCTCACAGCTAGACGCACACGCAATCACGCGCGACAACGACTTTTTCGCTCACGATAACTTCCCTTTAGAATGGTTTTACACCTATAAAATATCGAGACTTTGACTTGAGACTTTGAATAAGATTTTGACGGTAATTGTTGTAATTTTCAAGCTCTGGCAAAAGAATTTCACATCAATAAATAGATTTTTCAAAATATCATTGTGACTTTCTTTTCTCAAACACGCTGTGTGCTCACGCTTTCGCACGCGAAAATCCGTGTGTATATTACCAAATGAAACGGTTGTGATTACTCAGAAACCGTTGTTTAAGCAAACAGCAATCGAGGCGCTTTCTGTTATCACCAGCGTTTATGGACAGATCGAGGTGACGTTATTTTGGGAGCTCATTTGCGTGTTTCTCACAATCTCTACTAACAAGGAGTCAGCAAACATGGCACACTTTACAAAATAACTCTTTACATTACTCGGTGAATCTTAAGTCTCAAAACAATAGCAGGGCTTCAAATAATACCTACAGAAGAAAAAACTAGGGCCTGTCTCCACTAAAGTTTGACAGCCATTAAGTTCGCACTTAGGGTTGTTCCTGTTGTCCCGTGCACGTTTTCGGCCCCATAGAGCACTACGGGATTTTTTCCCCTCTTGGGCCCCACTAATATATTAAAGACATTGTGTCTCTAGGTCCTACTCTAGGATGTACCCAAATGCGTTGCTGTACTTGCCTAGGTACCTACGTCATAAAGGGATTTCGGGAGCTGTCAATTTATTAGTGAAGACGAGCATAAGTCTACTTAGGGTGGGGTTTTATAATCCGTAGTTAAGGTAACCAATGGTTAAAAATGCTAACAAATTCTAACCGATGGTCAACATTTGTTAGAGATTAACAAATATGGAACAAAAAACCCACCGTCAATTAAACAACACCCCACCACAACAAGCGGTATACAAGCCGCCCGTTGTATGCAGCAAGAACCGTCCTCCATTCATCTTTTAGCCAGTAGTCAAAGCTGCATTTGCATTACCCATAATTATCTGCCCTAATCGTAGAGACAATAATACTCAATACGTATTATTAGATGGAGAATGTATGATAATATCTATAATTTCAATTAACCGTACCAAAACGACACGACTAACAAGCATTAATCGGCACTTACTAACAGTTTAATCTCTTAACCCAAGTAGGTACTCTTGAAAGCCCTTTACCACTTAAGATCCGTTTAACGTCATTATTACAGCTATAACCTATTAGCACACTCGTAAAAGCTGTTAAGTTAATAGAAACTCATCGGTAGCCATAAACACATTAGATTCAGCACAACTGTTATGTAAAGTAAATTCCAAAAAGGTTTGTTTAGATTTTGGAACAAGAAGCGCATTATGGCGTTTATCTCCTACGCCCGGTTATATGATTCACGGCGATACATTCTGCTCACTGTAGGCCAAATAAGGCAGCTATTAACATTCCCTTTCTGTAGATCGTTTATCTTAAATGAATAGTTGGCGACCCTACCCGGAGCCTACACTCGGAGTTTTGGGAAGCGATCGATATAATATTCTCCATTTACAAATTATAGGTCGTTAAAATCCCTAATTTGTTGACAATACACGTCATTTTCGGTGCTTATTAAGTTATCGTCTTATTTGGTTCAGTGCCAATATGGAATTGAAGTGATTAGCAAAAATGGAACTTGTTTATTGCGTTAATTTTTATAGGTTGTGGGTAATCCTTTGTTTATGTTTTTTTTCTCACTTCCTAATTATTACTTTCTCACCAAAATATAAGACAATTAACTATGGGAAGCGATAGAGTAGGTGACCTACCAAATTAACGTGTGATTCTATATGGCTGTTTCGTGTTCACTTTATTGGTGTAAAATAACTGATGACGATACTTATATGGAGATCAAAAATTTGGAATAAATTTAATGATGTAGGAAATAAAGTAGGAATATATTGTAAGATCCGCAATAGAACCAAAGTCACCAATAATAGGTAGTTCTTAAAGTTAGGAAGTTGAAGTGGCAGAGGGCAAGCCACATCGCTCATAGAACTGACAACCGATGGGTTCTCAAGTGGAGACCACGAACCGGGAAACGCAGCGTACCTATATACCTAGGCCTCTCACTAGATGGACCGACGCGACGATCT
The DNA here is from genome assembly GCA_910589525.2 of Ennomos quercinarius. Lineage (NCBI taxonomy): Eukaryota > Metazoa > Arthropoda > Insecta > Lepidoptera > Geometridae > Ennomos > Ennomos quercinarius. The sequence goes on along the minus strand of OU342507.1, from coordinate 15,539,505 downwards.
GTCAGAACCGCGGGGAGCCGATGGACGCAGAAGGCAAGCAGCCGCTCAAAGTGGCACTCTATATGGGGGAGGCCTATGTTCAACAGTGGACGTCTTCAGGCTGTTGATGATAATATTGTATAAGGCATAGTATTTTGGTAGGTAAATAAACTACCAAAAGACTAACAATTATAAATAACCTAAACTAAAAAAAAAAAACTACTTCATGGACCCAAAACCGAGTCCACCTTGGGAGAGGCCATGCCCAGCAGTTGGCTCACAGGCTGATGGTCAGTGTATGGACATTAGACAACCACAAAATATTTTTCATAATAGTTTTAAAACAGGAAAAACAGTCAAGGTAAAAATTCGTCGCATGATGTACCCATCGATTTGTATATGTCACACTGGTAGGTATGCAGACAAATTGGTATTTTTATTTATAAAATACTGAAAAGATGTTCAAACGACCTTCTTCACTACGAAAAACGCTCTTTTGTTTTAGCTACTTATGTAGGTATGTATGTACCAGCCTTCTGAATCTGGCGTTTTAAAAATATTGATAAATATTGATTGTTTAATTAGATCTCTATTAATAAAACTGTTCCATTTATGTTCAGTTCAACCATTTTATCGTTAATTTGAAATAGTTCAAAATATTAGTGCCTAAAGTAGGTAACTTCATATTTTTGGAACTAATAAGAGGCGTTTCGTAGTTTCATCCATAATTTACTGTGTTCCCCGCAGGAATTAGTTATGCGGAATAAAAAGTAGGTAGGTGTAGATATACAAATTATGTTGATAAATTGGCATAGAAGGTACATACACACTTATACCTACCTGGTAAGTACTAGTATCGTTATGTAGTGTCGTCAACAATCTAGGCGCAAAATTTCAAGAATTACGGCCACACAATTAAACAAAATAAACCAACTCGAAGAGCTGTTTAACTTTTATATTATGTATATATGATGTGTATTATAAGGATAGCCCTATCGTATATTTAAAGTGCCATACCCCCGATTGCTTCGTTTACTTTTGACATCCAGCTACCATAAGGTCATAAGTGCTTTCTCCCAAATACAGATTATACAGAGCTACCTCTAATCACCCATTAGCCCAGTTCCCGGCAGCGCACACATGTGACGTCACGCGACCCGCTGGACGCGCGCCAAGCGCCGACGCGACGCGCGATGGGAGACGCTGGACGTAACGAGAAAGGCGTATGCGCAGCTTGTACCTAATAGTAATTAGTCAATTACCTATTGAAATAATACAATATTTTTATAAGTAGTTACCCATAGGAACACCATGGCAAACCTAAATAATATACCTTGGGTGTATCGATATTCAGTATTTCAAGCAAAATAAGTTACGATAAGATTACTGGGTGTGATTGAATTCATTAGCATCCTTTGAAACTAGCGGTAGGTAGGGTAGGTAGTAGGTACCTACCTTAGAGTACCTATATATAAGCAAGGTACCTATACTCCTGATACCGATTACGCGTGGGGACCCTCATGAAATCAAACGTATCGACTTGTTATTGATCAAATTGAAAAGTAATTATAATAAGTTAGGTAGGTACTCCAAAAAATGGGATTACTTAATCAACTTCTACAGTACCGACATAAATAAAATAAAATATTTAAGTATTGTTTTAATTATTACATAGGTACTTACAAGTTACCAAGATCATTCGTGCCAACAACGTTAGACGCCGGCAATTTTCAGTTTAAAAAAAAATGGATACATTATTATTTGCACTCTTTAACTACTCTTAAAAATCCATCAATAACTGAATGTACAATTTGTACTTAATTTGCGGTAATGAATTTAATAAAAGAAAAATTTATTTATAGGTGGCCTAAAATATAAATGAAATGAAATTAATTAAAAATATTAACAAGTCATAAATAACAATAATAATAAAATGATCATTAAATTACAATTTAATTACTACATCATACATTACAAATATAACAGACATAAACTTATGACTTATGACTGGCCCGATAGCTCAGTTGGTAGTAGCTCTGCCTTCTGAACTGTAGGCTGTGGGTTCGATTCCTACCCAGGACAAACATTTGTGATGAACATAGGTGTTTGTTCTGTGTCTGGGTGTTATATTGTATTCTATGTATTGTATTTACAAACAAAAAGTATCTAAGTATTGTATCAGTTATCTGGTTCCCATAGTACAAGCTATGCTTAGTTTGGGGCTAGATGGCGCTGTGTGAAATGTCCACACATATTTATTTATTTATTTATTTAATTAGAACAAATACACATTTATTAACTATGACTATTAAATACTATGTCAACGGTAATGTATTATTCAAATAACCCGCCCCTCACTGTCCGCGGTGCAAAGGTGCTCACTACACTGGCAGCATTACCACGCTGGATGGCAATGGCCAACCTTTGCACCAGGAACGAGCCGGAGCGGGAGTCACCACCTTTGTCCCGAATCCTGCGGCCCAATTCAGCAACCAAACTCTTGGCTTCAGCGCCCCAACTGTCCATAGTCTCTACGGCAATGGGCACGAAGTAATAATGCGGCTCCATTGTCGCGTACTTTAGCCACTTTTTATTTAATTGCATCCTGTATAATTAAGTAGGTTAACTGTTACCAGATATTTAATCCTATGGTTTTACCATTGGATTAAACATCTATACTCACCCACTCAGGCCGCCCCCCCACTCGGTGGACCGACGACCTGGTGAAAGCCGCGGGGAGCCGATGGATGCAGGAGGCGAGCAGCCGCTCAAGGTGGCGTGCTCTGGGGGAGGCCTATGTTCAGCAGTGGACGTCTTCAGGCTGTTAATGATGATTAATGACTCACCCACTAATTAAGTATACCTACTTATAAACTAGTTCCTATGTGCGTACCTAATTATTTTTACCTACTTCCGAACTTACGGTATCAAATGAAGACTAAATACACACTTTTATTTGCAAACCAAAAACAATGACCGAAAAATTGCGTACTTCGACCAAAGGTGATAAAACTCATATATCATGTTATATTTATAACCATGAGCGTGTGACCACTCGTCTGTCGCATCGTACCTGCCATATAAGGCAAAAAGATGATCAGTACTAATCCTACGTACCTACCTAGTAATTATTATGCGTTTATTATTTTGTGCCAGTGTGTGTTGGTGGACAGTAATAGATCTTTTATTGTTTATAGAAACGGTACTATTTATGAGGGCGTGCGGTTTAATGGGAAATTCTGTGATGTGATTGTTTTTTTTTGGACTATTTACACTCTACGATGTTTTAGTGTTATCGTGGTAGGTTTTTTTATGAGTGACGAGCTAGTTGTTCACCTGATGTTAAGCGACACGGACGCCCATGCATGACAGTTGCAGTGTCACTCGGAACTTTAAAATAATAAAGTTTCACGTGGTACTTGCGCACGTCATCCTGAGACATCACACAGTCTAATAACCACATTACTACACCGTGAAATCAGGTCATAAAGTCTCATTTGCCCAGTAATTTCACTAGCTACAATGCCCTTCAAATCAGAACACAGTAGTGCTTGCACACTACTGCTTGGCGGCAGAATAACTGGCAAAGCGGTGGTACCTACCTAGACGAACTTTGCAGAATTCCTAGACCACCTAGTAGGTGATAGGTATTTTAATTTAATTTATCTTCCTACTTATAAAAGAAAGACGGTGGGCGGGCAGTAAAATGGGCAGTATTAAGGTATGGTTATTTACATAGTAGGTGCTATATATCTATTCTGTGGTATGGTAAACATATTGGTATTGATTTTAATGCAATGCAAAATTCTAAGCTAAATAACAAATCTAAAAATGTTGCTGTCTCTTTCTTAGAAGGTGGAAGTGACGAGGCCGCAATAGTTGTAGGGTTTATTTCTTCTAACAACAGATTTTTATAAGTTCTGTGATCTTATTTATAAAGCGCAAATATAATAATTTCGGTTTGGTTATACATAACAGTTTCATCCAAGGCGATACATAAACATAGTTATTTAATAAATAAATGATTATCTAGTGAAAGCCTCGGGGAGCCGATGGATGCAGGAGGCGAGCAGCGGCTCAAAGTGGCGCGCTCTGGGGGAGGCCTATGTTCAGCAGTGGACGTCTTCAGGCTGACGATGATGATGATTACATGCTCTATTTTGGCCAAAACACGTTCCTAAAATAAATTTATTTGCTATATTTACTATAATATACCTTTTCAGATCATAATATTAAAATATTACCTACTTAGACTTGCTTTATTTTAATTTTGTTTTCTATTCTGTCTTGTATTTTTTGCAGACTGCTTTTTTAGATTTTTTTAACGTTATTTATTTTATCGAATACGACGATATGTACGGAAACTGAAACAGTAAAGGGAAAGAAAAAATAATTACTTATCGCAATATTTCAGTTTTTATTATTCAGCAATATTACTCCAAATTTTGAAGGATGTCAATAAAAAAAGCGTGTTATTTTATTGGGTAGGTACCTACGTTCAATATTTAGTAAAGCTATAGTTAAGTTGTTGCAAATATTGAAGATCATTATCATAACAACACTTTCACACACACAATTTCTAGTGATGTAATGTTCCGCATTCAAACTGTCATTGTTGGTCTTGTACACCACAGCTCTGCTATGTGTTCACCACTGTGATAATTATGTTTGGCTTGGTTTTCAATCGAATCCACAACCTACAAGTTCCACTCCGATTCCCAACTCATCGAAAACGTTTCGATTCGAAATCATCACTCATCACTCTCCGTCTTCTTCACCCTGTAAGTAGATGAAGGAGACGGAGAGCGTAAGGCTTAATTCAGACAGAGCAGCAAAATGCTCGAGCAGTTTTTAAGTGCTGTATGAATATCAACCTTAATCTATTTAGACAAAGCTGAAAATGGTATGCAACATTAAAATAGGTAAGATTTTAATGTTGCATACTGTTTTCAGCTTTGTCTAAATGGAATAAGGTTTATATTCCAATAGCACTTAAAAACTGCTCGTGCATTTTGCCGCTCTATGTGAATTGACCCTAAATTTTGAATCGAAGCTTTTTCTATGGGTTAGGAAGGCAGCTATATATTACCAACTACGCTACGAGGCAAGTCAAAAGTATTATCCCATTTACCTATTAGCTGCCGATGAGTGGAGCACACTCACCCGTCAATACGTATGACATCAAGAGAGTTCCGATCGGCGATAAGATGTTGTGAATTTGGTTGGAACCGAGCCAAGCTACGACTTCGATAATGGGTTCTCACGGAGTCCGTAAGGTTCGCGCGATTTGTCTTCGCATTCCGTTCGAAGTAGGTAAGGTCGATGTAGTAATGAATGACCTGTCGCCAGCTGCCACATATAGTTTTCTGCCCCACCTGAACGAAATCCTCATGTTTTCGTTGACTATTATTATTATTTCAGTCAGTACCTAAGGACACTCCGATTTAACATTACTGCATTCTATTTTCACATTCGGGTGATTCAATCCTGAAATCCACTTGAGAGTGCGTAGTGCGTAACTATACCCAAGCCTGGGGCAGGTCCAGGTGTTGCGAAATGGTGCGTTATTCGTGCGCGCGCGCCTTTCGCGGACGGCGAGTATTTCGGGCCGGCCCGGTCGGGTTACACGCGGGATGAGCGGATGAGCTGGTTTCCAGCCCATAAAACATCCCATACTGTCCACATTGTATACCTATACTTATTCGTAACTGAGAAATCATTCGTTATTTAATAACAAACATTATTTAATAACAACATAGCTAAATGATGCAGCTTATGGTAAAATTAATTGAAAATAGCAAGATGTCGGTAGTTATAGAACATTTTATGAGCATTTTAGTGGAGGGTATACTCTCCTTGACTCTTCCTAAGGTGTGCGTGTAGTTTCACAGATTTGGTTCACTTAGGCCAGATTCCGTTAATAAAAAAAATAAATATTACGAAAACGAAATTCTTTCTACGTCAGATTCCATTTTTATTAGGCTGGAGCGGTCTAAACGTGTAACACCTAGGCCATATAACACTTAAAAACCGTGAAAAACAATGTAGTATCATGTTTTTCAAGACTTTATAGACAATGAAGGATGTTCACGCATTTTGATTTTTAACACTCCACCTATTCTCTATTGAAAATGAAAAACACGAGTGTAAAAAACATTCGACACGTCAATTTGTTCCCAAGATACGGAATTTCAAACGCGAGGCGCGTTATTCTCGCGGTCACAATATTATGTAGTATGATTTTTTTTACTGGGACAATTATCCTAAGGTTTAGTTAGTCAAGTATATTTTCGCAGCCTAAAAGATGCGTTCACGTTATACAACATTACTTATAAACAAGGAAATTGAAGAAAATTAATAAGGGAAGTTCTACAGCAAGCCGCCATCACAACATTATTGTCCTAATAGGGTTTTACCATATTCTAATACACAATGTATTACCTACATAAACCAACATTGTTATTTTAACCTTTGAGTTGTTTTCACGTAACGTTTTTTCTAATATCTATTTCCCGCATGCATACAGCGGTTCCTTCTAGATGACATGGCTACGGATGAGTCAGGCGGTATGTTTGGGTATCTGGCAGCCGCTCGCTCGGCTACTACTGGATCGCAATGTTTTGCGCGGCTCAAGCTGACGTATCGTAAACAATTCATGACTTTTGATTTAGATACTCCGCAGAGTTCGTTTACCTGCACTTGTGTAGGAGAATAATAACATTATGATAATATAAGGCATTTATTTATTTATTATTCGTTAAGTATCTAACGATCTAACGCACATCTTCGGCTTGGTTTTGATGTGAACAGATCTAAAACGCCTTCAAATACCAAAGCTCATATAACTAATTATCTACATTAACTGACCTAGTAAAGTAACCTCAATGTCGAGACAGACAGCCAGCCGGAAAATGTTTTTACTATTCTAATCAAAAATAAACCGTACTTGGCACACGCTGTGAAAGAGGCAATCAATCTTGTAAATTGGACTAAAATAAAATGGAAGTTAAGTTGAATGAAAGCGAATTCTTTACCGTTTCAGTGTCGATTGGATCTTATTGTAATGGTCCATCCATCGTTCTGTGATGCTCACAACAATAATAATTTTTATGGACCACATTCACCAGACCTTGCGACACGAATGTCGAATATGACTGAAGTACCTACTAAAACACACTTTCGATACGCAATGACTGTGTAAACAGACGGATGTGTTTTATATCGTAGTTTGCGGTTATTACAAATGAGCACTACTCAGAGGGCACGTAAAGCCGCCTGCTTATTGTCTTGTCTTACGTCAACAGTCGGCGAACAAAAAGCCTTCGGAGGCTTCAGTAGTGACACCAGAACCACTTGGTTTTACACGAGTAAGGAAGATTGTTTGTAGACCTTGTTAACAGATGTTGTGTTGTTGTTTCAGAAGTAATGCGGCGAGCGGCGTGCGGAGACGTGTGTCCCGCCCCGCCCCCCGTGCTTGCCCCGCAGACAAACACTACCACAAGGTAAAAAAGCAAACTCAAACCCAAGACATTCATTAGGTGCAATTTGTAAGCATTTATTTTGGAACGTTACATATCGTAATTTTTAGAAAACCTAATAAAGCTTGGATGCCTATTCAAAGGACTAGCTCTAATAACCATTCAAACAGAAACCAACCTAAACGATTAAGTACTTAATATTTTTTCCCTATTCCAGGTCAGAAAATAAAGAGTTGCTACGTCAACAATTGCTGTTAGCGAGCAAGGAGCGCCAAAACGCAGACAAGTCTGAACCTCCCAAACAGAAACACTCTCGGAATAGGCAGAAGAATAGATGGAAGCTGAAGTTCCACCATCAGGCCCTTCCACAGGAGTACCTTGACCACTACGAGCAGAGTCTACAAAAAGCTAACGCAAAGCAAGCGCAGCAAAAACAAACAAAGCCAGAGAAACCAAAGCCTGAACCCACATTTGACGTCAACAACATCACCAACGAAACCTTCAAAATCTGGGCTCAGAGGCTCGCGGGAATCCAAAATGAAACTGGAACTGTGACCGTTCCAAACGTTCTAAACATGGCAACGAAGCCACCTACCAAACCTGAAGAAAAGAAAAAGAAAAATCCAGCGATAGCACCGAGCAAGATCGTCACGTATGACGACCTACCTTATATGGGAGAAATGACGCTAAATAACTCGAAGCCGAGGAGAGGCCGCAAGCCAAAGAAGGCCGATATCTGCCACCTGATCTACGAGAACTATGGGACGGTGGTACCGGGCCAGCCACTACCCACTCAAGATAGGCTAAACCAGTTGAGCATGTGTCCACCGTATAGAAACGAAACCCATGCGAGCACTCCGAAAACAGACTTGCAGAATAAGTTAATCTCAAGTTTATTGGAACGGAAGCTGTCGCAGGAGAACAAGAGAAGGTTGGAGAACCTGTCTCCGCCTCGGTTCAACAGTCCAGACGACCCGATGCCCGAGGCGCCGCCAACCATCGCCGGCCCACTTCACAGCGATGACGAACCGCTCAATTTGTGCATCAGAGACCTTCATGACTTGAAAATCCAGATTCAGAAGAAGTTCGGGAACATCTACACTTCGCTACCCGAGGTAAAGACTGAGGAGCCGGACAGTCCCAAGTCGGAGCAGCCCAACGCGATATCCGTTATTCAAAGGAATACGAACTTCTTGCCGGTAACAGCGAGCAGTTCTCCCGACCTATCGAGACACCCGCGGAGCATTTCTTCCCCCGCCTTGTCCGAGCCGGCCCAGTCCACGACCAGTCCGGATGGAGACGGCAAGTTCCCCGGGTACGTGTATTGGCCCAACGCTGGAGTCTACATGCACCCTTTGGCGTTACAAACCCAACTGTTATACTACCAAAGGCTAGCGGCGGCCGGTCAGCTACCCTTCGCTGCCGACGACCAAAATCGAGGCCCCTGCACGCCGAACAGCGCAACGGAGAGCATCTCCACAGAAAACTCATCGGTCGACGAGAGCAAAAATAAACTGGTGCTCAAGCAAATCTCGGAACTGTTGGACCCTAAAGTGATCAAGCAAGTTGAGGAGGCGAAAAAGAGTCCGGAACAGAAAATGAAGAGGGTATCCCCCAATCCGGTCCAAGGGCCAGTGAAGAGGAAAAGATCGGCAATCTTCATTCCTCCGATGCCAACAAAAACCAACTCCACAACTCCGACCACCGAAGTCAGCATCTGCAAGTTCAAGTTTACGGGAGGCTCGAAACCCTCGCTGCAGGAGAAAAAGATGCTTTCCGTGGATTCCGGAGGCAACTTCAGATACTACAGTGGAACGGGGAATAAGGGGAACAAAGGCTACGAGTACCTGCAAAGAGACGCCCAGCAGAGGCAGCTGCAAGCCGCAGAAGCTTCCGCGTCCCGACCTAAGGAAACCCAAGCTCTCAGCAAGGAGGACTTGAGCAAAAAGAAAAGGAAATCCAGAAAGAGCTTGCAGAGGGAAAAGCTGGAGCAGACTTTTAAAGAAAAGGGGTTTCTGATTCAGACGCAGCAGTTGCAATCGGCGGAAGGTGCGACGTACTGCAAGTTCAGGCAGCTCAGGAAGTTCACCAGGTATCTGTTCAGGAGTTGGAAGGATTACCTTCCTGGTGAACTGGAAGAAAGGCCGCCCGGCGTGCAGGCCGCACAAGAACCGCCCCCGCCCCCGCCAGAGGGCGGCGCGGTCGGAGAATGGGGGTGAAACTACCCTTGTTTGTTAACAAAAGACCAAAGAAATACTCGAATGTCCCCAAAATTACCGTTCAGTGACGTTAGCTCAAGAACTATTTAAAACTTTTCTTCTATGAAGAATTTAACTATAGTGTGTTGTAACTGGAAAATAATATGTTACGTTTAACTTATTTACAATTAATATGATTTATGGGTGTAATAATAATTGAGCTGCTAAATGCCTTCCATGCAAACGCTTCTAGAGAATATTGTGATATCACATTGCAGCTGTGGTGCGTTTATATGAAAGTATTATTTAACCAAGTAGCTAAATAATGCATTTAAACTGAAAATGAGAATTTACCGAGGTTTGTGTGCCTTCCGTCCGTAATTGAATTGTGTACCTTTGCTTTGTTGGTTTAAATTGTTTTGTATTTTTATAACAATCCTAAATTACTGTTGTAAAATTATTTAATAATTATTCGTAAGATGTAAATTGTAAAATGCAGTTAATATTAAGTTTTTTTTAAATATTAATACAGAATAATAAGTGTACTAACTAAGCTAGTCAAGCGACACCTAACTTTAGGAATAAGTGAATTGAAAAATGAATTTTGTACATTTTAAACAAATGAGATATTCTAGTCATTATCTTTTAGAATTTGTTATTAATAAAACAGATAAATTGTTAATATATAAACTTTTGTATTAATAAAACAACCATTTTATACTGAATACACTTTATTTCACAAAACACTGGCTATGTGATGAAAACAAAATGAAATAAAATAATGCAGCAACAGGAATGTGTTTCCAATTAAACGTTTAACCAAATCATTAAGTGCATGATTTAACAACAAACATGGAAGCCCTGATATTTTGAGCTATAGATAATATAACAAATATGCGGTTCCTAGACCTATGTATATAGAATACATGATTCCAACTAGATAAAAATAGATACAGTACGAATCGCAAAAGCGAGGTATACTTACTAAAAATATTTCTTACAATCTAACCCTTAAAATCCATCCGAAAACCACTTTCAGCCTTAAAAAATAATCAAGGCACTTGATCACAATAGTTAAAAAAAACTTGATAAATCTACTTTCAAACAGATAACTTTAACACGTATTATAAAGGCCGCGTCTTAGGAACTAGAAAGGAAATAGTGAAAAACTGAAACCATAGGGGGAATGTCAGTACTGAATCAGGAATGTACTTGTGTTTTTTGCGATTGGTTTACGGTTTCAGTCGATTTGTGCGAAAACCTAGGACTTGCCTTTTAAACCTATCCTTAGAAAAACGTACTTTTTTAATTGGCTATGAAGATTGATCCAGCCAATCAAGATAAACTTTGATCTATCACACTTTTATAGTTAAATGAAACCGGTCGTTAGACCAGCGTTTCCGAAGGTAAGAGATACGGTGATAAACAGATGTATAGCTCGCTTCAATAGAGTTGAAATTGATATTGCTGTCTCACTTGCATCGCAGTTGACATAAAAGTGGAAGCGAGAAAACAACATTTCCTTGCTTTCGTCAAAACGTTTTATAACACTGCGGTAAGTCTTTTTTAAATTATAACGTTTATAAATTCATAAATATCCCGAATTACAAATGTATGTCGGATTGAACTTTGCACGTTTGATACATTTTCACTTTTTTTTAAACCAATAAGCTGTTATACATCCGTCTCTCTCTCTACATATCACCGATCTCTGTCCCGCACCAGGCGGTATCCCCTAAGCCTTGAGTATAGCTTTAGCCGCGGTAACGATGTGTGGTGAAGAGATACCATACTTGTCGAGTAAAGCGTTGGGTGGCCCGGAGCGGGGAACTTCCTTGACGTACATATGTTTGACGATGACGTCACGCTCCAGGGCCAGAGCTGAGAGAACCGCTTCTCCGATACCACCTGGAAAATAATATATAGGATTTATTGACACCGATATGTTACGGTACTTTAATTTAAACGAAACATTTAATAACCCTGCATTCATTCGTTTCTAAAGCCAGGACATAATTATCATGTGTTATTTAGAATAATTTAGATAAAGAAAACAGTTTTGCCGCAAGGCCAACGTTTCTGGACCAAAAAAATACTATCAAGGTCAAGAACTTCATCCCTAGTATCCTACAAGATTTGATTTCCAACCCCCAGTTAAAAAAACTCTATACCAATTCCTTCTATGCTCAGTATTTCCCTGCGAGATAAGATCTGGAATGAGCAGATCCGCAGGAAACTAAAGTGACCGATATAGCTCTTAGAATTAGCAAGTTGTTCAGGCAATGGGCAGGTCACATCGCTCGTAGAACTGACAACCGATGGGCAGGAAAGTCCACGAGCCGGAAGACGCAGCGTAGGCCCCCCACTACGTGGACTGATCTGGTGATAACCGCGGGAAGTCGATGGATGCAGGAGGCGAGCAGCCGCTCAAAGTAGCGCTCTCTGGGGGAGGCCATCGTTTAGCAGTAGACGTCTTCAATCTGTTGATGATATCGTTTTATTCCTGGGCATTCAAAGGTAGACTGGAAGAAATCTCGTAAAGTAATAAGACCAGTTGTTCTACCAATCTTCGTTCTGTGGTATATCCACTATTACAATTCCGGTGTCCGCCAAAGTATTTTTGTATGGTGTAGTACAGTAGAGTGGAGGGCACGCACCCGCCTGGTAGTGGTCCTCGACGACGAGCACGCGGCCGCGCACGGCGCGCGCGTGCTCGCGGACGCACGCCGCGTCCAGCGGCTTGATGGTGAAGGGGTCCAGCACGCGGGCGTCGATGCCTGGGGTACATACATATATAACTACTGGTGCGGTTTCATAACTATCATCTATAGTATAGGAAGTGTAGCGTAGTTGCATGGAAAATAATTAGTTCCGTTTACAACATCCACTGTAAACGCTAGCCCAGTTTTAAAGTAAAAAATATCGTAAAACTTTAGTTTAAAGAAATACTCAAGCCTGTTTTGTGCTCTATTTCAATGTTATGCAGTTTATTTTTTTATTTTATTTTTTCAGTGTTTACGAGTAAGGATGTGAGCGACGAACCTTCCTCCTTGAGTTTGTCGGCGGCGGCGAGCGCCTCGTGTAGCGTGATGCCGGCGCCCACCAGCAGCACCTTGTCCTTCGGAGACTGACGGACCAACTTCGCCTCGCCGACCTGTATACATACATAAACAATACTTTATTGCACAACTACATAATACTAAGTTATATTTTCTTTCAGTTATCCTTTGTTAGTGTGGAATGATGTCGGTTGAGGAAATGTTTTATTTTGTTTTAAATTAATTATAAGTATGGGCAACGATGACTTTATCTAATTTAATCTTCAATAAAGTAATTATTATTTTTGTCGTGAAGGTTATCACTGACATTTTTTGATGTAAGTATACAAACATATTCTTTTGATACTTTCAATAAAAGAATTGTAGTTTTTTCTTGAGAAAGTTGTATGTAAAAAACGTACGAGAAACCAGGGGATAGCCCACTTGTTAGTGTCCGAATGCTACTGCCCACATCGGCCGACATCGGCCGCGTGAGTACGACAAACGGTTTTATCTTGCACTTTCCCGACGCAATGAGTTATTCAAAACGCATTACATTTTCACTTTTAAAGTGCAGTATGAATTTAAATGTATTTATTGTAATTGCCTTAAAGAAAGGGGTTAGTTCCACTTTATTAGCCTTAATTTAGATGTAATCTTAACATTTTCCCAATTATTTTGATTTTAAAATCAAACTACACAACTGATTTTGATGAAACTTCTAAGGAACTAATCTTGAAAATTTAAAAAAGGAATTTCACAAATAAGTTCATATATGAAGGCAATGAGCTAAGAAACATGATAAAACAATATTACTCCCCTTTTTAAAACCTGCTGACACCTAGAATCCTGAACTTCCACCTAAATCCACAGCCACAAAAGATCCATTAAACTATACATACATATCATCAGCTGGAAGACTACTGAACACAGGCCTCCCCCATAAAACCCCACTTCGGATGCTTATCATAGAGGGGAGGGTATGCCTTAACCACCACGCTTGGCAGGCGGCTTGATGATCAACTATTAGACACTTAGTGGCATTAATTAGACAGCAAATAAATATAAACAGAAGCTGGAGTGGCATCCTAATGCTCTGGCTTCACAGCTAACAACACCAAATTCACCACGCTTGGTGGCATTGATTTTTTTATTGTTAATGGGTCAGCGTTTGGCCACATCTCACCTGATGGCAGTGCAGGTGAAACCTAAGGCGGGACACGCTTACCCAGAAGTTACCTATTCACTCTGCTCTCGAATTCGACTAGATTGTATGCGGAAGGAAATACCGTTGCGGGAAGCAAGTTCCATTCCTTAGATGAACGGATTATGAACAAACTATAATAATGTAAAATAATTACCTTAAATATTTCATCATTGGGATACAAGATGGCGGTGTTGGGGCGGGAGGTGCGGATGTAGCAGATGCCGCGAGTGTTGGCGGCCAGCTCCACCGCGCGCTCCGCCGCCACCGCGTCGCTGCGGGGGTGCACTGTACTTAGAGAATACAATCCCGGGATCCCGAATCTCGGGATCCGGGGATCCCGACCGTTTTCTGGCCCCGAAAATCCCGGGACTGTAATGGCTAATCTCGGGATTTTCGGGATTGCCACAAACAAGTCTAGTTTGTATTCCGTAGTCCGTTGCGCCTTGAAAATAACCTTGCCTAGATTATTTTAATACATTACGACAAAAAGCAACTCGTACAATACGTAGGTACCCACTATTTACTACACAGGTACAGTCCTAATAATATGTTTGTCGTAGAACTTAGAAGGGACTTCCCCACTCGGAATACTTTAATACAATACTCTTAAGGTAATTCCCCAACGAACCAACAGGGGAATCACCGATCATCTCATATCATAATATTGTTGCGGGTATTTCCCGTCGGAGATTCCCTATACGAAAGTATAAATATGCAAATCAGGTTTTATTTTTTTCATTTATTGTTCTGTCAGTGACGGGTTACGTAGGCTACGTCAAAAAATTTAAAAGTTAATTATCTGAAATTAAGTATTTCACATGGCGGGAGACTTTGTTAAACATAAAAAAGACAGCGATACGACGTCAGTGTGGAGTTATTATTTAGTTGCGAAGGACGGGAATAGTGCTAAATGTAAGCGATGCCCAGCCATCCTCAAGACTTTGGGTGGATCAACTAAGGGATTACATACACATTTGTTATCAAAACATAACATCAAGGTTATATCAGCTTCAACAAGTCAAGATTCTGAAAATCTGAACACAGCACCGGCGCCAGCCAAGCGAAAGTTAGATAATTATTTTACTAAAAGTGCCGACGATAGCTTGGATGATATTTTGGCAAGAATGATTGCATTAGATGGATTTCCATTCAGTGTATTCATAACCTCAGATGATTTGAGAAAATTGCTCTTAGCAAAATACACGGATTTACCAAAGTCAGCCGTCACTGTTCGAAAACGTGTTATGAATTACAGTGAAAAAATCAGAAAGCAAGTAACTGCAGAATTAAAACATTTGAAAAGTGCAGGTGAAAGATTTAGTCTTTCTTTCGACGAGTGGACTTCAACTTCCAATAAACGATACATGGCGGTCAACGTTCATTCATATAAAAAATTTTGGAACTTAGGACTTGTTCCTATTTACGATAGTATGACAGCTGAAAATTGTCTTCGTATATTGCAAGAGCGTCTAAGTAAATTTGACATTTCCCTAGAAACTGACATCGTGGCTATTGTAACCGATGGACCGAATGTTATGATAAAGGTGGGGCGGCTTGTTTGCACTGAACAACAACTGTGTCTCGCACATGGTATCAATCTGGCGGTCTGTGATGTGCTTTATGAAAAACATAATAATTTGCAAGATAGCCCTACCTCAGATGATACTATAAATGAACCAGCTGTGACTGTTGATTATATGGACGACAGCGATGATGAACACCATTTAGAAGACTTAGACTGTCCAGAATCAGGTTTAATCGTAATGTCACAAAATGATCTTGCGCCAGAACACGTACCAGAGTTAACACAATATGAAAATATTAATGAGCTGATAAAGAAAATCCGCAAAGTTGTAGTGTATTTCAAAAGATCTCCATTGAAAAATGAAACAGTACTTCAAAAATATGTGAAAATTGAACATGGAAAAGAGTTGTCACTTCTTTTGGACTGTAAAACCAGGTGGAATAGTCTTTTAACAATGCTGGAGCGATTTTATCTTTTAAAAGCATACATTCAAAAAGCTCTTATAGATCTCAATCATCCAATTCGTTTAGAAGATGTTGATTTTGAATTGGTAAATAAAATTGTTGATGTGCTGACCCCAATTAAATTGACAGTAGAAGCAATCTGTCGGCGAGATGCTAATTTATGCACAGCTGATGCCGCTTTGAAATTTCTTATAAAACAACTGTCTAGCAAAAACTCAGCACTTGCCAAAAAAATTAAAACATCCTTAGTGGAACGTATAAAGCAACGACGAAGTGATGATTTAACTGGCGTGTTAAATTATTTACAAAATCCACGAATGGATGTTGAAAATCAGTTATTATCGGATTTGGAATGGCACGACTTATTTCCAGTTCCAACACAGGCTTTAGTGAGGAAGCAAATAAAGAGTATTGTTAAAAGACTTAATAGTCGAGATTACACGGAAGAAGAAGCAAGGTCAGGATCACAAACAGATGATGAGCTAAGGTCAGAAACCTCCCAACCCCAATTGACATTAAAGGAAAAGTTACAGCTGGAAATTAACAAAAGTATGAAATCCCCAGATCCTGAAGTACAAGTACAAAATGAATCGGGGTTGGCAAATAGTATTAGACGTGAAATGAGCCTGTTCGAAAATGGAGGAGTTCGTGGATATCACTTAGAAACAGCATTTAAGTATCTATTGTCCATTTGATTGATTTTATTCCTCCAACCAGCGTAGAAGCTGAACGAGCGTTTTCAGCTGTTGCTTATGTTGGCAATAAACTACGAAGCAGGCTCGGAAGTCAAACATTGGATGCTTTGATATTTCTGCGATTATATTTTCGAAATTCTAAATAGTTATTTTGTGCTGTTTTTTAATTTCTTGCAAAAGTATAGTATTGTTTGGTTTGTGTTTTTTTCTTTTCTTATTATTATTCTGATTTGTGTTGTGCAAAGACATTAAAGACATTTTTTTTAATTACTCGTGTTTTTTTTATTTTAGCCCAATTAGAAACCACATAGTCTAATCCCGGGATAGGCCCGGGATCCCGGGAACAGGCTTTAAAAATCCCGTAAGCCCGGGATTGAAAAACATTCTCGGGATTGTATTCTCTAACTGTACTACGCGGTACGCTCACATGCCATCTACATACATGTGGTGGACATGCCACACAGCGCCTTCTAGCCTCCGACTAAGCGAAGTAGATACTTTGTTTGTAAATACATACATAGAATACAATATAACACCCAGACACAGAACAAACATCTATGTTCATTACACAAACGTTTATCCTGAGTAGAAATCAAACCCACAACCTATAGTTCAGAAGGCAGCGCTACTACCAACTGAGCTAACAGGTCTTTTTTTTTTTTACAATTTAGGCATATAGGTCGGTAAAAATAACCTGTTTCAAAATAACTATGTATGTGATTGCAGTGAGTACTCACGAGGGATAGAAGACGGTGGCGGTGGGAACAGCCCGGAAGAGCGCCAGGTCCTCGAGCCCCATCTGTGAGGGTCCGTCCTCACCGATGGAGACTCCGCAGTGTGACCCCACCAGGTTCATGTTGGACTGGCTGATGGCTCCCATGCGGATCTGGGAGGCAAGGGTTGTATTAGTTTATTGGGCAAATTACAGCCTACACCCTCCATGTGAATGTAGGCTCATGGAAACGTTTGGGCGGACGATAGTTTGACCCCAGTACCACAGAGCATGAATAAAAATACGCTTCACCTCCGATAGCAGACGCCCTTCATTTGTCGAAATCCAGCGCACAGTGCAACCTACCATCAAAACATAATCGAAGGTAGTAAAGAAAAAAAGACAACTGCATTTTTCTTTATACTGGGTGTTGTTATGCATCCTCTCCATATTTGAAGGGTTCACTGTAATGCATACACTGGATCACCTAATAATGTAATTCTAATTCCACATTTAATTAGTAGCCAAATATTTATTAAATCATTTTTATAATGGTCCACAAGTAGGAGGCTCTTGTGTAGGTGTGTGTGGCGCGGAAAGGAACGCCTTAGACAAGATGATTTCACAATTTTCTAATATCTCATTTAGGTAGTATTTTTTGGGGTAGGTACAACTTCGACAAAGAATCCAACTCGGTTAGGCCGCGTTCAGGAAGCTTCGACCTATCTTTTCGTAAAAAATACCGCAGAGCCTGAAAACAATGGTATTCAATCAGGGTGTGTTGCCAGTGATGACTTATGGAGCTGAAACGTGGTCTCTTACTGTTGGCCTCATTAGTAAGCTCAAAGCCGCGCAACGAGCTATGGAGAGAGCTCTCGGTGTTTGTCTGCAAGATAAGATCCGAAACGAGGAGATCTGCCGGAGAACTAAAGTGACCGATATAGCACAAATGCAAAGCAAGTTGTTCAGGCAATGGGCAGGCCACATCGCTCGTAGAACTGACAACCGATGGGGACGAAAGGTTCTCGAGTGGCGACCACGAACCGGAAGACGCAGAGTAGGCCCCCCACTAGATGAACCGACGATCTGGTCAGAACCACTGAGTCGATGGATGCAAGTGGTGCTCTACGAGGGCCTATAGGTATATGTTTAGCAGTAAACGTTTTCAGGCTGCTGATCTGATGACGATGATGACAGTAGTAACGGGTAGTAGTGCGCTAACCTGGTCGAACGTCCTAGTAAAGAACGCTGCGAATGTAGAAGCGAAGACAATGGCGCGATCGCGGCAAGCCACACCGGTCGCCACACCCACCAGGTTCTGCTCCGCGATGAAGCACTCTATGTACCTGGTGATAAGGACCATTTTGTTTATGTCTGTTCAGGTCAAATCTTGCAACTAAATTCTAAAGCAGTTATCCTCAATCATGTGAGTTGGAATGTTGCATACTTGTTTAGTTTGGATAACGCACGGATAGATCCAATATGGCGGACGGCTCAAGATGGCCGACTAGTTATTTGTGCACGCCCATATCATGGCTCATCAAATAAAAGGGTTTGCTGAGAATACAAAATGAAATGATTTCAATAAGTTTGTTTTTAAAAAGGTAGTTTTTAAAAAGGTTTTTTACTGTTAATAAAAAAAAGAAAAAATAGTAAATAAAAAATTGTATTCGTTTTTAAAAGCTGTGGATTTTGTTACAGAAATAAATAAATTTAGATTCAGAATGACTAAGTATCTATTTTTATTAAAGTGTGTTCAATAGAATTATGCTCATGATACAGCTTTCTTATTTTATGGGAAGACTTAGTACATCAGCAGAAAGCAGACTAAGAACGGCTATTACCTAAGTTCTAGTATACTGACTTTAATGCCTGTCTGCACTAAAATTTTACAGCACTTAAGTTCGCGCTTATCTCTCTAGTACATACCAAAGATCCAAATACGTTGCAGTAGGGACGTCGTAGGGATAAGTGCTAACTTAGGAGCCGTCAAACTTTAGTACAGACAAGCATAAACGACAACACAAAGTTTTTGGCTTTTTCATTTTAAATTTCAACTGAACCTAAGTACTCATAAATGTATTTTGTATTAACCTAAATGTTAAATAACTGATTCATTTATCACGCAAACTGCTAGAGAGATGAGCTCCCCGGCTTCCTTGTTTCCTGACAAATATAACTTGGGTATCTAGTGAATAGGCTCCTCGTAGGCCGTAGGTGAGCCTTCGATCGGTTGCAGTCAGACGTTAGCCTTTGTATACAAAGAAACTGAATTGATCTGAACTTTCTTATTACCCCTTGCAGTTTCCCAGTTGTCTGAATGTTACTGGCCACTGCGGCCGACGGCGGCCGAGTGAGTACGACAAACGCTTTGTTGTAGCACTTCACATAATGTCATGTGTTATATGAACACATCACACGCAATACGATAAGTGCAGCCATTATACTTTATAGCGACATTTCACTAAAGTGGAACTCACTGTAGAGGAAAAGACTTCTTTTTTTTCATTTCATGACTTGTAAAAGACCTATTTGCAATAAAATATTTGGATTTTGAAAACGGGTTGTTTTGGATATTTTTGATCTGCGTTCAACTTATAACCCGCTCATTTTACAACGCCATCTAGTTTTAGGCATATTTTTGATCTACGCTTTTTTTCTTACTGTATTGGCATTCCTCTCCTCCTTGTTCCATGATACTAGTTAGGCTTGAGATGATTTAAATAAATTGAAATCAGTGTTTTTTTTAAAATAAATAGATGAGTTGTATCAACCTCTGACACGGTACAGTAACATACCAAACAGTGTTTAAAAGCCACTAATCAAATAAAAAGATAGCCAAAAAGAGTAGAGGGACTTACCCCGACATAAACTTGGTTCATTTATGAATTTTATGTTCTTTTTTGCTTGTTCATTTGTTTATTCATTTAATACTGAACACAAAACATGTATGAAGGTGGACTTAATGCTGATGGGCCGAGTTGAATAATTTTAAAACAGTGTATTAAATCAATATCAATAATCATGATTAAATTAAATTAGCCATTATAAACTCCCAAAAAAATGAGTACAAATCAACTCTACCTCTACAAATTGTCTAGTTGTTTGTGTAAACGGCTGACCCGATATTGATTAACCTTTGCACAGGGATTGCTTATATTGCCGGGCTCAAAAGGGTACTTTTTATCCCGGAAATGTAAAGTAAAACGTAACTTACCTGTCCGGGTAGGCGTTTCGCAGCTTGTCACTGAAGGTCGAGTTCTTGGTGTCCCCGTCCAAAGCGATCACACTAGAAATAGTATCATAACACATTACAATAAGGTTATGTTTTAATTGTGACAAATATGAAATTGTAGTGGGCAAAAGGGAGATTGTATGAATGTTACTGCCCACGTCAAGTAATAACAGTTGCATGAGTACGACAGACAATTTGTTCTAGCACTTTGTATCAGCAGTACAATATAGTAATGTATTGCTTTTGTTGTTTACTTGGTGCATAATAAATAGGTACTTATTTTTTTAAAGCTTACCTAATTAATATTATTTAATTTAGTTTAGGTCTGTATTGCAGAAGCAAGTCATTGAGATGTTATAAATAAAATCAATTAGATCAAAATAGACAGATCGTTTAAATGGGGTCGTCCATTAATAACGCGATGGTTTTTTGCCTACTTCCGCTCCTCCTTGGTGATACACGGTGAGGTTTTATTTTTAATCCTAGACTACCGAGTCATCAGCATTTGAGGATTATTTCCCAATGGTAGCTACTAGTTCTTATTATTTGATAATAATATTTTATATCATTAAATATAATAATTATGTACATAACATAATAGAGCTGGCTATTGTTATCTGAATGAGTACCCAAACTCATCACAACTACCAGCGATTTTGTTCAGAGCGGTTCCATAAGGAAAGCTCATAGGCCCTAGCTCTCCTGCCTCGTAACTTGGTGGAGATCGGAGATGCTAAGGGAACGTGACACTTGTCTGTACCGCACAAGGTCACGCACGGTACTCACCGCAGGTTGGTGTCGGCGATCTTCTTGAGGGCGGTGCCGTAGGCCAGGCGCGTGGCCACCAGCTCGCCCGCCGCGTACGCGGGCGGCGCCGACAGCGTGACGTCGGCCAGGTGCACGCGCGGCGCCTCCGCCAGCGGCGCGCGCGGCCGCACGGACGCCGCCGGGTCCGCCAGCTGCGCCTGCAGGTGCTGCGGGCACCGACTTGTTGCTAGCAGGGCCTGACTGCGACATAGTACCCTACCCCGCCCCACCCCGGCCGGGTGTGGTGGGTTGGGTCGAGTCCCACATACCGTCTGCCATCACCCCCGTGGTGGCAGGGAAGTGCGAGGGCATTTCCCCCCGTCAAAAAAAAAGAACACTACTTTGATGAATGACCGCTACAAAAAGTGGTATGTGAAGCCCTACCGTGCTTCTGAAGTCACGTTATACCTTCGATCCCGGTTGTTGTCGTGTAGTCAATATACAGGGTGATGGGTTCACAGACCGTATCCTTGAAGGGTTTGTTTAAACAGGCCTTGGGCTATCTTTTAAGCGTAACATTAGTTCAGTAATTTTTTTTTATTTTTGACTTATTCAACATTTTGTGGAAATTGGGAAAATTTCCCGCTTTTGATCTCAAATCACTGATTTCTGAAAGTACGGATATCAACTAATAAGTTTTTGATTTTAATTACATAAAAGAACCCTCAATAACCCCACTGAAACTTAAATTTAATCATAATTAAACATAGTTTTTTAAAACAATGCTTAAACGTTAAATATTTTTTTCCTGAAAATAATGCGCTTCGTCTCTGGTGTTGGCGACTTTAGGTATGAAGTTCAATGTCTCTCTGCACTAAAGTGTCACAGCTTCTAAATTTGCAATTATCTCTCTATGACGTACCAGCTACAACGCATTTGGGTGCAGATATAAATCCAAACTTACGAGCAGTCAAACTATAGTGCAGATGGGCAGAGAAAATTAATCAAACCAAAAGAATTAATGAGAAGCCAATTCATTAGTGACCCTTACCTTGATAATCTTATCCCCTTCAGCTCCCAAGGCCTTCCCGTGCCAGTTCTCCAGGTCCTCGATCCCCGGCAGCCCCCTCCCCTTGAAGGTCTTGGCGACGACAGCAGTGGGCCGACCGGAAGTGGCTGCAGCCTCATCGAACGCCTTCACCAGCTCGGTGACGTCATGTCCGTCCACCACCAGGGAATGGAGACCGAACGCTTTCATTCGGGCGTCGTATACTTCCAACTGGGAATGGGAAATTATTATAGTTGACACCACTGAGCTAGATAGATCGCTGATAGATTAGGATAAGGTTCTAATTACAAATGTACATTCACATCAACTGCCGGAAGACGTCCACTGCTGAACACCGGCCTCCCCTATAAAACGCCACTTTGGACGCTTATCATAGGGGGGATTTGCCATAATCACCACGTTTAGCAGGCAGCTTGGTGTTCACAGAAAATTTTAATGTAGCAAGGAGAATGCAGCTCCCCATTCCCTGGATATTCCCATAGCCGGGGCTTACGGCGGAAGGGATAGGGTACCGTACTCCTATTTGCAAACCAGGACCACATGGCTAAATTACATTATTGTACTTGATATTGTGCATTGCAAAATATTTTTAATAAATCCTTATGTCCGCCTGCACTAAAGATAAGTTCGCGCTTACCCCTCTGTGACGTACCTACTGCAACGCATTTGAGTACGTCCTAAAGAGATAAGTGCGAACTTAGTGCAAACAGGCATTAGTTACAATGTAAATTCGAATTAATTCATTCTAACCCCCGGTTTCTAGTTTGAAAGTAAAACTCATGTCAACCTAAAAATACTGAATGCTCATTTTTTTATCAGTTTTAGTTTCATTAATTTATAATTATTATATAGTTATATTAGACGTCAATATTTATGACGAAGCCTCTTTACAGCGAATATTTTATTATATTATATTATATTTACAAGCCCTTCTACTAAGCTTTTAAATAAAGTTACAAACACTGAATTAACTAATGCTCGTAAACTAATGTACAATTTAAACAACGATGACAATGCATCTGTCGATGATTAAAACTTTAAAATAAGACAACCTAATGACGAGTCCATAAATGTACTTTCGTATAATTTGATTACAATGTACCATTTATGCCAATAAAAAAAAAAAAATTTGGTTGCCTCTTAATCATCGGCTGTCGTCAACCAATGAATGTTCAGTATTTGGTAAATTAACACGACTTTGACAAAAGTAAGAGTAACCGGGGGTAAGGATGTCGTATTAACATGACCAAACACTACCTTATCTACTTATATGTAAAAAAATCTCCAATAAGACCATAATTAAGTTTTATAAATGTAGCTAACAAGACAATAAATTATTGTATCATAATGAATCACAAAATTGTTCAATGACTACGATCGTATTTTATCGAGCCACTTGTATTCAGCACGATGATATCGCACAACTTGTCTACGATTTAACAGAATGTGTCTGTTTCGTCGCTTTTAATATTGTGCTGATGATTTACCTTTCTAGGTATATACATATAAACCTTAGTCATCATCATCATCAGGCAAAAGACGTCCACTGCTAAGCCTCCTGCATCCATCGGCTCGCAGCCAAGAAGCTAACAAATAATATATAGCATTATAGGGCACAATAGGTATTTCCCGCGGCTTCCGTCGCGTATACTCTGAATTTAAAAAAATATTTTTTTTTATCGCTATAAAAAGCATGATATATTCTTCAAATGATCTCTAAAAGAACATATTTTTTTTTAATTTTTGAATGGGCTCAGATTTGGCTACATCTCACATGAAGAAAAGTTATGATGCGATTAATTTCAGAGCACGGTTGAACCATGAGATGCCCATTCAGTCTTGATTTGAAAAGACAAATTTCTCCAATATTCCGTTGAATGACATATTATTTTACATAAATAAACAATTAGTATTTTGCCCGTGCTGCACTTTTCTTTACCTCTGATTATGTGTTCAGCTCAACTCCATTTTAGTGTTTTTACTTTCACTGTGACATCCTGCACTTTTATTGCTTTTCTGATGATGCTGTTGCTTTATTTTCTTAATTTTACGGTTACCTCATGGACCGTGGTCCAAGGGAAGGAAAGAGAGGAAGGCAATATAAAAGACGGCAGCATGAAGCAGTGGTAATTGCTGGCAAACCCTGGACCAGAGTTGCACAGCACAGGATGCGATGGATGGGGGGGTTAGGGCACACAGATCAGAGTACCAATAAAGAAACCGGATGATAAAGCAAAGAAACAATAAAAAATCTAAGTCAGGCTACAAATAGTACCCAAGTGTTTGTGATCTGACCTGGTGTTGTAGCGAGGTGGGTTCAGACTGCCCCAGTCGGTTGACATCGAAGATGACCACCAAGTTGTCCAGTTTGTAGTGCGACGCGAAGTGCAGCGACTCCCAGATGCTGCCCTCGGCTGCTTCACCGTCACCGACCACGCAGTATACCCTGCAGCATCACGGCTTGTTATACTACTTTAGTTATGGAGATCAATGCAGCTGGGGCAGGCCACATCGCTGGCAGAACCGACAACCGATAGGAAGAAAAGGTCCTCAAGTGGCGACCACGAACTGGAAGCAGCGTAAGCCCCCCACTCGGTGGACCGACGATCTGGTGCAAGCCGCGGGGAGCCGATGGATGCAGGCGACGAGTAGCCGCTCAGTGGCACTCTCTGGGGGAGGTCTATGTTCAGCAGTGAACGTCTTCAGGCCGTTGATGTCAGTTTCGTACTTTTTCTATGGAGAAAATTAAATATACGTTTTGAAAATCAGTAACTTCATATAACCATGAGCACTTACCTGTAAGGCGCCTGGTCGAAGTATTTCCCAACATAAGCCATACCGGCCGCTACAGCCAGCCCCTGGCCTAACGAACCGGTGCCAACATCTACGAAGTTGAGGCGAGGGGTCGGATGCCCCTCTAGATCAGAGTCCAACTTGCGAAGGTTCTTCAGGTCTTCTAAGGGGAACAGACCTGCTTCAGCCCAAGCTGCGTACAGGATTGGGGCGGCGTGACCCTGAGGAGTTAGAAAGGTTGTGGAATTCTACTAGTACTGGCATATTTTTGGTGCACAAAACATATGGATCTACAGCTCTTTAGATTTCAAAATTAAATAAATCAACAATTGTATATAACACTCTTATTTCTAGACTGTGCTTGTGGTAAGGCTCAAATTTGCACTTTATGGTATAGGCCTATGTTCAGTGGATGTCTTCAGTCTGGTGATGATTTTTTTTTTTTATTTTTTTTTTATGTGATTGAATGACGTGACGAGCTAGTCGTTCACCTGATGTTAAGTGACACGGCCGCCCATAACAGTTGCAGTGTCACCCGGAACTTTAAAACAATAGTTTCGCGCGACACTGCACTGCGCACGTCATCCTGAGACATCACCCAGTCTAATAATCAAATTACTAGACTGAGTGATCAGATCATAAAGTCTCATTTGCCCAGTAATTTCACTAGCTACAATGCCCTTCAAACCGGAACACAGTAGTGCTTGCACACTACTGCTTGGCGGCAGAATAACTGGCAAAGCGGTGGTACCTACCTAGACGAACTTTGCAGAAAAGTCCTACCACCTAGTAATAGATGCCTAAGTAAAATCTTACCTTTGATAGAATGAATCTGTCGGCGGAGGCGTCCCTCGGCGCCGAGACCTTGTAGCGCATCGTGTGGAAGAATAGGACCGACATTATCTCCGCCATGGACGCGCATGATGTCGGGTGTCTGCGAACAACAAGTTGGTTTATTTTGTGAGACAAGATAACGTAAATTTATAAAGTAAACACAGCATTGTAAAATGGCCCTAACAGTTACCGGTGACCCAGCCGGCAGTTCTTTACTACCTACCCTCCATAAACTTACCGATTGATCATGCAACTGGCTTCTCTGATGCAACTACCTACATGTAATTTTATCAAAATATAATTATACTAATTATCCATTGAGTTATTAATTGCTAGGAATATTTGTAAGTTTAGTAAGTTGAAGTGGCAATGGGCAGGCCACATCGCTCGTAGAACTGACAACCGATGGGGAAGAAAGGTTCTCGAGTGGCGACCACGAACCGGAAGACGCAGCGTAGGCCGGCCCCCCACTCGGTGGACCGACGACCTGGTGAAAGCCGCGGGGAGCCGATGGATGCAGGAGGCGAGCAGCCGCTCAAGGTGGCGTGCTCTGGGGGAGGCCTATGTTCAGCAGTGGACGTCTTCAGGCTGTTGATGATGATGATGATGAAGAATATTTGATAATTATGTTAAGCTACGCCCACCGGCACATTAAGATTATAATTTTTTATGTGACTGTATACTTTCGCTTTATATGAATTTTTATAAGTAATTCTTTTGAGAAATAAATCCTTAAACCATAGATTCATGTACTTGAATAATTATTTACCTTCTTTCGAGGTTTTGATGCTGTGCTGGTCTACAAATTGGTATTACAAAAATATTTCACACTAGATACTGTTGTGTTTTAAACAATAAATAAATAAATTAAATCAGTACAGCCATTTAGTTGTGAAAAGCTAACAAATAGTCCAAGACAGACAGAGTTACTTAAGAATTCTGGTACTTTTTAGTATGACATATGAACTTGCTGAAAAACTCAAAATGGTAGAATTTACTTACGAAAAATCAATCCATTAAAAAAATTCATAAATAACATCACCAATGTTCAACAAAAAAACATATTTCATTCAAACAAGTTTTCATACATAAAAACAGGATGGTTGTTTTTTATGGGCCAGATTTTTCGTAAGTCAATTCAGTCATTTAAATAATCTAAAATGTCACAATGCGAGATAGAGGTTCCAGGAATAGGAGCCGTAAGTATTTTTTAGTACAGAATATGAAGTCAAGAAGCTTCCCTTCCACCCCTCCCTAGTGGCGTTAGTTAGCTTGTGTGAATGTTACTGCCCACAGCCGACAAGGCATCGGTGTGAGTACGACAAACACATGTTTATGTATGCACAACTGTGTCACACATGTCTATAGATATAACATGTGTGTGTAACTGAGTCTGTGCTAAATGGTTAGTACAAAAGATATTTTTAATGAAAAAAAAAAGCATTTGGTGTCTAAGACCTTTTTTGTTACAACTGACAAGAAGCTTTAGAGGAAATTATTTTAAAAAAACCTCTTATAGTGTGGTGACCATGTAACAAGCAAATTTCATTCATCATTTTTTAAATTTTCCACTGTAGCTATGCATTAAGTACATGATTGATTTTGAGTTGTAAAAGTGTTAAAAATAATTTCACATTTAACTGTTAATTAATTGCAAGATTAATAGTACATAATAAAATAATTTTGCACTAATTATTCTTATCTACCTTTTGTCTACAGCCACTGACTTCACACAAAGAGAAAGTTTCAGCAGCATTGTTATATAACAAGTGAAAACCGTAATTTTTAAAATTCTAATAATGAGACATAATGTAGTGTAAATGTAATCATGATAAACATTACTTAGAAATAAATATAGGATGTAGGATATGACTTTCGAAGAGAGACGCAGTCAAACATTCGCCTATTCATACATAAAATAGCCCTCCCTTGGCAGTTAGGTAAAAATGATAGAAAATAGAAAATTCATTATTGCAGCAATGACAACAGTAGGTAACAAATAGGCAAATTTAATGCCAGGTTATCTTCCAGTTAACCCTGGTGCACTGTGAAAGCTTTAATGATGTTTTAAAACAGCTCTGGCTGTCCTGAATTTTATACAGAAAAAATACTCAATTCCATTATCTCTGTAGCATACTAAAGCTTCTTTTACATAATGATATGAAACATATCAATGTAATGTCATGCAGAGAACACCTCATGCACTGCTGATAACAGATTACATTACACAATCTTTGCGGGGTCACCTGATATACTCTTGGCCCTGTGACCACATGGATAGAAGGCTTAAATAAAGTTACCAAATATGTAACTTATTTAGGTATTTTAAATGGGAGCAGTGCCTTTATTCGGTATCTTAATATCACACTACTGCTACTTGCAACTAACTACTATGCAGAACACATTTGAGGTGAATATTTAACTACCCTACTACTAAAAAAAAAAAAAACTTTTAACTACTATTGAATATCTGTTTCATAATTATGACTACAGTAATAATTATTTTGTACATTATGTTAAATAGTTCTTATGTAAGTGAAATATTTTCTTGTGAGAAATATAGATACCTCTACTCTAACCTCATATTGGCTGTACCTGTAGAATACAGTTTAAGTGCTCCACAACGCAACCCAAGGCAACCCTTCATATCAAACAAAAATATTCTAATATTTTCTGGGATATATAAATCCCTGAAAATCAATGTAAATTTGAAAATACTTAGCAACCAGCTAGAGAACTAGGAACCTGTAGTTTTAAAAGATATGAAGTCATATTGACTTTCATTATTTATTCTTAATATGTGGTGACATATTTAAATGTTCTAATGTGGTAACTTAATTTTTTTAAATTTCATTTGGCAAAATGCATCATTTTTTAATGGGTCATCCAGTGTACTTCTTTGTTAACAAAATATGCACCTTGTGGTAAAACCTAAGGATTTGTGTACCTACTTGGCTAATATAACAATATGTAGGTAGTTATATTAACAAGAACAGGAAGCTAATGGTGACTACACCTCAATAACCAGTGAACCAAAAATAATGATGTGCAACATGATTCAGCATTACCAATATTTTGATAAAGAATGAAATCTCAACAGACAGATAAACATCTTAGGTGTAGAGTGATAAAGTCTATTATCAACTGTTTCATAATTTATTGTTTGCAATGTAGTTGGTACCTACCTACTTTTGTTGAATAATTCTGACATGAGTTGGTGTGTGGCCTTCAGACATAATGATCACGTGATCATCATAATGGTCGTGGAAACTATGCCGAGAAAATGCTATGCTATTCTTTATCTAAGTAGGCAGGTATGTACCTACACACGAAAGTCCAAGCGACGCTGAAGCGATAGCGACCTGTGATTTGACCTCGAACATCCGGCCGGTGCCGCTTGCAAGGTACAAGAAAAAAAAAAAAATTTTTCTTAATAGCTTAATACTACCGTGATAACACAAATTGGTTTATTATTCAAGTCTCACGGAGCCTAGTTTTATTCCTAACCTTCATTAGACCTTCAACGAAGCGGCAAACAAGAAAAATGCGGTATTGAGGTTATACTACTCACCCGGACTTTGACGCGTTTGTGGCGACGATACTGTCGATTCTCAGCTTGTTGGCAAGGTCTTTGAGTGCCTGGAAGTCAACTTTTTGGTCGCCCTTCATTTTTGGAATGTTTTACACTAATATAATTTACAAAAATCTAAAAGCACGTTGCTTTGCGAGACCGGTCACTTGCCCGCCGCGCGATTCAATGACAAACTGACTATGACAGTGAAATGAAATGACAATATAAACTGTTAGTCTGACATTCGTTATATTTAATGACGTTGATGTACGTAAATTATTGACGCGGCAGTTTTTTTCAACACTACGCGATTGGTGTATTAAGCAAGTCATGGTGTCGAGGTTATAATATTTCTGTCGAAATCGTAATTTGTTGATACATTCTATTTATTTCCGCAAAATTAGTTTTCATGTAATCACGTTGAGTAATTAAGCTATTATTGGCAAAAGAACGCAAGAAAATTTGAATTGGCCGCGCTAGTGTAACGTTCCACCTTAAGGTAATTTTATCCTGAAAAAATAAACGGTTCCTGGGGGATAGTCCACGCGGGCGAAGCCGCCGGGCATAAGCTAGTCATGAATAAATGAAAAAAATATTAATAAGTAGTCTTAGTTGTAGATATAATTGGTATTTGTTTTATTTATTTATAGCTTTGTTTTGTAAATGTCATTTTCTAACATTCTCACACCGCTACTTTATTAAAATTAAAATTAAAGAAACATCTTGTAGACGAGCAAAGACAACATGCTGATATAAATATTGATATGTCTTTTATTTAGCCTAATCTTTCGCTGCAAATGAGGTGTTTTATTAAAAAAAAGAAATTGTATTTTATGCATGACCCAATAGATGGCGCCAGTTGTGGTTTTACTAAAATCTGTCACTGTCACTGTTATAAGCATAGACCACCATTGAGCTATCCTTGGTCTGAGTAGACCACAGGTTAGAGGAAATGTGTCACGTTACTGACTGACAACTTTAAACTCTTTCATTTTTTTTTTAGTTTCGTTGCGGGATACCTCGGCTTTATTTTGGATCATAATATTAACGTTTATCTATCTCGCAGATCTACTGTACTTCAATTTACTTAATAAGAATGCACCATAGACTACTTAGGAGATACTACAAGCAATGTACTTGTGGTTCACCCAACTGAATTTGACATTTCTTTGTAGGAGCATTTTCTTATGTTTAAACTACTCTGTGGTTTGAAAGGTTTAAACGATGTACTTACAGGGCTTTGAATATCTACGAGCAGGGCCATCTAGAAAAGAAGCGGAACTAGTGTTTTTTTTTTAAATAAAACTGTTCAACTGTTATTATTTAGTATTATTGTCTATGTATTGTGTATGTTATTTAGTGTAATTACATTTTTGCATACCTATTTATTACTAAACCTACCTACCTACCACCTACCTTTATTACCTTTTTTATTTTATTTTTTTTAAATGTATTTTTGTATTTATTTAGAAATCTTTTCTACGGTCACCTGGCAACTATTTCCTACTCCGCTACCAACAGGGGGCGTAGTGAGCTCTTAGCGCGATTCAAAACAGAGCCTATACTGGCTCGCTTGTCAAAATCCCCATACAAAAAAACAAAACGATCCAATATAGGCTCAGTTTTGAATCGCGCTAAGAGCTCACGGTACGCCCCCAGTTCAGCATTGTGCCGGTGTGCATGACACGCGGCGCTGATTTTCAGCTGGGTCCTAAAAGAATTTGTATTTGTAATATGTAAAAGAATAGAGGAGTATGTTTTGTTCTGAAGAGCACAAATATAATAATTATATAATATTATAATTATAATGTACTAAGGAACTTCTTGGAGAAGCATTATTATTGTTGGCTGAAGGACAATTTATGTATATACTGCCTTCTGTGGGATATGGGTTCGGTTCCTACCCAGCAGAAACAATAATAATTCTGTGATGAAAATCGATGTTTCTTCTGCGTCTGATGACTGTCTGCACTAAAGCTGTTCGCCTCTATTAGGTAGGTATTTGGGTACATCGTAGAGAGAAAAGTGGGAGCTGTCAAAATTTACTGTAGATGGGCATTAGTTTGTTAGGAGCAATCGATGGTATGGTAGCCGAGCGGTAGCATTTGTGCGCTTCGCTATCTTACGGCACCGGGTCCAATCCTCGGCCCTGCACCAATGACTTACTGAGTACCCATCTGGTAAGTTATGTGCAGTTTTCTATGCCATCGCTCCGTGCCTCGGAGAGCACGTTAAACCGTCGGTCCCAGTTGTCATAAGAACATCTGTGGCAATCGTTACGGGCAGTCAGATGCCTGATTGAATCTGACGCCTGGTCTAACCATCCCTGTTACCGGTCCCTTATGGGTTGCGAGGTCAGATGACAGTCGCTCGTGTAACTCTGGTAGCTCGCCGCTACAGGTTTGATTGGGAGCCGACCCCAATAACAAAATGGGAAAAGGCAAAGAGGATGATGATAGGCATGAGTGTGTTATTGATATTTTTATATTTAACTAGCGGCTTGCCCCGGCTTCACACGTGTAGTGGTGTAGCCTATGTTACTCAGGGTGAATGTAGCTTTCCAATGGTGAAAGAATTTTTGAAATCGGCACAGTAGTTTTTGAGTTTATTCATTACAAATATACAAAAATACAAACCTTTCCTCCTTATAATAATGGTGTAGATTAACTAAACTTACTTAAAGTAGGATGCATTTTTGGTAGGTAACCTACTTTAGGTAGGTACCTACCTAAAATAGTAACCTACTTATAGATTATTAGGTTCTAATAGTACGAGGTTTTCTTAGTTTTGAACTAGATGGTGCAGTGTGAAATGTCTTTAAATGTATAGGTATGCATACCCACATTTAAAGATTTATAGGTAAGTATTAACATAGACTTAGTATTATTTACGGTGAATTCTGTGGGTATATATTTAAAAAGACACAGGTTTTAGATACTTGAATAAAATGAGTAATGGCTAAACCTATTCTTATTCTAGATCATGTGCTCTACCTAAATAAAAAAGTTCCCCACCACTTAGGTAAGTAAGAACCACGTAAGAACGGTTCATTGTTTACCATGACGCCACAGAATAAAATAGCACGGCAAACACAGTGATTGATGATCCACCCATCACCATTAGTGGCAAAAAGACGGCCGCCGAGCTCGTCCGGGCTGAAAGTTGAAACTAAATTAGCGAAGTTTGTCATGTAAAAACTGATCGGCGGACACTGAACTTGTGATGGCAAGCGGTGTCCCCAATCCACCCGTTGCGGACTGGTGTCATGGAATAAATAATAGTACTGTAGTGGGCATTGTAGCCAGTAAAATTACTGGGCAAATGAGACTTAAGAACTGATCTCACAGTCTAGAAATCTTTTTTAGACTGTGTGATGATGTGCGCTCAGGACGATGTGCGCAGTGCGCAGTGTCACGCGAAACTTTGATTTAGATTTCCGAGTGACACTGCAATCTGTAATGGGCTTCCGTGACGCTTAACACCAGGCGAACGACTAGCTCGTCACATCATTCGTTTACATAAATACTGCATGGTGCATTATGAGCTGAACATAGTCCTCCTCCACAGAGCGCCTCTTTGAGCGGCTGCTTACCTCCTGCATCCATCGGCTTCTCGCTGTTTTCACCAGATCGTCGGTGCTTTTAGTGAGGGGCCGGCCTACGCTAAGCTGCGTCTTCTGGTTCGTGATCGCCACTCGAGAACTTTACTTCCCCATCGGTTGTCAGTTCTACGAGCGATGTGGCCTGTCCATTGCCATTTCAACTTGCTAATTCTAAGAGCTAGGTATATCGGTCACTTTAGTTCTTCTGCGGATCTCCTCGCTTCGGATCTTACCTCGCAGGGAAACACCGAGCATAGATCTCGTCATAGCTCGTTGTGCGACTTTGAGCTTACTAATAAGGCCAAAAAGAACAATTCTTATTTATACTTATTTGTTAACTAATTCTAAATTGTTCTGAAACTTCGAACACCCTCCATTAGGTACCAATGTCCCTAAATCGTAACAGCCACGTTCTATTGTAAGACAATGTCGACATTTGAGTAATATTGTGGAACGACGATATCAAACGCTTATGTTATTCAATTGATTCGTACAACGAGACACATTCTTACATTGTACCATCCGTTTACACCGTACCACTTGAGAATAAGACTGGGTTTGCTTTGTGCCGTGTCAGGTTTATGTTGGTAAAGATATAGATACGATAAAAGAGGGTGGCTATTCTAAATCGCGCTGACGTATCATAGTCGGACCTTCGTTTCACCTGACTTTGTTGGATTAGTGGGGATACGTCTGTGTGACGGATTGATTGGGAGGATTGTGATGGATGTGTGATGGCTGATTGACTTGTCATTTTTAGATCAGACAATGACAAAAAATTAGGTAGGTTTAGGTAGGTACTAAGTGTACTAATAGTTGTCACTAGCTGTTGCTCGCGGCTCAGCATGTGTGATGGAGTACAGGTTATATAGGTATACTTAGTATCATTATGTCCTATCTGCTGCCGGTATGAGAATAGTACCTACCACCCCATCTTTTCTCGTGAGTGCCATAAGAGCCAGCTAAAGGAATATCAAGAGAATGGGCAGCAGCAATCTTATTGATGCACTAAAATCATGGAAATCTTCTGCGATTTGCACCAAGACACCTGCCAAGTGCACATCCGCATGTGCGAACAAAGCGATTTGCTTCCACATTTATCGTGCGAACAGCCAAAGAGTGGAACGCTTTGCCGGCGTCTGTATTTAACGAAAACTACTATCTTGGAGTCTTCAAATCTATGGTGAACAGGTATCTTCTATTAGGCAAGTGCGTTACACCCTAGACCGCATCGTCACTTACCATCAGGTGAGATAGTGGTCAAGCGCAAGCCTATCTATACATATAATAAAACTGTAGAGATAAAAAAGTCTGTAATTGCAAGATATCAAGAAAAAAATGACACAGGTTGGCTTAAAATTAGCCGCTGATCACGTTAAGCCACTTTTTAAACACTTTGTCTGTTTGTTTGTTTGTTTGTTTGTTATGACTGAACTTCTAAAATACTGAATGGATTTTCATGCGGTTTTCACTATGCTTAGAAATAACCGGCGCTTAAAATAGGATATATTAAAATTGATATCTCGTTAAAAAAATTTGATGACAATTATTGAGATTTCATTACGAAATGAATCGGAGTTTTAAACAACATGGCCGATTGATGTTTTTTTTTGGCTACTAACGGTAAGTTGTAAGCTGTGGTTGTAAGTTACCACAATGTTACCACCCACCCACATATTGTCACAGATTAGAAAAAAAAAATCGACTACATTCTGTGCCACAATGACCAAAGAGTAATATTAGTACCCACCGCTACTTTAAGAGAATCAAAACAATTTATAGGTTTCCTATTTATATTTTTACAGGTTGTTTAGCATTTCAGAAGTTAAATAGATACATATCAACAAATATTAAATAGTGTGAAAGTAGATATTTTTTTTATTTAGGCATTAGACGACATTTGTATTTAGTCAATGATACGAAATATTTTATGGATAATGTTTTTTTTCTTTTTTTTTCTTATATTTTGGCTCCACACATAGTGTATTTAGCCAGTGTCAAGTATTGTAATTATTCATCGAGTTATGGAATATTTCACGTGTAAAGTCAAGTCTTCAAGTCTTAGTCACAGTCCAGTCTAAGTCAGGTAATCATAGTCCAGTCTAAGTCATACCCTAGTAAAGTGGTGGCGACTTTACTAGAAGCCCACACTCATGCTCGTAATTCAGCACTTAATGCGTAAAACACCACCAATTTTAACCATTAACATTGGAAAAAGCATAAGTTTAGAAAAATAATACAATGAAACGACGTGAACTTTTTCGAGTTCCCGCCAAACCCCCGGATAATGTTTTAAAAGGGTACTTAGATGTAGGTAAGCATAATTATACATTAGGGTAAGAACCTCAAATTAGCAACATGGCCGTGTAACGTTCGGTTTTGATTTTTTCTTCTTCTTTCACGTAGGTAAATGAGTTTTAATAGTTAAAATATTTTAGGTCTATGGGCTTTTCAATGAACAAACCACATGGTTTTTTTCTCTAATCTGTGGAACAAACTGAGCGGTTATATTCTGTTTAAGACAAACCACAGGTTAGAGCAAAAATATGTTGGTTACTCGATTGCTCCAAGAAGGTTAATTATATCTTTGGGTGTATTTATGCAATGAGAACTTAAACCTTTTGGCGGTAATGGCTTGGCTCTGCAGACAAGTTGTAAAGTTTATTAGAATTTGGCAAGAAGACAAAAGGTCTTTGAAAGTGGACGTCTTCAGGATGTTGTTCTTGATGATGATGATGATGATAGCCGTATTTGAATTAATTGATCATAGATATTAATTTCAGCTTAATTCTTTCCGTTATTTCAAAAATAAGTAATGGTCTCGACAGATACTTAGAAAGACAAACAACGGACAACAAAGTGATCTTACCTATAAGGGTTCCTTTATTTCAAAACTGTTACGGAACCCTAAAAATGAAACATTCTTTGCAAAAGCGAATCTGATTAGAGCTTTGTACACATGTTATTTTTTCACTCTCACCACTATGTTGAAAGTGCAGTGGGAATAAGACAACCTGAAAAATAGCGGACATAATATAAATGTCGACTCTTTTTACAGTATTTATGATTTTTATAGCAGTATATTAATTTGTAAAGGAAAAATTTGAATCACGAGCGGGACTTGAACCCGCATCCATCCGTCCCTAAAGCCGGGACATGCTTTACTTAAGCTACCGTGACAAGTGGTCTCGTGTCCGAATTTATCCTTCACCTTTTTACAACCAACTTACGGGGTTGGCAGCGCCATCTATTGAGAAATTCTTAAGAATTATCCCAACCAGCACGGTCAAGTTACATCAACACAAATGCTGTAAAGATAACGCCTCCCAAATCAATATTTATGATTTTTATAGCAGTATCGCCTGCTCAGCGTAATCTACAGATTAATTTGTAAAGGAAAAATTTGAATCACGAGCGGGACTTGAACCCGCATCCATCCGTCCCTAAAGCCGGGACATGCTTTACTTAAGCTACCGTGACAAGTGGTCTCGTGTCCGAATTTATCCTTCACCTTTTTACAACCAACTTACGGGGTTGGCAGCGCCATCTATTGAGAAATACTTAAGAATTATCCCAACCAGCACGGTCAAGTTACATCAACACAAATGCTGTAAAGATAACGCCTCCCAAATCAATATTTATGATTTTTATAGCTGTATCGTCTGCTCAGCGTAATCTACAGATTAATTTGTAAAGGAAAAAAACACAGTGACAAACACACAGTCTTTTTACAGTGGCGTGGTTTCTAATTAGTATTAACAAAATTAATTATGTACGCATCGTATAGGTAAATGCAATACTCCAGCTGTAAAGTATGTATTTTATAAACTTATTATTGACACTGGCTAAATACTCACTTCGTATGGCCCCAAACTTAAGAAAGTAAAAAAAATTAGGGTGAATGTAACAAAGACACTCTTTGGGAACGAAAAGCGCGCAGATATGAAAAATTGACCACGGTTGTTTTGTATTTTTCTAAACTGCCTAAATAATAGGTTGGTACTTAGGTAGGTATACTTACTACCTAAACAAAATTCACTGGAACCTCTTAGGAAGACTTGAACGGTTTTATGGTGAAAACACAAGAACATCTGTTGAAGTGAAAATGGCAAGGAAAAGATCGACCGTATCACTGGTATGTAGGTATACTATATTATAGAACTTTTATTAGTTAGATGCCTAGACCTATCGTATATTTAAAAAAACTAACGTCTAAGTATAAGGTAGTTAGGTCTAATTAATTAAATATTGTACCTATGATTTGCAGTTTCTAACCCACTATTTTATCGATGTGTAGGTGATTTGATGACACGTGAAAAGCCATACTTACCTACTACCCAACAACATTTTTACACGTGTGCTACCTAATCTGCTAATACGTGCTGAGCTCCGAAAAGATTTAGTGGATTTTGTTGTTTGGTATATAGGGAATGCATGAACTAAGCTATTATTAGACTACCTAACCGTAGAAATAACACGATACAAGCGTGCGAAGCCGCGGGCAAAAGCTAGTCAATCAATAAAATAATAAAAGTGTGGTGATTATGGCAAACATGATAAGCGTTAAAAGTGGCGTTTTATGGGCGAGGCATATGCTCAGCAGTGGACGGCTTCCGGCTGTTGATGTGAAACAGAGACAGCGGTCACTTTGAGAAGAATGTATTACGGGGACCGAGACAGTTTGTGACATTTAGTGTTAAAAATATAATTAAAAATATTGACTTATCTTTAAAATACGAACGTGTGCAATGTCCGTCCTTTGCTACGTCATAAAGGAGCGCGCCAAAAGCGATACGGCAGAATAACGCAAAAACACCGGCCGGATAAATAAATATAAAAACAATAAAACTGTTGTCTATGGGCGGGAAAATGGCCTCGCTGGGCAGAGGGCAGGCGGGGTGACCATAGGTCACGCGAGACTTACGTTACGACTGTTTAATGGAAGCTTATAAGGTAAGAAAGATGATTGTCATTCGCAAAAGGGGTCGCCTGCAATTTCAAAGACACTGCTGAACATAGGCCTTTCCCATAGAGCGCCACTTTGATGGATGTAGAAGGCAAGCGGCTGCTTGCCTCCTACATCCATCGGCTCGCCGCACTTATGACCAGGTAGACTGACAACCTGGTCAAGGAGCGACGACCTGCCCGGCTAGCATGCGAACCGCAACAAAAATTTCTGGACACTTTATCTCGTGAGAGACCATGACAAGGCTATGGTACCGCCTAAGTGTGTCTCACTCTAACAGCGACTTTTTAATGGCTGTTACCCCTGTCATAGCATTCGCCATTACAGGACCCAGTCCTATATTTTCCCAACCCATGGTCCTACCCGCAAGCGTGGGCACCGTCAGGCGGTGGGGAGAGGGGGTGATGTTCTGTTTTCAAATTCAATTGGCCGGTGTCCCGGGGCGATCTTTCCTTGCTATTCTGAATTGAATATCAATCGACCAGCGGACAATGGATTTGTGTGGATATGGCGGATATTTTGTAGAGTCGTGACAGGTTAAAGCGTTTTATTTTTATTGAGTTTTATGTTTAATGGGGTACTCTTATTTTTATCAGACAAAAACCAGTGTGAAAAGGAAAAGAAATGTTTAGAATTTGGATGCGCTACGGTGCGCGGCGGCGCCGGTGGCGCGGTGGCGTAGCTAAGCACACAATATACCTACCTACTGCTCAGGACTTACTGATTACTCATTACTACGACTAAAAAAATGTGGAAATGACTTAACAAAGATCGTCACTCAAAAAAGGAATATATATTGCTACTGTTATAGGCTGTGTTGCTTCTTCCGTGTTCTTCATTGATTAACGTTAAAAAAATGAAGCGCAAAAAGTAGGTATCTTTTTAAAGATAAGGCCTTCTATGATGGAGGCTTCCTGTAGAGACAATTTGGCGAGAAAAAGCTTGTCGTAGAAAACATCAGGGTTCACGTGAATAAACCTCCCCGTGATTAATATTATTCTGTCGAAGAGACAACAAAAATAATTCAAAATGGCGGAATCCAATTTTTTTTCAAATATGGAGTCAGGGGCCTCAAAAACCACCCGATGCAAAAAATCAGGCAGATCAGACTAACTTTCAAAACGGCCGCCAACTTGAATCTGCCATCTTGGATTTTCATGACCACCATCGGAAAGCCCCCATCGTCCTTTATGGCATTTGGTCGAACACCTCCAACCTACCTCTTACCGTTTCCGATTTATAAGCGTTTCAATTTTGTATGGAAACTTTTTTTGTATGGCAACACTATTTTTTTTATTTCTCTGAAAGCGTCCCAGGGTTTTCTACAACTTTAGTTTAAACAGGATACCTATCCGACTTGTAGTTTCAGAGAGCCATTGAGCAGTTCCATCTCGGAGACGACTTCCTGATAATGTTAGATTTTTCTGGTGGTCACGTCACACATACTTGGTTTTTACCCACCACGCCTGACGGCCGATATCAATAATTGTGTCAACCATATACATCTCTATCTATCTATCTAGGTGTTTAAATAAACTTTATATAAGAGTGTGAAGTGTGATTTTACTATAACATAATAGTAATGTAACTATATATCTATTGTTTTTTTACCATATTATAATTTTGAATATGACTTATATTAGTGGGGGACAACAGGAATTCCTGTTATCCCCCATGGGGCCGAAAATGTGGGTATCAGGAACAACCCGTTGCGTCTGCCGTGCATGGAGGATGGATGACAAACAATTTTCCTATTACATTTCAATGTGATTGCTCGATTTATGCGTCCGATTCTGAAATCTACACAAAGTTTAGATTACCCTTGAGCTGATTGTCTTTTACTTTTGACGGCTAGGTACCTTTCATCATCATGATCATGAAACAAAGTGTTCTCACTAGTTCGGGAGTCTTTGGACTCATTGAGATGTATGCACACCCTTTTAAGTCAATATATGATTATTTGATTTGATTTTGATTTGATCATCAACAACCTGAATACGTCCACTGCTGAACATAGGCTTCCCCCACAGAGCGCCACTTTGAGCGGCTGCTCGCTTCCTGCATCCATCGGCTCCCAGCGGGTTTCACCAGGTCATCAGTCCACCGAGTGGGGGGCTGGCCTACGCTGCGTCTTCCGGTTCGTGGTCGCCACTCGAAAACCTTTCTTCCCTATCGGTTGTCAGTTCTACGAGCGATGTGGCCTGCCCATTGCCATTTCAACTTGCTAATTCTAAGAGCTATATCGGTCACTAGTTCTCCTGCGGATCCTGTTATTACTTGCTTTTAGGTACCTTTTATCTTATACCTATTTATTACCTACTATATATGTGCCCGCCATTCCGCCCGTATATTGTATAGTCAATAGAGAGTAAGTTCCCATTTCAACCTAATTAGGTACCTACTGGTGAATGAATCAAGATTCTGGGGGTCTAGCAAAGATGCCTTTCCATTAGCGTTAACGCCAAACGATAACTCAAAATGTATGGGAATGACATTAACTATGACATAAGCTGCGGAAAAAAATTCTGCAGGCAACGTCATTCCTATACATTTTGAGTTAGCGTTTGGCGTTAACGCTAATGGAAAGGCATCTTTGCTAGACCCCCTGTTGTACACTGTATCCACAACTGCTTAGGAAACGCACCCACTGTCCAAACACTGATAACTAGGCGTTAATTTGCTAACATCGATCAGTAAATCTGCATCACTAATGCAATTACAACTGAGATGAGTTCCCGCCGCGTGCATCTAACGTTACGGCGCGTGTCTAGGCGTGAGGCCGTGTGGCGTGGCGTGGCGTGTGGGCGGCACGTGGCGTGGTTTTAAGGAGAATTACATTGTTCAATTGTGGGTTAAATGAGTTGCCACGAATCACCATGTTGTTGGGGGATTTTATTGTTGATTGTATTGTGGATGATTACGCTTTATAAGACTCAATGGCATGACACACAAGTTTAGGTGGATACTTTGTAATTTTACTCTACCTCCCGGTCTTAGAATCTTGATTGAAACACATATTTTTTCATATTGCTGTAAAACACACATTATAATTAAATATACTTTTTATACTAGGTTTAATCGCATCCATAGCATTGAAACTAGGTACTTAGGTCTTTTTACATAATTATATTTGTGTTATGTTGACAGATCATGTTTGTTAAATCATATATAGGTACTTCCATAAGTTCCATATTCATTAACAGTCTATCAAATGTTTAAGATGTTCCAAAAAGTATCTACTTATTCAGCATTACGTCGTAAAAAAATTACGAAAAAAATTAAAAATAAATTAATAATTGTTAATATTTAAAAAAATACCAAAATACTAAGTAAAAAGGTCTGTATATATAGGTACAGACGACTGTGAAACAACAACAAGCATTTACTTACAAACACTTGTGTGTCAAACTCTCGCCGGCAAAAACTTAGCCCCAACTTAAACTCAACTTAGCGACTTGTAACGGACAACTTAACTACCAGCATTAAGTGATCTAAGTGAGCAGTTAATTTATTGCAAACACTCATTATATATCTATTTTGTGAGTGGTATTAGAAATAGGAAAGTTTAGTTAAGTTTTATGATTAATTACTTAATAACATAC
Source organism: Ennomos quercinarius (assembly GCA_910589525.2). NCBI lineage: Eukaryota > Metazoa > Arthropoda > Insecta > Lepidoptera > Geometridae > Ennomos > Ennomos quercinarius. The sequence continues at coordinate 15,497,791 of OU342507.1, read as the reverse complement.
ACACATACTTATATGCATGAAGTATCTAAGTACTTAGTTCGGGACGCAACCTGTGTGGATATACCCTTGCGCCGTCACATATTCTTGGAACACAGAGGACATAGCGATTCGTTTTACAGGTCCATTATTTGATGGCGTATAAATGTATTTGTATGAGCGAGTTCACACACAATACAATATTCCGGATCCAGTAAAAAGTAAAAAAAACTAGTGACGGATCCGCTAAAAAGGATCCTGTAAAAACGGACGTTCTATGTGTACGCGCCCTAAGGCTGGCGCGGCGGCCACATCCGCAGAGAACCTGAAAAGGCGCTAATAATAATAATACCCTAGATAGTGGTTACATATTTGCGCCTTTTCGTGTCGAGACATTAGAACTAGGGGTTCTAGTGCGCACAAAATTTACAAAGACTTGTCAGACAGAACGTCTGGTTGAGGCAACGCGTGAGCAAAATGTGACATGGTACGACATGACATTAGCCTTTTCTTTCAGTTTATCCACGAATGCTCTTCTCGGCTGTCTTCTTCTTCTCTTTCCTTTTTAAAGATACAGATTTAAATTAGGATAGGTATCCCTATATATAGCCAAAGAATCGAAAAATAAAATGTTTAGAATAATTATTGTGAGGTCAACAAATCTCTTGATTGTAGACCACGTTATCCCTTGCTTGACTAAATAAGACAGTGGACAAACAAACACGTAGCGTATTATAAACCGAGTTTTGTTTCCAAAATAAAGTGTAAAACCATCAACATTTGCTCATCCAATAACATTTGTACACACATAAAAATTCAATGGCACAGAAGCTCACATGAATACAGTTTTAGAGTTCCGCAGCCCGCCAGGTGCGGAGGCTGTAAACTTTATTGTACGGAACCCGCGATTATGACATAAAACCTGGCTTTCCTCTCCGTGGTGAATTAAACGTTCCGATTTTTGGTTTTATCGATATTGGAAACGAATGCGCCGCGCGCCGGTGCGTTTGTATAAGGATTTAAATTATATCAATAGGTTCTAGAAGGTCTTTTCGTTCAAACTACCGCAGCGCAGAGCCTGGATATAAAGGTGGTCGATCACTGTGAATTGCTTGTGATGATTTATGGAACTGGGGCATGGCTTACTTCTTTGTTTTATTTCCTATTTACACTGTTTTTTTCATCTGATAATTTTGTAGCCTCACACTGTAGGCTTTCAACTTGTTTTTTTTTTATGTAAACTAATGACATGACAAGCTAGTTGTTCGCCTGATGTTAAGCGTCACGGCTGCTCATAACAGATTGTGGTATCACTCAGAACTCTAAATTAATACAGTTTTGCGTGACACTGCACTGCGCACGTCATCCTGAGACTTCACAGTCTGTAGTAATAAGATTAGATAGATAGATAGATAGAAAATTCTTTATTGCACAAACAACAATAGTAGGTACATAGGCGAACTTAATGCTATAGAGCATTATCTTCCAGTTAACCCCGGTGTATTGTGGAATTGTTTATTGCGGTGGTGCAATACTGAAGAAATATAAGACAAGAAAAAACAACAACTTAACTATTTCTCTAAACTGATGAAAGTATAAATAACATAATAAATACATAAAATTAAATACACACAATAATACTATACCTACAAATATAATACATATTGTTATACCTATATACATACATATAATTGTACTTATAATTAGATGGATTGCTTTCTTCGCGATTTATTTTTGGAGAGCGAGGTAGAAGTTATAGACTTTGGATTTAAACACCTCTATCGATGATGCCTGACGAATGTGGGTAGGAAGGGTACTCCAAAGGCGAATTGCAGAGACAGTGAAGGAATCGGAGTACAGTGCCGTTCTATGTTGAGGAGTCACTAGTTGTAAGTGATAACAGGAGCGTTACAGAGGAAGAAGAGGAAGATTACTAGTAATAATGATATAAGATTACTAAACTGTGTGATCAGATCATAAAGCCTCATTTTCCCAGTAATTTGACTAGCTACACTGCCCTTCAAACCAGAACACAGTAGTGCTTGCACACTATTGCTTGGTGGCAGAACAACTGGCAAAGCTGTGGTACCTACCTAGACGAACATTGCAGAAAAGTCCTACCACCTAGTAAATGAGTAAGTAATTTTGTGATTAGACTCCGCAATAGAGTTGCAAGTCTAAGATTGTGCATGCTTGCCTAGAAGATACCTGTTAACTCAAAAATATTCAGATTGTAAATGCTATATAATGCCAGATTTGTACTAATATTTCTGGCGTGGCCACGTGTGCGTTAGGCATACAATGATTGGACAAGAAACACTCCCCTAAAGGCATAGTATATTGCTCAACATATTAAGGTATGGAGTATAAAGCGGCTAAGTACAGGTGCGGAATTAACCTCGGCCGCCGTTTGGGGTTACGGCCGGCCCGTAACGATGTTATAGCTTGTATTATTATAACTTCTGAGGGGTGTAGTGTGCACTGGAAGGGGTAGCATCAACTTGAGCATTGAATTTTGTGATCTCAATATATCTCAACTAATGCGGGGTGATCATGTAGCTTTGATTGCAACGCAACAGGAGAAATTATATTTCTATTTTGAAGATTTCCACAGTAACTATGCACACAATCTGTGTTTTGAAACTCAAATCCATACAAATTTGTGTTTCTATCGGTTGCAATCGACTTATATGGTCTGTCAGAACCGTGGGGAGCCGATGCATGCAGGAGGCAAGCAGCAGCTCAGTGGCGCTCTGTGGGGTGACGTATGTTTAGCAGTAGACGTCTTCAGGCTGATGATGATGAATGTTTATGCATCATGATCCGCAGGAGAAATGAAATCACCGTAGTATATAGCTCTTCGAATGAACAAGTTGAATGGCAATGGGCATCAGACCACATTCCTCGCTGAACTGACAATCGATGAGGAAGACAAGTTTTCAAGTGGCGACCACGAACCGGAAGACGCAGCGTAGGCCTCCCACTAAGTGGACCTACGACCTGGTAAAACCGTGGGGAGCCGTTGGAATCAAGAGACAAACATAATTTATTCGTAACTATAGTTCCCAAATAAGAGTTTTTGTTATATTAGAAAGTTTCGTAACTGGTTTCGTAAATAGCTTTGTACGTCCTAAAAAGCCGCATGTCTCAAACTTGCCTACACAAGATGGTTCGTATACCACAAAATAAAAAAAGACAGTCTTTTTAAAACAGAGATAGATAGATAGGTAAACTATATATAGAAATACCACATCAAAAATCATTAACAACTAAGTGAATACGACTGACTAGCCTGTTAGCTCAGTTGGTAGTAGCTCTGCCTTCAGAACTGTAGGCTGTGGGTTCGATTCCCACCCAGGACAAACATTTGTGTGACGAACATCGATGTTTGTTATTATTTATTTATTTATTTATTTAAGTATTCTATCAGTTATCTGGTTCCCATAGTATAAGATGGTACAAGCTATGCTTAGTTTGGGGCTAGATGGTGCTGTGTGAATGTCCGCACATATTTATTTAATTTATTAATAACTGCCACTTCCATAAATGAAGACATCAGTGCACCAAAGGTTATAAGTTACAGAGGTCGGATATTTATTCGTTCGGTTCGATCGTAGTTTTACTGGCGGTCGTAAATGCCAGTTATTGGTACACATTTGAATAATACCTATATACGTACAGAACGTTACGTACCTACGTACCAAATGTTACGTTTACGTACTATGCCCGTGCAAAAATAAAATAGGTACTTTATGCGCTAGGGGCAGCTTATTCATTGTACTTGTTGTAGTGAGGTACTTTTTACTTACTTGGTACTTGGTGCGCAGGCTGTTTTCCGCAACTAGGCCGCACAGCGGCCCTTTTTGCGTGATGAGGTGGCGCACTCAATCCAGCCACCCAATGTCTTCCAGGAAGGCCAACAGTCCTCCGATGTCGGCGCAGGCCTCCTGGGTAGTTCTGGGCGCTCCGAGGAACGCCGCTCGCTGCAAGGCCACGCTACTGCATTCCATCAGCAGATGCGCGGCAGTTTCCTCTGTGAGGTACTTCACACAAACCATTTTTCAGCAACAACACATCAAAAATCAATTTCCAATATAAATGCTGAATCAGGAATGCCAGGACACATTTATGTGCAATCATTTTTGGTGTTTTAATTTCATTATTTTATAGTTTTAAACACTGCAACTGAAATGGGCAGTGGTGTCGCTTAACATCAGGTAAACGACTAGCTCATCATGTCAGTTATTCTCATATAAAAAAGAATATCAAGCAAGTTTAGAAATGATAGATATAAAAAAATATCGGATTGCATTTCAATAAATTTGAAATTAAAAGCATTTATTCATGTTAGTACACAATAAATTACTTAAACTTATGAGTGTCAGAAGGTTAGTGCTCGTTACTTGTAATAATTATTATGTTTGTAGATATGATTTGATTGGATGTGAATATTAAATTATCAGATTTAATTATATGATAATTTTTAGGGTTCCGTCCCCAATGGGTAAAATGGACCCTATTAACTAAGGCTCCGCTGTCTGTCTGTCTGTTTGTCTGTCCGTCTGTCACCAGGCTGTATCTCATGAACCATGATAGTTCGACAGTTGAAATTTTCACAGATGATGTATTTTTGTTGCCGCTATAACAAAAAAACGAACAAAAAAGAATAAAATAAATATGTAAGGGTACTCCCATACAACAAAAGGGATTTTATTGCTCGTTTTATAGATAATGGTACGGAACCCTTCGTGTGCGAGTCCAACTCGCACTTGGCCGGTTTTTCTATAAACATATATTAATTACATTGGGAATGTACTACCTAATAATATTTACTACTCTATCAATAATCTATGCTAATTGAGTTTCATAATCATAATCATCATCAATTTATTCATAAATATCAATTTACATATCATAAAATAATAATTAATTTTTTCAATCATAAAAAGCGATTTTTTTTGGTTTACTTAATTACTAAACATAACTCTCATAATTAGTCAATCAATTGTGTGAAATGTCCACACATATTAAAAAAAAAAATTGTATCAACAAAAACAAAATAATAACGATTGAAACATGTCATTCATTTCATTAGTCAATTAGTACCAAAATAAAAAACTAAATAAAAATAATAACAGTTAAAATACCTACCCTTTGACAATAGGTTGAATAGTCAGAGCACCTACCCCACCCCTACAGCGTTACCATAATAATTATCCAATAAATAATAATGAAATAATAAATAAACATCGTGTTTTCTTAAATTACATTAAAATTGTATAATTTATGATTAAATATTTGACCAACAAGCAGGCGGCCTTATTGATGGTAAGTGGCCACTGCCACATATGGACATTTGCATAGCTATAGTGCCTAGCCTACTCTTAGAGAACACTCTTGTAGCACTTTCGTTGAAGCTCGATATACTTACTGAAGATATGCCCAAAGACCTCGGAAGAACGATCACTCCACATTTTTTTTTTTATTGTTCGATAGGCTTGCGCTTGACCACTATCTCACCTGATGTTAAGTGTCGATGCGGTCTAGGATGTAACGCGCTTGCCTAGAAGATACCTGTTCACTCTCGATTTGAAGATCTACAAGCATCTACAAGTGCGCGTGCGTTGAAAATAAAACCAGCCAAGTGCGAGTCGGACTCGTGCACGAAGGGTTCCGTACCATTATCTATCTCTGCCATCGAGTATTGAGTATATTGCGTACTATTTAAACAGTGCCATCTATGACTCATCTGGTAAACGAGCAAAAAATCACGTTTGTTGTATGGGAGCCCCCTTAAATATTTATTTTATTTTGTGTTTAGTATTTGTTGGGTATCTGTGAAAATTTCAACTGTCTAACTATCACGGTTTATGAGATACAAGCTTGGTGACAGACGGACAGACAGACAGACAGTGGAGCCTTAGTAATAGGGTCCGTTTTACCCTTTGGGTACGGAACCCTAAAAAGAACGTTGATTGAGATTTCCACGATAACCACAGATTACAAAACGTAGCTATTGTTTTCTATTTGAGCATCTGTTAAGACGTCATTATTTGAGCTACGAAGAATGTATCGTAGCTCGTAGGCGCACACAACTACGCCGCGCGCCGTACCAACAATTTCTCCCTCATTGATTATTTCGTATTATTATTTTTATGATAGTCCATATCCAAAATAAAAATAAATAAAATTACAGTATCCAAAGTCGCCAGGTGATTCTGAATACCGATCCCATTTCTATATTATTCCTATTCCTCTTTATATTGTTTTGTTTCTTTTATAGCGGGCGCGAGTGTTGCCATATTTAAATTTTATTCGCCTTAATGTTGCCACACACACGACTGCTTGCAATCTCATACCTATAATATCACAAACTTATATTTACGCACAGAGAATGCAGTTCTGACTCTTATTTAAAAGTAGCAAGGTTGAAAATGGTTATCGTGGAGTGAATCGATACGGTTGTAAGAGTTACAGATGCCTGGGAAACAGAAGCGATTTGGTAGCAATGTTTTTATTTAGAACGAGGCCGTTTCGATGTGGCAACCATGGTGACCAGAGTATGGCGATTTTATCGGAATAAGGAATCAGTATTTAGCTACAGAAAGAGTAAGTTACTTATGGGTGGGTGGCATAGTAGCATATTATATGGAGATTCTTATTTGGCTTTGATAGGCTTTGTTCAAATGCGCATTTACAGGGGTGCCTTTTATTTTATTTTTTTTTATTTTTTATTTTTTTATTTATTTATTAGGAACGACAAACAGCTGTACATTAGAAATTAGAGTAACAAGGTGTAATATAAGTGGTATTATTAAATATACAGCCAACCACATCATCCACAGATTACTAACTAGCTTAAACATTATGTTGATCATACACTGCCAAAGAACATTAACTATTGAATCTACGTATTCGGATAAAAAAAGAACAATACCATATTACATTATTCCAGATTACATTACTAAATTTGCCATCTAATAACCATACTTAAATTTTACACAGTTGAGTGGATTGGGTAGAAATTAACCTATTTTAAACATGATTTGCTATTCTAGTGCAAGGAGCTTCTTAGCGTTCCTTTTAAAAGTGGATGAGGGTAAGGCTAATATGTCAATATCGGAGAACCGCTCGTTGTAGGTGCGCGTCATTCGGTACAGCGGGGAGCGTTTGCCCATGTTAGTTCGACAGGTTGGCGAGGCGAATAGACAGCGCGCACGTACAGCGCGTCGGTGGACCGACCGTGGCACGGAGTAACATAATTTATTACATAAATCAATGCAATCGAATTTATTGTGACATATACCATGAAGGAACATTGCTTCCAGATAAATGCGTCTAGATTTTAAAGATTGAATTTTATATTTTTCTAAAAGTTCATCATAAGTCAAATAAGAGTAATAGCATCTATAATTCACAGCTCGCAAATATTTTTTTTGCACTCTTTCTAAACGATCAATATATTTATTATAAAAGGGGTTCCAAACACACGTAGCATACTCTAGTTGCGGGCGGACAAGGGATGAGTATAAATGCAAATAAGTAGAGGGACGAGTAAATTCTGTCGAAGCTCGCATGATAAATCCGAACATTTGGAATGCTTTATTCAATATATTGTCAATATGCAGGTTTAGGTGCATCTCGCAGTCTAAGCCTTTGTAATATACCTATACGTACTTATGGATAAGCAGTAATCTAAATAGAAAGACTTTAAAAACAGCTTTCTAAAAGTACCCTCTTTTGGACACATCGTTTTAAAATTTATTTACTCAACATTTTTCATTAATCTTTTTACAATATTAGATGCATGTCCACATCTTGGTCACCCTAATAAATAGGGTTGTTTGATATTACTACCTGTGTTTTGATTTCAGCAAACACACAGGGTTACCCCGCGGCTGAGTATTGAGCAGAAATATCACGAACCTAAAATAATATCCCGAGACAATTACATCAACAATATTGACAACCCTGAAGCTAGTGCGTCAGAGAGGATATCAAAGGAAATTGTGATTAGGTCATTATATTTACTGATTTTACTACAACTCAAAGGAATAACTATATAAGTGAATATCAATAGACACCAGTGCCGATTCTATGTCACTTAAAAAAAAAATGTTGCTCTACCTCAAAATCATCATCATCAACAGCCCGAAAACGTCCACTGCTGAACATAGGCCTCCCCCACAGAGCACCGCTTTGAGCGGCTGCTTGCCTCCTGCATCCATCGGCTTCCCGCGGTTTTCACCAGGCCGTCGGTCCTCGAAAAATTTTCTTCCCAATCGGCTGTCAGTTCTACGAGCGATGTGACCTGCCCATTGCCATTTCAACTTGCTAATTCTAAGAGCTATATCGGTCACTTTAGTTCTCCTGCGGATCTCCTCGTTTCAGATCTTCTCGCAGGGAAACACCGAGCATAGCTCTCTCCATAGCTCGTTGCGCGACTTTGAGCTTACTAATGGCCAACATAAGAGACCACGTTTCAGTTCCATAAGTCATCACTGGCAACACACACTGATTGAAAACTTTTCGATATATTAGACGAAAAGATAGGTCGAAGCTTCCCGAACGCTGCCCCAAACTATGCCAAGTATTTTTAATAACAGAAAGCAATGACTAATTGCCGTCAACTATGTCTCGACAATCGCGAAGGTGCTGAGATTTTTTCCCGCCTAATTAAGGGGCGGCAAGTGCGCTTGGCGTCGCGTAAATCATCCACACTTATTAAAAGAACTCCACGAATCGAACCTCTTTAAGACGCCAACCTCCTTTGAAACAAAACTTTGGATTTTCTACTCAGTTTAGTGAACCACAAAGTCGGTTTTTGTATGGGTTTCATTGAAAAAACTCATCGCGTATGCTTGTATATAAGAATGCCATTGGAAAAGTAATGCTTTTTAATATTAAACGCGGGAAATGTGAATGATTTTCTGTGTATTAAATATTGGGGATTAGGATTTATGATTGGAGTGCAGGGTAGATATGATATTACATTATTTTATTATTCTTTTTGTACATATTTTTTGAGTACTTTCTTTTGTAATTTTACTAGGCAGAATAAAAGAAAAAAAATACACAAGATCGGCAAAAGTATTTTGGGCGTACTGTAATTATAATGACCTAACTAAGACATAAATATAAGTGCTTAGGTATTTTTTATGAAAGTATACCTTCTTAAAATAAAAAACGTAAAACTTACACATACATAAGTTTCAAAATATTAATAAGAAGATTATAATTATTCTTTTATAATTATGAAAATTCAAATTGAATAAAAATAATATTCATCTCCATTATTACAATTTTTTTGTTAAACAGCATAAATTACAATTTCTGAAAAACGAGTTCTTTTAATGTGTCGCATTAGCCGATTACAAAAACAAGGTTAATAAAATGAGTGAGTAAGTACCTCCGGGGCGGGGGTGCATTATGAGCCTCCCGGTGGAGAATTACACCCCGTGATCGGAAACGATTGTTGATCTATAGAGGGTGCTCTGAGTTATACTTATGTTTTACTAGGTGGTAGGACTTGTCTGCAAAGTTCGTCTAGGTAGGTACCACAGTTTTGCCAGTTATTCTGGCGCAAAGCAGTAGTGTGCAGCACTACTGTGTTCCGGTTTGAAGGGCATTGTACCTAGCTAGTGAAATGACTGGCTAAATGAGACTTCATGCACTGATCTCACAGTCCATAAAAGTTTTTTAGGCTTTGTGATGTCTCAGGATGACGTGCGCAGTGCGCGGTGTCACACGAAACTTTAGTTCCGAGTGACACTGCAATCTGTTATGGGCTGCCGTGACGCTTAACACCAGGCGATCGACTAGCTCGTCACGCCATTCATTTACATAAAAGAAAACTTAATACAGCCGTAAATCCAGATCCTGAAATAGTTTTCTCTGTCAACTTAATAATTTAACATTCTGTGTTTCATCTTTAGATAATTTTGGCCACTGTACTGATTTTGATAAAGGCTTCTTCAACTATTGTTTGAGACAATAGATTGAAACAATACTGAATGTGTTACTGGAATCAGTGTTATATAAAACATGAGGGAAAGGAAATGCAGTAAGTATTGGTACCTCTCAAATGTATTAAATTAATTATACCTGCTTTGCTTATTGCATAAATTAAAAATAAAAACCATGTTTTGTCAAGTCTAGACCTATTATATATTATATGTTCCAGGATTTTAGTTATTTTGGTGGTTAAAAATATTTATAACATTTGGTTTATTGTCAATTTTGTTATTAAAAGTATGTGTTTATAAAAATGGAACACAAAAAGATATGCCCCGGGTGAGGATCGAACTCACGACCTTAAGATTATGAGACTTACGCGCTGCCTACTGCGCCACCGAGGCCGGTGAGAGGAACGACAAAATTAATCAACTGGTAAATATTATAGGTCACATAATGTTTGAATGCTATCTAGCGACACATTTTATTACACAATCTACCTACCTATTATTATGCTATCGCGTTATCTGAAAGGCATGATTTTGATAAGATTATTTATATTGTTATTACATGTAACGTTTTTTAAATCATTATTTATAAGTATAGGTATCGTTATAGTATAATATTTATAATCTATGTTATCTACTAAGGAATGGAATGCCTTGCCAGCGTCTAAGTTTTCGGCTAAATAAAACTCAGGCGTGCTCAAGGCACAAAATACTCAAGGCACAAAATACAACTCAAGGTAAGAGTGAATAGGTACTTAGCTAGCATGCTACATCCTTTGATAGCATCGTCACTTCCCATCAGTGAGAGCGTGCTCAAATACTTCCCATCAGTGAGAGCGTGCTCAAATACTAGATAAGTCTTATGTAAAAAAAACTCATTGATTGTAATTTATTTTGTGTACTAAGTAAATAAATATAATAGGTACTTAAATAAATACTTTCTAGCAATAAAATTATAAAATAAGGCAGAACGCGGTTAATGGATCGTTGAAATAGGTAGCATACAAAGAAATATTAGTTTAAAATATGTTCAAATTCTAATTCAAATTTTTATTGGCTCGAACATGGGTCCAATAGTTGTTGTTATTAGATCCACCATAAACAACCAACACGTGGTGTGCGAATAGGAGCATAAATCCACCATGAGGTACATGTATAATTTAATTTTCATTCTACATGCATTATTTAAATTGTCAAATGTTAATACACAATCGAATAACAATAATATTAGGTACCTAAGTTATTGCATAGTAATGATTCTAAACGGCACACTAGTCGCAACATCATTCATAATCTATAGCAAAAATGTTTCGAGTACTTAGTGTATAATACTGTTTTAAAAACTCCAGAGAAATAAAGGGCCTAATAATTTTTGACATTAGAAGCTTGATGTTTGCAAACATCCTGTACAACAATCTTAGCGCCCCTCTTTGATTCGAGCATATTTTCATAAATGCAAACATTCACAAAGAATTTTCTTCGAAAGCTCATAAATATTTCCCACTTTTACTACTTCTTTCTAAAGTATTTCGTACAAAATTGATCCTTATTTAAGCAGCTTTAAAGTATAAACTTTGTTAAGTTTCAAAACTCATAAGCGCGTTTTTAAAACGGATCCCGGCGAGATTAATCGGAATATCCAATAAATATCGGAACGGTTTCAATTCGAAATTGGAATCCAAGAATTGGGACTTATTCGAGTTCCATTTTGTAGATGAGCTGTTTTTTTCTCGCCGATGAGCAATCGGCCATCTCGAGATTTAGAGCCACTTACTGCTGGCCAGTAATAAACGTTCCTTTTTTGAATTCAACTAATGAAAGTGCGTATATTTTCAATTTTGCAAATGGCCATTTTTTGAGGGTAGTTTGATAAGTTTGAAAGGGTTGCATGATTAAGGTAGATTTTTGGATGATAAATCAGTTGCTTTCTTTTGTAATTTCCTGAAAGTTTGGATGGAAAAGATAATTCTTTATCACGCACATTTTAATTAAGGTGCTATCAGTGCTAGACTTAAACTAATTAAGGAAAGTTAATAAGTTCTTAAGTACCTATATAATACAACTTTGACAAATAATTTCATTACGTCACCCCCTCCATCGATTTCCAGAATGTAAAGTTCCGAAAGTACCTATATAATGCATACCTAGCTACTAACAGGCGGGTATTTTTTTTATTTATTTTACTTATTTATTTTATCCATAGTTAAGGTAACCAATGGTAACAAATTTTGACCATCGGTTAGAATTTGTTAGGATTTTTGATCATTGGTTACCTGAACTACGCATCGAAAATCCCCACCCTTAGCGTGATTAGCGCACACTACATCAACAGTCGACAGACGTCCACTGCTGAACATAGGCCTCCCCCATAAAACGCCACTTTAAACGCTATCATAGGGCCCTCCCCTATGATATGCCATATTCACCACGCTTGGCAGGCGGCTCGGTGATCGCAGAAGATTTTAATGTACCGAGGAGAATGCTGCTGCCCATTCCCTGGATATTATCTTAGCCGGGGCTTACGGCACCCACGGGAAGAGATGGGGGCTTCTATTCTCATACCGCCGGGAACACACGGCAAAGTAGCGCACATTGCCATAGAATAGGTGGTAGGACTTTTCTGCAAAGTTCGTCTAGGTTTGCCACGTTTGCCAGTTATTCTGCCGCCAAGCAGTATTGTGCAAGCACTACTGTGTCCCGGTTTGAAGGGCATTGTAGCTAGTGAAATTACTGGGCAAATGAGACTTTATGATCTGATCTCACGGTCTAGTAATCTTATTACTAGACTGTGTGAAGTCTCAGGATGACGTGCGCAGTGTGCAGTACTGTCACGCAAAACTATATTAATTTAAAATTCTGAGTGATTGCAATCTTTTACGGGCAGTCGTGACGCTTAACATCAGGCAAACGACTAGCTTGCCACATTATTCATTAACATAAAAAAAAGAAATTGTAGTATTAGTACAGTACTATATAACTATTCTGTGGTATTAGGTAGGAATAAATAATAGCTACCTACATTTAGTGACCGCACGTCGCCGAGACGCCGCCGCCCGCGCCGCCGCGCCGCCGCGCCACGCCGTCATAACTCACAATTTAGTCGCTACACACCACTTCAATGGTACCGCGTAGTCCTAGGAATATATAAAATTTTATAAAACCTACTATATAGACTTGTGGAGGAAGTCGCGGCTTCATCTGCGTTTTTTACAATGTTTATTTATTTCGTTTGCATTTTTTTTTTTTTTTTCTGGAGGACTTGTAGATTATTTAGCATTGCTCATCCATGAACACTTTTAGCAAAACTATTAAATAAATAAATAATACCCCGCTACAGGGTTTTAATTTTTGAAAACCCCTCCTCCCCTACGCTACAAAATAAGAAAACCTTTAATAGCAAGACCAACACCCAGCGGTTTAGGCTCTGTATAGGTTTTCTATCAGCTATAACTATTTCAGCTGAAACTAGCTAATGAAATTTATTTATTTATTTCGGCTTCCTATTGACAATCACACTATTTTAAATATAACTTACTAAACATACATTTATGCTTAATGCATTGTCTATTAAAGGAAACACAGCATGCAAAAAAGTAACAAACAATTAATTAAAATGATGGCGTCGCTGCCATAGCTTTCCACCATAACCATGGTCATGGCTAACTATAATTATTATAAAACTAAAAAACCCATTAAACTTATGCCAGAACATTAAGGTTAGTTATCATATCAACAGCCGAAAGGCGTATATACAAACATAGGCCTCCCCTATAGAATGCTACTTTGGACGCTTATCAATAAAGAGCATCAGAATTCGAAGATAGCAGAAGTTTTAGCTTTTAGTTTTAATGTAGGTACAGAGCAGAAATGCATGGTGCCTATTCCCTGGGATATCCCTTGCGGCACATGTCTATCTACACCACTATTATTAAGAGGAAAGATTTGTATTTTTGTATGTTTGTAATGAATAAACTCAAGAGCCTGAAAACGAAAGTTTTCAATCAGTGTGTGTTGCCAGTGATGACTTATGGAACTGAGACATGGTCTCTTACTGTTGGCCTCATTAGTAAGCTCAAAGTCGCGCAGCGAGCTATGGAGCGAGCTATGCTCGGTGTTTCCCTGCGAGATAAGCTCCGGAACGAGGAGATCCGCAGGAGAACTAAAGTGACCGATATAGCTCTTAGAGTTAGTAAGTTGAAGTGGCAATGGGCAGGCCACATCGCTCGTAGAACTGACAACCGATGGGGAAGAAAGGTTCTCGAGTGGCGACCACGAACCGGAAGACGCAGCGTAGGCCGGCCCCCCACTCGGTGGACCGACGACCTGGTGAAAGCCGCGGGGAGCCGATGGATGCAGGAGGCGAGCAGCCGCTCAAGGTGGCGTGCTCTGGGGGAGGCCTATGTTCAGCAGTGGACGTCTTCAGGCTGTTGATGATGATGAATGAATAAACTCAAAAACTACTGTGCCGATTTCAAAAATTCTTTCACCATTGGAAAGTTACATTCACCCTGAGTAACATAGGCTACACCACTACACGTGCGAAGCCGGGGCGAGCAGCTAGTTATTTATAAAACTAGTCTTAATTAATTTGTTTTCTTAATGGACACATTTATCAGTATTAATATTATCAGGGCCGCCTCTACCCAATCCCAGCTCTATCCGATCGGCTTTTAACGCAGCCCACACTCTTGTCTCACCTTGTTACAATACTGCTAATTTACCCCATTTCCACTCAGAGAACCACGCGGTATATGACACAGGCAGTAGCACAACTTCATTATAATTATTCTATTTATAATACTAGTAGTTCTGCGAACTGTAGACTTAGGGAGCACAAACGTTTTTGGTGGTCCTATTCTCACACCGCTGGGACCACACGGTATGATGTTATATTTATAACATGTATGTCCAAAATTCAGAACTTACGGCTCTATATCTCAACAACCTCTTGACCGATTTTGCTCATATTTGATATTATTGTTTAGAATCGTATACCCAATCTTTCTGCCAAATATTATCAAAATTGGCCGGTAGATGGCATCGCAGCAACCTTCCCCCCCTTTTTGGGGGAAATACACCTCCAATTCTTCCAAAACCGCTGATGGCAAAAATAATCTCTGAACTCGTAGAACGTGCATACATAAAGATAAAAGATTTTCATTTCATAAAGATTCGTTGAAAAATGCGACCTGTACGCGGGTACGTACCTCCGGACAGACGAAAGCAAAAAAGGCGAGTGAAGCAGGAACCTTTCGTTCACTTCGTTCACTCGGTCAATAACTAATGCAAACATTTACAATGTACCCCTAGAGGCACCCAGACTACGTTTCACGATAATATTAGGCTGCGTGTCAAACTACGTGATGAGCGATTCGCGACTAACGCCCGTCTGCACGTCGTACCCAAATGCGTTGCAGTAGGTAGGTACATCATAGTAGTAGAGCCCCCTGTATCTACGATATCTGAAGCGTAACGAACACTGATCTTGTACTATTGGATCAATATAGGAGGTTACTTTTTAGTCAGAAAAATTGGAAGTGAAGAAACCTTAGGATTTTAATTTTATATTAGTCGCTGTGGCAAAAATACCGAGTAGTGTTGTTTAGTTTAAAGCTCATAATGTAAGCGGACTATTACTGTCGAAAATGATAGTGTGCCTTTTTTTTCCCCTTATATTTTGGCTCCACACATAGTGTATTTAGCCAGTGTCAAGTTTTGTAATTTTTCATCGTATCATGGAAATTTTCACTTAAAGTCAAGTCATAGTCACAGTCAGAGTAGTCATAGTCTAGTCTAAGTCATAATCCAGTCTAAGGCATGCCCTAGTAAAGTGGTGGCAACTTTACTAGAGGCTTCTATGGAATTTTGGAAGCAACACGAAAAGCCACGTTTCACTACATTATATCACTTGCCCACACTCATGCTCGTAATTCAGCACTTAATGCGTAAAACACCACCAATTTTAAACATTAACACTGGAAAAAGCATAAGTTTTAAAAATAACACAATGCACCGACGTGAACTTTTCCGCGTTCCCGCCAAAACTCCACACTGCTCATAGTGTGCCTTATACTGGGTGGCGCAAAAGTAAAGACCCTATTTGGTTCAGCTATAACATTTTTTCTAAATTAGAAAACTAGATTTAGGTTTTTTTAAATGTATATTTGTGCCATTAAATTTCGTACCATTAGGATTTAAAGATGATGTCTTTTAAATGGTGACCTCCAGAGTTGATACACATTTGAGCCCTATTTATGACATTTTGCAAGATGATTTTCCTTCAAAATTGGTTATGAGTGACGAAGCGCATTTCCATCTCTCAGGGCATGTCAATAAGCAGAATACTCGGTTCTGGGGCACTGATAATCCGCGCATTATTCAAGAAACACCTCTACACCCACTAAAAGTTACTGTATGGTGTGGCATCTGTGTTGACAGAGTGATCGGACCCTATTTTTTCGAAGACGCTGGAGGCAATGCGATAACTGTCACTGGAGAACGCTACAGAACCATGTTACGTGAGTTTTTGATACCCAGTTTGGACGAATTGGGGCTGGAGCACATCTGGTTTCAACAAGACGGCGCTACGGCACACACAGCGCGCGACACTATGGACTTAGTGAGGGACGCTTTTCCAAGCCGAGTTATCTCTCGTTTTGGCGATTTGCCTTGGCCTGCAAGATCACCCGATCTGACCAGTCCACACTTCTTTCTTTGGGGTTTTTTGAAATCTCGGGTGTATGTGAACAAGCCACAGACTCTCGCAGCTCTAAAAGAAAACATTCGTCAAGAAATAACGAACATATCGCAGGAAGTGTTACGGCAAGTTATGCAAAATGTCATAAATAGGGCTCAAATGTGTATCAACTCTGGAGGTCACCATTTAAAAGACATCATCTTTAAATCCTAATGGTACGAAATTTAATGGCACAAATATACATTTAAAAAAACCTAAATCTAGTTTTCTAATTTAGAAAAAATGTTATAGCTGAACCAAATAGGGTCTTTACTTTTGCGCCACCCAGTATATTCTATTTTATTCTTATCTATGGCTACATACTAAGTTGAGTACATATCTAAATGCACAGAGAACAACATGATCATTCGGTCCCGCAGTGTAGGCTATTTATTGCTGTCAGTGTGTGTGTGTGTGCGTCAAATACACAGTCATTTGTTTTTTTCTCTAATCTGTGGTCAAATATTACTCCTAAAAGACCAAGTTTCACTACTGCGTAACAATTTTAGCGTAGAACTATAACCATGTAAGACCATAAGTGTATTTTTGGCACGGATCGTATCAATATTGTATGAGGAAGTAACGTGAGGGTAGGGGCAGATTTATGCGCGGTCGGTGGTGAAAGATGGTGATGGCAGGCTAATGAGGAGATGGTAACTTGAATTTAAGGTTTCAGTCTTGGAAGAGCTCTTGGCTTATTGTCTTCGGGTTTTCAAGACGAAATGCTTTTATAAGATGGTTAAGTTGGCTTCGAAGATAACCAGTCTCACGTAGGCGTAATTAGCCTATTTAACCTCTGAGGAACTGCTATCCTAATTAGCAATCCCTGTGATGTTTCTATCAGCAAAAGTCGAAAGATTTCTCAGAGATAAATGGCTAGCATATTCTCAAAAATATTGTGTACCTACTATGGGTACCTATATGCACTGGCACCTTAAACAATTCAATTGTCTAAAACTGGGAGACATGTAGGTTTTTTTAATTTGACCTTAGACATCTTTTTCACGTTTACCCAAAGAAAACATTTCAATTGATTCATCAACCCACCTGTTTCTTTTCGATAAATTACTCTGACTGAAAATTGTCCAACCTTGGTAATACAACCTCTTTTTTTTGGTTTCTATCCTTTTCATGCAAAGTGCATCGACAGCCGACAACCGATCAACCGATGGGGAAGAAAGGTTCTTGAGTGGCGACCACGAACCGGAAGACGCAGCGTAGGCCAGCCCCCCCACTCGGTGGACCGACGATCTGGTGAAAGCCGCGGTGACCGCGGGGGAGCCGATGGATGCAGGAGGCGAGCAGCCACTCAAGGTGGCGCGCTCTAGGGTAGGCCTATGTTCAGCAGTGGACGTCTTCAGGCTGTTGATGACGATGCAACGACAGCGTCTGTTGCAGATGTCTTTTCGCAATGCGATGGATGGCCTGCTTTTACTTACTAGGTAGGTATACAAACACAGTCAAAAGTAATAATACAATAATGGACCTTCGAATAGAGAAACACAATTACAATACATATCCACTGGATCCTCGTTAGCGAAGCAGCAAGTTTGACGGGACAATACCGCCAACTGTGCCGGCGAGTCCGGCGCTAATTGACCGGATGCCGGACTAATGGGAAGATACCCGTACTCACGCCCCGGACAAACTCAGGACGGGGGCTTATGGGGGCTTTTGACTGTCTGTTTGAGTGGTTTGAGTACACGTGTAGATCAATTTATTAGATACATGGAGAAGGGGCGCTAAATACCTAGACAATATTTTGGCGGACGATCAGCTAGTTATGCGGTAATCATGACGTAAATAGAGGAGAAAATATAAGACAATAGCTTGTCTGCACTTTTGCAGACAAGCTATTGCCTTCTTTTTCTTTAAAAGGATAGTAATGCACGTCTTGAGTGACAAATAGAGCGCAACGCAGGGACAGTTTTTGTGTTGATCTCGGTGCTAGGAATCCGTGTGTAAAATTTCATTTCCAGTAGTTTTAAGCCGTTTAGGTGTGAAAGCTACGCAAGCAGCAAAACATGTAAACGTAGTAAAGATTGAATGCTTTCTCTCTGATAGGTAGGCGATATGAATACAGCTGTGGTTAAAATTCTACAGATACAATACCTATTGTATAGAGCTGAAGATAAACTTCATAATACAGTCGATTGCATGCCTGCTCATGTTCACTAATCTCAATCTGTTTGTTTGCATTCCACAATGTTGTTTACAGATGTGCGTTTTCTTTAATAGTCCATTGTGGGCCCTGTGGAGCACGCAAAGTTAAGAGAGAGGAGGATAGGTAATTATTTCTTATGCCAACATGCTAATAAAGACAAGAGAATCTAGACTGGAGACTCCATAGAGACACCCTCCCCTATCATGGAATTGATTTTAAAGTGTAAACCATACTTGAGGTATATCTATAATGATAAAAGTAAGTAAATATTATAAATAGTTCTTAGGTAAAATTAAATGAAAATTAAATTTAATTACTTACATTAAATTTTAAGGACTATAATATCTTTATCCATAGACCCCCTTCTCGCCTATCCTGCCTCCGGCCCAGTCAGTTATCCGTCCAGTCGGGCCAAACTGCGCGCGTTATGTGGATCGCCGCGGTCTGGATTTACGGCCAACACTCAACTCGTTTGCGATGCTTCGTATTGTTTTAATTGCTTCTACGTTTTAGTTATTCATTAATTGTTATTATTGTCATACTAATATGAAACTGTTTATGAAACCGGCAAAGTTACGAATTTTAGCAGTTGTGCGAAATGAGAACACTATTAACTTCCTAGGCAGTATTGATTATAGATCGTTGTGATGATGAATGATAATGATAATGCCCTATTATAATCATCATCATGAGTTGAGATATCCGGCAACAGCAAACTTTGTTGCAAGAGACTTTTTTTCGGAGAAGAATCGCTCCTTCCTCCGAAACAAGCGTACCTAAGCACAGTATAAATGTAAATATACCTACTTATACCACGTATTGAAACTGAAATCTTAGATAAATACTTAACGATCATTTATATTTCTGTACATTGAAGATATTCTGATTTTTTTTTGTAGGGCTCCCTATTATTGATCCTAAAGCCAAACCCATTTTTTTCATTGTAGTCTGTCTGTCTGCCTGCCTGTCTGTCTATCTGTCTGTCTGTATCTTGGCTGAGCATCACGCCAAAACTACTGAATGGATTCAAATGAAACTTGGCATGATTTGAGTTCATATTACGAGGTAGGCTTTGATGCTTTTAATCCTGAAATTCAGCACGGTTCCCGCGGGAGAGGGGATGAAATTAAAAATATGTACTTAGTTGTGATTAATTAACGCGTGGTCTGAGATTATTTATCCTTTTCTTGTTAGAAACTTTAAATATAGTCCCGTAAATATACACTTCATGACCGTCGATTTTGTGGTCCAGAAGTTACAGACATCCAACCTTCAGTACTAGGTTCAAAGCCATATGGATGAAAAGGCGAACAGAGGCAGGTGCTGGCGCACATGCATCTTTTCACCTTCATCCATTCATCCTTTTCCCTCTTCCTTCTCTCTTTCTTTGGACTGCATGCTGGGATAAGGCGTAAAACTAATAAAAGTGTGTGAATCCGAACTACTTGTAAGGACGACCCGACAGTATAAGCTCACACCTGCCATCATGTACACGCCTCAAATATACTCCAATACTACCAAACACCATCTCCTCCCATTACATGGCGACCCTGCTAGGATACCTAGGTAAAAGAAAAAAAAAGCGAAAAGTAATATTTTCTTAGTTCTAACTCCTACTTATAAATCACAAACCAATGTAAAGTAACAAAAATGTTATATTGGAGTGTTAATTTAAAACAAAGGGAGCCAAGTTGAATAACAAGTACCTACGAGTCGAAGGCAATTTACATAAAGAAAATGCCATTTCGATACGAACAACAAACAACGAGCAATGATTTACAATAAATATTGCGTTTGCAATAACGTTTTTTGCTAACTTTTTTAATGTAAACTTGGTCGGTAAGAGGAGGTGCGAGGGAATCAAATTTATGGTTTTTAATTCAGGTGTATCGAGCGAGCCAATCACTAGGAGCTATCAAATAAATACTTAGGGTTGTACAGTTAGAAGGGCTGGGGTACACTCGATATTATCAATTTAGAAAATTATTAAAATTTACGGCCTGTAGCGCCTTCGTCGCACCACAGTTACCAGGAGATACCTTCATACTTACCTGTTACCTGCTGCACACATATACCTCAACACCATTACCAGGAGTACAAGGATTACCAGGAGAACAAAGAAAACAGGAAGACACAATTAATCATTTATTGGAGCCTGATCCACTTGGTTTTTTGTCACTATGAAACAATGAAGTTAATCACTGAAACTGAGACATGAAACTAAGATGTCGCCCTGGAAAGGTCGGTCCCAAATGGTAAAAATATTTGCTTACTCTGATTCTATGGCTACACATCAATCAGCGTTTTATTTTACTAAATTATCGATCTCCACATACTCATCGCCTAAAGGCCTATAGGTATCCTTTTTGATAGCCTGTAAAGTCGTTATTCATTATTTTTAAAGTTCTTTTTTGTCTTTTACGCCCTAGAGCCCTGTGGTGTCAATATTTTAAGCCGTCTATCTAATAATTATGTTCTACGACAACAACCGGGGCCTACACCAACCTAAGCAAAGTTAAATAATGTTATTTAACTTTACCCTATTAATCGGTCAAACACGGCTAGTCGAATGAACGAATGAAATGAATAAATGAAATCTTATTTGTTTTAACTAATCTTTTTTTGTAATCGTTATTGAGACGGTCATAAGTTTACAGTCAAGCTTTGCTATAAGCGCTACGGTACCTACTAGGTAAGGAGGTTTAGAAGCTGTATTCTACTTGATTCCTACGTCTGATGGTGATGATGATTAAATATTTTACGTCTATTTAACTCGGCTAGAGTTAAGGTAGGTAGACGTAAATAAATTCATCATACTTTTCATCACGTGAATTTTTAATTAGTTACAACAAATCAAATTAGATGGCGTTGTACATCGTTAAAACACGCAAGCGTTTCGTTCGCGACCTCGTATGGGTGATGTAGGGGTTCAAGTACATGGTTGACGTAGCATCTTATATGCGTTGTCATTTTCACAACAACAGATTATTTTTGGTACTCTCCGTTCACAATCGTGTGATAGGAGATTTTATGTATTGGTATAATAATCGAATTACCTTGTTACTACTAATGTTGGTAATCGATTATGAAATTAGGATTTACAAAATATAAAAACGCCCGACCAGAAAAATGACCAATTATAGTAATGCAAACATATAATAATACCAATGGGTTAGGGTGGTTTAGGATGGAGGGTCCTAAATTAGACGTAGATTAGATGAATATGGACAAGACAAAGATCATGTCTAATGCTCATGTTCCACCTATACCGGTAATTGTTGGGAACGATACTCTCGACAAGTATGTCTACCTAGGACAGACTGTCCAATTAGGTAGGTCTAACTTCGACAAAGAGGTGGCACGAAGAATCCAACTCGGCTGGGCAGCGTTCGGGAAGCATCGTCCTATCTTTCCGTCCAAAATACCGCTGAGCCTGAAAACGAAAGTTTCCAATCAGTGTGTGTTGCCCGTGATGACTTATGGAACTGAGACATGGCCTCTAACTGTTGGCCTCATTAGTAAGCTCAAAGTCGCGCAGAGAGCTATGGAGCGAGCTATGCTCGGTGTTTCCCTGCGAGATAAGCTCCGGAACGAGGAGATCCGCAGGAGAACTAAAGTGACCGATATAGCTCTTAGAGTTAGTAAGTTGAAGTGGCAATGAGCAGGCCACATCGTATGTCATTTTTGATCGAGCGCTATATCACTGACTGTCGGACAATCGATGAACTAAAAAGTGCATTATTCTGTGATATTGCAGCTGTTATGGGCGGCCGTGTTGCTTAACATCAGGTGAACGACTAGCTCGTCACGTCATTCAATCGCATAAAAAAAAATCTGTTTCCGGCTATTGCTGTTCTGTTGCTAGTGGCTCTAGTATCAAAGGCCAAAGTGCATTCAGCGACAGGCGAGCAACAGGCGGGTGACTGCGACTGATTGCAAACTGTTTGCTGTCGCTTTGCTACTGCTGTTGCTATGCTACTGCTGTTGCTGTGCTGTTGCAATTTTTACATAATACGGGTGCCGTACGAGTGAGACGGTCAGGTTGCACGAACAGCACGGCCACAGAATAGATATGGTAATGCTGTCCCCTTCCCACGCACACGTACCTGCCTCTATCCTGCATTCGATCCGACCAATCATCAATTGTCTCGCTTTGTTCTATTCGTGGTCAACTCGCGACGATGACCACTAAATAAGTAATACAGATTAGTAATTATTTTACTAACATGTTATAATCGAGATATCTCGAAACATCGCTATAATCGAATGATTTTTTTGTTTTTTTTTATTTTTAGTATATCTCATAGTCGCCCACCGCTAATAAAAAATGATTAATTTATATAAAAAAACATTGTACTTTTCAATTTTCATCACGTGAATTTTGAATTAGTTACATCAAATCAAACTAGATGGCGTTATACGTCCTTAAAACACGCAAGCGTTTCGTTCGCGGCAGCGTACAGCCTATGTAGAGTTGAAAACTAATACGACTAGCATGTTACTATGCGTCGTCACTTAACATCAGGATTTTTTAACTACTCTCCGTACACATTCGTGTATTAGGAGAGTTTATTAACAAAATAAAATCGTACAATACTTGTTTACGTCTGATGGTGATGATGATTTTAAGTTTACTTAACTCGACCACAGTTAAGGTAGACGTAAGACGTAAATAAAGTCTGGCAAAGCTAACTGCAGTGGAATAATAATAATAATAATAATAATAATAAATATGTGTGGACATTTCACACAGCGCCATCTAGCCCCAAACTAAGCATTATAGCTTGTACTATGGAAACCAGATAACTGATACAATACTTAGATACTTTTGTTTTGTAAATACATACATAGAATACATAGAATAAGTTGGTATTCCTAAAAAAATTTCATATGGTAGGTAATCAGTTTTTTTATGTGATGTTAACGGGTAAGTGGATTAAAACGACTTGATACTTAAACTGAATTAAATAATAATCTCTATAACTACAAGCGGAAACTATTTAAGGCTTTCTCTTTTGTTTATGATCATTCTTTATTAGCTTCTAAGCAGCTGTTAGTTTTCCATGTAAAATAAAAATAAAAATAAAATAAATAAATAATAATTTTACTTCGGACGGAAGTATTATTATGTACGCTTAGGAGCGAGATTGTTTGCATTTTCAAATGAAACGAATGTTGACGGTTTTAATCAGTACCTATGCTATAAGAAATAAAATAACTTAATACTTCTCGGTAATTGGTTTCATGATACATTAACAACTTTGTATAAGTCATTGTTGTTTATTTATTTATTTCAAAGCCCATTAAATAAATAAATAAAATAATAATATTTATTTTTGTTTCATATACCCGTTTAATATTAGTTTTAGAAAGTATGAAATTAGATTCTCTCTGTCATTTTATTCACCATGACTTATTTATTTCTTAGTATCAGCTTCTGTCATCATCATTAACAGCCTGAAGACGTCCACTGCTGAACATAGGCCTCCCCCAGAGCACGCCACCTTGAGCGGCTGCTCGCCTCCTGCATCCATCGGCTCCCCGCGGCTTTCACCAGGTCGTCGGTCCACCGAGTGGGGGGCCGGCCCACGCTGCGTCTTCCGGTTCGTGGTCGCCACTCGAGAACCTTTCTTCCCCATCGGTTGTCAGTTCTACGAGCGATGTGGCCTGCCCATTGCCACTTCAACTTACTAACTCTAAGAGCTATATCGGTCACTTTAGTTCTCCTGCGGATCTCCTCGTTCCGGAGCTTATCTCGCAGGGAAACACCGAGCATAGCTCGCTCCATAGCTTCTGTAGAGGAGGCTCATTTTTTTTTGCGTTATTATAAATTGTAATTTACCAAGTTTTTGCCGATTACAAGTTCATTTTTGTAGTATGCACTAGTGCTACCATATGCAAGATTTCCAGTTACGCCAATTATAAAGCACTGCAGAGTTAGCTTTGCCAGACTTTAAATTCATCATCGTATTTTCATCACGTGAATTTTTAACTAGTTACAACAAAACAAACTAGATGGCGTTGTACGTCCTTAAAACACGCAAGCGTTTCGTTCGCGGCCGCGTACAGCCTATGTAGAGTTGAAAACTTATACGACTAGCATAATACTATGCGTCGTCACTTAACATCAGGATTTTTTAACTACTCTCCGTACACATTCGTGTATTAGGAGAGTTTATTAACAAAATAAAATCATATAATAATATCCAAAACAAAGCATCACTCAATTATTTATTGTTTGAAAGCGTATCCTAAAATAAATCTAGCTGTGAAATACATCGCGCAATAAATACCTTGTTAGTTGTTATCATGTCAATCTTTTTTTTAAATTATCCATTATTCATCATGTTTTTTTGGAATATAATTAGGTAGTTTTTTTTAATTTAGTTAATATTATTATTTATTTACGAGTTTTAGTTTTATTAAGTATTTTCCTCCACCATTTCAATGTTAGTGCCGCATCCCTAGCTGCACCCCTCACAAGTTTTCCAATACTAGCTCGCGCACCTGTGCGGGCTTGTTTATCGTGTACAACTCGCCGCTATAATTAGCTGAATCAAGTGCCACTACGAAATATTAATACCATCGGGAACACGAGCGAGGTTTAACTAAACGTTTATTGTTTTTGGGCTTGAAATCGTTATTGATGGGCTGCTATTTTGGGATTTTGTTTTATTAGAGAGGCAAATAAATGACTTGACATATTAAAATGTATATAATATTGACATTAGGCCCAATTTTGATGGCTAGTTGGCAGTCCTAACTTGGTAGAAATATAGCCGTCTCTTACATTTCCGTCTATTTGACAAGAATAGCAACATTTTTAAGATTTCTAAATCCGTCAACTTTTAAAATTTCACAAGGGACCAAAGTAATGTATTTAGGGAGATAACTTAGCGGTTGTTTGGTATCCAGAGTGAAGCGAAGGACTCTAAAGTAGTATCCTAAGCGTATTATAGCGAGGGATTCAAAGTAGAATAGAGTATAACATTTATTCAATACTTGGTTAAGATAAGTACGTCGCTCGAGGTTAAACAATATTGGTGCCGTGTGGCACACTCTTTTCATCCCCTATGAGAAAAGTTATTTTGTCACTGTTATTAAGGGTGTCTAAATGACCCATTTTAGGCACACTTATTGATGAACCCTTCATCTCTTTTCGAAAAGATGGGATGTAGATAGGTATATTAGTTCGGTATATATATGTATTTGTGTATTTATGTTATAATATAATAGTTATATATCTCTAGTAGTGTAGTATTTATTTATAATCTTATTATTATTTAAGCATTTCAAAAATAATATTGTTTTTATCTCTTTTTCTTGCTTACAAGTTTTTCTTACAAATTTTGATGCACGCCTACATCCCTCTTTCTCAAACTATGTGTGGAATGACTGGTAGAAAATGCTTTAGCATTAAGTCCTCCTTTTGTACTCTTTTAGTGCAATAAAGAATTAAATAAATAAATAAATAAAATAAAAGGTAATTTTCTCTGATAACTAATCTGTAAACCCCACTGTATGGAAAAAACATAATAAGGTACGTTTTTGGGAGGTATCGGAATCCTCCTTTACTCGCTACTTGCCTTCATAGATTTCTATCAAATCAAAGTGCTCCCAATACACATCCTAGAGGGTTGGTTATTAAATAAAAACAATCATATGACACTCAACCAAATCTTGTTATACCTACTGCTATACGAAAGTGACTGCTAATTAAGTTATCTATTTCATTAAATGGATGTTTGCAAAACTGCGAGCAAATCGACCGTTACAATGGAATTTAATGACAAGCCATGCGGAGCGATGAGACACGGTCTACTTTATAAGGGCTATGCTCTACTGCGTGCGAAAGAGATGAATAAATGAACGAATGAAATCTTTATTTGAGTATTGAGTATTGAAAAAGGTTTATCTATATACCTGTGTAAATGTAAAAAAATAGTATAGATATATATAATTAATGTGTACCTAAATTTAGCATACATTTCACACAGCACCGTTTAGCCCTAAACTAAACAAAGCTTGTACTATAAGAACCAGATAGCTGATAGAGTACCTACTTAGATAGGTACCTATTATACTTTTTTTTGTAAATATATACTTAGAATAAACTACATATAAGTATAATAACACATAGACACAGGACAAACATCGATTTTCTTGAAGTACAGAAGACAGAGCTAATATCAACTGCGCTGTGAACTTGTGAAGTCAGTCATATATCCTGCCATTTTCGCTTGAACGCATCGACACACTGGACGTAAACCTTTACCCTTAGGGATGCGAACCCCTAAATAAATCGAATTAGGACCCCTCAGCAGTGATCGTGGGGCACTTTTGATTTAACTCGCGTTTGTTTAGAATAGCCGCCGGTTAGGATGAAGTATAGTGTGCAACGGTTAGTATTTAGTAAGTGAATTGAGTGACATTGGTTTTACGCCCTGTTATGTAGTATAGCGGTGAATGGGAAAGGTTTTGAAAGAATTGTGGCCCGTATTAGAGAACGTCGCATAGCCGTCGAATTCGATCGGCGTGCAAGTAGAGATTCATTCACTAATTGGAACAGGGGGCTAGCTGACCTTTTATCTCTGACCTTTTGATTGTATGTTTCATTATGTTGTCTCACAAATTTGTTGTAAACACATTTAAAAAAAATGGAACAAAAAATGACACTGTAAAGTTTCTTGTAGCTTCTTCTTTACAGATGTAACCGAAGCTACGGTTCGGAGTTTTCCATTCTACATTGTGCCGGATTGCTTGCACCTGATGTGGGGACGAGAACTTTTTTTTCAAATTATTATGTTTAAATACATTATCTAGCTTTGACTTGTAAAAGTGCTAAAAATAGCCTATTTGCAATAAAAATGTTGAGTGTTGAGTTTTGACCAAATAACCCAACACCATAATTATTATATCCATAGAGCCCACGGTGTGCAGAGCAAACAGGAAACACTTTTAATAACACGACAAAATTATAGGATTTTCTTGTTTAGCATTTGTGACGTACATAATCACAAACATTTGCTGGTGGCTGTGTAATTGAGGCCTATAAAATCAAAGGCAGCTAAATCCAAGTCTGTCAAATAATCAGTAAGCTACAAAAATCGATAACTTTGTTCAGGTAGCTACAATATTCTATATTTTAAGACAGATTTGTAAAGAATGTGAATATTAGAAATAATCTGACTATTAATTAATTTAGCTTCCTGTATATTTGAGTACAAAGTATAGTTAACTCATTTTACGATATTATGGCGTTTAGCTGCCTTTGATTTTATAGGCCTCAATTAATCGTAGTTTCGATATTTCGTTATTCGTTGCTTTAGTCTTTCGACAATATATTATTCGAATTTCGTGACAAGTAGCGGAATCGCAGTGTTTACATCAATAACGCAGTACTAACATAACGTTTACCTCTATTTAGACCATTCTATATAGCCTGAAAGCGTAAACATCTGAAAGTTTCATATCACGCGGGCACGGTTGACCACGATCGCGTCTGAAACTCATCTGATCTGCCGTTTGATCGCAACAAAAACATGTGCTCAACTCTACTACAGGAGGTGGAGCACTCATTGTAACCCGCCAATAGCAGCCCACGGATATTCGCTACTCTTGTCGCACTATGTAGGCGTCCTTGTCTAATTCGTAGATTACAGTAGTCGATTCTTCATATCTGTAGGTTGATTTTTATGGTTATTTCAGAGTGGTAGCTATGGAGCCCCAGGGAGTAGGAGAAGCAGTTAAAACGTTGCCGAAATTATATTTCCGTGAATGCGTGTTTGATATTATTCTAGTTCTTATTTCAGAATGTCTGGGTAATGGGGGAAATAACTTACAGACTTCTATGTATTATAAAAAAAGATTCAAGTAAAAGCTACTTAAGTGGTGTTTAATGTTTCATTATTATAGGTAGGTAGGTATATTTTCTTCATATTTTCACGCATAGTTCTTAAATAATTACAACCGAAAATATCTCAGCTTAGTCTATTGAACAAATTGATTTACAATTTATTTAACACTCACATAAAACTTCCCACTCGGTAGCCCCAACAGTGGGAATTGGGAATATATCCCAAATGATTAGGGACGGTTTATAACGCCAATTTATATTTAATATTTATAATCCATAAATACCTTCATAAAATATAACTTAAATACGTAAGTTCGTAAACCTTATTACGTAGATGTAAGGTGGTGGTTTGTGTGTCAGCGGTTTGAAAGGCAAACGTCAATATGTTAGTGTACAATAAAGGTATGGCAAGACCCGACAAAGCAAAGGTGTCGGCTAATTTGACGGCGGGATGAATGGCCGAGCTGAGGGGAAGCGGGAGTGACGTACAGTCACAATGATAGCGGAGCGGATAGCGGAGCGGTTAACGGAGCGGATAGCGGGAATTACATTTAGCATTTGATCTCAGTTGATTAACTTTAATTAATTACCTACTACGTAATAGTAACGCATAAATAGTGCAAAAAGTGCACATTTATGCGTTATAAATGCATTAACACAAATATTTTTCAGCTGATAAAGCGAAGATTCATCACATTAATACCTCTGTGCCCGTAGCTCCTAAACAATAAAAAGTTGCGCAACGTACCTACATGATAATGATTTGGATGTCTTAGAAATTGCTTTAAGCTGCGGCCACACTGGCGCGTTAAGTGGCATCAGTGCATTGATGCCACTTGACTTCATGAAGCGTCAAAATCGGCTATTCAGCACCCATCGCTGCCTGCGTTCGTAGACGGCTACGCCGCGATCGCCGCGAGCAGCGATGGGTACCGAATAGTTTCGCGTCGCTGACGCTGCCGCTTCGCAGACGCGTCGGGGTGGGGTCGAAGCTTTACCGTCTCGATTTCCACGTGACACTTATGCGCTATGCGCTGGAACCGCTCTGTATAATTTTTGTTGTAATCATGTTGCAATATATTAATTGAAGGAAAAAAGGCTTTTATTTCGAGCAAATGTGCGTGTGTGCTGCTATCATGTTGGGCAAGATATCCCTACCTGTATTGGTAGTAGGTACCTACCTATGCTGAAGCATTTGGTTGGACTTTCCATAAGTTAGCACGCCTAATATTCAGTCCAAATGTTTTGTTTTTAATAGTAAAGCTTCTTTAGCGGCAGCTAATATGATTGTAGTAGATTAGAGAATGAAGGCATGCACACCTAACTGAATTCTGCTTTTGTATTGTATCGAAAATGAAACGTTTGCCTCTTTACTAATAACCACTGCGTAACACTAGAATTTCAATTCCAATTATTTAGTTGCATTCCACAATGTTTTGTACAGATGTTCGTGATTGTTGTTGATGATGTGAATAGGTACCTACTCAGTGCTTTCTTTTGTTTTAACTTTGCCCGTTTCAAACTCAATAGAGAGAAAGAAAACACAAAATAACTATTGGTCCGCTACACATAGTTTACCAGTAAGGCGGTAAGTATATCGCTCCCCGCTGAAACTACCACCGCGCCCTATTTAACGCTGGTATAATGGGTACATCCGGCGTTCGCAAACAAAGCCCCAAGCTCAACTCGCACGCATTGTGTCTCATATTATTACAAGTATTTGGCAGTAAATGGATTATTTGTACCGCTTCGGTCCTATTTCTGATGTTTAGCAGTTGTTGCGTTGTTGGTTTTGATTTGATATGACACTTATTTATTTATTCACTACTTGTTCCCGCGGTTTCACCCGCTGTTCACATGTTTTCCGGGATAAAAGTATCCTATTTTGAGGTTGATGGTATTAGTTATCTGCAAAATTTCATCCCAATCAGCTCAGCTATTTTGGCGTTTCTTTTTAAATTAGGAATATACTATAGTTTGTTTGTATCAGATTTGAAACCTACACGTACATACTGTGTAGCGTATCCTGGAGCAGGTATTTTCCAAGCCACTACTAAAATATTAAATTAATTGAAATTCAATTACAAACATTTTTTTAAAGAACTTCTTTGTATTATTCGCCTTTTCTACTGAGTAAGTGAAATCACACTAATATTATAAAGGCGAAAGTTTGTGTGTGCGTATGTTTGTTACTCCTTCACGCTCAAACGGCTGGACGGATTTGGATGAAATTTGGAATATAGATAGCTTATATACTGGATTAAAACATAGGCTAATTTTTATTTGCGGATGAAACCGCAGGGCGCAGCTAGTAGTTACATAAAGTTACATAAAACTAGCTGACACCCTGAGTTGATTAATTAAACGCCTTAAATATCCCCTCCCCAACTCCCTACTGCATTCCCCCATCCCACTCCATATTTTCTTTCTCTACTTTTCTATTTATACATTTTAGAAGTCAGTTTTTTATTGTCTGTATATTTTTTAATTACATATAATCAAAATAATGCCACAGCAAAAAATAGGAAGATCACTATCAAACAGGAACCCAAAAAATGTTTCGAAAAATACTTACCCAATACTTCTCCATTGAATTGCGACTCCATTGTTAAAATAATAATATTTTTATAATCGTTTATGATACCGCCATATCGAGGGGAAGATTTAATTTTAACTTATTGCTTTTATATTTGGGATTAAAAAAGGGTATTTATTATTAATATAAAATGTTGTGGCGGTTGGTTTGTTATTCCGAGTTATATTCCTCTAATGATATGCCGGAGCCGGATGCGGCGGATGGACTCACTTTGGGGCAACAATGACACTTTAATAACGCTAATAAATGAATAAGTTTTGTATTTAATAAATTTGTTATAGGTACCTATAATTATTATTGATACCTTGTCTGATATGGTGTAGTTTTTAATTATCATTTACTATTGTAAGGATGTGTTACATACCTACAAGGTGAAATTAGCTGCGAAAAATCTAGGAATCCTAAAGCGGCACTCTGAACTTCATGATATTATGACTCGGGTTTCACCTGAAAATCAGCTAAGCTCCAGAGCTTAGGGCACCGACGAAAAGTTGCCAGTTTATCGGTATTTTATAGGCTGCATTTTGGAGATTGTGCGATGGAATTACATGAACTAATTCCTTCATCTCCATTGTTTGATCAGACTACAAGGCGCACAGAAACTCGGCATCCTTATACTTATCGTTAATATTCCTACAGCCCGTATAAGCTTTTTGCATCAAACTTTATAGTGTGTACAGCAAATGAGTGGAATACCTCGCCGGCGTCCTTGTTTCCAGCTGACTATAACCTGGAAGTCTTCAAGTCACGAGTGAACATGTATCTTCTAGGCAAGCATGCACCCGCGTCATCACTTACCATCAGGTGAGACAGTGGTCAAATGCTATGTCTATAAATTGTAAAAAAAGGAAAAGGTCACGTGTTGGCCTTAATCACATACTGAGTCGGGAGCTGGTCATGACGTCACACAACGTTACTCTGATATTTTTTCCGTATAAGTATTCATACTGTATGTCTCCTCTATTGTAATGTAATGGTGTGTGATGTCCTGATTAAAATGTATTTTCTTTCTTTCTCTTTTCTATTTCACATTGGGACAGCTCCTAAACCTTTATGTAGTGCAAGTCCGACCCTGTGTGGAATACTATACTGTGGAATACATCTCTGGAATGTTTTGGCTATACTTACCTACCAGCTCGAAGCCTTGGATGCCATTCAGAGACGAGCCAAATAAACTCAATGGTAATGATGCGTTTGTTCAAGTTTAGAGCACCGACGTAAAGTTGCCAGTTTATCGGTGTTTATAGACTGCATTTTGAAGAAATTGCGAATTTTACATAATCTTATTCCTCCATCTCCCTTCTTTTACCGGATATCTAAGCGCACAAAAACACGGCACGCATATGGGTATCTTATGGTTGAAATTCCATCAACCTACGCTAAGCGTTTTGCCGACGTACTTGTTTCCAGCTAGGTAACTATAATAATCTGGGAGTCTTCTAATCAAGAGTGAACAGGTATCTTCTAGGCAAGTATAAATGGAATGCTCTCCCAGCAACAGTATTTCCTCCTGGATATAACCTGGCTCTGTCAAAGTCAAGAGTGAACGGGCATCTCATGGGCAAACGTGCTCTAAGAATTTTTATTAAGTATCCAATAAAATTTTAATACTTAGGTAATCGTTCAACTGTTATCACATGAAAATAAAAAAAAAGTTTCTATACATTTTAATACAGTTCTGAATTTATCTTAAATCATTTTATCATCTGTAAAATACATTTAAAATTAACTAAAGCGTAAAATTAACTCACAAATGCCCACAATTAATCAAATTTAATAGCGACAAATAGGTCGAAAGTCATAAAATCGCACCATTTTGCACCCCTGGGGGTAGATTTCAAAAGTGTCCATTCTGCAGCTGTATCTTAATTCTATGGGTGTCTTGTATGTGTTGTATGGGTGTTTAATCTGTGCATCGAGTGCGATGTGTCCTTTTTGTCAATTATTATAGTATTTGTCAGATAAATAATTATGGCACGACAAGGTGAGCTCTGTACTTCCGGTTGAATAGGGCTGGGATGCACATGCAGTTACGGATTTGTCCGGGTTTTACTGGTTTAATTGACCTTATTAAATAAATTAAAAAACCTTTCGTTACTCTACTAGGTAGGTAGGTAGAGCATGAACCAAACGTAATGGCGGCTGTGAAGTGTGCTGCAAGCCCCCTGCACGCTGCGGTCACTACTTACCTCTGCCCGAGACATCTAATTTTAGCTACTGCGCAGCATTGCGCGCCGACTGCACAGCCGTCGTTGAGTTTAAATCGCACTATACCTACCTATACTTATTATTGTTTAAAAACCTTAAAGAGGTACAAATATTTTACCCATGCATATTAAGTAGGTATGTAGGTCTGTATATAGATAGGTACCTGCCTACGTAGGTACCTTATTCAAATTTTATAAACATATATTCATGCATAATTTATGATAGGTATAGCAGTTTCGCCTGATTTAACACATCAATTAATACACTAATTGTATGAAAAACAGGAAAAAGTAAATTAAAAAGACACCAAAGAAAAAAAAGAAAACCATGTTTCTGGATAAAGGGACCTGAATAATAGGTTCAAATACCGCTCGTGATTCAAATTTTTCAGTTACATTAAAAATTTTAACAATTTTTCTCCCATTCAAACCCGGTCGACAAGAATTATTTTATTTAAATTTATTATAACTTAAGTATAATAAGTTATTATACAAGAAACACCCCCAAAGAAAAACTAAGCGGTGCGCGGAATTACACTTTTAGAAAGGGGCTCGTTAACCTAACGTATCCGATAATTTCAGTTACGGATAATTTACACTTCCTTCCATTACAAGGTATAAACGCATCATAAAATAAACCGTACCATTGGCTTATTATTCGACACACAATAGTTTTTAGCGAACGGACGAAAGCGGGTGGAGGCATGCGGGGGTGCGGGGGGAACCACCGCAAAAACTGCACCCGACTTAATTATAAAGAGACAAGAAGCGCCATTAAATAGCGATTCGTTAAATCTACGC
Organism: Ennomos quercinarius; assembly: GCA_910589525.2. NCBI lineage: Eukaryota > Metazoa > Arthropoda > Insecta > Lepidoptera > Geometridae > Ennomos > Ennomos quercinarius. Next base: position 15,463,493 of record OU342507.1, on the reverse strand, counting down.
TCTCTTGTTAACACCACATGTCTTCCCTCTCTATCACTCTCAGAAACATCGAAGCGAGAGAGACATACGTTTCGAGTGCCACCCCAAGAGGGGCGGCGACGCCGATATAAGGTTTAGATTGACTGGGCGTTCTCTATTCACTTTTTTTTGTTTGCGCCCGGCAAAAGCGTTCGGGAGCTTTTCATTTGGTGTCGGGTCGCGACAGTAAGCACTCGTCCGGATTCGGATATCGGACGATGACCGTGTGATTTACGGTTCCGGATAGTTACGGACGGTCCGTAACTAGATTGAGACTGTAGTGAAGTGTGGAAACTGACTGTATGATACCGAAGATGTCCGAGATGCGTGGTTCGCCGCCTCTGTCTAGGTCTTTGGAACATGGTTTTGGAGCTCCCTTGGCCGCGTTGAGCTCGTTGGCGGAACAGCCTCCTCCAGCCCCTAATCCTCACGGGATCGACCACATCCTGTCGCGCCCAGCAGTGGGATCGACCGTGGGTGCAGGGCTGCTGGCACCACGGTTGTCTCTAGCAGCGGCGGCCGCAGGCATGGCTCACTATCTGCAGCATAAGCCGCTCTACTGGCCAGGGTTCCAGGGTCTGGTCTCCAATCCGATGGCGTGGCGGGATCGGCTGCAGTCTAGTGAGTAACTAAGTTTGTTTTTGTTTGATGCGGATCATGTGCAGGATGTTGTGCGTTAACTCTTATTGTTGTCTGTAATAAAACTACATATACCTAACACTCAAAAAGCTGTTCTGTCAAAATAATTTCAAGTTCCTCTGAAAATGTACATTCTCGTAATATTCTTTTTTTGGAAACATTATTTTCATAGGTTATTATTTGTATATTCTTTGCACATATAATACAATAAAATTAGAAGACAATATTTAGTAATAAACATTGCAATTAAAAGGTAATTACTATAATTGTTGATAATTTTTGTTGTCGCACATTTTCTTAAAGTAAAAGACTTCAACGCGCTTCTTAGTTAAATAAACAATTAATTTTAATAATGTAAATTATGTTACTAAAATAAAATGATTTAGTCTTACAAAACTCTTATTACATTTCGTCACTTTTAAAAGTAAGAAATTTATCCCAGCTGTTATAAAAACTAATATAAATAATTATGAAACTCAATTTAAAAAAAAACCTTTATATTCAAGTGAGGAAGTACACTGGTTTCACCAGAAAATTACACAATAATAGAAAAAAGTACCTAGTTAAACTATAAAAAAAAAATCAATACTCTCTTTTAACCATTAAAACCATTTCCGAAATCGATTCATCTTAATTCACGTAAAATATTGACAAAAGTGACGTAATTTATGACTTCCTGACTCCGTAGAAGCCTTACAACGAAGAAGGTGAATAGACCATTGTGGTATTGTGATTCCGTCGGCATCCGCGGCACCGTCGGTGTCGGTGGCGGCAGAGTTATAGCCCTAACGTTTGCGGCGCGATAACGTTGCTCTAACGGCGCGTTACGTGTTACATAACGGCTACACGTAATAAGGGTTGGAATTCTTCATAGTTATGTCTTGATTTTGGATTAGTTCAAGGTGCTATGTTTCAGATAAAATGATCAATATATGTATCACCATCTTTTTGTAGGCACCGATTGTGTATAAAAATCGCGGTTATTTATAAACCGTCGAATTATTGTAAACGGAAAATTTGTCTTGCAAGAAAACGGATGATTTTTCGATTATTTATAATTAGTCGTTGCTCAGTGGTGAGTTTGTAATCAAACGATTTCAGTAGCGTTTAATTGTGAACAAACCCGTATTAATGCACCAATTTTTGCTGTAATTTATTGTTTTTTAGAGTCACTAGTGGCTAACCAGTATAAGGTTACGACGCCGAGCGAAGTGAGGAGGAGTGTTAGGTTAGTTTTGACCACACTAGAAGTACACAATACAATATAACGAAGTAATACTGATTAATTATAAATAACCGTCCGTAAAATCATCCGTTTTATTGTGAGACAAATTGTCCGTTTACAATAATTCGACAGTTTATAAATAACCGCAATTATTTATAAACAATCGGTTCTTACAAAAAGACGGTGTCATATATAAAATTATACTGTAGAGACTTGGACAAATGCACGATATTTTTGTTCTAATGTTGAGCGCTGTTTAATATTGTAATATTGTATTTGTTAGTTTCAAAAGGTATGGGTATAATATGTGATCAGAAGAAAAAAAAGAAAGAAACACGAGAACTTGTATTATGGTGCGTGTGTCTTTTTACTTATATGTACACGTAAACGTGGAGCTAGATAAAAAGTATTGTAGAGCTATGAAGTGTAAAACAAAAAGGTTAATAAATAAACAAAGTCATCGTGAAGTAGTAAACGCTTGTAAAAAGGACTTCAGTTGTTGAATGAAAAAATTATATTTAAATGAGTGTAAGTTTGATGGAATTACATTATTCGAGAATGAAAAGATAGTGTAGGTAACTAACAGTAAATTATACGTAATAGAAGTCATAATAAATAAGTGATTAATAACCATAGATTAAAAAAGTTGGAAAATATAATTAATTGATTTGTTTAAGACACGGATAAATCATTTGATAAATTTGTCATTTGTCATTTGGTACATGGATTTTTTTTATATTTTATTTTTCTTGAGGCTTTAATAACAATAATTATTAAAAAAATATATAACTAAGTAGTAAATAAGAGCGCTGAAAAAAATAGTAACATTTCTATTTATGTAGAAAGGTTTTGTGACAGATTATGATTGATAGGAAACGAGCAATAAAAATACAATTTTGTCAGGAAATCCCGTATAACTAAAAAATGTCATTATGACCAATCAATAAGCTGTCATACTTTGCCACGATTAACATGAAATATAGTTTAATCAAGAACCGGTTTTATTCAAAGTAAATTGGTCTAATTTATTGAATAGATAAAATTATAAATAAAAATATGCAGATGTAGTCGACGTTCGTCATTTTAATAAAAGCATGCTTTCTATAATAAACGAAAAACATTTTTGACTTTTACTCTAAATAAAGCAATAATAGTATAAGTGTGATAATCAAGGCGCACGCGTGTCATACGACGTTTTTCATCACAGTTGCGAGGAAAAAACAGACTTGTATTGTTATTAACTTTTGTGAAAAATGTGCAGGTTTCTTATTTTCACGCGCCGTATTACCTATATTGTGAAGATGTACTATATACTTTTTGACGCCAACGCTGAGAAAAACAGTGTTGGTGGTGCGAACATAATCGCCGAGCAGCCGATGATAAAAACTTCTTAAAAAATATAATAAAACAAATAATAATATTCGTCAAAAACAATTATTATATTACCATTTTAACATTGAATCGGCGTGCAGTGGCTAAACGTTCGGTTGTTAAAAGGATAAGAGATGCTTTTAGTGGTGACGAATATTCAATTTGTGTGAATAAAACTAAAATTGTCTCTATTATTTTGATAAAAGTAATAAAAATGAACTAGAATTTCCCACGTAGTTTTTTTATTTTATTTGGCTAACCAATGCCACGTCGGCAGGCGCGCTCTTTCATCACCGGCTAGGACATGATTACTTGCTGGTATCATAACTAATTCAAAATTAATACACTTTATCTATTTTAATAAAAACCTTTGTCCTGAAGACTGACTCACCGACAGATACCTTACAACCCACCCCTGGATCTAAAGATTTGATATGAAATGAAATGAAATGAAATTAACTTTATTCCTAACATATAACACACAATATCGCATAAGTAACATTAATACAAGGACAAAAGAAACTTTCAATACACACTCCTATGCTATATTTAGAGGGTGTCTTCCTTTTACAGCGTAGGGGTGAGCAAAAAGTGCATTTTTAAAAATAATTGGTTAGGAAGACGCGGCGTAGGCTGGCCCCCTACTAAGCGGACTGACGACCTGGTCAGAACCCGGGGAGCCGATGGATGCAGGAGACAAGCAGCCCCTCAAAGTGGCGCTCTATGGGGGAGGCCTGTGTTCAGCAGTGAACGTCTTCAGGCGTCTTCAGGTTGATGATGATGATGGGTAGGAAGAAACACACGGGTGAAGCCGTGGGCTACCCCTAGTATTGTACATATATTCCTGAAATGTACATAATATACGTGTAATACGCAGTACCTACAGACATCTCATCCCTACATTTCAACAGCATTATTTAGTGATGGCTATAGGTCCGTGGACGGTAAATATTAGCCCATCACTAATCTGTTCCAAGGTGTATATTTGTTCCGGTGTTTTTACACCACGGTTCTCATGAATTCCATAGCCCGCCCATTAAAATATTATGTACTAGCTGACCCGCCCCGGCTCCGCACGGGTTAATTAGTTTTACGCCTTATCTCAGTCTAAAGGAAGAGAGGAGGAAGAGGGAAAAAGATAAGGGAAAAAGATGCATGGATAAAGGTGAAAGGAGGCAGGTGCTCTTGCCTTTTCTCTTTCCTATAGTACAGGATAGGAGTGGCTTTGGACCTAATACTGAAGGTTGGGATGACTGTTGTTTTTGCACCACAAAACCGACAACCTTGAAATATTTAAGGAACAATATTTAAAGTACCCCCTTTCTAATAAAAAAATGAATGAAATCGGACCACGCGTTAATGAATTAAAATTAAACACATATTTTTACTTTCATCCCCTCTCCAAAGGTAACCAATGGTAAAATCTCTAACAAATTCTAACCAGTGGTCGAAATTCTCTGTTTTGGTATACTCTTCAATACATAAAAATGTTGAGTTTTTATTTGTATTGGAATTAGGCAATGTCTGTCATTTATGCATGTCGATGCGAAAATGACAGAAATCATCTACCTAACTAGCAATTAGGGTAATAAGATGAAAGACGGGTGAATTTTTTGGTTAGTAAAAACTCTAACAATATTTAACCAATGGTCAAACTCAGTTCATTTTTAACCATTAGTTACCTAAACAACGGATCAAAAAATCCACCCTTAGTGTTATATATAGGTTTGCAATAATGATTATAATATTTATTTGCTTAGAATTAGAATATTTAAATTGAAAACTTTTTAAACCAACGGATCCAGTTTCAAATTCCACTGGGCCCTGCACCTACCACTTCTAGTTATGGGCGGAATACGCACTTGCTCTTACAGCAGAGAACCTTTCTTCCCCATCGGTTGTCAGTTCTACGAGCGATGTGGCCTGCTCATTGCCATTTCAACTTGCTAATTCTATGAGCTATATCAGTCACTTTAGTTCTCCAGCGGAACACGACATTTCGGATCTGATCTCGCTGGGAAACATCGAGCATAGCTCTCTCCATAGCTCGTTGCATTGCGTTTTGCTGCTCTATGCTGATCAGATTTTGGAATGCTGACGTCACTGTATCCAAGTAATCCGTCTCCGCTAGATACGAGCCCGGTATCACCAGATAGATACGGTATCGCGTAATTAAAGCAGTTACACGCCAATACGGCACTCCGGCACTCCACGATAACGGCTATAAAACTAATTACTATCATGGAGCAATAAAATGGATAGGGATCGAGTATACAGACTGCTTTTAGCGATAATAAAAGGTAGGAAACTATAGATAGGTAATAAGCCATAGGTGAAGTACCTACCTACCTAATAATTTCAGTGTATGTAATCATTAACAGCCTGAAGATGTCCACTGCTGAACATAGGCCTCCCCCAGAGCACGCCACCTTGAGCGGCTGCTCGCCTCCTGCATCCATCGGCTCCCCGCGACTTTCACCAGATCGTCAGTCCACCGAGTGGGGAGCCTACGCTGCGTCTTCCGGTTCGTGGTCGCCACTCGAGAACCTTTCTTCCCCATCGGTTGTCAGTTCTACGAGCGATGTGGCCTGCCCGTTGCCACTTCAACTTACTAATTCTAAGAGCTATATCGGTATGTAATGCCAACCGAAAAATGCTTATAGTTAAAGCTTGGTATGAGCGATAAAGAGCGAGTGTGGATTAGTGGTAACCCGTGTGGCTTTGAAACTGACGCAGCCAAGTTTTATCCCGCTTGGCCCTGCACCTATAACTGTTTAAGTTATCTGTGGAATTTGCTCACAACGTTAAACGGAGGCATCGTGACGTGACTGCGGTATATTCAAGAATCACAAAGTAAGAGATGTTTTTTGTTTCATCCACCAACCCGCACTTGTCCAGCATGCTGGATTATGGCCTACACTGCCTCTGTGTGAGAGAAGGCCCGTGTCCCAGCTGTGGGAACATATTGGGTTGATGACGTATAGCTTGGGCTATGTGATCTATGCACAGAAATATGATTCCAGAGACCTATCAAGTGCACAGTTTTCACTTATAAAACCATTGTTATGCAGCACGCCGGCACTTCACTGGTTAAGATAGGTTCCCGAAATAAAGTGTTTTTAAAAGCGTTTTACACCTACTAAAATTAGCAAACTTTCAAATGTAGATAAAATACTTACCTACATGTTTATTTTGGATGAGTTTTTTGATCCATAGTTAAAGTAACCAATGGTTAAAAATTAACTGAGTTTGACCATTGGTTAAATATTGTTAGAGTTTTTACCAACCAAAAAATTCACCCGTCTTTCATTTTATTACCCTAATTGCTAGTTAGGTAGATGATTTCTGTCATTTTCGCATCGACATGCATAAATGACAGACATTGCCTAATTCCAATACAAATAAAAACTCAACATTTTTATGTATTGAAGAGTATACCAAAACATAGAATTATGTCAAATATTACAGTAAAATTAATAATCATAAAAAATAACATACATATCTCCGCAATTCAATGCCTGCTTCATTGCCAACCTACGCCGCAGTAACTTAGCGTTCAATCCCGAGCAGGATTAAAAAAGCAAAACAATTGAAAATGAAGCACTACAAGGATGAAAAAATAATTCAATTGAAAGTCAAAAACTAATATGGATTTAAAAAATAAATAAATATGTGTGGATATTTCACACAGCGCCATCTAGCCCCAAACTAAGCATAGCTTGTACTATGGGAACCATATAACTGATAGAACTAAGTAACTATACGTTTTGTTTGTAAATACATACCTACATAGAATACAATATAATACACAGAACAGATGTCTATCTTAGTACGCGATATTAGCGAAATTGTGGTGAAATTGCCGCAGAAGCCACTAACTAACATTCAATTCAATTTAATTCAATTCACAGAACAAATACCTATATGTTCATCACACATATATATGTTTGTCCTGAGTGGGAATCGAACCCACAATATAGTTCAGAAGGCAGAGCTACTACCAACTGAGCTAACAGGCCAGTCCATTTTTTTTCATTTATCTCACTAAGCGTTGTAGGTGGTAATGTGTAGGTATTGCAATCACACCACGAATTGAGACACGATAGGCCGTTGTGATTAGTCACGCTATTGTGAGTTACCTACAACTACATAAATACGCAACGTGCTGCACCGCGCTGCTTTATGCTGTGCTATTTTAAAACGCATTTAGTGTGATTTGCATTTCATATAATGCTAAAAGTTTAACGATAGTAATTTAACTTAAATTAAGTTAAATGTAAGCCGCAAAATAGTGGTTGGGCTACAACGATTATCTCGATTATAAACTCTTTTGCAAAAAATTGTTTTGTATATTTTGCACACATAGAAAATTTTCGTTACTCTCAATCCTATTAGGTCTACGGTATTTTACCACATTTTTTAGTGCTATGAGGCTAAGAATAATTAAAAATGAGTAAAAACTGAGTGAACTTTGAAATCACATCAAAACTATAATTTTAGAGCTTTTTGCGCATTGAGAAAAATTTGCACGATATTTTCGCCATTCCGGTCTCATAATGTACGCGTGTTGTACTAACTTAATTAAATTTATCTAAGTACTAAAAAGTTATCGTAGGTTATTAAAAGTAGCAGAAATTATCAAATACTATAAAATATATTTATCTATTAATATTATTGGGTAAATAAATGGTAACGTTTGTTTATATTCACCACGCGCAGTAGCGGTTGTGTTTTTCCGCTGAAACACGCGCGTGGACGCCGCTCGACGCAATAACGCACGCTTTATACACATGATTCCTAAACAAACTGTTATTATCTATACAATTTTATTACTTGTAATATTAAAAGCAAACAATCTATCACAAACAACTCGATTATATCGTTCAATCAACCTGTATTTGCCATAATTACGCCCGATAGAGGACAACGTTCCCAGCGGCTTATAACAGTTATAACAGGTTATTACTTAATCTGCTATCTAACGATAACGTTGCAGTATTAGCATAACATAGCTATCAGTTAATAAGCATCACCCATGTAGTCCTTTATTAAAATCTGTGGCCAACCGTGACCGAGCTATGGCGCGGTATATAATTAATATATTTTTCGTGTAAAATAATATAATCAAATTTGCTCAGGATTATATTTGAGCGTGTTATCGATAAAAGTAATTCTGTTAAGTATTTGAGCGGGTTTTATTAAGCTTGTTGTTTCAGCTGAGGTACTTTGTGCGCTAGAATGGCACAATGAGCGCTATGTATACGCGCTATCATGCCTAAAACTTGGCTATTGCTGCAGTTCTATAAATCGACAGGAACTTTTATTTATTAAAACAATTTTAAACGATCTTTAACATGTCGAAAAATGAAAACTTACGTCAAAAGAAAAAAAAATAGTTTTAAATATACAACACTTCAATGCGCGTCGCACCAGGAAACATTTCATGAAAACGAATAAAATAATCTTCATAAAACGTATATAATTTTACATTTGCAAGCATCGAAAAAAATTTGCAAGTGTTTGGAAGAGGTTGTTTCATTAGATTTTAAATGTAATGACTATTGAATTTTGATATCATAATCAAAAGTTGTCCCTAGAAATAAACAATCATACCATCTAACAAAAACAAGGTCCGTTCGAAAACAAACAGTTAGATTATTATTAAAATCCCAAAACCATTAAAGAGCATTCGCGCTCTCCGTTCGGAAATTATTAATTAGTGAGGGAGGGGGTGTAGCGCTGCGGTCGCACTGGGCACGAATGAAGTGGGACACATTTTTTTAATTACGCCAAACCCCCGTGGCATTCCCTCCTACCCCCTGCCTCCCAAACACCGGACTGCGCGGCATATGTTACAGGAAATTAAAATTCCAGTTTTGAGATGCAGTTTTCAATTGAAATTTCGTTTCGTTTGGACTCGACGTAGGAAAGTTTACGATGCTTTTTGCTCGGCTTGGCGCACGGTAGATTGGTTCGATGTTCGGTTACTTTATGGTTATTAGAAGTGCCAAAAAGCGTATGGCTCGGTGGTTCGATTCGAGTGCACTTCGGTTTTGTGGGATTGTTTTTTAAATGCGTCTCGGGTAGGTAAAAGCAAATGTAATTAAAACGTGTGTAACTGAATACGGCACTTAACTAGGCGGTTAAAAAGCATATGACCAAGAAACGACCATAGACCTAGGATAATGTACAAAACCAACAATGACAGTTTGAAAATGGGACAAGAAATTTAAGAAATTGTGTGTGTGAAAAACTGTTGTTATGATTATAATCTTAAATATTTCCGACAAGCTGTAGTACCTATATACTAAATATCGAACCTGCCTGCATTTATCTACTGAGATCCTCTAAACATTGAATTAAAATAGCTAAATAATACAAAAACTGAAACACCGAAATATTGCGATATATCAGAAGGATCATTCCCAATCTACAAAATGAACAGATTTTACAGCCACATACCACATTGCCATATTCACCACGCTTGGCATTGATCGGCTCGGTGATCGCAGAAGATTTTAATGTATCGAGGAGAATGCTGCTGCCCATTCTCTGGATATTCCCTTAGCCGGGGCTTACGGCACCCACGGGAAGAGATGGGATGGTCCTATTGTCACATCGCGCCGGCACCACACGGCCAACGTCACATTCACTCACGGAATAAGATTTATAACTTGAAAAAATAGTATTTTGCACTTTGATAATCCAATCTAAACTTCGGCTCTTTAATTGAGCCCAAAGCGAATGATGAGGCATTCGAGATTTCTTGGGCAGAATGCTGTGCATCTTCTCGTGTTAACATTCCTGATGTGTGTCTGGCTTCCTCTGTGGCTGTGCAGTATCTTAGCACGTGTTCCACAGTCTCGTTTTCTCTCAGGCACCCGCTGCATCTGCAGGGCTATCCGTGGCCCTGGTCTTATGCAGATGGTAGCTCAAATTACAGTGGCCAGTGATCAGGCCTACTATAAGCCGGAGATCCTGCCGTTGCAACTTAAGCAGGTTATTCGTGATTTTTCTGTTGATTGTTGGAAAAACGGCTATTGCATGTCTGCAGTCCTTTTTCTTATCCCAGATCTTTTGCTGCTCTTTTTCAGTGTGCTGTAGTCAAACATAAAAAAAGAGAAAAAAAAACGATCAATATGCTCTTCGTCGTGATATGTGCTATTCTTGTGTTATTACTCGCCCAAAATAATGATACATTTCCGCCAATATTTTATTATCTCTTTTCCTCTCGGGCAGTGTGTATTTGATTTGTAGGTACTTCTCGCTCCCACGCTTTGTGACTCTTTTGAGAGTAACGAAAATATCCTAGCACTGTGAAAATTAACAAAATAAAACAGGGTAAATGAGAAACGTCACTAATCTAACCTAACCTAGCCAAAAGTTGCTATGCGTCGCAATATTTTTCCCCCTGAAAACCCGCATTTATATCATAATATCTTTCAGTCACACGTAAACAGCGTAAATTTGTATACACAAAGTATACACTTGCATAAGTAACCTATATTGCCCCTAACTTTGGTATGGTAGATATGTGTATTGTAAATTAATGCGGGCAAAATGTAACTAAATCAAAACGGAGAATATTATTTAAAATTATAGAGATCAACATTATTATTTAAAAAGAACTTCATGGATTTAAACAAGCCAATTTTAATAATATATATAGTGTAAAAGAACCCTCTCTTAATCTAATTAAATAAATTAATAATAAAATCACCGGATAAATTCACGGAATATTCTAAACTAATCATATGACACTAAAAAGTTATCAAAGTTTGTTGAATATTTTAGACTACCTATTTTAATGTTTATGGCCTTGTGAATCGTCTCCTACAAATGGTAGAACCGTACGTTGTGATAATGTAGTAATCCAAATCCTTTTAAAGTAATGAGACAATGGGGGTAATTTTGAAGGCTTTAGGTTTAGTTTTAGATAATTTTAAAAATATTTAAATTTAAGTGACAGTTCTAAATTAAATAGAACACAGATTAGAGAAAAAAACAATAAATAGAACGATTCCGACTTTACTTTCATACGCCATTGAACTCACAGATGAAAAAAACTACTTAAATGTCGCTATAATCCACAGACCTAGAATTTTTTCGATGCTATAATCAGTGGTAGACCTACATCGATTTTAGTAAAAAGGTAACATTTCAGTACCTAGCGGTTATTTATTATATACTCCTTGTAACAATCTGTCGTGACGTCGACTGTGATCGTAACAAATTATATACTCTTTGATCGTAACGTCTATTTGTCAAATAATGTTTTGAATTCAAATATCAATTAATTTTCGCGGAAACGTGAAGAAATTACGGAAGTATGTACAACGGCTGGCAAGAAGGGGGATCTAAGAACAAACAAATTGCCTCTGGCTGAACGTCTGCCAACAATGAAGACCCCGTCATACAGACATCATCTTCGTCGTCCAGCCTGGCTCAGCCGAAGTGGGAGTAACACAACAGTCCCAAAACAAAGCGGGTGCCTGAGAGAAAACGAGACTGTGGAACAACAGTCTCGTTTTCTCTCAGGCACCCGCTGCATCTGCAGGGCTATCCGTGGCCCTGGTCTTATGCAGATGGTAGCTCAAATTACAGTGGCCAGTGATCAGGCCTACTATAAGCCGGAGATCCTGCCGTTGCAACTTAAGCAGGTTATTCGTGATTTTTCTGTTGATTGTTGGAAAAACGGCTATTGCATGTCTGCAGTCCTTTTTCTTATCCCAGATCTTTTGCTGCTCTTTTTCAGTGTGCTGTAGTCAAACATAAAAAAAGAGAAAAAAAAACGATCAATATGCTCTTCGTCGTGATATGTGCTATTCTTGTGTTATTACTCGCCCAAAATAATGATACATTTCCGCCAATATTTTATTATCTCTTTTCCTCTCGGGCAGTGTGTATTTGATTTGTAGGTACTTCTCGCTCCCACGCTTTGTGACTCTTTTGAGAGTAACGAAAATATCCTAGCACTGTGAAAATTAACAAAATAAAACAGGGTAAATGAGAAACGTCACTAATCTAACCTAACCTAGCCAAAAGTTGCTATGCGTCGCAATATTTTTCCCCCTGAAAACCCGCATTTATATCATAATATCTTTCAGTCACACGTAAACAGCGTAAATTTGTATACACAAAGTATACACTTGCATAAGTAACCTATATTGCCCCTAACTTTGGTATGGTAGATATGTGTATTGTAAATTAATGCGGGCAAAATGTAACTAAATCAAAACGGAGAATATTATTTAAAATTATAGAGATCAACATTATTATTTAAAAAGAACTTCATGGATTTAAACAAGCCAATTTTAATAATATATATAGTGTAAAAGAACCCTCTCTTAATCTAATTAAATAAATTAATAATAAAATCACCGGATAAATTCACGGAATATTCTAAACTAATCATATGACACTAAAAAGTTATCAAAGTTTGTTGAATATTTTAGACTACCTATTTTAATGTTTATGGCCTTGTGAATCGTCTCCTACAAATGGTAGAACCGTACGTTGTGATAATGTAGTAATCCAAATCCTTTTAAAGTAATGAGACAATGGGGGTAATTTTGAAGGCTTTAGGTTTAGTTTTAGATAATTTTAAAAATATTTAAATTTAAGTGACAGTTCTAAATTAAATAGAACACAGATTAGAGAAAAAAACAATAAATAGAACGATTCCGACTTTACTTTCATACGCCATTGAACTCACAGATGAAAAAAACTACTTAAATGTCGCTATAATCCACAGACCTAGAATTTTTTCGATGCTATAATCAGTGGTAGACCTACATCGATTTTAGTAAAAAGGTAACATTTCAGTACCTAGCGGTTATTTATTATATACTCCTTGTAACAATCTGTCGTGACGTCGACTGTGATCGTAACAAATTATATACTCTTTGATCGTAACGTCTATTTGTCAAATAATGTTTTGAATTCAAATATCAATTAATTTTCGCGGAAACGTGAAGAAATTACGGAAGTATGTACAACGGCTGGCAAGAAGGGGGATCTAAGAACAAACAAATTGCCTCTGGCTGAACGTCTGCCAACAATGAAGACCCCGTCATACAGACATCATCTTCGTCGTCCAGCCTGGCTCAGCCGAAGTGGGAGTAACACAACAGTCCCAAAACAAAGCGGGTGCCTGAGAGAAAACGAGACTGTGGAACAACAGTCTCGTTTTCTCTCAGGCACCCGCTGCATCTGCAGGGCTATCCGTGGCCCTGGTCTTATGCAGATGGTAGCTCAAATTACAGTGGCCAGTGATCAGGCCTACTATAAGCCGGAGATCCTGCCGTTGCAACTTAAGCAGGTTATTCGTGATTTTTCTGTTGATTGTTGGAAAAACGGCTATTGCATGTCTGCAGTCCTTTTTCTTATCCCAGATCTTTTGCTGCTCTTTTTCAGTGTGCTGTAGTCAAACATAAAAAAAGAGAAAAAAAAAACGATCAATATGCTCTTCGTCGTGATATGTGCTATTCTTGTGTTATTACTCGCCCAAAATAATGATACATTTCCGCCAATATTTTATTATCTCTTTTCCTCTCGGGCAGTGTGTATTTGATTTGTAGGTACTTCTCGCTCCCACGCTTTGTGACTCTTTTGAGAGTAACGAAAATATCCTAGCACTGTGAAAATTAACAAAATAAAACAGGGTAAATGAGAAACGTCACTAATCTAACCTAACCTAGCCAAAAGTTGCTATGCGTCGCAATATTTTTCCCCCTGAAAACCCGCATTTATATCATAATATCTTTCAGTCACACGTAAACAGCGTAAATTTGTATACACAAAGTATACACTTGCATAAGTAACCTATATTGCCCCTAACTTTGGTATGGTAGATATGTGTATTGTAAATTAATGCGGGCAAAATGTAACTAAATCAAAACGGAGAATATTATTTAAAATTATAGAGATCAACATTATTATTTAAAAAGAACTTCATGGATTTAAACAAGCCAATTTTAATAATATATATAGTGTAAAAGAACCCTCTCTTAATCTAATTAAATAAATTAATAATAAAATCACCGGATAAATTCACGGAATATTCTAAACTAATCATATGACACTAAAAAGTTATCAAAGTTTGTTGAATATTTTAGACTACCTATTTTAATGTTTATGGCCTTGTGAATCGTCTCCTACAAATGGTAGAACCGTACGTTGTGATAATGTAGTAATCCAAATCCTTTTAAAGTAATGAGACAATGGGGGTAATTTTGAAGGCTTTAGGTTTAGTTTTAGATAATTTTAAAAATATTTAAATTTAAGTGACAGTTCTAAATTAAATAGAACACAGATTAGAGAAAAAAACAATAAATAGAACGATTCCGACTTTACTTTCATACGCCATTGAACTCACAGATGAAAAAAACTACTTAAATGTCGCTATAATCCACAGACCTAGAATTTTTTCGATGCTATAATCAGTGGTAGACCTACATCGATTTTAGTAAAAAGGTAACATTTCAGTACCTAGCGGTTATTTATTATATACTCCTTGTAACAATCTGTCGTGACGTCGACTGTGATCGTAACAAATTATATACTCTTTGATCGTAACGTCTATTTGTCAAATAATGTTTTGAATTCAAATATCAATTAATTTTCGCGGAAACGTGAAGAAATTACGGAAGTATGTACAACGGCTGGCAAGAAGGGGGATCTAAGAACAAACAAATTGCCTCTGGCTGAACGTCTGCCAACAATGAAGACCCCGTCATACAGACATCATCTTCGTCGTCCAGCCTGGCTCAGCCGAAGTGGGAGTAACACAACAGTCCCAAAACAACTCATAACTCCGCCACCGTTACGTACCTATAACGATAGACCATCACACGCAAAGAATTTGACCAGTTTACTGATTGATGATTATGCCCTTTGATTTTATATCAAAGAGTTACGTTGGATAATAGATGCAGAGTTTTAGCCTTTTTTATTCTGCTCACTCAAACAAAAACCTCCTACACCCATAATTATATGAAAAGCAAGAAGAGAAAGGTAGCTTTTTCATTTAGAGCCTACAGGCTGGTTCGGTCCCGCATCAGCCACGCAGGCATCAGTGGTGGAGAATGGAAGGAACTTACCTACAGGAAGTCATAGTGAAATTGGCTGAAGCTATGCATGTGGCGGATCAACAGAGTGCAGCAGCCACAGAATTCGCCCTATTTACATAAGTCTTTGGCAGCAGCCTTATAAACCCCTATCACAATTATAGTAGCTGGTGTTAGTGGTAGCTAGCAAACAAAGTTTGATACTTGGAAGAATTCAGGCCAAAGCAAAATGCTACTTAGGAGGTAGTTTAAAAATGAATTAAATTTATTTGTTTGTTTTTAAGTGCAGTGCTACTCACAATGATTACAGCTGCTACCTAAGTGCAACAATTATTTTATAATAAAACTTTTAAAATTTATCTACTTTGTCTTATTTATAAGCCTTGTTGTTTTTTGAAATAAAATATGGACCCGAATTCAAAACATCAAATTTCTTTCTTTTTTGTGTGCAAGTTGAACAAAAGTATTGGTGTCAACTGCCTTTACAAGTAAATATACAAAACTACATAGAAAAAACTCACTTAGAATTTTAAGTTATTTTTAGGAAGGATCCAAAATGGTACTTGTTAAAATATACTAAAAACCAACTTAAAATTTTAAATGACAGTACTAAAAGTTTTTATGTCACTTAAAATGTGCCTTCAAATTAGCACATTCACCTGAAATCCTAAATTGATCAGATTTCGTTCAAATCATTCATTCATTACGATTAAAATTTGAGTTTGAAGTTACTAAAATGACATAAAGTGGTGCCTTTAAATTACCATTTAGTTTTAAGTTTTTTAATGAGTCCTAAAACTAAAACTAAAGCCTTCAGAATTGGCCTCATTACCTAACTAACATCTAACCTATTCAATAATATTAAATTAATTTAAAATATCCATCTTCCTACAAATAATTGCTATTTAATCCCCTGATGAACACTATTCCTATACTCTGAGTAACCGAACTGAAATTTCCACATAAAATCATATTATGCATCAATCAATATATTTCCTACTATATTTTCGAAAGGTTTCAATTGTAGGAATGAATAATCTTTTCCTGCAAAAAATTGAACATTATAGTTCCTAGTCCTAAACAAAACTGAAAGTAAATTAAAGCTTCATGACGAACGTATGTTGAAATTAACAAGACAAGAAAGTGAAACATAGGTAAAACGTAAGTAAGTATATTGCTAACTGAGTTTGAGCTTGTTATATAGCAAAGTCATAGTAAACTCTATTTGTTTATCATAACTCTGGCATAGGAGCCCCGCCACCGCTCCAATGCTGTGGGTCTCGACTCCAGGCTGGGTAACCCTCCACTATTTAGTGCTTGAAATTTCCCACACGGAGGTACCGTGTGTGAAATTCCCCCACACTAGGGGAAATTTGATTTTACTAAATTTTGTTCTCTTTATCCCAAGTCAGTACGTCAGGTACCCCATCTACTTATTCTTATCTACTTATCTAGTTTGGACTCCAAAAGGTGCAAGGGACAAGAGGACATTACTTTTTCCAAATCCTAACAAAATAGACATCACCTTAGTTAATTGTGAGTCTATCTAATACGTACTACATTCAGTATATGACAGACTCTAACAATAGCTCAACTTTTAAATCTCCTAGCTTCCTTCTAAAGATTATCAATATTATCGTAGATTCTATATCAACAGCAAGCAGTGGAATAAACAGTAGTATTAATTTTAACTATAAATATTTATTTGAATTCAATGATCTGCTTAGTGATATTCAGGTTGTCTCCATTTTCCAGAACTTGTATGGAACCCTAATCTAAAAACCGTTTATATAATTTAGGTATTATATTTCATTATTATGAAATATGATAAGAATATGGTTGCTGCAAGTAATATAATAGATTATTAATGCTATTTCCTAACAACAAGATATTCTCATTCGAATCTTTAAATTAGCTACCCCTATCCGTTTGGTAAGGAGATCACTAACAGGTACTGCTGTGCTTGACCCAAGACACGAAGGACAATTTCTTATCACTAGTACATTAAATGTTTTTATAGAATAAAAGGTAAAATTCTTATTGAAAATTCAATCAAACAAACTCAAACCTGAATTCCACTAAATTGATCTATGGTCATTTATTTGAAACAAACACGAACAATCCTAAACTATGAATAAATTCCCGGTAGTTATTTAACTATCGCACAAGCATTACATATTTCGTACTAGAGTGAAACTCAATTACGATTTTATTTAAGTTACTCGCGAATGATTTCAAACAGAGAACAAATTCCCAATAGTTATTTAAGTAAAAGGAATAAATTCCCAATCGTTACTAATTCCCGGTAGTTACTTAACTATCGTTCAAGTATTACCTATTTCGCAACTAGAAAACAAAACGTTCGTTTCCTTGTAGGAATATGATCCCTCCAACTCTAAGCTAAGTAAAATTCCGCCTAGAATCCGCTAAGAAAATACCTATCTTTTTATGCATATTGTAATAACCGTGTAGGAATAGAACCTTTCTCATATCATACCAGCTAAAGAAATACTTTCCTATACCACAGAATAGATAAATAGTACAACGTACTTTTACCACAAAATAGATTTATAGAATTACGTATTGTTCTCTGTACATTAAAACCTTCTGTGATCACCCAGCTTTCCGTCAAAAGCAAGGTCCACGACAAACTAGCCCTACAATAAACACCCACAGCTTCAACCTTCGAGAAAACTTGGATTATATTTTTATAATTTTGATAACTTACGTATTGTATTTATTTGCACTTTTATTTATTAGTATTTTATTATAATGAATTTATCTTTAAATGTATTTTATACCGCTTTAAATTTATTTATTTATTTATTGAATTTTATCCATTTCCCTAAAATTATTATTTTTCCGCGAATTTCAATATTTTATCCCTAACTTTCCCCTCCTATGTGTGTATTCCTCGACTTATAGCTTTTCCCTATACATTAGTGTGTACCCCCAAACACTGGAGATTGCTACAAATTTCTCATTTACTTCTAAACGTGCATGTCTGTTCTCGGTGTGTGCAATGAGAACATACCTGATCTAACCCTATGAGAGAACGAGCTGTGACAAAAGCTCTCCAAAGCTAAAACCTATTGCCACCTAATTTTTATCTTGCATGCGGGACCGGAGTCCATGGGCAGCATACAAGACAAAACCCTAACACTTGGAACAGTTCAGCTTAATTTGCATTTAGGATCCGGGTATCGTATACACGAAGACGGGACAGTTAATCTTTTCAGCCCTCCTTTCAGCCAGAATGCAAACCAAACCAAAAAGGTGGATCCAAATCCTATAACGGAGGCAAAATCTGGTGCAGGTCTCCACATAACACGCGAACTGCTTGCCCTAAGCAAAATAAGGGAAGACAAGCTTCGTTGCAATGTTTCAACTTATCTCTTACTGAGTTCCTGGACCCGAGGCATACTTCCCCCCAGATCCAGAATTACTTGAGAGGGCGAATTTAACTAAGAATTTAACCGGAAATTTCATCTGCATTTTTTTTGACAAGTTTCGACTTGCGAATCCCGTGAATGATTTTATAACTGACCGCGTTTGACAGCCTGACAGATCTCAAAATCCTATTATATATCAAAAACACTTTAAAGGTAGAAAAGGTAAAAAAGTAAAACTAAATATAAAGAAGGTTTGATTTCTTTTACTATTACCTTATTTTACCTTTAGATAATCACTTTTACACCTATCTCTACATTTTCTCTATCAGTTAATGCGATGCCAACGGCTATTTCCTTTATTTTTGAACTAGTCTTTAAGCATAAAGTGCTTCAATGAAATTATTTCAGTATTTTTATAATTTAGGTAAAATTTATAATATTTGTGATGTGACGAGACAGCCTGTATCGTTACAATAGCCAATATTAATTTAGAGTTCCGAGTGATACTGCAATCTGTTATGGGCAGCCGTGACGCTTAACATCAGGCAAACGACTAACTCGTCACGTCATTCATTACACTAAAAAACAGCAATAATCCGTTCACATGAATGCAATGAAACGCTCAAAAACGTAACAAATTCACCAACAATTAAGTTGCAGCCGGCGTAACCAGCAATTATAGCTCGGTCGACATAAAACCTGAACAATCTCGTAGCCTAATGAAATTAAATTAAGAATAACATAATTTCGCCCTTCCTGGCGAGCTGGCCCTCCCCCCACCTTCACCCTCCCCACCCCTCGGACCCCCTCCGTGGCTCCATCTTTGTTTTTCGGAATGAGGTGATGGTTATTATACGCTCCAATGTATTATGATGTTATGGTCTCATCGTTATGGTAGTTTCTTGTTCGGATTGCGCTACGCTACTGAGATATGTTGTTTTTCCCAAGTGTTTTATTGTTTTGTAGATTGTGGTGGTAATTTGGAGGTTAAATCTAATGTAGATCTATGTTATCGGTATCTAGAGACGTTGCCTACTGGTTAGCAGCTACTGAGGTTAAGGGTAGGTCTTTTTGATGCGTAGTTGAGGTAACCAATGGTCAAAAACTCTTATCAAATTTTGACTATTGGTTAGAATTCGTTAGCATTTTTAATCATTGGTTACCTTAACCACGGATCAAAAAACCCACCCTTTGTTTTCCTACCGAATTGTTTTTAATTTTGTTTATAATTCAGTTATTTCCTGTTAACTTGGAGATAATAATATTTAATGTTTTTTGTTGACTGGTAGAGTTACACTTACCACGCGGAAATGTATAGAAAAACCGTTGAATATCATTAGCGCGTTCCTTCATCTTATTGTACATGATAATATATGGGTGTTAATTATGTAGTTTCTATAAATACCTATCACTGTACGACGACATACTTAAAATTAGATTGAAAACCATTTTAATATTAATGAGCCGATTGACATGTAATGAAACTTGAATTTATTTAAAACCTGTAACTTATAAATACGATGGCATAAGTAATTATTATAGATTGTATCTATTGTAATTATTATATATTGCTGAATTTGCTATTATAACTATTAAAACTGTGATTTTAAGTCGTAATAGGTGTAATTAAAAGGTGAAATTGAGGTGAGTAATTAAAGTTGCGTATCACCTCACTTATTAAAGAAGTTGGACCCTGCGGCGCGTACTTCTGGCTATTCAAGACAAGTACGCGTAAGGCTATTTTTTTTGAGGGTAACAAAGAAATTGTATGCGTTGAACCTAATTTCTGTGGACCACTTTTGAAAATGTAGTACGTTAGTATCTTATCTACAATTTATTGTTTACCCCTCTAGGCAAGCATGCACCATCGTAGGCCGCGTCATCACTTACCATCAGGTGAGACAGTGGTCAAATGCTATGCCTATAAATAAATTAAAAAAACACCTACGGAAAGGACCAATAAAACAAATGGTAATCGATTGTTTTTTTCTCTAATCTGTGATAAAATATAATTGTCAGGTTTATTAAACAGTAGGTTCCTATTCTTTCTTTGGCTCTGTAGGTGATAGTTTAAGCCATGAATAAACGTGCCTTTTACATGCGATACATTTTTATCGCGATAAACTGTAGTCTACTCGTGCGCAGCCGCGGGCAACAGCTAGTAAAACTAATAGAAAACACTTGACCTACAGTTTTATAGGGTCATACTTTAGCGAATAAACTCTTCAAAGAAAGAAAGACGAGGCATAAAAATAATTTGAATGAATTAAGTTTGATGGCTGTCTCGGGCAGCTAGCCAAGTGACTCGTGCGACTTAACACAAGCTGCGGCCTCTGGTTTTACTCTCACTAGAGTGAGAGATATCTACTGTGAAATAGTGAAAGTTTCTAACTGGAGTTTGTTTTTACTTAATAGATACAATCTGCGTTTCTTCATAACAGCTTGAAGATATCTTTGATCTCCTAAGGGGCTGTATTTATAAAAGCCTTCTCTTAGTACGCCCCTACATCATAAAAGGAAACCAACCTCAAGTCTCTATATCCAGTGGTTTGGAGTGTAAGTTGTCAGCCAGTCTGTCAGTCAGCTAGAGAAGGCAAAGCTTTTTGTTAATAAAACTTTGCAACAGCTAGTATACGTAAGTTATACCACCGCTTTGCTAGATAATTCTACCGCCAACACACATAATTTTATTTTTAAGCTATTTGCATGAAATAAACGAATCTTTAATTTCACCCACAGATTGCTTATACTACCGAAATAAACATGGAATACTTTTTATCCCGGAAAATTAAGATTTCCAGCTGGAAAAGAACCAAATTTCTGGTCTAATCACCAGGCGCCCATAATGTTAAATACGTTACTGTAAAACACACAGTATAATAATGATAGCCGCAGTGTAGCTAGCTACACACTAGTGTCTCGCAAAAAGTGAAGTTATTAAAGTGATATCGGGACGAGCACAAAAACAGGGCGGAGTAAGGGAGGGGGGTGAGAGGGGTGAATTTAATAATGGATACAAGTGAATTTTAATGTAGAGAATAGGATAACTATTCCATTGGATGTAAGTTTACAAAAACATGACGATGGACCCTGATGTAATGTACAACACACGCAAAATATACAAACTAGAAAAACTACGCTAAATGTGCAATGCTTAGAATGTACAAATCACTGAAATAAATAAACGCAAAATGTAAAAATGCTGACAGTTCCGTGTGATGAAAATAAACATCGTTATTTAAAAAACTGGAGTACCACCAAGTAGCTTCTGGCTTCATGGTTTGTTTAGTAGTAGCTCTGCCTTTTAAGCCATAGGTTGTAGGTTCGATTACCATCTAGCTCAGACATTTGTGATGAAAATCAATGTTGGTTCTATTTCTGGGTTTTATATGTAGATATATATTAGTACTGGTTCCCATATAGGTGATAGCTTAATTAAGAGTTGTTCCCAATACTACAGATTTCCACGTCTCTAGAGCTAGATCTCTATTCCAAATTTCATCCATGTCCGTCCAGCCGTTTGAGCGTGAAAGAGTAACAAACATACAAACATACACACAAACACACATACACATATACAAACATTCGCCTTTAAATATTAGTGTGAAGTGTGATAATGCCAGGTGGACCAACAATCTGGTGAAAGCCGTGGGAAGCCGATGAATGCAGGAGGCGAGCAGTCGCTCAAAGTGGCGCTCTCTGGGGGAAGCCTATGTTCAGCAGTGGACGTCTTCAGGCTATAAAAATATCCCGTTATAAACATATCCAGTTTTTAAAATTAAATAAAATTTAACAATTCAACCTTTAAGGGGTTGATTAATATGTTAAAATTGTATGAAGACTCGGATTAAGCCACGACCTGCATTTAATACCTACCTACTTATTATATCACAGTTATAACATCTAGGTACATAATAATTGCGTTCAACTACAAAATATGTTTTGGCCTGGATGGGAATCGAACCTACAACTGATACCGAACTGGTTCTACTAACCAACGGAGCAGTGAGATCAGTCATTGCAAAGAAAATTCGCAAAAAGACCGTACAAAGAAAAAAATCTATATTTATGATTTTTATAGCAGTATCGCTTGCTTAGCGTAATCAACAAATTAAATTGTAAAGAAAAATTTGAATCACGAACAGGACTTGAACCCGCATCCATCCGTCCCTAATACTTAAGCTACCGTGATAAGTGGACGAGACGAGACCACTTAATACTGTTCGTGATTCAAATTTTTCCTTTACAAATTAATCTGTAGAAAAAATCCAGTTCAAAAATCGAATTAAAATGCTGTGACTAAAACAAATGCCCTCCACAGCAATAACTACCAAAGGTGCATTAGATAACATAGATATACCAATAACTAGATACGGCGCGGTGTTCATTACGCACGTAACATATTTACAGCAACATATTTATGCCGTGTCTATGATAACATCGTGATATCGAGCGAACAAGCTCTTTGATGCGCCGCTACGACACATGTCGCTACGGCTGCTACGGTACGCTACGAACATGTGTCGCTCGTAGCACGGCTACGTGGAAATATAGGGTACGCGCACGCTCGCAATTATTATTAATTTGTGTTGTTTATAATAGTGATTGTGATTTCATTTTTAACTATTTAACTATTTAGGTAATCTAACAGCGATGCAGGAACAAATTTCCAATCTTAAAAGAAGGCCATTAAGGTTTTCATTATATGTGTTCCCAAATACTTTATTTATTCGTTACTTAAACTCATATCATAAAATTTATTAGTTTTATTTACGAAAGAGACTCAGTTTGACTAATTCTCTAATTATTAACATTTTTTTTGTATATTTATATGTTTTGTGATTTTTGTTCCTTTAACACCAAAACTGCTGAACCTATATGGATGAAATTTTGCATACAGATTGCTTACACTACCAAAATGTAATAATCATTAACATCCTATGATTAAACTTTGGTAGAGTAAGCAACCTGTATGAAAAAAACATTTTTTATAAATAGCTACCAGGCACCAAAGTGTCGCTATTTACAAAAAAATGATTTTGTCAGCTAAATTGGTAAATTGTGGCAAGCCTCCAGCCACTAATAGGCTATAAATGATTCAAGGACACTAAAGAATCTTAAAAGTCTTCGCTAGTTGCAATTATAGCCCAGCGGTGTAAGTCTCTGACATACTAAAGACCTCAAATGATTTTAGGGTTCGTAAAGGTAATACAAGATAACTGTCACTCTGACACTGACAAGCCCAAATCACACACACGAGGACATAAGGCGACAGTGTACGAATCGCAAGCGTGCGGGGGCCTTACTGCTATCTATCTTCAGCAGGTGGTTCTGTCGTCAACATGCGTTGCTTCAAATGGAAGGGAACTGTACTGTGTGTTTTACGCTTCTATTACGACTGATACATGGTAATTTATATACATTTTTAGTAAAAGTAATAAATTACTAGGTGGTAAGACTTTTCCACCAAAGAGCCACTTTGAGCAGAGCAGCCGCTCAAAGTGGCGCTCTTTGGGGGAGGTCTATATATGTTCAGCAGTGGACGTTTTCAAGCTGATGATGATGATGATGCAGGCTTGCATATTTGCGATGTCTTTGCTTGAACAGAGAAGAAATGTAGCTGATATTGTTTTTCTGCAGAAACTAATCAATGGAGCTATTGGCACACCCTACCTTCTTGAAAACATTTAGTTTACCATCCCACGTCATCCTCCAGCCGTCTCCACAATAGAATAACGTTTAATCTTCCGATTTGTCGGTCAATACTCGCCCTTGTATAGAATATATTCATCTCATAACAAAATCTGTCAAAATGTTGACATCTTCGATGCAGCAGTCTCTACAACTAAGAGACATTTGAAATCTTAATTTTCAAAAAATATAGGTAATAATTTATTTTTTATCATCTTTCAAGAGTATACAAAATTATTTTACATCTCTCATATTCGGTAAGTAGGTCCTTATTACCCCCAAATAGGGCTTGTCGGTAACCAATTAGCGCTCTAGCGTATATGGAATCTATACCTTCACACAACGCTCTATAGTGTTGAGTTCGGGTATACCATAAAAATATGTACCGCCGTGTTGAGGATTTTAAAATATACCCCACTGTAACATTCGTCAACCAACAAACCAAACAAAATGCCTTACAGCCCTTGGCTACTAATCTACTATTAAGCATGCTGTGCCCACATCTAGAAGGACATACACGTCTGCACGTGCCCTATGTATTATATTAAGTTCATTTGTGTATTTCCAGTTTTGAGAACCTATAATAAAAAGAAAGACTTTTGCTCTAAAGTTCATCTAGGTTGAGATCTCCGCTTTGCAAGATATTCTGTCGCCAAGCAGTAGTATGCAAGTACTACTGTGTTCTGGTTTGAAGGGCATTGTAGCTAGTGAAACTACTGGCCAAAAAAACTTTATGACCTGATTTCACAGTCTAGTAATCTGATTACTAGACTGTGATGTCTCAGGATGACGTGCGTAGTGCAGAGTGACACTGCAGTTGTTATGGCCGGTCGTGTTGCTTAACATCAGGTAAACGACTCATGTACTCATGCTCTGCATCAAAGCAGAAAAGTCCTACCACCTAGTAAAGTGTTGTAGTAACAATTTAATAAATATTATAATTATTATGTGTGTTCATCAAACTCATGAATTTTTAGTAACATATTTTGACTGTATGAGACATCTACAAGAAATACTTAATAGTCACATCCCACATCACTCGGAACTTACGAGTGTCAGAAGCTCCATAAATTAGAAAATGTAAATACTCAAAATTCCCCTGTCACAGAGCGACAACTTTAATCAAGTGCGACAATAAACTCTGTCGCTACGTGTGTACCCTTCCTTATTCCCAAACGAGGTATAACAATTAAATTTACAGAACTTCTGAACATTTTCACGTGTTCTTCAGTTGTTGAACAAATTTCATGCGGTTTCCTCCCCCCGGGGTGGGAGGGCGGAGGGATTTATTCGTAGATGATGTAGCCCAGATTTGTACGTCGCGTAGATGGTATGAATTAGTTACGTTGTGTTAGGTGATTACGTTTGCGAGATTGTGTGCTTGGGAATATGTTTGTGCTTTTGTGATGAAGCTGCAGCATCTCAGCTGCTTTATAAACTGTTTATCTCTTAGACAAAAGCTTAGAATAACAGTATTTTATTCAAAAGATAGGAGTTCAGTATGACCTTAAATATGACAAATAACCTAAAAATTTCGTTTTACTTCTTTTAGATCTACTGTCATAGTCTACTCATACTCTACTGGCAGGCTTTGCATTTGGAAAACCATTTATGTAGCAAACATTTACAAGGCTTCTTTCAGGAAAGTTAAAAAGAACACTAGATAGATAGATAAATACAAAACAAAAGAACCATAGCTTTATAAAACCCACACGTCTAAGCAAGCCACCACCACCATCAAAACGAGGTACCCTCACATAAACCGTACTTGTTGACAAAGCGCGCAACGCGAAACAATAACAATGAAAATTGTGAAGCCCTTCCAAATCCGTGCATTCCTTCACCGCACCCCCTCCCCTGCCCCTTCTCACCCCTGTCGCGCCCCCGACCCCCTGGCGTCTCAATTTGTAGGGCTAACGAGGAGCGAAAGGGGGCCCGTTAACGCGTGGTTTGGGCCCTCTTGACACGCAGTACAGGTATGGTGCAGTAACACAAATTCATCAAAAACCTATGCAGTTTTCGGCTGATTTGTGTGCTAAAATATAAATCGGTGTTATAGTTTTTCTCCTAAACATTTTGTTCAACGTGCAGAAATATATAATGTATCACATAAGGGACCAAAATAATGTATATAGGGCGAGAGCTATTGTTTGAATCCAGAGCGAAGCGAAGGATTCTAGAGTAGAATTCCAAGCGTAGCGAGGGATTCACAATACGTCGCTCGACG
The DNA here is from genome assembly GCA_910589525.2 of Ennomos quercinarius. Classification (NCBI taxonomy): domain Eukaryota; kingdom Metazoa; phylum Arthropoda; class Insecta; order Lepidoptera; family Geometridae; genus Ennomos; species Ennomos quercinarius. Next base: position 15,436,862 of record OU342507.1, on the reverse strand, counting down.
TTAAATAACTTTGGTACTTGTTATTTTGGCACACTTTGTTTTTCATCCCCCTTATGTGAAAAATCATTTTGGCACTGTAATTAAATGCACCTAAATGACCCAATTTAGGCGCACTTATCGAGGAACTTTTCGGATAGATGGAATGAAAAAGCTTTATTGATGCAAAATACAGCAGGCATATTCAATCCCTTGAAACACAATACCCATAAAGAAAACGGTCAACTTTCCTTACTGCAAACTGTTATACAGTGCATTCAGTTCTCTAGTTATATGTTTCCAGATAAGGCCGCTATGTGAGGACGTCGCTACTTAATTTGGGTAGATAAAAGGTTACTTTGTGATCTGTTTTCTTGGGTAATGGTTTGGTGGGGTAGTTAAATTGGGCACGTATTTAAGATGCGGTTAAAGAAGGTGTTTAAATTTGGTATTTAACGTTGGCACGGTTTAGAGTGTTTAAGTTTGAAACTGTTTTGTATTTTCAAGTTACATTTGTAAAATTTAATGTGGTGAAACGTGGTTTTTCGTGTTGCTTCTAAAATTCCATAGAAGCTTTTAGTAAAGTTGCCACCACTTTACTGCGGCATGACTTAGACTGGACTATGACTGTGACTAAAACTTGACATTACGTGATGTATTCTATAGCACGATGAAAATTACAATACTTGACACTGGCTAAATACACTATGTGTGGAGCCAAAATACAAGAAAAAAAAGTATACCTATGCAATAGTACAGTATACTAGTAAGTATGTGTTATAAGGAACTTACTTCCTTAGGACATACTGTATATTGGTACCGATGGACAAACTTCACAATAAAATAGTAAGTTATCTCGATCGTGGCAGACGGGCGGGCGGGAGGCGCGATATTAACCGCCCGTCTGCATAATGCATGTGGTCAACTGCTGGACTGCAATATGACAAAACTGGGACCGGACGTAAGATGCTAAGGAGTATTTTGAAAAGTTCGGGTTGATTTTGTAGGACCATTGACAAGTTTTCATAAATTCTGTAGGACAATTGTTTTCAATTTTACCTTAATTTTAGGCAAATATTGAATAAATTTATTTTCATTCTCATATCATTGCTATATAATAAACCCATTATTTAACTTTCTTTTTGGGACATGTAAAATCACCGCGGTTTCATGAATATGAGATCGTTCAAGTATATGTGAGAAATTATAGCAGATGTTCACGAAGTGATGGTATTATCACCTACTACAGTAGCTTAATAAAAATAAAATGGAATAAAATGCATTCTCAAGTAAAAAGTCTCATTTTGGAATTTATTTTCTCGACTTACATACTTGGGATGTTATAATTACGTTAAAAGACGTGAATTATTAGAGCTATAAACAAAACAAACGAAATCTACCATAGCTTCGAAAAACGACTGTTCTTACATTACATTGCTGGCTCTGTATCACTCCTATCACTATACAAACCAATGTATACCACACTACTATACCACCGCAGAATTAAAATCAACTTTATTCTTATTTCTACGTAGGCAAAGCTCAAAATTAAATAACCGATACCTGTACCAAAATGAGAAGTCAAGCATCAGTCGGAGCAACTCTTACCGGCTCCAAATTAAAGTTCAATTTCAAATAATCGGATACGTTGCCTCCAATATGAAGTTGAAATGAACTTTAACTTGAAAGTAATAAGGTCGGATTTGAAATGCAACTAGTTAGGTGGTGGTCACACAACACAGCTAATATTATTTCAGAGATATTAGCGTCCAGTAATGGCCGCGCGTGATTACTGTGCATTACTGGAATACTGGATAATTTTGTCGTGCCGTTTGGATAGAATTCGTTTTAGTGCTAATTAGTTTGTTACTAAAAATTGTTAAACGAATTTAGGATGAATTTATTTAAATTAATTTGAGTTCTTTTTGATAGCTTTTTTAAGCCTGTTTAAAGCACAGCTACTTTCTACCACAACTTTTATTTATTTTCCACAAAATAAAATTGTTATCGTAGATTTTCATGTCTTCCAGAACTTCACATATAGCTTTAATGGTGTTTATGACGTTATTATATATTATTTTAATTATTAATGACTGGATCATGTACTTTTTCAATCCGTGGTTTGTGTGAGTGTGTGTGTTTTTTGGGTAGATAGGTAGGTTAGTTGGCAGTAACATAGTTACGATGGATACCAACTGAAACTTAGGTAGTTATAATTTATGTGTAAGAGATACTTGAATTGTTATTATTCACATTTTTATTTAGATTGATAAAAGATATATACATTAGAAATTAAAGTTAAATAATATAATTTTATTTTGCACGAAGGGAAATACCATTATCTAGAGAATACCATTATCTATCCCTGCCATCTAGTGTTGAGTAGCATTACTATTTAAAGCAGCTCCATCTATGACTCATCTGGTAAACGCGCAAAAAAGTCACGTTTGTTGTATGGGAGCCCCCTTAAATATTTATTTTATTGTGTTATTTAGTATTTCTTGTTACATCGGCAACAGAAATACATCATCTGTGAGAATATCAACCATCTAACTATCACGGTTCACGAGATATAGCCTGACGGACGGATAGACAGAAAGACAGACAGACAGCGGAGCCTTAGTAATAGGGTCCATTTTACCCGTTGGGTACGGAACCCTAAAAAATATTACAATACCATGACAAAAACCGGCAAAAAATATTTGCAGTCATTAAAAGCTTAATATAGGTAACGATATTTTTCAGGTATGTAAGAGCAGTCAAATACATAATTCATGGTTGACGTAATTCTTTAACGTCACACCCCCGAGGGCGCGGGTGGTGAAACGCGTTTTCAATTCACTTGTACATGGTCTTTCTGCGTGTACCGTCAGAATAACATGTTACTATTGAATTTAAATTTAAATACTAAAATATACTTGGGGTGCAACTAAAATATTTAAATTTAAAGCTTTTGTTAGAGCAAATCCATAAAAAGCTTAGCTTATGAAACGAGTTTTAGTGGAATGTCTTTGAAAGATTTTATAGAAGACAATATAAATGATATCTCTCTTTTGCCTCTCTCTCTTCTTTTTCATCTTGTCCCATTATTGGAATAGGGACGTATTAGGCATCTGACTAATGGGTCTTATACCCAATGGTAAGACATATTGTAAATTAATTTCCTTATCTGACAAAGTAGCTACTAAATACAATCATAACCGCTAAATACATCTACACTAAAGATTTGGTCTGTATATTGGGCCGTGCAGTGCTCTAGCCTATAATTTGATTTAAAGAAATACTTTTATAGACTTGCTTCAAATACCATCAAATCAAATCAAACAGACACTAAATTCAATTTGCAAAGTATTGGAATCGATCGTCTGACGCTCCCGTCGCCGGCTTTTTATCATTTTCATTTTTCTCCCCCTACCGCCTCCCTTGAGAGCATTATACCGGTGACTCTATCAAAAAAGCAGTAAGGGTATTTAGGTACTTACACTAAAACACAGTTCGACCAATGTTACTGACAGCCTATGTAGAGTTACCAGAACTGTCATTAGAAATTATATCTATTAGTACCTAATGTTAAAATATATCTTTGAAACCTTAATATCTAGAAACTAGAGAATGCTTACAATTTCATCTTAACCTCATTTCATTTGAGCCCTATAAAGTTTGAAAATTTTTAAAACCTTTAGACCATAAGAGTAAGACACTCTGCAAATGTCAACACTCTGCGCAGTGGGTTGCGCTAGTACTTACGTTGTCTGTCAGTCAGTAAGTTATGGGAAAGCCTATAGCTACTTATATAGTTTTTTTCATTTAGTTTAAGGTCGTTAACGACCCTATACTGAACCGAAAGCAATACAGCAAAATATTTCAATTGTGACCAGAAAGTTTTTAAGAAATAAAAAAATTAAAAGTGTTGCGTTAGTGCGATAGTCATTTATACTTTTGTGATGCAAATGTAAAGATATTATAGTTCTTAAAATTTTAGCAACTAGCGGGATTGAACCCGCGCTTTCCAACTGGTGTCAAATCCCGCTAAAATTTTAAGAAATACAATATCTTTATAGATGTGTATCTGAAGTGTGGTTTACACTTTAAAAATCAATCCATGATGTAAATGTTTGATCAATAAATGCATTTGCTTGAGTAAAAATTATAGATGAACTCTTATACTTCTATCATGGATTGATTTTAAAGTGTAAGCCACACTTCAGGTAAATCTATAAAGATATTAAGAACTATCATCTTCCTATACTTCTGTTTTAACTCAAAAAAAGTGGTCGATTTTTTTTAAATGTGCTTACATTTAAAAAAAATCGACCACTTTTTTTGAGATGATGTGACTATCTAGTCATTCGCCTGGTGTTAAGCGTCACGACCATCCCATAACAGATTGAAGTGGAACTATTATTTAAATTCCAGTGATAATATAATACTTATTTATGTTTTTCTAACCTCAAATGAAACGAAACAGTCAACGTCATTTTCACACAACGACAAAAGACATAAGATCTATACTGTTTATACGTTGTCGTGTCGCTTCATCAAAACATTTTTATCCTCGATGATGCCATATCCCGCAGCAATGCCCCTTTGTCTTGGTTTACGCCGCTTTTATCTGCCGTATGGAAGGTCGTATATATCCGCTGACATAGCGGCTAGTACACTGTTATATTTGATGGTGTTTCGACGTACAAATGATGAGAAAACTGTCTTTTATAGGGGTAGGTGCAGATTGGTATAGGCTCTGAGGCCGTAGATAAAGCAATGCTTATAGGCCCGGCCCGTCTACACTAAATTTTGGAACTACTCACGCATTTCTCTAGAACGTAGGTTCCCAAATGCGTTGCAGGTGGTAGTCAAAGATGGATAAGTACGAACATAAAGGCTGTCAAACTATTATGCAGACGGGCTTTAGATTTATTTATATTGATTATTAGTTTTATAGAAATACTTACTAGATATTATAAAGTTGAAACGCGTCTCTTCGCGCATAGAAATTTATCAAAAAACAATAGGTACTTAAATAAATATATAAAAATATGATATAATAAGACACAAAAGTTTAAAAAGTGTTACTTACTGCATCTGTATAGTCTCAAAAAATGTATCAATACAAGATTAGGTAAACGCATCATCAGCGCCCCTGTTATAAATGTCTATAAGTGACGATGACCACTTACCATCAAGCTAGCCGTTTGCTTGTTTTCCATCAATAAAATAAAAAACAAACATTGAAGAATATTTTGTGCGGACAATAAAAAAACATCATAATATTGTAAACCACAGATCTAGGATATTTTTTCTAAACTCTCCCGCATGATCGTCTCTAAAAATACACGTGTATTTTATTAAGGTCAGCCAAAGAGTTAACCCAAGCCCTATTTCACTTTATACCTTATTTATTCAGTACGCAGCAATATATTACGTACAAACGGACAGTATTGTAAATAATTCAAAACATGCACATAGTAAGTTGAAATAATTCAGTTGGAAGCGCGGTTTTGTGCATAAATAAGGCACCTATGGCTTATGTCTTTATCTTGGTATATTGTTACATTAGGGGAATGTTTGATTAGATTTAGTATTTGTGTAAAATAAAAATGTTTAGGTTCCTAGCCGGTTTCAGCCACAGCAACCAGCGTTTCTGTTTTGACTAAGGGTAGGTTTTTTTGGTTTGATTTTTAAAATTTTTAACCATTGTATCAAAAACCCATCTAAAGTCAATGCAAGGCTTCATCCGTGTGCATCCATATTAGGTACCATATTTTGGCTTTGAAAGTGTGCGAGAATATTCTACACGTTAGGGTACCGTTAATATACATCATCATCATCAACAGCCTGAAGGCGATCACTGCCTACACATAGGTCTGCCCCAGAGCATCCATCGGCTCCCCGCGGTTTTTACCAGGTCGTTGGTTCACTGAGTGGAGGGCCGGCCTACGCTGCGTCTTCCGATTCGTGGTCGCCACTCGAGAACCTTTCTTCCCCATCGGTTCTCAGTTCTACGAGCGGTTTGGCCTGCCCATTGCCATTTCAACTTGCTAATTCTAAGAGCTATATCGGCCACTTTAGTCTCCTCGTTTCGGATCTTATCTTGCAGGGAAACACAGAGCATAGCTCTCTATACATTGGTATAGGTATAGAATGTGGAAGATATAAAGAGATAAAATATAATTGCCATTTAATTTTATCTTTTCTATTCCAGTGAGCAACAGCGCACTAAGCGCGTGCGCAGCGCAGTCTGGCATGGACAAGGATGGCAAGAAGAAACACACGCGGCCTACCTTCAGTGGTCAGCAGATCTTCGCGTTGGAGAAGACCTTCGAGCAGACCAAGTACCTTGCTGGTCCTGAGAGAGCGAAGCTGGCGTATGCGCTTGGGATGACGGAGAGTCAAGTTAAGGTATGAAAGTTTATTTTACTGATTAAAATCTATTCTTAAATGTACACCATTCTGCAGTTTGTCAGCAGACATAAATTCTTATTCTCTTCTTGAAAAAGCTTTACAATTGACACTTTTACCAAGTCGTAATCTACACTGCCAAGCGACACTAGCACGAGTGTAGCATACGCTGCGTAGGGTTACTTTAATCAAAATGATTACTCACACATAATTAAATTCACTACTCATCTCAGACTATTACAGACTAGTAGGGTAAGAGTACCAGTGTGTCACACTCTAATAATCGGATTACTGAGATTGAAAAGTCAATCACTTAGCGCGAGCGGCGACATCAAAAGGCACCGAGCGGGGATTAGCGACATGTGTCGCGCGGCTTTTGTTTTATTGGTTCACAAGCTTTTGTTTGTAGCTTCACTCGTGTACTGAGTTGAGATCAGGCATTAACTCAACTCAATGGCATTCGACCAAAAGTGTCGATACTCGACCACCTCGTTATAGGACCTAGAACTCTTTGTAAACATATATAATAAACTATTTCATTTCATTTACCGTAGGTTTGGGTGCAAAATGTAGATACTTTTCTGGCTGGTTACAGTCAAAAACAAATCTTTGGACACTTATTTGGTTATTAGCAGGTAAATATTGATATAGAAATACTATTTAACAATACTATAGTTTGAGTAAAAAATATGAACTCATGGAATGTTTAGTGCATGAATTCACGATGAGCTCTTAGCTTATAAGGGTGGGGTTTTTGATCATTAGTTAGATAACCAATGGTTAAAAATGCTAATTTTGACCATTGGTTAGAATTAGTTAACATTTTTAACCATTGGCTAGTGGCTACCTTCACTACGGATCAAAAAACCCACCCTAAGAGCTAATAAAAGCAGACAAATCAAATTGTACGTCAAAATGCTAAAGAACTATGAGAGGGTAGTTAAAGAGAGAATTCAAAGTGTTGAATACAGACGCAAGGTCGCCGTGCTGTCGGTCTTCAATCGGTTACATTTTGGAGAGTGTGCGCATGCCCTTCATCAGCTCATTCCGTCATCCCCTTTCCATCATAGAACAACAAGGCTTGGTGATTCTTCACATCCTTACGTCGTTAGTGTGCCACAAGTCCGCACTAAGCGTTTTGCTGAGTCATTCATAGCCTGAGCGGCCAAGGCAAGGAATGCTTTTCCAGCAACAGTGTTTCCTCCTGGGTATAACCTGGGCCTTTTCAAGTCAAGAGTGAATGGGCATCTCATGGGCAAACGTGCTCCACCTTACACAACTCTTCGTCACTTACCATCAGGTGAGTTGTTATCAAATGTATGCCCCTTTTAGCATTAAAAAAACATAATAAGACTAGAGATATTGTAATGCGTATTCTGGGTGGTAATGACTGAAATTTGCTGAAAACAAGTGATTTTTATTAATACTACTGACATACAACGTACAGACACACTATTCATTTTTCATCAGTATGTTTTTTGTAGTTGTAACGGGAGACACGTACCTACGTCGTACGCATCAAAGTTCAGTTTTTATGAAGCCAAAGTTAAGACATACTTATTTATTCTATCACCAAGAGAAACGAGTGTTAAAGCAATGACTTTAATTTAATTTGAATATTTAAATACATAATAGAACATACTTAATTAATTACATTTGTAAGTAGGTACTTCTATAATGAAGCGCTATATTATGATAATAGTAATAGCAAGAAAAATAACATAAAATGGTAATAAATTTAAAACAATTTTGAACACAAAAAAAAAAAAAAAAAAATTTTGAACTAGTTACAATAACTTATTCATTAGAGGTTTTCACACCCCAAAAAAAGAATTTTAATCTGTAAAATTGAGAATTATCTACATTTTAATAATATATTTACATTATCTATCTTTATGAAACATTGTTTATGAAAGATCTTTTTATTACCTACCTACTCATTTAATAAGTTGTTCTTAAATTCTTGCGATTTGAACAACTTTATCATTTAATTAGTAGACCCTTATTAGCAGCGTTGCACAAAACATCATAACTACCGGAGACTCCTCTTTCAATTAATACTAACACATAAAATAGGTGTAAAAATGCGCAGTTTCGTATCAAACCAATTAGGGTGTGACGTGGGGTCCCCTTCGTCACAGAATACGTATCAGTTTATATGTATGTCACCCTTACATAGATTAGGCAGTAGTCAGTGTGAACGTTGTAGAAATAGTAATAATAACAAAAGTAGAAATTATTTGTTTAAGGTGTTATAGCGGTGAGCCGTAACAATTCTAATTAGTATACCTAAGGCTAGTTCATCATCATCATCAACAGCCTGAAGACGTCCACTGCTGAACATAGGCCTCCCCCAGAGAGTGCCACTTAGAGAAGCTGATCGCCTCCTGCATCCATGGGCTCCCCGCGGCTTTCACCAGATCGTCCGTCCACCGAGTGGGGGGCTAGTGTCCTGCTATTAAAAATTAAGTCAGTAGGTAAATATTATTTTCATAGAATAGGTAAAAAATTAATGCAATAATTGAAAAAATAAGTTAAATCGGTAAATAAAAAACGGAGAAATGAGCTCGAAAGTTTCTGGAGGGGCATTGCCTGTCTCTTTCTCGCAAAACAGAGATCGTGTGGAGCTTCTTCACAGTTACTATGAAAACACAATTTGTGACGTCACATGCCAAAGAGATTGTATGTAAAGCTACCACAGTTTAGTAATGAGGTACTATTAGGGACCAAGATCTGACGTCACCGCATGTTTGAGCTGTCATGTCTGCATGTGAAAGCTATTCCTGTATTTTAAAATGCTTGTAACTTTGTCATGTTTTGAGATATTGAATTTATCTTTTCACGTCTGTTTTACGTCTTTTACGACTTTTTTCACATCTGTTTATTAACAGGCAACTATAGCCTATTCCGAATATTTATTATTATGTAGGTGTGTGGCTACTTATTGGTTGTGGTAGAGGCACGCCGTGATCTTTTTAAAATAAATAAATGAGTAACTCAGAGCAGACATTTAAGGTGCAACGCTTCACTAGCGCGGCAAATACAAATTTTCTTGCGTTCTTTTGCCAATAATAGCTTAATTACTCAAAGTGATTACATTAAAACTGGTTTAACGTAAAGAAATAAAACAGAAGAGAGAAAAAGTTACGATTAAAAGTATCACAGAATTTGAATTTGCCGCGCTAGTGAAACGTTCCACCTTAATAGAATTCTGCAGAATATCGAGAAGCCAATTAAGTTGTCGACCCGATCGGGCCGCGTGCGGTTCTAATGGGTGTAAACTAACTGGGTGTGTTTTGATTCTGCAACATGCTGATTCTTGCGATGTTTTTTTTCACAATTATTATATAGAACGAGTGCAAAGTGCATAACATAAAAAAACAACAGTCAAGCAAATTTTTTTAGCAGGTAGATTGAGTTTTTTTTAAAACTAACTTCTTGTCTACTACCATCATACCAACTACTGAATGCCACTGGCTACGCTACCTTCTTCAAATAACATTTGGACGTTATACTTGCCGCGTTGATTAAATAGTCCAAATGCTCCAGCGCACACAGCGGGTTTCGAATACTGGTGGGTGAGATTAAAAGTAACATGAGCTACTGCTAAGCCATAATCGCTCCCCACAGAATGCGTAGCAGTTAATGTTGCCCCCTACGGTCGCAGTCTACCCTTTGTCTGGGTGTGGCACAACTGTGCCGGCTACCCTTAGGCCCTAGAGTATTGTGGTCACAGGCGTTTAACTCATAAGAGAATAGTTATTGAATTTAAGGCGGATAATTTAACGACAGTTTTTTTTATTGTTCGATAGGCTTACGTTTGCGTTTACCACTATCTCACCTGATGGTAAGTGACGATGCGGTTTAGGGTGTAACACACTTGCCTAGAAGATGCCTGTTTAGATGTTCAGTCTCGATTTAAAGACTCCGTGTGGTCTCGGTGTGAGAATATAACCTCCCCATCTCTGACCGTGGGTGCCGTAAGAGCCGGCTAAAGGAATATCCAGGGAGTGGGCAGTAGCAATATCCTCGGGCTTCACTAGGTGGACCCATGACCCGGTCAGAACCATGGGGAGCCGATGGATGCAGGAGGCAAGCAGCCGCTCAAAGTGGCGCTCTTTAGGGGAGGCCTGTGTTCAGCAGTTGACGTCTTCAGGCTGATGATTCATGATGATGAGTGGATGCAAAAATGCGCATTCATGGCAATCTTTATTGAAATTGATATTTTATTGAAGGATCGGTCCTAAGTTTGTTAAACCTGAAATCACTAATTTATGATTTTATTATACGTAGAGTTGGCCTGCAGCTTCATCAATACTCAATATGTAGTTTATTGCAACATAAGTACATATTTTGTTATAATTACATGTCTTATTTATTTACGCGCCTACAGCTAGAGCGTTGTCTATGCTCAATCTATTTACGCACACGTCCCAGCATGTCGACATATTCAATGATAGCATAACAGAAATTATCTGTGAGTTTCAAAGACTTCTATGTATACACCAGACAGGACATGTCTAACTTGCACTGTCAACCACTGCAAATATGCCTATGAGCATCTTCTCGCTCATACGATGCTCAGTACTCAAAGCGACTGCACGTGCAGCAGTGAACAGCAGTAAAAATTATGATCCGAATGTGCCATGGCACTAGCGGTGCGTGTTGTGATCGTTGGTTAGACGATTTAATCTCGTAAAGCGCTGTAGCGGATTTTAGTTTAATTATACAAAAAATGACAACTATTTGTGCTTTGAATAGCTTCTCTAGTACGTAGTACATATACCTCTTTGGTGAGTTTAAGTTATTTTGTACGCATTGTTTAAGAATAGAATAGAATAGAATAAACTTTATTGTATAAAAACTGTGTACATGCAAAGGTCTTAAATTATAAAAATTGTCACAAACAGTATTATCCATTCCGGACGTACAATAGAAGTGGACCAATACCAATTAGTATTTATAGTAACTAAATGGGTATAAAACCAAGTATTTATTTACAACATGAATAATGCTAGGGAGCATAAAAAATCTCTGTGTAAAATTTGCGTACTTAAAACATTGTCTTTTATTGTTCTACCCACCTAATCACCATCACTATCAAAGAATTCGTTTACATTGTAGTGAGCCTTAGCTAACAACCACTCTTTGAGACCATTTTTAAATTGGTTACCATTGAGAGACTTTAAATGTGGAGTTAGATGATTATAAACTCTTACGGCACAGGCGAAAGAGCTTTTGTAAAACATGCTGTTATTACTTTGGGGAATACGTATGTTAAATTTATGTTTATTGCGAAGAATACCCGTACGACTAGATCGTGTAGTGAAGAAAAATTCGGTATTATTTTTGACAAAAGTACAAATTTCTAGAATATAAATTCCTGTAACAGTAAGTAATCGATTTTCTTTAAATATATTGCGAAGAGAATCTGTGTTTTCTAGATTAAAAATACTTCGCAAACAACGCTTTTGCATTATGAATGTTGACTGTACGTTAACAGAATTTCCCCAAAAAATTATGCCATAACTTAACTGAGGATAAACATACCCATAATAAGCGTTTATAGCGATATGTTTAGATAGAGACACACGGCTCAGTATCGACAAGGCATAACAGTATTTGGATATTTTATTATTGATTTTGCTGACATGGGCCTTCCAATTTAAATGTGAATCGAGAGTCACACCTAAAAAATGTATTTCATTTATTTTATTAACTGGTTTACCTTTATTTTTGATATTTAGCTGTAATGATGACATTTTATAATTTTTATTTATTATTTATTTATTTATTATTTATTTATTTAATTCTAACTTAAGTAAGTGTTACATAATATATTTTGAATTGCATCAGTTTAGTTTTTTCAATGTTAACTTTAAGATTAATTTGTTTTAGCCAATTTGTAACAGTTTCCAGTGTACTATTTATTTCTAATTCAAGGTTGCACTCATTGTTTTCTTGTGGAATGAAGATAGTAGCATCATCTGCAAACATTACGCAGAGGTGTTTCGTGCTCTGTGGCAGGTCATTGATGTAAACGAGGAACAGGAGTGGCCCAAGAACACTTCCTTGAGGGACTCCTAAACTTACATTTTGATACTCTGATTTTACTTTTTCTACAATTTTTGAGCTTTTATTGTAAACTTCAAGCTGTATTAATTGACTCCTACTATTAAGATATGACTCTATCAAAGTCAGCGCTGTTCCACGTATTCCTATGGCTTCTAATTTATTTAATAATACTTTGTGGACTACGCAGTCGAATGCTTTCGAGAGGTCAAGAAATAGAGCAACACCGGTTCTTTTGTTATTCATTTCTTCCCAAACCTGCTTTAACATTTTATATATTGCTAGGGATGTATTTTTACCTTTACGAAAGCCGAATTGATTGGCATTAAGTGAATTGCTGGAATCTAAAAACGAAATAATTCTATTGTATATGACTTTTTCGAATATTTTTGAAAAGCTTGGTAAAATTGCTATTGGTCTGTAGTTTCCTATATCTTTTTTACAGCCTTTTTTATATAATGGTGTTACTAATGCTTTTTTAAGATCATTTGGAAAAACCCCCGTTTCAATCGTTAAGTTTATGATATGTACAAGAGGTTCTACAATGTAATCTATGCTGCTTTTAATTACTTGCATAGATATGTCATCATGGCCGGTACTTTTCTTGTTTTTCAATTGTTTTACAATATTCCTAACTTCCTGGACAGTTACAGGGCTCATGAATATAGTCCTACAGTTTTGATTTGCGAATTTCAGTTGTGATACCATATCGTTATCGTTTTTATTTATTTTGTTAAGCTCTATAAAATATTTATTCATGACTGATGCTATGGATGATGGTTCCGTTATATTTTCATCATTAATGTTTATAGATTCTACTGTAGTTTTTATTTTATTATATTGTGATGTATGTTGTTTTATAAGTCCCCATGTAGCTTTACTTTTATTAGTGCTTCTGTTTATATACCTAATATTAGAAATCCTACGTGATGTGCATATCACCTTTTTAAAAGTTTTACAATATTTTTTATATTCGTCATATTTATCTTTGTTTTTTTGTTTCTCTTTTTGAGTTTGTAGATATATTTTACGTTTGTTTTTGCTAGCTATTTTAATACCTGTAGTTTTCCAGTTTGGTCTTTTTTTGAAAGTTATTTTTACTTTTTCGAGAGGAATACATAAAGTAAATATTAAATTGAATAGTTCAATAAATTCTATGTATGCTGTATTTGGTTCATCATGAGTAAACACTGCATTGAAACTTATTTGAGATAAATATTTTAAGAATATGTTTAAATATAAATCTACATTTCTGCGTTCTATAAACCAATATTTTTCTTTAAAGCTTAAATTTGATGCAACAGTGATTATCTGTGCTGTATGGTCGGATATACCTGTATTTAATATTTCAGTTTTGTACCGTTTGATGTTAGTTAGTATATTATCGATGCATGTCTGAGAATGTGCTGTGATTCTAGTGGCATCAGTTATTGTTGGATGTAAGTTGAATAATTGTATTGTGTTAATAAATAATTCAGACTTTTTATTTTTTTCTAGTAAATTTATGTTAAAATCTCCCAGTACTATTAGTTTTCTTTTATTTACTCTTGTTCTTAGTGTAAGTTTTTGCAGTAAATTTTCTAGACATTTCATAAACAAATCTATGTTACTTCCGGGAGTTCTATATATGCATATAACAACGTAATTTAAGTCGGGTACAATTATCCCACAACACTCGAAATGTTTTTCTATGCTTATTTCTGATAATCATTCTAACTTCTTATAAGCAATTCCGTTTTTTACAAAAATAGACACACCACCACGACGTACTTTTTTTCTACAGAAGTGTGCGCCTTGAGTGTAACCCTCTAGTTGTAACACGTCAGTTTCATTATTTCTTAAGAAAGTTTCACTGAAGCAACATATATCAATTCTACGTTCATCATTTAATAGTTCTAATTGGTCTATCTTAGATCTGAGACCTTGAGTATTCATATGGAGGACGTTGAAATGGTTTGGTTCTTCAGGCAAGAAAAAGCTGGGGTAGATTTTGACAATCACTTATTTTATCAAGTGCTTTTATTTTTTGGAAATAAAATGGAATTGTTCCCGGTTTATGTGTGATATTTGTGTTTGTAGTTCCGTTTGTATTTTGTTCACTTTCTACAGTTAAATCTGCTTTTTTACATTTATTGGTCATATTTTTCTTCATTAAATTGAACAAATATGGTATAGTTCCTTGTTTGGCTGTGGATTTCGTTTGCTTGTTTTGTTTATTCATCTGGGTTATATTTTTGTCTAAGTAGCAAGACTTGTAGTCTTCTGTATTGATAGTGTTGTTTATGATTTTGAATTGATATTTAGCAGATTTAGGCTGAGACTGTATCATTGTTGTTGTATGATTATTTGGAATGACAACAAACTGACAATTTGTTGAGTTATTTACAATGTTTCGTAGTTCTTGGTTAAGTTTATCCTCGTTTAAGTGGCGATTGCATACAATGCTAGTGATGATAATACGTGGTGTGGTAATGTTTTTCAACAAGGCCGATATTTCTATGAAGAATTTTGTTGGGTTTGAATCGTATGACCCAACCGACAGTACTAGCCAGTCATTTTCTTGAAAGTGTATATTATTAATCTTGCAGTTCCGCAGAATATGTTCTGTAGGAGCATCAGGGTAAGAGTAGTTCATAACTCTATAATCTCTTACATTTTTATATTTGCTCCTAAGAGTAATGAGCATAGACGCTAGGTCTCGGCAGCTTTGATCTCCAATTATAACAATTTTTGGCTCCATTTGGTTTGAATTTAATATGATATCAGGATCATCACGAAGTTCTTGAGGTTTTTTACGTAGACTTGTGGTATTTTGACTAGGAATCTGTTCTTGAATTTTAATTCTTGTTCCATGGCAGTTAACAGGAATGGATGTGTCAGGGATTTGCTTTGTTTTTTTTCTTTCTTCAGGTGTATTTTGAATTTGGTAATTTATGGCTTTAGAATTCATAACAGGCTTCTTGGTGCAAATCATATCTTTGGTTTCTCCAATTTCTAGTAACTCAGTAGGTGCTTGTGAAGGTATTGCGTTTTGTAGAGTTTTACTATTTGAAGAAACGTTCAGGTCTTTTAAGGTTTTCTTTCTAAATGCTGCGTTTTTCAGTTTTTCGATTTGTAATTTTAAATCCATGTTTTCTATTTGTAATGTATTGATCTCTTCTTTAGCTTTGATTAAATGGTTTGTCATTTCTTCAAGGTCTGCTTTGTATTGGTTGACATCTTTTGCAGATAAATCTAGTGTTTCGCCGGAATTTTGTAAACATGTTGTTTCGTCCAAACTGTCCTCAATTGTGTGACTCAATAAAGATAAATTCTCTAGAGAAATTCGACGTGACGTTTTTTGTTTTCTAAACGTTACATTTTCAGTTGTATCTGCGAGCATAATATTGTAATTATTACGCACAGGAGTGTTTTCATTATTTACTTTTGGTTGCTTTGAAAAGCATGGTGTACACTTCCACGTTCTTCTTTTATTTTCTTCCATAATTTGAAAACGCGTAAATGATACATTTGCGCAAAGGAGATCATATGAGCAGTTACAAACATAGCACGTCATATATTGATTATTAGTAATTTTCTGTGGACATCCATTACAATTTATAGGCTTATTATTCTTTATTTTAGAGGCCATTATTACATAGAAACAAAGCTCACTCAGAACTTAAGCGCTTAACATGCAATTAAATATAGCGAACGCTGAACGGCACAGTTGTAGAGTTTACATGCAGCGCTTGCAGCGCTTATTATTATCAAGCAGCAACCGCGTCGCTTTCGCGCCGTTTCCCGAAACCGTAATTTTTGAATTACGATTATAGTAACTGCCGCTGACCACGAATTATTTTTGTAATTTTGTTAGTATAACAATTATGAACTCACACCGTTACAACTTCACCTTGAGTAATGTAGATTGGTTGTCGCGATGCACATAATTTTCGTACCAATACTTCACTTTGAACACTTATAATAATTTATTTGTCGGGAGAATATTACGAACGATACTGATCGATCTTTTTTTTTTTTTTTTTTTTTAAGATAGGTAGCGTTTTGGTGTTTTTAGACTGTAAGCTTACTATCGTTTTATAAATAAATAAATGTCTGTGGGTGAACATCCCGAGTATTCACATTATTAAACTAGGGATTCATTTAAATTTCAATCATAAAATATGTTTATTGTCCAAGATATGCGTGCAATTTTTTTAAATGTTGTAAGGCGACTATCATATCTTCGTATTCTAACAAAACTCATTTTTAAAATGTGCTCTAATGAAACAAAACAAATGCATTACTCAAGAGTCATCACATCAGTAAGAGCACCCCCAACATTAGGCGTTAGTTAAACTATACCGCCAGCGTTTAGTGCGAAGGGTGCAAATTGTGTTATACTGAGTGATACATTCGGCTTAGGGGTGCGTTTAGGTCGGCTGTAGAGCGAGCGATTGTTAGTTGATCACAAAGTTTTATTGTCGTTTTATTTTATTGACGATGCTTTTGTATAGATACCTTACATATTACCTATTTTAATTAAAAGGCATCAGAACAAAATTGCAGTAATTAGTTTTAAAATTACAAATTGTATATTGTTTTGTTTAACAGTCAGTTTAAAAATATTTATTTAGAGTAGATAGATAGATAGATAGATAGAAAATGCTTTATTGCACAAACAACAAATGTAGGTACATAGGGTATGTACATAGAGTACAATATTACCGAGTCATTTTTTAAACTCTTTGTTATATTTATCCGTACTGAATAAGGATCTGTCAACATCTCTCCGGCAATTATTAGTATCACGCGTAAAAGAGTAACACAAATGTTATTGTAACAGTTTAGCTTAGTGTCTAAAAAGAAAGTGAAAATATTCAAGAGAGATAAGATGTAATTTAAAAGGATGAGGAAAAATGTCCTCTCATTGCTTAGACAAAAACTGGCATAGTACCTACTGTACTCTTCATTTCGATCAAAACTATTTTGTTATGCCTCATTCTCTCGCACAGTAACTATTTGTGTTATATTATCTATAAATAGAATAGAACATAGACACTATAGAACTTCCTTGGTTGCACCTAATTTAATTTTAGAGTAATTCACATTACTCTCGAATACCCCACAACATATTTTTCCATTGACATTAAGCACTTCATAATGTTACCTATAATTATTATGCTCAGTATCTACATACATTTAATTTTTTTTATGTAATCGAATTACGTGACGAGCTAGTCATTCGCATGGTGTTAAGCGACACGGCCGCCCATAACAGATTGTCACTCGGAGCTAGTCCCAACTCTTAATTAAAGTTTCGCGTGACACTGTGCACTGCGCACGTCATCCTGAGACATCACACAGTCTAAACAAGTTTTCTAGACTGTGAGATCAGTTCGTTAAGTCTCATTTGCCCAGTAATTTCACTAGCTACAATGCCCTTCAAACCGGACCACAGTAGTGCTAGCACACTACTGCTTGGCGGTAGAATAACTGGCAAAGCGGTGGTACCTACCTAGACGAACTTTGCAGAAAAATCCTAGCACCTAGTAAAATTAGTAATTTTAATATTTTAAGTCCCTAATATCATCTTGACTTGTAAAAGTGCTAAAAATTTGCAATAAATTTTGCCTTTTGACGTTTTGACTTTTTTAATAACGTCTATAACAGTTGATATTTCCATGCAACATTTTTGCATCCCGCTCTGCGGCCACCCTAAACTCTTCCAAGGAGCAATAGTGAAACTTGCGAAGTAAATCAAGCGCAAATAACAAGATTAATGGAAGCAACGTCTCGCAACAGTTGCGCGACCCGATGACGATGTGTATTCATTGTGACATGTTTTTATCATAATGCATAACGCTTTGGGAAATGAATGATAGAGGAACATATCTCTATTGACTTAACTTTAGTCTGTGTTACTAAAAGACAGAAGTGAGAATAATTATTTACGTGTAAGTTTTGTGGGTTAGATATTTCTAGGGCCAAAGCCCATCTGCTCTATAGTTCGATAGTTCATACGCATTTATCTCTCTACCCAAATGCATTGCAGTAGGTACGTCATAGAGGGATCAGTGTGAACTTAGGAACTCAATTCAATTTCAATTTTCAAATATCTTTATTTCGCATAAAACATTTTTTTTTGTACATTCTAGTGTAAATGAATCCTAGAAATACAAACTATTTAGAACTTAGAATTGTTTTGCAAGCCTGCGCGCTTATATAAAACTTTTGACATACCTAATAATGTTTAATTATCTCGCTACATTATATAGCTACAAATCAAAAAGTAAACCTATGTATGCCGTAGAAGAACGCTAAATTTTTGAATTAAATTCTTACATAAATTCACGCCTCATTATGAGGGAGATAATAATAAATTTAAAGTACAACATGGCAGTACGCAGTAAGCAACAGAACGGAGAACGAGACCGGTTACTCGGCACCGCGCAGGAACTTAGGAACTGTCAAACATTAGTGCAGACGGGCATAAGAATGATTTGTCTAATTTTACTTGAATACATATACTTTTAATGTGACTTCAACGAAAAATTCGGTTTTTAGTCGACCATATAAATATGTGTGGACATTTCTCACAGCACCATCGAGCCTCTAACTAAACATAAATAAATAAATAACATACATAGAATACAATATAACACCCAGTCACAGAACAAATTGTTCATCACACAAATGTTTGTCCTGAGTGGGAATCGAACCAGCATAGAGTTCAGAAGGCAGAGCTACTAATAACTGAGCTAATAGGCCAGTCAAGTATGTGTCATATAATTATGTCATATTATGTTTGTACCTGTTTTTTAATATCTACGAATCGGCTGACGTTTAACAGCAACTAACCTTGTCTTCTTATATGATATCTCCGATTGTCCGCCATTTGTGAATCGATTTTGATGATTCTTTTAAAATCTATAAGTTATACTTCCAGGCACATATAAATGTAGATAATGATAGGTATAGGTAGATAGATGATACCAAAATCTAGCTTGGTTTAACTTCGCCAGCCGCAGCCACGTATTGAGATTGAACACCTTTCAAAAACTTGTTATAAGGTACTTGGTCTTGGTCTTTTTGGCATGTAAGAGTACCAGCACTGTTCCATTTCTTGCTGCTTCTTTACTTAAAGGTATTATAAAAGAACTATTCTCAAAGCCGCCTAAATTAAGCACTTTTATAAAGATTTATCGAGCCTTGAAACGTCGTATAAAGCGCAATAATCCTTTAAAGCGATAAATACGAATCACACAACGAACGAATGCTTTCATTCACAAATTGAACTCAAAAGGCAATGCGTTGTGAGGGGCTCAATTACCCCGCAAACTTACTGGAAAACCTACTCCAGGGATAACAAACTCTGTGACGTTTGCAATAAGAGTTGATTGTAGAGTGCTTTTAAAGTTGTAGACTCTTTCAATTCCCCTCAATTGGTGTCATAGCTCATTTGGCATTCGATAAAATTAATCCGAAAGAAGATTAACTTTAGGAGGGTAGTTGCATGTTTACACATGTGACGTCAGGACGCATAATGCAATAATTGCTGGACGGGACGGTGTTATTCGCTTAGCATAATGCACTTATTGAATAATGT
Source organism: Ennomos quercinarius (assembly GCA_910589525.2). Lineage (NCBI taxonomy): Eukaryota > Metazoa > Arthropoda > Insecta > Lepidoptera > Geometridae > Ennomos > Ennomos quercinarius. Next base: position 15,416,827 of record OU342507.1, on the reverse strand, counting down.
TATTGAATAAGCATAGTTTACTGTAATGGAGTATAATCGGGTCGTTATATAAATTGAAAAGTTTTCGCGTTGGTGATAGTTTATTTGGTTATTAATCAGCTGATTGTTTATGGCGGTAAAAGTTTCATTAATTTCGTTTGGTTTTACGTGGAAACTGCTGAATTTGTTTGGATGAAATGTTTGCACACAAACTGCATATATTACCGGGGCTAATGTAGAGTACATTGTTTTCCGGAACTTTTTAAAATTTCTGTGAGAAAGTGCGCATGTAGCAGGTAAAACTTCAGGGCAGATCTATATTTTCTCTATATCTTATATATTTTCTACATTAATAATAATGAAATTTTGTTTGTTAGTAAGCACATTACTTGAGAATGACTGGACTAATTTGACAGATTTAATAATTTTTTATTTAATAAATGTTTTTAAAAATCCGAATTAGGTTTTTATGGAAATAGAAATCATAAAAGGAAAGTACGAGAGCGAAAGCCGCAAGCTTGCTTCTCAGCGAACGAAGTTGCAGCCGGTAGTGTATAATAAACAAAAAACTATTTTATTGAATGTTATATCCGAAATGTTTAATCACCAATTAGGTATATTTTCCATAATAACTAAACTGATCATTAAAAAACATCATTTTCTGAAACGGAACATTAATTACGTAATAAAAGTACGATCTATAATCCTAAAACATAATCTGGTATTAGTCGTTGGCGCTAAATCTTACAAGCGTTATGGCTAAATGATTTACGACAATCATAACCGTCTGGATCTTTACAAATAGTTCCTATTTTTATGGATTGGATCTTTATGGTGGGTCGATATCTTAAACTGTTCGATATTTTGATGCAGTTGGATATCCATCCATCCATGCCAATATTCTACACTAGCTGACCCGCCCCAGCTTCACACGGTTTAATTAGCTTTACATCCTGACCCTGTTCATAGGAAGAGGGAAGCGAACAGGGAAAAGATAAGGAGGAAACGATATTTTTCCGCTTTTCGTATATAATGAGCATCACTACGAACAACTGAATAATGAAAGTGTCTCCAACAGGGAAAGTTCAGCCTGTTTGGTGCATCTTGTCATTGTCATTTTACAATCCAGTCATTTTACAACCTTGTAATTTTACAATCTTGTAATATTACGGCCTTGTTGTTTTGCCACTTTCATATTGGCATTATGAGATGGACTGCATTTTCATGACTAAATGGGTGAACCGATGTTTGGTATGGAAATAGTTTGAACCCTGTGGCATTCCACTAAATTACTATTTTTAAACTAGCTTAAGCCCCCGGCTTCTCACGAACTATAGTCGTAGTAGGACTATATCTCGATGAATATCAGCTATTGCGATATAAAGTATGTCATGTAAAGGAATTTAGAATTTTTTAAATAAGTTTGCTTTTTAGTTGATGTTAATCATAATTTTGCATAATGCAATTACTGTAAACCTTAAACATAACATCCTCTGTTACGTTCTTAATGTAACCTAACTAGTGCTAAAATTAAAGGTAACGAACAAAATATTTGGATTAGGTATGAAAGATGAGTAGAGTGGCATCCTGTCATAAGTCATAACCAATGGGTAGAATTTGTTAGCATTTTTGACCATCGGTTACATTAACTACTGATCAATAAACCTACCCTAACTTAACATCAGCTGACCACACTGACAACTTGTAACCACAAAATTACTCGTCCGAAAAAATAACTAGGCACAATTTGTAAGTCGCATAAGAATCTATTTTTAACCAACTTAACAGATTGCAAAAATGATACATAAAGTAAAGTGAGCAAGCTGAAATGGTAATGGGCACTTGGGCAAGCCACATCACTTGTAGAACTGACAACCGTTGGGGAAGAAAGGTTCTCGAGTGATGACCACAAACCGGAAGATGCAGCGTAGGCCCTCCACTCAGTGGACCGACGAGCTGGTGATAACCGCGGGGAGCCGATGGATGCAGGAGGCGAGCAGCTGCTCAAAGTAGCGCTTTCTGGAGAAAGAACAGCAGTAGACGTCTTCAGGCTGTTTATTATGATACATAAAAGCGAAGTTAAAACCGTCATCATGAAAAAAAAACAAAATGGAAACCACAACTAACGCACGTCTACAAAAAAAAGTCTTTAGGATCTATAATATCTTTGTATTACATCGTTCCCACATAGATGACAACATTTAGATAATTCCATCGTTGTGCATGTCTAATTTTTATGGACTAAAAACTATAAAACTCAATGGTAGGGTAAAATATAATAAAAAAAACCTAACAGTAACACTTTCAATGTGCTGTAAAGGGGACAGTGGCGCATGGTTTACGTTTCCCGAAATTAGATACCGAAACAACTCCAAAAATTATGCAAAAGACCCATCACTTAATAATACCAGATTATAATCCATTGAGCGAAATAGCACTAATGATGTCACAGATAAGACAAAGTACCCTGCAAGCTCGGCAGGGGATGAAGGGATGAAGGGATGCAAGGGTGCAAGGGTAGCATATTAAATTATTCTGATAGATGACGCTATAATTTAATTTTAATGTGTTTTGATAAAAATAAAGCGTTTTGAATGTGATTTTTTAAATTTTAATGCAATTGAAATGTAATTTGGTTAGTGAGCCGTGAAATGGGGGTCCGTGGGGTAAATGGAATAATGAAACGGTCGTTCCAATGCTGTGCAGAAAGCAATGAAAATTTTTAATATTAGGTATATTCGTAAATAGTTTATATTATTTAGTATGATTGTATAGTGGAAGACTGTACTAATATTAAGTTTGACCTGCACCAATTATTGTCACGAAATAATCTGTAATGAAAATATCACCTTGTTCTGTGATATACCAAAAATAAATAACCAACATTAAGCTCTCGGCCTATCTAATAACATTCTAGAGTGTGCCAACAATAAAAGTCAATTATTGCATCGCTTTAAAAGTAAATTGGCAAATTATAATGCAAATCTAAACTTAGCTAATTTTAAACAACGGTAATTTGTCTTCACATCACGATAACTTCAATAAAGAACTGAACTGAAAAGATCAAACATTTCTATTGCTGTCTCACTCCTTCTGCCCCCCTCTCCCCCTCTCTCTTTCTCTCCCTCTCTCCCTCTTAAACACAGCAGTGGAAGAGGGAAACCACTAGTTTCTTGCTTGTGTCAGATTCGTTTCTTTAAGGCGACGAGTAGAGCAAACAAGGTGTTTTTTGGTACGTTTCCTGCCGTAATTAAAACATGTGGAGCTTTCAATTTAATATATCATGTAATTCATTTCATTATGTCATTTGCTATGACCACAAGTACAAGATTAATAAATAAATAGAAAAAAATCGCAAAACTCCCTCAAAAAATTTGAAATTTCCCATTTTACTGAGCTTCTATCGAATATATTTTTACACAATATAAATTAGTGTATTCCCAACAAACACTCAGATGTCGTGGCGATTTAATAACTTTGAAAAATAGTATATAAAAATAGATATTAATTAAAAACCGTCAAAATCAGTAATTTCGTGCGTTGTCTTTGTCGTAAGCGCCGCGGTGAAGTGCACACTGAATTAATATTTAATACTACGACGTTAAGGTTGATGTTTTTTTGAACGGATTTGGACCTGCTCACCTTAAGGTGACGAGTAGAGCCCGAATGGTTGTTGGGAATACACTAATTTATTTTTTGTAAATATATTCGGTGACACGCGTTATATGTTATTTCACAATAAGCTACAGAACACTCGGTAAAAACCGACAACTCTCCCTTTTTTGTTTTGACGTATAACTAATTGATGCTGCACCATTTTTGATTGATCATGTCATTAAACAGTCTGAGCGGGCTATTTGCGTAGATGCATTAGTTTTAAAAGTTTCACGTGTCATTAAGTACCGCTTTTTCGTGGAAAACAAGAAACGATATTAAAATTTATGAAACAATTACTTCTTTATTGATTTTGTAGAGGTTCCTGTTTTTCTTAAATCAGCTGCGTATGAACGTTTTTCCCTTTTCAGAAATTTTGAGAATTGAGGTTAGTTTTTTTTACATCAAACTTATTTAGCATTTGACCACGCTCTCACCTGATGGGAACTGACAATGCGATCGAAGGTATACGTATGTTAGTTAGATATCTAAGCTACGCTAAAAATGTGACTTTCAAGGCAACTATAGCACTTAAGGCCGATTTTTGGATCTTATCCAACTTCCTATCCTACTACTACTAATACTTAGTATTTTGACTGGCATGTTAGCTCAGTTGGTAGTAGCTCTGCCTTCTGAACCATAGGTTGTGGATTCGATTCCCACTCAGGACAAACATTTGTGTGATGTGCATAGGTGTTTGTTCTGTATCTGATGGGTGTTATATTGTATTCTATGTATGTATTTACAAACAAAAAGTATCTAAGTATTGTATCAGTTATCTGGTTGCCATAGTACAAGCTATGCTTAGTTTGGGGCTAGATGGCGCTGCGTGAAATGTCCACACATATTTATTTATTTTATTTTGAATATTATAAATGTAAAAGTTTATGCGTATTTGTTCCCTCTTCATGTGGCAACAGCTTTACAGATTTAAATGAAATTTGGTATAGAGATAGCTAGCATGAAATACTTTTCATCCGAGGGTGAAACCGCGGGCCTCAGCTAGTCAGAAAATTAATGGGAGAAGGATAAAACATTTAAGAAATTGAGATTTCATCAATACTTGTATTCAATTATGAAAATGTCCACCAGGTGGACAGAAGATCTGATCAGAACCGCGGAGAGCAGATGGATGCAAGAAGCAAGCAGCTGGTCAATGTGGCGGTCTATGGAGGAGGCCTACGTTCAGCAGGTGGACGTCTTCAGGCTGTTGATGACAAACTTTAAAAAAGGGCTTCTTATAATATCATAAAACATATATTTTTAATACGGGTCCAGTGTCACATAATAGCATAAAATCTATCAACAAGCGTGCATTTGTCAAATCTGTCATACGTTTGTTTCCATTTAGTTTCCATCGATACGTATTAAACCGGTCCTGGTGGCGACAGCGTACTCGATGACGTATATCCGCCTAAACTCGGCTAAATCTATCCGACAGATAACATTAAAACCTTATTCACAACAAAACTATCAACTTTCAACCATAAAACTTTAACCGTACAATTCTAAATCGAATGAAACACAAACCTGTATATACGTCGTTATATTCGAATGTTAATATTGGATTTCGAATCTAAAAATCAACTCTATAATTTGATGGGTAAGGTTGATATTCCAATGTGTGATGGTTGTACGATACAGTGATCAATCGATGGCCGATGACAGGTCAAAGCGAGCAGTAATCGCCACTCATTAGTACTGAATCGATTGAAACATCTGCATTTCGCATATACTATGTTAATGTTTTTATACAAATTGATGAGGTCATTCGCCGCTGGTCAATATGTAATTGGGAAGGATATTTCAGACGCGGGTGTCGGGGGAATGAGCTTATTCAATAAAGGGAGGGAAAATTGGTATTTTTAATTTTGGAACTTATCATAGACATCGGAACGTAAATACTCTAGGTCTGTGGAAATTATAGTCTATGCTATTTTGAACTTGAGAGACAATTAATTTATTTGCTTTTGGTTTAACACGCCTGTATAATACAATGGTTTAAGATAGGGTACCTACTTACCTATTCTATACATGACTGGCCTGTTAGCTGAGTTGGTAGTAGCTCTGCCTTCTGAACTATAGGTTGTGTGTTCGATTCCCATCCAGGACATTTGTGTGTTGAACATAGGTGTTTGTTCTGTGTCTGGGTGTTATATTGTATCCTATCTATGTATTTATATACAAATAAAAAAGTATTTAAGTATTGTATCAGTTATCTGGTGTCCATAGTACAAGCTATGCTTAGTTGGGACTAGATGGCGCTGTGTGAAATGTCCACACATATTTATTTTTATTTATTTATAATAAAAACAAAACAAATATTACAAATATCTTTTTAAACTGTAATACTTTGATTAATTATGAAGTAAATTTATATTTAATGAAAGTGAACTGATGCAGTAAGTACCAAAAGTTCAACGACTAAAAGATGTACACCGAGCTCAAATCCAACCAATCAGCAGCCACCACAAATACCTACACTCTTACACCACCTCCTTACATTGTCGCCCTCCTTGGGCGGTTTCTAACGGAACCCTAATTGCCTTTGTTAACGACTCGTTTTAGGGTTCGGTAGTCGTGACGATCGCTCGCCATATTTATCGGTGATAAATAATTTTGATGGTTCACGCGAACAGGCCGTGTGTAAATATTTGTTAAACTGACAGATGGGTTCCGAATTGGTGATAAATGTTGCTGGAAGTAATTTCCTGGGTTTTTTTAGGGATGTAAGTGTTTTTTATGGTATAGGTAGCAAACAAGCATTTAGCCCTCTTGATGGAAAGAGGTCACCGTAGCATATGGACATCTGTAACACTAGACGTGACACTAATGCGTATAGCTTACCCTGTGATAATACTCTATTGATCCTCCTTTTGAAGTACTTAATGTTGTAGCTGTGGAGAAAGACCACTGGTGGAAGCTACATAAACTAAATCATGTTTTTAAAGTTCAAAAGTGCTACGAGTTTCCAAGACAAAGAACCAATACCTTCTAGTTAAACATGCTTCATCAACGGCGCCGTCATTTACTATCAGGATTTTTTAAATCAAATAAACATTACAATTTCAAACACAAATACATTTTTCGTAATTCATAAGTTATAAGCTGTAACTTATGAGCTAGCATAAGTATTTTAATACATTATATTAACAAAAGTAAAATACACAAACTACAAACAAACTAAAACTAGACATAGCCTGTATCTTGGCAGCCCTATTATAGAAGTTTTGTACCTAGTACTAGTACTGTTTTAACGAGCCACTTATCTAGTTTTTCGTACCTAGTATGGTAATACTAGGTACGAAAATCTAGCAACTGTAGCTAGTGGCACCTAGTAATAGTACTTCGTATTATTGTAGTAGTCAGTTTAAAGAATATAAAGGCACTTTGCCCGTTACAAAAGTAGAATTTGATAAAATATTCCTTATTAAAAATAACCTCTTTTAGGTACTAATAAACGTAAAGTGGTAGAGGAATAGTTATTTTTCATAATTGTTGTTTCTCTCTATCAAGTATGAAATAGGCCAAGATAAAACAAGACAAAATCTATTTACTGTTACAGTGTTTAGTAGTAAGGCGGTATTTATTTAACACTCTGAACTGTAAAACATGATACGCTTGACTCTAAACAATTGTACATTCATTCACGTCTTCCCTACATTACACTTGACTCTACTGAGCTCCACTCCGCTCCAGTTCGCTCGCTCCACTCCGCTCCACGGCGCATCTGCGTGGTGTTTGGGATAAGCCCCCTCTGATAGGAAAGATTCTCGATGCAAATCTGTGAAAATGGAATTTGTTTGGATATTGTTTTGTTGGATAATTGAATTTATTCCTGTCCAGTTGGGAACGGTTGGCTCGCGGTGATCTGATATTTGGCACCTGTGACTTTGGGCTGTGTTTTGGTGGACGCAAACCAAATGTTTTGTAACAACTTGGAATAATATCTATTCCTGAGACGAGGAGTTATGCATTTTAGTAAATTTTACTTAAATTTCATTTATATGTACCTACACATTTGTTAGGTCATGAAACACACAGTTTCATACAGTACAGCAGTATGGAATTTATCATAAATGTTTGAATTTATTTATTTCTCAGGTACGTATTATTATGTCTACTCACACAACAGTGTTCCACAAACGTGATTATAGTAAAATTTGTATAACAAAAATTTTTTTAATAAAAATAATATCTGTTTCTTAACTTTTAATCCGTTTAAATTACACAGTCTCACAGTCTAGAAAACCTTTTTAGACTGTGTGATGCTTAGAGTATAGACTAAAAGCATAGAGAGAACTTCATTATGTGTCAAGCGTACCACTTTTTTGGACACTTTATATGAAGTGGACAGTTTGATGTGAATGAGTCTGACAGATTTGTGTAGAAAAAACAGTTGACTCGAGTCGCGAAAATAGATAGATAAACTCTTTATTGACACCAAGATAACAATAAAAAAAAAATCTTACAAGTAGGTACAATGGGCGGTCTTATCGCTAAAAAGCGATCTTTTCCAGACAACCTTTGGATGGACAGAGATAGTTGAATGAGCATGGACGGTGGTGCTACAAAATTAAAAGTTACTATAAACATACTAAAATAAAATAAAATAATAGATTACATAATCAACAATACTTACTAAACATAATACAAATATTTACATAAACGTACATAAATAATATAATAATATATAATATAATAAACGGCCCCCAGTCCCCGGCAGCTCTGCTATCCCGTGGCTACGGTAGCGGCCACGGTAACGGCAGGGCAAGGGGTGCGAAGAATCCCCGGCAGACGCCCGGCTACCAACCCCAATGACGACCCCTGGCCCTGGCAACACATAACGTGCGCACACTGAAGGCTGACGAAAGGATGGTCGAGCTAGAGGCGGAGATGGGTAAGTTACGCTGGGATGTAATGGGATTGTCTGAAGTCCGAAGACAGGGACAGGACACGATAATCCTAAATTCCGGTAACTTATTCTTCTACCGGGAGGGAGACCAACTCTCCCAAGGAGGTGTCGGGTTTCTCGTCCGCAAGTCTCTCGTCAACAACGTGGTCAAAGTCGACAGTGTGTCGGCCAGGGTAGCGTACCTGGTACTCCGAATAACCAAACGGTATTCGTTGAAGGTTATACAGGTATACGCGCCGACGTCGGCACACTCAGACGATGAAGTAGAAGCTATGTATGAGGACATATCCGAAGCCATGCATACTTCCGAAACATACTTCACCGTTGTGATGGGAGACTTCAATGCGAAGTTGGGCACAAGGAATAGCGATGAGCTGAGAGTGGGGCCATTTGGATACGGGCAGCGGAACCCTCGAGGACAGAGGCTGGCTGACTTCATGGAGAAGGAGGAACTCTTTATGATGAACTCCTTCTACGAGAAGCGGCCATCCAGGAAGTGGACGTGGATAAGTCCCGACGGTTCCACTAAAAATGAGATAGACTTCATCATGACGACCAAGAAGCACATATTCGATGATGTCTCTGTGATCAGCAAGGTGAAAACCGGTAGCGATCACCGTATTGTTAGAGGCACATTGAATATCAATGTTAAGCTCGAAAGGTCACGTCTGGTGAAGTCTACGCTCCGTCCAAATCCTGTCCAAATCCAAAACCCCGAAGGCTTTCAGCTGGAACTCCAAAATCGCTTCCAGTGCCTAGCCGACTGTAACACAGTGGACGAGCTAAACGACGGGTTGGTGGAAACTGTCCAAGCTGTTGGATCGAAATTCTTTAAGACCCAACGCCGAAAGAAGACTCAAAAGCTCTCAGAAAAAACTCTTGAGCTAATGGCCGACCGGAGCGAAATGAAGCTGCAGTCTTCAGTTGATATGTCAGCCTACGGTGAACTCAATAGACGAATCTGGAGTTCCTTGCGACACGACTTGCGTGCTCTTAGTACTTCACGTATTGAGGCCGCAATTGAGCGGAACCAAGGCTCTAAAGTGTTCGCAAAGGATTCGTCTATTGGGCAACACCAAATGACAAAACTGAAGACCGAAAATGGTAGCATCATTTCATCCAAGCCTGAGATTCTGAGAGAGATCGAGAACTTCTATGGACAGTTATACACCTCGACACGTAAGCCCGCTACTAACACAGCTCAGGACATCAGAGCCAAGTTAGTCCGACACTATACCGAAGATATCCCGGACGTCAGCCTGTACGAGATTAGAATGGCCCTCAAACAGCTTAAAAACAACAAGGCACCAGGTGAAGATGGAATTACGACTGAACTTCTGAGAGCGGGTGGTAGACCGGTACTTTTAGTCCTCCAGAAGTTATTTAATTCTGTCATCCTTGAAGGTACAACGCCAGAGGCATGGCACAAGAGCGTGGTGGTGCTCTTCTTCAAAAAAGGCGATAACACCTTATTGAAGAACTATAGGCCCATCTCGCTCTTGAGTCATGTGTATAAGCTGTTTTCGAGAGTCATTACGAATCGTCTCGCACGCAGGTTTGATGAATTCCAGCCTCCCGAACAAGCCGGTTTCCGAAAAGGCTTTAGCACCATAGACCACATCCATACGCTGCGCCAGATTATACAGAAGACCGAAGAGTATAATCGGCCGTTATGCCTAGCGTTTGTGGACTATGAGAAAGCCTTCGATTCAATCGAGACTTGGGCGGTGCTGCAGTCCTTGCAGCGATGCCAAATTGACTATAGGTATATCGAAGTTTTGAAGTGTTTGTACAGTAAGGCCACTATGTCAGTCCGACTACAGGACCAGAGTACGGAACAAATTCCATTGCAAAGAGGCGTGAGACAGGGAGACGTTATTTCTCCGAAACTGTTCACAAACGCATTGGAGGATGTTTTCAAGCTCTTGGAGTGGAAAAGATCTGGCATCAACATAAATGGCGAGTACATCACTAACCTTCGTTTTGCCGATGATATAGTCATAATGGCGGAATCGCTCGAGGACCTTAGCACCATGCTCAACGACCTCAGTAGAGTCTCCCAGCAGGTTGGTCTTAAGATGAATATGGACAAGACAAAGATCATGTCTAATGCTCATGTTCCACCTATACCGGTAATTGTTGGGAACGATACTCTCGAAGTTGTCGACAAGTATGTCTACCTAGGACAGATTGTCCAATTAGGTAGGTCCAACTTCGACAAAGAGGTGGCGCGAAGAATCCAACTCGGCTGGGCAGCGTTCGGGAAGCTTCGTCCTATCTTTTCGTCCAAAATACCGCAGAGCCTGAAAACGAAAGTTTTCAATCAGTGTGTGTTGCCAGTGATGACTTATGGAACTGAGACATGGTCTCTTACTGTTGGCCTCATTAGTAAGCTCAAAGTCGCGCAGCGAGCTATGGAGCGAGCTATGCTCGGTGTTTCCCTGCGAGATAAGCTCCGGAACGAGGAGATCCGCAGGAGAACTAAAGTGACCGATATAGCTCTTAGAGTTAGTAAGTTGAAGTGGCAATGGGCAGGCCACATCGCTCGTAGAACTGACAACCGATGGGGAAGAAAGGTTCTCGAGTGGCGACCACGAACCGGAAGACGCAGCGTGGGCCGGCCCCCCACTCGGTGGACCGACGACCTGGTGAAAGCCGCGGGGAGCCGATGGATGCAGGAGGCGAGCAGCCGCTCAAGGTGGCGTGCTCTGGGGGAGGCCTATGTTCAGCAGTGGACGTCTTCAGGCTGTTAATGATGAAAATGATGATGACATAAATAATACATATTTATATCAATAAAGGAAACAGTGAGGGATTATTTCGGAGTCAAACTAGAGAGATAAAAATGCTTAATTTGAGTTTTAAAAGCAGTGAGTGATTGAGCCTTTCGAATATTAAGGGGAAGTTCATTCCACAGGCGCACAGCCTAAAATGGTACGGTGACTTTTCGCAAGCGCAGCTAATTACTATATGTTTGTTTCTTTCCTTCGCCACTGACGTAGCGATACGTGTGAGCAGTACAAATATAATATCGTTTTGATGATCTCTTTTTGCTTTTAGTCTGTACTCTAAGGTGTGATGTCTCAGGATGACGTGCGCAGTGCGCAGTGTCACGCGTAACTTTAATTTAGATTTCCGAGTGACACTGTAATCTTTAATGGGCGGCCGTGACGCTTAACACCAGGCGAACGACTAGCTCGTCCCGTCATTCGTTTATATAAAAAAACGTATCGTACCTTCAAGTTAATTTACTCAAAATTAATACGTGCTATGGAATAAACTGCACAATAAAAAAATCAAAACAACACCCAAAGAAGCAAATCGCCCACCCTTTCAAAAGCAAACATATTATAATCAATCTGTTTACAAAACGAAATCCTCTAAATCTATCACGTTAATCAACACAACGATTACAAAGATTAACTAGCGACCGCACCCGACCGCGGGTGCATTGTGCTTAGTCGTGGGCGTGGCGCCGCGTGCCGCGCAACTGTGGCTGCATTACCATGACAATAGTATGGAGAGTGTGGAGGGAGTCTTACTGCACGCCGCAAATATATGGAGCTAGGGTTACCAGCTTATAGTTTAAATAGCTGTATGAACATCGAATGGGTGTCTACTACGATTCTTACCATTTAAGACTTTGGGCTCGAAGTAAATATATCATGTTGCGTTTTATATCTAGATCCCCCTAATAGGTCACAGACGTCACTTTAGAAAGGTCTGCACAATAAATAAAAGAAACAGTGAAATAAAATATTGGTGTACATTTCTAACAGCGCCATCTAGGCCCAAACTAAGCAAAGCTTGTATTATGGGAATAGAATACTTAGGTACTTTTGAACACGATACTTGAACTTGGATATTAGTGAATTATAGTACTTCAGAGTCTTTCACTGATATTAATAAGTTATTTATTTATTCGTACAATATTAACTGTACAACGGTAAATTTTTTTTTAACGGGCAATGTGCCTTTGTTACTCAAGCTCATCACTACAATAGTAAAAACCAAGCTAAACTAAACCAAACTATCTACACTACCTAATACAAAGAACACTTAAGGACTGTATAATAGCCGCGATGGCCTATAGACAGTAAATTGAATGTAGGAAACTAAATAGGCATCATATAGGTACCTAAATATACATTTACAAAAAGAATAGGTATCCTCACCCTTATGCATATGCATACATCATCTTCATCAACAGCCTGGAGATGCCCACTGCTGAACATAGGCCTCCTTCACAGAGAGCCACTTTGAGCGGCTACTCGCCTCCTGCATCCGTTGGTTTCCCGCGGTTTTCAGCAGATTAATCTTATGCATACGTTTTTAATAAATTACTTAATAAAAGTACTTACAAAAGATAAGATAAGATAATAAGATAAGATAATTTAATGAAATGAAATGTATTTAGGTAATGTTTTACTATGAGAGCTTGACAACACGGTTCTGCCACAATCCAGAAACCGCACTGATGCGTGAGCTGCCTTCAGCTGCTACATTTCGGTGTTTAAAACTTTATCAATTTATTTGTTTTAAATTACTTACTGTTAATTGGTGCATATACCAATACTAAATTTATTATTAATAGAGACCATGAAAGTATCGAAACTATTATAAACTGAAAGATAGCAGCCCTGCGTGTAAGGTACCCTCACACTATGGTATAATGTGGGCAAGCCAGCGTTACTCGTCATTCGACAGATGGCAGGGCGTCGATCCGTCGCGGTCGGGGCAACGGCAATATGTTGGCGTTTAATTGTAAATATTTTACTATTGGGTTTGTATACGTCACGGATGGATTTGGCGATCCGTCAATTTTGGACGCGTGGCAAAAAATACTAGATCGTACGTCATTTTGTTGGATTTAGAATTGATGACTGGAAATTGATTTATGATTTGTGAATGAACATTCCTTGTAAAAATAATACTTATTGTTGTTTCTACTCTAGGTAGTTGCTCCACTGCGGCATGAGTTAGTAGAGAACATAGTTTACCGAAGTTAAAAGTATTTTATGCCGCTCTCTAAGGTTCAAATTATCTTGGTAAGTACTTTGATACCTACCAAGATTAGTATACTATTCTATACCAATTCATATTATATGTAATAATACTACTTTTATCCTTTAAACCATACAAAGGTACTGAAATCATAGTATCTATAGCTAAAAAAACCTACAACTTTTGGACTAATTTAGTATACCTACTGGCTGCGCTGACCTATTATAATGTCCACTCCACAATGCTTCACCCAACTACCAGTACGTAGCGTACCCAAAATACTGGCAGCATTGGCCACAGTGAATTGCAATGCTGATTGATTGTGTCAACCACTAATTATCTATTTACGTTAGTATAGAATATACTATGGAACTTTCTTATTATATACTTACTTAACTAATAAAGGACACGTTTGATTACGATAGAAATATATTCTTCTATCATCAACATCGTCATCATCAACAGCCTGAAGACGTTTACTGCTGAGCATAGGCCTCCCCCAAAATGCGCCACTTAGAGCGGCTATCCATCAGCTCCCTCGCCGCACTGGTCGTCGGTGCACTTAGTGGAGGGCTGGCTTACGCTGTGTGTTCCAGTTCGTGGTCGCCACTCTAGAATCTTTCTTTCCCATTGGTTGTCAGTTCTACGAACGAGCAATGTGGCCTGCCACTTCAACATGCTAATTCTTCTATATCTCTTTGTTTTTCAATAGTCTCAAAACACAAAAACAAATAATAAAACAAATAAATATATTAGCTTCAATCTCTTTCAAACAAACGAAGTACATCTACACCGTACTTGAACTTCTTCCATTTCATTCAGTGGATACGTAGCGTTGCGCAGGGCGGGCGGATCGGGGGCGGGCGCCATAAAAATGCAAATGGCGGTGTCGACAAGGGATTTCATTGTATCAATCACGCACCGACTTATTATTGCGGGATTTCTGGGGATCTCAACGTTTATTGTTTCCAACAAGGCGTTTGTATGCCGCGTGCGGAGGCTACAGATCCTCCATGTAAATAATTGGATTTGAAACGTTTTGTAGCCCGATTTGTAGCTTTATTTGTACCTTTGTTCAAAGTTTTGTTCACTACCACGATGTAGAGGTATACAAGGTGAGTTTAAATCGGTATGTTATCCCGAATAGGAGGGACTGGGACCATGATAGCCCACAAGTTGTGAGAGCCTTACTTGAAACTGCGTGTTTCCAGAACTCCATACTAAAAAATGAAATCACTCAAAAAATTGCACATGCGATCGTTACGAGAGTTTATAAACACAGGTCGTCGAACTCATCTAAGTGCATTCGGTCAAGGACGAAGTTTTGAACTTAGCTGCGCTAGGGCTATTTTCGAAGCGTTTGGTTAAAATTATAACGTAAACTTTACATGGCATTTCTTCAATGAAAAACTGTTCATTTAGAAAAGTCGTATAAGAAACATTGTCTACCTTGAGAAGTAGATTTACCCCCTTTCGAGATAATACACCAATTCAAACTCAGATTGTATGCTATGAATAATAAAAAGTCTGGTACGGTCAATATTCTTACCTAAATCTGTGTTCAGAAAAAAACAAATAGTTTTCTGACTGGCTTGCGATTTGTCACTGTCTAGCTGAAGTTTAGGCAATTAGAGACCACGCTGCATGGATCCAAAATCCAAGGCTTTTTCATAATAATGGACACGCTGCAAGTTGGCACTTACCTACTATGTGGTGGACCTAAAATGTCTAGGTAAAAAAACAAAAACTATTTTCGTCAACATCAACGAAGGACCTAACAAGTTTACCAAAATTATCACCAAATTATTAATTAATATAACTAACTAATTATATTGTTCCTAAATTATGAATGTAAAAATTTTTATTTCTAATTTTTTACAGTTATCATATACTTACTGTACCGCAAAATGTTATTAATAATAGAATGACAATGCAATAAAAAAAATCTGTAAACTTAGTACTATTCTAACCACCTAGTAAGTAGTAATATTTAATTAACATTCATCACGACTTCTGACGTTTCCGGATTATCTATTATAACAGAGGTGCGCTAGAATCGATAGTCGAAACATTCAAATCGACTTTGCATCGAGTGAATCGATATTTTAATTAGATTACGGAGTTAGTTCCGTTTGATGGAGAGCCGCGAGGTTTTAAGTCTGTAGTTTGACCCCCGCTCCCCTCTCCTACCAACTTTCCCTTCCCCTCATATCGCCGTGTCTGAACAAACATATCTCTAGACTTTAATATAGCTAAGATCTATAGGTACACGGGCTATGACTAACTCTATTATCATGAAAAAGGATGTTTTCATCAAGTAGGTGTCACTAGGGACCATTCAAAAATACTAGTTTTCAAAATGTATTTGCACACTACGATTATTTAATCTACCTACTCTCTGTGGCGTAATCATAGTTTATGAATAAATGAATATTTTGCTCTCTAGGTGAACCGACGACCAGCTAGGCGATCATGTAACTTGTTGGCAACCGATAGAAACACAAAAATGTATGGATTTGACAGTTGCAGTACGCAGCTTATGTACAGAGTTACTATGGAATTTTTCAAATTTGGATTGAAATTTCTTTTGTTGCATTGCTATCAAAGTTACATGATCACCTCGCTGGACATAACCGCGGGGAGCCGATGGATGCAGGAAGCAAGCAGCCGCTCAAAGTGGCGCTCTATGAGGGAGGCCTACGTTCAGCAGTGGACGTCTTTCGGCTGATGATGATGATGATGATGACGATGTTGATGAATATTGATTATTGAATATTGAGTTTAGAGTATCGACTATTGAAAATTAAGCACAAACCTTATCGGAATTAAAAAATCCGTTTGGAATCACAGACGGACATACAGACATATACTTAGGCGTCCCACTTATAACTCATAACTCCTCTCATTTCTCGACATTGGTTAAAAATTATGGCGTCAATAAATCGCGTGCTAAGATATCGTAGCTCGTAGACTCGTAGACCCTCTACGAATCGCTGTAGAAACATTTGTCAACATCAACTCGATGTTGATTCAACGCGTTACTTTACAATGTTGAATCAACTGATCCATCACAACTTGTTTACGACGAAAGCTGAAGTCGCTCGTTATCCGAGATTACCTTTACGTCTTCAAACAATAAAACGACACCAGCACTTGACGTCGAATAAACGCGAACACTCCAGTTTTACGCGGGCAAACAATTATTTATTGCACCACCCTGTATCTAATACCACTCAAAGCAAAATCAACTTTAACTTGTACACGCAAGGTGTAAATTCGAAAGGGAGCGCTCCGAGCAAGATTAATAGGGCATAAAACGTAAGATAATACAATATACAAGAAGACACGCTGTTAACCGTCCCGTTTTGAGACGGCGTTGAGTGATGCACGTCGTCTCTTTCATTCGTATTTGAAATGCGATTGTCTGTCCCTATCGCGCGGTTTCAATTATGTGAGTAATCCCTCAATTACGCCGGCAGATGTCGCTGTGTCTTCGGGCTTATGTGCGAGTTTAAAGCACAGTGCGCAAAACAATCGGAGATTTAATGGGCTTATGGGATTGCGCTGTGAATACAATTATTTTCAGTTTGATTGGTATTTTATTTGAATATTTCTGTTGTAATTAATATTGGAGGGTCAAACAGTATTTTTAAACAAAACAAATGAAAGAAGTAAAATGCCAATGAGTAGAACACCTTGCCGGCGTCCTTGTTTCTAGCTCACCATGATCCGGGAGTCTTTAAGTCGAGAGTGAGCAGGTATCTTCTAGGCAAGCATGCACCATCGTAGACCGCGTCATCACTTTCCATCAGGTGAGACAGTGGTCAAATACATTGCCTATGAATAATAATAAAAAAAATCCTACTGTCATAGACAATTTACTCAAAATAGTTCAGTCAATGAAAAAAATTGAGTCTACCATATTTTAATTTTTTTTTATTTTATTCTCCGAACATAATGAATATTATACGTTATTCTAATTTATACAATGTGACTAACTTAACAATTATGCTTGTGTGAATTTAAGCCAATTGTAGCTTGGCATAATTGAATTTTAATTTAATACCTCTTAACGTTAGATAGTTTTTAATCAGTACTTAAAATGTTCTGTCACCTTTTCACTGATGTGAAATATCACAAGAGAAAACGCGATAAGGCATTGTAAGGGTTCCTTAAATTGAACGAACTAAGGGTGGGTTTTTTGATCAGTAGTTAAAGTAACAAATAGTTAAAATTTCTAACAAATTTTGACCATTGGTTGGACTTTGTTAGAGTTACTTTAAAAAAAAAGCCCGCCCTAAGACTTAGTACCTACATAAACTTTTACAGGCTAATCTTACATAAACTTGCCATTTTCTGCTTTTGTACGCGTAACACATTTTGTATTTTATCTACTTTTCTACCCTTACAACACTCTTCACGCAGCCTCTCTCGTTGCCAACGGTACATTCTGATCACGTCCCTTAAGGGTAAGCGACACGAGTTAGCTAATAATTAATATTATAATTAATGTAAACGGAACCGCGGCTTAAACCGGCAGTTTGCGACGGAACGGTTAAACGCCCTTTTGGAGCCCACTTCATTAGCCAGGCCATTTATTATTGATCTCGTAATTAAATCAGGTGATTAAACGGATGATTAAATTTGTTGTGAATACGGACCTTGTTTTTCATTTGGGAATTGTACCTAATCAATGGAAGATAGATTTATTGATAGAACGAGGTGATCCAGGGCCAATTACACAATAAGTATTGACATGAAATCTCGAGTAGACTAGCTTCTCAGAAGCAGTCCACTTAAATTAGGTGCACATCACACAATTTGCCATGCGTTGAAAGAAATACAGACTACTGGGATTATACAACGGGGATGACTTAAAGTTGGCATATTTAAATTGTTACTACATAATAATATATGAGATCGGAATAGGGTAGCAACACACGCTGGCACGATTTGCCGCGCAGCCCGCAAAATGACAGGCCTCATAATATACGAATCGTAATCTTTGGAAAAAATAAAAATAAAAGAAATTTAGGTATGTGCAACTTGTCGTACGATCTATACTTACGCTAAAGGTTCCTACTATTGGATTCCATTGACTATTCAAATTGCTTTCTGTCATTTTTTACCTATGTACCTTGTAGAAAACAAAAAGGTCAGAAAAATACCTTTTTTATTAGCCAACACGAAATATTACTGCCTAGAAACTAGCAAAGACATGCAGGACTGTGCCTTAGCAAGGCATGCATCGTACCGTAAGTTCTCTCACGGCCGCATTAACCTATCGCTCCATCTCCAATCATGCGCCTCGTGATCTCGCCTCCTGATTAATTACTAGAATTAATGTGATCGTGACAAATTGTTTAATGGAAAAAGTGTAAGGAAATAAAGTTTAAGATATTTTAGTTTCAGGATGTAGTGTAGATTTAGTTTTAGAATGTGCTTAGCCTTGTAAAATGCACAAGCAGCTATCTGGCCCCTCACGGGTAGCATGAGCTCTAGATATTGACTTATCACTTTTTTCTAGAAAGCGTTTGATCAATGAGTGGTCACGTGGATCACGTAATAAAACCTTTTCAACACATTTGCCCAAAAAACGAATTAACAAAGCCTGTATACATTGTTCTAAAGTTAAACATTACGCACCATACAACGGAGCGTGTGGTAAAATAGGTACTCTCACTTAACTAAGTACCTATTTTACCGCATCCTCCGTTGTATAGCGCCGTGCGTATCCTTTACGGTTTTTTTTCCATAAAATCTATATATGAATTCCACTAAGGGGTTTCATATTACGAGAATAAATAAGCTGAATGACCGAAACTCCTTGGAAGCGCTTTTGCTCAATACGTTTGTCTCACTAGAGAAAATGGAACTAAAGATGTAGCTCTAATTTTCACCACACGCACGTGGCGCCATTTGCATTGTAAATGGGCGCCTTTTAATCCCATTTTCATATTATATTAGAAATGTCAAAGATTGTTTGTTGCGACTTTCCCACTAATACAAGTTTGTTTCATTACCTATTGTACTGTTTTCTCGCAAGTGTGTTGAAGCCGTGCCTCGGAGAGCACGTTAAGCCGTCGGTCCCGGTTGTCATAAGAATATCTATGGTAATCGTTACGGGTAGTCAGATGCCTAATAGAATCTGACGCCTGATCTAACCATCCCTGTTACTGGTCCCTTATGGGTTGCGAGGTCAGATGGCAGTCGCTCGTGTAATTCTGGTAGCTCGCCGCTACAGGTTAGATTGGGAGCCGACCCAGTAATAAATGGAAAAAAGGCAAAGAAGATGATGATGTGTTGAAAAATGTTGTATGATACACGTGCGGAAATTGGTTTTTACAAACCCGTGACTATGGTGCATTTGTCTACTCGTTTGTAAAAACTAACTTACCGCACTAATACCATAAATAACTATTTGTTGCGTCTTTAATTGGTAAAACACTTTCTCAGGAGAAGAGGTTTGTTGATTTCAACAGCTCACGCTTCTCGTGGCGGGAACGGTAGACAATATTGTCTTTCTCCTGTTTTACTCTACCGGTTTAGATCGCTCTATCCAGTTGCAAGGGGTCCTACGCTAAGTTTGCCGATACACGGTCTCAACTACATACAATCTGAGTTTGAATTGGTATATTATCCCAAAAGGGAGTAAATCTACTCTCCAAGGTAGACAATGTATCTTCTACGACTTTTCTAAGTTAAGAGGATGAGGATGATGGATGATGGTGATGATGATTAAGTGGATGGATGATGGGATTTTTAGGGGGTTTTCTAAACTATTTATTATTTGATTTTATATTACATTAATTCTTTTTTTTTCTTTTTTTAGTTTTTCATTGAATAAATGCCATGTAAAGTTTACGTTGGAAGATAGCCCTAGCACAGGTGGGTGGTTGTATTTCATCCTTGACCGAATGCACTTAAATGAGTTTGATGACCTGTGTTTAGAAATGGATTTGTTTATTTATTTTAGTATCTTGTCAACTCTCGTACGATCGCACGTGCAGTTTTGTGAGAGGTTTTATTTTTTAGTATGGAGGTTTGGAAACACGCAGTTTCAAGTAAGGCTTTCACAACTTGTCGGTTATCATGGTCCCTGTACCCCCTTTTGGGATAACATACCAATTCAAACTCACCTTGTATAGTTCCATTTGGTATTAGAATTTTAAGTTGCCTGAAGTTCTTGATTTAACGGTTTAACCTACCCTTAGTACGGTAGAGCTCAGTAGTTCTGATAGGTGTTCTGACGATAGATATAGGCACATACATCCTCAGGCAATTCTCATGGTATTGCAACATTACAAGCATTAACAGATCCCGTATCTCATCTCGCAGCTCCCGACCGATTTAAAAGCTCATTAGCGTTACTAATGTCATTATAGAACCATCCGCTACCGACGGCTCGACGGCATTCCGCTTGTCGCCCCAATCATTACCATTTTGACACGATCATCTGCTCTACTATGTATCCTAACTTTTAAATAAACCTAATTAATTTTGAATCTTATGCTAAAGGATTTGAGATGGTTTCAGACTACCAACTGTTGGTAATTAAGACACACCGATATTAAAGCGCGACGAAATCACAGAAGGTTGTAATAAAATCCGATTGTCAATTCGGTTTAATCCCTTTCCCTGTTAATATAAGAATCGATTTGTGCTACACGCGTAGATAATTATCGGAGGGCATTTAATTTCTCCGAGTGACGGTTTCATTTGTCAATCGGACGGATGGACAGATTGGCCGTGTTATGCCTACCCGAGAGTGATATATTAAATCTAGATGGTATTAAGATAAATAGGTATTATTGGCGGCCAGTTAATTGTACCGTTTGGACACGGTGCTTAGTGAGGTGTCGGTTCAATCGATTTAATAGTTTCGTCTCTTGGACTCATTTATTTTGGTCGTTTCTTTTTAATCGATTTTCATCTTAGAGTCGCCTTACTTGAAGTCGATTATGCTGAGTCTGGTTGATAACCATCAAATTACGGCTAGTCTCGCATCACTAATTCGGAAGCTTAGATTAAATCATCTGTAATTATAATTAGATAGCGATGTCATTAAGATAATTTTAGGATAATTTTGATTATTATGACCATTGAATTATTAATATTTGAATTATAAAAGATAATATAACTAATTAGAGAATCATCATCATCATCAGCCTGAAGACGTCCACTTCTGAACATAGGCCTCCCCCATAGAGCGCCACTTTGAGCAGCTGCTTGCCTTCTGCATCCATCGGCTCCCAGTGGTTCTGAAAAGGTCTTCAGTCCACCTACTGCCCTCAGTAGGTGGACCAGCCTACGCTGCGTCTGTCGGTTCATGGTCGCCACTCGAGAACCTTTCTTCCCTACCGCTTGTCAGTTCTAAGAGCGACGTGGCCTGCCCATTGCCACTACAATTTGTAAATTTTTAAAAGCTATATCAGTGACTTTAGTTCTCTTGCGGATCTCCTCATTTTGGATCTTGTCTCGCAAGGAAACTCTGAATATAGCTCTCTCCATAGCTCGTTGCGCGACTAAGCTTACTCATAAAGCGAACAGTAAGAGACCACGTCTCAGTGTCGCAACTATAACTAATTATACCTACTAACTTAATAACTTAGTCGAAACTTCGGCAGATTCGAAAATCATATTTCGTTGTTAACTCTCTGCGTAAAAAGCAAACCCTGATTTAATTATAACATTTAAGATTTCAAGTATAGCAAAAGTTAGAAAAAGCCTAATAAAAAAAAATAGAAAATCAAGTAAGGTAAACTGATTTTCATGTCATTCAGATTGTAACTTTCCTGAGTTCAATGGCGAACCTCACCTATTCATTCTACTATAGCGATGAGTAAAATTATTCACGTTCGCTGCGGTCACTATTTGTATGGGTGACCCCACAAAATGTGGTATCTGAGCACTGCCATACTTCGGAAGACATGCTAAAGGTGAGTTTTTGATCAGTAGTTAAGGAAACCAATGGTTAAAAGTTCTGACAAATTTTAACCATTGGTTAGAATTTGTTAGCATTTTTAACCATGGTTACTTTGATTATTGGTGAAAAAACCCACCCTAAGCCATCAGTATACTTATAGTCGTAAAACAGATAAACAAGAAGCCTTTGGGTAGCTTTAAGTATGCCTAATTCTAACACCGAGACTGACCCACTTACCAATATGAAAAAAGAATATAACTGGGTATTCTAAGATCTAAAATGATTTTTGGATAAAATTTCAATAGAGATTACGTCCATAAATAAATAACGCCCAACGATCACATACATAGATCCTGGATCCTTACTAGGATTCCCTGTAACTAGGGACCCAGGAACTACGAGAATCATGGTCCCACAACACCCAGACACAGAACAAGTGTTTGCGTTTTTTTTTTCTTGCGCACTAAACTTGTCGTGGGAATTGAACCCGCTGCATTCGGATTGTGAGCCGACCTGCTCAACCACCACACCACAGAGGCTGTCATAAGTAGGCGACAATATTTTTATTTATTTTAGAGATTACACAGACCACAGACCTAGAAATGTTTTCGTTACTCATACAGACACTATTTTACAGCAAAAAGTCCTGAAAAGTGACGGCACACACAAAATATCTTCAAATAGTTTATGACGTTATCGTATATTAAAGATGGTAGAATAGAGAGAGATGG
This sequence comes from Ennomos quercinarius, assembly GCA_910589525.2. NCBI lineage: Eukaryota > Metazoa > Arthropoda > Insecta > Lepidoptera > Geometridae > Ennomos > Ennomos quercinarius. The sequence goes on along the minus strand of OU342507.1, from coordinate 15,393,618 downwards.
TACAATATCGCGATGTCGCGTCTCGCCGCGACACGGCACGGGTGGCGGTAAGAGTTGTTTAGGACAGTAATGGATTGGAGTAGACGTTAGACTAAAAAAGATTTTGCTGAAAAATCATGTAAGTACCTATTATTTAAATATAATGAAAATCTCATTTAACTTTCATACACCGGACACCAGCACTAACTAATCACCTACATGAGAAGAAAAGTTTGGATTATGAGGGACATAAGCTGTTTCATTTTTTTTTCTTACATTTTGGCTCCACACAGTGTATTTAACCAGTAATCAAGCCATTGTAATTTTCATCGTGTTATAGAATATTTCACGTATAAAGTTGTAATGTGATGTCTTAGTCACAGTCTGGGTAGTCTTAGGCCAGTCTAAATCAGGTAGTTATAGTCCAGTCTAAGCCATGCCCTAGTATAGTGGTGGCAAGTTTATACAAGAAGCTTCTATGGAAGTTTGGAAACAACACAAAAGCCACGTTTCACCACATTATATCACCTGCCCACACTCATGCTCGTAGTTAAGCAGTTAATGCGTAAAACGTCACCAATTTTAAACATTAACACTGAAAAAGCACCAAGCAGTTTGAAAAATAAAACAATGCAACAAAGTGAAGTTTTCCGAGTTCCCACCAAAAAAACTAGCTGTTTCATTTCCATGGGATTTGTCTGATAGACTTAGGGTGGGTTTTTTGACCCGCAGTTAAGCTAACCAGGTGGTTAAAAACTCTAACAAATTCTAACTAATGGTCTAAATTTGTTAGAGTTTTTAACCATTGATTACCTTGACTACGTATCAAAACACCCACCCTAAGTGACCGCGAAGCGCGACCGAAGCATCTCCGTTTCAGATTGGGTAAAAATAATTTCCTATATTCCGTAAATGGGCTGTTGTCTGCTCTACAGGGCGTACTACTCAACTGGTTCTCGTGAAATTTTGAGCAGGTCTGATAATTAAATGATTCGTTTTATCTATTCAGGTATTGGAAAATATTCAAAATAGAGATTTCTTTATTGGGGCAAACAAACAGTTGAGGGTTTGAATACGTAAAAAAATGTTTTCAGTTTTAAGCTATACAAAGACAGGCTTGCGAGGTCCACAGCTAACAGAGCCACTGGTAATTAAGATCTTAGTTATGTAACTAGTTTTATTTACCTTAATATTTTGTTAGTGAATTATACGATCTTTAAAGCCATTTATTTCAGGCAACCTCTTAGTTTGATGTGCTAAATACTACGTCAAAATTGAAAATAAAATAGAATAGCATGGTACAAGATACATCCCAAAAAGCAATTGAAAAAATATGTCTCGGGCATCTCTACCTGATATTTTTTTCAATTGAGATTCTCCACTGCCGTCTCTGTTAGAAACTCAAGCGGTCCCGCGCGGCGTCGTATGAATAATGTTCTATCGATTGTGTCCGCGTGACGCCGCTGCTTCATATCGCTGTTATATGTTCACGGTACTCGCCTTTTATTGGCTCACAGGACTCCGGGCTCTGTGAGGGAAGGATTCTTTCAGATATGTGAAGAAACGACCGTTTTATGAGGAGTTCCTTTCTCAAATTGGCGTTACATCCCCTGCACATCACTAGTTTGAGATAGGCTTTACGAAATCACAGGCAACGTCACTATAAATTATAGTGCTTTATACTAAACGTTACCTTTTAATCAAAGCTTTATAGATAAAATGCTGTCTTGTTTTTGCTCGTGACATTTCACGCAGCAAGAAGTTGCAGGACGATTTAAGAATTGATTAAATTTAACTTAAGTTTATAACTAAGATCCGTATGTATGTGTCGATCCACTGCTGAACATAGGTACGCCTCTTTATTGATATTAATGTTATTTTATGTATTTTATTTATATAAAGTGATACGATGTCTATTACCAGTGATGTGTCAGGATGACGTGCGCAGTGCAGTGTCACGCGAAACTTTATTGTTTTAAATATCCGAGTGATACTGCAACTGTTATGGGCGGCCGTGTTGCTTAACATCAGGTGAACGACTAGCTCGTCACGTCATTCAATCGCATAAAAAGAAAAAAAGACCTTTAATAAAAAAATATATATTAGTTTGTATGGCTTTCACTGTAAAACGGCTCAATTGATTTGGATGAAATTTTGCACATCATCATCAGCCTGAAAACGTCCACTGCTGGACATAGGCCTCCCCAATGAGCGCCACTTTGAGCGGCTGCTTGCCTCCTGCATCCATCAGCTCCCCGCGGTTGTCACCAGATCGTCGGCCCACCGAGTAGGGGGCCGGCCTACGCTGCGTCTACCAGTGTCGGAAGGTATTTCATAGAAATGAGAAACAGTACCTAGTGTTAGTCGCGGTGACTTGTCGCTTACTGCTGCTGCGTGGAGTCAGCTATTGAACTTGTAGCTTAAACCAACTAAGTATTTATTATCTTTTCATCAGACAAATGCCCAACAAAACACAATTAATATGTAATCAAAACTACCGGGTCCAGTAATTCGAGCGCCATATGCACGCAGCCAATCCAAAACGCATTATCTGCTATCGATTGGGACCGCTACATGTGTCTGTACTACATCACAATGGAAGCAGTATGGACGATTCATTCAAAGTTGTATTGAACAAAGTCATTGTCTTGAAATAATTCAAATAGATTTTTAACTGTAAAAATATCTACTGTTAGTTATTTAAGTATTGTTATTTTATTTTTTGTTTACCATGCTTCGGAGGGCACGTTAAGCCATCAGTCCCGGCTGTTGTCGCAAGACAATAGTCGTTAAACCAAGTCAGAAACCTTTGGGCGGCCTAAAAATTCTGCCACCAGAGCTGACCACTTGCCTACACGAGAAGAAGAAGAAGATTTTATTTTTTATTGCACACCGCTGATTAGTCCTTCTTGCTCTAATACCGTCCATCCAAATGTTGCCTAAATGAGATCACTTTAGTAGTAGGGTCGCCCATTGAACTGCCAAATTGTGCAAAAGTATTTTGGTTTATGCTGTTTTTATATTGATAAGAGTTTTCTGTTTAATAATTGAAGTTACTTAGTATTTGCTTGAAAAAGGCAAAAGTAGCTACTTTGATTCAATAAGCTGCATAGCCACAATATCATCATCAACAGCCTAAAAACGTCCACTGCTGAACATAGATCTCCCCATAAAGCGCCACTTTAAGCGCCTGCTCGACTCCTGAATCCATCGGCTCCCCTCGGTTTTCACCAGATCGTCGGTCCACCTGGTGGATGGCCGGCCTACGTTGCTTCTTCCGGTTCGTGGTCGCCACTCGAGAACCTTTCTTCCTCATCGGTTGTCAGTTCTACGAGCGATGTGACCTGCCCATTGCCATTTCAACTTGCTAATTCTAAGAGCTATATCGGCCACTTTAGTTCTCCTGCGGATCTCTTCATTTCGAATCTACAATATACGTGGATAATTACTTGACAAAACGTTTGGACTATAGGAAAATTAAGACAATGAAATAATACTTTATGCGATGTGATTTAGCAATCAAAGTTTTCTTAAAAGGTATTAACCGGGCCAGCCTGTTACATAAACGTGATGAAACATTTCTTTCTATATTGACTTCCGTTCATTCGTTGAGTGTGGGTGTAGTCGAGACTACGTAAAAACATGCTGGTAAGTGTGAGTAACTAAGACTGATTCGAGTACCCTTACTGCTTATACTAACCCGCTACATGTGTCTACTTTGCGACTACATCTTCTCCCTCCCACCCGGGGGGAAAAGGAGGGGGATAGGGGATAGACAACGCAAAGTCAATATGTGGATATAATAATAAAAGATCGCGCGAGCCGCATACGTATCGTAGCATTATCGTTCTGTTATCGCTGTAACAGCGCGCAGTCGATGTTCGCGATACTAGTTTAAGCTACTATTGTCAATATAGGTTTATTTGGAGTGTATGGGGATTTATTTGGGGATTCTGTTTTCTGTTGTTTAGTGCCAGTTATAACCTACTTTGTTTATAGCAAATGTCCCAAGTAATGATAGATGAAATAAGTAGTCCATTGGTTTTTTATTTAATCAATTGTACGAAAACAGAGCTTTGAAACGTTCGTTTTTTTTTGTCTCACTTTGTATTATTTAATTGAAACTAATTTCTGAGATGCTTAAAATGACCAATAGCCATCAGTCTAACAGGTTCCCACAGCTGGGGGATGGGCAGCTTCTCTCACAGGAGAGAGTGAGGCGATATGTAGGCTTTTAAGGTTGTAGTACAAACAAAACAAACTCCTTTGTCGCTACTATGATATCGCTTAGAATTAGCAAGTTGAAATGGCAGTGTGCAGGCCACATCGCTCGTAGAACTGACAACCGATAGGGAAGAAAAGGAACCAGAAGAAGTAGCGTAGGCTGGGTCCCCACTATTAGGTGGACCGGTGATCTGTTTAAAACCACGTGGAGCCAATGGATACAGAAGGCAAGGGGAGATGCTTATCTTCAACAGTGGGCATCTTCAGGCTGTTGATGACGATGATGATGATGATAATACGAAACTCTTTCGACGCAACCGCATTAGAGTAGTTAGTCATCCTTCCATCGCAAATTCGCAACTATTTAGTTGCAAATGTCAGTTGCGATGGCACCGGGAAGTTCACTACCCTGGCAAAGGGCGGATTGGTGGATAGTACACGTTTAATTATCATCAATAAGTCAAAATATGAAAAAAAGCTGCCTTATTCATTTGTCCGTACCTAAATACATTTTTAGGGATTTGACCAGATGCGTAGTTATCATTATTTTGTCCACTAAAACTGGTTGTCTAACAAACAATCAGGACTCGCACACAAATATTATATATTATTATGTTACGTCGAACGCGTAATATATATTCATGAATCGATTCCGCCAGTATCGAATGGCCGAAATCGATATGGCCGTAATATCGATATGATTGCGCATCGGATTTCATGTTCGCGATATAGTTATGGAAGTTTTTATAGAGCGAGCCATGTTGGAGGAAGGGTTTCATTAGATTACTGGCAAATATACATACCTAAGGAGTTATAGATTTTGATATTTATGATAATTCGCATTTTTAGAACATTCTGCAACTAAAATAACTGCCTAATACGCAAGGTAGCTCTGGGTTCAGTGCTTTGGAAGAGTTGAGATTGAATAATGTTGAATAGAATCGCCACGCATGTCCCCGGTGCACATATTCAGTAATCTGTGCTGGTGCCCCTTTCCACTGGAAACCTTAATTTTCCACGACCATTTTTTTCTATGTTAATTTCGAAAGTGTAAGCAATCAGTGTGCAAAACTGCATCCATTTTATATCCATTTTAGCGTCAAATCCAAACAATAAAAAATATACCAGTTGACGGCTCAATAATTACATGACCTCGACCACAACCACCACGACCACCATCACCTCTTAGCGCGAGTGAAGACCTAAAACAAATCGCTGCAATACAATTTGTACTATAGCAATTCACTTTTAAGTTTTCATTTGTATCGCATTAAAAGCACCTCTGCATTAAAGTTTGACAGCTCTTAAGTTCGTACTTATCTCCCCTAGAAGTGCCCACATGCGTAGAAGTAGGTATATGTCATAGGGGGATAAATGCGAACTTAGAAGCTGTCAAGCTTTAGTGCAGACGGGCATAAGAGATGACAGTAAGGCCCCAGGACAAAATAAAAATCAGTACTAACTGAACATACCTAGCAACGTATGTGACACAGTAGCGCTAGAAAGTATAAAAGTATGTTATAATAGAAGCGGCTACTGTCCGCGTCCAATAACTTGTAAATGTCCGCCAGTCACGCTAGTGCATAGTGTACACTTGGGGACAGAAAGATGATACACTAAAACATTTTCCAAAAAGTTAAAAATGAACTATAAAATCCTTATTAATAAACGCGTTACACCATTTTATTAGTTACACCATCTTTTGCCTTTTTCGATCGCTTTCAATATTCAAATGTCAAAAAGGACAAAAGCGGAAGTAACTAATCTAAAACTACTACGCGTTTATTAATAAGGCTGTTTACTTTTTCATTTAAGTAAGTAAGTAAATGTTTATTTAATCCATAGACACATTACATGCGTTCCTTAATATAATGTTAATAGCTAGTACAATAAAGTTTTGAAAGGTAAGTTAATAGTAATAACAAAACTGAATAAAGAAACCAAGACTTACTTAGTTATGAATTACAAGAGTTATTATTGGGCGACATGTTGCATGCAAGTATACATTTCTCAGTGAGCCCTAATCTCGGCAGTGCCTGTATCTTGGTGGCCCGAAACTTTTTACTCAACTTTGACAGTTGGTATCATTTGAATTTGTTCAATTCATTGTTGAATTCATTTTTGTACGCCTGGATAGGCAAGTGACAAGCGATGTTTTTTGGCTGTTCTGACAGATTAGAAAAAAAAAACCAAATTTATACTGCGATTTTTGTTTCAAGAAACTAAAAATATGAATTCTAATTTTTAGTTTTTGAGTCTTACATCTAGGGAATACTTATTTTTAGCATCTAAACAGGATTATATAAAATAAAATTTCCGTAAAGCATCTACTAAATATACTAGCTAAGTGACCAAGGGATTTTTATTTAAAGATGCACTATCATTCAATATTGCATCACTCTAATGGCTAGAATTGAATCAATAAGTTGTATTCTATAGATTATACAATCCAAACAGAACGTAATATTTTCATCATCTACGTCACTCATAGAATGAAGCCAAAGCCGTGAATAACCGAAGTAACCACATAAAGTATCATTTTACTTCTAACATTACGCCAACTAGTAAAACGATTGTCCTCAACTGTACCGATACAGTCACGCTGTTATTGGAAAAGTTGTGAGAGTGCGTTACAATGTAGCGCTAGATCGCTGTGCAGCGCTTAATGTGCTGCCACTACCAATAGGACATGTACTAGGGATGTCCTCAGTACGTGAACTTTAGAGATTGTAAATAAGTTAATTAAGTAACAGCTAAAGCAAATTGTAGCAAAAAGACGTAGAATTGTAGTACATTGTAATAAAGTAGGGATTCCTTTACACTTGAATGTAAATAAATATTTCCTGAATACTCAGCAACAAGCTCTTATAAATCCGTGTCTATGCGTTGCACCATGTTTGGAAGTACCAAAAACAGTTAAAGTTCATTAGGAAAAATAATTGAGTTTTGAGAATTGAGTATGAAGTTTTTGAAGCAACTATTTTTGTACGCAAAATAGTTTAAGAATTACGGAAAAATAATGAATAGGAGACATTTATTTCTGCATAATCAATTTTTGACTTTAAAAAGAGAAATCAACTTTATATATTCAGTCAGGTACCTATAGTCTGTGTTTTCGGTTAACGACTAAAAGGGGGTCCCAGAAGTTCTACTACTGTATTATACTGCGTGTATATTTGGCGCTGCAGCAGCGGTTTGTATGCAAATCTTAAAGCGCTGTTTCCGCTTATTACATCGTTTATGGCCTGCAGTTGTGTACTACAGCTATTCGATTTTGGAATAGAAACTAGATTACTTTTCCTAACGACTGCATCTTTAGTTTTGCCAGCACTAAGGATTTCGTATTAATTTTACTTATTTTAATTATTTTTTTAGATACTCGACAGTCAGGTCAGGTACAGTATTGTAATTTGTTTTTTTAACTCTTACTAAGTAAGGATATATACTGATGCTATCCCTCGGGAATCGTTTATTTTTCCGGGATAAAAGTTCCGTTTTAGCGCACCCTATAAAATTAATGTATTTTCGAAATTTCAAGATTTTAGCTTCAGTGGTTTAGGCTGTGTGAGCGTCTTACGATGGGAATATGTCCTGAAGTTTATACCCCTTTAAGGGTTGAATTCATAAATTGCCGAGACCCATATCTATTTATTTTGTATATTCTTTATACACGTCTCATTTCAATATGATACGGATCTGGTATAGTACAATAACGGGTATCTGGCTGACACTTTCACTCAGAACATTTGTTTGTAGGCATATGGCTGCTAAACTTGTAACTCTAACTAACTCAGTAAACTTGTTTGACATAATCTAATGAATAAACTATCTACGTAATGTATAACATCCCCATCCCTCGTCATAGGTCAATAAAAGAGAATAACATCAGCTCTAGCCGAGCCCACGGCCACGTGGTCGCGTCGTAAACCCACCGCTGACTCAGACCGACCCATATAACTGTTTTGTTTGAAAGGTGTTTTCATATTTTGTTGCAAGGGTGTAACTATGTGTACCTACATATATTTATATATAGCTCGCCCCGGCTTCGCACGTGTAGTGGTGTTACCTATGTTACTCAGGGTGAATGTAGCTTTCCAATGGTGAAAGAATTTTTGAAATCGGCACAGTAGTTTTTGAGTTTATTCATTACAAACATACAAAAAATACAAATACAAATCTGTCCTCTTTATAATAGTGGTGTAGATATATTATAGAATACTGTGGTTAATTTGTTTTTCTTCTATCTAGCACAATTGGTAACAACCCATTAGTGCTAGCACGTCTAGTGGTACAGTATTACAGATAAATAAATAAATATGTGTGGACATTTTGTGAAATGTCCACACATATTTATTTATTTATCTTGCGCTGTGTGCAGCGCCATCTAGCCCCAAACTAAGCATAGCTTGTACTATGGGAACCATACAAAAAGAGAGACAAAAACAGCCAAAATCAATTTATATTGTAGTTATTGAATAATATTATTAACAAGTTGTTGCAAGCGTAGACTATAAATTTGAATAAGGTTGCATGATATTTATTATATTTCTTAAGTTGTAGGTTATGTTTTATTTAAAAAGCTTATTTTTGACCTATAATATTTCACACATATTCACACCTCAAAGCTATGTCGATCTATTACTTTAGGTACCTAAATCACTTAGAGTAAGTAGAGACTAAAGCATAGAGAAAACTTGATTATGTGTCAAGCGTACCACTTTTTTGGACACTTTTTATATGATGTGGACACTTTGATGTGAATGAGTCTGACAGGTATGTATAGAAAAAAACAGTTGATTCGAATCGAAAAAAATGGTACGGTGCTTATCGCAAGCGTACCTAATTGCTATATGTTTGTTTCTTTCCTTCGCCCCTGACGTAGCGATACGTGTGAGCAGTACAAATATAATATCGTTTTGATGATCTCTCTATGCTTTGGTATACTCAGTATACACTCTAAGGTAAATCATGACTCGGTTTGAAAATAGCCCACAGATAAACAAAAAAACGCCAATACTGACTGTTTTATTATTTATCAGCGTTTAATCCTGGCCGGCTATAAATTTTCGCGGACAACATGGCGGCGGTTTTTTGGCGCGAAAAGAATTTGCAGAAAGCGGGAATGGCGGGAATGAGCGCAAGATTAGGCGGATAAGTCTGGGTTATTAATGGACCCGAGATACACACGACAACGGATAACAAATGGATTTGGATGCTTTTTTTTGTTTTATGGCAACCGGTTGAATTATACGTGATCGGTTTTGAGGCGCCACGTTGGTTGACGTGTTTGATTTTTTATATTTCGTTCGGGATTTCTATTATTTATGTCACTATGTTTTTTCTCTAATCTGTGTGTCACATGGTGATTTCGCAGAGAATAAAAGTTTCATTGTTTTTGTCTTAGAGTATAGACAAAGCATAGAAAAATCATCAAAACGATATTATATTGGTACTGCTCACACGTATCGCTACGTCAGTGGTGAAGGAAAGAAACAAACATATAGTAATTAGCTACGCTTGTGATAAGCACCATACCATTTTTTTCAACTCGAATCAGGTGTTTTTTCGATACAAATCTGTGAGACTCATTCACATCAAAGTGTCCACATCATATAAAAAGTGTCCACAAAAGTGGTACGCTTGACATATAATCAAGCTCTCTATGCTAGTCTATACTCTAAGGCTTTTTTATATTATCAATCTGACAGTTTGGCCTCTACCAAACGCAACAATTCTTCAATATCACAGTTCATTTGTTTCGCGGAACTCTTAATTTTTCGGGTGGAAAATTTCATACGAGTAATTTCGGAGACACAAACATACAAATAGATAACTTTTATATTAGTAAGAGAAGTAGGAACTGCATTATAACTTTATCGGTAATGTAATGTTTTATTAGTTTAATTTAACCTAACTAAAAATATAATCGTGATGAAAATAAAATAAAATATATATAAATAAAAATGAATGCTTGTTCGTTGTTAAAGAATTTCGGTTGAAAATGGCTGGACCAATTTAGCAACTTTTAGTTATTTTAAAATATTTTTCATTACCTACTCCTAATTAAGTTTTTATGAAAAAAAAACTAGGAAAATTTACAAATTTATAAAAAACTGAACGTATTTTTTTCTATTGGATTTTATATGGAAAATTTTGACAGGACAACGTCTGCCGGGCTAGCTAGTATATTGTTTTTTTCTCTAATCTGTGAGCTAGTAAAATAACAGACGTTTACAACGTAGTTTGAAAAAAAAAGGAAGAGTTTTTTAATTGTCGATCGAGATAAAAAAAATGCTTGTGCTACGGCGCTACGCCGCTACACTTCCATTTTGCTACGGCGCTACGAGCTACGAACAACCCAAGCGGTGTGGGTGTCACCCCATCGATAAAATGGAATACAACTCGGCGGTTTTTTATCGGTTTATTCAATTTGTAGCGGATGCAGCTGGCTTTATCTGGATTCCGATACTTGGGGTGGGTGCGGCCAGCCCTTAGCGTCGCGGAAACCACCCTTGGAAGTGCTTGTTTGGTGGTTACATTTTGAATTGGGAGATAAGATGAAATTTAAGATTATAAATGAAATAAATGTGTTTCGGTGGTCAATTGGTATGTTCGCATTTGGCGTACCATAACGACATATGTATAACCTATAATCATTTTAGTTTTAATCTATTTACCCGACTACGAAGAAGCAAAAAGGAGGGTTATCTGTTATTGAACTATTGTAATAAATAGTTATGATCATTAGATTAAACGTACAAAAAAAAATCATAAACCAAAATAAAACCTTACTTATAAACGCTATTTATATCCTGTCAATTATAATGAAAACGAGACTGAGAATTTAAGCTTTGATTAAATTAAACTAACCTTTATAATTAAGATTACTTTAATAACGAGAAGAGAATGGCATTCTGTGAATATAAATAAATAAATATATGTGTCCATTTCACACAGCGCCATCTAGCCCCAAACTAAGCAAAGCTTGTACTATGGGAACTAGATAACTAGTAGAATACTTAGATACTTTTTGTTCGTAAATACATACATAGAATACAATATAATCCTCAGACAGAGAACAAACACCTTATGTGGGAATCGAACCCACAACCTACAGCTAAGAAGGCAAAGGTACTAACTAGGTACCACCTGAGCTATTAGGCCAGTCGAAAGCAGTAAACCAAACCTAATTAAGTAAAATTATCATAACCTAAGCCTAAAACTCTACTTAACTCCTTGCATTACACTAAATTACATTTAAATAGCGGCTTAAACTACATGTTCCATTCTAGTTTTAAAATGCACCTAAGGCCGCGTACACACGATAAGGCGAGCCGCGACCGCGTCCGGCGTTCGCCGTAATACCTTAATTTAAATTTAAATGACATCTAAGCCGACGATCGCGATAGATTCGGTCACATCATTACGCGAGCGGGCGGGACGAGTGAGCAATGTGTTGGAGATTGCGGAGGGGTGTGCTGTTTACTTGTGTTTTGACTGGACTGTTTATAATAAATTTACTTGTTTATAGGGTTGATTTTTGTGTAACAGTGATATTTGTTTATAAGCGATAGGTCCTTTTATAAACATTGATTGTTACGCTATACAGCCGCGTTCTTGACCGATTGGTAAAGTTAACAACGTTCGTTGCCATCATTATCTGGATGGGTGACTATTACAAATAGTGATATTTACAAATTGAATGCTACCGTGCTTAGGCACGTTGAGCTGTCAGTCCGTTCTGTTGTTGTAAGGAAATAATCATTAACCCAAGTCAGAACTCCTTGAATGTCAGAATTTCAAATCTCAATCAATCAACATTCAATCTTCTTCTCGTGTAGGAATTTGCCTACTCGAAGAAGATTCCTGACAGCTTGCAACTAGTAAACGTATTAGTTTAGCAAACTATGGTCAGTCTAATCAATAAAAACAACACCAGCCCGCGTAAAAACGTGATTATCTACATAAAAAAGCAACTACTAGACACTACTAATTAATATCCATATTTAAAACTCTTACCGTTTTAATGTACTAATTGAAAAGTTGTTACAAGTTAAAAACAAAAGATTTAAAAAGGTAATCCTTTATAAAACAACACGACGAAGAAAGGTCTACATCAGCACATGTTTAACCCCACGTGACAGTGCAAATCACCGTTTTCACAACAACCGGCTAATGCTGGCTTGATGGACGGATTACAACGCGATAACGCGGGATTGCCGGCCCGTGTGCACACACCCTTACTTTAAAGTTTCAAGATCTGATTGATAAGGCAAAATATATGTTGGATTTAGCGGATCTAGTTGTGATTTTACATCGAAGCGGTAGGGTGAAGGATGCTGAAGCTGAAAGCTGAGGGTGGGTGATAGTTTTTTTTGTCAATCATTATTTGTCTACATTTGTCTACATGGGGCACTTCAAACGACAGGTAAATAGAGTCTTAAAAGGCAGGCAACGCATAGGCAACGCCCCTGGTGTTGCAGGTGTCTAATAGGCGACGGTAACTGCTTACCATCAAGCGAACCGTCAGCTTGTTTGTCTGCCCGTGTTATAAAAATAAATAAAAAATTACAGTTTTATATGAGCATAGCTTAATTATTAGGTTCTATAGGTTAGAAACTGTACGCTAGACTAGAAGAAGGGGTTTTAGATTCTCACTTCTTTAATGCATGATGTGGCCATTCTGTAATTAGGCCTACATGTAATTCAAAACCTGTCATGTAACTCATGTAAGCTATGATTTTTATTACATTTGTAAATCATGTAGTACTGTTGAAGGTCCATAAATAAATAAATAAATAAGTAGAGAAAGTCTCTGAAGTAGAAAACTTTGCAATTTGATACAGATTTCAATACTGCAATCTATAGAAAGTAGAATATTACATGAATCTTAATAAGCTAGTTTTTTTTTTGCTTTTTCTTACTATTGTCTATCTTATTATGGATGTGTGGTCTTGATCGTATGGTGGGTGATAATGGATGTGTTATTTTGTGAAAAGAATGAGGTCCTCAACCTCTGGTAGTGTGATGGAGCAGGTTGGGCCATGACCTGCAAGCTGGGGGTTCGATCCCTGAGGCAGGACAAGCGTTTGTGAACAAAGCAAGTGCAAATATTTGGTTTTGTATGTTTGTGTTATTGGACCATGGTCCTCGTAGTTCCTGTGTTCCTAATACAGGGAATCCTAGTTAGGGTCCAGGATGTATGTATGTGATCTTTGGGCGTTATTTATTTATTTCCTTTAAAAACAAAACAGGCACAGCGATAGAAAATTCCCATACAACCATAATTACGCAACAGTAACAATCGAATATAAAAAAAATACTGTGTATTTTGGTTCAATAATACGAGAAAAATAGTACCTCTTATTCGTAATTTTTTGGTCGCCTTAAATTAAATTAGTTTATATACCGTCCTGTCCCCCCCCCCCCCCCCCCCCCTCACCTCTAATCTAATGATAATTTCTACTTTCTTAATTGCTAAGAAGAAAACAAAAGCCACGCAACTTAATAACAAAACTGGGCTGAATCCATTAGTAAGCCGCGAAAAAAGTTAAAAATTAAAAAAAACAACTCTCAACGACGCCGCCGGGGCTCCTATCAAAAATCTCTGCCGTTTCATTAACTTAAAGAAAAAAATAAAATAAAAATACTGTCACCGAAAAGCACAGATTAAATTTTAAAGGTACTTTTTCTAAATTAATTAATAGGGGTGGAAGGTGACTGCGCGGGAAAAAATTAAACGTCAAAATTACAACAAGATTCGCCTTAATTATGTCCAGGGGTGGTCCGCGGGGGAGTAAGGGTGGTACTAATTACATTTTCTTAATTTGCAAAGTTTTCGAGTCGTTTCAGCTGCATTGGGCTTGTACCTAAGGTTTGTGGAACAGCCCCTTGTGATTTGTATCGGGAAAGTTTTTTGGAACGTTCTTATCGGTGCTTGAATTTTCGAATTGCTTAGGCGTTTGTTTAATGAAGGTGAGAATGTGATATACCTTAGGCTTAGGAAATTTAGCGACTATCTTAGACACTCCATAAAAAGTTAAAATCCGCAGCTGTTACAAAACGAATACATAAAATTATATCCCATAATAGTTTATTTATTTATTTATTTATTTTATAATTCACCATCTTATAACATAGCACGTTATATTTGGCATGTCCAAATTCAATACATCAGTTCAGTTTTACATTTTATGCAATGTACCTACCTAGGTCACTTAACATCAGGTGAACGACTTGCTCGTCACGTCATTCAATCACATAAAAAAAAAAAAAAAAAAAAAAAAAAAAAAAAAAAAAAAAAAAAAGGTAGGTACATTGCATAATTTTACTAATAAGTAGGTGTTAAGAGTTTTCTGCAAAGTTAATCTAGGTAGGTACCACCGCTTTGCCAGATATTCTGCCGCCAAGAAGTAGTGTGGAACTTGTGCAAACGCTACGGAGTTCCGGTTTGAAGGGAAATGTAGCTAGTCAAATATGGGCAAATATCACTTTATGATCTGATCTCACAGTCTAAAAATTTTATATTCATATTCATATTCATATTCATTTATTGTGCTCACATATAATAATACAGACTAGATGTACATGTCAGGTTGTCTTCAGGATCAATATATGTGCCCTGTAAGGGCGCTGCACATTTACATTTTGAGTGGTTTTCACAATTATATAAGTTTATTGGTACATGTCAATGCTGTTATTATTTAATTCTAATTTTATTATTTACGTCAACTCTAATTACTACTATTATTATAATTAAATTCTTATTAGTCAGGAGATTACAAAGCATTTCAAAAGATTATCATTAATTATTTACTATCCACACTCACTATTCCTAGACTGTGATGATGTCTCAGGATGACTGAAGTATCACGTGAAACTTTATAATGTTGAGTTCCAAGTGACATGCAACTGTTGTGGGCGGCCGTGTCTCTTAACATCAGGGGAACGACTAGCTCGTCACGCCATTAATTAACATTAAAAAATCTTTTTTTTAGTAAAGTATTTATGTGCTATATATAATATATATAAGAGTTATCCACATAGCTCACACCCCCATCTTAGACTCCCGCAGACTACATTAAATTTTTTATCCCCACTTAAACTAAGCTCGCAAAAGGGTTGTATTTTTTCATCGGC
This sequence comes from Ennomos quercinarius, assembly GCA_910589525.2. NCBI lineage: Eukaryota > Metazoa > Arthropoda > Insecta > Lepidoptera > Geometridae > Ennomos > Ennomos quercinarius. The sequence continues at coordinate 15,378,276 of OU342507.1, read as the reverse complement.
CACCGGAGACTCCAAATTGAAGATAATTCAGTTTATCACTTTAATATCTCTTTGTCTATCCAAATTTGCAAATGAGTTTTTTTAATAACGTCGAATTTGTAGGCGCGGGGGTCTACTAATCCTTTTATGATTTATGGTCGTCGTCCTGGCAGCACTCGGTTAATGGAGGTTCGGGGGTTTTTTTTTATCTTGTTTGTTTATTAGATACAACTCTTTTGTCTTGGTGGACCGAGAAATTAAAAAACTTAATAGGCTTTTCAAGATTTAATTTTTTTATTTTAAAAACTCTATCGATTTGAGTAGTTTTTTTACAAGTATAAGTAAGTAAGAGATAAGCTCCGGAACGAGGAGATCCGCAGGAGAACTAAAGTGACCGATATAACTCTTAGAATTAGCAAGTTGAAATGGCAATGGGCAGGTCACATCGCTCGTAGAACTGACAGCCGATGGGGAAGAAAGGTTCTCGAGTGGCGACCATGAATCGGAAGACGTGGACCAACGATCTGGTGAAAGCCGCGGCGACCCGATGGATGCAGGAGGTGAGCTGCCGCCCAAAGTGGCGTGCTCTGGGGAGGCCTATGTTCAGCGGTGGACGTCTTCAGGCTGTTGATGAATTTCTTTAGATTCAATATAAGGATAAAATTGGGACAGTCAAATTAAAATGAACCTTTCAGACTACCTGCAGGTGCTTCTTCCCACAATTACTTTTAATGTTTGTTACATAAATTCGTGATTAATATTTTTTAGTACACCAAACCAGTATGTGTTTCAAATAAAATATTGTTTGTTCTTTAAAAACCATACTTAACCAATTAAACAATTAAATTTTGCCAAAGAACTGCCAAACAAATATTTACAATTGCAAATAAAAAACCCGTACGCAAATACATACCTACACCTCCCACCAAAAGCCAGCGCGTATATCTAACGTTGAACAATAAACAATTCAAAAAAGCGTTTTGCATATCAATGAAATGGATTGCATACATCGTTGCTCAGGTACCTTTGTTTTTTCCACCCATTAGTGGAAGCGGGCGATCTATCAAACGCAATTCCAATTTACCCATCAGCCACAACTCTTCGATAGGTATCCGAGCAAACAAAGATTAAAATATGAATGGTTAACCGCGAGGGCGTTTTTCAGCTCTATATTATGTACTCTAGGTTTTTTTGTAAAGTATTTTTTGAAATTTGAAGAATTCTAAATATGAATCAGTTCTATTTAGTAACTATAGCTTTCATTAGGTTGGCGGCCTGTGGTTAGCTGCGGCTGCGGGGTAATCACGGAACTTTGATTGCAATGCAGCAGGTGAATTTTCATTCCGAATTTAAAAACTCCCACAGTAACTATTCACATAAACTGCGTATTGAAACTGTCAAATCCATACACTTTTGTATTTCTATGGGCTGCAATCAAGATTATATGATAGCGTAACTGAAGGTGTCAGCTTTTTTTTTTCTGTAGGTATAGCAACTAAACTCGGGACTGACGGCTTAACGTGTCTTGACCATTAGGCCATGAGATCAGACTACCTATAAAGTCTCATTTGCCCAGTAATTTCACTAACTACATTGCCCTACAAACCGGAACACAGTAGTGCTTACACACTACTGCTTGGTGGCAGAATATTTGGCAAAGCGGTGGTAGGTACCTACCTAGACGACCTCTATAGAAAAGTCCGACCACCTAATTACCTACGTTCCACACAATCGCCATCAGCATATGATTTATACCATTAACACGCCTACGTAAGCACATTTTATTACTTCGCTCATTACACCTAAGTACTTTTATTCCATTCAAAAATCAATTGACATTTTGCTTTGTACAACTTAGGATGAAAGCTTTTGAATTGGACCATGAAATAAGTCGTAGGATTAGAGATCATTACGTATTGCTAAATCAATTTGCGATTGATCTTAGCCATATTAGGAGGTGATGAAATCGATTAGATTTACTATTAAATCAAAATTATGTTTATTTTATTTTGTGTGTGACTTTCGAGATGAATATTGAATATCTAGAGCTAAAGGCTGTAGAATTTTATATCAATGGTAAATGAGTATGGTCAATCGACTTCAAAATAGTAGGTTCAAAACGTGGTTGTATTTTTTGATTGTTTTTTTTTATAGATCGATTTTTTTTTCAAAATCAGTTTTAGAGTTTGCTGTTTTGTAAGTAAGGGATTTGAATCCTGCGATGCGATGGCTTTTGGTGAAGGAAAATAATCGTGTTGAAACCAAAGCTTAGTCCTAGAGTATAATTTTAAATGTCAAAATTTCACCTTGCAAGCACTTTTGGGTTATCACAAAAATATTCAGAAACCCCTGCCACAATGCCTTTGAAAAAATACATTTCATCCTTTTGAGATCGAGCTTCGATTCCACTGACAGACACACGGATACTACTACACTTAATAACACCCCTCTGTTGTGTCTGGGGTTAAAATTAGTTCTTTTCAGTGTTCCGATATTTTTGACTGCCTTTTTGAGAGTCATAGAACACATGCCACTTTAGACCATATTGTCATCATCACTGATAAATCACTATCATCAGGAGCGATCTTGCGTTCACTGCTGAATATACGCCTCGCTAGTGTTTGCCATAATCACCACGCGTCGTCGTTCTGATTGCAGTAGATTGTATCCCTGCAGACAGAGGAGAATACTGCTGCTTATTCCCTGGATATTCTTTTGGCCAGCTCTGACAGCCCCCGCGAGAAGAGCTGGAGTAACCAAATAGAAGATCAATGTAGGTTACAAAATAAACAAACGCTAAATAGAATGATTTTCGGATTTTAAAAGTTATCACTTATAATACAGTCAATTATGATGATGATGATGATGATGATGAAAAATGCCTTAGTAGTAACCCACTCTCTCCTCTCACTTACACCACACACCACATTTATCACTGCGTATAAAGCCGTAATCTGGTTGATTTCCAGATGATGATGATGATGATAATGATGAAAAATGTCGTAGTAACAAACCGCTGCCTCCTCTCACTTACACTACACACATCATTCGTCACCGCATAATATAAATCCGGCGCTTGGTTTCGAATGCCACTATCTGACAGGCAACTGAAGCGTGGAGCTTATTAATAATTATTATTTCACTATTAAATAATAATAACCGTGGCCTTAATGAGCTGGCCATTGATCGGATGTTTTCCCGTGTGATACATACAACCTACAACCGGTTCTTGTGAGTGAAATCTTAGAATTAAAATTAACTAGTGATGTCTCACGGTTTTACCTGCAATTTACACTAAGACGCGGTCAGAGCTCAAAATAAAAATCCACTTTTTTGAAAGCCCAATGCAACGTGACGTGTCAAAATAAGCATATGAAAAAAAATGTAAATAGAATATAAAACGTAAAACAGGAATGACTGAACAAAACTTAACTGAGTACTTTAGTTTTTCTAAAATGATATCGTTCAATGACCCAAAAAAATTAAATTTAACAATGTGATGCTCCAAATTTTCAGCGATAACAACGCACTTTTTTACAAATAAGAGCCGCACTGGTGTTCTAAAGGAATGGCTAGATAAAATTCAATATCCATATTTCACGTAAAAAATCCCACAAAATTAACACATTTTCAAGCACATACCCAGTTTGACATCAAACTATATGATCTGTGATCGAGAACTTCTATGGACAGTTATACACCTCGACACGTAAGCCCGCTACTAACACAGCTCAGGACATCAGAGCCAAGTTAGTCCGACACTATACCGAAGATATCCCGGACGTCAGCCTGTACGAGATTAGAATGGCCCTCAAACAGCTTAAAAACAACAAGGCACCAGGTGAAGATGGAATTACGACCGAACTTCTGAGAGCGGGTGGTAGACCGGTACTTTTAGTCCTCCAGAAGTTATTTAATTCTGTCATCCTTGAAGGTACAACGCCAGAGGCATGGCACAAGAGCGTGGTGGTGCTCTTCTTCAAAAAAGGCGATAACACTTTATTGAAGAACTATAGGCCCATCTCGCTCTTGAGTCACGTGTATAAGCTGTTTTCGAGAGTCATTACGAATCGTCTCGCACGCAGGTTTGATGAATTCCAGCCTCCCGAACAAGCCGGTTTCCGAAAAGGCTTTAGCACCATAGACCACATCCATACGCTGCGCCAGATTATACAGAAGACCGAAGAGTATAATCGGCCGTTATGCCTAGCGTTTGTGGACTATGAGAAAGCCTTCGATTCAATCGAGACTTGGGCGGTGCTGCAGTCCTTGCAGCGATGCCAAATTGACTATAGGTATATCGAAGTTTTGAAGTGTTTGTACAGTAAGGCCACTATGTCAGTCCGACTACAGGACCAGAGTACGGAACAAATTCCATTGCAAAGAGGCGTGAGACAGGGAGACGTTATTTCTCCGAAACTGTTCACAAACGCATTGGAGGATGTTTTCAAGCTCTTGGAGTGGAAAAGATCTGGCATCAACATAAATGGCGAGTACATCACTAACCTTCGTTTTGCCGATGATATAGTCATAATGGCGGAATCGCTCGAGGACCTTAGCACCATGCTCAACGACCTCAGTAGAGTCTCCCAGCAGGTTGGTCTTAAGATGAACATGGACAAGACAAAGATCATGTCTAATGCTCATGTTCCACCTATACCGGTAATTGTTGGGAACGATACTCTTGAAGTTGTCGACAAGTATGTCTACCTAGGACAGATTGTCCAATTAGGTAGGTCCAACTTCGACAAAGAGGTGGCGCGAAGAATCCAACTCGGCTGGGCAGCGTTCGGGAAGCTTCGTCCTATCTTTTCGTCCAAAATACCGCAGAGCCTGAAAACGAAAGTTTTCAATCAGTGTGTGTTGCCAGTGATGACTTATGGAACTGAGACATGGTCTCTTACTGTTGGCCTCATTAGTAAGCTCAAAGTCGCGCAGCGAGCTATGGAGCGAGCTATGCTCGGTGTTTCCCTGCGAGATAAGCTCCGGAACGAGGAGATCCGCAGGAGAACTAAAGTGACCGATATAGCTCTTAGAGTTAGTAAGTTGAAGTGGCAATGGGCAGGCCACATCGCTCGTAGAACTGACAACCGATGGGGAAGGAAGGTTCTCGAGTGGCGACCACGAACCGGAAGACGCAGCGTAGGCCGGCCCCCCACTCGGTGGACCGACGACCTGGTGAAAGCCGCGGGGAGCCGATGGATGCAGGAGGCGAGCAGCCGCTCAAGGTGGCGTGCTCTGGGGGAGGCCTATGTTCAGCAGTGGACGTCTTCAGGCTGTTAATGATGAATGATGACATATGATCTGCGATTTTTAACTTTTAACAATGCGCTATATATTATATGTAGAGACTTCGTCAAAAAACGTGGTAAGACGCCGCCTCGCATCTTAATTTTACAAGTATTCTATGTTGATCTCGGTAGTGTAAGCTATCTGTGTGCAAAACTATACCGAAACTGGTTTAGGTATTTTCGCGTGAAAGCCACACAAGCTAATATACAGCAAGCAGGCAATGTTTCACTTTTCCCCTGTTACTACTAAATACAAAGATAGATAAAAAATGCTTTATTGCACAAGAGTAAACCAAGTACATAGGCGAACTTAATGCTAAGTAGCATTTTCTTCCAGTTAACCTTACCCACTAATAAACACTGAATAACAGAGGAATCTCAGTGTTTTCTCCTGGTTCCTCTTTACCCGAAAAATTTGACAGAAATAAACAAAACACAAAATAACAATTCTTCTGGTTCACAAAGTTTATTAGTAAGAGGAAATAAGCTTAGTATAAGTAGTGAAGGAAGGGATCAATGATAAATTGTCACTAATTGTAGGTAGTATTTAGAAGTTGGCAGTAACAGCGATGGTGGCCGAGCGGTAGCATGTGCGCTTTGCAACCTTACGGCACCAGGTTTGATCCTCGGCCCTGCACCATTCATTGACTTATCTAGTAAGTTATATGCAGTTTTCGATGTCATCGCTCCGTGCCTCGGAGAGCATGTTGAGCCGTCGGTCCCGGTTGTCATAAGAGCATCTATGGCGATCGTTACGGGTAGTCAGACACCTGATAGAATCTGACACCTGTTCTAACCATCCCTGTTACTAGTTCCTTATGGGTTGCGAGGTCAGATGGCAGTCGCTCGTGTAATTCTGGTAGCTCGCCACAGGTTAGATTGGGAGCCGACCTCATTAACAAATGGGAAAAGGCAAAGAGGATGATGATGATGAGTTACAAAAGCTAGGTATTTATTAATTTGCCGATGTACAAAATGTAAAGCTCTTTACTCAATTATTAATTACATCTAACATTTGCAACTATAGAAATGAAAAATTATTGTTAATAAAATATCGTCATTCGCGTGTCTCATTGTTTGCCGATTGATATTTCATGCCTATAAAACAAATGCCCCAATTAGCAAAAATCCGGCGTCACTTGGCAATCATTAAGGTCTGTACACACGGCGCATTAGCACGACAAATCGCCACGACAAATCGCTGCGACTATTAACTAGAGCGGAGGGCGCGCGATAAGTCGCGTGACAAACGATGCGCCGCGGCACTAATGATGTTGCCAGATTTAGCGATCTCCTGTGTTCCCCGTACGTGGAGGAGATTTGTGGAAAAAGGGTTCTTTAGTAATTGATGGGCTATTTTATTGCAGGTTTATTTTTAGAGGTTTGTTTTTACTATTAAGTGGTTGAGAGTTGAACAATATTATAGACATCTTGTATTATTAAAAATCTTTCATAGTAATCAAATCTGAAAAAATAATAACTCTAATAAGAAATCCTAATAAAATCATTTAATATTAAAAAGTATTACAAATTATAAAAATGAATTCGGGAAACACCAGATTAGTTAAAAAAAATGAGAACTAATTCTTATGTCTACAGTAACCTTCTTTATTTTGAATATGTTAATTGACATTACGCTGAAACTGAAAAGTGAACAAGTATAGACAAATAACAGAATTAAAACCAGAAAGAGGCGCACTGATGATTGATGTGAGATTAAATAATATGGTACTTAATTGAAGCTATTTACAAAAAATAAACTAAAGGACAAATCAAAACTTAAACGATACCTGCCATCTTGACAAAAACCAGTTTTTTTAAAATAAAAATACAATTTACTTTAAAGAAAGACCTGTATCGGATAGTCACCAACACGGGTACCCCTATCAGCTATAGCCACGAAATAAATATAGAAGAGGAGGAGGCAAGCAGCCGCTCAAAGTGGCACTCTATGGGGCAAGCCTATGTTCAGCAGTGGACGTCTTCAGACTGGTGATGATGATATCCATGAAATATTCCGTTCTTTTATTAAACAATTAACAGTTGTATAAATATCAAAGTGACTTTAAACAGTCATTATAATTAGTAGTAATCGAAAAATATGGGCCAACGGCTTCACTTACAGAGCTAAGTCTCAAAAACTTTAAACGATTTAAAACTTCGCACGTTTTAATAAATCAAAAAGCACACGTTATTCAAACTGATTTCAAACTAATAACTCATGTTGCAGACATTCACTTGCCAAATATACGTAGGTGAGTATAGTTGCTGAACATATAATTTCAGTTGTTTATTTTCAAGTCACGCGCGCGCCGGCTAAACTCCGCCGTGTGGATGAGACCTATGATTTATTTTTACATATTGACAGCTCAGATATTGCTTTAGAGAGTTATTGAAAAGGTAAATAACCTATTGTCTTAGAACCTAGTCTCTATAGCGAAACATTTTAGGATTACAAAGAATCCTTGTTTCAGTTAAGCAATACATCAGTCGAGTATTTGAAAGTTCTGGGGCCTTACTGTCACCTCTTAGCGCGATTCAATTTAGGACCTAAAGTGCTCACTTTAGGTCTTAAATTGAATCGCTGATAGCGATTGGCTGGCCTGATAGCTCGGTTGGTAGTAACCCTGCCTTCTGATCTGTAGGTTGTGGGTTCGATTCCCACTCAGGATAAACATTTGTGTGATGAACATCGATATTTGTTCTGTGTCTAGGTGTGTTATATTGTATTCTATCTATGTATTTACAAACAAGAAGTATATGAGTTTTCAATAAGTTATCTGGTTCCCATTAGTACAAGCTTTGCTTAGTTTGGGGCTATATGGCGCTGTGTGAAATATCCACAAATATTTATTTATTTATTTTATAATTTAGGTCTTCATTTTGAATCGTGATATGAGGTGATGTAAAGCCCCAGTTATTGTCGTATTTCAAATTGTAGATTCAAGTGGCATAGAAAAAATTTGTATTTTTGGATCCACCCCACACGTTTGTGGATCAAAGTGGCATATAAAAATAATGTTTATTTTTGAATCCACTCAGTGTGGATTTAAGAAGAGATAAAAGTATCCTCAGATCCACATGTGGATCCAAGTAGCCTACAGAAGTATTTTTTGAATATCTTTTTATTTGAAATAAAAAAATTGTTGTTGACATCGCATACTTTATATAATTTAAAACAAACCCATTTTTCGAGACTACAACCAAGTCTACTGAACTACCGAAAACTTGCTGAATTTTGATTCCCATCAATAAGCAATATTTTAATACAGTCCAAATATTTTTTATAGTACATAGTGGTTAGCTAGTGGCAACTTGATATTATTGGAGTATAGTTAGTTTACAAGCATTAAGCCCGTTTAAAAAACCCTATATTGTAGTTTCGGTATTTGTCCATTCACCGCAAAATAATCTCTAGGCGTCTATAAAAACCTAATGGAAAACCTTAATGATGTTTAAGTTATACTTAAGGTTGAAGAATTCTTTAGCTTAGAATTACCAAGTGCAACAAACTCCCAGAACCCACCTTTAATCAATTATTATCGCAGCATACGAGTAAATCTCTAAGTAAAGTCGAACTCCAATAAAACCGAATAGAGACGTTACCAACTCATTCTACTTAATTACCGATAGACAACATGGCCGCCCAGTGCCACCGAACGCACATTACCTCAATCAAACCATTACACCGCTCTCTTGTGAAAAATAATAGTTATTCACATAATTACCCCGACCCCCTCTTTAAGAACGAGATGGAATAAAACTCTAATTGTACGTGTTGAAGTGAGACGGGCGTACGTCCCGCGGTTCGTTGTCAAGCACTTAAGTAATTGAATAGAGGGAGTTAGGGTAAGTCGGGGCATGAAGGAAGAATGGAAAATAATATTATAAGTAATAATGTAGATGGCGACGAATGAATGGCCCGAAGTGGTTTGGTTACTCGTAAATGTATAATGGCGAGTATCTGTTGATGTGTGTTGCTTTAAAAGTTTGTAGGGTCATACAGTGTGTAAGATGTATCAAAATATTGTGTCGTTTATACAGTTGATTTATTATTTTAAATTGTGTAGTCTGTTAAAGCTGTTTTACGTTATCGTGTCTTTTTCTTGCAGAAAGTTTTTAATTGCAACGAGTTTATACTGAAAAATATAATGTTCACAGCATACGTACATATTTTCCTTTGAAAATTGAGTTTTTAACCATAGGACATAAAATTAAAATTTACAGAATATCGCTTATTCTTTAAATTTTAATTTGATTTAAACTTATTGTATCAGTACCAAAATAAAAAAAAACATAAGTTCCAAATCATATAAGAAAAGTACTAGATACTCAAGCTTACAATAGCAGTTTTAAATATTGTGTTGAAAAAAAAATCGCATGGTGCCCAATTCCACCAGCAAAAATGATATCAAAGACATAATAAGTAACATCAGCAGTCAAAAACCGAAACTTGTCGTGCACATTGTATCTATTTACATCACAAATCCGAACGACATGTAAGCGCAAACGTAAAACACATAATCCCCGTTTTTCCGGCCATCAACTTTTCCCTAATAAAAACAAATGGTCCAATAATAATATGAATGAATTACATATAGTCTTGTTTTGTTCGCTAACATTTTTTATGACTCACGCTGTAGCTGTATCGAGTTCAGTTTTATATGTTGCGTGATAAAAGAGAACATACCCTATGTAGTTGTGAAGTCGTAAAAAATATATGTTGAAGGTTGATCAACAACATAGATTTGATGAAATATATATTGTCATATTGTGTACATACTTATCTACTTTTATTTAAGTTAACGTTCGTCTGTAAGATTGATGGATAACTAGGTAAAAAGGGCTAGGTATTTTAGATTTCATTATTGATAATCCATACCACAGACCTAGAATATTTTTGTTACTAAACGATACTAAAACAGTAGTTTACCTACAAAACAACAATTAATGTAGTTTTCAAACGATAAAGTTTTTTATTTATTTTCATCATCATCATTAACAGCCTGAAGAATTCCACTGCTGAACATAGGCCTACCCCAGAGAGCGTCATTTTGAGCGGATTCTTGCCTCTCCGCGGTTTTAACGCGATCGTCGGTCCACCGAGTAGGGGCCTACGCTGCGCCTTCCGATTCGTGGTGACCACTCGAGAACCTTTCTTCCACATCGGTTGTCAGTTCTACGAGCGATGTGGCCTGCCCATTGCCACTTCAACTTGCTAATTCTAAGAGCTATATGCACTTTAGTTCTCCTGCGGATCTCCTCATTAAAACACCGAGCATAGCTCTCTCCATAGCTCGTTGCGCGACTTTGAGCTTACCAATCACTACTTACGTAAACTTAAACGGTAAAAAAAAATAAGTAAAATGTTTTGTGGTCATCGAAAAACCTGGTTCTCTTTTTTACAGCCTATCAACACTGTCTAACACTGTCAATTTGTCACAACCTGAACTTAAAACACCAATCGATTCTTGCTCCGAACTACTATGGCTAGCAATAAAATTAGAGTTTATAAAGGCACACGCTGTAGGAATTTGGTATAATATTACATTTATTTACTCTACAGAGCACGCATTAGGTCTACCTAAGTAAGCAAAGTAAGCGAAGCGCAAGCGAAAAATATTGGTCTATGTGTATAAAATTAAACTTGTTTTATTTATACGACACACAACACACTTAAGAAAGTATTTTATTTAAAACATAATAGCATACACGCAATTTGTGCAGCTCTTATGAGTCTCTTGCTAATGTATGTTGTTCCACGTTTGTGGTGTAGCTTCTTTATAAGTACCAACTCTTTGGACAAACATTTTCAAATAACAAATACCAAACACGACACGATTCATTTACAATTTTAAAATATAACTACTACAGAAGATTACACTAATTTTGAACCTTATTATTATGAACCTCAGCCTATTTCTAACAGCATTGCCCAATAAACGTTGCCCAAAATTATCATAACGTCGACAAGGCCAAATTTAACGAAGATTCCTTTATAATAACTTCGACATCTGTCCTCCACTGAGCCTACAAGCGACCGTTCTAATCATGAAAACGTATTTATGACCTAATTAAACCATGTCTACCTTCAAACCTCTCCAGAAAGCGAGAGAGAACGATACCATCTTCAAAAGATAGACAGAGATAGCAGAGGGCCCAGCTCAGTGATTAATGAGCGTTATATGGCTGGTTAAGTACCGTGTAATTTGCAAAACGACCCTTAATTGCCGTGGAACATGGCTACTATCTCCGTTCTTGTCTAACAAAGGATTTTTGTATAGGAGTGAGCGAGACAGGTTCAAGTTTGCGTTGCGACTTAAAAGGCGGTATTTAATGAGGCATTATTATGTCTGCTGAGGAGATTAGGTTCACATGACGCTGAAAATTGTTTGTTCCCTCTTTATATTTGGCTTTCTGGCGGCAAACATGCAGAGAGAATTTAGTAACGTATTTTCGGCTACGTTGCAGATTTTATAGGAAAGATGTTTGGGTTTCAGATGTTTACACTCACTTTTGTATTTATTGTACTTACTTACCTTGGTTCTTTCGTGTTTGTATAATTATTGTCACGTGATACGTCACGACACACGATGCACACGTGACTTCAAAATCATACTAAAGAATTCTTCTGCTATTTAGTTTTTTAATCAGTCATTGAAAAAAAAATAATGCGTCGGACATAGAATATCATTTAAATGTACCTAATCTAACGGTTACATCAAATTTAGATCGATCAACAATTTTACAATGTGGCATTTCTTTAAAATTTATTTCCCTTGTCCACAGGTATGGTTCCAAAACAGAAGAACGAAGTGGCGGAAAAAGCACGCCGCTGAAATGGCCACAGCTAAGCGCAAGCAAGAGGAACTTGGTGACGAGTGCGATGACCAAGAGCCCCACGATAACGACCCCTGCAGCGACGACGACGACGCCAAGCGACCACGGCTGGACCTCCATCACCAACACATCAGCCATCACCAGCTGCCGCACCACCGCCAGTGATCACTCGCCTCCGCAGCCAGCGAAATGAACAAACACCAAACACCCGAACAATTTGATCAAAAGTTTGAACAAATGGATCAGAAATTTGAACAATTTGATCAAAAGTTTGAACAATTTGATCAAAAATTCGATCAAAAATTTGATCATTTCGACGCCTGCGCCAGTGAAAGTGACATAAAAGACTCGAAAGAGCTCGATGTTGAGTCAGAGAACAATGATCTAAATAGTGCTAGCACCAGAAGCGATGATTTCGAAGAGTATAAAGGCTTTGATAAAAGCGAAAAGTTTAATTTTAGTTACGCTAGAACCGAAAATTCTTCTGTTGATCGCAGCTATGATAACGTAGGTGGTTATTATTTTAACAGTGTATATCCAGAGTATTTAGTGCCGAGGAGTTTTTGTAAAGAAAGCAGCGACGATGTGCCATGTGATCTTTCAAACTGGCATAGAGGTTTGAAATTTGATCAAAATATGACCAATCCAGAGGTCAACACTAGTGGATCGGTAGAGAGCGATAGGGATGCAAATAATGATAATGTTAATCAAACTGATCCAAATAATGCTGATCAAAGTGATCAACCTATCAACTTTGCATACTATCACTTCTAAGTTTGTCACTGTAGATGCTAAGTTGTAAATATGTATAAGTAGTCTGTGATTAAGTAATTTATTATAAAATAGATTTTACATGATCCTTATTCAAGTGATTAGTGTATATTGTACGGTTGATAACTCCTGGTGCCAATTATTTGTAAATACACGGAAAAAAATTCAATGGTTTACTCTACCTTATAATTATATTTTATGGTAAAAAAAGATCACCTAACAGTAAAGTATGGAGTAATAATTTATGTTTTTAATGCAACGTGATGCATTTCTTGCATTTATATAAATTATATTCCATTATTATACACTGTAATTTTACTAAAGCGACTTCTAAATTACTTATTTAAGAATATGATAATTGTAAATATAAAAATATTATTAATACACGAAAGTATTTCAATGTTGTCGCTAAAATGCGCAATGCAATATTGTATATTGTAAATTATAAGCTAAGCGTTGTAAATAAATATTTAAACGAATTTAACTATTGTAATTATTAATTAATCAATACTAAGTCCACGATTAAACCTAGTCGTGACCACGCAGGACGCAAAATATATTTTAAAGTTAAATAATGCGTTTTAAAGCCTTCTTTTTTAATTATACCCATTAAATTTAAAATAACTACAGATAAAACGTCTCATATTATTACCGTATAAAAACAAAAAAAATCATTAATTCTTATGTATTATTTATAACATTTTTCTAACAAATTAACTCTTAAGCTCTTAAGGGCAATCCAGACATATTTATATTTTATTTTCTTTTTAACAAAACGCATAATATTTAATTTTAAAATGTCAAATAATAAACTGATAAAATATGTTATAATAAGTTAAAATAGTAAAAGAGCTTCGACAAATTACAAAAAGCTTGTAACTGCACAAATTATTGGAAATAGAGCCAGCGATAATGCTTCATGTAAACCCACCATAACATTACTATTACATTTAATAAATATATGAGAAATCCATATTTTAAATGACTAAATATTAAAAGAGCGTGCACGAGCGTGGAAAGTCAACATAATGTGGTTGAAATAAACAGTTAGTAAAACCAGTGGCATTTATTTGTTCCTATAATCCTATATCTAAAATAAAGTTTTGCCATAGGGTGCCATATGCCATGGTCATTGTCCAGGCAACATCAGAGCAGACTCTCTGGCTAGGGAAGGAGCCAATAAGCAAATCGGCAAAGATGTGATAGAGCTCTGTAAACCGACTGCAATGGAAGTTAGGAATCTACTTGGTCGTTATTCGGAAAAAGAACAACAGAAGCTTTGGGACAAAAGAACGGAATGCAGACATGCAAAAATGACGTTTCCGTCCCTTAACAAGGATGTAACAAATAACCTACTAAAGTTAGCTAGGCAGGACCTCCGCCTTATGGTAAGTATCTTGACGGGGCACTGCGACCTGAACTACCATCTGCACAAAATCGGAGACACGGACAGTCTTCTGTGTCGTGGTTACATGCAGGAGCAAGAAATCGTGGAGCATGTGCTGCTGCACTGCGAAGCCATGGAAGATGCAAGAATTAAAAAGGGTCTACGAGCTGAGATGTCGAAACCCGCTAATCACAAGATTCGCTCATCATCATCGGCATGCTTGGGCTCATCCGTATTGACTGCTTTGTCATTATCACCACCATCATCATCACTGAAACAGTTATGTCAGCGACCCAAGGTTGTGTTCCGATATTTCAAGGAGTTAGGTTGGCTAGGGTAACTGAGCTGGCAGGGGGAAATGCACAATACACCCCAAGCGGGACGTCAGTGCAGGCCTTTATCACCCCCACTCAGAATAAGAATAAGAATAAGAAGGGTTCCATACTTAGGTTCCGTAGTACACCTACAAGGAACCCTACATATAATTCGTTAAACCCGTCTAAATCATTTACAGCCTGATAGCTCCTAAAGTTGTAAACAAAATTTTGCACATAATATAAACTTCTCTCAAGATCCGCTTTTCCAGTTATTCTGCCGCCAAGCAGTAGTGCGCAAGCACTACTGTATTCCGTTTTGCAGGGCATTGTACCTAGTGAAATTACTGGGCAAATAAGACATTACGAAGTTATCTCACAGGCTAGAAAACTTTTTTAGACTGTGTGATGTCTCAGAATGACGTGCGCAGTGCGCGGTGTCACGCGAAACTAGTTTGGAGTGCCGAGTAACACTGCAATCTGTTATGGGCAGCCCTGTCGCTTAACACCAGGCAAACGACTAGCTCGTCGCGTCATTCGTTTAAATAAAAAATAAATAAAAATAAATAAGATCCGGGAAAGTTGTGAGTTTTGCGGAAAACGGGTATTTTTTTAATGCTAGATTGGTCATACGTTTTTTTTTAATGTTAAAATGGGCATACGTTAGAGTCATGGTGGCTGAGTGGTAGCATGTGCGCTTCGCATTCTTACGGCACCGGGTTTGATCCTCGGCCCTGCACCAATGACTTATTTAGTACCTACGTTATCTGCAGTTTTCGATGCCATCGCTCGGTGCCTCGGAGAGCCCGGTTCTCAAAAGAACATCTAGGGCAATCGTTACGGGTAGTCAGACGCCTGATAGAATCTAACGCCTGGTCTAACCATCCCTGTTACTGGTTCCTTATGGGTTGCGAGGCCAAGTGGCAATCACTCGTGTAATTCTGGTAGCTCGCCGCTATAGATTACACTGGGAGCCGACCCCAAGAACAAATGGAAAAAAAGCAAAGAGGATGAGATGATGATGAGCTAAAATGGGCATACGTTTGACAACATCTCATAAATAGCAAGTAGAACCGTATGGACGCCTCTAAAAAATAAAGTTTAGCCTTTTTAGCACTCATAGCGAAGTTCGACTACCTATTTCTAACATCAGTAAAGTTCACTACGGTCACTACTTGGATGGGTGACAGCTACTAAAAGAGGAATTTAGAACTGAGCGCTGCCGTGCTTCAGAGGGCGCGCTAAGCCGTCAATCCCGGATGTTGTCGTAGGACCAAGCGTTAAATCAAGTTAGAAGCATTTAGGCGGCCTAAAAATTCTGGCACCAGGGCTGACCACTTGCCTAAACGAGAAGAAGAAGAAGATAACTATAATTAACACTTGTGGGGTATAGCAAAGCAACAAAAGAATAAGTATCTCGTATAGAAGTAGGTACCTTAACCAATTATTAGTGAGGGAAAACTACGATATGTTTTGCAAGATAGGTACCATCACCATTTTTCTTATCACAACACCACGAGTTACTCGTCTTCCGGGTAAACTCTTCGTTTTCTGGGATAAAGAGCATCTACCTATCTAATAACCGAAAGATTTTGTCAAATATTATCATAATTGGCCGTTACCTATATGGTTTATCGTTTATAGTAGCAGGTACGCCCTGAAGTCAGACCCCGCGGATTTACCTATATCTTGAGTAGTTATTGACCAATTTCGCTTATGTTTGAAGAACTTTTACCGAAAGTTTCTGCAAAATATTAACAAAATCCCCTGACAATACACAATAAGTATATCAGCCCAATACAGGCAATAAAGCACCACTCTATTGCATTGATTCCTTACAAAACTCCAATACGCGATCCAATTGAAAAGCACCCCCTTTTTACTTCAACCCTATATACCTACATCGTCACAATTTTATCAAATGTACACAGTTGATATCTAAAAAGAAAAGTTTCCTTTCAATCTTCGTACCACAGAATAAGGTTCAAAAAGTGCAGCAGAATAGACATTGAAACGATCAGAAATCCTTTGCCAATCGAAGGAGGTGGCCGGGCAAAAATCGCGACGCGCACCTCCCGTTTCTATGACAACCAAAACAACTTCACTTTAAATGCTACCTTAATATGAAAGCAAAGAGTTGAGGATGCTTTGGCAATGTCAGCTTGTAGTTATAAATGTAAAACAGCAGTTTTATGTTAGACAGAGAGGACTGGAGGGGCCACTTTCGTGTAATGCATCTGTATAACAGTAACTTAGGTTTGCACAAAAATGATAATGATATGCTAAAAGTAGGTAATATGCTCAAAATACAAGATGGCTCGTATGCATGTTTCCTTCAGCTACCTTATTGTGAGGTTGTTTTGGTCACTATGAACTGATTTAATGTAGTTTATTCTACTTTGATCGCAAGAGTGATCATGGGCGGGACTTTGGCGTCCTCTGCGTTATCATCCGTAAATATCACGATAAAGGCATTGAGAGTGATATCTATTTTCTAGCCAAACGCGCTCAAGTTGGAACCTATCATCATCATCATCAACAGCCTGAAGACGTCCACTGCTGAACATAGACCTCCCCCAGAGCGCGCCACCTTGAGCGGCTCCTCGCCTCCGGCATCCTTCGGCTCCCCACGGCTTTCACTAGATCGTCGGTCCACCGAGTGGGGGGCCGGCCTATGCTGCGTCTTCCGGTTCGTGGTCGCCACTCGAGAACCTTTCTTCCCCATCGGTTGTCAGTTCTACGAGCGATGTGGCCTGCCCATTGCCATTTCAACTTGCTAATTCTATCTAGAACTATATCGGTCACTTTAGTTCTCCTGCGGATCTCCTCGTACCGGAGCTTATCTCGCAGGGAAACACCGAGCATAGCTCAACTGATATGGAATGCCAACTGAATAAAAACTAAATGGAACCCACTCAGCTCAAATCTACACCAATGCCTTTTCAAGTTATGCGCGGAGTTTGCATTCGCTTACCGAGGTGAAGGAAAATATGGCGAAGAAACCGGCATGTATAAGAATCAAAAAATTCGAGAACAGAGTCTTCTACTTACCTGAACTTGGCCAGCATGGTGGAATATGGTCTACACTATATCCATAAGGGATAGGGCCCATGTCAGGGGCACGTATTGGCCTTATAGCTATAAAGTAGGTACTCATTTCAAGTTACAATACAGGACCACCACATCTCTTACCGATAAGCGAGATAAGCTCCGGAACGAGGAGATCCGCATTAGAACTAAAGTGACCGATATAGCTCTTAGAATTAGCGAGTTGAAATGGCAATGGGCGGGCCACACCGCTCCTAGAACTGACAACCGATGGGGAAGAAAATTTCTCGAGTGCCACGAACTGGAAGACGCAGCGTGGGCCGGCCCCCCATTCGGACCGACGATCTGGTGAAAGCCGCGGGGAGCCGATGGATGCAGGAGTCGAGCAGCCACTCAAAGTGGCGCTCACTGGAGGAGGCCTATGTTCAACAGTGTACGTCTTCAGGCTGTTGATGATGATGATGATGATGATGATGATGATTTACCGCGGGTCCCGAAAGAGCCGTATCAAAGGTATGGGCAGCAGCTTACTCCTCGGTACATTAAAATCTTCTGCGATCACTATGCCGCCTGCCTAGCGTGGTGATTATAGCAAACCATCCCTATGATAAAGCGTCCAAAGTTAAGTTTTATGAGGCAGCCCTGTGCTCACCAGCAGTAGACGGTCGTCTTCTAGCTGTTATATGTTATACTAGCATTTTACCCTTTATAACTAATCCAATTACAGAAATATATAGATATTATAGAAGATATATTAGTATTATAGTAGCGTTCATAGCGAAGCACGACTAGCCGTTTCTAACCGGTCAGTAAAGTTAGCAACGTTCGCTGCGGTCACCACTCTGATGGGTGACCGCTTCAGCAAAAAGTGGTATTTACAACTAGGCGCTGCCGTGCTTCGGAGGGCACGTTAAGCCGTCGGGCCAGGCTGTTGTCGTAAGACAAGCTTTTGGACATCAGGGCTGATCTTTTGCCTACACGAGGAGAAGAAGAGAGTATTATAGAAATCGTATCATTTCATAGAAGCAATAAAAAACATTTGCATTGAAAATATGACCATAATATTGAAGTGTAAACCAGTTTCCATGAACCTTGATCACTGGCATCTAAGTATACTGTCACTTTTAGACGCTGAGGTTTTCCGATAAGGTTCGGTGTCTACCTTATATTTATGACTCCATTTTAAAGTGGGGTGAATTACGTAATTTGGTCGGGTATCCGGAGTGTGCTGTTTTCGCTCTGCTTCCGCCACTGAGCACTAATTTGACCTGATTTATAATGTGTTGTACACCTTCTCGAAGAATGGAGGGTTGGTAACTAAGATTGAGAAGCGTGTTTCTTTACGAGGTTAACTTTGTTTTGGAACATGGACTTCGTTAATCAATGGCTACCAATATGGAGTCTTTTAAAGGGTAAGTCAATATTAGGTTATGCACAAACAAAATAAAATTAACGATTATATTATCAGTCAATAACTGACTTTTAGGTTATACTAGAATCTAGGGTAATAATATTTAAACTAGTAGAAAATAACAAAAGTTGCGCATTCATAAATAGACTGTTGAACAGTCATCACTAGTAACATAGTGAAGGGTGTCTCATTAAGAATGCAGTTTTTCATTTTAAAATAAAATACGTATTTTTTGAGATAGTTGTGATAAGAAGACATGTTCCGATTAAGTATGGAATAAAATATCTGTCAAATGGCCCCCACGGCTAATAAACCAGAAACAACTCCTGAGCTCAAATCCAAGATCCAACTCGTCATCGGTGAGATACAGCCACATCTCTGTGAAAAAGTCATGAAAAATTTAATGAAAAGAGTAACGGCCTGTCATCAGAGCCGTGGGGGCCATTTGACGGATATTTTATTCCATAATCGGAACATTTATTCTAACCACAACTATATCAAAAAATACGAGCTTTTATTTTAAAATGAAAAGTGCATTGTTACTGAGACACCCTTTAGCTAAACCACACGTTTGTCTACTAATTATCTGCTTACTCATAATACAAAGTTATCTAATAAAGCAGAATGTTGAGCAACCTATCATAAACTGACAAACCCACGAAAACTCGGGCTCAATTTTATGGACACACATCTTTGTCACAACTTACAACTGTCAGTTCAAAGCTTAACCGCTGGATTAAAGAGGCGGTTTACTGCACGTTTTATGAGAACATCAAAACATAAACCTGCGATAGAATCGTCAAAGTTAATTTCGAAACAAAGGTACACTTTACAATATTA
Source organism: Ennomos quercinarius (assembly GCA_910589525.2). NCBI lineage: Eukaryota > Metazoa > Arthropoda > Insecta > Lepidoptera > Geometridae > Ennomos > Ennomos quercinarius. The sequence goes on along the minus strand of OU342507.1, from coordinate 15,358,395 downwards.
GTTTGTCGGAAAAACAATCGACGTGGGCAAATTTTTGACAAAGGTAGGCCAGAAAAACGACTACTATAAATTGACTACACAGATCAAAGTTGCACCACACAGGCCGTGCCACAGAATACCTAAATCGGCATGTATGGCCAGACCACTTACAACCAAAAACCTCACTAAACGAATCTGTTATCTGTTAAGTATGTTTTCATTTGCAGTGTCACTCAGATCAGAACTCTAAAATATATAGTTTCTCGTGACAATGCACTGCGCACGTCATCCTGAGGCATCAGCATAGTCCGTAACATGAGACTGTGCAGGTCATCAAGACGCCATTGCATTGCAAATTGTCATCACAACTTGAACTGTTTCTTAGACTAACGACCAACGGAGAAGACCAATGAAGAAGTGGTACATGCTACTGTCAGCGTGCTGTGGTGAAATTGCATAATAAGGACAAGGACACCTGGGCAGTGAGCTGCAGCCTTCCATGTGTCCTACTCACCATCGAAAACAACCATCATCATCATCATCATCATCATCAACAGCGGGAAGACGTCAACTGTTGAACATAGGCCTCTCCATTGAGCGCCACTTTGAGCGGCTGCTTGTCTCCTGCATCCATCGGCTCGTCGCGGTTCTGACCAGGTCGTCGGTCCACCTATAGTGGGGGGCTGCCTACGCTACATCTTCCGGTTCGTGGTCGCCACTCGAGAACCTTTCTTCCCTATCAGTTGTCAGTCTATCATTAACCAATCTATCATTAACCTGACCGTCTCCCCTCAGGTTCCTGCCAAATCCTTGAGAAAAATATAAATCACTCTTACAGCGGTCTCATAGTTCATGTTGGCCTTCTTCTTCTCGAGTAGGCAAGTGGTCTGCCCTGGCGTCAGAATTTTAGGCCGCCCAAAGGGTTCTGATTTGGATAGCGACTATTTTCTTACGACAACAGCTGGGACCGACAGCTTATGGTTCGCTATGAGTGCTACATCATGTTGGTAGTTATTTGCGACAAATTATATTATGGCATGATCAATAAATGTTCAAATAAAATTACAATAAAACTATGCCTACCCGAATTTTGTCATATAATTGCGCATTTGAATGTGTTTCTATTTCTATGCAGAGCTGGGACTACGGCCACACGTGAGAGAAGTGGTGGGCTTATTCTGGAAAGGTATACAACTACTCCCCGCGGCTTTCACCAGATCGTCGGTCCACCGAGTAGGGGGCTGGCCTACGCTGCGTCTTCCGGTTCGTGGTCGCCACTCGAGAACCTTTCTTCCCCATCGGTTGTCAGTTCTACAAGCGATGTGACATGCCCAACACACAAACAGTGTGAACAAACTTAAGAGCCAATACAACGCCAAATTGCGTAAAACGGCTTAGCTTGAAGCAGTGTCCTGTTAACAATATTGCAACAATGACTTTGAAATTAATACATGGCAAAGTTCAGCACTAACGCTACTGCAAATGTATAGTGAAAACACGAATTAATAAAATTTTCTCGATAGAAAAAAAATACAAAGTTACCTCCAAACCGTACAAATAAACAGCGATTATTCAATGAATACTTTAAATAAGATCATGAAACTTTGTGTAGTAGTTGAACTAAATATAATGGAGGGCTTATGTATAGCGGATTTTTAAAATACCCATTATATTCAGTGTAATAATAAATTACCTAAACTATTGCGCGTTGGAACCAGTTTAACTTAGACCGCCCCTGCTGCTCGGCCCCTGGCTCATCCCCGCTTTGGCCTAGTACTATACATCTATTCTGTGGCTTTGACTTGAATTCGCGCTGGCCTTGCACAAGCCCTTAAGCATACTACTGAAGCATCATCATCATCAACAGCCTGATACATAGCCATACATAGAATACAATATAACACCCAGATACAGAACAAACCCTATACGTTCATCACACAAATGTTTGTCCTGGATGGGAATCGAACCTACAACCTATAGTTCAGAACACAGAGCTACTACCAACTAAGCTCATGAGCTTACAGGCCAGTCAATTCATTTTGTTTTATATTTACTTTTATTTATTTTATGTTTTTAGTCATGATTTATGTTTAGGTCTATCTTACTTACGTACTTATTATAATGTTATTTAACTTTGTACAAAATAAACAATGGTCCTCGTAAAAAACAAAACATGATAACAGTGCATTTTCTGCACAAAATGTAGAGTTAGTAGGTACTTACATATTATGGTTGTATAGTGGTTTTGTTGTGTTAAACGAGTAGAATCTACTTCAAACCACAAGACATCTAATACTCTGTGCTTCAGACAGACAGACACCGGAGGCTCAGTAATAGGGTAACATTTTTATCCTTATGTTCCGAACCATATTCCGAACCCTATTTGTTATCGCAGTGGCAAACCAAAATGTATAAAATATTATGTTATTCCAAATCAAAACTCCAAATCATCGAATCTATTCCGAACCAGTACCAAATCCATCTGAATAACACAGTGAAATCATTGTGAAATAATTCAATCGTATTTACATCGATCGGTGAGTGATTCACGTCTGTACAGATTTATGTGTCCATGTCTGTCATGATTTATAGGTGATCAAACGAACTTCTCAAGTGAAGTTCGATCATTATTATATGAATAGCTCCATTCGAAGATATAGTTATAAAACCAGGTAGTCCTTTTAATCGTACAGGTAGGTTCGCACGCTTTTAGATTTTTATCGATTAAAATATCGATAAAGTATCGATACGGTATCGATACGGATATCGGAACGGTCTCCTCACTACTGTCATGGCGCCTCTCTATAGTGTCATTCTTTTAGAGAAATTATCCAAAAACTTGTAATAATTATGTATTATATATTGTTTTACCAACAATATATTACATGGATTATGTCATTTGCTTTAAATAATAATAATAGGGTAGTGGAGGGAAGGGTTCTTACTACCTATATCTTCGAATGGAGCTATTCATATAATAATGATCGAACTTCACCTGAGAAGTTCGTTTGATCACCTATTATAATTCATAGCTCCATTCTTCAGATATAGTTATAAAACCAGGTAGATGTTCAGAGACAAATAGTTTTTGGTAAATAAGCATTTCAAGATATATGTATATTGCAAATGAAACGAAGATATTTCAAATATAAGTAATCAGTTTAAAAAAGAAAAGTTAACTTTTAACAGCAATAATTGTATACCTACATAGTAGGTAGATGTATAATCATCTTTCACAAATAGCACATTATTATAAGTTTTAGTAAGCTATTGGTTTTGTAATGATCAAGTAAAGTTTTCGACAATGATTGGACCACTATAAAACTTACTTGCTAATAAGCTTGTAAGTTTGGTGTCCAACCGGTGGGCTACCTTATGGGTAGAATTAACAGGAATACCAGAATTATGTTTTAGCGCTTGCTGAGCGGCTACTACGCGTGGGCACTGATAAATGTGATCACATCGATCCTACTCGCTGCTAAAACGTATTTTACTTATCGGCTGATGGTTTGTTCTGTGGAGTATTTTGTGAGGGAATTTGTGAGTTAGGCTGTCGAATTTATAAGCCTGTACCGAAAAGTAGGTAATCTCCTGAGCATTTGGCCCCAGTATTAGGTTTTTCATGAAATAATAGCAGAATCGGTTGCTTGTAACCTCTGGCTGATATTTTTAATGAGTTTCAATAATAATACAAATTCTTCAAGCTGTTAATGATGAATAATACAAATATTTTTAATTTATATTAATTTTATGATTTTTCGAAATCAGAATCATATTATTGACATTAACCTTTAATAGCGAAAGGGTTTGTACACGTGGTGAGCAATGCCTGAATCAATGAAGATGGTAAGTTTTGTAATTTGGTTCAAGAACAAACTATTACCGTGTGAGTATCAACCCGAAATAAAGGCCGAAGGCTGTTTGAGAGATCCGTGTATGTGGGTGATGCTTGGTCTATTTCTAAATGCTCTTTAGCAAGCACGATTCTTTTTCATCAAAAGTAATTTTCTTGCCCAAAATAAAGAAGCAGTCGTGCGATGGCTATTTAAAAAGTTAGATTATGACGCTCCCTTTTGGAATTTTCCGTTAAAAACAAAATGACTGAAGTGATCCCAGAATTTTAAGAAATTACAACTATCGTTTGAATGGTATTTTCACCATAATTTGTAGATAAGTAAACCATGGTTGCAAATAATGGAGGACTAAAATTCCAGCTGATTGCTCGCTAACAGTAAGTGAAACCATAAGGATCAATGGAAAAGGGCAAAGCCAAGTAAAACAGTAATAGTGCCAATATATTATAGTAAAGACATCAACGGCAAAGGTACCTAGATGCCTTCCTTTTTTTTTTTTTTTTTTTGGAATCACTACCTTGGGATGCAAAAGCTAGATAACGTTAGATTGTCCGAACTTTGCTACTAACAATAATTTGAAATACTTGATATGAGTGGGTTGACCATATCGATTTTCCATTTGTTTTTACGAATTCGTTAAAATACAAGTTGAGGGCCTCGCTTAGGTTAATTAGTTCTATGCCTAACTAACTCTAACTCTGCCTAAGGGTTAGGCTCTTCTCTCTTCTCTTTGATAAGATAAACAGTGGCTTGATCTTCGTTGCTGGCAATTTTTTTGCAGCGTATGGTGTAATTAATAAAATTTATAAGTACACTGTGTACATAATCATAACAAAACAACTCAAATCAATTTTCAAGTTGTTACAGTACTGTCAACTTAACGCCTAAGAGATCAGACCACAGTAATTTATTGTTTTTCTCTAATTTGTGGACACAGTAATAACAAAAAATAAAATAAGGTTGTTAGTCCTCCTATATCTCCAATAATAATACCCGTGTCCATCGCACGACATACACTTTGAGTATTTTAAGAGCGTACAACGCCATCTAGTTTCACTCGGGGTAAAATTGTTTCAGAACTACATCAACGAAGCCACTGTCATGCACCTATCAAGCACAAAGATTATATCAAATAAGTGCACTTTTCCAAAATATTGAAATAATTCATTTTCCATAGTTAATGGTTTTTTAAATTATTTTAAAAATAACATTACTAATAAGACATAAACATTTTGCATAAACATTGCTTCTTTTTTGCTTCTGCAACATGTGCTTGGCTGTTCTTTAAAACATCAGGTAGGTATCATAATATTTTTCTAGGCAGATTTCATCGAAATTCATCTAGTAATTGCAGCGTCATGCGCTTTCAAAGTGACATGTTACATTGAGCTGTAAGATTGTGGCGGTAGTCTTTGACTTAGGGCTTTTTTTTTTTTTTTTTGTATGTTTTGTATGAAGTATGAACTTCAATTATTCAATTTTACGCCAAATTGTTAATTCTTAATTTCAAATTGAATATAAAGTTAAAAAAGGATCATTTCATCATTTTTTTTTTATTTAAAAAAAAAGTTTTATGAAAGTATCGATACTTTTAGAGTTAGGAATGTATAATAATAAGTATCGATATTTAAATTTAATATGAATCCATAGGCAATAGGCGTGAACTGTTGAGTTAGATAGATAAACTCTTTATTGAAACACCGTATCATTAATAATTAAAGGCTAAGTAAACAAACTTAGACTTAGATTTTGGTGGAGCTTAGGTAAAATCGATTAAGCGATACGTAAGTATCACAACATGATGTATTAGTAACATATTGTAAGCAGATATAGCCAATATTTTCAAGTACATTATAACTGTAACTTTTATGCAGCTTTTCTCGCTCTGAGAAGGAAAGAAATATGTGTAGGCAGTATGCCTTCATTGATACGTCACGTATAATGTATTATACAGTATCCATTGAATATAAAGTCATTTTTAGTGATGGCTTGAAATAGTTCAACCTGCCTTGCCTGTAGGTACCAGCATGAAATACCTACCGCATTTGGCTATCTGTTCTGGTGCTTGTGGAGGAGGCTAAATAGGTCTGACGACACATACTTAAAATTTCTACTAGCTCTTAGAGCGTAAGTCTGTTTCTGTTAGAGTAATACATTCCTGCCTCCCACATTCAGAGATGAGGGGTTTTTTATTTTACTTTTTTTTAATAATCCTTAGAAATGGCAGATATGCTTGGCTTTTGCCTCACTTTGACCTCGTTATTTCTAGTTCGCACTTCCTGCGAGACCACTGCAATGTCTTTAAAAGACTAAATCTGTATCTTTTACCTCTTTCGTGAGACCTTTTCAAAAAACGGAAGCCAACGTTGGATATATATCCAAGGTTGGTATTGCATGGGTTAGTATATATTGTCGGGAGAAAGAGAATTATTCTCTGTAGAGTCATACACACTTATATGCATTATACAAGGGGTATTAAATATGCCCAATTATTGTCCACGGACTCGACATGAATCGTGGATTCAATTTCTAGATATAGGTAGGTATAGTACCTATGCAGGTATAGTGATTTATATATCAGAAAAAAATGTGGCAAGAAAAATAAATTACTTATCGAGTATGTACAAAAATATTGTAATAAACTCGCTTGAACTAAGCCAGACCTCTCAGGCCCAGGCCGCCCAGGTCAGGCCTTCATACTCTTTTTATTAGAACTTTCGTGTATGACCCGCAGTCAACCGCCAGGTTTTATAGCATCTTGTCTAGCCTTCGTGATAACCCGCAGTTAATCCACCCGGCAGACTAACGGGATGCTTATAATATGAGTTTTACAATACTTGTGAAAATGACAAGATAAGTTGGTATATTATACTTTTTTTTTTTTTTTTTTTTTTTTTTTAATTATAACTTTCGTGTATGACCCGCAGTCAACCACCAGGTTTTTATAGCAACCTGTCTAGCCTTTGAGTTAACCCGCAGTTAATCCGCCTGGCAGCCTTACGAGGTGCTTATATGAGTTTAGGAAAACTTATGAAAATTACAAGGCAAGAAGTACTCTTTTTATTATAATTTTCGTATATGGCCCGCAGTCAACAGCCAGGTTTCATAGCATCCTGTCTAGCCATCGTGATAACCCGCAGTTAATCCGCTCGGCAGACTTACGAGATGCTTATATGAGTTTAGGAATACTTATGAAAATGACAAGGTAAGTAGGTATATTATACTCTTTTTATTATAACCTTCATGTATGACCCGCAGTCAACCGCCAGGTTTTTATAGCATCGTGTGTAGCCTTTGTGATAACCCACAGTTAATCCGCCCGGCAGACTTACGAGATGCTTATATGAGTTTTGGAATACTTATGAAAATGATAAAGTAAGTAGGTACTAACCTTCATATTCTTCGATCTCAGTTCCTGATTTGAATCGGAGTAGAGGTACACTATAACCTGACGACGCAACGCCACGACGCCAAGACTGATTTCTGCGTATTCCTCAAGTTTTTCATGATTTTCTTTTTGTAACGTTGTATTAATTTATCTTCCTTTCTTCGTTTCGACAATTTCAACATGATAAAATAATTTGCGACGAAATATTTTGAGGCACGTGCGTCCTCTACCACGCACGAAAAAAGAAATGACACTATAGAGAGGCGCCATGACAGTAGTGAGGAGACCGTTCCGATATCCGTATCGATACCGTATCGATACTTTATCGATATTTTAATCGATAAAAATCTAAAAGCGTGCGAACCTACCTGTACGATTAAAAGGACTACCTGGTTTTATAACTATATCTGAAGAATGGAGCTATGAATTATAATGTACACCGGCGACGTCGCCCACGAGGTAATTAATATTATATTCTTTATTGTGATCACAATAACGCCGCGGATTTCAGCTGTTGATTTATTGAGTGAATTATCGTCAAATTTTTAATTTTGCAATTTGAATGAAATGCAGGTAAAATGTGCATTAAATACATGTGTACATGTCACATTTCAGAATAGCGATGGTGGCCGAGCGGTAGCATGTGCGCTTCGCAAACTTACGGCACCGGGTTCGATCCTCGGCCCTGCACCAATGACTTATCTAGTAAGTTATGTGCAGTTTGTGATGCCCTCGCTCCGTGCCTCGGAGAGCACGTTAAGCCATCGGTCCCGGTTGTCATAAGAACATATCGGAATATACCATTATTTTGGACCGAGGTTGTACTTTTCACTTCTTTGCTCTAAACAAGAGTGTTCAACCCTTAGAGTATAGACTAAAAGCAAAGAAGGATCATCAAAACGATATTATATTTGTACTTCTCACACGTATCGCTACGTCAGTGGCGAAGGAAAGAAACAAACATATAATAATTAGCTACGCTTGTGAAAAGTCACCGTACCATTTTTTCGACTCGAGTCAACTGTTTTTCTTATACAAATCTGTCAGACTCATTCACATGAAAGTGTCCACTTCATATAAAAAGTGTCCAAAAAAGTGGTACGCTTGACAGATAATGACTTTCTCTCTATGCTTTTAGTCCATACTCTAAGGTTCAACCAAACCACGAGACATCATTCTGTCACTCGATATGTCGTTAGTGACACTTGATTTGTGTCCTTTGTCTCAGCCCCAATCAATCGGGTTTATTCGATATCTTTATTGAGCTATCCAAATGTTCGGATACTATTAATTTTACTTTATTACTTTAAGAAAATATTACTTTACCTCGATGGTAAAGTTTTAGGCGATCTTCATGGTTGTGAAGATAAAAAAAACTTGGTAATAAATCTTTGTGGTTAGAGACTTACTTTGGAAGTTAAATTTATCTGATGAAACAATCAAAGCACAACTTTATTTATACAGAGTTTATCATTTGACAACCGATGGAGAAGAAAGGTTCTCGAGTGGCGACCGCGAACCGGAAGACAGGGGCGTAGGCCGGTCCCCCACTCGGTGGACCGACGACCTGGTGAAAGCCGCGGGGAGCCGATGGATGCAGGAGGCGAGCAGCCGAGCAAAGTGGCGCTCTGCAGAGAGCCACCCCAGGGGAGGGCTATGTTCAGCAGTGGATGTCTTCAGGCTGTTGATGATGATGATGATCATTTCATGTAAAAAGTTAGTTAGTTATATATTGAAAGCTCTCCGATTAGGGGAAACGACGACTTGCGTTACGCCGAATGGCTGGCAGCACTGGAAAAAAAAATACCAAAGGATAGGTCCAGTGATATGATATATAGCACCTTAGAGGTCTAATTCCAGTAGATTTATATCATTACCAACAGCTAGAAGACGTCCACTGCTAAACACAGGCCTCCCCCATAAAACGACACTTGAGACGCTTTTTTTATAACTAAATAGGCCCGTATTTGACCGCAATCTTACCTGATGGGAAATGACGACGCGGTCTACGATGGTACATGCTTGCCTAGAAGATACCTTGTCACTCGCGACTCGAAGAGCTCCAGATTGTACATATCGGAAAACAAAGACGCTGGTAAAGTGTTCCATTCCTTGGCTGCTCGAATCAAACCGCTTTTTGCGAATCGAAGGAATATCAACCATAAATGGATGGCGTGTAGCTGTACGTCTTGTCGTCCGATGGTGAAATGGAGATGGGGGTTTCTCATAATCACCATTCATTGGATTTATATACATACTAGTGATTAATGAATAACATAGTTATCTTCTCCTTCTTCTTCTTCTTTCACTTAAGAGCTAGACATATGTGGCTAGAGATATGTGGAATTTCTTCCGTCCTCCACCATTTTCAGCTCTTGGCACGACATGCCATTAGGCTCATATCCAGCAGTCTCTACAGTGATAGAATCCATAAATAACCTATTTGTCCCGCTCTGGAAAGGTGAACTAATGCCTAATTATCCGAATACTCGAGTCAATAACGTACAAGCCCAAGTGAATGAACTGATCTCACCTTTATTGGGCCTATAAAACATTTAGTGCAACACTCCATGTTGATGCGGTATACGGGATTACAGTAGTGTTGTTCATTAAAACGCTCGATTATGATGAAGATCATTTGACCATATTATTATGTTCCTCTTTCTCTCTCTCTCTCTCTCTCTCTCTTTCCCTTTCTTTGTTTCTCTCTTTTTTATCAAACAGCAGGATTTAAACCCTCGTCTTTCAGCTCATTGGGTCTGACGGTTTTAATAGGGAGAGTATGGGCCATAATTTACGATTATTGCACAGTGCGCATTGGTCACCATCTTAACATAATTATTTGCAATTTTTTGTTATCGCGATTTTCTTTCGACATACACACAAAACTTTATGAAGCAAAATTTAAATAAGAACAACACCATGGAGCTTATAAGAGGGTAAACGATTGGTTTCACTACAATCTAAGTAAGTATATGAAAACCCTCATCATCATCATCATCAGCCTGAAGACGTCCACTACTAAACATCTGAGGCCTCCCGCATAGAGCGCCACTTTGAGCGGCTCTCTTGCATCTCGCGTCAATCCATCTAGTGGAGGGCCTCCGGACCGTGGTCGCCACTCGAGAATCTCCCACAGACGTTTTTTTAAAGTTGAGATACTGTTACAATAACTGTATCGTGTTTGATGTATTTCGCCCCGTGTGGTATCTGATTGATTTCCGAAACTGTTCCTTGATGTCGCCATTTTTATTTGTTTTTTTTTGTTTTTAATTTTATGATGATGGAACGTTTTGTGTGTTCCTCTGTTTATTGTTGTTTATTTGGACCGTTTGGTCGTTAATAATGTTTTTGCCATATTTATTGACTTGATAAGCTCCGGAATGAGGAGATCCGCAGGAGAAGTAAAGTGATCGATATAGCTCTTAGAATTAGCAAGTTAAAATGGCAATGGGCAGGCCACATCGCTCGTAGAACTGACAACCGATGGGAAAGAAGGGTTCTCGAGTGGCGACCACGAACCGGAAAACGCAGCGTAGGCCGGCCCCCCACTCGGTGGACCGACGATCTGGTGAAAGCCGCAGAGAGTCGATGGATGCAGGAAGCGAGCAGCCGCTCAAAGTGGCTCGCAAGGTAGTTTAAATTATTGTTAAGCAACTATAATCATCTTCCTGAAATGGGAAGCTATTCAAAGGAAGACTGAAAATGTATTGTCCATGATGACGTATGGGCAAACGATACCCGATTCAATCATTCAAAATTTAATAAATTATAAAGGGAGACTATTATATTACTTTACAATGAATATAATATATTTGCCGCTTTGCCAGTTATTCTGCCGCCAAGCAGTAGTGTAGCTAGTGAAATTACTGGACAAATGAGACTTTACGAACTGATCTCACAGTCTAGAAAACTTTTTAGACTGTGTGATGTCTCAGGATCACGTGCACAGTGCGCAGTGTCACGCGAAACCTTAATTTAGAGTTCCGAGTGATACTGCAATCTGTTATGGGCGGCCGTATCGCTTAACACCAGGCGAACGACTAGCTCGTCACGTCTATCGATAACATAACAACAAAAAAAAATAAGAATTAAAACTTAACACTTCGTATAATACAAAAAGCTTCACCCAATAACTAGACTTAAAATCAGTCTATATTTAGGTTTATCAATTAAACGCCAAGAAGTTTACAGCCACTATAACACCCGAGGGTATTATCAAAAAGGGTTTAGGTATTTCTCGTGTTGGCGCGAATTGCTAATTACAATATAGGCTTTGTATTGCACCTATTAAAACTCAACGCCTCGGGTTTATTGGGAGGCAATATAGACAGCACTAGTCGTGTTCTCTGGCTTTTATATCGACAGGCGGAAGACGTGCTGATCACAGGCCTACCCCATACAACGCCAATTAGAACGTTTATCATAATCACCACGCTTGGCAAGCTTGGTGATCGCAGAAGATTTAACGTATCGAGGAAAATGCTGATGTCCATTCTCTGGATATTCTTTTTGCTGACTCTTACGGTACCCACGGGAATAGATGGGTGGTCCTATTCTCACCCACCGGAACCACATCGGCCAACACATGCATGGCTTTTCTGGTTTTACGTGGATTTAGACAAATCATATTACCAATAGAGCAAGAAAAAAGGTGATCGTAACATTAATATTCGTGCCGAGAGTATATACGTCGAGCGCTTGCAAACCAATGACAATAAAATGCCCTTCTAAGGACTCCTCTATCTAAAGGGTCAGGAACTATAGGACCATCTTAAATCAAATATACTATAGATACAGTCATAGTCTCTATGAAAATCAAACTTCAAAAGTGTCCCCGCGCCAATGCTTACTTATACAGATATAATTATACCTCTCCAGCTAATATAAAATAGTCCACAAGTGGTTGTTTCATTTTAATAACGAACCATAGCACCCTATAATAGCGTTGTAAAACAATAATTATATGAGTTACATCACTTTCATTAGGCACGGTCATAGGCAACTGAGAGCAAAAACAAGGCATATTATGCCTTGTTTTGACGGCGCCGTTTTCGAAGCCGTGATCGTGGATTTACTCTATATTTCATCGCAGAAGACCATAGACAACACCACATCTGAACCAAACCCAAAGTTTTATCCTGCCGGGGATTGAACCTGCAACCCAACGCTTTAACTTTACACTAACCGTAATCTATGCACGAGATCTGTCATTAGGTGGGTTAGATAAATAAACATAAACAGTCAGACAGCCCTATTTCCATTAACCATATATCATTATCATCAGGAATCCGTACATTTACAGCCATCCGCCATCAATTTTGATGAAATTGGCAATAACGTTAACGCGGGCAATAGACAGCAATACGCAGTAATACGCGGCAATACACAGCAATACGTGGCAATACGCAGGTTGCTGTTGATCGATTGGAGGCGTTGTTAGTGCAATATAGACTATATAATGCTGACTTAATTAGGATGAGAGGTTCAGGTTGTTATTAAAAATATGTTGGATTTTAATTAAGTGTTTTGAAAGTAACTTTTTTTTAATGAGAATGAATGACGTGACGAGCTAGTGGTTCACCTGATGTTAAGCGAACCAGCAGTGCAGTCCTATCCTCTACTATGGGAAAGAGAGAAGGGAGGGTGGAAAAGATAAGGGAAAAGGAAATGGCACCTGCCTCTTTTCACCTTCATCCAATCATCCTTTTCCCTTATCTTTTTCCCCCTTCCTTTTATATTCTTTTAGACTGAGATAAGGCGTACAACTAATTAATTCGTGCCAGGGCGGGTCAGCTAGTAATAACTAAAATAAAATACTACGCTAACATGACCTTGTAAGGAGTGATAAGCAGTTAAAAAACTACTAGGTGTGGTTGTCTAACTACTGAACCGCACTTACTACCGCGATGCATAGTGATTCCCGGTGATGCTGGAGAGGTCAGCAAAAAAGAGACAGAGAGACAGAAAACGTGAAAGAAACAAGAAAAAATCCAATCAAAAAAATCCCGTGGTCCCGTGGTGGTGGTTTGATTCATCATAGGAGTACCTCCAACAAACTGTTTAATAGAATTTAATTGTATCTTCTCCATTAATTAAATCACAATAAAACTAAAACAATCAAAACTATTTACAGTCAAATTGTTTTTATATCGTCCGACCCGACATAATCACCGTCCGATGTATTTAAGCACCGGAGTTTATCGGTACCGATATTAAAGCGGTTTAAACTGCAATAAATAACACCATTTAACGGCCACGACACGATCCGACATCAATCATGGGGTCACGTTAAATGTTACATTTTATTACATGTAAATGAGTTAGGACGCGACGTTGGTATTTCGGAAGACGTTTATATGTTACGACACGATGGGAAGTGAAAATCTAGGGACTTACAGTGACCAAATGTTGGTCTTGCTCGCGTATAGTACTTTTCTTTACTTCGAGTGTTAGGTACCGAAACGTGAATGTTGTACTTAAGTACTTGATTTTTTTTTTGCTGTTAATGATTTACTTTTGACCATCAATTTGTCTGATGGTAAGTGATCGTGTAAATTAAAAAAAAGTTTTCAGTTGTTATCTTTTCATTTAATGTAGGAGAATAACTCTTCTTTGAATTTCCGGATCAAATACAAATAAATGTTCTGGTTCCTATGAACTACATAAATTGTGTTTTGGCGTTACAAAAGAAGCTGCGGCCAAAACAAAAAAAACCCTGAAGTTGTACCTACGTTTAATATTTTAAAAAATACTTGTTGGTTGGTGAGGTATTTATAAATATAAATAGCCTGTTTATAATTTTTCAAGTGGGCCTAAAAAACGATAAATAAAATACTTTAGATATCATTTATTATCTAAAAGTCGTATCAAAAATCGTGACATATAAATGTCATCCTCCGGGATTAGTAAATCGATGAAAGTAGATAGATTAACCTTACGCAATAAATACCTAGTACCGAAAGAGACGACACATTTCAAGGAATTAATAAACTTATAATGAATGCCATTGAAATCCACCAGCATGTACCAGCATGCTGGAGTGGAGATCTATTACAAAAGGGCTGCACGAAAACGTAATACATAAGTTTCTTTCAATGAATGGCTACGCAGATGGCCCACGTGGTTGGTAAGGTGACGTCACTTGTGAATGCCTCTCACATCATACCAATAGGCGACCTATAGGTATAATAGGACTCAGTTATTGGACCTATCATCATCATCCTGAACTTCCTTCCCCCATGGGTAGAGCTCCACTTTGAGCAGCTGCTTCCTTCTTGCATCCATCGGGTCTCTGCGGTGTGATGACCATCAGTCCCTCTAGTGGGAGCCAAGCTGCGTCTTCCGGTTCATGGTCATCACTTGAGAACATTTCTGGTAGCAGACTCAAACAGAGCGATGAGCATTTCTATTTCGAAGACCAGTTTGGACGCTTCTCATCGCTTGACAAGAGGCTTGGTGATCGCAAAAAATAATTAAAGAAAAATGTTTAAAGTTAAACCATCGCTCCGTGCCTTGGAAAGCATGTTGAGCCGTCGTCGGTCCCGGTTATCATAAGAAGATCTATGGCAATCGTTACGGGTAGTCAGACGCCTGATAGAATCTGACGCCTGATATAACCATCCCTGTTACTGGTTCCTTATGGGTTGCGAGGTCAGATGGCAGTCGCTCGTGTAATCTGGTAGCTCACCGCTACAGGTTAGATTGAGACTTGGAAGCCGACCCCAATAACAAATGGGAAAAAGCAAAGAGGATGATGATTTAAAGTTAAACATATAGGTTTTACAGACACATTTAGAATATAAGCAACAAAGCAACACAAATTCAGGTGAGAAACCTTTAGAAGGTCTAAAGAGGCCGCAATATCTATCATCTCACATCATCAAACCTCCTTAAAGGTACTCGGATCCCAACCCCAATTTAATACGTTTACAGCACGCTTAATCCCTTAATAGCTTTTTAATCTCACAAAATTAATATGAAAATATAAAACAGTTTATTGCTAACCAAAAAATCTATAAAGACTCGTAGGGTCGGGCAATAAATAAATAAAACATATAAATAAATAAATAGAGAAATAAATCCGGAGTTATTTATGTGGTTGTGGCCGATGGCGATTTAATGACGAGCTCGGACAGACGGATGGACGGATTGTTAGTGATATATGTAATAAACAACGATAGAGTTGGGATGAAGAGTCTGGTTTTGAAGTTACGGATGAGCTCGGATATGTATTGACACATATAACTACAGTGTGTTAAGACGGTTCCAAGAGGCGAGCCTATCCAGGGTTGTCCTAGCTATCTCCATATTGAAAAAGGTTTGCATTTGAAATACTCAGTAATGAAAAAAATTACAACGAGAGAAGGTAGATAATATATATATATTGATTATTTACCTAATATTATTATAATAAATGACAGCTCACAGAATAAATATTAAAGAAAATATTAGGGTAATAACAATGATGAAAAATAATTGTAAATTCACACAAAACACCTACAAAATTAAGTAAATAAATAGGCACTCATCGAGTTTGATAAAAAAGTTCATAGGAACACATCGAGGGCATATAACGAACGATTCCAAATGCACGTACCTTTTCTTGTCCGTAAAATAAAATCCGGATAATGTGCCCATCACTATTAAACCGTGCTTTGTGAGGTAGGCTGTATTTCACAAGCTATAAGAACCCCATAAACCGGTGGGTACCGATAACCAAGGATAACTCTACGATCTTCACGGCGACGCTTGGAAATGGCCCAGGTGGAATGATGCTGTGGTAGATGGACTCAGTAGTGATAGGTTTGACTCATATTTTGGGAGTATTGTCTGTCATGAATTTATTGCCTAATTTGTTTCTTTTTTCGGTTTAAGTTGGGTGATTTTTTTATTGGCAGCACTGTCAGACCCGTTATTGTGCGATTGCGTGAGTCAGACGGTTGAGGCTAAAAACAAGATTTTTTTAATGAGGAAGACACACTCAACTGAAAACCCATTCAGTCTTCTAGAATAATTATGTCATCATCATAATCATCATAATCATCATTATCATTATCATCATCCTGAAGACGTCTACTGCTGAACATAGGCCTCCCCCAAAGAGCGCCACTTTGAGCAGCTGCTTGCCTCCTGCATCAGTCGGCTCCCCGCGGTTCTGACCAGGTCGTCGGCCATTGGCCAAGGGTCAGCGTAGGTCGAGCCCCCACTAATTGGATAAGTATGCAATGATGTGAAAAAGGCTGCTGCTGGCACCCGGCAGTTCATACCACAAAATATTACTCACAAAAATTACATAAGATAATACAATTTTACAAGAAGTATTACGAGACCTTCTCGGTAAAAGTGATCTCTTTCAGGCAACCATACGACCTTCATAACACGAATGGCTAGGGCACAGTTTTCTGTTTTTCCGGCTTTTTCAACAGAGTGAACAAGCAAGGTAGAACGCAAAACTACCTAATAAATAAAAGTTAGTTTTAAACCTGTAGTTAATAAATAACGAAACAAACAAATCAGTTAAAAAATATTGATGGCCTAGCCACATTGCAGACCAAGACCACACGATACATTCTGTGAAAGGAAGTGAATTCATAGACCTGTCGTTGACGCTGTTTTGTTAGGCCTTCAAAGTTTACAATAGTTTTTTTGAACGTAAAACTATCAACGAAGGAGAATAGTAAAAAACTGTAAGAAACCATCTAAAATAGTATATTTTCAATTTTTAGAATGGAATAAGCACTTGGGCGCCTCCTGGCATAACTGCGCCAACGTTGGTTTAAGTATGCACTGTATTTTAGTGATTGGGTAATTTTATTAATTTGGTACAAAACATGAATAAAAATGATTTTCAACAAAAAGAAAAATAGGAGCAATCATCAGTGAGAGGGGAAGAGGTTCTAAATACGTACCTATAGGCGACTATAGGCCATTTACTGAGACCTTACCGTCATCTTAAGAGGAAGGTGCGATTTGATTTGTGCGCGATTGAAGACCTAAACTATATAGCCACAATACAAATTGTATTTTATGGATTTAAGTCTTCATTTTAATCACACTATATGGCGATAGTAAGGTGTTTCAGTGTTCGATGAAGGTAGACGTTTGTGGTGCAAAGACCAACCAATGTTACAAGTGAAGTTATTCGGGCCGAGTGGAACCGGGCCGAGTGGGGACTGGGACAGTAAAAGTAGCATAGGTATTGCAAAAATCAAAGTTGGTATCTCGCATGCTTGGAACTAGACCATATTCTTTTCTTTTCTTTAGTCATAGTCATTTAGTGAATTTTGTTACCGCGATTCAACGATTTCTAAAGGAGGTTGCCATAAAAAAGAATCTGTTTTTATCCCCAAAAAGAACTAAAGTCAGTCTACTGATGATCGCTCAAGAACTCAAGCTCATTAATACCAGGTACCACATCCGGTCACCACAATAATACCATAATAATACAACTAAAGCCCAATAAATACAGCATTAATAACTGCTTTCACAAACTTTAACTTTCACTTCACATCGCCTTTAACACTAACGCAATAAGGGCTAGAACTAATCTAAAAAACTTAACATTGTAAAGATTACAAATTTTGTAATGCACTTTGATTGATGCTTATGTCTTAAATCATAAAGACAGTTTTCGTTAAAAGTTAAGGTTGTGTAAAGTTTTAAAAATGTAGCGTAGAGTTAAATAATTGTATGGGGGTATAAAACGGTAGCTAAAAAGGATTACCTATAGGTTGTGAGAAAAATGATGAAATGAGTCAGAGATGGCCATTCATTTTTTATACTCGGTTGTAAATAGATAATCTGTCGTTATTGTTATTAAAATAACGGAGAAGTAACTAAACATAATGTACTTACTAAAATATAGTAATAGATAGCTAAATAACTAATTTGAAATATAGTATAGGGTACTTATATGTAGAATAAATAACAAAAGAAACTTAATAAAATATGGCACTATTTATAAAAGCCTCATCATCATCATCATCATCAGCCTGAAGACATCCACTGCTGAACGTATGCCTCCCCGAAATAGCACCACTTTGAGCGGCTATTTGCCTCCTGCATGCATCGGCTTCCCGCGGTTCTGACGAGGTCGTCGGTCCATCTAGTGGAGGGCCGGCCTATATACGCTGCGTCTTTCGGTTCGTGGTCGCCACTCGAGAACCTTTCTTCCTCATAAAAGCCTATACCAGATCCAACGCATACAATTTGTCATAATATGTGGAAGCCAGAGATAGCAAACCTACTCGTCTTAGATCTTGAAGAAGTGTTGTCTTCTGTGCCTACAAAATACAAATAAGCCACAATTATGTTTTCATCAGTCTTGCCAGTAACTCCATGCCACAGATAACTAATGCGTCACTACGTAATCCGTGGTCCGTGGTACAGCAATGGGCAGGCCAAATCGACAGAACCGTGGGGAGCCGATGGATGTAGGAGGCAAGCAGCCGGTCGAA
Organism: Ennomos quercinarius; assembly: GCA_910589525.2. Lineage (NCBI taxonomy): Eukaryota > Metazoa > Arthropoda > Insecta > Lepidoptera > Geometridae > Ennomos > Ennomos quercinarius. The sequence goes on along the minus strand of OU342507.1, from coordinate 15,339,715 downwards.
GTGGCGCTCTGTGTGGGAGGGCTATGTGTTCAGCAGTGGACGTCTACAATGCTTTTGGGCCTGGAATCATCATCATCATCATTAACAGCCTGAAGACGTCCACTGCTGAACATAGGCCTCCCCCCAAAGAGCGCCAATTTGAGCGGCTGCTTGCGGGCCTGGAAGAGTTTACGTCTAATAATTAATTTTATTTTGTTAAAATGAAGTTGTTGAAGTCGGAGAGCTCAGCTAGTTACCCATAATTAGCACTCCCTATGACCCTAAGCAAACACACACTTTGTATCACACATGTGACTCGGTAATTCTATATGTTATTGTAACGTGAGATAGATGGAGAGTGAAAACGTTTGAGCAATTTGGATATTCTTGGCCGTTGGTGATGAGAAGGATTCATTATTATTTTATTTAGTTGGAACTTACAGATTAGTCATCAATTGTCTTAGGTAACTAAATTAATAATACGTTTTAAAATGAAGACAGAATAAGAATTAAATGGTTACCTAACAAACCACTACCAGTAGGCAACGTGCCCCATATGCTGGCAGCATTGCCACGTTGAATGGCAATGCTCAACCTGTAAGAGGCCAGCATTTTGGTTACGTGTTGCATTGTGGATTAAAAGTGTATTGCAATTTTTTTTTAAATACAATTAATTGTCAGTTTTAGCCCAGTGACAGTTTTATTACAATCATGTATAGATACAATATACCTTAATCTTTCGTGGCGGCATAAAATCTGAACATAGATTGTAGGTAGGTCTCTGATTAAAGATATACAACCAATTTGCCCTTTAAAAGAAGAAACCAATGTGATTGATTCGCACCGAAATAGAAACCCACAGATTAATAATTTAAATGACCAACAACCCACCTCAGCAATAAATCCAATTTTTTCATCTTCCAAAACACCTCATTAACTGGCCAACAGTCATAAAATGTCATAAAAACATTAAATAGTAACCCACAAGGTCTGCCCCTTACATCCATTCATATTTTTTGTACGTTTTTTACAAATCTTTACCTGCAACTTCCTTCCTATAGCGATCCATTACTGAATGACATTCCAAGAGCTGTCAGTTAAATTGATGCCTTGACACTTTGACTGATTTGAGGTGCAATTGAATTTGAACCTTATAAACGTGCAAATTATTAAGTAGTTTTTGAGTTTAAAAGATTTTTATAAGGCTTGTTATTCTACCTAATGATCTATCTATACCTAGTTATCATTGCACTAATATAAAAAAAATAGAGAAACTACAATCTACATTCTACTCAAGTCATGAATATAACGGCGACGTAATAGGTAATATTTGAGTTTGGTGTCTAACTTAATATCGACTTGACAGTGTTTTTAATCATAAATTGACAAAATTATTGCAGCCATTGGTAAAAAGTTACTAAAATTAAACAAGACTGAAAATTCTAGCAAGCGCAAACTTTCTAAAGCCCTTTTCAACAACCGTAAACCCAAGAATATTGACTAAAAATACTTTTAAAACCCAAAATCTCTTGACTTTTCCTTACAATAGCAAAGGTACAAACATAGCGTGACCTTTTTCAAAACACTTTTCATTTCTATCTCTAAACGATAAAGTTCAAATTCGTATGACACCTTTACTTAACTAACCTAACTTTTTTTGACGTAAACGACGCATGCGCTTTGAGCGGTGCCAAGCTGTCTGGCGGATCGTTTTTGTTCAATTTTGGACGTTTTTTTTTTGCTCCTGTCTACCCCAAATAGCCCAGCATAATGATACTCTGTTGACGAGATACTCTAATGCGCGTCTGTCAACTGAACTTAATTGGTTTTTTTTTGGAAATTAATATGATTTAGGGATTATAATAGATTAGGGGGTTTTTCTAGAGCTGTGTCTCTTTTATTGGTTGGAATAAATTAAAGCTTAAATATTATATTATTTATTCTGTGTCTGTAGTAACAATAACCTGTGGAAAGTGCAAACTACAAAAGTTATCAATTAGATTTTTTTTCAGATACATGTCGATTTTATCTTTTATCCATGCCTAGTCCATGCATCAATTTCCATTACCTATCTAATACAATGTTTAGGCATTGATGGTTAGGCAAATTAAAAAGTCAATTGGCGTTATAGGCAAAATACTGCAGTGTCATCTTCCATTTTAGGCAATGAGCTCAAAACCTAAATATTTTAGGTAGGTACCTACATGTGTGTGCTATGTGTATGCTGTACCGAACCAATAAAGTTTTTCTAACGGGCAATGTGCCTTTATTCTTTAAACTAACTACTACACTACTAAAATTAGTAAACTAGCTACACTATCTACTACAAAGAACATTTAGACTGTGTACTAGCCGCGATGGCCTATAGACAGTTCAACAAATGCTCCAGCCCACTACCGGTAGGTAGCGTACCCGACATGCTGGCAGCATTGCCTCGTTGAATTGAAATGCTGATTCGTTGAGCCAAATAAGTGCCAGCATTTTGTAGCATAGCTGGTAGATAGATGGGCAAGTCTCCCTCGTACCTCACGCTATCACAGAAAGCTCATAAACTTACTCCCATTGTAAAGGTAGGTGGTATACCTACTAGATAGGTATGTGGCGGTATACGACCACCTGTCATTAGTAGTAGATATCCATTAACTTCTCAATAAAAAAAAATCTTAATAGATGCCATCATCATCAATAGCCTGAAGACGTCCACTGCTGTACATAGGCCTCCTCCGGAGAGCGCTACTTTGAGCGGCTGCTCGCCTCCTGCATCCATCAGCTCCCCACCGTTTTCACCAGATCGTCGGTCCACCTAGTGGGGGGATATCAATAAATGTGATCATTTATTATTACTTGTAATTAAAGCTACAGGCTATATATATTTAGGTGAGTATTTATATATTTGTTATATATATATATATCTACTCAACTACTCTGTTATGGGCGGCCGTGTCGCTTAACACCAGGCGAACGACTAGCTCGTCACGTCACTCGATTACATAAAAAAGTATACCTAAGCTAGTATACTTAATCTTTTGGTACCTACTTTGTAATATTTTACATTTTTTAATCTGCAATAGCAACAGAATCATCCCAAAAGCTCACGCAAACGCGTGCATCAGAGCTCCATCAAAAGACGTGTCAGTGGCCATCAAGATTTAAAAAAAAACAACTAAAACGGCACCGTAGATCCTAAAAATAATCGAAGCGAAAATGCGCATTACTGTAAAGGTGTGCATTAGCAATAACTTTGCCTTTATTCTCTCCGCCTACCCCCTAATGCGATTGAATGGATGCAGTCCATTCACTGCTCACGGGTGACGCCGGGTGACTGTGACTAGTTTAAATGTCGCGTGAGGGTATTGTGTTTTTTTGTGATAAAGTCAATTTAGTGTATAATTGTGACCGTTGAGGAGTTTGCTTAATCTGTTATTGTATCTATAATTAAACTTTTACATCAAAAAGGTATCGTACTAGGTGGTAGAAGTTCGTCTAGGTAGGTACTACCGCTTTGCCAGATATTCTGCCGCCAAGCAGTAGTGTGCAAGCACTAATGTGTTCCGATTTGAAGGGCATTGTAGCTAGTGAAATTACTGGGCAAATGAGACTTTGTGATCTGATCACACAGTCTAGTAAGATTACTAAGTATTGGAATAAGATTATTACATTACTCACAGGATGACGTGCGCAGTACAGTGACACGCAAAACTGTATTAATTTAGAGTTCCGTGTGGTACTGCTCTCTGCTATGGGCAGCCGTGATGCTTAACATCAGGCGAACCACTAACTCCTCGCGTATTCAGTTACATAAAAAAAAACCAGTTAACCTGCAAATTTTATAGTCGCGAAAGCGAGTATAGCTTAGCGGTAGCCCGTTCGATTGTCAAACTGACACACGTTGGTTCAAATCCTGCTAGGTCTAGCACCAACGACTTTTCAAGTTTTGTGCGAATTGCACACTCATTCCAACGGTGAAAGGAAACAACGAGAGGTATCCGGAATTTTCAAAAATCTCTAAATATGAAATCACAAATATGTTATCTACCAACCCGCACTTGTCCAGCCTGGTGGATTATGGCCTACGCTCTCTCTATGAGAGTAGGCCCGTGTCCCAGCTGTGGGAAAGTAAGCTGGGCTGATTATAACTGCTTCATACATTTAGCTAAAACATTTTTTTATTGCATCAACCACACGCTGATCAAGCTTTTGGTCTTACAAAGACACTAGCTGTGCCCCGCGGTTTCACCCGCAGATAAAAAGTAGCCTATATGTTAATCCAGTACATAAGCTATCTTTATTCCGAATTTCATCTAAATCCGTCCAGCCGTTTGAGCGTGAAGGAGTAACAAACATACACTCATACAAAGTTTCGCCTTTATAATATTAGTGTGATGTGATGTGATATATCTGCTGAGGTACAAATACAAAATATTTTATAATATTTACCAAAAAATCACAGTAAAGGACAGCACATATCATAGTGCTTAAGTCCCCGCGCTAAGGCAAGGGCAAGCTTGTATCGCGGAAGGCTGTTATCGATTACATGGGTAAATAAATGGAGAACTTATTCTATCTAATAATGCCACAGAAAAAAAAAAAAAAAAATTAAAAAATTATAAATTAAAACTGAAAGTTCATTTTATTACCTACTATAGATAAAAATATCTGATCTGATCATCATCATCATCAGTTCACAGTTACAGTTAGTTTTGTGGGTGTGTATTGACTATTGAAGCAACCATCAAGCCATCAAGACAAACGTCTTGCACGATTAAAGACCACAGACTAACTACTAAAGTTGTTAAATTATATATGTACGACCACAGACCTAGGACATTTTCATTCAAGGAGGATTTTCAAAAGTACCTAACTATCAAAAGTTGTGAGTGTTACTTACGTTTTTTGTGGATTTATGTAATCGATTTACGATAAACCTTTATGATTCATCCAACGAAATCGCAATTAATCCTATTACCGTAACAATTAATGTCAAAAACCTTAAAAAAAACTTGAATGGAAATCGATACTCAAATCGCACAAAGGTGTCATAGTAATGTAACAGAATTTTAAGATTTTATAGTAAAAACTATGGAAAAATATTTAGGACCATTTCACATTAAATAATTATATAATCTCATTACCGTTTAAGGGATAGTTACTATTTCTGATTGTGACACGGTTTTAAAGTGTTTATGTGATTAAACAGCCGAGTACAAAGGTGTGGTGACAATGGAGATCCGTATCCGGTGTCACAAAGCGGTTCTGTAGTAAATTTTGCACGTCCCTTATGTTGGTACTATTGTTGTCGGCATTCATTCACGAAAATTCTTGACCGAATTACTTTAGCGTTGCTTTACTTACATGAGTCTTTTTTTTAACGATTTACGTGATGAGCTAGTCGTTTGCCTGATGTTAAGCGTCACGGCTGCCTATTACAGTTTGCAGTGTCACTCGGAACTCTAAATTAAAGTTTCGCATGACACTGCGCACTGCACAGTGCGCACGACATCCTGAGACATTACACAGTCTAAAAAAGATTTATTTATTTATTTATTTATTTATTTATTTATTGTTAGGAAGACCAACAGCTTTTCTTACATAATAGAAATTTAAAGTAAGCACTAGGAAACCAATTACAGGTCCTCACGTCTAGCAATATAATAGCAATAGTGCTTGAGCATACAGTGATGAACACCTGATGTTAATTTAGAAAAAGTACAAAATAAAAAATACTTTGACAAAGACGGAAACTCTAAACAAAAAAAAAATTGAGAGTAAGTAAAACTACGCAAAATGGGTAAAATGTCAACATAATATGTATACATAAATAGATAGTTACATTCAATAATAAACATGAGTAGTATTATGTGACTTAATCGACAAAAAAGTCTCTGCACAGCAGTCGCCTCGCCGAGCCCACGCTCGTATTATACAGGTCTAATGATTTACACTCACTGCATAGCTTGTTAAAGTTTCTGCTCGCTCTAATCAGATATGAATTTTGACGATAATTGGTTTTAACAACTGGAATGCTAAGGGGTGGGTGGTGTCTAGTGAATTTGGTAGGGACATTCAACTTAATTTTTTTAACTAGGTCAGGGCAATCTACTTTATCAGACGCTATTTTTAGTAAAAATGTTGTGTCGGATATATCACGTCTAATATTGAGCGGTAAAAGGTGAAATTGTTTACAAAGTTGAAGGTAGTTATCTGATTTATAAGGAATGTGAAGTCGAAAACATAAAAACTTGACAAATTTTCTTTGTATTCGCTCCACTCGCATGATGTACTTGTTATACCGCGGATTCCATATTTGTGACGCATACTCTAATATGCTACGAACAAAAGTGCAGTAAAGAATCTTTAAAGTTTTTGCCTTTGTGAAACCTTTGGAGTCTTCAGCCTGTTGAACGATTTGATTTTTAAGTGTGTACATAGGTGCTAAAACGTTTTTCTTTCTACTGAAAGTGGTGACGGAGCATTTAATTGGGTTAAGGTCTAGCTTATTCACTTCGCAATAGTTATCTAATCTAAATAGGTCTTCTTGGAGTGCCTGCGCATGTACCGTCGAGGATATTTTTGCAAAAATTTTCATGTCATCAGCGAAGCATAACAAATTAGAATTTAAAAAACATTCTGAAATATCATTTACAAAAATCGCAAACAGCAAGGGTCCCAACAAGGAGCCTTGGGGGACACCGCTGGGGACAATAACCCAGCTTGATATGTAATTATTGATGACGACAGCTTGAGATCTCATGTCGATATACGAGGAAAACCACCTAAGTAAGTCTCCACGGATGCCTATATTCTGGAGTTTCGATATCAGGGTGATATGGTCTATTCTGTCAAAAGCTTTGCTGTAGTCAGTATAGACCACATCAACCTGATCACCAGAATCCATAGCACCGGTGAGATAATCATTAAATAATACGAGATTCGAAACAGTCGAACGACCCTTCAAAAAACCATGCTGCAGTGGACTAAATGAGTTTTTAAGCGCTGAGTAGACCTGATTATAGACTACTCTTTCGAATACCTTCGATATGATACATAGCTTGGAGATCGGTCTGTAGTTGGTAACATCCGTTTTTGACCCTTTTTTGTGTATAGGCGTAATAAAGGCCGACTTCCAGATTCTAGGAAAAATACTGTCATTTATGGACCTTTGAAATAGAATAGAAATGGGAATAACAATACTTTCAGCACATTTCACTAGGAACAAAGAATGTATGTTATCTGGTCCTGCAGATTTCGAAGGGTCAAGGTTAGCTAGTATTTTTAACACTTCTAAATTGTTAATTATAATTGAGCCAATATCTGCCAAGGCTTGCGGCATGGCAGGTGGCAGTGGTGGCGGAGTGCCGTTATCATGACCAGAAGAACTAGCAGAAAGAAAAGTTGAAAAAAAATATGACGAAAATGCATTACAAATAGTTTCTCCTGTCGTAGCCACGCCGTTTTGTATTTAATATTATTCGGCATACTATTTGACTTAGCACGTGATTTTAGGAACGACCAAAAATATTTGGGGTCTTTCACTATGGAGTCCTCAACTGACATTATATAGTACTGGTAGCAAGACTGTTCTAACTTCCTAGCTCTGTCACGTAAACACTTGAATGTTTGCAGGTCAGCGCTGTTACGATAAATTTTAAACTTGCATTGAAACTTATATTTCTCTTTGATGACCTTCTTAAGTGCTGGAGAATACCATTTAGGATAAGTCTGACTCATAACCTGTCTAGCTGGAATATACTTTTTGTGAAGCGACCTAAGTACCTTGTAAAAGAAATCGACTGCATCATCCAATGGCTTATTAGAAAGCTCAAGTTGCCAATTCCGCTCAGCAATTTCCCTGTTTATAGCGTCGAAATCGCCTTTACTGTACAAGTACTTAACATAAGAATTAGCTTTTAAAAGTGGTATTTCGATATATTGCACGCTAATATTAAGGGAACTGTGATATGGATCTATAGGTACAAGAGGGTCGTCGCACTCGGTGACGGTAACTGTGTCATTCGATAATACTAGATCGAGAATTTTTCCGTATTTATTCAGGCAACCGTTGTACTGATTCAGGTTATGCGTAGTAAGTTCATCGATTAAAGTTAACTCGTCAAGGCTATTCACATTAGATGAACACATGTAATCATTGTTGTCACCTCGTAGCCAGGTTATGCTACTCATATTAAAGTCACCTATAATTAAGTATTTATCATCAGGATGGTTAAGTATGACTTCGTTAAGTTTACATAAAAAGTTAATCAATTGAACAGAAAATGAGAAGCCAAGGTTCTGTTTGCATAAATATATCACGCATAAATGTAAGTTAACCGTACGCCTACTATTCAGCGGTTTAATAGACAAAGTGAGCCATAAATCCTCAGCACTAGACTGATAACCGGACTGTGACGTAACGGCCAAGTCCTTTCTCACCGCAATCAAAACACCACCACCACGCATTTGACAAGTCATCCCAAAATCCCTGTCACGGCGCCATACTATGTACCTATCATCAAAAAGTTCCGAATTTGAAATACTATCGAGGAGCCAAGTTTCCGTCAAAACAATAACATCATACGAGCTGAGACAAATATTACGATGAAAATTAATCGTTTTAGACCTTAGTCCCCGCACATTCTGATAGTAAATATTAAGTTTATCGCCCTCATTATCCATTTTTATAACGTTTAAATAATAGAATCAGTATAACCACAGAATAACTGGAGACTAGCTTAAAACAGCTATTAGAGCGAACCACCAACCGAAATGCATTTATATTTTTTAATTTAATCATATATATATTTTTACAGATTACCCACAAATTATAAATCAAACCAAGTAAATAATAGCAACTGATACGAGAGTGAGAGAACGAGCAGTAAAATAGTATAAGCTGAGTGAGAAGAATAGGTAAACATACCTTGGCGTACAGGGTACGATGTAGTAGGCACTGGATCGAACAAAAGCAAGGCGTGCGGTACACGCATGAACTGCGTGAGCTCAGCATTGCGGCCGCAAAAAATATTATGTGCAACAGAAATAAAGACACATTAAAGCATAACTTAAAAAATAAAGATTTGGTAATAGCAAAGACACATAATGATAATAGTAAAAGAAACTTAGACTTATAATAATAATGCGAAAACATATGAATGAATAATAACAAGGGCGTATGCGCGAAGAGATTTTTAATAATTAAGGATACCAAGAGTTCCCAGAAGCAGTTTAAACAATCTTGTTTAAATCGTTTTCACAAGCAATTATCAGGACGCGTGAAGTATCATTCTTCCTTATGTGGATTTTTCCATATTTGACCCACACGTAGTTGTAACTCTTTTCCTTAGCATGGGATTTACTCTTGGACAAAAGAGACTTCACGTCCACATTCAGGTGGTCGTTAACATAAACGCGATTCGATGACTCACTGAATCCAAGATCCGCCGCTGTCATGCCTTTAGTAGCTCGTGCCGCGGCCACGAAGTCCTCCTTGACATATCTGTTCAAGAAGCTAACCACTAACGCCTTCTCCTTCGTGTTATGAAGAGGTATACGGTATAAGTAATTGATCTGTGTCTTCGGAAAAACATAGTTAACTTTCTTACTGATGGCCTCAACAATAGTAAACAAGTTCTCATCTTTTTTAACAGGAATACCTTTGATTTCCACATTATTAAGACGCGATCTTTGATCGCCAGCGGAGAGTAGCAGCTTCGTAATCTTGAGCTCATTCCGTAAAGAAACCACGGTATCGTGTAGCGGTTCAAGGTCCGACACCCTGCTTTCGAGTCCAGTCAGTCGATCGGACTGGTCATTGACCTTAGCACTAAGAAAATCATTAGCGGACTTCAGGTCAGACAACTCCTCCTTAATGCTCTTTACGTCGGCAACTAACGTAGGCAGGCTACTCAGCTGACGCTTCATTGCACGAATCTCGCCTAATATGATGTCTAACGAAGCAGGCTCAGAACTGGCCGCTGGTTGTGGGGATATAGACCTACAAGTTGAGCACTTCCACACAGTTCTCCGCTCAGCCCCCAGTTTCCGCCATCCAGCCTCCGAGATCCCGGCACACCCGAAATCCAAGCCCTTCTTACAAAGAGCACACTGAACTCCGTCATTATAACTGGCATCACACGCAGCGCACGTCTTCATTGGAAATCAATGGATTTATAGTTGAAATTGCAAGTAGTAGGTACACGCTAACCGGTTCAACGATCCAAGCAGTCGATAACAAATATGTGTACGGGTGTTCAGTATGAACGCTCGCGCGCGACATTTCATCTAAAAGTTACATGTTACGTGAAAAGATGAAGGAAACTCTGCGTTTTATAATAAATCTCTGAATTATAATACTTATCCTAAATGTTAATGACAGAGAGAAGATAAACGAAGAGCCCAAAAACTGAGCCGATAACCTATTGAACTAACCACTACGCAAATCAAAATCAAAAACTTCGCAAATCGGGCTAGATCGGGAAGTTATCGATGTTTAAATAAACCTAAAAATTAAAGTTTTATTTCTTTTTTTTATAACTAGATAGGCCTGCATTTGACCGTAATCATCAGATTGTAGGTACTTATCGGGAAACAAAGACGCTGGCAAAGTATTCCAGTCCTTGGCTGCTCGGAATATAAACGTCGAGTCAAACCACTTTTGGCAAACTGAAGGAATATCAACCATAAATGGATGGCGTGTAGCTGACATTGCGCACTTTGTGATTTTATATGCTCAGTATTTACAATAATTTAAGTATTTTAAATACCTAATCTCATTTGACTTTTAAAAGTGCTATGAATAGTACTTGCAATAAAACACTTTGATTTTGATTTTATGCTTTAAAATACAAAATAAAATACTAAAAACCTCAAATCACTACAGACTCTTTTTGATTTCATGATCAGCGTAATAACCCCGTCGCTGTCGGCTCGTTGATTAGGTCGGCGAGTAACAGGTAGCGAGGCGCGGGTTCGACACAAAAGGTAAGGCGATAACTCCTCTGATAAATGAGCCGCTATTGTCGGCTACCGGTATTGAGAGGGCAAGTTGGAACCCCTTGGGAGGGTATTGGGTTCTGTATAATATCAAGCCGATTGACTGGCCTGTTAGCTCAGTTGGTAGTAGCTCTGCCTTCTGAACTATAGGTTGTGGGTTCGGTTCCCACTCAGGATAAACATTTGTGTGATGAACATAAGTGTTTGTTCTGTGTCTGGGTGTTATATTGTATTCTATGTATTTATGTTAATTTTGAAGTTGACATGTGTTTATTTTAATTTTAATTATTGACAATCATTATTAATTATTATTGTATTATTATTGTAATTTGTTTTGATGATTTGTATTTTATTGTTGTTTTTTCTTATGTAAGTAATTGTATGATTAGAGTAATTGGGTGTGTCATCCGTTCTAATTGTAAATAAATAAATAAATATATAAATAAATAATGTATTTACTAACAAAAAGTATCTAAGTATTTTATTAGTTATCTGGCTGCCATAGTACAAGCTATGCTTAGTTTAGGGCTAGATGGCGCTGTGTGAAATGTCCTCACGTATTTAAAAAAAAAACATTAAAAAAATTACACTTCAAAATTTTAACGTTTGAAATGTTACTTAATGCTTAGCTTAGTTTGTTTTTCATATACAGTATGTAAAAAAATTTAGTAAACTTAGAAATGTAATTCTGGGTCCCATTTGTGTATTTATTTATTTATTGTTAGGAAGACCAACAGCTATTCTTACATAATAGAAATTTAAAGTAAGCACTAGGAAGCCAATTACAGGTCCTGACGTCTAGCAATATAATAGCAATAGTGCTTGAGCATACAGTGATGTAGTTCTAACTGCTTAACTATTTAAACCACTGATGGGGAAGAAAGGTTCTCGAGTGGTGACCACGAACCGGAAGACGCAGCGTAGGCCAGCCCCCCACTAGGTGGACCGACGATCTAGTGAAAACCGCAGGAGGCGAGCAGCCGCTCAATGTGGCGCTCTATGGGGGAAGCCTATGTTCGGTAGTGGACATCTTATGGCTGTTGACGATGATGATGATGAACTATTTCAAAATATCTTAAAGGCCAGGCGCGGATACAGGGGGGGAGGGAAGCAGGGGGCGCGCGCCGCCCCCTTGGGGCAGGCAGTCCAACACCAAGCGCGGTAATTAGCCAATTTACCAGCAAGGTAGAGGTGCATGGAATTCATCATTTAAAGAAAAGAGCACAAATTGGTCTCGTATCGATACTTATGTGTTTTACCACCACATCCCCAAATTTTCCCCTTGGACTCCCCTAGTATAATGATTTGTGTGCCTCCCCCTTAAGAAACTTCTGTATCCGCGCCTGTTTAAGACTCACATACATAAAAGAATATATAAAATGGATTCATTTGTTCTTCTTTTGTAAAAGAATGCGCATATTTTCTAATTCATTGTACTTATTTTTACTTCATGCGTAGCCTCTTTTGTCCTCAACAGGTAAAGTTTACTTTCCCCACAAAACTCACTGAACCCTAAACCAATGAAAATAAAAGAGTTCCCGCGGCTTTGTCCGTCGCTATATAAACCGGAGGCTCTGCCGGTCAGTTTATCGACATCACTGACGTACCAGCTCATCAGATATGGAACTTAACAAATTCATAGTTGGAATAGTGAGAATTGAAATGATTATTAAAATAAATCTTTGCGGTTGGAGTGATAAGTCTTGTTTTTGAATAACGGTGATATTTATTTTGGTGGCATCACGAAGAAGCAAAAGAAAGTCGACTCTACCCGCTAGAGAAACCTCTGTGACTCTATCACAGCGGCAAATTCAAAATTTCTTGCGTTCTTTTGCCAATAATAGCTTAATTACTCGACGTGATTACATGAAAACTAATTTCGCGGAAATAAATAGCATGTATCAACAAATTACGATTAAAAGTATCTCCTACATATCATTGGTTTAGCGACAAATGGCAATAAACAATTTTCTTCTTAGTTTTTCAGTCTATTGCCATTTGTCGCTAAACCAATGATAAGTAGGTGATACTTTTAATTGTAATTTATTGGTACATTATATTTATATTTTTTTATACGTATTTTTTTTTACGCAAAATTAGTTTTAATGTAATCACGTGTAGTAATTAAGCTATTATTGTGAAACGTTCCACCTTAATAATTTAAATATTATATGTTATTTAAATTTAGTTCTCTCATAATCAAGAGATGGCAGGCACGTATATTTTATCATTTACTTTTAAAACTATCATGGCAGTGGAGAACTTCGTTTATAGTTAAAAAAAATACAAGGTCCTCTTTGGTCACACCACACAACTGTTACGGCTGTTGTCCAAAACTGTCGCCAACGCCATCTAGCGAGAGATAAACAATAAAAATTACATTAAGAAAACTGCTCATTGAATTTAATTGCCTCAGATTTATGGACCATCAACAAAACAAGTAAGTCAATAACCGCGCCACAGAGACTAGAACTTGGGGTAAAGTTGGGGTAGACGGAAGATCAACACCAGCTCGATGACAGTGACAGCGATGTGACACTTCCTGTCATAACGAGAGCCATCCTAAAATAACAGGGGATAATGACAGGACCGGTGTGAAATTTTTAGATACTTTTTTACTTACATCTCAAAGAAAAGACAGAATAATATATTATGTTTGAAAATTTAGAGATATTTTAACTACAGCATATCAGAGAAAATATATAGAATATTACATCAAGTTTCATGAAACATTACCCCTGTTTATTCATAGTAGAGCATAAATATATAGTCGAAGCTATGAATCGGAGTTTTCTATTCTACATTGTGCCGGATTGCTTGCATCTGTTGTGGGAAAGAGAACTTCTTTTTTCAAGCTCACCATATTGTATTGGGCTTGCTATATAAAATTTGAAATTAAGCACTTTGTAAAGTTATCTATAATGAGGAGTTTTATTTAAAAAACAACCTAGTTCTGCTTCTTTTCTAGATGGCGCAGTAAGTAATAGTTTAAAACTTACAAACCACAGAGTAGTTCAAACATAAGAAAATGCTTAGACTATCTACAAAGAAATGTCAAATTCAGTTGAGTGGACCACGAGTACATTGCCTGTAGTATCTTCTAAGTAGTCTGTGGTGCATTCTTAATAAGTAAATTGAGTTGAGTACAGTAGATCTGCGAGATAGATAAACATTAATATTATGATCCAAAATAAAGCCGAGCTATCCCGCAACGAAACTAAAAAGAAACGAAAGAGTTAAGAGTTGTCAGTCAGTATCGTGACACATTTCCAGTGACAGTGACAGATTTTAGTAAAACCACAACTGGCGCTGTCCAAGCTGTTGGATCGAAATTCTTTAAGACCCAACGCCGAAAGAAGACTCAAAAGCTCTCAGAAAAAACTCTTGAGCTAATGGCCGACCGGAGCGAAATGAAGCTGCAGTCTTCAGTTGATATGTCAGCCTACGGTGAACTCAATAGACGAATCTGGAGTTCCTTGCGACACGACTTGCGTGCTCTTAGTACTTCACGTATTGAGGCCGCAATTGAGCGGAACCAAGGCTCTAAAGTGTTCGCAAAGGATTCGTCTATTGGGCAACACCAAATGACAAAACTGAAGACCGAAAATGGTAGCGTCATTTCATCCAAGCCTGAGATTCTGAGAGAGATCGAGAACTTCTATGGACAGTTATACACCTCGACACGTAAGCCCGCTACTAACACAGCTCAGGACATCAGAGCCAAGTTAGTCCGACACTATACCGAAGATATCCCGGACGTCAGCCTGTACGAGATTAGAATGGCCCTCAAACAGCTTAAAAACAACAAGGCACCAGGTGAAGATGGAATTACGACCGAACTTCTGAGAGCGGGTGGTAGACCGGTACTTTTAGTCCTCCAGAAGTTATTTAATTCTGTCATCCTTGAAGGTACAACGCCAGAGGCATGGCACAAGAGCGTGGTGGTGCTCTTCTTCAAAAAAGGCGATAACACCTTATTGAAGAACTATAGGCCCATCTCGCTCTTGAGTCATGTGTATAAGCTGTTTTCGAGAGTCATTACGAATCGTCTCGCACGCAGGTTTGATGAATTCCAGCCTCCCGAACAAGCCGGTTTCCGAAAAGGCTTTAGCACCATAGACCACATCCATACGCTGCGCCAGATTATACAGAAGACCGAAGAGTATAATCGGCCGTTATGCCTAGCGTTTGTGGACTATGAGAAAGCCTTCGATTCAATCGAGACTTGGGCGGTGCTGCAGTCCTTGCAGCGATGCCAAATTGACTGTAGGTATATCGAAGTTTTGAAGTGTTTGTACAGTAAGGCCACTATGTCAGTCCGACTACAGGACCAGAGTACGGAACAAATTCCATTGCAAAGAGGCGTGAGACAGGGAGACGTTATTTCTCCGAAACTGTTCACAAACGCATTGGAGGATGTTTTCAAGCTCTTGGAGTGGAAAAGATCTGGCATCAACATAAATGGCGAGTACATCACTAACCTTCGTTTTGCCGATGATATAGTCATAATGGCGGAATCGCTCGAGGACCTTAGCACCATGCTCAACGACCTCAGTAGAGTCTCCCAGCAGGTTGGTCTTAAGATGAATATGGACAAGACAAAGATCATGTCTAATGCTCATGTTCCACCTATACCGGTAATTGTTGGGAACGATACTCTCGAAGTTGTCGACAAGTATGTCTACCTAGGACAGATTGTCCAATTAGGTAGGTCCAACTTCGACAAAGAGGTGGCGCGAAGAATCCAACTCGGCTGGGCAGCGTTCGGGAAGCTTCGTCCTATCTTTTCGTCCAAAATACCGCAGAGCCTGAAAACGAAAGTTTTCAATCAGTGTGTGTTGCCAGTGATGACTTATGGAACTGAGACATGGTCTCTTACTGTTGGCCTCATTAGTAAGCTCAAAGTCGCGCAGCGAGCTATGGAGCGAGCTATGCTCGGTGTTTCCCTGCGAGATAAGCTCCGGAACGAGGAGATCCGCAGGAGAACTAAAGTGACCGATATAGCTCTTAGAGTTAGTAAGTTGAAGTGGCAATGGGCAGGCCACATCGCTCGTAGAACTGACAACCGATGGGGAAGAAAGGTTCTCGAGTGGCGACCACGAACCGGAAGACGCAGCGTAGGCCGGCCCCCCACTCGGTGGACCGACGACCTGGTGAAAGCCGTGGGGAGCCGATGGATGCAGGAGGCGAGCAGCCGCTCAAGGTGGCGTGCTCTGGGGGAGGCCTATGTTCAGCAGTGGACGTCTTCAGGCTGTTGATGATGATGATGATGACAACTGGCGCCATCTATCGGGTCATGCATAAAATACAATTTCTTTTTTTAATAAAAAGCCTCATTACGCTTAGTATCTTATTATTATATGTTACTTAAGTTTTGAAATAAAGTATCTCTCTAGTTGATATAGCAGAATAAAACAAATAAGATAAAAATCCTTAGTATCGACATTAATTTGATTTTAATACCTTATGTACCTGATGTCATCTTGACTTGTAAAAGTGCTAAATAGCCTTTTACAATATTTTTTTTGGCTTTGACTTTTAGTACTAAAAAGATTTATAATTATGTATTCTATATAAGGATTTATCTCTTAATTTTCTGTGTGTAGTATTTAAAAGGATTTTGGAAAACCATCTGACTACCTGTTTCACCCGATGTTGCATGCTTAGAAGATACCATGTTCAGTCTGACATCCATCGCGCTTTCTGAAACAAACATCCCTTCAAATATCTTCAGACATTATTTAGAAGAAGAAGAAAAATTATTTATTGTGATCTTCTTGTGGTGCAGCTTAAAATTGTGAAGTGCAGTAAAGTTGTATATAACTTTGTCCTAAGACCTATTTGCTACATTTAAAAATAAAACTGATTTAATTGCAACACTGTAAAGGCTTAAAAAGGTCGTATGTGTTTATAAAGTAAGTAAATATAACTCCTCAATTATATTATTAGCATTAAATAAATATAAGATGCAATATAAAGGCAGAATTAAGGTAGGGACGCTTGCCTCGTGCGCGTGTAGTTGCATAATACCTTGGATGCATTTAATCTTCACGTTGGGTTTACATGGCGCCTCAGGAAATTGTGAAAAAATACAAAGACCAAAAAATATAAACATCGAATGTCATATATTTGTATGAAATACAGCTTATAATTATTATGCTCGGTAAGTTATGCTTTAAACCAAGGTTAGATTTGTTCAGACATTTGTGGTTTCAAACTTATAATCAAATATGTGTCTAGATCATTGACTATACCTAATCCAGTTGACCGATGATACAACTTCCCCTGAAACGAAAACTAGTGGTGTATTTCAACCACTAATTTCTAACAAATACTATGAATTTCTAATAAACCAAGGGAACCCGTTGATGTCTTTTGTTCCATCTCTGTTCTTTGTAATTTCGTATGACTTTGTCTCGTTTTGTTATTTCGCCCCCTGCCCGCGCAGGTGAGTCGTGTTTGTACGAGAAATTATATTCACGAGCTATCAACGGGCTTTATATTATAATCTTTGGTCTGTTTATATGTGATTTTGTTTATAATTATAAAAGTTATAAAGTTTGTGTATTTGAGTATAATATATATCAGTTTTAAGAAGATAAAAACTAAATTAAAAAACAAATGATATCGGGTGGGATTTTTATAAATATTGCGTGATAGTACGACACATGATAACGAGTCTGGCAGGTGCTTATAGGTACCATTCCAATTTTCAGATGACCAAAGTAGGGGAATAAGATGAAATTATATTGATAACTAGTAAAAACACAATGTTCATAAATAAGCACCCGAATTTATTTATATTCGAGACAAATCCACGACGACAAAACCAAATCATAGCGCCACAGCCTAAACTAGAAAAATTTAAAAGAGGGCCTCATTATATGCTTATTAAAATATACTGGGTGGCGCAAAAGTAAAGACCCTATTTGGTGCAGCTATAACATTTTTTCTAAATTAGAAAACTAGATTTAGGTTTTTTTAAATGTATATTTGTGCCATTAAATTTCGTACCATTAGGATTTAAAGATGATGTCTTTTAAATGGTGACCTCCAGAGTTGATACACATTTGAGCCCTATTTATGACATTTTGCATAACTTGCCGTAACACTTCTCAGGGCATGTCAATAAGCAGAATACTCGGTTCTGGGGCACTGATAATCCGCGCATTATTCAAGAAACACCTCTACACCCACTAAAAGTTACTGTATGGTGTGGCATCTGTGTTGACAGAGTGATCGGACCCTATTTTTTCGAAGACGCTGGAGGCAATGCGATAACTGTCACTGGAGAACGCTACAGAACCATGTTACGTGAGTTTTTGATACCCAGTTTGGACGAATTGGGGCTGGAGCACATCTGGTTTCAACAAGACGGCGCTACGGCACACACAGCGCGCGACACTATGGACTTAGTGAGGGACGCTTTTCCAAGCCGAGTTATCTCTCGTTTTGGCGATTTGCCTTGGCCTGCAAGATCACCCGATCTGACCAGTCCAGACTTCTTTCTTTGGGGTTTTTTGAAATCTCGGGTGTATGTGAACAAGCCACAGACTCTCGCAGCTCTAAAAGAAAACATTCGTCAAGAAATAACGAACATATCGCAGGAAGTGTTACGGCAAGTTATGCAAAATGTCATAAATAGGGCTCAAATGTGTATCAACTCTGGAGGTCACCATTTAAAAGACATCATCTTTAAATCCTAATGGTACGAAATTTAATGGCACAAATATACATTTAAAAAAACCTAAATCTAGTTTTCTAATTTAGAAAAAATGTTATAGCTGAACCAAATAGGGTCTTTACTTTTGCGCCACCCAGTACAATAAACTGCCGGTTCACATAAGAAGTGAAAACAAAGAAACAAAATTTCAGAAAATACTCAAAGAATTCCTATCCCAAAAATGTTACTATACAGTGCAAGAATACTTGGAAGACAAAAGCGTAACAAATTCACGATGATATTGATGACACAGTCACTGTGACTGTAGGATAACCTATACTTAGATATAATTATTTCCTCGGTATTTTCATAGTCAAATTTTTATTATTGTGTACACTCTTAGTTAGTAGTGTTGTTTTGCTATACCCTAGCAGGGTTGTGTAACTTGTGTGATGTATCACCTTATTACATAATGCAATAAATAAATCTAAATCTAAAAAAAAATGTTATAATAATGGTTAGATTTTTGTATAATATTTTTGTAAATTCCTTTTTATACAAATATTGTAAAAAACATAGGCTTAAGAATTGTAAATAAATGAGTGAATAATAATGGCACCATGTAAGCCTGCGGTGCACAAACTTGCACAGTGCAGCCTCCAACGCGCCTCAAGTAAACAAATATATATATTTAATAAGTTTTTATTGCCCTAAGCTGCACATAACTTATGCTGATAAGCAGATCAACACGCGTTAATATATTAGCGTTTAATATTCTTTGAATAAACGTTTTATTTTGTTTCCGTCGACTCGACGTCTTATGGCGGAACATACTAACAGCTGATTGTTAGGTGAAGTCACTAGGTGGTAGGACTTTTCTGCAAATTTCGTCTAGGTAAGGGGTAAGGTATTACCGCTTTGTCAGTTATTCTGCCGCCAAGCAGTAGTGTGCAAGCACTACTGTGTAAGTGTGTTCCGGTTTGAAGGGCACTGTAGCTAGTGAAATTACTGGGCAAATGAGACTATGACCTGATCTCACAGTCTAGTAATCTGATTACTAGGCTGTGCTAATGACGTGCGCAGTGCAGTGTCACGCGAAACTTTATATTTTAGAGTTCCGAGTGACACTGCAACTGCTATGGGCAGCCGTGTCACTTAACATCAGGTGAACGCCTAGCTCATCACGTCATTCATTTCCATAAAAAACCTACATGTGACAAGCTATGTTAAATTACAAAGGTAATTATTATTATGGTTTGGGGTGTGACTTGGATGTTTCCCCATTGGCAATGGCACATTATTAAATTGGTAAAAAATATGTTCATTTTTCGGAATGGAATATTTTCCTTCTAATGTTTATACTTACTGAAACCTTCAATCATTTAAATCAGGATATTAAAATGGTTTCAATCATGTTAATGGTTAGACAAGGATTTCAGTTAGGAGTTCTCATAATTTTTTTTGTTATTTTTTATAACTAAATAGGCCCGCATTTGACCGCAATCTCACCTGATGGGAAGTGACGACGCGGTCTACCATGGTAATGCTTACCTAGAAGATACCTATTCATTCGCGACTTGAAGAGCTCCAGATTGTACTTATCGGGAAACAAAGACACCGGTAAAGCTTTCCATTCCTTCGCTGATCGGATTATAAATGTCGAAAATATGACAAAAGTCGTGTTGGTTCAAGTTTACGCCAACCATTCACAATTTGGGGGCAAATGTGCGAAAAGTATACCTAAAAAGTGGCGATCAATTACAAGTAATCCGATTACAGAGACGTGATTACTGAATAGGATTACAGAGTTGGGGTAATGTGTATTTTTACGCAGTTCTGAGGTAGACACAATGGCGGTTGATATTGTGAAGCAATCTTGAAAGTTTGATTTACAATTAAACTGAATGAGGATAATTATTGCCTTTTTTTAACGGGCAATGTGTCTTTATTACTTAAGCTAACTACTACAATAATAAAAACTAAACTAAACTAAACTAAACTAGCTACACTACCTACTACAAAGAACACTTATGGACTGTATAAAGGCCGCGATGGCCTATAGACAGTCCAAGTGCTCCAGCCCACTACCGGTAGGTAGCGTACCCAACATGCTGGCCGCATTGCCACGTTGAATTGCAATGCTGATGCGTTGGGCAATTTATTGCCTTGTTTATATAAAGGTTTATTCATATAGTAATACTTAAATGCTTTGCTTTTGCTTATAGCTTTTCTAAGCTTTGCTTTGCTTTGTAAGTGATTGATTTAAATCAATCATAAATAAGTAGGTATAGATACAAAAATATTTAAGTATGTTTTCTCAAAAGCGTGGTGCGCAATGAGTTTTCCAATGTTTTGTACGTATTTTATGCTTCTTGGGTAATAATACGCTACGAAACGTAGCACTGAAATTAGACTGTTTTGATGTGTCCATTTCCTGGTACTTTTAAAACAATAATTTAAATTGATGAAGCTAGCCATACACCATCGGCCAGCCAGTCTAATCATCGTCATCATCAGCTTACACTACTCCACTGTGGGCTTTGAGTATACAGCCAAATGTGGGACATAGGCTGTCCCCACCCCGTCGTCACCGCCTAAGACACGTCTTGAGCGACCCGGATGATCCTATAGCAGCTGCGCTAGGACCACTGCACCGGACCAGTCTAGCCCTTCTGGCTCAGGTACCGCTTTCGGCACCGGTGTAGGATACCAGCGTAACACAATCAGACACCGAACCCACCAGCGAGGTCAACGTACCATAGGCTAGCTAGAACGGTCGAGACTTTCCATATACGATTCACTCGTCCAGTGGACGTAGCCTTCTCAATCCTCTTATCCCAGCAACGGCCCAAGCCGAGGCTCGCACCCCAGGGTTGCCCTTGAACTGGTTGAGTCCGCTGACGGTGAAGCTGTAGAGGTTGGTAGAGACCAACAAACAGCATTCAAAAAAAAGCCTGTCCCAAGGCACGCCACTATGAGCCCTGTCTTCAGCTCTACTCTTTCAGTTACTGCCTTGCATTTGCAGTTTGCTTGTTGTTTACTTTTGTATGACCTCGCTCCATCTCGCTGCAGGACGTCGTACTCTACGTCTGCCGATTGGTGGTCTCCACTCCAGAACACGCCAACGTCAATGGTAAGTGCTGCAATGAGCTGAATCACCATGACACACATCACTTCATTAAGTCCCAAACACCCATCAACTCTTCACTTTTACCCTTATACTTTTTAACTCTTCGCTTCAACAGAACTAGTGGGAACAAACCTTCAAAAATGCTTGATACCTAAAGGGTAGATTTTCAAAACAGCTTCACAATTTCGATCGCATCTTACAGTCAATTATTATTATTTCTGCAGTCGAGACGTCCGACCACCCCGTCCCTTAAGGGGTCGATTAGCAAGCGGTAAACAAGGGTTGCAGGGTCGCCATTTGTAACGGTGACCGCTAAATCTTACCCCTAGCATGTTTGTGGAGGTAATGGCTAGTTGGGGTAGTTGTTGGGGCTATTTTTATAAGACGGAGATGCTGAAAACAAAGGCGTAGATAGCTTATTTATATTATACTTCCATCAGCTTGATCATCATGAAATGTAAGTCATTATTGATCATGTTGAGTATCGTAATATAACGGATTCTGATTCAATATAACATTAATTTAGAATCATTTTCGCAAGTCCATGGATCACAAATCGTCGCTCGTATGACTAAAGGTCCTATCTCACTTTTTGGCTGTTTTGAGTTAGGACCGCTATGTTAGTCAACGCAAAATTCTCTATCCATCTGACTAATCGTTGTACCTCTTAACATTTTGGATCACAAGATAATTAATTATTAATTAATTCATTATTATTACAATTAAGACTTCATAATATTCAATTACCTATTGCAACCTCAAAATGAGGCTGATTAAGTAGTTTTTTATTGTTAGGTACTTGGTAAAGTTATGGTGTTGTGTTGAATTAAATACAGTATTGTAGCATTAAACTTACTAAAACTTATTAAAAAAAAAACACCCTAATAAAGCATTAACAACATAAATTTAGTATATTTATTTCCATACTTAGTCTAAAAAAAGTCGTAACTAAAAACAGACAGCTTAGGTATTTTAAATAAAACAAAGTTTTCACTAAGTGACCTATCTGTTTTGATTAATTAAAACAGGTATTTAGAATGCAAACAGGTTAAAAGTTTCAACGTGTAATTAAAGTACTTGAAATTATCTACAAAAGCATATAAAAATAAATATACTGGACTTGCGAGGAACGAAACTATCTGAAAGTTAGAAATGTCAAAACCTTAGAACGCGTTTTCTGAACAATGGACAAAAATGAGATAGGACCTTTAGTCATACAAGCGACGAAATGATTTAGTCACTGGACATTTTCTAATCAAATCAAATAGTTTATTTGTCATAATACACTAATGTAGGTCTACCCTTCCTACTTAGTAATGATTATACGACCACAAACTCTTATTCTATGGTAGGTAATTAATAACACTTAGATACATTCGACGCGACAAATTGTCGCAAGTCAAGTGCACAATGCGATGCGATTTGCGACAAACCCACCGCACAGACGGCGACAGATGCGTTACAATTTACAAAAAAAGAGTATTTAGCGACTATTTGTATTTGTATGGCTTGTATCGTTGTTGACTTTGGCGTGGGATTTATTGGATTTCGACAGCTGACTTGTATAAGTAAATCGAAGGTTATTGCGATCTAAAAGCCATTATTTAACGGCCTTATGCGGGTTGATCTCTTCAGACCTTTACAGCGACTCTATAGGCTGCTAAAACACACCTTTACCTTAGTGCTTCGCAGCAAATCAAACTATACCTACTTAGAGGTTTTGACCACTATTATATGGGTGGTAGCTAGACGAGCACTAGAAAAGGCCCTACCACCTTGATATATCTTCCTTACAGTATATTCCTTTACTAAAAGCTTAGGTTCACAGATGATATTTCGGATGAACTGGATATTGAGAGGGAACGTAGAACATTGTCGGTTAGATGAAATATGCTGGCACGCAGGTTTGCACGCTGCACTATGCCAGTGAAAGTAACTTTATTCAAAGCATTTTGCCAATCATTTTACACGTGCAGCCTGTGAACCAAGTATACGCAGAAAACTTACAATGCTCTACGGATCCAGTATAATAATAGGTTCAGGATGCTGTTGGGTCTGCCTCGGTTCTGTAGCGCGTCCGGAATGTTTGCCGACGCGCGCACGGATGACTTCCAATCATGCGTGCGCGCGCGGCGTCCCTGAGGCAGCGCGTGTGGGGCACAACCAACAGCCTCCTGGCCCTAGCAGCTAGAGACTGCACGAGTGGCTTCCTGAAGCTGTGGGTTGAGCTGCACAAACCTACTGCTCAACTAAATAAATGTGATGGTTTTTGTTAATGTGTTTACTAATATAGCTATAAGTTTTAAGTTACTAACTCTATGGGTGAACAACCTGAAATAAAAATATTACTATTACAGGATTCAGACGCACAACCCATGGATCTGCATTTCAGCCTCACTATCAATGACTTTTCAAGTTATGTGCGAAATATGCACTCGCTCTTACAATGGTGAAGGAAGACATAGTGAGGAAACCGGCATGTTCGAGAATCGCTAAGTTTGAGTACATGTGTCATCCACCAACCCGCACTTGTCCAGCGTGCTGGATTATGGCCAACACTCTCACTGTGAGAGAAGGCCCGTGTCAAAGCTGTGGGAACGTATTCGGATGACGATGATAACAAAACCAATTTTAAACTACTTATTTTCTATAATAAGTATTGTAATTTTTTTGCGCGTGTCGGAAATTTTCATTAAACAACGAGCTACACCTTCGACTGCCTCGTCCTTTAACATCAGGTGAGTTACAGTCTAACGTTGGTATATTCGTACATTACAAAAAAAAACTACAAGGTGTTTTAAATCCCGCAAGTGAACCGGCTAAGTTTAAAATATAGCGTCATTTTATTTTGATACAAACAAATTGCCTCCGAATTCAAATTGTAAACTAATAAAAGTGGTTGCCGCATTTCTGAAGCGGCTGTTTCCTTAATATTATCACATAAACTGAACGAATGAGCCTCAGGAACGATAGCATACAAGTCACAGATTTTTTTTGGGGGGTTTTTGTGTCGGTGCTCTATTGGGAATACTTTAGATGCTCTTTTAATCTAGAGACAAATGTAATCATCATCATCAACAGCTTGAAGACGTCCACTGCTGAACATAGGCCTCACCCATAGAGCGCCACTTTGCAAAGTGGCGTTCGATGGGGGAGCCGATGGATGCAGGAGGCAAGCAGCCGCTCATGAGCGACTCCCCGCGGTTCTGACCAAATCGTCGGTCCATTTAGGAGAGGGCTGACCTACGCTGCGTCTTCCGGTTCGTGGTCGCCACTCGAAAACCTTTCTTCCCCATTGGTTGCCAGTTGTACGAGCGATAACAAATCTGTTTGCATACAAATAATTCGAGATTTCTTCATAATTGTAGCATAGACTTTTCCTGTAAAATCTTTTTAATAAACATTATGAGACAATAGTTATTATTTGTTTTATTTGGCGAAGATAAAACAATAGAAGATGTAGCTATTCCACTGTTATTTATGTTCCTGGTAGACCTTTATCTCATATCATTTACCTATATGTAAATGATTATACCTATCTACTTTTATTGCTATAAAATGCAGTCCATTCGTTTGAAACCGCGGGCCGCATATAGCAAACTTATAAATACCACCTGCACTTTTCTTGCTATCCCTCCTCAAAAACAGCGAAAAGATAGATTTCACAAAAATTTAACGCGCTGTCATTTTGCTCACCGTCCCTCTTAGTATCGCGGGGGAGATTCGAGGAGAGGGAGGGGTAGAAAAGTAATCAACAATTTAAAATTAGGCCTAATCCTCGGGTGGTGGTAATCGTGAGCTATCAGTCTTTGAGGTAAAGACGGCTGCGAACTGGCTGCTCATCGACAGGTGGAATGCGTCCTATAAAGTTCAGTTTTCATGAGAAAATCTACTAGCTTCTTTCTTTAAGGCTGACCCCACATTGAGCGGTAGCGATTCTCGAGCGACTTCGCGTTATATCGCGATATCTTGGCGCCACACGCAACATGCTGGTAAAACGCGCCGCGTTGTCGCGGCGATCACGCGGCGTTATCGTCGGTAATAAGCCTATCCTCCACTTTTCATATCTGAATATGAAAAGTGGAGGATAGTTAATTATAATATAAAGTCACTAGCCAGATTCATTATCATCATCAGCCTGAAGACGTCTACTGCTGAACATAGGCCTCGCTTCGCCCATAGAGCACCACTTTGAGTGGCTGCTTGCCTCTTATATATTTTATAGCGGCTCCCCGCGGTGCTGATCTCACAGTCTAGAAATCTTATTCCTAGACTGTGATGATGCCTCAGAGTGACTGCATTGCCACGTGAAACTTTATAATTTAGAGTTCCGAGTGACACTGTAACTATTTTGGGTGCCCGTGGCTTAACATCAGGCGAACGACTAGCTTGTCACATCATACATTAATATAAAAAAAAGTATTCAGAACCAAAGAGGTCTATTCTTTGGTATGAACACGCTGCACGCTGCTCGAGTTGTTTGCTATTCTTCGCGACTATTCTAGACAAATTGACGCGTCACCCTTCCCTCCTTGTCCCACCCTTAGCCCACCCCTATTTGCATCCCTCTCGAAACGTAATCCAGGGTTGATGCCAAACTGGCTTACATTAAACGAATCTGTTGCTTTCTTAGCTGTTTGTTTTTCTAATTGATTGGTGGATATTTATTCTTTCATTTTGGATTTAAATTTGTTTTTGGGATGAGATGGGAGAGGTCACCGCAGCCTATTACGGACATCTGTACCTACACCAGACGTGGCAGTAATGCGTGAAACTGACCACACTCGGAACAATAGTACCTACCTAAGCTTTAGAGCGCTTGGCCGAGCGGTAGGATGTGCGCTCTGCATCTTACGGCACCGGGTTCGATCCTCGGCCCTGCACCAAAGACTTATCTAGTAAGTTATGTGCAGTTTTCGATGCCATCGCTGCCTTGGAGAGCAGGTTAAGCCGTCGGTCCCGGTTGTCATAAGAACATCTATGGCAATTGTTAAGGGTAGTCAGAAGCCTGATAGAATCTGACGCCTGATCTAACCATCTCTGTTATTGATTCCTTATGGGTTGCGAGGTCAGATGGCAGTCGCTTATCGCTCATGTAATTCTGGTAGCTCCCCGCTACAGGTTTAATTCGGAGCCGACCCCAATAATAAATGAGAAAAGGCAAAGAGGATGATGAAAGCTAAAAGCTAAAGCCAAAACCTAAACTAAAGCCTAAGCCTAAGCCTAAGCCTAAGCCTAAGCTTTCATTTACAGTCAACCTACTCTACTGTGGTTCAGTTCAGATACAGGAGAGCTCCCTACAGATCTAAAAAATAAATAACTTTTCAACATCATCATCATTAACAACAGCTTGAAGACGTCCACTGCTGAACATAGGCTTCCCCCAGAGAGCGCCACCTTGAGCAGCTGCTCGCCTGCTGCCTCCATCGGCTGCTCACGGTTTTCACCAGGTCGTCGGTCCACCAAGTGGGGGCTGGCCTACGCTACGTCTTCCAGTTCGTGGTCGCCCCTCGAGACCCTTTCTTCCTCATCGGAAACAACTTTTACTTTAAATAATATCAGAATCAAATTCAATTTTCTATCCTTCAGCAGTGAAGGACAAGGACAATGTCAACTGGTTCTGAAACGTCACAGCTTTGAAACCATCTGTTTTTATCACAATACAATATTAATGACTGAATTTTAGAAGATTGTTACTTAATCACTTTTACACAGTTTTCGTGTAACTTTGAAATTTCATTAAGTTCAAGAGCAATGTCAAATATAAATTAATCTAGCTTGCCTAATATAATAACCTAATATATAATACCTACAACAGCTGAATGAATTTATGTGACTAGGCCCAATTCAATTATGTATAGGTACTTTTACCTACCTAATTTAACAATTAATAAAAACCCATCATCGCTACCTACAGCTCCTAATTATAATAAACTTAACTATACAGGTATAGTTACATACGTACCTATATTATAACAAATAAAACGACTAATGAATTAATAATACTTCTCCATCCGTCCTCCTTATCCTCCAACATGCTCAGAAAGCTGGCATCATTGCCGAACCAAACGCTACATACCTACTATCGTAACTACTAACGCCATCTATCCCTTACTAGTAGAACAACTACTCTTAGCGCCATCTGTGTAAAATAATATGAACTGCTCTCTCCCGTAAACATGTCAAGGTTGAACCTTTGCTGTGATCTTGCAGCCTGTCAATCAAATTAGTTCAACTAAGGTTGTAAAGATGGCACAGCCGTATTACACTAATATTTATAGTATCTACAAGTTCTTCTAGATGGCGCTATTCAAAAATTAGATACCTACCATATTTTTCTCGCGCTAAATTATTTTTTGGGTGTATAAATAACAAAATTATATAATTTTTATCGTTATTGAATACTAGCTGCATTATGGGTCCCATAGTTTCATCAAAATCAGTATTTAATTCAGTCATTTGGTTTCGTGATTATCAATGAATGAAGGCGACTGAAAGGCAGTTCAAATGTAACTAGGTACCTACCTAGTTAAGGTAACCAAGGGTTAAAATCTCTAACTTTGACCATATTGGTTAGAATTTGTTTAGAGTTTTGATCCAAAAACCCACCCTTAGCGTAGGATACCTCAGTCACAGATAATATAATAGGTACTATAGTACCTACTTACTTACTTCTGTAACCTTATAGTTTTTATTATGTTACGCTAATGCTATAGATAATAAAACATGATAAATTGGAAAACTATTTATTTGTCATACGAACTCACTAAATCTATATTAAAGTTAATTTGTTCACTTGCACTTTTTGAATAATTTTGTATCATCCATACAATCAAAAAACAATTTACAAAATGTTATATTCGCTCGGCTTTTAATTAATAATTAATATTTACAATTAATGCAGGTGTTTAAAAAATGACTTACACCTCATAGATTTTTGTATAAATTATTAGAGTGATTGAATTTGAATGCGACTTAATTGCTAGTCAATTTTTGCTTGAATATCTCTATATCTTATTATTTTTTCATATTACGTATATTGGTCTCTAAATAACTAAGGGTAGGTTTTTTATCCGTAGTTAAGGTAACCAATGGTTGAAAACGCTAACAAATTCTAACCATTGGTCATTTGTTAGTTTTTAACTATTGGTTACCATGACTACGGATCAAAAACTGGTCCTTAGTCAGATAAATAAGTAAATTAAAATTGACTATACCTACACAGATACGCAATTCCAAAATCGAGGGCAAAATGTAGTGTGTAAGTATCTACTTATCTAATTAAGTAGATAAGTAGGCACTTAAAGTTGAGTTGATTATGTATTAAGTAGCCTATTTTAATTATTTTTTCTGCAAAAATATTCCTTATTAATAAGCACTGAAGGTAGATCATCATAAAAGTTTTCTATAAAAGTAATAATACATTACAGTTTTTACATTGAAAATAAAACTTACATGGGACAATTAATTATTTAAATCTAAATTCGTATACACACATCTTTGTTTTTTTAAAATCTAATACCTAAATCAGCCTAGATTGTACTTTTTGAGTAAGTAAAGCATTTTCACAATAATAGGTACCCACTTTTAGGCAAACCAAACAAAACGTATCATACTTTATAGTCTAAAGACACTGTCAAATATAATAAAGGAAATGGCCGATTCCTGCCCCAGAGTAGTTTCATATCTAACTAACAAAAAATCCATATTTTTTAGTACGATATATCAATTCTGTGACATTACCAAGTAAGATTACCTATTTGAATAAAATTATACATAATTAAATAAATAAAATAAGTAGGTGTATCCTGCCTGGCGGGAAAAACACCCATAAGTTATAAGCCATTTTTTTAATCATGTCACTAAACTAGGCTTTGCGTAGAGTTTAATATTAACACTGTTTATACTTACAAAGATGTTAGGTACAAACGTTATTTAAATTTAATCAACGCTTAAGATGTTCTGTCAACTTTATTTTAGCTGACAAGGAAAGTCACGAACAAAATAGAGAGAGAATTTTAAGAATTGATATAATTTAAATAACTTAAGGCCTACCAGGGGGAGGTTTATGCTACTATATCTAAGTCTTGAATCATGCTCACTAAAAGAAATAAGTAAATACTTAAATCAACGGAGTTAAGAGACACAAAGTTAAGCTAGTGCTTTTAAAATTTAATTTGATCGTGACACAGTTTGTTTTTATGACTGAAAATAATCAATGGAG
Organism: Ennomos quercinarius; assembly: GCA_910589525.2. NCBI lineage: Eukaryota > Metazoa > Arthropoda > Insecta > Lepidoptera > Geometridae > Ennomos > Ennomos quercinarius. Next base: position 15,309,730 of record OU342507.1, on the reverse strand, counting down.
TAGTTACATAAATGTCAGGTAACTTTGGAATCGGCCATAGTTTTCTGAGAAAAAAAGTTAATTAAAATTAATACATACTTAATATTCTTTCATTATATAAAATATAATTTTACCTAAGTACTTGTAGGTATACTATAAGTTAGAAAAAAGCTGGCACATAGATATAGAAAAAAATCAATACTTCAAGCATAATATTTCTAATAGTAAATTATAGTAATTATAAGTAGGTGTATTATTATTCTACGGCTATTGCACGTCAATAACTTAGCACATTAGATTCAAAAAAACTCGACTAAGAACACAAATGAGCATGACTAACATTTAAAGTAATGCGTAAAAATACTAGAAAGCGAGTTATTACAAAAAAATACTATTTGTATATTCAGAAATGACCTAACATAACAAGACATGATTTCACACAAACTTTAAAATAAGTTATTTACATTTCTTTTCCAGCGTAATATCTGTTTGAAAATTAATCAAAGTATTTGTGACTATTTTGTGGCAACTTTAAGATGGGATCCCTTTTGTTACATATATTAAGGCTGCTGTATACGCGGATCCACTGGCTCGCTCGCGCATTGCGACATTTTGAAGATATTAGAAGATATCTATATACTGGATTTTACTTACGAAAAATCTGGCCATACTATATTCTCGTGAATAATATTACAAATGTTCAACAAATATATCATATTAATACAAACAAGTTTTCATACACGAAAACAGCATAGAAAGAAAATAGACTTTAACACCGTTGTATTTACGAAGTCTTGTTTGTATTAATATGATATTTTTGTTGAACATTTGTAATGTTATCCATGATAACATAGTTTAGCCGGATTTTGCGCAAGTAAATTCAGTCATTTAATTTTATTCAAAAATGTGCAATGCGTGAGCGAAATAGTGGATCCGCGATGGGAGCCTTAAGTAAAAATAATATACAACAAAATGATTAAACTGAATACAAATTACCTTAATTCCATGCTGAGAAGTAGGTACTTTGTTAACATTATTATCCTTTTATAGTTATTTTGACTTTAATATTACGAACGGACTATGTGACCAATATAAAAATATATCGTTTCAAAAAAATATATATTTTCCAAATCATTTAATAAATGACGAAGTTTTAAGGTAACAAACATAAAAAAGAAAAATACAACTGATTTGGAACTTCCTCCTTTTTTTGTAGTAGTTTTTTGGTGTTGTCGTTTTCTCCGTCTGTTTGCCCATTTTACACTTTGGTGACTGCAAAACATCAGAAAAAACTATCAAAGTGGTAGTAAAACATGACAGGTCATGCAGTTAACAATTCTTTGTACTTTTCTCACGGGATTTAGTTTTTGTTTATGTACTTTTTACTTTTAGGTATTAATAAACTCATCGTTAACACTTTGACTATAAAACATCTTACTTTAAAAAACATTACATTTCTACGTCTCGACTTAGCGCGTCATATTTCAATTCTTTCACTTCATCTGGGTTAAAACTCTTAACTGTTATCTTACCTACTTCACCGGACAAATCTGTACTCGACAACTTATTAGTAATTTTCGTTATGGAAATTCGGCTTTCTATATCATTAGAATCGCATATAGTGTCTAAAACTACCCCTTTTTCTACTTTTCTAGGCTTAGGCGGGATTTGTGTAACAATTTTTGCGCTTTTGAGCTTTTCACTGAGAATTTTGTTGCAGTTCCTTTTCGACATATCGATGGCAAGAGGGTCTTCTTTGGTGATTTCGGTCTTCTCTTTCTCTTCTGGGGGTTTGTTCTGCTGTTTGATTTCGGCGACTTCCGCGTTGCTCACGTTATCTTTTTTCTTCCATTTCGTTCTTCTGTTTTGGAACCATATTTTTACCTGGAAATAAGAAAGAAGCATGTTAATTTTATACTTTATGAATTGTTTGTAAATTATAGTTATGGGATGTCCAATCAGCAACAATTTTGCCAATTTAAATTTCGCCTAATATAAATAACCGTAAGATCCAAAATGGCACCAAGCTACGCCTCGACTGGGATATGGCTTTCAAAATAAGCTGCCGGAGAATAGTCGGACGTACGAAGGCCCGTACAATTTAATGGTGGTTAATAGTGTCTTTATTTTGTATCCACAAACCACTCTAATATTTCCGTCCTGTTTAATTTTTTTTCGTTTTTGAAAATGAGTGTAAGTACATAACTAAAACATATCGATATTGCTGTTTAGTTTTCACAACTGTAGCACAAAACTCATAACCCTCCTTTTTGCAGTAGCCGGGTATAAAGTAACGGACCACAATATGTTAGTGTAAGTGAGGGTAGTACAACGTTGGTTCAAGCGTTTCCAGTCCGGAAAATGTTAATGTCAATCATCATCATCAGCCCGAAATACGTCCACTGCTGAACATAGGCCTCCCCCATAAAACGCCACTTTGGATGCTTTTCATAGGGCTTGGTGATCGCTGATTTTTATGTAGATACCTACTGAGTAAAATGCTGCTGCACATTCGAAAGGGGGTAAATCTACTCCCCAAGGTAGACAATGTTTCTTCTACTAAATTAAAAGTTTTTCATTGAAGAAATGCCATTACAGTTTACGTACTGTAATGGCCATCTTACCATCAGGTGAGATGTGGCCAAAAAAAAAAGTTCGAAAATAGCGCATCTGAGCGGTTGAACTTCGTCCTTGACCGAATGCACTTAAATGAGTTTAACGACCCTTATCTTGTTAACTCTCGTAGCGATCGCACGTGCAATCTTGCGAGTGGATTTATTTATAGTTTAAAGGTTTGGAAACACGCAGTTTCAATTCAAGTAAGGCTCTCACAACTTGTGGGCTATCATGGTCCCAGTCGGCCCCATTCGGGATAATACCCCAATTCAAACTCAGATATCCAAAGGCACCACTGTTGAACATGGAGAGCGCCACTTTGAGTGGCTGCTCGCTTCCTGCATCCATCGGCTCCGCGCGGCTTTCACCAGATCGTCAGATATTATATAGGTAATAATTGTAATATAATATTTTGATTGAATGTGATTACAATACAATTAGCGACTAAGTAATCTCTGTAGGTAGCTAGATAACTGTAATAAGCTTAGCGTAGCTTCCTCAATTACTCAATACATTTCACAATATCTCCGAGCGATAATTATTGCGTGTCGCTATTTAGTATAGGTACCTGTAGTTATGTAGTTTATGCTTGTGTGCGTGAAACATCATAGTGGGACTTACAGTTCTGACCTTCGCAGTAGCTAATGTCTAGGATAATTTAAGATTTCACGTTTCAGACGCTTTATAGGAGTAGTATCTATCTGCTAGCTATCAATACAGGGTCCGCAAAGATCTTCAGGGGAGCCTTTTTCTTTATAGTTAGGTTTTTTAAGAAACTTTAGGTCTACTTTGAAGGAAAAAATTACTACATTTTCGGGTTCAATGTACAGAAAATCAGAAATAGATATATTGTCAACAAAAACAATTGTAAATTAGTAAAATCTAGCATTTGTACCTAAGTACTAGAGTTTAGCATGTGGACTGTGTAGTCTAACAAATTGTGTACTGTCGTGCTGTGTAGTTTAGCATAATTGTACTTTGTGTGTAGTCTATCATGTCTTGTCTAGCATGTGTACCGTTTTGTTTAGGCTGGCATAAGAACTATTTAGTCAAATGAAAGACCATATAGACCTTCAGTACTGGAGTACGCTGTAGCGAGAGTGTATCGGTTAACAAACAGTTAATTACTGACTGATCGATCCCGGCCTGTGGGAGTAGGGACGGGACAGTGATGCGGTGTCGATAAATTGTACTGTCATGTTGTCGATAAACCCGATTGTCACATGGATTTTTGCGGTTAGAGATTTTAGTTCAGTGTTTAACTAACAAGTTTATCGATGAAACTCCTGTTACTAAACTTGTGCTATTATTTATTGTGTGCTCCTGTTATTAAAGATTAGGGTATTTTGTAACTAGACTGAGGCCCGTCTGCACTAAAGTTAAACAGCTCCTAAACTCACGCTTATTTCTCTATGACGTACCTACTGCAACGCGATTGAGTACAAGAGCAGTCAATCTTTGTACAGACGAACTTAAATTGGCTTGCTTGCGGGCATAAAATGATGCTATACGATGATAACTGACGGTAAATTTCTGAATCAATGACATGAATGCTTAGTAATGATTTGATTAGGTGTACTTAAGTATATTTCAACTTCTCCAGCTCGTAATGATGGGCAAAGTAATAGGAAAGCGGCGTGTTGGAAGAAGGAAAAAATCTTGACTGCAAAACATCCGGGAGTAGACAAATATTGCCAACGTAGAAGACCTGTTTCGCTTGGCACAGGCTCGAGATAGATTCCGCAGAGCTGACGGCCAACCTCCAGTAGTGGAGAGGCACCAGAAGAAGTATATTTTTTTATGCTAAAATGGGCATATGTTTGACAACAACTCATCTGATGGTAGGTGACGAAGTTGTCTAAGGTGGAGCACGTTTGCCCATGAGATGCCCATTCACTCTTGACTTGAAAAGACCCAGGTTATACCCAGGAGGAAACACTGTTGCTGGAAGAGCATTCCATTCCTTGGCCGTTCGGATTATGAATGACCCAGCAAAACGCTTAGTGCGGACTTGTGGTACACTAACGACGTAAGGATGTGAAGAATCACCAAGCCTTGTAGTTCTATGATGGAAAGGGGATTATGGAATGAGCTGATGAAGGGCATGCGCAAACTCTCCAAAATATAACCGATAGAAAACCGACAGACCGGCGGCCTAGCGTCTGTGTTCAAGACTTTGAATTCTTCCTTTAACTAGTCTCTCATCGTTGATTTATTAATCTATTTCCATTTACATACACGTCATTAGATAATTTAATAAGCTGAAATATTTTTCTATACCTATGTCTATAAATACAGATAGATAGTTAGAATCGGATATTTTGACGTATACACAGTTTTGTGATTTGTTATCGATTAACTGTAAAACAAAATATCTTAATCGCCCCTAGTTATTATGGCAACACATAAATTTTACGATTATTTTATGCTCCCCATATTCTTACCCCCTACCCTTAGTTTAGGGGTCTGTTTATTGACAGCACTTGACTAAATAACTTCTGTTCGTGAGCACTTAGCTAGCTTAGCCACATTAATTGCTTTATTAATTGATTAAGATGACTGTTAAATTTTTATATCTATAATTAACGAGGTGATTAGGTCTGATTTCCGGAAGAATGATACCACCCAATAATAAGACATTTGAAGCCGAGACAATTAAAAATCTTTAAAGCTACCACCGTGACAATTGTCAAATTACTCATAACAGTTGTCAAACATGATAATAATTGTCAATCTTCACAGATGTACGTTGTCATAAATCGATAGCAGATAATTGCACTTCTGGTTGAACCTTATAGTATTCAGTACCTTAACAAATAATTGCAACACTATTGTCAGAGGACATATATTTTGGTTACTTTAAGTTGTATACTTAAGTACTAAGTTTATGTAAGCAATTAAATAAATAAGTTTATACCTCAAATAGTATGTACAGTTATCAGTAAATTGGTTAAAACTTTTTTCTAGGTGGTAGGATTTTCTGCAAAGTTCGTCTAAGTAGGTACCACCGCAACGCATTGCCAGTTATTCTGCCACCAAGCAGTAGTGTGCAAGCACTACTGTGTTCCGGTTTGAAGGGCATTGTAGCTAGTGAAATTACTGGGCAAATGAGACTATGACATGTCTCAGGATGACGTGTGCAGCAGTGCAGTGTTACACAAATCACAAAAGTTTATGTTTTAGAGTTCCGAGTGACACTGCACTTCACTGCAGCTGTTATGGGCAGCCGTGTCTTCTAACATCAGGCAAAAGACTAGCTCGTGACGTCATTCAAAAACATTAAAAAACTGTACCTACTAGTGATGTGCGTCTGTAACAACTATCTATAGCATAGAGTAGATAACATTCAGAGACAGCACGGCTGAGTTGTCACTCGGCTGTGGCTAATCTGGCTGGACGCAATTAGCCAGCGTGTATGATCCCGATATGTATTGTTTTGTCCCCGCAGGGTTGCCATGCTTGCGAAAAAACTAGGACGTAAATTATTTCTGTTGATTATTTTAATTATCATAAGTATTTAAGTTATGACTTCGTAATCTGTTGGCGGCACATACCACCAGATTGGGTTATCTAACCCAGTTAAAAGTTTCAAGACTATAAAACCTTTACTAAGATAGCCTTGGCTATCCAACATGAGAGTCATATAGGTAAAAAGTAGGTTTCTACCATTTTTACATCAGCAAAAAATGCCTGGTAAACTGGTAGTATCGGCAGATAAATTAAACACCTTTGAATTAATAGCAACCGTTGTGTCTTTAAACTAAAAAAACAATTTGGAGCGACGACAAATCATTATTAAATGAATAATACATTATTATTTGCTATAGCCTTAAATGAATACTTAAGATATATTTCAGTGCTTCCCTTTTATGGACCCCAAAGCACGTCCTAAGTAAAATCCCTGTCCCGTGGCAACACTACCCCATACATCTATCTCTCTCTAACCCATCCGCGCGTCTCGTTCTCTAATGCGCAATCAATAATAATTATCTTCATGTTTGTAAGCAAGTAAATTGCATGGTTAATATAGGGTTATCACACAAAAGACTTAATTAGTAAACTGTGTAGATTGTTTCAACGACATTATCTCATCGATTTAACTTATTTAAGTATCTAGTTTAGAATTAAGATAAAACCTACATTATATCATCATGTGTACCTACTTGAGTGATAATTTAAACGGTAATGAGTACCTAAGTACTTAAAGCAACATTAGTTTTGGTTAAAATTAGGTACTTTGCATGTTTGTAACACTATTTTTTTGCTGCTTTGTGGTAAAAAGCAATAAATATAATGTTGGATCCATCGAAAAGTTTAGGTAAATCTTTTAACTACCTAAGGCACCACCTAACTATACCTACCTAAAAATTTTCAATTACTAAGCTATAAAAAAGTTTTGCTATAAAAATCAAGCTTGTTATGAAAACAAACTTTGCTATAAAAATCAAACTTTTCAATAAAAACAAGCTTTGCTATAAAAATCAAGCTTTTCTACAAAATTATACTTTGCTATAAAACCAAGTTCGCTATATAAACAAGCTTTACTATAAAAACAAGCTTTGTTATAAAAATCAACATTTGCTATAAAATCAAGCTTTTTTATAAATTTTCTTAATTATTGTTTTTTTAGTCTGGATAAACTATTGTATTTAAGTTCCAGTTCGATATACTTAACCCTAAAAATAAATTACTTTAATTGATTGATAGAATCTCATTTTAATCAGCTAGGTGCTTATAATGAAACATCTGTGCCAGCCCACATATTATATAGCTAGTGCCTACCAAAGCATATATCTACACTCAAACTACTAAATCTCAAATTGGTCCCACTTTACGTACCAAAATGACGCCAAATATTTTCCACCTAGTATGACGCGTCGCAGCCTTAACCAGGTTGTTATCATAAGTGTACGCGCGCGAGTCAAATGTCACATGTTAGGATTAGTTCGCGGCCAATTACACGCGCTTTGTGTGCTCTGATGTATGGCGGTGTAGTACAGGAGTCAGCGGGTGAAGTATTTTACTTGTCAATTTTGGATTTAAAAAAATTGTGACACCCTAAGTTTAATAACCATGTTGAACGTTTAGTTACGTGTTGTGCGAGCGCCCACTGCACAAATACCTACGTCATCGAGTACATCGAGACATCTAAATATGTAAAAAATCAGGTCTGCCAGTTCCGATCCTGCCGGGTCATGGACATAATTGAAAATAGACGTAATTTTTTTTGTGAAAATTTATTCGAATGAAAGTTCTGGCAACAGTTAACCATTGATTAGTTATGTAAAAAAAAATTGGTCTGCCATTGCGCACCCTGCTGGAAGTACCTGGCAGACCCCTAAGAATGTGCCCTTCACACCCTTTACCTACCTCAGCGAATACCCCGATGAAACCTACGTCTAATAATAGCCAAGGTGACCCTGATAATAGATTAAAAGGTCTGCCAGGTCTAAACTTGGCGAAACTTAGTATTCAAGGCATTTGAAGTTGGTGGAGGTGGATTATTTCCATGACCCGGGAGGATCAGAACTGGCAGACCTGTTTTTTTTTACATGTTTAAGTGTCCGTTAACGATCTAAAGATGGTACTCGATGACGTAGGTTTTTTTACAGTGGGCTCTCGCACAATTAAGGGTGAAGATTCACATCACATCACGGATCTGAGAGTCTAGCAAAGATGCCTTTCCATTAGCGTTAACGCCAAACGCTAACACAAAATGTATGGGAATTGGAATGGAGTTAGCGTGAGGCGTTAACGCTAATGGAAAGGCATCCTTTGCTAGACCCCTTAGAAGACGTCTACTGCTAAACACAGGCCTCCGCCATAAAACGCCACTTTGGACGGTTATCATAGGGGGTTGCCATAATCACCACGTTTGGCCAAAGAGGTATATGTACTACGTACTGAAGAAGCTATTCGAAGCACAAATAGTTGCCATATTTTGTATAATTAAACTAAAATCCGCTACAGCGCTTTACGAGATTAAATCGTCTAACCAACGATCCCAACAGGCCGCGCTAGTGCAATGGCACATTTGGATCATAATTTTTACTGGTATTCACTGCTGCAAGTGCAGTCGCTTTGAGTGCTGAGCATCGTATGAGCGAGAAGATGCTGGCAGTGCAAGTTAGAGATCTCCTGTCTGGTGTATACATAGAAGTCTTTGCGTGTGGCAGGCGTCCTGGTGATCACAGAAGATTTGAGGAGAATGCTGCTGCCTATTCCCTAGATATACCTTTACCGGCACTGGCGGGTGACACTGCAACTGTTATGGGCGGCCGTGTCACTTAACATCAGGTGAACGACTAGCTCGTCACGTCATTCAATCACATAAAAAAAAAAAAAACGTATGGCTCCCAAAGGACGAGGAGATGGGGTGTTCTTACTCTCACAGTGGGACCACATGGCACAAGAAAACGACTATACCTTGAACCTGCCCGTCTCAATACCCAAAAAAAAATGACGAGAATTTAAGCAAAATGACAAGATGTTTTTTATGAATGAACTGAATGAATAAGCCCACGTTTCACCGCGGTCCCACCTGATGGTAAGTGACGACGCGGTCTACGATGGTAGGTACATGCTTGCCTAGAAGACACATAATCACTATTATTATATTAGGCACATTATTAAGATCTCCAGAGAAGAACGAAGATTTCAGAACCACAATATCTCAGAATGATCTCGACGTTTTGGTGTGGTTTGGGTGGACTTTACAGAGTTTAAAATAGTTGATTAACAGTTCATGACTGTATATAGAAAATAGAAGTTCAATAACCACATACATTTCAAAAGTGGATAAGAAAGATTAAAGATTACGTATGTATATGGTTTGGATACTTAGCGAGAGAGCAAGGCCGAGCGGTAGCATGTGCACTTTGCAATCTTACGGCACCGGGTTCGATCCTCGGCCCTGCACCAATGATTAATCTAGTAAGTTATGTGCAGTTCTCGATGCCATCGCTCCGTGCCTCGGAGAGCACGTTAAGCCGTCAGTCCCAGTTGTCATAAGAACATCGCAAAGGCAATCGTTATGGGTAGTCAGACGCCTGATGGAATCTGACGCCTGATATAACCGTCCCAGTTACTGGTCCTTTATGGGTTGCGAAGTCAGATGGCAGTCGTTCGTGTAGTTCTGGTAGCTCGCCGCTACAGGTTAGATTGAGAGTCGACCCCAATAATAAAATGGGAAAAGGCAAAGAGGATGATGATGATTGGATTCTTATCGACATAATAAAGCAGTATTAATTAAACCCTTTAAAAAAAAGTAAGCGACTCGTAATCAAATTCGACATGGACTCTCCCAGGTTGACAGTAGCCGCTTACTATGTATAAACATATTGCAGTATGATGTACGGTTTCACGTAATGAACGTGTGCTAATGAGGTCATGCCGCCTGTGATCTGTGCTTGTAGGTACTGTTAGTACTATGACGGTGGTATGCAGTATTGCATGGCACTATACGGTACTATGCAGAAATATGCAGTACGTATATACCCCTAGTATTTATAAGTAATCTCATAGTCGCTCAGCGAGCTATAGAGAGAGCCATGCACGGTGTTTCCCTGCGAGATAAGATCCGAATTGTGAGACCAGCAGAACTAAAGTGACCGATATAGCTCTTAGAATTAGCAAACTGAAATGGCAATGGGCAGGCCACATCGCTAGTAGAACCGACAACCGATGGGGAAGAAAGGTTCTCGAGTGGCGACCACGAACCGGAAGAAGCGGGAACCTTGTCCTCATACACTACAAAAATGTATTACACTATTTATTTTATTTTTTAATATTATACAGCGCAGTACCTAAACGACATTAAAATGTATGCATTGGTTTATTTCGATAAACTCTCAAAAAGACAGACAGACAGACAAGAATTTCAGAAACGACACTTTTTGATTCTAACTACTTCAGTATAACCTAAACACTGTCTTACTGATAGGCAAAGTACCTACTATGTAAAACAAAAACGAATATAACCTACTTGAAAAAAAAGATATTTTTTTCTAAATTATCTTAGTAGGTAGCTTTAATTTATCAAAGTATGTACGTACTAGCTTTTACTTTACAGTTTCATTATAAGTATAGTTTGTATGAGATTTCTCAAAAAAACAATATCCTTGTCCTCATTCCCACATCATTTTCAGTTTAATTAACTGCTGAGATCTAAGGGTTTGTTTTTTTATTCGCAGCATCCCCCGAGGCCAATCTACGGCGGCCGTGCGGGGTTGAACGCGATACGGTGCGGGAATACGGGATATTTTGTGGGAATACGGGAATTATGCTACTTTACTACATTGGGTAATTAGATGAAATTACTTAGAAGGAAAATTGTTAGATAATGATATTGTATATACGAGTAATTTGCCTTTATTACACAAGCTAACTACTACAATAATAAAAACTAAACTAAACTAAACTAAACTAAACTAGCTACACTATCACACGTTAGGGCTGGCGCCGCCCGCGGCTACTTCTGCTGAGCAGCTAAAACGGCGCAAATATAGTAATCTCGGTAGCGGTTACATATTTGAGCCGTTTGGTGTTGAGACCCTGGGTCCGTGGGGACCGGGAGCTCATCGCGTTTTCCAAAGTCTATCAGAGCGCCTGGTCGATGCGACGCGTGACCAAAATGCTGGCACTTATTTGGCCCAACGCATCAGCATTGCAATTCAACGTGGCAATGCGGCCAGCATGTTGGGTACGCTACCTACCGGTAGTGGGCTGGAGCACTTGGACTGTCTATAGGCCATCGCGGCTATTATACAGTCCCTACGAGTAATTGGTTGTATTGTTGTGATATTATGTTTACACTTAGGTACCGTAACTTTTGTATTTATTTTTGTCTTTTTTTATGATTAGTTATGATGATAGATTTATATTTTTATCTTTTCAGTGGCCCGTGGCACAGAATATATAATAGTGTTACCTACCCATGGCTTCACCTGCAGTTTACCTTTTTTTATCTAAATAAATGAAGTATTCACGGCAGACAGCATCTTGCTACACTACTCGGGGATTTGAATAGCTCTGCTGGTTTGGTATGTGTGAGCGACACGGAGGTCGGAGTTTAGCCTCTTTTTATTTTAGTTTCTTTTTAATTGTCTAGAATAGACAGACTTTAAGTTGACACGACAAGGAAAAATATGTCGCTTTAATTTCTATGTAAGTTTTTAATTTTTTATTATAATTTGATTTTCGCTGCTTTACAAGCTTTCTTTCGTTCCTTTTATATCGCACTTTATTTACTTTTCATCGGAAACACCGAGTCGTCGTCACCAACATTTCCTTCGAGCCGGATCTTCAATGTTACGAACTCCGCCGCACACTATGGTGAATACAAGAAGTTTCCTTAGAAAAGAACGCGAACGAACGGAAAAGGAAGCACCGATGGAGCCTCAAATCCGACATCCTCGGCCGAATACAGAACGTGATGGGCAGAAGGATGATGCGAAGTTGGCACTTAACCGCACTGTAAGTTTGAACGCGGTACCTACGCCAACTGAGCATCGATCTGCAAAGACGAAGTCGAAGTCTTCATCTGTACGGGCACGTAGGGCGAAGCTGGAACTGGAGGCAGCGGAAGCAAAGGCGAAAATCCAAATGGAGCTCATCGATATGAGGCTCGCTGCTGAACTAGCTGATATCAACAGTAAATACAGCGCACGTTCCGAAAAGAACAAGGTCAGTAAAATTGAGAAGTGGATTGAGCACAGCCAACAAGAGCTGGATGCACAGCCCGCCCCCGATTATGGTGGCAATTCGGGCGCGCTGTGTACACCGACATCAAATAATGTCGGTAATGATGATGGGACAGTTTTACTTCTGGCCAGTGCTGTCAAAGATTCGACAACCACTTCTACGAACAAGGAACCCTGGGCAACTCTCACAGCTCAGAGCTGGTGCATCTACGGAAGAGTGCCGATGGTGTCATCGCAGCGTGACTCTACTCTTTTGGTCAGGGATGATGATCAAGTAGTTCGAGAAGAAGACAGACCCGCGCTACAACAGCTGCACGATGAGGAACCTACTCAGCTAAGTGCTATGCCTGAAATTGATGCTAGATTGCACGTCAAACTTCCTTGGCATGAACGTAGCTGTACGATGCCTGACTCTAAGCCAGCCGCGCTCACTAAACTGAGAGAAGTTGCAAAGAAGATGTGCCTGAATATAGACTATGCACAGACTGCATTTACAAAGACAAAGGATTTGTCAAAAGGCCCGGATTTATTTGTGTCGATGTTTGGCATGATGATCAAAATTCGCAACAAAGATTACTGGAGAAACTGGAAGCTAAGAAAAAAGAAAATGATATGAGCAGAGTGAGCGATTCTACACGCAATAAGGTGGTCGCTCAGACATTTTCGATGATTTATATTTATACATTCCAATTTACCTATTCTTAAAATCTTTGACGATCCTGATCTCCATTTAAGAAAACCATCGCGCATATCTCAGGCACTAACAGATATGTTCTAGAGAAAACGGGTTTGTGAGATTTTGACTGATATGGTTCCTCGAAAAAAAAGTGGAACATTGAACAACCATGGCAGTTAGCAGTAGGTGATTTAGTTTTTGTCGCTGATCCCGATTCCCCTTGGGGTGTATGGCCACGATGGTGTTGTCACTGTGCGAACCTCTACTGGCACTCTGAAGCGATCAGTGGCACGTGTCGCCAGGATCCCTATGGAGGATGAGTGCTGCCAGGTCAGCACTAGGGTGGGGAGTGTGAGCGACACGGAGGTCGGAGTTTAGCCTCTTTTTATTTTAGTTTCTTTTTAATTGTCTAGAATAGACAGACTTTAGGTTGACAAGGAAAAATATGTCGTTATAATTTTTATGTAAAATTTTTAATTTTTTATTATATATTTGATTTTCGCCGCAGTACAAGCTTTCCTTTTATATCGCACTTTATTTTATCTTTTCTACATCGGAAACACCTACACTCACCATCACCTACAGTATGACTGTAACGGCTTCACTTTTTAATGTGTAACGTACTATCTATCAGTCTGTGGTTGTAAAGCACAAAGTGATCCATGATTAGGCATGGATCATTTCACAGGGAGCAGGTGAAAAATCATATGATTTTACTTTTTATAAATCACTCTGCTACTTTTTATTACACACTCTGCTACTAATCATTGTGTGATAATCACACATAACGAATCCTGGCTTCCGATTTCATAATACGAGAGTAACACACCAGCGGTAAATATCAAAACATATAGTTTTGTTTATGCTTCAGTAAATAAACTGAGACCCATAGACTTTATAAACACTGGGTGTGATGTAGCGGTGAACTTTGATCTAGAGAGTAGCGTTAGATTTCTTAGTATCACTTGTAGCAGGTCGCAACTTTGCTAGGTTGCTCCTAAATCACATCTCTGTTCCATTTCACAAAGCATCGCCAATCACCATTGACCATAAATTCATTAGGAATATGAAAAATCACAGGTGAAATCACAGTGACAAAAATAAATCATATGATTAAATTACCATGATTTTAAAGTAGCAATCATTTCCATGCCTATCCATGATGCACATATAACTAAACCTATCATAAAGCCACTTCTACTCTAGCTAAAGGCAATCAATAGCTCGTGTTCTTGGGACGTGTACACGACCCTTTAAATGCCGCTGGGGAGTAGGGATTGGCGTATTTATACGTATGACGATATGTCGATATCGATAGTTTTTTTAGACTACAGTGTAACGTTTGGATTGCCATACCAGTGTCATTTAATGACGACATAAATGAATAAATAAATATATATATATATATATATATAAATAATAGGTAGGTAAGTGCTTAGAACTTAGTTCAAGGTACTTAATTTATTATAATAGCTAACATATTTTTTAACATTTTTTAAACGTTACAATGCTTTTGTACCATAAAGCAATAACAAACGCTATAAAAGCATCTATGCTATATTTTCGTACTAAAAACCTTACCTACTGTGGCGTATGCCGTTAAGCGGCACTACCAACAGGTAGGTAGTAGTAGTAGGTCCTAGCTGGGTTCTGAGTGAAAACGCTCAATAGAAAAGTAGGTGTTTAATGGTTTAGAACATTTCCAGTATACGTTGCACAACCACTCATTAGCACGCTTAGTATGTCGCACTGGCCTTTGCCTGCCTCAACGGCACGAGTCCACGCGGTCTTCGTCAGCCTTGTGAAGGAGTTGCCAGCGTCGAGGAAGCTGGAGACACGTGGCCTGGGCAGCTGCCGAGCCGGCCCGTGGTTGGGGGCTGTGGAGGAAAGTGAGGTTCCCAGGGGAAGCTCGCGGAGCATACGTGCTCCCAGCAGATAGATGCTGAGTAGTAGTAAGTTGTCCTCCGAGAATCCTGAAATATTCTCGGTATTAATTTTTGGTTCTGAAGGAACTGTTGTGCTGTGCCTTCTTCGCTGTAGCGAGGTGGAGCTCATGCCAGTCAAGGTGGCCCAGGTAGTACGACGAGATCGCTCGTGATTCTGTTACATACAGCCGGCACAGCAGAACAGCTTATTTAGTACACATGAGAACAATAGATATAAGGATGGTAGTAATAGACACAGATTACACAGCAGTTAATTGATATAGAAGCGCGAGGCGCACGTTATAGGTACAGATGCTATACACACAAGATTATGAGACTGCAAAGTTTAAAGGAAAGTAAATAGTTATCAAATGGTAGCTCACCGCAGCGGGATTCTCGAAGATACGTGGACACTGATTTTATTATTATTTAAGTTATTATAGTAAGTAGTACTAGGCTGGTGTCCAGCGTAAGAGCAAGCAGCGAATGGGCTCGCTTTTTTTTTTGAACGGGCTAATGCTGTTGGTCTCTACTGACCTTTACAGCGTCACCGGGCGGGGTTTACAGCGTCACCGGGCGGGCGAATGGGCTCGCTCCGGCATCGCAGCTATTTATAGTCCGTTGCTACCGACTGCAGTGGTTTACGCCCCGATATTTAGGGATCCGCGCGTTATTATATTCTTTTAAAAGGACCTCTAAGGTTCTAACTATCCTAGAATACCGTGACGTCTCACAACGTCACACTACATCTAATTTTCCTTTGAAAATCATGATTTCAAAGCCATAATTATTAATCAATAATTTACGCGTTTATAACACCTAAACGATTATAAAGCCAACTGTACACTGCGGAAGGCAATTAATAGCGCGGAGCATTGCTTTGTTCACGGATCGTGTACACGACCTTATTAGTGCGGCTGGTGACTAGTGACGGAATGATCTGAGTGTTTAGATGTCGATATCGATTAATTTCTCTTTAGTAGGAATTTCAACTACTAGGTTCTATTAAACATTTTCTGCATGTAATAAAGTTTATATATTATGTGCTATTTGTTATGAAAAATAAACTAAGATGGTCATTCAAATTTAAATTGGCTTTTTTGTGGCGTTTATCAGAAGTGGACTATGCACGTCTAGTCATACAGATATGTATGGCTGATAATAATTTGGTGATGGTGATAAACTTGGTATCGACCTTTCTTTATTTTTATTATCCGATTTACTCTCGTAAAAGTAAGCTGCAAATCTATCGATATCCAAGTGCCTCTACCTCATCACTATGCCCTTATCTAACGCAGCCGCCATACCGATGAGTAAAGTCTCTTTAATCTAACAATTATTCATCTAGAGCCCACTGAGCCTAACTGATCAATCCTCCTTCTGTCCTTATCACTCTCGCAAGGTGAGAGAGAGGCGAAACGAGTGAAATGATAATACGATTTGTAGCGGTCAATCGGATTACAGAACTTTTATTTATTGGATTATATTTAATGAGTCAGAGTTTTTAGAAGCAGAGGTCATTGCTGAAGTAGAAAGAGATAGAAGATTTTTGTATGCACTTGTGTGACTTTCCCTCAAAATAATATAAGAAAATAAAGAACTGTCTCCCAATTGTTTTTTGAAGCTCTTACTTATTTTCTCATATTATCAAAAAGTCAGGCGATGACAAAATAATTTACCATTTAATATTTATGTGCAATTAATGGCTTAAATCAAATTAAGTCGACACATTTAGTCCATTCACTTTTGCAATAACTTAGTGATTGCCTGTCCTTTTAAATATCAATTAGTAATAAACTTTAAGTTACTTATTAAGCTATGGAAAGTTGCGCTAAGTTACTTTCACTTGTTCCGTTTAAGTTGCGATTAAGTTACGTTACAGTTTATGGTGAGAATTAGTGTCAATCTTGTAAAAAGGTAATAAGTTTAAAATTGTGGTCGAATTCGTTAAAATTTAATTTAATTCAATTGGGTAAGTGTTTTTTTTAAATATGATAGCGCAGTTTGGTTGTCAAAGGTTTTGTCAAGATCGTTATGTGCGTATATTTCATTCATCATTTACAGCCTGAAGACGTCCACTGCTCCTAGGCCTCCCCCAGAGCGCGCCACCTTGAGCGGCTGCTCGCCTCTCGCATCCATTGGCTCCCCGCGGTTTTTACTTAGTGGGGGCCGGCCTACGCTGCGTCTTCCGGTTCGTGGTCGCCACTCGAGAACCTTTCTTTCCCATCGGTTGTCAGTTCTACGAGCGATGTGGCCTGCCCATTGCCATTTCAACTTGCTAATTCTAAGAGCTATATCGGCTTATTTGAAACGATGAAGTAAAATTTTTGGGTAACTCAGTGGCCTTCAAATAATTTACCCAACAGGTACCGAAATAAGCTTCAACATAGCCCATTAGTTTCCTAACGGGTCTCCCTATCTGTATTCCTATTGGTATCCAATTAACAAATCACTAATGAACGGGAAAGCGGATGGGTAACCTACCCGCGTATACGGAGAGATTCACAATACCCGATTGAACGATCAAACGACCATTGAGGGATAATGAAACTAGACATGGCATTTCTAACTTGATTCTGGTGATTGAGTGCATTGACCAAAAAGCCTTTAATTAATAACTGGAGAATGCATTACGTACCATGCTTTGAAGCAAGGAACGATAAAACCATAAACCCAACAGAAAAAAATAACGCCCAACGATCACATACATAGATCTTGGGCCCTAACTAAAATTCCCTGTATCTAGGGACCCAGGAACTAGGCGGACCATGGTCCCACAACACCCAAACTCAGAAAAAGTACTTGCGGTTTTTTCGTGCGCACAAATAATTGTCCTGTCGCGGGAATCGAACCCGCCACCTCCGGGCTATGAGCCGACGAGTTCCACTACCGGTATCTTCTAGGCAAGCATGCTCCATCGTTGACCGCATCGTCACTTACCATCAGGTGACCGTGACCGTGGTCAAATGTTAGCTAATCGTTTATAAAAAAAAACCACCACGCCAATAAAAAAAAAGACATATCTTTTAATGTGAAGGGATTTGAATCATTACAAAATAAGCTAAGAAAGTATATTAAAGCATTATTCAAAAAGAGTGAAAAAAGTAAAAAGAGTGTGAGCGCAAAATAGCTTTAAGAAATTGCTGTCTCTACCACACATAGAGACTTATAAAATAATCTAAGACACGAGCTGCGAGGGACACCATTAAGCCTCCCGGGAGCTCTCCCACTCTACCTAACTCTATGTACGGGTGTAGGATGTACACGGATGTAGAGTACTGAAATAGGAAAGAGACAAATATAATTGAAAATAGACATAATTATATGTTCTTTCTTTTGAATTTAAAACAACTAATCCGCGGGCGCATTACCTAACTCGCAACAGGTTTGCAACAGGCGTAAATTGCGCGATGATTGCTGTCATACATCATTAGTGGTGTCGAGCATGTATGCTTCGCTACTGCTGTTGCTTTGCTACTGCTGTCGCATTACTGTTGCAAAATTTACGTAATTACCCCGCCGATGTGAGTATAGCGCAGTGATAGCCCCTGTAACTTTTCAGATATACTAGATATAGATAAGTCTCAGAAGACTTTTATTAACATAAAAAATATTCTCAAAAAATCAAGTCTCAGAAGACTTGATTTTTGAGACTATTTTTGATGTTAATGAATGGCAGGAAGATGGCTATAGAGTATAGACTGTGAGATCAGCTAGGCAATCATGAATTGTAACTTGATTGCAACCGATAGAAACACAAAACTGCATAGATTTGACAGTTTCAATACCTACGCAGCTTATAAGTTATTACCCTTCGGCACAGATCTGTCAAACTTATCCTGTTGCCTTGCAATCAAATCAAAGTTTTGTGATCACCCCGCAGGTCATACAGTCTCATTTGCCCAGCAACTTCTAGCTAAAATGCCCTTCAAACTGGAACACAGTATAGTGCCATGGAACAAGTAGGAAAGGAATGCCAATACACCAAGAAAACAACGTTCCATGATAGTGCTTACATACGCCATCGTTACATGGTTAACATCCCGCATGTGCGAACAAAGCGTTTTGCTTCCACATTTATCATGCGAACAGCCAAAGAGTGGAACGCTTTGCCGGCGTCTGTATTTCCCGAGAACTACAATCTTGGAGTCTTTAAATCGAGAGTGAACAGGTATCTTCTAGGCAAGCGCGTTACATCCTAGACCGCATCGACACTTAACATCAGGTGAGATAGTGGTCAAGCGCAAGCCTATCGAACAATAAAAAAAAAAAAAAAAAAAAAAAGCCAAAGCTGTGGTAGCTACCTAGATGAACATAGCAGAAAACTCCTACCCCTAAGTACCTACCATTTTCCTCAAGTGGCTACAGCAATAGAATAAATTGTACATAGAAGATATTATTTGTATACGTTGTGGTACTTTAAATGCCGAGGCCACATCTAGACTTTCTAAATCACCAATCTTATGACTATCTCAGTACCTGCACTGCATTCATTTTTGGCATCGCACTACACTCTCGAAGTTGTCGACAAATATGTCTACCTAGGACCGACTATCCAACTAGGTAGGTCCAACTTCGACAAAGAGGTGGCACGAAGAATCCAACTCGGCTGGACAGCGTTCGGGAAGCTTCGTCCTATCTTTTCGTCCAAAATACCACAGAGCCTGAAAACGAAGGTTTTCAATCAATGTGTGTTGCCAGTGATGACTTATGGAACTGAGACATGCTCTATTACTGTTGGTTTCATTAGTAAGCTCAAAGTCGCGCAACGAGCTATGGAGAGAGCTATGCTCAGTGTTTCCCTGCGAGATAAGCTCCGGAACGAAGAGATCCGCAGGAGAACTAAAGTGACTGATATAGCTCTTAGAATTGGCAAGTTGAAATGGCAATGAGCAGGTCACATTGGTCGTAGAACTGACAACCGATGGGAAAGAATGGTTCCTGATCGGCAACCATGAACCGGAAGACGCAGCGTAGGCCGGCCCCTCACTCGGTGGACCGACGATCTGGTGAAAGCCGCGGGGAGCCGATGAATGCAGGAGGTGAGCAGCCACTCAAGGTAGCGCGTTCTGGGGGAGGCCTATGTTCAGCAATGGACGTCTTCAGGCTGATGATGATGATGATAATGATAACTACCACTTGAAACCTGCATACAACATAGCCGTATAAATTTTTACTCACTTGACATTGGCAGAATTATCGCTAAAACCGATAGAAAACCATTAAACGAAGAAGAAGAAGAAGAGAAAACGAAAATGTGTGGTTTTAGAACTTGGAACCATTTGCCTATCGTGAACTTTCAAAACACTTAACGTATAATAATCCTTATTGTTATTGTTATTATACTTTAAAATTCAAACTACGCAAGATTTGGAAAAAAAAGAAAATTTACAACCGCCATTGTCGAGTACCTAGATCACATCTAGCCTACCTAGGCCCCAATCCCACTATCTGAGTATCCGCCTGCATCCAATTCTTGGCATAGCCACGGCACTCGAGACGTTTGGCATGCCACCAATTTATATTTAAACTGTATTAAATAAAACGCCACTACGTTGGTATACATGGATAAATTAATACACTAATGGACTGATGGTTTATTTGATGTGGATAGACTTGACAATCTTTGTGTAATCTGTAGCATACAATAAGTATAGGTATGACTGTACCTATGTGTAGTGTGTGTATAGTCTCTAATAAGAAAGTAAGGAACAAAACATTTTGGTACTAACTCCTTGACTTAGGTAGGTACCTATATATTGAAAATTAAACTTAAAAAAACCTAACTTTGACTTTTTTGTTAACTTAACTTTTTTAGACTGTGTGATGTCTCAGGATGACGTGCGCATTGCGCAGTGCCAGTGTCACGCGAAACTTTAATTTAGAGTTCCGAGTGATACTGCAATCTGTTATGGGCAGCCGTGTCGCTTAACACCAGCTGGGTCAGCATGGACGGTAGACAAAATTGTCTTTCCCCGTTTTACGTCACTTTCTTCATACTTCCTTGGAGTAAAACAGGGGAAAGACAGTTTTGTCTACCGGCCGTGCTAACCCTATAGGTGAGCGACTAGCTCGTCACGTTATTCCATTACATAAAAAAAAAAAAAAAAACCGCGACTCGAAAATGAAAATCGAATTTGAAGAATTGAGTAGGTACTTATTAGCACGTTTTATAAAGAAGGATGGCGACTGCCATACATTATATTTTTTTGTCGTTTTTTTCCACAATACTACTAACACCATATTTTCGACCATCTTATTCACCATATTTTCGACCCAATATGATTAATTAAGAAAAACTAAGCATATTATAATTAATTAAAACACAACCATAATAGTATACCTAGTAGTCATTTTATCTAGTGTCATTTTATCTAGTGTCATTTTATCTAGTGTAATTTTATCTAGTGTCATTTTATCTATCTGTGAATTGACGCGGTTTTCTACTTTGTAAAGAAAAAGTATCAGCAAAGAGGCGGTGCGGCGCGAGGCTGGTAATGGTAATGGTCATGAAAATCCCAACACTCCAGAAACGGGTTGCCATAAGATAACTATTACCATTCTAAGCGGGCCGCTTAGTTACATAAACAAACAAACAAACTAACAACCCACTTACACATTATGTAGATACTGAATACGTCAGATTATTATAGAAGGTAATGCTTTATAGGATGGCTGCACACTGAACGATATAAATAAATACCTGGCATTAGACTGCAGCAGATATTTAAGGGACCACTTAGACGTTAATGCGATGCCTCGTTTGAACTATCTTAATAGCTGTACATTTGCCAATATTTTATATCTATGTCTAGGTATTATAATATCTGTACCTATGTTTAGAGTATTAATATATGTATAAAATTTTTAAGATTAATAGGCACCTAGTTACCTATACAAACATTATTATTATGAATACATCTAATGAGTTGATTTGTTTTAAAAATTATTTTTATATTGTTGGTAATATTGATAAGTAGCTTTAGCCTCGTAACAGATAACTCAAAATACATATTTATTATTGTGTCAAATTATCTATAATATATCTATCTTACATAATGACACTGTCAGGAAGTGGCAGTACCCTGTAACACAGTTTATACTAGTACAGGGTACATGGAATTATTACTCAAGTTGGATTAGATTAACTAAGATATGGAAGATATATGTTTGATTTTATATAAAGCTTTATATTCTACTTAAGAAACCAGTAACCCAAAGTTATAATGAATAAATAATTTAATTTAATTTAATTATTAATCGCAGGGGAATTTCAAACGGTTGGCTAAAGCACAGACTACTAAATATATTTACAATATTAGTAAGCTAATGTTTTAACGTGTTTGTCTTTGTTTTCAATATCTACCCTCCTACGCAACTGTTAACCATTGCAATAGAAATTAGCATTGAACCAGTGACCTCGATTGATAAAAAAAACTTTATGTTGTCGAATAAGTAAGTATACCTAAAGCGCAGAAAAATTTACGTAGGTAACTAAAACTGAAAATTTAAATAAATAGCGCCCGACGATCACATACATAGATCGTGGACCCTAACTAGGATTCCCTGTATCTAGGGACCCAGGAACTACGAGGACCATGCTCCCACAACACACACACACAGAACAAGTTTTGCGCTTTTTTTTCAGGTGCACAAATACTTGACCTATAGCGGGAATCGAACCCGCCGACTCCAGGTAATAAGCCGACCTGCTCAACCACCACACCACAGTCGTTTAAAATTTTTAAATTAAATAAATCCCAAACTATTCTTTACAAATCTTATGATGGTGTTTAAAACTCACAATTATCTTTGAAATGAGATAATAACAAACATTTAAATTCAAGCCACACTATTATATTAATAGCTTGTTAAAAAAACAGCTACTAAACCGTAGCAGCTAAACTGTACCATATAAATCACACACACTTTGTGCCAATTAAACTTAGTATCCGTCATAAATCAAAAGCATTTGCAGCTCATTAAATATAAATACGTTTCATCAATGGACAGGAAAGCGGTAATGCCAAGCAAAACAAGCAATTAGACACCTCATTGAATTGCAAACAAAAATATGCGCGGGCGCAACCCAAACGTCCCCGCTATTGGCCGACGCGGTCCGTGAAGATGTAAGCCAGCGCTCTGATTGGTGGGCAAGATAATTTGGCAACTATTCAATAGGCGTGGTTTGGACGTGTTAAAAACTATCTGAACTAGTGTTACCAGATTGTCAATGACAGTTGGAGATATCGACAAGTTATTGGGGTCGCGTGACATCTTGTAAAGTTAAAATAGATGTGATGAAATTTAAATGAGAGATCGTTGAGCGGGTTGCTTTCGATTTGAAATGTGAAGTTTCCTTTGAGTTTTTATGAGGTTTTTATTATTAAGATCATCGTGGCAAGTCTTTTAGTCGTATAACACTTATTCAAATATTTAAATTTATTTTATACCAAATTCATTTTACTAATAGGTTTTTAGATGGACCGTTTAAATTACTAATTTAAATTTAGACATTGTACACAGCGCCATCTAGCCCCAAACTAAGCATAGCTTGTACTATGGGAACCAGATAACTGATAGAATAATTATTTTTGTTTTTAATACATATATAGAATACAATATAGCACTCAGACACAGAACAAACACCTATGTTCATCACGTTTGTCCTGAGTGGGAATCGAATCCACAACCTACAGTTCAGAAAGCAGAGCTACTACCAACTGAGCTATCAGGCCAGCCATATTAAAATGTTATAAATTATGGATGGAAGTTAACAAGAAGTCTGAACTTCCTGAATAATAATATAATGATAACAGTTCATAACCTTAACAAATTGTTATACTTAGAACCTCGGAAATGTTTAACAACAACAATTGCTGTGGCTGAACAACAAACTAAACTCGAGCAATTCATAAAGATAGTTGGGAGTAATTCCAATAAGTACCGAAATAGCTTGGATCGAAGTGCTAATGGAACCCTAGCAAGTACAGGCATGCCCTTAAAGGGTAATCAGAAAATAAGTAGCTAATTAGTGTTTCACTGTGTTTTATTTTTGGATTAATTAGCTTAGGCAATCTAAAAGAAATAATGAAAAGGAACCTTTAAGGAGAGAGTGGGTATACGTAACATAATGGTTGCACATTGCAATTTTCGTTCCTAGATCTATTGATATGCAGCGCGCCGACATTCCATACAAATTATATATCAGCTCCTGAATCATTAGTGATTTAAATTAGAATAGGTAACCGCCATAAAGAAAAAACTTTTTTTTAAATATTTCTGATGTTTACTGTAGGTATATCCACTTATTAAATAATTAATGAATTAAAGCAGTTCCAGTTTTATTTTGCAAAAATTGCAATTTTGGATAGGAATCTAACACAAAAAACAACATAGGAAAACATTTCAGGAATCATCATCATCAGCCTGAAGAAGTCCGCTGCTGAACATATTCCTCCCCCAGAGAGCGCTACCTTAAGCGGATGCAACCCTCCTGCATCCATTGGCGCTCACGGCCGTCGGTCCACCTAGTGAGGGCTGGCCTACGCTGCGTCTTCCGGTTCACGGTCGCCACTCGAGAACCTTTCTTCCCCATCGGTTGTCAGTTCTGCGAGCGATGTGGCTTGTAGCTGTGGATTTCAGGAATGATACAAACAAACCTACCTACCTAATCTCAAACACCTCTAACAAAACAAAGCAAAAACGATGTACCTCCGCGATGTACAGACGCACACATAAGTCGTAATCAGCGGCGATAGTATCACATTCTAAGTGGGTGCGATAACGATCTGTAGCCGGGGACGTGATTTCCTACGGAACTCTCGGTTAGGGCGGACCACCGGCAAAGATGGTAGGGTTGCCACTGGGGTAACTAAAGACATTTTTTGTTTAAGGTAGTAAGTGCGATAAAAATTGAATGCCCGTCTGCACTAAAGTTTGATTGCGTTTAAGTTCATACTTATTCCATGTATGGCGTACCTACTACAACACATTTGAGGCGCATAAAACCTCTATCTAATATCTATTTGTATGAGATAAGTTTAACGTTTGTTGATTGATTTTAGTTACTGTATAGTGACGAGCTATGTAAGTTACCTATCTATTCATCAAACATTTTAATATTCACATAATTCAGAAGCGCTGATATTTTGGTGCCATTTAGTTATTTGTGTTATACATACTAATCCCAATTAATTCAATTATAATTATTAGTTGAAAAAATTTGGTGGTGAATAAAATATGCCATTATTGAAAGATATTTGAACTACTAGGCAAAATTTTTAATGGGCTGTGCTGCACACTAAACTGCATGTATTTATACTTAAATACTGACCAGCGACAACCCTACATTCCACCCGGACATTTGCATAAAAATGCCGCGACACGCGCCTTAATTGATCGCGCGTACGCCCCAGGTACACTCGCCGACAAAACGATAGCATTAATTATACAATTATTTCAGAAAGCAATTATTTTAATTAGCAGTTGTACTTACTTATTCTGTGGCATCGCCTTAAATGTTTTGTAGTTAAAAAACGTGATGATAGATTTTTTGATGTATTGTTATTATCATAAAAAGAACCATGTTAAAATAGTTTTTTGATTATTATATTTTCAAACACTCGCCGATTTAAATTTCTTTTTAAGCAAAATAACGTTTTCTTATACGAAAGAAATAATAGGTAATTCTCACACTTTTTATCGATCACTCTATTCTTTCAATACTCTTATTTTGGTATCTGTGTCTGTGTGTGTGTGTGTGCGTTGTTTGTCAGATCACAGTCACTGATTTTTTGAGTTAGACACTATATGACCAAATGGCTTTGCACAAATAACTATAATGCTACGTCTGGATTTGTTATCCTGATTAATAATTGATCATCCAATTAAATATTGCGTCGATAACTAGTTTTCACCAAATTATTTCCGCTTTTTTTATTTAGTGTCAGAAATCAAAATTACGTTAACTTAAACTTCACTTTCCAACTCGCCAGTACTCGACTTGTGAAGTCCGGAGACAATTAGGCCCGCGCCCCACTTAATTGTCAGCGACTGTACCCATTGTTGCTTCCAGTCGCTGGATCGTTGTAAGCGAAGCTTTTAAATGATAAAATAAACATTTTGTGTGAGTTGCACAATTTTGTTGAGCCGTGCTAAACAATGAGGTTTTGTGATTTAAGTAGAGTAGGTAAATGAAATAAGTGCTTAATCTTGTTTATCAAATGGTTATTAGTTGATTGATTGTTCTGATAGCGTCTTCATTACTAATTACGTGCTAAGGGAGATATCTGTTTTTGAAGCATTATTTCAAATCGTACGCCTTATGTTTAGGATAATAATCATGTTTAGAATAATATTCACAAGTTTTTACAGTTGGAAACGTCTAGTATATTTTTTTTATTGAAATATACAATAGTTTGTGGTGTGGTCTCGTCGTAAGAGTCATCATCCATCATCATCATCATCAACATCAACAGTCTGAAGACGTCCACTGCTGAACATAGGCCTCCTCCAGAGAGCGCCACCTAAAGCGGCTGCTCGCGTCCAGCATTCATCGGTTCCCCGCGGTTTTCACCAGATCGTTGGTCCACCTAGAGGGGGGCCGGCCTACACTGCGTCTTCGGGTTCGTGGTCGCCACTCGAGAACCTCCCCATCGGTTGTCAGTTCTGCGAGCGATGTGGCGCGAGCAGTACTCTTCCCACGTGTGCTGTAAAGAGTCAACTAATACCATTGACTATAAATCTATAAGAATATCCAAGGTATGGGCAGCAGTATCCGCCTGGGTCTCCAATGCTGCGTTATAATCTACTGCGATCACGAAGCCGCTTGCCACGCTTGTTTGAAGTTAAATTACATGATAAACACCCCTACATGTTATGTATGTAGGTACCTAGCTAAGCTTCTATATCACCCACTATGCAAACCACACATCAATCACAGAAATGTGGTTAGTCGCATTGTAGGCATTGTTGGTAAATACCTAGCATAGCAAATCAAGATTTATACAATAATTATGTTTAGTGCTTTACTGGGTTTGTGTGTATTTGTGTATTTATGTTTTGTACTTACAACCTTACGGGAAGTTTACCTATAATTATTATCAATTATCTTCAGCAGCCTGAAGGTATCCAGTTCCTCATATGGCACATTTAAATGTGCCACTACAATATGCCACTTTTTAGCGACTGCTTACCTCTTGCACTCAACGGACCCCCCAATTTCAACCAGGTCGTCAGTCCACACTATAGGTGGACCAACGACCTGGTCAAAACCTGGGAAAACCGTAGACCGTAGAGCATCTTTTGGTTGGTGATTGCTTTTATTAGTATGTATATTATATCTAACCATATTACCTATACTATATTATCGATGATATGCGAAAGTTATAGGTAGTCATTTTAGAATGTTATGTTCCATCAGATTTAAGCTTTGTCATAAGTCTGAGCTTCCTTTCTTACAAAGTTATTTTCTGCAAATCTAGCATCACTTGTACTATCAATAATCACTAGTATTATAGCAATGAATACGACTGATTTGCACTGATTTTTATATATACGATAAAAAGCATGGGGGACAGTATAGACCCTTGTGGCACCCTGGAGTTAAAGTAATATAAACTCCTAATAAGCATTGCCAATGAACATTCGATCTCGGAAACATTCACCAGTTGGCAAAGATTAAAGGGCAGACCATATCACAGATAATTTATCTACTATAAGTAACTCAAATCTTATACCATACTACAAGGTCTTAAGCTATGCTAATATCTAAGCTAAAATCAAAATCCTCTCTTATTATTACCTAATAGCTTCTCTTACTGCACTGAGGTAGAGAAGTAAATTGCCAGTTGAGCTTTTATAGCGATAACCGGTAACCAAAGGCGTTAAAATCAAACTACGTATAGCAGGACTATAATTTATGTTACAATATGAATCTCTCTACATCAATTCTCTGAATCTATGGCTACGTAACCATCACGTCATGCGACTGAGAGTAAATTAATAGCATTAGTGCCCTCTGCTTGGACAGATAATTTGGTGCATTAGTGCATAGGACGTGATATTAGTTGTATGTTTAATGAACAATATAACGAGGTCTAAGTTGACAAAACTAGATTTTGACCTTGATTGTTGTAAAATTATTCCATAATGCAATGTTTTTCTTTTAACACCAAAGTTTATTTCCCTGAATATGAGTTCAAATAGCATTATCAAAAAAAACAATAGCATTATCAGCATGACGACCATCATCATCATCATCATTGTCATCGCCATCATTATCATAATGATAGCGTCATTGCGTCTTTTTATAGCATAGACTATAGAAGGTAACTACCTAGTTTATAGAGCGTTTTTAAATAAAAAGAAGAAGAAGAATCCTTTGTCTAAATGTCAAAATGGGCGATTTTATAGCAATGCATATACAGACTGATGACTGTTCTGTTTTTTAGAAAGAAAAAATAAGTTTATCATTTCTATGATGGATCCTAATGATCATTATTTTAATAATTACGAAGTGCTAAAAACCTTCACTTGGTAATAATAATTCAGAGACTAATTAACTAAGCAGGAGGGTTAAAACGGTCCCTTCTGCCAACGAAATTCTTCCTAACACAATAACAGCCCTATACAAAATCCAACCTAAAAACTTAACAAATAAAGTTCAAATTTCCGGAATTAGAAGGATATTTCGTATCCAAAGAATATTCACACAAACATTTAGTTACTACACTTTACAACTTTGTCGAATTAAGAATTATTGACTTCAAACGAACTCCCAAAGGTAAAGCTGCATCATTTATTAGCACAAGGGACTGAAACGATCCGACTATTGAGTGAACGGTTGACATAACTTGAATACCAGATAGATTGATTCAAGTACTTGTTTAGTATTATGCCCCGTCTTTATTGAGGGTTTGACATTCTTGTATTGTCTGACTGCTTTAATTGGTTTCGATTTGACAAACTTGAAAAATTTAATGCAAATAGTTCATTGTAAGGATTGTTTTGACGAGCATTTTAATGAATGCTAGGAATTCATTGTTAGTGATTATGGTGTTGTGTAAAACATAGTCGGAGTGTAAAACATGGAGTCGCGCGTCCGCGGTCGAGTAAAGATCACCTCCGTGATTAGATTATTTTTTAACGCAATAAGATGTCAGAAAAGCAGCAAGAAAGTGCAATTCGAGAGTTAAGCAAGACGATAACTGGATTGGTGAATAAAGTGGGCTCGCTGGAAGCAAAGGTATGCGAGCAATCAGCTTTAATCAAGAAATTTATGGCTTTGTCAATCGCCCCCAATACCCGCAATACTACCCGAAAATCACTAACCATGACGAGTGCACCGCCGCCCTTGCCCGCGCCAGCGCTGCAGCAGCGTCCTGTACGAAGCGCGCGCGTAAACGCAGCGGCTGCAATAACTGATTTATTGACCGGTACCAGAAAAAGTGGTAGTACTAAAGTATGTACGACAACAAAACCATGCGGAGGAGATAAGGAGAAAGAGACAGAGACAGAGATCGAGCCATCTGAGCCGTCTACGTTACTGGCTAAAAACACACCAAGAAAAGGTGTAGTGACACCACAGCAGGATGAGGCTGTGATGACCCTAATATACACCGAGGGAGCAGTGAGTACTGCAGAAGAAAGCTCTGATAGACCCAAAAAAGTAATTAGCCGGCGGCGTCGCAAGACGAATGAACAACGACCAACCCCGACGACAAGGCGCGCAGAAAATGAGCAAGAGCTAAATGGCCACCAATCAAACGGCGATACCCACCTACCTACTAAGGAACCCGAATGGAAGACTGTAAGCTACAAACGTTTCCCGAAACGAAAAGTCATCACTGGAATAGGCAAAGAAGACACTGAACTACAGACCATTGAGCCAATGAAATACCTCCAAGCGTGGTCTTTTAGACCGGAGACAACAGTGGAAAACATACGGAATTACATTAATAAAATTGCTGAATGTGAAGATTATTACGTCGAGAAACGGAATATTAAAAACGACAGACATGCGGCCTTTGTGATAGGATGCCCTGAGAGTCTCTTACAGAACTTAAGTACGCCGTCAGAATGGCCTACCGGTGTTAAAATTTCCGAATGGTGGTTTCCAGCCCGCCCCCGTGGCGCACGGGGAAACGACTCGGCCGCTGGATGCAGCGCTGCCGCCGCTGTTAATCCAAGCGCAAAATAGTAATTGTGACCGACCGCGCAACAACTACCCCGCAAGTTCTACTAAGATAAATTCGATAATAATTTGTCATCAAAATATTCAATCGATTAATAACAAAACTACTAAGTTAGAAGTAGTATTATCTCGTGAATTGAAATGTGACGTATTAGTATTAAGTGAACATTGGCTTAGCAAAGATAAACTTGAGTGCATTACCCTAAACAACTACGAATTGTTGTCTCAATATAGCCGGTGCAATGTGAACCATGGTGGAAGCTGTATTTATGTACGTACCGGGATTAAAGCACTTAATAAACAGGACTACTGTGAGTTATCACACGAACAAATATTTGAGGTAAGTGCCGTCTATTTAGTTGCAGTCAACATCTTGGTTATCGGCATTTACCACTCAAACTTG
This sequence comes from Ennomos quercinarius, assembly GCA_910589525.2. Classification (NCBI taxonomy): domain Eukaryota; kingdom Metazoa; phylum Arthropoda; class Insecta; order Lepidoptera; family Geometridae; genus Ennomos; species Ennomos quercinarius. The sequence goes on along the minus strand of OU342507.1, from coordinate 15,279,234 downwards.
ACCAGCAACGTTCAATACCTAAAGTATTTTGAAAAACTATTAGAGAAGATAGACTCCGATCAATTAGATTGTGTAATAGTGGGTGATATAAATATAGATTTGCTAAATATATGTCACAGTTCCCAGGCTTTAAAAGATTTATTAATGACCTTTAATTTTAATCAGCTTGTTACAGTACCAACTCGCATCCAGGGCAATAGCTCCACTTTGCTTGACCATGTGTATACAAATACAGGTATGGAATGCGCAGTTAGCGTGCTAGACTGCTATCTTAGTGACCATACTGCACAGCGAGTAGGGGTTCAGCTGAACACATATAAAAATAGCCCTCCAAGAAAATCCCGAAACTTCACCAACCGAAACAACTTAATTAATTTTAAATCTGCAGTAGCCTCAATTGATTGGAACCAAATTGCTTTTGATAAATTAAATAACTGTGAATCATTAGCAGAGTCCATTATGAGCTCATTAACTAACAAAATAGATATCTGTTTCCCTTATAAACATCAAAGTGATAAAAAAATTAACAGCTGGATTGATAACGAAATATTAAATTGTAAATTCTTATTATTCGACTTTCTCAATATGAAATTAAAATACCCCGATGACACAAATGTCGCGTTAGCAGCCGATAAAATACGTAAGCAGTATAACAGCATGCTGTCATTAAAGCGCAAAAAATATGTGACAAATAAAATTGCTACGGCCCCTAATAAGAGCAAGTGTATGTGGAAAGTTATTAACGCTGAAACGGGGCGTGCGCGCACGCAACGTATCGACTACACGGACATGATAAGGGATGATAAGGGTATGCCTTTCGCATCCAAGTTACAGCTGGTGGACCAGCTCAATGACGAGTTCATAAGCGCCGCAGCGCAGTGTGGTGCCCCCGCGGCGGACCGTGCCCAGTGCGCGACTGCACTCGCGTCCCGCTCCGAGCCTTGTAACTCCTCCCTGCGCTTCAAATCATTTTCACCGGGCGAGATAGTCGAATTACTGTCTACGTACATAGCAAATAAAGGCAGCTTGGATGTATATGGCATATCCGTTCACCTGTTGAGGCATGTAATACATGATTTGTGTTATGTACTGAGCACGCTTTATAACACAAGCATTAGGCAAGCTAAGTACCCAACCACCTTAAAAAAAGTTAAAATCTCTCCGCTGTACAAGGGCAAGGGTAGTAAATTTGTTATGAAATCATATCGACCGATATCTCTTGTCCCCGGGTTGAGTAAAATATTTGAAGTAGGGTTAAATCAACGCCTTATATATTTTATGTCCCAGAACAATACTTTGACACATAAACAGTTCGCGTATTGTCGAGGACGGTCCACCACTGACCTGGTGCGGGAAGTGATCTGGCGCGTGCTAAGCGCAAGGGAGCTCCACCACCACGTTGCCCTGGTGTGTTGCGACCTGTCGCGCGCGTTCGACACCGCCGACCACGCGTTGATAGCGAGTAAACTGCACCACTATGGCATAAGAGGGCCTGCTCTGAATCTGATCTCGTCTTTCATGTCAGATAGGAGTCAAATAGTTGTAGGCGACCAGGGCAAAATAAGATCATCTGAACGATCCAACGCAATTGGCGTCCCGCAAGGATCATGCCTGTCAAACACCCTATTTACCATCCTACTGAATGATCTGCCAGCGGCGATCGATGGCGCAGACATTTTTATGTACGCCGATGACGTAGCTGCTGTCGTGACAGAGAAAACGGCTACGGAGTTGGAATCAAAGTGCTGTGACATCGTTCGCCACCTCGCTAACTGGTTCAGAGGTAACGGCCTTGCGTTAAACGTAGATAAGACTTATCTACTTGGCTTCGCGCTGGGTGGCCGACCTCCACCACCATTACGAGTAAATGCGGGAGGCATTACGATATCCCAGGTCTCCCGTACGAGATTACTGGGCTTCGAACTCGACAGTGCGCTCAAATGGGATGTCCATATTGATAACGTATGCTCAAGACTTGGAGGAGCTTGTTTTGCTCTGCGCAGGCTCGCCGCTACGGCCTCAAAAGAAGTGGTTAGAGGGTGTTATTTTGCTACCGTTCACGCCGTTCTCTCGTACGGCACAGAGTTGTGGGCGCGCGCAGCCGACCGGCTTCGCGCGTTTAGAATGCAAAAACGTGCCGTGCGAGCGATCGTAGGTATCAAGCAGGATGAGTCTGTCAGAGAGCACTTTTAAACAGAACGCATACTCACCTTGACAAATATGTATGTGTTTCAGGTTGCAGTTTTCGTACACGCTAATAAACACATGTTCGAGCAGCTTGGAGCACATCATAAGTACTGTACACGAAACAAGCATAAATTAAAAACAAAAACACACCGCCTGAAAAAATCTGAAATGTCGGTTTACGTGGCGGGTGCTGCTGTTTACAATAAAATACCCGACGACGTTGTGAATGCAACTTCCATCAACACTTTTAAAAGTAAATTGAAACTGTGGCTTATTGAACGACCATGTTATGATTTAGATGAATTTTTTAAGTTATAATTTTACTATTTTACGCGATTTCGAAATTAATTATAATTTTTGTATTTATATTTAAGACATGTAGCTTTTGCTATTAATAAATTTTTCATTTTCATTTTCATTTTTTTCATAAGTTTTGGTAAATAAGATAAAAATGATTGAGACAATTTTATAGCTGCGCGTTGTTAGGATTTAGCTTAGTCGACGCTTAAGTTCTGAATGATTGATTAGGACTCAGCAAGGTAAGAGAGTCTGTATTATGGCATGGACCAGAGAAAGATCGACAAGCTAAAATAGTGTAAAGGAAATCAACTAGAGATATTGGTAGGACCACTTTACTATTCTCTAAATTTCAATGTAGATACAGCTCTATCATACAAAAACAATTGTACAATAAAATATCCTGCTGACGAAATTACTTAAATATAATGACACAAATAATGAGGATTGATAATCTACGGCTGACAAAGCAACAAATGATTTAAAAAAGTAAACCATACTTTAGTTCCTAACCACCTAAAAATATCTGAAAAAGAATATGAAGAAGATATTAGGCCCACGTTATTCTACTATACAAACTCACAACACTGTCCAAATAACGTTTAGCAAAAGCTACTTGAATAGTACAATAGAAAACCAGAGTGTATCATGTTACAGTACCAACAAATCTATAATATTTTATACAACCGACTATTATTTGTATATTTAACTACGGTGATTTATTGTAGCAAACTGCAAACTGCTCACGTCACGTAAATTCACATAGTACTCCAAATAATAAAAACGTTATTAATAAATTCGTCACCAGCACGTTTCGACCGCACCATCTTTTCGCAGCAGCAGCATTAACGAGTCTGTACGTGGGCTATCATCGTGCCATCGCCCGGGGGTGGCCAGAGATCAATTGCATCGTTAGGATTTAGGGGAGGTTAGGGTGGCTATGATTTAGGGACAATTTGAATAATTTTTATATTAGAGAGAATAAAACTGAAGTGGGCTGATCATATTAGACGCAGAAGTAGGTGCCTACCGTTGACATGTTCTAAAGTGGAGGCCGAGGCTTGACAAACGTAGTGTAGGCCATTACCTTTCCACTAACGATGATATACACTACCAAGTATCTGGCAGTAGCTGAACGAAAAAAGCCAAAAATCGTACTCAGAAGCGTGGTTCGAGATATTATGCCTATGGTAACCTTTTGGTTTTTTTAAAACAAAAAAACCTCATTAGGTTTCACAATAATCGGCTTTTGTCCTCAAAGTCTATAGAAAAAATGATAAAAATTTGCATTTACACGCAACACTTTTTTGTCTATTTTTAAATGCACATAAAATAAACTAAAAACTGTCAAAAACTGCACAGGAATAACCTAGCTCTTCTTTCTGAAACTCGGTGGAAACAACTCTAGATACTTAAACTTACAAATATATATTTCCAGTTAGTGACGAATTCCGATTCCGATTTAGAACAAAAAAAAATCTGTTCGGGAAAATGAAAGATGTCTAGTCACCCTACTGGAAGAGGATATATTTATGGAGAGGGCTTTTGTTACAAATTTCGCCGTGGGCTGGTGAATGTTTGGCTTCTCTGTAGGTACACTTCATTTGGATTTGAATAATAGTCGAAATATTCGCTTATACGAGCTTGTTGGTCCAAGTTATTTATAGACAAAAAATACTTGTGTACCTTTTTATTTGAGTGATAGAACTTTGAGCTTTGCGGGCAAGAATTGAATAATATAATAGTGTCTACTATGTTGTAATCATCATCATCACCTTCATCAGCCGGAAGACGTCCACTGCTGAATATAGGCCTCCATGAACTTTAAACAGTTAGGTATTTGCTTCTTGCATCCACCAGCTCCCCGCGGTTTTGACCAGGTCGTCGGTCTGATTGAGGTGAGCCCGCCTAACCACTGCGTCTTCCGGTTCGTGGTCGTCACTTGAGAACCTTCCATCTCCACTGATTGTTAGTCCTGCGAGCGATGTGGCCTACTGCCCATTGCTTGTTGCAGACTTAAAATGGCCACTGGGTGTAAATGGAAACTCATTCCACATCTTACAGGTGTAGGTACGCCAAAGAAGTGCGCATAAATCGAATTGTATGTGATTTTCACGACTCTAATCCTATGACGTCATTTAACAAATCTTCATCATCATCATCATCATCAGCCTGAAGACGTCCACTGCTGAACATAGGCCTCCCCCAGAGTGCCACCTTGAGCGGCTGCTTGCCTCCTGCATCCATCGGCTCCCCGTGGTTCTGACCAGATCGTCGGTCCACCTAGTAGGGGGCCAGCCTACGCTGCGTCTTCCGGTTCGTAGTCGCCACTCGAGAACCCTTCTTCCCCATCGGTAACAAATCTTAGCGTATCATAATTATACATACATACAAAACAATATACTGCCTACTAACATGTTCTAAATGAGATATTTTCAAACAAATTTCACATTAATAAAGTCCACAGACTCCTGTAGCCTGTCGCTACGCCGTCATCAAAGTTAACATAAATAAAACCATACAAATCCCGTATTAAATTAGCAAGCGGGCAGTAACATTAACAATTTAATCGCTTACGATGGAAAGTTGGATTTAAAACAAAATTTAAAGAATTTATAATATATTAGAAATGGTTGTGAGGCTTTTAGACTTAAAGACTAGCTTCGCCTGGATAACATCAGGTCAAAACACGGTCAAAAGGTAGGTTATGTTCTTATTAAGTTACTACCTATATCTAATCTTTATGTTACTCCAAAATAATATTACAATTAGTCAGGTAACTATAACTATGTACTGTAATGTAACTTAGATTTTTGGCAATTAAATTACTTACTTACTTATAATCAAAAACTAACATTCACCAAAATCCATGTTAACAAAAGTTGACTTTCGCGAAAATGACTCAAAAAATTATGCAACTTTACATCGAAGTAGATATTATTCTGTGGTACAGCACAGTGTGTTATAGCCACAGATTAGGGAAAAATAATCGACTATTTATAGCGATAGGCAAAGGTTTCATTCTTCTCGAATCTTAGTCACTTGTCAAATAACACACTAGCGCCACGACACGTCGCGGGAAATTCCTGTAAACTCATTATTCAGCGATGCGACAGCGCGACATATTGCCGAACTGTCGACTGGTAACAGGGTTGCCACTAAGCAGTAAAATTATTAAAAAGACTGTTCTTTTGCTGATGTTGAAATATGTTGGAAATTATTGTCTTTGTTGAGCCTAACATGAAACTAAACGCATGCTGCATGCCATTTTGTGTTCTGCAATTTAAATGTTACTATATTCGTTATAAATATCCTGGGCATGTTAAATGTATACTTATTTCTAAGAAGCGGGTGTAGTTTCTAGTCCAAACCTAATGTTTCATTTGCGAACATTAATAATATAATAGTTTTTGTATTACGTGGAGTAAATGGTGCTTTTAAATGTAGCATCATTTTCAGCTTCGTCTCTATTGCAAGTATTTCATTTACATACAGTTTTGTTACATATCAGTAAATTTCCATAAAATCCATAATAGGCTAGTGTCCTGCTATTTTTTATAACATAAATTAATAATTTTCCTAAAAAAATAAACACTCGTGAAAACTAAAATTATATATCTCAAAAAATGACAAAGTTACAAGCATTTTAAAATACAGGAGTAGAAAGAGACAGCTTAAACATACAGTGACGTCACTCTTCAAAGTACCTCATCACTATGCTGTGGTAGCTTTACATACAGTCTCTTAGGCATGTGACTCCACAACGTGCGTTTTCATAGTAACTGTGGGGAATCTCCAGTTTCGCGAAAAAGGGACAGGCGATGAATTTCCAGAAACTTTAAAAGCTTATTACTCCGTGATTTATTTGCCGATTTTACTTACTTTTTTAATTATAGCATTCATTTTTAACCTACTTATGAAAATAATATTTACTTGTAAATTTTTATCAGCAGGCAACTAGTCTTTTGCAGTAGGTAAACTAAGCTAACTCAATTTGGTCATATTTGAAATCCGTTTTAGAACTGCATCCATACAAGAAAGTGAGTAAATCCATCTATGTCAATGAAAGTGCCAACCCTAACAAGAATATAGTGCCGATTAAAAATAAATATAACGGGTAAGCTTTCATCGAAGGGCGTATTAGGTCGTCACGACAGATTTGTCTCGTCTTCTCCTACTGTTCATAATTTACACTGTTTAATTTAACGTTTGTTGTGAAAACTACGATTCTATGAACTTCGATGTTGTGAAAAGTTGAATTCTGTGAAGTTCTTTTTAGAAATTCAACTCTACTGGACTTCTGAGAACAGATTATGTCATTCCGAGATCAAGTCATTTGTTTGGACATTATTTTTGAATTAGTGGCTACATGGCTTTAAACATATAAATATAAAGATAAATAAAGACTTACGGTTGTTTTGGAAAAACGATCTAATAAACTTTTTGCTTTTGACTGTAATGCTCATTTTCGTTTTCTTTTGTTATTATTTTTCTAACAGTGACCATAAAGTTAGAAACAACGTAGCTCAAAGGTAAAGACTATCATATTCAAATCGACACCTTGCGTCTAAGTCCCGTTCAGTCCCACGCCAATGCCTTTTGAATTTTTAAGGAATTTGCTCTCGTTCTGGGATCGTTTTTTACAGACTTAAACAATCATATACAAGGAAAAAATCTATAATAAGCTGCATAATATAAAAACAAAACCTAATCCAACAAACCACTACCAGTAGGCAACGTGCCCAATATGCTGGCAGCATTGCCACGGTGAATGACAATGCTCAACCTGTGGCCGAAGTAGAAGCCAGCATTTTGGTCACGTGTTGCCTCGACCAGATGTTTGGAGAAACCCTTGAAAATTTGGTGAGCACTCGGTCCCCAAGGCCCAAGCGTTTCAACTCCAAAAGGCGCAAATATAAAACCGCTATCAAGGTTTGCGCCTTTTTAGTTATCTTTTTAGTTATTTCTCGCTTTTATATCAATAAAAGAAAACATCGTAAAAAAGCAAATGCTCACAAAATTCGAGAACATTTTTGTGTCATCCACCAATCTGCGGCATGCGTGGAGGATGAATGACTTACATACACTCTCCCTGCGAGGGAAGGCTGGTACCGCCCAAGACACGTCTTGAGTGACCCGCTATTCAGCTGCGCTAGGATCACCAGACCAGTCTAGTCCTTCTGGCTCAGGTATCGCTTTCGGCACCGTTATAGAATACCAGCGTAACACAATCAGACACCAACCCCGCCGGCGAGGTCGACACACGTGTAGGTGAGTTAGAACGGTTGCGACTTTCCATAGGGTCTACTCTTCCAGTAGACGTAGCCTTCTCGATTCTCTTATCCCGGCAACGAGCCCAAGCCGAGGCTCGCACCCCAATGGTGCCTTTGAGCTAGTTGCCTCCCACTTTTGACGGCTGGGCCCCTTATGCGCCTGCCCTCCCGCCCGGTAACACTGTAAAGGTCGGTAGAGACCAACAGCATTAACACGAGAAAAAAAAACTAAATAAAAAAAACTAAGAACAAAAAGCAACAAAGAAAATTAAAAATATTAAGAAAAAAAAAAAGAAACTTTAAGAACTATAATATCTTTATAGCATTAACACGTTAACAAAATCTCTCGAGAAAGTGTTTGATTAATGAAAATTCAACAAAAGGCTTAAGACGAAATCCGCGTGATCTTTCATCGGGCAAACGCTATCTCGAGAGAAGCGATATGTCGATTCTTGGAACGTGACTCACTTGCTAGCCCTGCGGGAGTGTATTGATGATATAGTTATTAACAAATAACTGTATAACTAGACAGTTAGGCAACCTAGCTGTCCTACAAGCTCAGCTGTAGCTCGTCCCGTTAATTGCGCGCTTCCCGTGATCGCGTTACGCAGAGCCGACAGATCTCCGCCGCACTTCTGATGTCCGGATACGAGCGCCGGCTTCTGTGAACTGGTAGCTTCTAAAACTTACAATCTTGCATTTGTGTTTAATTCGGTAGCATGCAGAAATATAATTGCAGACTATGTAGTTTCACAGATCAGATAAGCCGTCTGAAATCATTTTAACTTATCTAGCATGAGTATTGAGTACCTATTTGGCCACCGAACGAAAACTTTTACGAAAAAACGTAGTTTTAATATATAGAAAACAATTATTTTTATAAGCATAAAGATTGACACAAAAACAAAAGATGTTGTTAAGATTCTGAAACAGTTTTACCCCGAAACGATAGTTCTATCAGAAAATGTCAGTAGGTAAATTCACTCTAAAAACCTCCGAAGAACCCTCTCAATAAAAGCACCTTACGAAAAAAAAAATTGGTTCGTTTGAGAACTACGATGCGCTGTGCACTACCCCTCTGATTCTGTCAGGGGATAAAATAGATGATGAACACTGGCCTTTGCGTCCCGCTCAATTGTCGCTAGAGACCGTTTTTCCATCCCTTTCTTTCGCACGTTAATTAACTGACAATATACACACTACACACACACCCACTACAGATATTATGCAACATTAATTAAGTACTTATGTGGTATACAATAAAGAGGATTTGTATTGTATAATTGTGTTCGTTGCACCTAATTTAAGCGTACCACTTTCAAAAAGTTATTACCCTATCTAACTTAACTTCCATTTATTTACATCTATGCCCAAACTCAATTAGACAAGTAACATTTTAGTTGTAGCTCCTTTGAGAGCACGTTATATAATTAGTACTACAATAATTCCTAGATAAAGCCTCAATAACTCAAAATTAGGACTCACTAATGCCTAAATGCCTAACCATTATCAAGAGCAATGTATCAGTGATCAAAATGAGACATATTACATTGCAAATTATCAGAGTATCCATTATGCTTGTGTAGTTATACGTAACACAGCTCACGTAATCCAGAATGGTTATTATTATAATTGTTTTCATGGGTAGGGGTGTAGGGCTGTCCAACGGCGAGATTAATTTAGTTTTTTATATGTTTATTGTGTGTTAAAACGACTGCATTATTTTTATTTAAGTTGAAATTAATTAAATTTGACTTAATCGCATTCCCTGCCACAACAAGCGGCATATTGGGCAACAAATTCATAATATCGTGATATGGCCAGAATACAATTTTGTTGTGCAATTCTTGGTATAATTTTTCTTGTAATTGATCTGGTGAAAGCCGCGGGGAGCCGATGCATGCAAGAGACGAGCAGCAGCTCAAAGTGGCGCTTTTTGGGGGAGACCTATGTTCAGCCGTGGACGTCTTCCGTGATGAACATGTAGTATACCTACTTGTATCTCTTAAAATATAGCAAAACGGCTAAAACGCGGTAGGTGAACATCAATAATGCCTAGTTTCCACGTGGCAACCCTACAACCTGGGGTGAGTAATTAACCTTTGTCGAGTGTATGACATGCCAGCGTGGTTGTGTGCGTGGCGGGACTATACCAGGATGGATCCCCATGGACGGTTCATTTTAATATTTGCTGCTTATTTATGTGTTTTGATATTTTCGTAGTTTATAAATTGGAATCTCTAATAAATATTAAACGCTGTTCATTTGTTTGTAAAACTACTGTAACTACACCCGACACTATGTTATTGTATAGACTGGCCTGATAGCTCATTTGGTAGTAACTCTGCCTTCTGAACTGTAGGTTGTGAGTTCGGTTCCCACGCAGGACATTTTTTTTCTGATGAACACAGGTGTTTGGTCTGTGTCTGGGTGCTATTATATTCTATGTATGTATTTACATAAAAAAAGTAATATATCATTATTCTATCAATTATCTGGTTTCCATAGTACAAGCTTTGCTTAGTTTGGGACTAAATGGCGCTGTGTGTAAATTTATTTTATTATTTATTATTCTTTTTGCACTACAGCTAGCCGTGCATGTAACTTGATTGCCTCTACCGATATAAACACTAATTTGAATGGATTTGACAATTTCGAAGAGATTATGTGCATAGTTACTAAAAATCCTTGCGAATATTGATCCTGTTGCATTGCAGTCAAAATTATAGAATACTTACAACCTGGAAAATTAAATTAATCAATCTACTCGTTGGTATAACTTAAGTAAAGTAATACTTGCGAAGCCTCCGGACCTCAAACTAGTTAATAAACTGTGTCACGGGGGTTTCTTCTATCAATAGATGCTTATCATTATCATCAGCATCAGACATCAATTATACAAAACGTCAGCGTTCGACCGGTAAAAGGCTTATAAATATAGACGACAAAAAACTCTATTCTAAATCAAGCAAGTCTACAAAATTAAGGCTTTTGACCTCAGAATAGAGCTATTTCCGTTAACTCTACAGACTCTACAATTCTCGATCAATAGAGCCGGGAATAGAAATATGAATCACACCGAGGATGGTAGAGAAAGCTATTTGTAATAATTATTATCTAGCTCTAACATTTTCAATTTTGCAATGGCTAAATGATAAAAATGGCTTAGTAGAGACAACTCTACATTTAATAAATCTTTATTTTATTAGTAGTAGGTAAGATCGCTCATTAAAACACTTGACAATTTTTTTTAAAATATTTTTTAATATCCGCTCTCTACGGTAGGTTGATTAATGTTGTGGATAGTAGAGTTTTCTATTTCAAAATTTATAAGCACTATAGCAAATGAGGCGTTTTATTAAAAAAAAAGAAATTATATTTTCTGTCTGACCCAATAGATGGCGCCAGTTGTGGTTTTACCAAAATCTGTCACTGTCACTGTTTCAAGCATAGACCACAGGTTAGAGGAAATGTGTCACGATACTGACTGACAACTCTAAACTTTTTAAATTTTTTTTAGTTTCATTGCGGGATATCTTGGCTTTATTTTGGATCATAATATTAACGTTTATCTATCTCGCAAATCTACTGTACTTCAATTTACTTAATAAGGATGCACCACAGACTACTTAGAAGATACTACAGGCAATGTACTCGAGGTCCACTCAACTGAATTTGCCATTTCTTTGTAGGTAGTCTAAGCATTTTCTTATGTTTATACTACTCTGTGGTTTGAAAGGTTTAAACTATGTACATACTTACTGCGACATCTAGAAAAGACGCGGAACGAGTGTTTTTTTTTAAATAAAATGCCTCATTGTAGACGAAAATCGTCTCTACATAACATAACACAACCATAGAGCAGAGCTCTTTATATTAGTAGAGCAAGGCGAATTGCTTACTCTATGCCCTCGTTAAATGTTTGGCGGCAAATCGCTGCCGGATAGATCTGTTAAGGGGTGGTTATATTGCTGTACCTATTTCTATAAGTTCAGTGACGAGTTGAGAGCAGGATGCTTGTGTAATAGTAAGCGCCATAATACAAATACAAAATAAAACCCTCAATTTGACATGCGAAAGCTGATAGTTCGATCAGTGGATAGTTCAATGATCCACGTGTGGACATAAAGGTATTCGCGGATCCATATGTTAAGGTATCCGCGGATCCATATGAGGATCCGAATTGTGGATCCAAGTGGAGGTAGCCCAATTAGTAACTCAATACAAAAGTAATGGTTGGAACGATAATCAATGCATTTTCTAAACTGTCATGAGTTAAGTCGTGTTTTATACTAATTTAGTCATCATTTAAAAGAATAAACAAGCAAGTGTGTCTCAGCAGTAGCCACCCCGCACTTCGCGAGCACTCTCAAAGTCCATCATCATCATCATCATCAACAGCCTGAAGACGTCCACTGCTGAACATAGGCCTCCTCCAGAGCGCGCCACCTTGAGCAGCCGCTCGCCTCCTGCATCCATCGGCTCCCCGCGGCTTTCACCAGGTCATCTCTCAAAGCCCGTATCCCAGCAACGGCATTGGTCTGAAGACGTTGATGACGCATAAAAACCCAAATCTCCAGAAATAATAAATGGGCTATACAAAATTACAAATAAATAATTCGATAAAACAAATCCAGACTAAACTCTCCTTAACAAACCATTTTCAAATCCGTATTATTGTCGCATACCTCATTCAACATCCACCACGACTTTGATCTATCACCCAAACCAATATCAACCTTACTGTATTGAAATACGATCTATTATTCCAATAAACATAAGCTTGAGCAAAACATCGAACATCAACAAAGGATATTAGACTCTAATGCCCAAGTTGAAAGTTCACTATTAAAGTTGAACGTGAGCTTAGTCGATGACAAAGCAACGCAAGAGAAAACGATCCTTATTCACTAGAAGATAAGATTGATATCACAAGGAGGATATCCGTGGAACGGCCGGGTGTGTTTGACACAAGCATAATTGGCGCGAAATGGCGCGCTTGTTCATCGCAAACTGTTGCTGTTGACATTATTTCGGTGTTGTATCAAAAATGTTTTATTTTGGATCGAAATTGATTCAGTTATTGGAGAGGAGTGATCTTTGATCTTATTTCTGTCGTGAATATTCACATATTCATCTAAAAGTGAATAAATAATATGGTTTCGATTTATATGAGGCTCACCGTTTGAGTGGTAAGGTGGCATTTTGCTAACTTGTTAGGAGCAGTAGACGGAAATCCCATAACTACCTACTTCCCTATAAGTAATAGTTGTTTTTGGTGCGAGTACTTGAATTGAAACCTGAGAAAGCGAAGGATTCAATTCAAGTTCTCGCTACGCTCGTGGTTCAAATGAAGAATCCTGAGCGTAGCGAAGGTTTCAAAGGTACGAGACGCAGAAAAACTTTGCTACCGAGTGCAACACACAACTTTTCACCTCACTACAGCGAGGAAAATGTAAGAAAAACAGCTAAAAGGCTTAGAAAAGATTAGTTTTTCGCTTATTAATTTAGTTCTGGGTGGCGGTAACGCTTAACATCAAGTAAACGACTAGCTTGTCACGTCATTCATTGAAAATTAAAGAAAAAGTGTTTTCCATCCATTTTTCATGCAGTCGCGTTGATGGATAGCGTATTGGTTATATACTCTCTGGTGCTGGACAGCGCGATTATTCTAAAAATGAGGTTGGTGAACGAGAAAGAGATGGTATCTTTTAGGAGGTAGTCTGTGGTATTAATGAGGTTTCAGTGAACTGGCAATATCAAGAAGGTTAAATTCGGGCAGATCTGTGATTAAATCCTCAATTCTTGACGAGAAAATTATAGAATAGAAAGGTTCGAATTTTAAAAACACTTTCCACGCTAGCGATTAAAATGTGTTTTTGCGCCCAGATTTTGAATGACAAAGAGAATCTTTCCGAGCTAGTGAGGTGAAAAAATATTTTTTATTGTCGTGAATGTGAGTTTTTAGGGTAAGCAAGGCTTAGTGGCACGTCTAGTATTTTTTTAAATACATTTTCATTTTATAAAATACTAGACGTGACAAGCTAGTCGTTCGCCTGATGTTAAGCGTCACGGCTGCCCATAATAGATTGCAGGTATCACTCGGAACTCTAAATTAATATAGTTTTGCGTGACACTGCACTGCGCACGTCATCCTGAGGCTTCACACAGTATCGTAATAAAATTACTAGACTGTGTGATCAGATCATAAAATCTCATTTCACTAGCTACAATGCCCTTCAAACTGGAACACAGTAGTGCTAGCACACTACTGTTTGGCGGCAGAATAGCTGGCAAAGCTGTGGTACCTACCTAGACGAACTTTGCAGAAAAGTCCTACCACCTAGTAAAATACTACCACCTAGTAATTACAGATGACCTTAGGCTTTTGTAACCACTTCTTATCAGGAAGGCCTTACCTATGCTTGTTTACTAAGTATAGTCTATTTTATGTTAAAGGGAGCAAACAAGCATACGGCCCACCTGATGGGAAGTGGTCACCGTAGCCTATGGACATCTGTAACACCGGAGGAGACGTCACCAATGCGTTGCTTACCCTGTAGGACTCTTTTAACCCTCCTTTTAAAGTACTCCATGTTATAACTCTGCGGAAAGACCGCTAGGGGCAGCTCATTCCACATTTTGCAGGTATACGGCAAGAAAGAGCGCATGAATCGAGTCGTATGAGATTTCCACGATTCAATAATATGTGGATGACCTTTTTTGCGGTGACGAGAGGTGCGATGGTAGAAACGCGATGCCGGAATCAGGTTGAATAGCTCTTCAGAACATTCCCCATTATCATCATCATCATCATCATTAACAGCCTGAAGACGTCCACTGCTGAACATAGGCCTCCCCCAGAGCACGCCACCTTGAGCGGCTGCTCGCCTCCTGCATCCATCGGCTCCCCGCGGCTTTCACCAGGTCGTCGGTCCACCGAGTGGGGGGCCGGCCTTCGCTGCGTCTTCCGGTTCGTGGTCGCCACTCGAGAACCTTTCTTCCCCATCGGTTGTCAGTTCTACGAGCGATGTGGCCTGCCCATTGCCACTGCAACTTACTAACTCTAAGAGCTATATAGGTCACTTTAGTTCTCCTGCGGATCTCCTCGTTCCGGAGCTTATCCCGCAGGGAAACACCGAGCATAGCTCGCTCCATAGCTCGCTGCGCGACTTTGAGCTTACTAATGAGGCCAACAGTAAGAGACTTCAACTCAACTCAACTTATAAAGGCGGTAAAATATAATTATATAATTATAATTATAATTATTATTATATGCTGGAACTATAATTATACTGGGTGGCGCAAAAGTAAAGACCCTATTTGGTTCAGCTATAACATTTTTTCTAAATTAGAAAACTAGATTTAGGTTTTTTTAAATGTATATTTGTGCCATTAAATTTCGTACCATTAGGATTTAAAGATGATGTCTTTTAAATGGTGACCTCCAGAGTTGATACACATTTGAGCCCTATTTATGACATTTTGCATAACTTGCCGTAACACTTCTCAGGGCATGTCAATAAGCAGAATACTCGGTTCTGGGGCACTGATAATCCGCGCATTATTCAAGAAACACCTCTACACCCACTAAAAGTTACTGTATGGTGTGGCATCTGTGTTGACAGAGTGATCGGACCCTATTTTTTCGAAGACGCTGGAGGCAATGCGATAACTGTCACTGGAGAACGCTACAGAACCATGTTACGTGAGTTTTTGATACCCAGTTTGGACGAATTGGGGCTGGAGCACATCTGGTTTCAACAAGACGGCGCTACGGCACACACAGCGCGCGACACTATGGACTTAGTGAGGGACGCTTTTCCAAGCCGAGTTATCTCTCGTTTTGGCGATTTGCCTTGGCCTGCAAGATCACCCGATCTGACCAGTCCAGACTTCTTTCTTTGGGGTTTTTTGAAATCTCGGGTGTATGTGAACAAGCCACAGACTCTCGCAGCTCTAAAAGAAAACATTCGTCAAGAAATAACGAACATATCGCAGGAAGTGTTACGGCAAGTTATGCAAAATGTCATAAATAGGGCTCAAATGTGTATCAACTCTGGAGGTCACCATTTAAAAGACATCATCTTTAAATCCTAATGGTACGAAATTTAATGGCACAAATATACATTTAAAAAAACCTAAATCTAGTTTTCTAATTTAGAAAAAATGTTATAGCTGAACCAAATAGGGTCTTTACTTTTGCGCCACCCAGTATAAAGCTTACACCTAAATTGTGTATGCTGCTGAGGCCAAGGTAACGTACTAATATTTTATGTATTTAATATTTTATCATGGGTGGAACTATGAACAAAAGCTAGTCTAATTGCGTGGTTGCGCTACTAAATTAGAAAACCCTTCCCATTTAACCCTTTCTAAATTTGGAATGAACTTTAAATGAAATCGACCCAAACAATCAGTCCGCAAATATTAATCCAATTTAAGAACAACTCACTCCTTTTAATGTTAAATGAGCTCGTTTAATTTTAGGTGCATTTATTAAATTTTTATTTAAATTCGGTAGTTTTTAAGTAAACGAATGACGTGACGAGCTAGTCGTTTGCCTGATGTTAAGCGTCACAGCCGCTCATTACAGATTGCAGAGTCACTCGGAAATCTAAATTAAAGTTTCGCGTGGCACTGCGCACTGCGCAAGTCATCCTGAGACATCACACAGTCTAAAAAAGATTTCTAGGCTGTGAGATCAGTTCTTAAGTCTCATTTGCCCAGTAATTCAGTAGTTTCAGTTTTTCAGTAGTTTTTTTTTTTGTGAATCTTCGAGTAATTTTAGTCTAATATAGTAGTTTTATTGGAATACTGTCACGCGAGAAAAAAAATTATAGCACTACTGTCAGTGCATACTTGCCAAGTATGGCTCAGTTCAGACAGAGCAGCAAAATGCTCGAGCAGTTTTTAAGTGCTATATGAATATCAACCTTAATCTATTTAGACAAAGCTGAAAATAGTATGCAACATTAAAATAGGTAAGATTTAAATGTTGCATACTGTTTTCAGCTTTGTCTAAATGAAATAAGGTTGGTATTCCAATAGCAGTTAAAAACTGCTCGAGCATTTTGCAGCTCTGTCTGAATTGACCCTAATTGTGCCATGGGAGATAAATAAAGGTTTTGAAAAGAATGTATATTTCTATTTATGTTTTAGCCGCCGGACAAGTGCAGTGCTGATTATGGCAAATCCCCTCTCCCCATGATAAGCGTCTAAAGTGTCGTTTTATGGGGGAGGCCTGTGTTCAGCAGTGGCCATCTTCCAGATGCTGGATGTGATATTTTCACTAGAACATCCAGCGGGTGCACTCACAAATTACCCGTAATTACGTGGAAACTCGTAGGTATCCAATTGGCAAGGAATTTAAATGAGAAACATCTAAATTGGTTTATCCGATTTATTTTACTTAGCCCTGAAATGTAATCAGACTAATGCTATATCTTCCTTTGGGTTGTTGAGCACAGATCAATCAGAAGTTTATGATATTGTACGAAACTTAAAGAATAACTCTGCTCCTGGGTGGGACAAAGCTTCTGGAAAACTTTTTAAACTTATCTATCCATATATTGCTGAACCACTTACTAACATCTGCCAGGCTAGTTTTGAAAGTGGAGTATTCCCAAAACAACTAAAGAAGTCAATTGTATGTCCCATACACAAGGGAGGGGATGAAAACGGTGTCACAAACTATCGGCCTATATCTTTACTGCCAACTATGTCAAAAATATTAGAAAAACTTATGAATAATCGGCTGAAGAAATATTTAGAAGCAAAGGAGTTATTATCGAAAAATCAATTTGGATTTAGAAGTAAAAGAAGTACTGAGGATGCAGTTTTAGAAGTTACAGAACATATTAGGACTAATTTAGACAAAGGTAAAAAAACTGTAGCAGTATTTCTGGATTTAGCAAAGGCTTTCGACACCGTTTCCATCCCTATCCTATTGGCGAAGCTGGAGGCAGTGGGTGTGAGAGATGTGGCACTCCGTTGGTTCGCGAGTTATCTTACAGGCAGAAAGCAGCGTATTAGAGTTGGTGAATTATTAAGTAGAGAAGCTGACATCAAGTTTGGGGTGCCACAGGGCAGTATACTCGGTCCTACGCTGTTTCTAGTTTACATAAACGATCTGTGTGACCTGCAACTAGAAAATGGAAAAGTAGTTACATATGCTGATGATACTGTGCTTATGTTCACTGCTAACTCGTGGAATGAAGCTGAACTAACTACTAACAAAGGGCTACACACTGTATCATGGTGGCTGCGACATAACCTACTATCAATTAATGTTATGAAAACCAAATATATCACTTTTACAATCAACAACTCAACTCAACCTAAACAGCCTTTAAAGTTAAAAATGCATGGAGCAACTTGCACAGAAACAGATAGCTGTGTTTGCACTAATCTGCAAGCAAACTTAACGATAAAATATTTGGGTGTTATATTGGATAGAAATCTCTCCTGGCAAGAACACGCTAAAAATCTCTCTGGACGTACACGAAAACTTATTTATATATTTAAGCAACTAAGACACGTGCTTAATGCTAAAACGTTGAACACAGTGTATGTTGCATTAGCGCAGTCAATTTTAAGCTACTGTGTATCAGTTTGGGGATCTGCAGCGAAGACTCATTTAATTGCCTTAGAAAGATCACAAAGAGCATTGCTGAAAGTGATGACTTTCAAGCCTCGTCGATTTCCGACACACGAACTTTATAAGCACTGCTCTGTCCTTACAGTTAGGCAACTTTTTGTTAAAGCTATAGCATTAAGGCAGCATGCGCTACTTGACAGCAATATCATGAATGAAAGAAGTAAGAAGCGTAGAAAAGACATTGTGTTTAAAACTCCAAGTCCAAGAACTAAATTTGGTGCTAAAAGTTTTGCGTGTTTAGGGCCAACAATTTACAATCAAATAAGTCGATTCATTACGATTGCTACAAAAAACCGATACAGTTGTGCTAAAAGTTTAAAAGATCACCTGATTACACTTGACTACGTAGAAACCGAAAAATTGATAGCGGCAACTGAATGATAATTAACTGTCATTGCGCCTGTGAACGCAGTTTTAGATTTTTACATTTTACCACACTTAACACGTTTACCTTCACAAGCAGAATCATACGCCACACATCAAGATAAAAATAAAGACACATCACACACACACATACCCCCACACACACCCCTCACACACATACACACACACACACACACACACACACACACGCCCCCCCGTCTCGCACGCACGCACGTATCGAGATACAAGCAAAGACACGCTCAGGACACACACACGCGCGCAAACCAAGATACAAAATTAATAGTAATAACACTACACATCCGTCCAAGCACAAAAAGACATGTTTGCGATAACTTTGCTCTATTTTATTACTACATGTGTGTAGCATGCTAATACCTAATAGTATTAAAATATACCTTAACCTGCACATTGACGTGACTGAGGTGATTCACTGTAAGCCCGCTGTACAGGCTCATCAGAGACCTAGTGCGGGGTTGCAGAGCTTCCCAAGGGTACGGTAATATGTTTAGGATTTATAAAAAAAAAAAAAACTGTATTGTTTTACACCTTACTACCTAGAATGTACCGAGCATGTATTCTTGAGATGAAATAAATTATTATTATTATTTATTATTATTATTATTATTTATCTCCGTGAATTGCTGGTAACACTGACAATATAGACATATTAAAAAAAATCGGCCAATTGCGAGTCGTACTCGCGCACGAAGGGTTCCGTACCATTATCTATAAAAATGAAAGAAAAAAACACGTTTGTTGTATGGGAGCCCCCTTAAATATTTATTTTACTATTTTTCAGTTTTTGTAATATAATTTTTGGATGTAAAAACTGAAATAACATGTATATACTAAACTAAACTAGACCTAAACACTAAACTATACCTAAAAACTTTAAAACTAATTTATAAAACCTAAAATAAACCGTTGGCGGAGGGAAAAGTGCCCAGAATGCTGGCAGCATTACCACGCTGGATGGCAATGCTTATCTTTTGTGCAAAATAAAAGCCAGCATTCTGGTCACCTGATGCCTCCACCAAACGTTTGGCCAAGTCCCGGTACGTTTCCATGGCGGCGGGCCCCCATGGACCCATTGTCTCCACCCCAAACGGCTCAAATATGTGGGCCCTGTCAAGGAGTGCATATTTGTGCCGTTTGAGGTTTTCGGCCTTGATGGCGGCTGCGCCGGCTTGAACTGTTGTTAAAGGAAGATGGGACAGAGCCAAAGTGTCAACACATGTGGCATCCCAAACAACAAGTTTTTATTGTTATAGCGGCAACAGAAATACATCATCTGTGAAAATGTCAACTGTTTAACTATCACGGTTCTTGAGGTAAACCCTGGTGAAAGACAGACAGACAGACAGGCAGCGAAGCCTTAGTAGTAGGGTCCGTTTTACCCTTTGGGTATGGAACCCTAAAAACACTGAAATAAAATTTACCCACACAATTATTTTTCACGGCACATTATCCAAAGACAATAAAATGCTTAAAAGTTCAAAAAAGAGCGGCGAGTCGTTCATTGAATACTAAATTGATATCATTACACTGAGTCCAGTTTATCTTGACCTCCGTCACCCCTTGTTCTGAACAACTTATTACAGGCACGATGTCTTGAGCAATGAAATAGATTTTTATGTACCAATGTAAAGTTGTTGAATGGACATTTGTTTTTATATGACCATAGAATATAAATTAGTACCTACTGGTATTACCCAACTACGGATATCTCAATAAATGTTGCATGTTGCTGATATTCTTTGGATTTTAGACATTTTAGCGAATTGGTCTTTTTATTTCAGCTCCGAAGTTGCAAGGCTTTAAAAACCTTTTCAAAATCTAATCATTATTCCAAATATTGTTTAGTTTATGCATAACCAGCAGCGCCCCGCGGTTTCACCCGCGTTCCTACAGGAACCGTTCCCGTTTCCGGGTTAAAAAGTAGCCTATGTTTTAATCCAGGGTATAAGCTACCTCCATACCAAATTTCATCTAAATCCATCCAGCTGTTAGAGCGTGAAAGAGTAACAAACATACACACGTGTATACACACATACGCACAAACTTTCGCCGTTATAATATTAGTGTGAGTGTGGTATATAACATTGAGGTTTATCAAGAAAAAAGTGCAACATCGTAAATGTAGCCAACTAATTTAGCAAATTAATAGAAAAAATTCTTGCTCCATCTTTAGGTACTTTCGAAGTAGCCCATTTGTCTGAGGCCAAGAATGCCTGGGGTTTGGCTTGTCCAAATTCTGATTTCCCGGTGGTTCTTTCCTCGCAGAGGCTGTGGGACCGACCGCTCTGCGAACTAGCACGGAAAAATCTTTTAGATACGTGTCCTAGCATCGCTGATCGTGCTCGGCTTCTCGCAGTCTCTGTGTGGGAGTCAGGACTTTGGTTACAGGCCATGCCTTCTTTCAACACTGGTAACCTTTTAGATCCGACTACTTTTCGTTTAGCTATGAGCTTACGTTTGGGCGCAAGATGCTGTGTGGCCCATCGCTGCCAGTGCGGTACCGCAGTTGACCAGCTCGGTCATCACGGTCTCTCGTGTTCAAAAAGCGCTGGGCGAATTTCGCGCCACGCTAGTCTTAATGACATCATTCGCCGGGCTTTTACCACCGCCAATGTTGCAGCCATTCTCGAACCGAATGGTCTCATGCGTGACGATGGTAAAAGACCCGACGGAATGACTCTGGTTCCCTGGAAGATGGGGCGGCCTTTAGTGTGGGACGCTACTTGCGTCGATACTATGGCGCCGTCACACCTTCCCGAGACACACGTTAGGGCCGGCGCCGCGGCTAATTCTGCTGAGCAGCTAAAACGGCGCAAATATAGTAATCTCGGTAGCGGTTACATATTTGAGCCGTTTGGTGTTGAGACCCTGGGTCCGTGGGGACCGGGAGCTCATCGCGTTTTCCAAAGTCTATCAGAGCGCCTGGTCGATGCGACGCTTGACCAAAATGCTGGCACTTATTTGGCCCAACGCATCAGCATTGCAATTCAACGTGGCAATGCGGCCAGCATGTTGGGTACGCTACCTACCGGTAGTGGGCTGGAGCACTTGGACTGTCTATAGGCCATCGCGGCTATTGTACAGTCCATAAGTGTTCTTTGTAGTAGGTAGTGTAGCTAGTTTAGTTTAGTTTAGCTTAGTTTAGTTTAGTTTAGTTTAGTTTTTATTATTGTAGTAGTTAGCTTGAGTAATAAAGGCAATTTAGTAAAACATTGCATATACTTGTTACCAGATACGTCTATGACACTTTGGGAAATTAAAAATGAATGTATGTTTATAAATAAACGCTAATATAAATAAGGACATGTCACACAGCAGCACCATCTAGCCCCAAACTAAGCATAGCTTGTACTGTGGGAACTAGATAACTGATACAATACTTAGATACTTCTTTGTTTGTAGATACTTACATACATTATAGAATACAATATTATGCGTATCCACCCAGACACAGGACAAATGTCGTGGTGGGAATCGAACCCACAACCTATATATACCTAGTTCAGAAGACAGAGCTACTACCAACTGAGCTAACAGGCCAGTCAAAGTCAAGTTATAAACTAAAACTTTACAACAAAAATTAACTTATAATTTATATTACTCGGAATAACTTTTGATGAAACAGTTCCAAAGTCCAAGTCATCAGTTATCTATTTCCCAAAGTACAAGCTTTGTTTGGCCACATCGTACTGATAACCGATAGGGAGGAAAGGATCTCGAGTGGCAACCACGAACTAGAAGACGCAGCGTAGGCCGGCCCCCCACTCGGTGGACCAACGCGCGCCGAACTGATCAGAACTGAAAAAAGCCAATGGATCCAGGAGGTAAGCAGCCGCTCAAAGTGGCGCTCTTTGGGGGAGGCCTATGTTCAGCAGTGAACATCTTGAGGCTGACGATAATGATGAAGCTTTGTTTAGTTTGGTGCTAGATGGCACTGTGTGAAATTCCACATAATATTTTTATTTCTTTTATTTATTTTTATAAGGCATCCTACGTTTTTGTCATTTGATGAATTCTAATGTTATGTTTAGTTTGTAAATAAAACAATTAATTTTACAGGCGTCCTTATACAAAATTGAAATTACACTTGTATTAATACATCATAGCCACCTCAAAACAGACGATTGGAATTCGGAGCTCAAGTAACACTGGTCGCTTACTTAACCCGTAAACAATTGTGCGACTTGACAGTTTTATTCGAAACACTTTATGACATCGCCCGACGGTTATTAAAGGACTATTCAACTCATTATAGCGTCTATAAAACGTACATCATCCTGTTTATTTCGTCTCTTTCTAACTGATGTGGAGTAATGTGTTTTGTCTCGTTTGTGTACTCTGTTAGTTGGTGAAGATTTAGGGCTTGAGAGGTTTAATATCGATTGTCGATGGCAACGACATTATTTTTCCTCTCACAGTTAAATGTATTTTTGAAATTGTGATACAGAAGTTAGGCTAATTATTATTAGTTACGGTACTAGATATAGGTACCTAAAAAATTAACACCCTCACAAGTATTTGACAAATATTCCGCCGTCGTCAAGCATAATAAAAAAACTTAGATACAATTTAGGAACACGTCAAGAAATCTTACAATAATATAATTCGAGAATCTAATATTAGGGTGGGTAAAACCATCAAAATCGTACACCAAAAATGGTTATTATAAAAACAATTGCTAAGCAAATTATTGATTAAGCCTGTAGTGATTTTATATGCGAAAGGACCTACCGGCCGGGCCTGTACATTTCATACATGAAAACTTTGATGCCGTTGTATTTATGAAGTCTTGTTTGGATAAGTATAATATTTTTGTTAATTATATGTAATGTTATTCATGAAAACATAGTTTAGCCAGATTTTTCGTAAATAAATTCAATTATTTAATATCTTCAAAAATGTAGTAATGCGCGCGATGTGTGTGCATCCGCGTATAGGTATAGCAGCCTTAAATAAGTAAAACTAAATAAAATAAATACACACAACCCTATCTAAAAACAAAGCTATTGACGCACCCTGTATCAATTCGCAAACTCCTCAGCTCAAGCACGGGAAATGAAAGTCCCATCTTGCTTTATTGGAGACGCACTAAATGAACCATTCGGGTTGTATTATGTTGAGCTCTCTGATCATTCGGTGAACTGGATCATTGCCAGCGAGATATATTGATAGAGATTGTTAATATATATGTGTAGAAATTTAATTATTGTTAGGGATTTATCACAATTTTGTAAACTATTTGAAAAATGTTACTTTTATAAGTAACCTATAGCTGCGCCCCGCGGTTTCACCCACGGATGAAAAGTATCCTAAATATGTTAAACCAGGATGATATAGCTATCTCCATTCCAAACCAGGATAAGATTTATATTAAATATAGTACTTAGTCCAGTTTGAATGGCATTCCCAGTAGTGGGAAAGGCTGTGATAATGATAATTCGAATTGAGAAAACAGTAACCATGTTTGATGCAAAACGAAAGAAATCCCCATACACCCTATCTTTTTCTTTTCCTTTTTTATCTTTTTCTTTTTTTTCTTTTTTTTTATAATATGTATAAGGTATATGTAAATATGGGCCTGTTTATTTTTAAGCTAGTTGCCTGAATTAAATGAATTTATTATTATTATTATATCGCACTATAATCGGCTAAAAAGTAAATATGGACAAAATAATTTGGTCCAAGCCGAGACTGTATTCTCTTTAAAAACAAGTACGCGTCGAATTAATTTACTATAGCCAAATAAAACCATAGATAAGTCTTACAATCTTTTCCCCGTAAGTATTTAGCTGTGGTATTTAGAGAAAGACACTTACTTTTTCTATAATCTGTACCTTAAAAAAATACAGACTACCAACAGTTTGAAACTGCTTAAATTATAACCTTATAATAAGTACAATAAATTCAAAAAAACGCAGACAGCTCCCTTTTTATACCTTTTATACGTTTTTAGTGTAGTCAGCAGAGGGAGCCACATTGTGATAAGTCACGTGCTGGGGTGATGACATAACAAACGGTATAATTATTGCTTCACAAACTCTCACAGTTTACGAACAAACGGGGGAGTGAGCAGGGATCTATAGGTTTAGATTTTTCTGTTTGAGAGAAAATTAATATGTAGGTAAGTAAATAATAATAACTGTATTTTAGACTAACTGAATCTTCTACAGATGGAATGGATGAAAACTTTACAGTAGGTAGGTACGTAGGTCCAATACAAACAAAATTATTATAAAACGAAATTTAAACTTATGTAATTTTACTTCAATAGGCGTTTGTAGGTAACGCTGTGTTATAACGTGTTGTGTATAGGCATTAAAATAAAACTTTACAATGAATAAAATTATTTACAAGAAGTGTAACAATGTACTACCATTTCCCTAAGAGCGATTTCTTCCAGGCAACCATATTGGGAGAAGAGAGGTAAGATAACCCTAAATTAAGTACTATTTAAAGTACCACTTAATATTAATCATTCAATTAAACATGAAACACTTAGTGAATATCTTTAACTCAACAAATAAAATTTACATTTTACACAACCACTAATTCACAAATTAAAACATCTTACAATACATTTGAAGCACAAAGAAACTAACATAACCCTCAATTATATTATCAAAGCTTTAAACTCACGCAATAAAACTTCAAACATAAACCATCCACTTTCACCTAACTCAAAAATAATATGAATAAAATAATCCCCGAGTCAAAAATAATATTTTCATCTATAAAAAACGCGCTACAAAGAGATGTAAGTCTTGCGAGAACAACAAATCAAGCGAGTTAAAGACATAGTTAAAACAATAAAGGAGATCCGACCACTAAAATAATAGAGGCTAAATCAAAACGGATTTACAGCTAGGAGAAACAGGATGCTTCACCATATTAAAATGTTAGCTTTGTCGCAGTACACGCTCATAGCAGTAACTAAGCTTTAACATAGCTTATGAAATTCGATTGACTAGGGGCGTGACCATGCGGAAGACGCAGGTGAGACACTGGTCAAAATTAAATGCATAATAATATTTGTAATGTGTAATATAGTTTTTAATTTATATATTTTTATCTCACATAATTATAATGAGTGCTTGACATAAAGTAATTTAATATTCTATAAATTTATTGTTTAAAATTTCAATGAACTAAGGTATGACATTGCACACCACTGTTGTGGTAGAATGTACGGACAGTTTACATATAATGCAAGCCTATAACAGATCAAATCAAAAAAGAAGTTCATCTTAAATACAAAACTATGCATTTTTATTTATAAGTGTAATTATTTATTTATAGTTATTTATAGTTTAAGATTTAGATAGTACTATGCACACCTACGTTACATATAAAAAGCGAAACTTTTGATTTAAAAATCACTAAATTTAAGTGCCAAGCCCCTCAATAAAGTTAACAGAGTGCCTAGTGTTATTTGTTAAAAACTTTTCTACGCGCAAGTTTTGTATCAAAGTTAAACAATTGTCATTACTTTGTAACTTTGTTTTTAGCTTTTCACCTTTAACCTTAAAAAGCGACTGATAGCTTCTTTGACTTGAAGTAAACAGATATAAATAATCAGTCCTAACGCTTTAGCATTAAATCCTTCTTTTGTACTCTTTTTAGTGCAATAAAGAATTAAATAAATAAATTCCTTCCTGTCGGGCTATCCCAAAAGTATGTTAAGAAGATATACAAATTATCCATAGCTTGCTCAACAAAACGCGCGATTGTAAAGCGACTCAAACCACCGTTTTTCTGCACTTGATCTACTGCGCGTATAATTATATAACGCTGACTTATTTTTTGCGCCTGTGGCTCTTTTTAAGCGATTCCACGCGAGCAGATGATCATATAAATTAATTATGTTTGGTTAATAGGCGGGCGAGGGCCCTGGCTCGGGATTCCGGCGGGTTTTTGTTTTGTTCTACAGTTTTTTTGGAGTAGGTACAGTCGGATTAGGAAGTTAATAAAACAAATATAGATAATTATTTAAATTTAAGTTTGTCTCCTGCTTGTGTCTGTGATTCTAATATTTTCTTTTTCATAAACCATTTAATTTTAATCGTCTATATTTGTACAATCGCTACATAATGCAAAAACCACTTTAGATACGTACTTGTATTTTCAGTAGGCACACGATATAACTTTTTCATTGATGGTTTTAGTTGAGAATATGTCAAAAATTGTAAGTAGAAAGTGGTTCGTTTGATTTTTTTATGCTGGTTACTTAATAGTCAATTATTACATACATACATATTTGACTATTGGAATAAAA
This sequence comes from Ennomos quercinarius, assembly GCA_910589525.2. Taxonomy (NCBI): domain Eukaryota; kingdom Metazoa; phylum Arthropoda; class Insecta; order Lepidoptera; family Geometridae; genus Ennomos; species Ennomos quercinarius. Next base: position 15,252,143 of record OU342507.1, on the reverse strand, counting down.
TACAAATGATGCCCCAGGGTTGCCCCTCGTTTTATAATGAGGCAGCGGCACGTTTGAACTGTAGGGCTGTCAGGAACCGATTACTAATGCATCCATCAAAATTAATGGACCCACTGTTGACCATTTTTAGTATGCCATCCTTTTTTGTAATATATTTCAGGGAACTTAAAGTTATCGGGAAACTGTTAGTGGGACACATTATTTTTTGTTTGATAATTACTTTTGACGTTGGTATCTTCATTTGAAGTAAAATAACAACACCAGCCCATAATACTTTCCCACAGCTGGGAGACGGCCCTTCCCTCACATGGAGAGTGCAGGCCATAATCCAGCACGCTGGACAAGTGTGGGTTGGTGGATGAGATAGCACATGTCTTGGAATTTTCTTCGCAAATGCTAGTGCAAATTGTCATTGATGTGAACTGAGTGGGACTCGAATCAGGACAATTGAAAGTCGCACAAGCTACTGTTGAGCCATTCTATTTTCTCTGTCCAGGTACGCAATGTCTGTTCAAATTTCAAAAAATATTTTTTAATGTTCATTGTTCTTCTCGATCCAATTATTCCTTCCCCAAGGTTGACCTCTATCTACATACAATTTTTTTAACGTGCACCGTGACTATTAAATAGAATAGAGTAGATACTATGGTATTGTTGTTATTTTGATTAAGTACTTACTTCCTTTCTATTGACTAAAATTAGGCATTAAAATGCAATATACACAAAACAATTTTTAGAAAAAAAAAACAAAATGTGGCGTTTTTGAAATCAAGAAAACAATACTTCAGTATACTTTCTGTAACACATTAAATGCGCAGATATTGAAAACATGAAATAAGAGCCGGGGTTGCCAAGCTACAGTAATTACCCCGAAGCTACCGCCAAATTCGGATCGTATCGTAATTGAAATTTATTTGAAAACCCACTTTATTGCCCTCAAAATAAGCTTTATATTTATTTGAAGGGTTATTTGCGGGAAATTGAAGATATGTTTCATATTTTAACGTTTAATAAAGTGAAGGAATTTGTGTGGGTTCATATGAGTTGTTTATGCAAAGGTTACGGGTTAATTGAGCGTGTTCGTGTGGATGGGTCGATACCTGCCAAAATTTTCCAAAAGGTTTAGCGATTTAGTCGACATTGAAACGCAAGCTAGTATAAAAAAGTCGTGTACGACATACAAATTTGCAGCCTACAGTCGTAGAAGAAACCGGAACGAGCCATTCGATTCATGTTTGTCATTCAACATTTAATTTTGTGACCTGGTGCATTATAATTTTTAGAGTCATCTGGGATATTTGCAGTATTTTATTCTTGGAAGAGAAAAAGCAAAATTGACTTTCCTTTAACCGTATACCTACCTATATACCTACTTAGCAAATGATTAGGCAAACCCTTCTTTCTTTCTTTGCATGTAAGAAAGTGACCCAAAGGCGTCCCTCAAAAACCTCGCAAGATACACACAAATCACAAAACTGTTCACGGTAAAATTCCCGCAAAGAATTTGCTTTTAAAACAATCCCCTACCTTTAATCGACAGAGTTGGAGCAGTTTTGCAAAATGGCATCTCTTTCATAACATTATAACTCATAACTACCTAGCAATATGGCGCAAAATGGATTATCATTCACAACCAATTAAGTCACCTGCACTAAACTCGTACGTTCACCTGTAATACTAAAGCAGTAAGGTTCAAAATCGTTTGTCAACATCATTCATATTCAAATACCTTACGTAAGGAATACCTTATGAAGTGATTCACTGAAAGCATGTAATACTTATGTATCTATTTGAATTGGGTATGAATTTCCGCGTAGCAATTTGTACTTTGTTGTCGGTGTGGGAAACATTGCACTGGCAACATTTCTAGTATACCTATTTTGGTAATACTGGTAGTGGCGACCCTGGTGTTTGAAAAAAAGATTAATTAAATAAAGCAGTCTGTTATAAAAAATGCCAAAAACACTGCGATCTTAAATATTTATGCCTAATGTAGGTACCTACTAGCTGCACCCGGTCTGTTAACCTTATCACAGAATAGATAAGTAAGTACTTTCTTTTCTACCAATACAGAATTTTCAGGGAAAAGTGTCCTAAGTACTACCTTTCTTTATGAGAATGAATGACGTGACAAGCTAGTCGTTCACCTGATGTTAAGCGACACGCCCGCCCATAACAGTTGCAGTGTCACTCGGAACTTTAAAATAATAAAGTTTTGCGTGACACTGCACTGCGCATCCTGAGACATCACACACCTATAGTATTGTGGACCTAAATCGCTTAGATTAATTTCATCAAAATCCTTTTATTTGGCAAAGTGCCCGAGGAAGCGACAAACACCGATGGGAAAGAAAGGCTTTCAGTGGTGACCACGAACCGGACGTAGACTTAGCGGCTTCTAGGCTGCCCCACTAGGTGGACCGACGACCGAAGATGCTAGAGGCGAGCAGCCGCTCAAAGTTCCGCTCTATGTCTATGGAGGAGACCTAGTTTCAGTACCTAGTAGATTTCTTTAGTCTGATGATGATGAATCCTACAAAAGCTTAATGAATAGCGCTTGTTTTTATAGAGGGATTTAGCAATTTAGTAGGTACCTAGTTACCTACACATATTATAAAACAGTCCTTAAATTACCCCATCACGAACAAAACAACGAATCTAATTACCCGTCAAGCACGATAAATATAAATAATTCAACAAAAACATCGTCTGATCTCCCACAGAGTGTAAATGGTGCACCAATTGGTAACTACAGTAATAGATACAAACCAAACATAGCTCTGGATGAGACGAGTCCGCGGCAAACGCTTTAATGAATTGTCGGCAAAGAGTAGAGTTTAGAAGACACAACGACATTTAAAAAAATTATGTCATTCAACACATGAAGCTTGAAAACGTTCACTGCTGAACATAGACCCCCACTATAGCGCCATTTTGAGTGGCTGGCTTCATACTTCTACGCTCCTACTTATATGTATTATAAATGCGAAGGTTTGTGTGTGTGAATGTTTGTAACAATTAATCTCCGTAACTACTGATCCAATTTTGATGAAATTTGGAATGCAGATAGCTTATACGCTGGATTAAATCATGCAATACTTTTTATACGCGGGTGGAACCGGGGGCCACAACTAGCGTATTAATAATTGTATGCAAGTACACGGTTAAGCTCACCTTTTAATTTCCGTTGCACTCAGTCAGGTTTCGGATATAATTGATGTACTTATGTTATGTTGTGTGGGAGCCAGTAAATCATACAAACCTACTTCATACAAACACTAGACTAAGTAGCTCTTGATAAAAAAAACCTAAGTACTCACGACAATTTTCTTCAAACTACATAGGTACGTTTTGTTTATTGACTGTTTTAATTTTCAAAAGAGATTCCGAAAGTGTGTTTTGAAAAAAAAAAACTTAATCATCATCAACAGCCTGAAGACGTCCACTTCTGAACATTGTATCCCCCCATCCTCCGCACAGAGCGCCCTTTTGAGCTTCTTGCCTCCTGCATCCATCGGCTCTCCACCTAGCCTAGCTAACCAGATATACGATGAATCTATCAGTGCTGCTGCAGCGCGTCTGCAGCTCAACTCAAGTGCTGTCTAAGTTCATACAATTTTGACAGTAGTTGAGCGGCAGACGTGCTGCAGCAGCGCTGCTAGGTTCATCATAATAGGGGGGCTAATCATCAGTCCACCTAGTGGGCCTATCATCACACTATCACACTAATATTATAAAGGCGAAAGTTTGTGTGTATGTGTGTATGTTTGTTACTCTTTCACGCTCTAACAGCTGGACGGATTTTAATGAAATTTGGTATGGAGGTAGCTTATACCCTAGATTAGAACATAGGCTACTTTTTATCCCAATAACGGGAACGGTTTCTGTAGGAACGCGGGTGGAACCGCGGGGCGCTGCTAGTTGACTATAAATCCAGTTGACCAATGATACAACTCATACGAAAATTAGTAGTGTATTTCAACTACTATTTTCATACAAATCACGGGAACCCGTTGATGTTTTTTGTTCCATCCTGCTCTGTCCTTTGTAATTTCGTATAGCTTTGTCTCGTTTTGTTACCTCGCCCCCTGCCCGCGCAGGTGAGTCGTGTTTGTACGAGAAATTATGTTCACGAGCTATCAACGGGCTTTATAATCTTTGGGGCCTATAAAGCTTACTTAGCGTGTTAATATTAAAATATTCCATATCAACACCAACTCGAATAATTAATTATATGGAGTACCTATTTAATTGCTTTGTTTGGTACTGTATATTACTTTGTCCCATAAAGTTCCAATTCCCCTAAGTCATTGTGAAAATGCATTTTTCACGTCATGATAAAAATGATATGAATACAATAAATAAATCCAATATTGCATAAAGTACCTGATTAGATAATTATCATACATAATAGTCATTATTAGTACCTAATTTAGTTTTAGGTCATGATTACTATTTAAAATTAATACTCGACAATCTACTTTTCATGCAGTCTTCGCCTTGTAATTGAAACTGTAATGAAATAATTATAATGTTTGTATCTTATAGTAATACATTATGCTGATGTTCAATAAATAAATAATCTAAAACAAAAGAATAAATGATTTATTTAAAGCGACGGGTAGGGCTATATAAGCAGGTCAAAATGCGTTCAAAGAAACATCAACCTTAACGTTGTAGTATTAAATATTAATTCAGTCTGCACTTCAGCGCGGCGCTTACGACAAAGACAACGCATGAAATTACTGATTTTGACGGTTTTTAATCAATATCTATGTTTATATAGTATTTTTTAAAATTATGAAGTCATCACAACATCCGAATGTGTGTTGGGAATATACTTTTTTTATATATATTCGATAGAAACTCCGTAAAATTGGAACATTATAATTTTTTGAGGGAGGTTTGCGATTCTTTCTATAGTGCTGTAACGGACCTACCGGTCCCTACCAGACCCCGCGCGCCGCTTCGCCTGCCCCGCGCTCGCCGCCCCGCCCGCACCGCACGCACACAAGCATACGTCGCGCCACGGCGATGCTTTATAAGGCCTCGCCGGCCGCTGCAAGGTGAGCATTTGCTCGGGGCTCCCGCGGTGAATAGACGTGTCCTCCGCTCTGCAGAGTCTCTAGCAAATCGCTCCTAACCCGTTGCTCCATACTAACACGGTGAGAGGTGGCCTTCGGATGTCGCGTGGCTCTAAGCTTATGCCAGCCCGATCATCTCTCTCCGCTACCCGCCCCCCTTCCTCCCTCGAGGGCTCGGTCGTCGCGTGGCTCCAAGCTTATGCTGCCTGACCCTCGTTTCCCCAAAAACCTGCATGAACTCCGTCCTTTCCAAGGGCTCGGTCGTCGCGTGGCTCCAAGCTTATGCAGCCTGACCCTTGGACCCCCTGTATGCACTAACCATACCGCCGCCGCCGCGTACCCGCCGCGCCCCGCGCCGCGCCCACCGCGTACCGTGGTCCTCGTAGGCTACCGTCGTTTACCTGCTCGAGGACGTTCCGCGATCGTGTCGTCACAAGTATCATCGCCCTCCCGTGCGCTTCTGGTGTATAGTTTTAAGAACCACTAGTGTTAATCGAAGCTAATGTAGAAACGTGAATATATACGCACTTATTGTAATTTATGTACATCCGTGTTTCTCTGGACTAAACCCCCTCACCGGCTCACCCCTTTTTAGGTAGGTCCAACCCTCATCGCGCCTCCCGTAGGCCTAGGGCTAGATCTCCTGTATAACGAGGTGTCCAGGCGAGCTAGCCGAAAGGGCACCCCGTTACACTGGCGCCCAACAAAAAAACCCGCTACCGGAACCCCGAGGTTGGAGCCGCCCGTACACTGGTGCCCAACAAAAAACCCGCTACCGGAACCCCGAGGTTGGAGCCGCCCGTTACATTGGCGTCCAACAATAATAACCCGTTACCGAAACCCCGAGGTTGGAGCCGCCCGTTGCATAGGCAGCCCAACTAATAATCCACATTTTAACCCAGGGGGATATCAAATTAGTCCAGACAAACAAACCGCGTAAAATAAGTAAATAAGTATATATAAAAAAAAATCTAATGTCAGATAAAACTTCCTGGATCTACAACTTGAAAAAACCTGAATTGGAGCAAGAGTGCATAAAAAGAAATATCACAACCGAAAACCAAACCGTAAAAGACTTACGTCATAACCTGGCCGAAGCCATAAGAGCTGAAGCACTCCAGACCCGTGATATAATCCCGATACCCAAAGAAAGTGGTAATACAAGTGAGTCAGAACCCGAATACAAAGACACAATGTCGCTACCAGACAAGGACACCGATCGACATGATAAAGACGACCAGTCCAACATGTCAAACCATCCAGAATCATACGACCGTAGTATAGAAACCTGGAACCTGAATTTCGACACCTGTGACAACCCAGTGGAGTTCCTTGAGGAGCTAGAAGATTTAATAGAATCTACTGGAGTGAATAGTGAAAAAGTGCTTAAAGTGATACCCAGATTCCTGAGAGGAAAGGCTGTGTTGTGGTACCGGAATAACAAGGATGCATTCAAATCCTGGGGTGAGTTTATTACACGTTTCAAAGTCACATTCTTTACCCGTAACCATGAACATGATCTTTTAAGAAAAATCATTCTAAAGACCCAGTATAACCACCAGAAATTCACCGATTACCTGATAGATATACAAACTTTGATGCGTCGATACGGCAAAATGCCAAAAGACGAACAACTTAATGTGATTTATGAAAATATGTCCGCAAAGTACAAATATTACATAAAACGCTCCGAGTTCAACACCGTGCACCAACTAGTTCAGTTAGCAAGTGACTACGAAAGTATATCAGCAGACCACTATACAGACGTTGAGGGAGTTTACAATAAAAACCCCCAGAACCAGAATCAAAATCCTGCAGAGTCCCGAAATAAATGGTCACCCAGAGAGCACACCCGACCGGAAGAGATAGATAAGTACGTTTACAAGTACAACCCAAAAACATCTTGTTGGCAATGTGGCAAACCAGGACATTCTATGAGATTATGCCACGGAAAACCAGTTCTATTTTGTAGCGGTTGTGGAAAACTTGGTGTGCAGAGTATCAAGTGTTGTAAGACAACCAACCACAGAATAGAATCGCTAAAAATAGACACGCGCAACCAACAAAAACAAGATAACCGACTGTTTCTAAAAATTAAAGTGCTTCAAAAAGAATACGACGCACTTATAGATACAGGCTCGATGAGATCGTATGTGAACCGAGAAATATATGAAAAGTCTAAAGATACAAACCAGAAACCAGTCCAGATATTCGAAACCGCTATCCTTGCAAACGGAACAAAGATGGAGATAAGGGAAGCTTTGCGCTTAGATATGAGCATAGGAAATAATAAATTCAATCACCAGATGCTATATCATCCAGACATATCGCAAATCATAGTTGGTATGGACATATTGGGAAAACTAGGAGCCAGAATAGAGTGGTCATTAAAACAGAATAATGAAAAACATAATAAAATGACCAAGAATGACCAACCAGTACCACCCCAACAAAGTCCAGAGAACAAAATAAAAGAGGACCATATAGTATCCAGAAAATTAAAAGCCCCTTACACTGGCAAACACCGTAAAAATAGTGCAAAACCAGAATCGTCACCAGAATTGAAACAAAACATACCACAGCACAAAATAGAAAAAAAATTGAAAAACCACCATGACATATCACCAATCAGCCTATTAAGCACTTTGAACAGGCGTTCTAGAGAAGCGCAAAAATATTTACAAAAACACACTATCTGTCGAAAGAACCCGATAATATATCCAGAAAACCCTGATCAATTTTACCTCCAGCCAGCCGCACAACCCAATGAAACCCTGTACCCCCTGGACCCGCCAGCCGACCCAGGTCAGAGGCGGAAAAGAAAAATTAGAAGAGGACACAGAGGAGGACACCGTCACGCCTGGGATCGGAATAAAAAAAAAAAAAACTGACAAATCGCTATAATGCTTAGGTAATGTACATAATACCCAGTTATTTTTTATTGTAGTTTATTTTTTATTGTGTCTAACCAGACCGAAGTCTTTTATGTAATCCAATGATATTTTAATCAAGTACAAAAGATACTTAGGTTAAGATACTATGTTTGAATTAATTTACCCGTTTGTGTACCGCACCAGAACGCACTAATATTTTTTTCCCACCAGTTAACTTCGTATTCATAAGTTAAAACCCTTTTTAGGTTAAGCTACCGTGTTTTAATTAACCAGTTTGTATACCGCACTATAACGCACCGATAGTTTTTTTCCTTACCAGTTAACTTCGTATTTATAAGTTAAGACCCTTTATAGGTTAAGCTACCGTATTTTAATTTACCAGTTTGTATACCGCACTATAACGCACCGATAGTTTTTTTTCCTTACCTGTTAACTTTGTGTATTTATGAGTTAAAACCCCGTAAATGTTTGTAAGCCCCAGACACTCCAGTCCAGAGATGATAATTTGTATACTCAAAATAAAACACTTTTGAAATAATGTACCAACTTAGAGAATGTAAACCATGTCCAATTTTTTTAAATAAAGTGTCTATCCCGAACAAGCTAAAGTAATAAGGCGAAATCCATGTATAATTTTAAGTAACGGAAAGACGGTGATTTTTCCTACGTAAAAATCTCCAGAAAAGACGGGAGGGTGTAACGGACCTACCGGTCCCTACCAGACCCCGCGCGCCGCTTCGCCTGCCCCGCGCTCGCCGCCCCGCCCGCACCGCACGCACACAAGCATACGTCGCGCCACGGCGATGCTTTATAAGGCCTCGCCGGCCGCTGCAAGGTGAGCATTTGCTCGGGGCTCCCGCGGTGAATAGATGTGTCCTCCGCTCTGCAGAGTCTCTAGCAAATCGCTCCTAACCCGTTGCTCCATACTAACACGGTGAGAGGTGGCCTTCGGATGTCGCGTGGCTCTAAGCTTATGCCAGCCCGATCATCTCTCTCCGCTACCCGCCCCCTTCCTCCCTCGAGGGCTCGGTCGTCGCGTGGCTCCAAGCTTATGCTGCCTGACCCTCGTTTCCCCAAAAACCTGCATGAACTCCGTCCTTTCCAAGGGCTCGGTCGTCGCGTGGCTCCAAGCTTATGCAGCCTGACCCTTGGACCCCCTGTATGCACTAACCATACCGCCGCCGCCGCGTACCCGCCGCGCCCCGCGCCGCGCCCACCGCGTACCGTGGTCCTCGTAGGCTACCGTCGTTTACCTGCTCGAGGACGTTCCGCGATCGTGTCGTCACAAGTATCATCGCCCTCCCGTGCGCTTCTGGTGTATAGTTTTAAGAACCACTAGTGTTAATCGAAGCTAATGTAGAAACGTGAATATATACGCACTTATTGTAATTTATGTACATCCGTGTTTCTCTGGACTAAACCCCCTCACCGGCTCACCCCTTTTTAGGTAGGTCCAACCCTCATCGCGCCTCCCGTAGGCCTAGGGCTAGATCTCCTGTATAACGAGGTGTCCAGGCGAGCTAGCCGAAAGGGCACCCCGTTACAGTGCTATATTTATTAATCTTGTATTTGCGGACTTCACAAACGAGTTAATGAAATGAATTACATGATATTCATTGAATTCAAAGCTCCACATATTCTAATTACGCCAGTAAATATGCCAAAAAACACCTTGTTTGCCCTACCGGTCGCCTTCAGCACTTTTTTGCAAAACAAAACACTACTAAAACTCATGTCTATTATTACAACGTGCAAATCGTAATTGCTTTCGAGTGGCCAACTCATTAGGCAAAATAAACTGTCACATCTGCGTATTGTCATCTGTGGCAGTGTAAACGTGCCATCGTTATAGTATTGGTTAAGTGGCAGCGCGCGGGGGACTAGAAAAAACGCACTGCTCTTAACAAATGACATATGGTGAGAATGACATTATACAGGATGCGCCGATAAAAATTAAGCTATGATAAAGATGGTTAGATCGATTGTTGTTGGTTGTTGATTGTTATTTAACTGTTGTTGTTGGTTGTTGTTGTTTGTTGTGATTGTTGTTGTTGTCATTCTCGATAACAGTTAAGTCAATTATAACTATCACATATGGCTACACAAAGCAGGCAATTATTTTATACTCTTTATCCCTCTCGCCCACAAGATGTTTATTTCTTTCTATCGAGTTTGAAATAGGTAAAGATAAAATATACATATTTTAAATATTTGTGGACATTTCACACAGCGCCATGTAGCCCCAAAAAACTATGCAAAGCTTGTACTATGGAAACCAGATAACTGATACAATACTTCGACAGCATTTGTTTTGTAAATACATACATGGAATATAATATAACGCCCAGACACAGAACAAACACCAATGTTCATTACACAAATGTTTATCCTGCACGGGATTCGAACCCACAACTTACAGTTCAGACGGCAGGGCTACTACCAACTGAGCTATCAAGCCAGTCTATAAAACAAGAGAAAACACTGCGTTGTTATTCCACAGTTGTGCAGTGTTTATTAAATAGGTAAGTACTTATTGTTATAAGTTATTTAAAAAAAATCTAGCCCACCTGATAACATAGCAGCTTTCCATTAGCATTTAAATCTATATTAGGTAGTATTTAATAATTAACATAATTAAATAACATAAAATTAATCTTCAAATCAGACAAAATAAATTGTGACAGGAAATGTTATAATTATTACTGTACATTTTAATTAATATAAAAGACATCAACGCGCGCTACGATCAATAAAATATATCAATTTAATTTAATTAATACGTTATTAAAAATTTGAACATGTTTGATATAACTTATAATACGATAAAATTAATTAATTTATTCCAAATTTCATCGGATTTATACTTTATCGTGGTGCACTGTGGCAGAAAGCAATTAACAACAGTCGTACAAACATTCTCATATAATTCAGTTAACTCAAAGCGAATACTGAATTCGGCCAAAAATAACCCGCTAAATTGAACCATCCTGTACGCGAATCCCCGCGGGCCCACAGATCAATAGCCGCGCAAAGTGCACAAATAACAACTTTACTGCTATGTAATAAATCTCAGTTTAGAACGGCACGTTGATGAGCCATTTGGGACGATGTGGCCCGTCAATTAGTGACGTAGTTGTTATAAAATAATATTTATATTTGGATCTTTTAGTACAGGCAGTGGAAAAAATTGTTGTTCAAATTCACTTTTGACAATTCATCCTGTTTGCCTTTTCCCCATTTGTTATTGGAGTCGGCTCCCAATCTAACCTGTAGCGGCGAGCTACCAGAATTACACGAGCGACTGCCATCTGACCGCACAACCCATAAGGAACCAGTAACAGGAATGGTTAGACCAGGCGTCAGATTCTATCAGGCGTCTGACTACCCGTAACGATTGCCATAGATGTTCTCATGACAACCGGGACCGACGCGCGACGGCTTAACGTGCTCTCCGAGGCACGGAGTGATGGCATCGAAAACTGTAGATAACTTACTAGATATGTCATTGGTGCAGGGTCGAGGATCGAACCCGTTGACGTAAGATTGCGAAGCGCACATTACCGCTCGGTCACCATCGCTCTTAGAACTTTCACTTTTGGCAATTATAGGATTTAATTAATGGAACTAGACACGCCCCGCGGTTTTACCCGAAGTTAATCCATATTCTTGCATTTCTCAGGATAAAATGTTTTCTATTATATATATAGCAATATGGAATTGTATACTAGCTTATATTATAATATTATAATTCTATGGTAAGCAATTTGTGAGGAAATCTTATAGAAATCGACAAACAAACACTTTTTCACTTATATTTATATTTGCACAGAAGCAGGAGCAGTTATATTTCCAAATATTAATACAGTTATTATGTTAATATGGGCATATAATAACGTTATAAAAATCATAATAACGATAACGATCTTTGTAAAAAACACTTAAGATAAAAGTTTTCTGGAACAAGAATTACAGCTAATCGAGACAGCCAGATTTTAATATACCTACCTATTGACAACAGATTCTTAATATGGTTTATGGAAACCGGCTATAAGATGATTATGATTATTTTCAATATTCGGTTTCATTTCATGGACTCCTCAACATTTAGGGATAGTGTGCAGAACTTTTACCAAGAACAAGAAACAATCATCAACTTGCAATAAGATTTATGTAAGTTAAACGATTTTCCGAAACTTTTTTCATCATGCAATCGATACTCAAAAACATCTTTCGAAAAGGTTGCTCTCTGTTTTCGAAGAACTTCGAAGAACCGTTTGGAAAGGTCAAGTTATTGTGTCCGATATTGACCGAAAATATTAGAAATTGGTTTTAAATAAGTATCTATTTGATATGACAGTTTTGATTTAAAGAACTTTAACTTTTTTTGGAATTTATAATAAAATTATGCACAGAACTGTTGTTTTTTATCTGTGCTTTTGAAGTACAAAACGATACAGATATAGTACCTACCATACCCACCTAGAAGTTTTTCAGGTATCTTTATTATTCAGTGTCTATACCTACATATATAGCTTTCCTATAAAGTACCTATTAAGTTATTAAGTACCTACTTCTATAGACTACTTATATGTATAGATGTATAGAGTACTATATCGTACTATGAAGTACTTAGAACTGACAAAACTTACTACTTGATCATCGCTCGAGTACTGACATCCGATGGGGAAGAAAAGTTCGACCACGAACCGGAAGGCACAGCGTAGGCCCCCCACTAGGTGGACCGACGATCTGGTGAAAACCGCGGGGAGCCTATGGATGCAGGAGGTGAGCAGCCGCTCAAACTGACGCTCTTTGGGAGAGGCCTACGTCCAGCAGTGGACTTCTTCAGGCTGTTGATGATGATGATGAAAGTAGTAAGTTTACCTACTGGTTTTTATCGTTTTATTCTCATTGGGAAATAAACTCTAGGTATACTTAGAAGAAAAATACTGCGTTACTCCAAGATCCAAGACTACGTTACTTTTTCCAACAACTACTTGACTTCACAAAAAACCTATGCCCATAAATGAATACGCCCTGAAGAAGTGTGAAGCTACGGAACAAATCACTTAATGGCCACGACTCGTTCCACGAATTCTAAATTAAACGGTATCCTCTTCGTAGCCCACACGTCGTCGTTCGGTGATTCTTCATTTTGTTTGGTGTCTCAAGTTGTGAGTTGTGGCGATTTAACAGATAGCAATGTATGCTTAAAGTTAAATTATTTATTTAATCGATGCTCAATGTGAGAATGGTTTCGGGTTAGATAGGAAGACGAGTGGGCTATTTGAAGAACACTCCGCCGTTGTAATAGCGAGCGCAAATTCTGCAAATACCTAACTTGAAAAGTCATTGGTGCTGGGCTGAGCGGGATTTGAAGCCCCCCACTCGGTGGACCGACGATCTGGTGATAGCCGCGGGGAGCCGATGGATGAAGGAGGCGAGCAGCCGGTCAAAGTGGCGCTTTTTGGGGGAGGCCTATGTTCAGCAGGAGACGTCTTCAGGCTGTTGATGATGATGAGTGTTCGCACACAAGATGGCGTCGGCACATGTGAATGTGAATGAAAGCTGTGTTAGCGACACTGTAGGTTTAATACACCTACATAGTACCTATATATACGTATAGGTTTATGAAGAATAATTATATTGAAGAACACTGATTTTTGTCGTTATTTCAAGGAAGAGTATCACAAATTTTTATGGAAAAATAAGATTTTGGAAAAAAAGTACGTTTCTGTCTACCCGCTAAAATATTTCAAAGAACATTGATTTTTGTCGTTATTTCATGTAGGTAAGAGCATCACACATTTCTCATAGAAAAATAAGATAATGGTAAAAGGCACGTTTCATACTCTACCCGCTATCCGCCATCGCTTAGCCCACCCCATTAAGCGCTAAGAGATAATTATACTATCCAAGGTGGCAGAAGTCAGGCCGGGGGGTAAGGGGGGCCCCACCACGTGAGCTGTCACATATGGCGGTAGTGATTAAAACTATGAGCCGTGCCATCAGCTAGTACGGTCGTCTTAATTGTTAGGAAGTCAGTATGGTGATAGTTTGACAGTTTATGACTGTCTTTAACCTGCGGGTTTAGTCACAGATTAGAGAAAAGGCAATTGGTTGGTTTAGGTGAAACCATAGCCAAAATTGAAATCGAGGTGTTCGGATTTGTCGTACTGTCTATGCAAGAGGCTAGATTCGAAATTTAAGTCAATAATGGTGTTTATTAAAACTGAATAAAGAAATAATTTAAGAAATGTCGGGCGACAGAACGCCAGCTTTTATTATTGACAAGTTGCACCCGCGGTGTTACCCGCGGATAAAAATTATTCTATATGTAAATCTAGCGTATAAGCTATCTGCATTCAAAATTTCATCGAAATCAGTTCAGTAGTTACTGAGATATAAGGTAACAAACATTCACACACACAAACTTTCGCATTTATAATATTATATATAGTAGGATAGGATCAAAGACTTCTATGTATACACCAGACAGGACATCTCTAACTTGCATTGTCAACCACTGCAAATATGCCAATGAGCATCTTCTCGCTCATACGATGCTCAGCACTCAAAGCGACTGCACTTGCAGCAGTGAACAGCAGTAAAAATTATGATCCGAATGTGCCATGGCACTAGCGGTGCGTGTTGTGATCGTTGGTTAGACGATTTAATCTCGTAAAGCGCTGTAGCGGATTTTAGTTTAATTATACAAAAAATGACAACTATTTGTTAAACTTAATACAGATGATGGCATCTTCGTCTAACACTTTTTCAAAATTTTATCAGCACGTGGTTTTTAATATCATCTATTAAAGGGACCATTATTAATCAGGTGGCACCACGCCCCGTCTGTGACCTCACTTAATTTTTTCACGGGGCTTGTTACTACTATATATTCTGTGACGGGGCTAATAACTTATTTTCAGAATGTATTAATTTGCCGCCATCAGTGTCGTCACTCTAATGACTTTCGGAACACGTGTCTGGGGGTCGGGAGTTGAATATTCTGAAATGTTCTTACAAATATATATTGTGTTAATTTTTTTGGATAAGTAATACAGTTTGTGCTGTTTTTAAGGTAATATATTAAGGTTTCATAAGAAAATCTATACATATAATAAAACTGTTACTGGGCTAAATCAGTACATTGAACCTTTTTTCGAAAATTCTGAGTATCGATATAGAAATAGAAACAATTTTTTTGGAATTATTTGTCTGTGTCTGTCTGTCTGTCCCTTTGAACACGCATCACGCTGGAACTACTAAACGGATTTCGTTTAAATTAGGTATGGTTATAGCTAATTATTCAGAATAACATTTAGGATACAATTCATTTTCCAAAACGGCCAAGTGCGGGTTGCACGAAGAAACAAGGCTGTAATTTTTATGTAAGATTTTTTTTTATTTGTACCTATGTTTTTTTTATTTACTTATTTATATATACTCATCCTGACGAAGGGGAGAGACAAGGGAAATGGAAAAATATAGGGGAAAAGGATGAATGGATGGGACGGCAATAGAAGGGAGGCAAGCGAAGCCTTCCGGCCCATCCATTCATCCTTTTCCCCTATCTTTTTCCCTTTCGCTTCCCTCTTCCCATGAACAGAGTTAGAACGTAAAACTATTTAGCCCGTGCGAAGTCGGGGCGGGCCAACTAGTTTTAATTAAAGTTTGTTACACGATATACAAAGTCAAGGTATAATTTATGTCAAAAATAATATTAACTTTTTGTATTACGATGGGGCTGGCATAAACGCTGTTTAAAAGCCCCTTAAAAAAATAGATTAAAAAAAAAAACTTTTTGTATAGGTATTTGCGTACTCGATATACGAAAACTGTCAAGTATTTTCAACAAACAATTTTTAGTGCATCCATTAAATTAGCTCCCATAATCATTTTTCGTTACGATGCACTTCTAAAATAATAAACACCACATTTATATTCCCGATCGTCCACTTTTACGCTTCTGAAAACACTTTAAAAAAACTGTAAAAGAAACCTTACCTGTGTCTCAGTCACATTCAGCAACTTGGCCATATCAGCCCGTTCCCCTGAAGACAGGTACTTCTTCACCTCGAACAGCTTCTCTAGTTCAAAGATCTGTCTCCCAGTGAAGGTAGTCCTGGCCTTTTTCCGTCTCCCGACCCCTGGGTCTTCACCTTCCTCGCTGGTCAGTGACCCCTCTCCTCCGAGGGGTGAGCGGACGTCTTCTGTAGACTTCTTCCGTTTGACCAGCTTTGAAGGGTCTGGAAAGAAGAAGGGGATTTAAAGAGCTGGTCACATTCATCATACCAAGAGTATAATATTAGCAGATTGGTTTTATAGTATTTGTAACATGATATAAAAAATGAACTACGTAGCTAAGCGGTCTAAGCGGTTTTGGTTGCTATTTCTATATTCTAACTAGCTGCACCCCGCGGCTTCACCTGCTGATAAAAAGTAGTCTATATGTTAATCCAGTACATAAGCTATCTATATTCCAAGTTTCGTCCAAATCTGTCCAGCCATTTGAGCGTGAAGGAGTAACAAACATACACACATACAAACTTTCAGCTTTATAATATTAGTGTGATAGTGTGATGATGTGATGTGATAGTGTGATTAAAAACACAAGCAAATTTTCAAAGAATTGTAGGCATAACTGATAGAAATAACCAGCCAAGTGAGTCGGACTCACGCACAAAGGTGGTAGTTACTAGGTGGTAGGACTTTTCTGCAAAGTTCGTCTAGGTAGGTACCACCGCTTTGCCAGTTATTCTGCCGCCAAGCAGTAGTGTGCAAGCACTACTGTGTTCCGGTTTGAAGGGCATTGTAGCTAGTGAAATTACTGGGCAAATGAGACTTTATGATCTGATCACTCAGTCTAGTAATTTGATTATTAGACTGGGTGATGTCTCAGGATGACGTGCGCAGTGCAGTGTCGCGCGAAACTATTGTTTTAAAGTTCCGGGTGACACTGCAACTGTTATGGGCGGCCGTGTCACTTAACATCAGGTGAACGACTAGCTCGTCACGTCATTCAATCACATAAAAAAAAAAAAAAAAAAAAAAAAAACGAAGGGTTCCGTAACATCATCTATCCCCGCCATCTAGTGTTGAGTTGCAGTACTATTTAAAGCAGTTACACTATGACTCATCTGGTAAACGGGCAAAAAAATCACGTTTGTTGTATGGGAGTCTCCTTAAATATATATATTATTCTGGTTCATAGTCAACGCTAGCGGTTATATTCTCTTTGGTTCATAGGTTCACCATGGTGTCTACAGATGGAAATTTTAAGGTAGAACGTTACACTAGCGCGGCAATTCAAATTTTCTTGCGTTCTTTTGCCAATAATAGCTTAATTACTCAACGTGATTACATGAAAACTACTTTTGCGGAAATAAATAGAATGTATCAACAAATTACGATTAAAAGTATCTCCTACATATCATTGGTTTAGCGACAAATGGCAATAAACAATTTTCTTCTTAGTTTTTCAGTCTATTGCCATTTGTCGCTAAACCAATGATATCTAGGTGATACTTTTAATTGTAATTTATTGAGACATTATATTTATTTGTGCAAAATTAGTTTTCATGTAATCACGTTGAGTAATTAAGCTATTATTGGCAAAAGAATGCAAGAAAATTTGAATTTCCCGCGCTAGTGTAACGTTTCACCTTAACGTCACTTTTACGAAATAACTTAAGAAACTATAAGGCTTTATTTAAAGCACCATCGGTTGATAATGGCAATGGTTTTTAGATGTGTTTGGCATTTTGGCAGTTAACGTTCATTTTCAAATTTCGAATAAACTTTCAACTAGATTATATACTAGTTCAATCACCCCAAACAGCTGAAACAAAAATATCCATCCAAAATGAACCGATAAATAGATCAATTAGGAGAATCGCTCAAATCGTTCAAAGTTCGTCAAAGACTATTAACAGCCGGCC
Source organism: Ennomos quercinarius (assembly GCA_910589525.2). Taxonomy (NCBI): domain Eukaryota; kingdom Metazoa; phylum Arthropoda; class Insecta; order Lepidoptera; family Geometridae; genus Ennomos; species Ennomos quercinarius. The sequence goes on along the minus strand of OU342507.1, from coordinate 15,234,221 downwards.
GCAGAAGTGACATTGCTATCACGTCGCACAATAACCTATTAATGTCTGTCACTGCGTGATTTAAAGCCAGACGTTTTAATTGGTGTCGCCGGTCATCATGGAGGTTTTTAAAGACTCGGCTCTATTGACTTGTGTTGTGGCGGAATGTTTATACTAAAATAGTAATTGGATTTATCAACCAATAATATTGAATGTCGAGAAAGTGCTATTCCAAGACTGGACAGATTAACATCAAGTGAACGACTATCTCGATACGTTATTCATTGAAAAAACTTCAAACAGAAGTGGATGTAGTAACTTATGAAAAAAATCGCAATAAAAATAATTTTTGAAGTCGTCCTATTCGAAGTTGACGAGTAAGAACTGTTGCCAAAATCCCTCTGATCTGGCACCTTATTAAATACTTGACCAAATACACAATCTTTTAACATAATAATAAAATAACATCATTAACCGCTTTAAATGCCATCTTATGATTCCTTTTAGTCACTGCATTGATTTAAAAATTCAAAACATGTCGTGCACAATTTTCGTTCATAAATCCATTGTAATGCAGCGCACCAACGTACCAGTTAAAGATCATCTAGACATGCCTTAATCACTCGGTCAAGGTATATAAATCAATCAAGGATCATTTAAATAATCAGAAGGTGAACATTGAATTCACAATGAGTTATTAAATTGCCTTATAATTTACCACCAACTGTTTAATAGTAACGGTTTATTGACGTCAGACGTGAAGATTGACGTCACTTTACGTCCTATTCCTCTTATTTAGCATATTCCCAGCTCAAATCTGGGTATTCAAGTTTGATTCTGTAATCAGTCATTGTTGTGGCAATTTGTGAATGGTGGTAAAATAATGATTTCTATACATGGCACCACTGCGTGTTGACAGATTGAGATTGTTTTGAGCTGCTGTTTGAGTTTCCAAACTTTGATTAAAGAAATATTTTAGGAAATTGTTAATAAGTAGATTATTTGTGTAAGATTTTAAACAGTCATGGTCATTAATTTTTCTTAAATATTGTTTACTAACAGGATATTAATCATATAATGTATTTGTTTCGGGTTGAAATATCGGAAAGTCAATAGGAACAAATTACATGGTAAATATCTAGTTAGGAATATTTTAGAAATTAATTTGTGTTTTGAGATATTATAATTTTTTACAAACGTTAGGCAAATATTTTAATTTAGCTGCTTTAACTCAATGGATGTTATATGTATGACACTCGTATGCTTTTTAATCAGCTACAATTATGCAAATGAAAGAAGTCGACAGGTAACCAACATAATAAAAAAATCTCCCATTAAACTAAACTCAGCTTTGACGCTTCTATCCATGTTAATCGTCGAAATAAACCATAAACCACTTTATCAGTTGCATCTATAAACCCTGAGCGATAAATCAGGACTAAGCGACAGGTCTTAATAGCTTATTGTTAATTCGAGTCGTGTAGGCACTAAAGTGAGGTTACCTTCTGTGTCAGGTATTCAAATGTTCTTTGACGAGATTCACGTGAACTTAATCGTTTGTATATTTTTGTGTTCATTTTGTTCGGTATTCACAGATTTATTTGTAGGTATACCGGAAATTAAGAGCCTTGTTTACCTACATTTTATAGCTACTAGTTATATTTTTTATTTAACAATTTTAACAATAAAATCACGTTAGCCTTATTATTTTTACAAAATAAGGTATTTTAGTTTGGAAACTCTCGTGAATCCGTCGGAGTAATTTCGACTGTAAATTAACGTGAGTTTAGCCCTTGCTATTTGCCAAAATAAGGTAGTTTCAATGATGGATTCCAGCGAAAAAAATTATTCCTATCCCTTTTTACAATCTACTACTTACATCTATGCAAAATTTCATGCACACGTTGTTTTAAAACTTTGGAAGATATAAGGCTAAAAAGGATTCGGATGGACAGACAGAAAGACGTACGATAAAGGTTCCTCTTGCAGTATAACATACCATACTCATACTGTTTAAATATCTCAATAAACCTAATATTAAAACGATCACTAGTTAATATTAAACTTAATTAAGCTAAATGCGATTCTCGATCATCGGAAAGATTAGTTAATTTATGTGAACCGGATATCTAAGTTTTATTTCAAATAGCTTTTATTAGAAATCTATTGATAATATTAATCAGTGGAAACTAATAAAATCTGCATTTTTGGTAGAATATTAAATTCATTTGGTTATTATCAGAGTTAAAGTTTGGATTGATTTTGATGACTATTCCTAGCTAAAATATCGTGGGAATTAATATTAGATTTGATTTGAATTTGATATATTTCTATGTTTAAATTGGATATTTTTATTTTTAATGTATGCGTGTAATATCTGATTTTGTTTAAGTTACTTATTTAATTACAGAATCCCCCCCCTCCCCCTCCCCCTCAGGTCAAACGGGACCAAAAAAAGCTATATAATAAGAGAGAACACAATCCAATCCTACAATAATAATTATTATGTCCACAGATTATATATATAAATGGAGGCAGCCAGGACGTATGTCCAACAGTGGTCGGGACGAGCCAACTATTTTAATTGCCACGACTCGCTAAACTGGGGAATTGATTGCAAATGTCTGCCGTACAGCCGAGGTGACAAGTGACATACCAGTGAAAATAAAGTAAGAAATAAATTTATTTATAGTAAATGAAATGAAATGGAATATATTTATTTGCTAGATGTGGTTATACAAGGTGGATACATAATTATAAATAAAACTGCTCAGCACATCATCCAGTAAAAAAATAGGAACCTAACTGTAGTCTGCACTGAGATTACAGTATTTTTTCATTTATTCATCATAGGAAAACGTACCGCCAAATAAAGTAAAAGGTAAACATAATATTTATAAAAAAAACTAAGGCAATTACAAGTTTCCACATAAAGAAAGACTTATAACAAAGAAACTCGTAGTAGATAGCTAGTGAAGTCAGCATGAAGCAGGTAAATAAACTAACCGATAGTGTAATTTAATTACAACAGTACAACTTAAGTTTGAGAACTGAAAAATTCAGCTGCCAGTTTTTGTCTTATCAAAGGCACCCCATCAAAGAAAACGTAAAATCATTATTGGTCTTTAAATAGTCATTAAGAAATGAAGATGTTCTCCAGAAGAAAGTATTTTGCTTGTAGTTTGTCCTGGCTAAAGGAACAGAAAGAAGAAGCGTGTGGCGAGAATTAAATGCTGGAGTTCGAAGGGAAATAATTCATCAGATTCAGTTCATTTTTCAATGAAATACTATTCCCCTCGCCTGTACCTAGAGCATATTTCAGTATTGGATGTGTTCGAGCTCGGTGCAGTTTAATTTCGCGAGCGCTATTTTGACGCGGCCATGTTTACAGTTCCGTTTGAATATCAGTTAATACAATAAATAATTGATTCTATACACTGTGATAATTTTATTCTGAGTACTATGAATTTATATTTTAATTTCTTTTTAATTTTTAGTTAGACTATCATTTGATTACTCTGGTAAGTGCTGCGGTCGACGATGGAGCATGCCGGCACTTATGTAGCACAACGAATCAGCATTGCAATTCAACGGGACAATGCTGCCAGCATGTTGGGAACCAGATAACTGATAGAATACTTAGATATTTATTTGTTTGTAAATACATTACATTGTATACAATTTAACACCCAGATACAGAACAAACATCGATGTTCATTACACAAATTTGTCCCGGGTGGGAATCGACCCCACAACCTATAGTTCAGAAAGCAGAGCTAGGTACTACCAACTGAGCTATCAGGCCTGTCAAATGTAATAATTCTGAGACCTATATCGGTCACTTTAGTTCTCCTGCGGATCTCCTCATTCTGGATCTCATCTCGCAGGGAAACACCGAGTATAGCTCTCTCCATAGCTCGCTGCGCGACTTTGAGCTTACTCATAAGGCCAACAGTAAGAGACCATGTCTCAGTTCCATAAGTCATCACTGGCAACACACACATCTAGGTTATAGCTATTCAGAAACACAGACGCTGGTAAAGTGTTCCACTCAACACAATGTTTGATCAAATCTTTCAATTTGATAATACTGATAAGTGACTTAATATAGGTGGCGCCAATTAATGTCAACTCGTCATAGATTAATTAGGTTGATAGAAATGCAATTAAAATTCTGTTTGATGCTTATCAAAGGTAAAGCAACTAAAGTGCCTAATCTGAATGTCATTGTTTTTTTCGGTTTTTTTTTTACATTAGCGTTTTTGTACTACTTCTATACCACTATTATAAAGAGGAAAGATTTGTATTTTTGTGTGTATGTTTGTAATGAATAAACTCAAAAACTACTGTGCCGATTTCTAACTCTTTAACTTTCTTTTATTTCTCACTAAGAACCCTACCCCTACAAGATACCCTACCCCTATAAGCAGCTGAACTTTGGTATAGGTACATTAGGTAATTTAGGTACCCATTTTTCTTAAGTACATAGTTGCTCGATAAGATAGGATCTTACAAAAGGGGATGAAAGGGGGAATCAAATTTAACTAAAAACCACGCGTCCATTGGTGGGCAAATAAGGTGCTGTATAAATCATGTTCAATATAAAACGTTCTTTATATACCTACCTACCTAGGTACTTGTACAAACGTTCTCACTAATAATTCACGACCCCAAATCCCTTAATGTAAGGTAGGTAGAGAGGAGGCACCACTTTTAACTCTCGAAACAAGCCACTAAAGCAATCCAATCCCCAAAGACTGGTCTCTTAAGACATCTTGGCTCTTAAGCCAAGCCGGAGAATGCACAGTTCACACCGCACATCAACATAATTGACATCCTTCGTGAAACTACACTCAACACCTTGATAGTCCATCAAAATTAACCAAACATCAGTCGGCTTCATAGGTAGGGAGCTTCTGGAAGGTTTGATTACTGATGCAAAGGTCGGTTATTACTTCGTACATGACATATATATAGTTTAGTATCCATTGTTTTTATGAAAGTCATTCATATGCTTTTGCGTTATTCTTTTCCGTGTAGGGTTGACTGGAAGAGATCACTCTGATCGATAAGTTACCACTCATTGTTACATTTTTGTAAGGTTTAGTTCTCATTAGTTTAATGTTTTGTTAAGTATGTGGTGTTTTAATAAAAATTCTATCTATTTTTTGTTTACGATTATAGATACTATAGTATAGAAGTGAACCAACGAATATTATTTAACTATTTGGGATCAAAAAACTATGACTATTGAGTTTTTATTTCACTTAGGTATTATTAAATACATTATGAATACATTAAATAAGAATTAAATCAATGAAATTTGGTATTTTTTAGTTATTAAAACTATAAAGACCCTAAAGTTTTTCAGAGACTATTTGTCTTCAGAAAAATGTGTGAATTTTTGTAAATTCACACATTTTTTCTACGTATAATAAATAATAAAATCAAAGTTCTAAACTACAAACCTATTTAGGTATGTACTGTAAAACAGTATTTTTAAATTTACTTGCCTCGTAAGAAGATCACCCATCAGCTCCCAGCTTATACCCAGTGGTAGTAAACGGTCTCGGTTCAGTTGTAAATTAACCGACAACTTCAAAAGACCACTTCCTAGTTTATAGTGCGGTCCGGCTTATTAATAGCGACATCAACTTGGAATGATAACACTTAACGTCGCGGTCGAGTGTAGAAATAATATTAGGTGCGTATTGTAAGATGCTAAAAACATAACAGACTGAAGACCACTTATTTTCAATATCAATTGTTTTTCATCATCAGCCGGAAGACGTCCACTGCTGAACACAGGCCTCCCCACAGACCTAGAATATTTTCGTTAGGTACTCTCAATAGGCCTCCCCCATAGCATTCCGCAAAAGTCGATTACGGATCTTGCGAGGCAGTTTTTGACTCCACGCAATTTTTGTATTTAGCCAATCTACGATTCTGACGCGCACTTGTTAAAATTATGGAACCGATCTTAGTGCCTAAGTTTCGAGAGTGAGCTTGATAATGCAGTGTCCAATTTCTAATTATAAGCAACGTCCAATCAACTTATAAAATACCACTTATTAGTAAAGTAGGTAGAAACATTTCACTATTTTCAAAAATAAAGTATGTAAAGCGGTTTGACTCAATATTTATAATCCAAGCAGCGAAGGAATGGAACACTTTACCAGCGTCTTTGTTTCCTGATAAGTACAATCTGGAGCTCTTCAAGTCGCGATTGAATAGGTATCTTCTAGGCAAGCATGTACCATCGTAGACCGCGACGTCACTTCCCATCAGGTGAGATTGCGGTCAAACGCGGGCTAATTAGTTATTTAAAAAAAAGAGCTTGGAACAAAACTGATTGCGGGTCGACAAAAGCCATGGGGATGGTGATGCACTCAGCACTTTCTTTACTTGGTCAAGCATTGAATTTGTTGCCAGAATTATAACCCCCTTAGTAATCCTGCCTGCCTGTAGTTATTCTGCCGCCAAGCAGTAGTGTGCAAGCACTACTGTGTTCCGGGTTTGAAGGGCATTGTAGCTAGTGAAATTACTGGGCAAATGAGACTTTACGAACTGATCTCACAGTCTAGAAAACTTTTTTAGACTGTGTGATGTCTCAGGATGGCGTGCGCAGTGCGCAGTGTTACTCGACACTTTAGTTTGGGGTTCGAGTGGCACTGCAATCTGTTATGGGCGGCCGTGTCGCTTAACACCAGGCGAACGACTAGCTCGTCACGTCATTCGTTTAAATAAAAATAAAATAAATAATATTGCAGCTGAACAAATGGTTATTTTGGGTATTGTTTCTCTCTATGAAGATTGAAATAGGTAAAGATAAAACAAGAGAAAAATCACCCCCCTCAGCTGCCCTAGCACGGATGGTGGACAAAATTGTCTTTCCCGTGTTTTACTCCACTTAAAGTAAGCAAGTACCTATGAAGTGACATAAATCAGGGAAAGACAATTTTGTCTACCATCCGTGCTAGGGCAACAGTAATAGATCAGCTATTACACTGCTATGAAGTGTTTGTTATAGGGTGGTTTGTATGTATATGTAATATGGATGGATGAAAGTTGTGGTTAAATACCCATCTTACGCCAAACGCCAGCTAACAGAAATTTCTAAAAAATAATTGTGATGCCATTCTGAGACGATTTTGTCACTTACTTGATAGACTTTATTACAAATCTATTTTAAATTTATCGCATCACATTCAGTTTTTGATGAATGAAAGATGACATCACTGGCTGTCGTCTCGCATCTCTAAATCGCAACTTCTAAGCTGCCGCAGCCTCGTTAATTATCTTTTACAGTTTCCTCATTAAAAATTTAAAGTTTCCGGCGTAAATCTAGTGAATTGCCACAGGTGTCCCTCGTCCTTCCATCTGTCCATGGCTTTATATATAGACTAGATATGTATGAGAGAGAAATTTTGGCCGGATTTATTTTAGGACGGAACTTTAGAACTGAGCCCATTGGCGTTTGCACTAATTTATATCGATTACAAAGTAAATTAGGATTCCCACGCTGTTTGGGGCTAAAAGTTCTCGAGACTTTATAACCATCCTGATGGGCGATATTCTCTAAATAATTAATTTGTTTGAAAAATAAACGGCAAGTGCTTTTGTCTAATGGAGGTTATGGAGAAGTTTAGATATTACAAGCGGAACCGTCAGAACGCGAGTTTCACTTGTATTGTTTTGTCCTCTTGTTTTTTTTTTTATTCATTTTTGCTGGCGGTTAAGGGCTAAGGGCTAAGGGGCTAAGGGGTAAGGGATTTTAGAATTATAATGTAGACCGCATACACCAAAAGTTTGGGCACCCCTGATCTAGTGATAGTACAGGTTTTGTTAGCCTTCATCTGGTACAAACCTTACAAACCAGGTTTAAAACGTTAGGCTAAAATAAAAATAAAAATTAATATCCATCGATTGTTTACTTCTTTGTGTTAAGAAAATTATAAATGACAGAAATACCCAAAAGATTAAAGTAATATTATTTTTAATTATAGTCTAAGATTTGATAACGTTCCGTCGTTTTATCTCTTAAGTTACTATACAATAATTATGTACCTACCTACAGTACAAAAGATTACTGATCATATAACAATAGACTTTTAGTTTGCCCAAAAACCTCATAAATACTTTTTATAGACAAAAAAACTAACATCGTCTTTATTAAAATACTTAACTATTCTTTAAACCTTAAACTTTGTAAGTACATTATGAATAGATAACACACATATCCTAATATATTGCTAATGGATAACAATCTATTGTTATCCATTAGCAATATATACTGACAAAGATTTTATCAGAGCTAGGTTCAGTGCTAGAGCACTAGCATACTTACAATGATTTATCAGAGCTAGTTTCAGTGCTAGAATACTAGCGTACTTACAAAGATTTTATCATAGCGAGTTTCAGTGCTAGAGCACTAGCCATACTTACAATGATTTTATCAGAGCTAGTCTCAGTGCTAGAGCACTAGCATACTTACAAAGATTTTTATCACAGCAAGTTTCAGTGCTAGAACACAAGTTCTAGATTAGATTGTCCATTGACGATGACGACATCTTGCCGGTTAGAAAAATGGCCGGATTCTTCCGCCGGACGGTAAGTTTACCTCTACTAGAGATTTATTTGTCAGTTGTTTGTTTAACCGAGTTGTGTAAACTGTTGTTTCACGTCTACGTGGCGGTTCCCACGGTTACGGTTATACGTTCCTTGTGTTTTATTTACGGTGCTTAATGGTTTTTTTAATAATCTATTTGTGTTTTACAAGATTAATATTAGTAGATATTGGCAGAGATATTGTGCGGAGACTTGGTTATGTAGGCTGTCTTCCACTAGGTCGACCTAAGATTAATCAGTGCTCTTAAGTCCGCACTGATCTCTCTAGGACGTTCTCAAATGCGCTGTAATATGTTTATAGGTACGTCAGAGGGATAAGTACGGTCTTAAGAGATGTCAAACTTTAGTGCAGATGGGCATTAGTCCACACCGTGGGGAGCCGATGGATGCAAGATAAGACGAGAGCAGCCACTCAAAGTGACATTTTATGGGAGAAAGATATATGTATAGAGAGAAAGGGGAGGAGGTGACATAACTCATAATCAATGGCTATAAAAAAAATATTGCAAATAGGCTGTTTTTAGAACTTTTACAAGTCAAGATAATATTAGGTACTTAAAATATTTAAATTAAATTATTGTAGATACTAAGTAATAAGTATAATTATAGGTGACATTACGCCGTGTGGTTTCAGTTTGGAAATAGGAGCCCCCCATCCATTCCCGTGGGTGCTGAAGAACCGGCTAAAGGTATATACAGGAAATGTGCAGCAGCATTAAAATGTTCTGCGATCACCAAGATGCCTGCTAAACGTGGTGATTATTTAAAATTCCTATTGATAAGCGTCCTAAGTGGCGTTTTATGGGCGGAGGCCTATGTTAAGCAGTGGACGTATTTCACGTTGATGATGATGATGATGATGATGCATAACTGATAGAATTATCCCCTCCCTCCCCCAGAGAGCGGCACCTTGAGCGGCTGCTCGCCTCCTGCATCCATCGGCTCCCCGCGGTTTTCACCAGATCGTCGGTCCACCTAGTGGGGGAACTACGCTGCATCTTCCAGTTCGTGGTCACCACTCGAGAACCTTTCTTCCCCATCGGTTGTGAATTCTACGCCCACACAGCCTGATAAAATACATTATAATAAACCTATAGCAACTATTCCCACTATAATATTTATATTCACAGTATTAGCCATTATTTCCATTAGTACCTATCAGTATTAAACGTACTGATAGGTACTAATGGAGTATCACAGTTAATGGGAACACAGTGGGTGACATCGTTACAGTTCCGAGTATCGTCACAGTGTAATTGATATAATAATGGCGAGACGTGTGATTCTTTAATTGTGCCTGTCAGCTGCTATTGTGGGGTAAGGTGACGAGGATGGTACCGAGCGGAGCGGCAGTGGAAGCGGGAGCGGGTAAATAAATAACAAAAAATATTTTACTTACTTGTACCTAATGTTTTCACGAAAGTTCTGGTTGTCTGGAAGAGATTGCTCTTAGCGATAAGATGTTTTGTTGTCCACAAGAATTTTTGAAAGTAAAAATAATTCATCTTTGTCCGCCGTGGGTATATTTTCCATTTAAAAGGTCCCAATGTCCTTGACATAACTTTCACAACTTATTTTCTAGAAGTTTGCAAGCTTACAATGTTTCATCACAATAATATTAAAAAGGTTAGCTACAAAATTAAGTTTTTTTTTTTTATTAATCTGAAATAATCCAATAAATACTGAACAGTTTATATTTGCAAATCATAAATTATGTTGATTATTCAGTTTCTATGACGTAGTAACTATTTGGCTTAGACATTTAAAAAAAGAGTGCTATAAATAGTCTATTGGCAATAAGCTTTGACTTTGACACTTTTCAGTTACATCAGATTTAAAGTAAAGCTGATAATTAAAAAAATAGCATAATGATTGCAAGTTGCCACTAAAATTATCAACTTCTTTATTTCATGTCAACGAAGATTTTTTTTTGTGTGTGTATTTCAATCCGCTCGCTAATGCAACATGCCTTCAGTTTAACGTCAACAATAGAGATCATTCGCCTGCATTAGCTGTTCTCACGTAATCAGGTTATGTGTGTTCTTCATATCACGACGATATACCTAACTATTATTATTCTGTATGTCAACTACAACCGCAGTCCACAGCCATTAAAACTACGAGAAAAGTGAAATTAAAACTTTAGTAAGTATGTGGAGTTGAAATAAAAGAAACAAATGAAGTTGTAATGCTTGTTTCTTTGATGCTGTTTTGTCTGATTGCTTTACGAAAAGTATAATATTATAGAAACTAACGTGAGTAGAGCATACTCCATGAAGATGGGCATCTTAAATCCGGTCGAATTATTCGACTAACATTACGTGAGTGCTAGCCGTTTACTAGTTGTAGTTATGTTTACCAAAACAAAAGTATTAATCCTTTGCATCATTATCGTTTGTTTGTTTATTGATTGGTCAACACCAAAGAATATATTATACTTACAAATGCTTTATAATTATAGACCTAGAGTATTTTCAAATCTTTTCTACGGGCTAGAGAAATTTCTACATCTGTTTTGAAGTGTTCACTCCTAGTATAACAAATTGTTATACTAGTTTTATAGTATAACAATTTGTTGTACTAGGAGTAAACACTTCAAAACAGTGTCTACAGTAGCTTGAGTAGCATGGTGGATAGCGACCCCATAGGCGTAAAAAATCCTATAAGCCCATAGAAAAGATTTGAAAAATACTCTAGGTCTATGGTCGACACACTATTTCTTCTGCAGACGTACTATGTCTAAGATTGATTTGCTCCGCTTTGTTCATTCATTGATCTCGTTAGTCTTTGGCGTCAGTATTTAATAGATTGAAGGATGTCTGATTTTTGATACTCGTATAACCATGTTTTTATGCAAATAAATGCTTTAATTTGATTTGAGGTTCCATAGCTAAAGGGTGCTAGCTAGACCTTATTATGACACTATTGTCTGTCTGTCTGTTCATTCATCCGTCAAACTTTTAACTCTTTGAACCAAAACCAAAACAAATAACAATAATTATAATGATGAATGTATACAAATAAACCATTAACGACTTAAGTAGTTTTACATAATAAAAAGCTCTCACTTACACCCCATTATCGATTGTAAAACGCCAATTACCGTATCACGATCGGAGCCGATTGTATCACGATTATAATATCGATCGTCTGAGCGGGATCGTTACGTAATATTATTGTGACGTAATTAACAAACAATGTTCAGTTGATAGTGAGTGATCGTAACTTGCAGTAAGTATAATTTTAATAGTTCATCTTGTCATTTTCACTGAGGTTTCTTTTGTTTCTTTGTTTATGTAAATGACGCGATAAACTAGTCGTTCGCCTGATGTTAAGCGTCACGGCTGCCTATAACAGATTGCAGCATCACTCGGAACTGTTAATTAATATACATAGTTTCGCGTGACACTGCACTGCGCACGTCATCCTGAGACTTCTAAGAGAGTAATCTTATTACTATACTGTGTGATTAGATCATAAAGTCTCATTTGCCCAGTAATTTCACTAGCTACAACGCCCTTCCAACCGGAACACAGTAGTGCTTGCACACTACTGCTTGGCGGCAGAATAACAGCTCACCGACTCTGTTTAACTAAATAAATTTAGCATAGACGTAAAAAAGTCCTACGTTCCGTTTTACGCACATTGCGAAACTTGTTCATCAAGCCGCCGTCAAGCCCGTACAATTCTCTTGAACGTATAGATAAAATTTTGCGTGAATAGGAATTTGGATGTCAGTGGCATTAGACGTCAAATCTGCTCAGCTGGAATTCAAAAATGGCGCTAAACATAATTATTTAAATAGCGCTAAACGCCCGTTTTTGGGTATTTAAATTTGACAGATCTTTGATTATGTTTAGTCTCAAATTTTAGATTGTGCAAGAGGGTAATTGCGTTTAAACCTCTAAATGCATTTAGGTGGGTCACTAATTGCGTTTAAGAACGCTTACGCAAGCGGTCCTTAGCTTACAGCTATCTGTGACGCTCGCCAATACAAGAGAAGGGAATTGGGCTAGATAGAAAAACATCTTAACAATTCCTAAAAAAGAATGAATTAATTTTATACAGACTTTATGGAAGATATTTTTAGGGAAAAATATTTTCACAGGGGAAGGATTTCAAGAGCAAAAGAGATTATGAAACGTTTACTAAAATGCTTCTTGTTTATGGCAGTTTACAATTTATTTGTCAGATAACCCTTGAGAGTGATTGATGGTGGCCGAGCGGTAGCATGTGCGTTTCGCAATCTTACGGCACCGGGCTCGATCCTCGGCCCTGCACCAATGACTTATCTAATAAGTTATGTGCTGTTTTCGATGCCATCGCTCCGTGCCTCGGAGAGCACGCTAAGCCGTTGGTGCCGGTTGTCATATATAAGAACATCTATGGCAATCGTTATGGGTAGTCAGACGCCTGATAGAATATGAGGCCTGGTCTAACCAGCTCTGTGACTGGTCTCTTATGGGTTGCAAGGTCAGATGGCAGTCGCTCGTATAATTCTGGTAGCTCGCTGGTACTGGTTAGATTGGGAGCCGACCCCAATAACAAATGGAAAGGCAAAGAGGATAGTGATGATGAACCCTTAACCGCTGCTTAGAGATTTAAAATGCTTGCTTCTAATAAAATTCAAACACCAGGTATTAGCAGTACAATACAATAACAAAATATGAAAAGTGTCTTTCCGCGACCGATTACTTAAATCGATATTGCAGTACCGGTAGTAGATACACCTATCAATACATTATGATTTGAAGAACGAGTTATTCTGCCGCCAAGTAGTAGTGTGCAAGCACTACTGTGTTCCGGTTTGAAGGGCATTGTAGCTAGTGAAATTACTGGGCAAATGAGACTTTATGATCTGATCACTCAGTCTAGTAATCTGATTACTAGACTGTGTGATGTCTCAGGATGACGTGCGCAGTGCAGTGTCACGCGAAACTTTATTGTTTTAAAGTTCCGAGTGACACTGCAACTGTTATGGGCGGCCGTGTCGCTTAACATCTGGTGAACGACTAGCTCGTCACGTCATTCAATCGCATAAAAAAAGAAACGCTGCTACAGTGGAAGCATCAATAAATGATAGCATTCGTGCAAGACCTGCGGTTACGCGAAGTAAGTAACGTATTCATTTGCAACAGTTACTACAAATTGCTCTATAATCAAGAGAATGTTAAATGAAAAAGAAATGTTTTATTTCAAAGTATTTTTACAGGGATTGCATCAAGTTGCAGCAAATAAAATGGTTAGGTGACAAGCAGTGATTAAATTCTATAGGCTGGGCAGAACAAGTGCATCATCCTGTCATTAAAGAAAGTAATATAAGAAAATAAATATTTAGAAAATTCCCTGGGGACCGGGAGCGCATCGCGTTTTCCAAAGTTTATCAGAGCGCCTGCCGGGTCGATGACCAAAATGCTGGCACTTATTTGACTCAACGAATCAGCATGGTAATGCTGCCAGCATGTTGGGTACGCTACCTACCAGTAGTGGGCTGGCATTTGGATTGTCTATAGGCCATCACGGCTAGTATACAGTGTTCTTTGTAGTAAATAGTGACAGCCGATGATCAACAGGCAACCAATCACCATTCAGTATTTGGTGTGTTAAGATGACACGAGTTTAACAAACAAGAAACTGGGAGCTCAATGATTCAGCCACCGTACAAGAGTGAGTAGGACTTACCTGCTTATAGTGCAAAAAATGTGACTCAACGGTTTAAAGTACAACCATAACATTCAAATCTCGACTATTATACATTATCTGATTTATTAAGACAGTAACAACTAAATTTAACTACATTAAATACCGTCCGTACCAATTAATAACTCTATCTTCGGTGTTACCATAAATGTCACGAAAAAGCCCTAAAAACCGAAAAGGGGGAAACCATCCGAGATTCCTCACAATATTATTCGACCAATAAACTTGTAAAGAAGCAAATAAAATTTTAATAGCCCTATTAAACAAACTATCGTTTTCTATTTGTGGCCATCGCTAATCGGTAACATGAAAGGAAATAAAAACAAAATGGCGGAGTTTATATTTAAAAACGATATTGCTGTAGTAAACAATACTAGGCAACACTTTTTCACTTTTCTTTTCTAATTCTTGATAATAATAATATTATTATGAATAAATTACACACAGTGTAAACATAAATTGAAAAACTAAAAACCGTTTTTACTAATGAGTTTTTCAATTACTTGACCGTCTGACCACTGTTGTGATTGGGTTTATGATCACAAGTGCAATGTTGCCAGATTTTTTTCTTAAATGTATTCAAATAATCGGCCTCATACATGTTAATAGCAAGCCAAAACGTAAAAACCGTTTATGAAGTCGCAGAACATAGTGTAGTTTGTATTTTCTTTGCACATGGATAAATACAACTCAGAAGGCAGTAGAGCCATAAGGTTAAAATTGACTCCATCGAAACTGCATTTCGAAGTGGTTAAAACAGGAAAAAACAGTCAAAGATCAAGTGCAGAGTCCAGATATAAACCGATTTATGCCTAATCCTAGTCTAAACACGGCGCTCCGGACAGGGTTCAACAAATTATGCCATCGTATTGCAGGCATCGTGTGGCAAATACGAAGTTAGGGATGTCACACATTGATTTCTGTTAAAATATCTGACTGCAAAACAAAGATTGCATAACCAAGACATGAGCCGATGACGAAGACACGTCAAAGTCAAGGCCATAGAAAAGTGATAATAATGATTTATGATTAAACGTAATTGAAAGTTAAACAAAAGTAAGGTGAGGCATTCGACATTTTGATGATTTCACAAAATAAATGCTGAAGTCATGATCATTCATTAAGTTAATGACCGTGATCAATAATGATTGTTATATCAAAGAATTACGTTTTGTTGCGTTAATGTAGATCATAACATAAAAATTTATTAAGAGATAACGAAAAGTATGAACAAAACTTAATTTTTTTTTTAAATCCTACTCAAATTTGGCCTTCGTCTACTACTATCACTTTTTGGCAGTTAAAACTATAGACGTAGGTATTTACGTGCAACTTAATACATTGTGAGTGTATTGTCATTGTCTACATTGTACATTCGTTATATGGATTATTGTACAAAATAATAAAATAAATATAAATTAAGAGAAGCGTATACCGCCCCTGTTGTCTATACAAAAAGAGCCAACATATTTCTACCTCTAAATGTCATACGATTTTGATGATTTTTTTTATAATATGTTGTCTGCCCTGTAAAAAACTATGCTCATACATCTTTCTTTTTTAAGTTTTTACAATATCTTCGTATTTATAGCCACATAAAATTACGAATTCTTAGTGTCAAAATTATGATTAAGAATAGTAGTTGTAACTAGAACACGAAACTTATTCTCAAAAAAGTCAAGATGTACAAGCATAGTTTATAATCTATCCAAACAATTGACACCAAAATCAAAAGTTTTTGTTAAGATTTAAAGGCTGAAAACCGTTGACACCCGAAACGCTAAAATGTGGGTAAATTCACTCACGGGCTCTATTGTCTCTATCATACGTGTGGAGAGCAGAGCGACAACTATAACATTTTAAAAAACTACGATCGGTCTTCTCAATAAAAAAAATATCACGAACGGCATGAATTTTTTTCTGCCAGCCTTGAGTACGGTGAGAACTTTTTTGCAGTGACCTTTTCGTAGATAATATATTATTTTATTATCATAATATGGTATTATAATATGCTAAATTTATACCTATAAGTAATTCAAACATCTAAAACATAACATCTAATTCATAATAGAGTATGTAAAAAGGTAATATATTTAATACTAGCAGCGCCCCGCGGTTCCACCCGCGTTCCTACAGGAACCGTTCCCGTTATTGGGATAAAAAGCCTATGTTTTAATCCAGGTATAAGCTACCTCCATACCAAATTTCATCCAAATCCGTCCAGCTGTTAAAGCGTGAAAGAGTAACAAACATACACACATACACACAAACTTTCGCCTTTATAATATTAGTGTGATTCTTTTTATATTATCATTATCACACATCGATATAATCATCATGATTAAGCGTTCACATTTAAAATTGTGTTCAATTATATCGCATAATTACTGTTATCACTAAATGCAGATAATTTTGAAATACTTAGGTAGTTATGTGCTATATATATCTATCGAAATTATAACTATAAGCTACGAAATGGATGATGGACATTAAATTTGTAAACATAATAATCTGGCTGGAATTTGAAACCAGCTAAATTCAATTATTTTGATAAATTAATCACCAGCCATTTTGATCGTTTCGCAAGCATAACCTAAATTCTTTAACGATTCAACCCTGGATTGACATGACAGCTAAAATAAATCCCGATCCCGATCGAAAACTGGCAACACTAAACTAGCATTTAACATCACTAATCCGTATAAATTAATTTCCAAAAATAAATTGGCAACCCTAAGCACTAATGGTAGATGGTAGACTGGCACAGCTGTTCCGACGAATATGGACGTTAGTGATTTGAAATCGAATCTGCCAGTCGCGCCAACTTAACTGCTCTAACTTAAGATGGCTTAAGATTCAAAATAGGAACGAAAGCATTATAATAGTGATGCCAGTCATGCTAGTGTTTGACGGTCTATTAAAACGCAACGATATGGAGGCAAGAGCAAAGCAAGGCGGGATTTAACTGAAGTCGCAGTTGGCACGCACTATAGTCAGTAAGGAATTAAACTCACATTACAATATTAATTTTGGTAACTTTGTTACTCAATAAGACTAGCTCAATCCGGTGTCCTCCAAAAACTATGTATCATACATTGACTACTGAAAATCCTTCAAGGCAATCTTGATCGAAATAGAGTTTTTTTTTTACCTTTGATAGGTTTGTTCGCTTAGGGTTTCCTAAATAGTTACGATAGAAGAATATGTTCGAAACCATTTGCAAACTACTAAAATGTGATGTTTAACGTTTTACTAAATTACAGTGGACTTAACATAAATATCTCTAAAAAGTAATTGTACAAAAATGTACAGTTGTACACTCCTGTCAAAGTATATACATTAAATATTCTTATGCCTATTTTCACCAAAGATCCCTAAATTTTAAGGGACCCTTAAAAATATTGAAGTGACATCTGACAGTAATTTTGTTTTCACCGGCGATTAAGGGACAAGGGATCCCTTAAGTTTAGGGGGCCGAAGCTCGACCTCTTAGCGTTCAGTGATAGGTGAAATTATCAAAACGCCAGTTTTTTTTTTTCATTGGTATTTGGCAACTGTTTCTACCCGCATAACGCCAGAAAATGTATTAGTTTTAATTTTTTCTGATGCAGAATATATTAAAAATTCTAATGTTAATATCAACAAAGCATGTTGCTTGTATTTTTGACGATTATTCTCTAAAATATATAAATAAAATAACGAAAATCTTCAACGTAGGGTTTTTGGAAACCGTAGAAAAGAATAAACTGTCACTTTACAATTCAAGTGTCACTCAGCGCTGTGAAAACGAATTTAGGTAAGGGTCAAATCTAAGAGGCCCTTAGCTAAAGGAATTCTTAGTTAGGGTGTAGTTTAGCGATCTTTGGTGAAAACGGGCATTAGCCCCCGAAAATTTGTATTGTAAATCATTATACGCTAAAAACCTTATAATATTATTCAACAGAAGCGCATAATAATATCTCTTAAGTAGTAAATTTTTATCAGTAATCTTCACAGTAGCTTCAAAATACAGCTGACACGCGTTACTGCAGTTAACTGCACTGCTTCTGCACAATAATCGTTTCTCCGAACGTCCGGAATAAGCCGCAGTGATTGTCAAATAGACTGCGGAAACTTAATGACGGGCAATAACCCCCGGTAATGATCGGCAATTATTAGAAGATATAGCAGTTTGATACTTCGCTACTGTTCTATACTGCGTTACTGTTTATATTGCAAATTGCAACAATGTTGTGTAATTGGTTTGGTATTATTAATTGTTAATACTGCACATTATTACTATATCTGACAGTATTCATATACAATATTAATACTGTCAGATAAAAATTGGGGCGTTGGTAGTTTATAAAATCGGTGCGCAATTTTTTTTATAACACAGTCGTTCCAAACAGACAATTTTACTTTTATACGTTGTGTGAATAAGATTAGTAATAGGTATGTAGTCGGTGAGTGATATTTCAAAACGCATTTTTTGCAGTTACTTTGCTCGGGAATTTTTCTTTGCTCTCTCATTTTTAGCTTAAATTTAGTACAAACCGTCAATCAATACAATTAAAATTATTTACAAAAACTATTTTTTTTGCTCAGAGCAGGAAAAAATGACGCTTCGCATCGGAAGCGACTTTTTCGGAGGTACGAAGCGTCTTTTATTTTTCCTGTTCTGTGTGGCTCTAGCTATCCGACATCTATACAAATTACATGTATTTTATCGGAACCTCAAAACTGATTATAAGCTCTCCTACCTTAATGAGTCACTGTTTATATTACAACATTGTTGGACAATTACTTGAGGAAGCAATAATGATTGTTTATAGTTTGGCTCCCTTCTACAGATGGCCGGTCCCCGACTCAACATCTTATAACGATGAAGGAATAAAACAGTAGATTGTGCCACAAAGTACTAAAATAATGGCGAGAGCGATTGTTTGAATCCAGAGCGAAGTGAAAGATTCTAGAGTAGAATCCCAAGCGTAGCGAGGGATTTAAAGTACGTCGCTCGAGGTTAAATAGTTTTGGTACCGTGTGGCATACTTTGCTTTTCGCCCCCCTCTCTATGAGAAAAATAAAATAAGAGATGCTTTTAGTATTGACGAATATTTCTGGCGTTAATATTTCACTTTCACTGCTAGAGCTCATATTTAATTTAATTTATGTGAATACAATAAAATTATCAGTGTAATATTTTGATAAAAAGTAATAAAATAACGAATAAGAAGTTCCTGCGTTTTTTTTTAATTTGGTTAACCAATGCCGTGTCGGCGTTCGGCAGGCGCGCTTTTTTATCACCGTCACGAAGTGAATTGCGTCCAAACCTTTAATTAAATAGTATTCCAAATTCAAAAGTGTTTTAAACATAAATTACAATATTTGACACTGTCTAAATACACTATATGTGAAGCCAAAACATAAGAAAGAAAAAGTGATTTTGTCACTGTTATTAAGTGCGCGGAAATGGCCCATTTTCCTCGCACTTATCGGGAGCCATTCTCCTTTTTTCGAATAGATGGGATGAAACACATCGCATGAGGAGACTGGCATGTTCAAGAATCTTGTCATTCGAGTTATGCTATAGGTGGTAGAACTTTGTGCAAAGTTCGTCTAGGTAGGCACCACCCCTTTGCCAGTTAAGCAACCAGTCAAGCAGTAGTGTGCGAGCACTACTGTGTTCTGGTTTGAAGGGCATTGTAGCTAGTGAAATTACTGGGCAAATGAGACTTACGAGCAGATCTCACGGTCTGGAAATCATTTTAGACTGTGTGATGTCTCAGGATGACGTGCGCAGTGCGCAGTGTTACGCGAAACTTTCATTTAGAGTTCCGTGTGACACTGCAATCTGTTATGGGCGGCCGTGACGCTTAACACCATGCGAACGAGCTCGTCACGTCATTCGATTACATAAAAAAATGTCATCCACCAACCCGCACTTGGCAGCGTGGTGGTTATGACCCACACTCTATCTCTGTCAGATAAAGAAGTGTCCCAGTAATGGGAACATATTGGGCTGAGGTTGATGATGCTGAGTGACGAAACGGTTGATTCTTCGTACCTTCAAAATTTTACAACTTAACTGCCAGTTACTTTTCTTAAGAGCATCACTCTCATCTTCTACAATACGTCCATCAAAACCAATCAAAAACACCGTAACAACTTCTGTTTACGATAGTTTTACGTTAGCACTTCCAAAAACCGCTTTACGTCGCACCAATAACCTCGAACTGCTTCCAATTCCCCAAATTAACCACACATTGTTAAACACAGAAAGGCAATGAACGATCGTATAAAAAACATGCCACAACTGTTGCCGGTACTAAAAAATATTGATGCAGCTTTACACCGCGTGGGAGGGATCAAGGGAGTATTAGGGAGTGGTTGACAACTAAGAAATTACTACTAAAATATTAAGGTTATATTGTATTTTCTGAAAACATTCTTTATACCTTCGTAGTTTTATAATACTATGGAATGCGGTTTTTCAATAATCAGATAAAAGTTATTAATTGGATAAAACAAAACACCAGGAAAATAAAAAGTTTGTAAACTGGACACTGAAACTGTGATTTTTGTTTTAGGCGATTTATTTCCATGTCTAGTCATTGAAAAATCGCCTCGAAGCACAGAATAGATATGTACTAAGTACTCGTAAGTAACTAATAAGAAGTAGGTAGGTCGTTAATTAAATTTATATTCAAACGATTATATCACAATGAAACAGTGTTTCTGCTGCAAGTGCTCAAAGATTTTGCTAACGCTAATAAGTTTCTAACGCAGCGTAGAAAGGTATTCTAAGTATTATAAGTACCTAAGTATTTCATAAACCATTCTATACACTAAAATATTAATCAAACAAATTAATTATAGCAGGGATTTTTAATTAATTATCTTACTAAGCCCTAAATCATAAATGAAACGGACTCATCCCAAGTACCTGCCATTATCATTCTACTAAAAATATAGTACCTCTCCCATCCCAAGGGAACCTAATACAATCCTAAACGAGAGTCCATCATGAAAGATTACCCTCCTAAAACCGATAGGTACCCGCGTCTAATTGACTCTGATTTACAACTAGGTCGGTTTATAGTCTTTGCGTTGTTTTGATGGCACAGATACTGTGATGAGTAGGGAAACTTGGAAGAAGGAGATATTATTATAAAACAGACCATTCGTGTGAGCGAGAAGCAATGACGAACAGCTATGGCTCAAGAAAGAGATAAAACGTATACATAGCAAAAATATTGTCTGTGATTATGACACAGGTGGCTAATATTGCAAAATAAATCATCACACTAATATTATGAAGGCGAAAGTTTTTGTGTGTGTATGTGTGTATGTTTGTTACTTCTTCACGCTCAAACGGCTGGACGGATTTGGATGAAATTTGGAATATAGATAGCTTATGTACTGGATTAGCACAGGCTACTCTTTATCTGCGGGTGAAACCGCGGGGCGCAGCTAGTTGTTTAAAATTTTATAGCAGTATCGCCACAGAATAGATATATGTATAGTACTAGTATCGCCTGCTTAGCTTTAGAGACAGACGGATGCGGTTTCAAATCCCGTTCGTGATTTAAATTTTTCCTTTAAAATTAGTCTGTATAAAGCACTGTATTTATTAGGAAAAAATGTAACCCATTTTTGTTGGTTATGATTTATCATCTGCTTTCCGTTACTTTGTCTACTGTATACTTGTACTGTGGCATTTGGCTACTTCATGGAACCCCGTGGGTGGCGAATGTCGATGGTGGCTAATTGACGCTCATTTGTCGGTGTTTGTAAGTATTGTCGGCTGCGGGTAATGGTGATCATTTGATACTGTGTCTGTGTACGTGTGAAGTTTGACGGTTATTCTGTAATGAGAACTTTTAAAAGAATAATGGCGGGTTAGTTGACTTCATGGATTAAATAGAAATGACGTCCGACTCATCTATTTTTCAATAATATATCAATTAAATAATGTTTTAGGTAAATAATAGATGAAACGTGGGTTAACGTAGTTGGTGGCGACCACGAACCCGAAGACGTAGCGTGGAGACAACGAATGGTCAAAACCTCGGGGAGCCGAAGGATGCAGGAGGCAAGTAGCCGCTCAAAGTGGTGTTCTATAGTGGAGGTCAATATGTGTGAGCAGTGAACGTCTTCAGGCTGATGATGATGAATAGGTTAAATATTATGAGTTAGATATTCACGTGTGTCTGTGATTCTGTTATTTTATTATTGGTGTTATTATTTTCTGCTTTAATGGGCATACGCTATAATGGGCATACGTTTGATAACATCTCACCTGATGGAATCTTGCGCAGTATACCAATAATTTATATTAGACATTTCATTTGTCGCTGTTGCATTTTTTCTTACCAACGACATTCTTCATTTCTACTGTACCTAGGTATCCCCCTAAATATTTTATAGCAACTAAAAATAAACCCTAATTATAGTAGGTACCTACTTAACAAACAAGGATAAATATTTCAATTATTTAAACAACATTTTGAGATAAATAAACCTAGTTATTAAAATCAAAAAAGTAATAATTAGCTTGCAATAGATAATAAAGTGGCCAAATTGATTATATAAGTTAAAATATTAAATATAAATTTCCGGTTGTAATAATAGATATTTTATTATGATAATTTAATTGTGGTTTTATGTACAAACGCCTTGAAGGTCACCACATTAAAATTATCTATACCTAATTAACTACGTAATTTTATACCATTTAAATAATATCCAGATAATAAAAACATAAAATATACATAATCAACCATTTAGCAATAGATAAGGTTCAATAGGCAATCTGATAAAAGTACCTAAGTATATATAATATTTTAGACATCATAATAATGCAATAAATTAATTGTACCGATGTAAACTTCAATTTCAATTTGTCTAGTTTAATTTGTTGAAGTGTTACATCATTTCTAAATAGAAAAATAAAATTAGTTGTGTCTTACTTAATTTCATATAGCATCAGTTAAATATTAATTATCACTTTCTAATCAGTTGTTTGTGTCCGCTTAAGCTTTTTGGACTACCATTAACACTAACTTTACTTTAAGCTCTCTGATTTTTTTTCAGTGTTTAAATACAGTAAATTATGATTGATAGTTTTAGTCTCTCTTGCTTTGCTTTATTACCCAAGTCGGTAGTTGTATAATTGAAATAAGATAAGCCAGCTGAAAAATTCTAATCTCGCAGATCTGAATCATTAAGAAATAAATGTTTTCATCTAGCAAATTCAGGGTCAACAATTTTAGCCATCCCAAATTCGCATTCGTATTGTCTAGTAAAACTTACCCTTACAGTTCTTGTAATCCTCAGCACTCCACCCCGGAGAATCTTTCGACTTTGGCACAGACAGGTTCAAAGGCTCCTCGCCCTTTAAGTACACCTTTTCAAACTCACACTCACTAGTCCTAACCCCTCTCTGCAACAACTGTTCCTGCAGCTTATTCTTATGAACACTCATCACTTTCTTATCATCATTTACTTGAACACTTCTCTCATGATTTGAATACGGCTTCTCAAATCTCTTCACGCTCATCAGCTGACTCACATTTGACTTCTTCTCAAGACCTAGGATGTATTCTATTGTGTGCGGCGTTGGTTTTTTAGGCGGTTTCCCGTACACGTGCGGATGCCATGATAGCTCCGCGTCTTTGCTTTCAACTTCACTGGGTTCCTTTTCATCCCTTTCAACCTCAGTTTGAGATTCGTCCTGATCTATAACTAGTTCTTCTTCAACGTCATCGTCAACGTTGATTTTCTCGTCTGGACTGAGTCTGTCACAATCGTATCCTGAATCGTTAGCATTATGTTCTAGCTTGCTGTCTGCGTCTATTAAATCTGTTGCATAGGACACTACTGTCTGCATGTCTCTATTCTTAACCTCGCTCATGTGTGTTACTGCACATTTAACATGTTTGTTTTTATGATTGATTCAGCGTTTAATAGTCCACTCGGGATTGCAGTGTTTGATGTTGTGGCCTTTGATGTTGCTTCCTGTAACAACCAGATGGATGTTTAGATTGTGATTGGTTCTCGAACTGAATTCGAGCGGTCGGATATGCGTACTTAATGGTGAGTACGTGGACGTAATGGCTATTACGTGTTTATTCTATTTGATCGTCTTATTGAGTGTTAATGGCTCTAATTGTGTTGTAAAATGATGCTGGGATGCTAGAAATTGTTTTAGTGACGTTCATACGACAAGAGCTGTGATTAAACAGTCTATCAATTTCGGGTACAGTGGTGCGTGCGATAACAATTAGGATGACGTGGAAAGGTCAACAGAAGTCAAACAGTATGTAAATAAATCTCAAGAAACTACTAGTGAAGTATATAAAGCCTTATAGCAAAATGAAAACCATGAGCCAACTGAAACATTTATATCTTTTTCACAATCAAATGTCAAGTGCCACGGTCAGCTGCATGCAGATAGTTGATACCACGACCGTAACAACGATGGCAAAAAATTAGTTTTTCGTTGTAACTTTACAAGTGTAAGCTTTCCGGGGTAACTTTGGAATGAGTTGATGTAGGATGTAGTAATTAAATAACTGCGACGCACATTATCAAAATCATTCCAAATCTAAAATTATCTAGATGATAATTATGATATATTAATGACAACCTTGTATCAATATATCTTCAAATAATACCGAAAGGAAACCAGATACCGTCACTAATCTGTAATTTAATTAGTCATTAACTGTTTGCTACTAAAAGTACTTAATGTGTCGCAATTACAACTCGGCAGATGCTTGCATCTGATGATTCACGTGTCATCATAAAATGTATCTTTTGAACCGAGTTTAATAAAAAGGAGATTCTTAAGTGGGCTGTATGTGCTTTTTTTAGTTTGTTACTGCATATCTCCGTCAACCATTAACTGATTTAGAAAAACTCTTTTTTGTTAGGGCTCCACCAAAGGGTAAAACGGACCCTATGACCAGATACTGAATTAGCCTGTACTTATAAAGAAAAACTACAGTTTTTTGATTTGACTGCTAAATCTAATTTTTTTTAACGAGCAAATTGCCTTTATTACTCAAGCTAACTACTACAATAATAAAAACTAAAGTAAACTAAACTAAGCTAAACTAAGCTAAACTAAGCTAAACTAAGCTAAACTAAACTAAACTAGCTACACTACCTACTACAAAGAACACTTATGGACTGTATAATAGCCGCGATGGCCTATAGACAGTCCAAGTGCTCCAGCCCACTACCGGTAGGTAGCGTGCCCAACATGCTGGCCGCATTGCCACGTTGAATTGCAATGCTGATGCGTTGGGCCAAATAAGTGCCAGCATTTTGGTCACGCGTCGCATCGACCAGGCGCTCTGATAGACTTTGGAAAACGCGATGAGCTCCCGATCCCCACGGACCCAGGGTCTCAACACCAAACGGCTCAAATATGTAACCGCTACCGAGATTACTATATTTGCGCCGTTTTAGCTGCTCAGCAGAATTAGCCGCGGCGCCGGCCCTAACGTGTGTCTCGGGAAGGTGTGACGGCGCCATAGTATCGACGCAAGTAGCGTCCCACACTAAAGGCCGCCCCATCTTCCAGGGAACCAGAGTCATTCCGTCGGGTCTTTTACCATCGTCACGCATGAGACCATTCGGTTCGAGAATGGCTGCAACATTGGCGGTGGTAAAAGCCCGGCGAATGATGTCATTAAGACTAGCGTGGCGCGAAATTCGACCAGCGCTTTTTGAACACGAGAGACCGTGATGACTGAGCTGGTCAACTGCGGTACCGCACTGGCAGCGATGGGCCACACAGCATCTTGCGAACAAAGCGTAAGCTGATAGCTAAACGAAAAGTAGTCGGATCTAAAAGGTTACCAGTGTTGAAAGAAGGCATGGCCTGTAACCAAAGTCCTGACTCCCACACAGAGACTGCGAGAAGCCGAGCACGATCAGCGACGCTAGGACGCGTATCTAAAAGATTTTGCCGTGCTAGTTCGCAGAGCGGTCGGTCCCACAGTCTCTGTGAGGAAAGAACCACCGGGAAATCAGAATTTGGACAAGCCAACCCCCAGGCATTCTTGGCCTCAGACAAATGGGCTACTTCGAAAGTACCTAAATCTAATTAACATGTTTTGGGTATGTAATATGTATATACATGCTCTAACTCCAATTGTCAGAGGGTATTTGAAATCGTCACATCTTCCAAAGCCTACCTACCCCTTCCGGCTGCGATTTCAGTCGATTATTTTATTAGGTGCAATTGAAAAAGTATTTTAGTTCGAAAACAGTTTCGAGTTTAGAACAAAGATATTCTTAATAATGTGAAGTTTTGGTTTCCAGCTGGGAGCTGGGATAATAATTTGATCACTGAATATTAATTAATTTAAAGTAATTTCTTAAAGTACTTTACAATAATAATTATATTAGTAAAACACCGACGGTACGTGTAGTGT
The DNA here is from genome assembly GCA_910589525.2 of Ennomos quercinarius. Classification (NCBI taxonomy): domain Eukaryota; kingdom Metazoa; phylum Arthropoda; class Insecta; order Lepidoptera; family Geometridae; genus Ennomos; species Ennomos quercinarius. Next base: position 15,207,486 of record OU342507.1, on the reverse strand, counting down.
TTAAGTAGTGTCCTACCAATACCGATCAATTCAACCAACCTATTACCAACAAATTATGATCCTGCTATAAAACATCCCGACAAAACCACCAAATTATATCTCAAATGCTCAAACAAAGAACAATAATTCACCAACCACTTTCAACTCTATGCTGAAGCAAATAGAGTGTAGAACAGTACGAAATGTATCGGCCATTCCCTCTCCACACATACATAGACAAATGCACACAAGTGTAAAGGATCAACTCTCATCGGGGCACGCTGATTGATTTTTATTGGAATGACAAATTAGGGGTGGCACGAATTGAAACTGTTTATTTATGTTTTCTTTGCAATGAACAACTACATACAATGTAGGTAGTTTTACGCTTAGATTACTGACTCATAATACTGTGTTCTGTTTAATCTGTGGTTAAGCTTAGGAATTTCAAAGATCAACTGCTGGATAAGATTGTACATACTTTTCAGGTAGTATCAGATGATTAAGCAATTTCAAAAAAGAAGTCTGCAGTCAAATATATTACTGAAATCAACTCTTCAATTCAATTGACCGCATAATTTTTTATCATGGTTTTAAAGGTTAAATATGTAATTACTATTTTAGTGAGAGATTTTAGTATTTTGGCCATTTTAGCGGGCACTATAGTTATAATTACTTATGCTCATGCATGATGGTGAAAGGTTCTCAAGTGGCGACCCCGAACCGGAAGACGCAGCGTAGGCCCCTCATTAGGCGGACCGACGCGACGATCTGGTGAAAACCGCGGGGAGTCGATGAATGCAGGAGGCAGGCGCTCTGTGGCGGAGACTTATGTTCATGATGATGATGAGGAATTATTATACCCAAACGATGTATTCTTCTGCAGAAACTCACTCTCATTATACCTAGGTACTATTTAAATTTCGAACCGGTAAGGCAACATACCTAGGTACTACAGTAACATTTTTTATCTGTGGAAGCAACGACGCCACAACACCAATAATTCCACAGAACGATGAATCATCAATCCAAAAACGTTCAACTAAAACAGTTTCGAGTGACAACCCTTATAAAGTGAAACAAAGTGATGCCGACACGTTGTATCAAACGTTGTGAGTGCATTCGCTGTCCGATCATATGCACGCCATGCAGAGCTAAACGACACCGTCCAACTTCATTGTTTACGATGGGGAGGCATTTATCTTTGTGACATTTGAGAATAAAATGACGAAGTTAAATTGTTTCGAAAGAGTTGATCATAGCTCGGTTGGTCACTGCCACTGTCATCCATGAAAAGAAAATTAATCAGTTTATTTGGCTGGCCTTCCCATCAAAATGGCTAAACTGATTTGGCTGAAATTTTGCACACAGGTTGCTGATGCTACTGACATCAACATGGGGTACATTTTATTCTATCAAAGATTTCCCGCCAGATAACGGGTAACATTGAGAGAAACCGTTGGGTGCTTCTGGCACCTACACTAATAAATGTACCTAGCCTGTTTGGATTCGATTCCTGCTAACTTTAACTTTCGGTTAAATAAAATATTGTGAAATGATTGCTATATCATCAACCTGAAGACGTCCACTGCTGAACATAGGTCTCGTCCAAAGAGCGCCACTTTGAGTGGCTGCTTGCCTCCTGCATCCATCGGCTTCCCGTAGTTTTGACCAGGTCGTCAGTCCACTTAGTGGGAGGCCGGCCTACGCTGCGTCTTCCGGTTCGTGGTCGCCACTCGAGAACCTTTCATCCCCTTCCCTTCCCTTTTTTTGCTATAATATATCAGGGCCTTAATGTTCTCCTAGTTACTTAAGTTATGAATAAAATGTCAAAACGAATATTATATTTAACATCAAATTTTTCAGTAGGTACTAAGTAACATAAGAAAAATTGTAGAAGAAGTTTTTACAAGTCCTAGTAATTTGATCATAATTTTTTCTGCTCCTTTTAATATGACCATACTTTTATGGCACCAATTGCCACGAGGAAGGAAGAAGAAACAAAAATCAAATGTCACTCTGTACCTACTTAGGTATTTCGTCCAGCAACTTTTTGGATATTAAACATCAAGCCACTGCTGAACATAGTCCTCCCCGATAAAACGCCACTTTGGACTCTTATTATAAGGGGGGATTTGCCATAATCACCACACTTAGCAGGCGGCTTAGTGATCGCAGAAGATTTTAATGTATCGAGGAGAATGCTGCTGCCCAATTCTCTGGATATTCCTTTAGCCGGCTCTTACGGCACCCACTGAAATAGATGGGGTGGTTCTATGGTCCTATTCGCAAACCGGGACCACACGGCAGATATTTGAATATTTATATTCTGAAAATTAATGGAGGCAATATCTCCCGGCTCATTCCAGGTTAACCTTTGTGTTGGTGATCATATAATTCGGGTTCCGATCCAATACAGTCTCTCGGGCCATCGAGCAATATTCAGCAACGCTTTGACCAAATTTAGAATTACAAACGATATAGAGATATGTTTGCTTTTACATAGATACGTGGCCATTTTGTTTTAGTTAATTTTTAAAAGCCTACACTTCAACAACTTGTGGGCGAATAAATATGAATCCTTTCACCCGGTGACGATTGCAAAAGTATAGACCAAATTTTCCCGTTCAAAAAGAAGCTTGACTTTTTTTATGTAACTAAATAGGCCCGCATTTGACCGCAATCTCACTTGTCGGAAAATGACGTCGTGGTCTGCGATGGTATACATGCTTGCCTAGAAGATACCTATTCACTCGTGACTTGAAGAGCTCCAGATTCCAGAGCTCCTTCGCTGCTCGGATTATAAATGTCGAGTCAAACCGTTTTATGCGAATCACAGGAATATCAAACACAAATGAATGGCGTGTAGCTGTACGTATTGTCGGCCGATGGTGAAACGGAGGTGGTGGAATTAGATTGTGTAGCTCCGCAGCACACTCATCGAAATGTAAGCTGTAGAACACTGATAGGCTGGCAATTTTACGACGGTGCTCTAAGCTCTGGAGCCTAGCCCTCGCCATTGTATCGTCACCTATGAGCTTTTTTGCTCGCCGAGCTGAACCGTCCCAGAAATGGCCACAGTATTCCATACAAGATTGGACTTGTGCTTGATATAAGTTTAAAAGCTGTCCAGGAGTGAAATATCGAGTCTAGAAGCAAAGTCCGATTTACAATATGATCATCGGAAACGCTCCGATTTGGAATCTAGGCTCTATCTCCTTCATCTATATTCACGCTGAAAGAGCAGCAGAGTGTGCCTACATTTCGAATCGGAGTCATTCTACTTTCCGAATGATTATAAATCGTAATGCTGACGATTCAATTAATCATCGTCACGTCTAAACAACTATCCATGGCGGGCAAGTTTGTTCGTAACTATTCGTTATGAAACCCGATGTAGTGTAAGAATAGATATACCTAAGCTATGCTATCACGTAGGTATATAATAAACTTACTATTACTTACGTTAAATACCTAGTAGGTACTCAGATGAATAGAAGAACATAGACTTAGGGCACTTAGCTAGAAAGTGAAACCAATAAAAGGAATACGAAATTACAATAATTTACAATTTCAATTCAAATGTTTATTGCATTACATATTAATACAACAACTGTATATCGCTATTTCAACCACTATTTATCTACCAGCCTTGTTCTTTCATGCTACCAGTTATCCATCTCAATTTTCCGGAATAAAAGTACTTAAAAGTCATGAGTTTATAAATTTGTTCCTCTTTTTTGAAATAATTTAGTTTTTTCTGGATGGCAACCGTGACTGGCGCGTGATTGCATGAGAACGGGAGTCAGAAGTTCAGAACCGTTGAGGAAGAAAAATCTCAATCGAAAAACAGTTCAGCACTTAATAATAAACATTGTTTAGAAAAGGAATACCTTTTTATTTAGTGTTTTGTTTCAGAATTTGAAATGGCCAAAGATAAAACAAGATAATAATCATCAACAGCCTGAAGAGGCCCACTGCTGAACATAGGCCTCCCGCAGAGAGCGCTACTTTAAGCGGCTGCTCGCGTCCTGCGTCCATCGGCTCCCGCGGCTTTCACCAGATCGTCACTTTAGTTCTCCTGCGGATCTCTTCATTTCGGATCTTATCTTGCAGGGATACACCGAGCATAGCACACACAACAAGAATAACAACAAGATATTAGTGAGCAGCTATTTCTTGTATAGTGTTTATAATATAGGTAAGTTAGTAAGTTAGTAAGAGGGCTATCTCTGCTTTACTAGTTAGCTACGATTATTGAAGAATAAAAATAAGTGTAAAAGGTACTATTAGTTTTGCCCTATCTTTTCCCTTTCCCTTCCATCTTTCCTTCGTCAGGATGAGTATAAATAAAAAATAAAATAAAAAATAATACAAACAAAAAATCTTGCATAAAAATTACATACATGTTTCTTCGTGCAACTCGCACTTGGCAGTTTTAGAAAACAAAAAGTATCCTAAAGCGAAATCAGTTCAGTAGTTCCAGCGTGATGTGTGTTCAAAGAGACAGACAGATAGACAAAATTAAAAAAAAACCACTTCTGTATCTATAAAGAAGTGTAATGCAATCAAAATTTTCAAAAAACATTCAGTGTGCAGATTTAGCTCAGTTCCAGTTTTATTATAATTGTATAGATACTATTAATATTTAATGATCTCAGTCAGTAGTGTAAGCAATCTGTGTATTTATTTCATCCACAAATTACTTCAGCCGTGTTGGTCTGAAAGTCAAACAAACAGTCAAGCAGTTTACGTTTCACTTTTATATTTTAATAGCGATTTAGTAATAGATTAAGGTGACCTTAATAACTTCAAATATTTCAAGATTATTAATTTAAGTAGTTGTGTCATTCATCACATTTAACAGTTCGCTGACTTTCCAATCTTTAATTGCAATCTAGAAACGCGATACTCGTTTACCCATGCTTAGTCATAAATTAAACTTTATCTGCAATTAATAAGGTCTAATATAGATTAAGTAATTATATTTAGTTATAATGTAGAGCATTTGATTGACGTCAATCCGAGAATCTAAAGTTAGCAATTTATTTAGATGCTTTTTATAAACATGAAATGTCTATTAACATTATTTTGATCATTTAGTTAATTGATTGCGTTATTTTCTATTAATTGAATTATGGCAGAAGCCATTAAAAAGTCAATAAGATAAATGTAATTTTGCTGAGATAGATACCTACGGTTATTTTTGGCCCTTATTTAGAATCTATTGCAATGTCTAGCAGTAATATGTATAATAAATACCTATAGTTACAATTAGGTTTTCTGTGGGTTTTTATGAGAATAAATGACGTGACGAGCTAGTCGTTCACCAGATGTTACGCGACACGGCTGCCCATAACAGTTGCAATGTCATTCGGAACTATAAAATTTAAAATAATAAAGTTTCACGTGACACCGCATTGCGCACGTCATCCTGAGACTTCACACAGTCTAAAAAAGTTTTCTAGACTGCGAGATTAGACCATAAAGTCTCATTTGCCTAGTAATTTCACTAGCTACAATGCCCTCCAAACCGGAACACAACAGTGCTTGCACACTACTGCTTGGCGGCAGAATAACTGGCAAAGCGGTGGTACCTACTTAGACGAACTTTGCAGAAAAGTCCTACCACCTAGTAAAATGTATCAGTAGTGGTATAGTTAAGTAAGTACATGAAGAAGTGAAGAGTGATGGAAGTACATGAGGCTATGTTAAGTTAGTATAAAATGTCAACTTGGACAAAAAGATGGCAGGAGCCGCTCAAATTCGCGCTCATATAAAGAAAGGGTGATCCAATTTAAGTTTCCTAACATTCATTAAAAGAAAAACACGTACTATGCAAAATTGTACTAGATATTTACTACTGAAATATTGAGTGTTTTTCATTAAATATGAAAAATTACAGCGGTCAAATGTCCGCCCCTGGACATTATACAGGAGTCGATTCGTCTAAGGTAGTTTTCTATGAAATCTGGGTCTTCGGCCACACTATCGTTCACAGCAGCAATATTCTAGGCTGAACGCACGCCACGATGATGCACACGGCTCACCCTATCTCCAATGCTTCCAGTTTCTTCAACTTTTTTCCCAATCTTGCGAATTGTTCGCTCAGTAGGACGATTGTTTTGACCATAATCTTCCCGTAAAAGTCTATACACTTTTCTTACAGAATTGTTATTTCTGTAGAATAACTGAACAATTTTAACACGTTGCGCCGTAGTTAAGCGATTCATATCGTAAATGTTATATCTTAAACTAGCATTTGACGGTTCAAATACGCGCCATTATCTACAACTTTTTTTTACAGTGTTGCCAATATAAGAAACTCAATTTGGATCACACTTTACTATGAAGGAGGCCTGTGCTCAGTACTGGGCGTCTTTAGAATGATGATTATGAAATCTTCATTTAAAAAATCATGCAAGTAATATACATACACAACTATAACTTGCTGTTATTGCATAACACATTTGTCCCAAAAAGAAAAATAATCTCCGAAATAACATTAAATCATGAAATCCATATAACTGGGACACTAACACCATCCCTAAAGAACAACTGTCACTCCCAGCAGTCCCAGCTTCTCGCTAAGCTTGTCAAATAATCCCAATAAAAACTCTTTTGATGCCGGCTGTCATCAAATAAGAATTAAACACGTAAAATAATTCACAGAAAATCAAAGCGAGATCAAAAAGGAAACGTAAAGGAAATGTCCCACTATTAACACTCCAACATTTTAGAAAGCTTTGAAAAATCTTTGGAAACTTGCATTTTCGCGTCTCCGAAGATGTAATGTTAAGACATTATTAATGCCTATAAAGTTTACAGTTAAGATAAAAGGCCACACAAGTTGCTGGCTTGACTTCCGGTGCTTTGTGGCCGCCGATCGGTTTATATCATAATCAATAGTGGACATAATTGACCGGAACGTGCTTGTTTTTTTATTGCTGGTTGACAGGATATGAGTGATGTAACAGGTCCTTTGGTAATAAAGAGTGCGTTGGTTGACTTCCGCGTTGATGGACTTTTCTGCAACGCAACGGCAGTTTCTGGTAAAATGGCAGAGTTAGAAGATGTGTACAGCCAATCTTTTTAGATGGAAGTAGGGGAGAAATAAACGCATTTTCAATTATTTTTTTTGAAGTATTTAAATAAAAGTGTTGATGGATTAACCAAATTGAAGACCTCTGAACATGACTTTTTGTAAGGGAAAATAAATAAGAATACCTAGTCCGAACTAGTTATAGATGTAGCAGCGCCTTGTAATTTTCCGGCATAGGATAACTAGCTATTAATATTTTGGGCAGGCCACATCGCTGGTAGAACTGACAACCAGTGGGGAAGAAAGGTTCTAGAGTGGCGACCACGAACCGAAAGACGCAGCGTAGACCGCCCTCACTCGGTGGACCGACGATCTGGTTAAAACCGCGGGGAGTCGATGGATGCAGAAGGCGAGCAGCCGCTCAAAGTGGCGCTCTCTGGGGAGACCTATGTTCAGCAGTGGACGCCTTCAGGCTGTTGATGAATATTTTGGGATAACCAGAAGTAGTGACGTAAATTTTTTAATTTGTTCTTAGCTTCTAATTAACCTGTATATATCTCGCTCGAAAAATGCACTTTGAAATTTCTTAATAACTATATTTATTACTTACGTAGTATCTGTATTACTAAAAACTTCAAAAGTATCACGAATATTCAATAATATAATATCAAACATGACATTAATAAGTTTTGATACCAAAAACAGGATAGAATTTAACAAAAGCACTTTGATTCTGAAAAGAGTTACCATCATACTTTGCGCTTGGTTATCTTAGTATGTAGTTACCTAATGTTGTTAGTAAATGTACTTTATAACGACAGATGAAACTTGAGAACTAAGTTATAGTATAAAAAAAGATAAATAAATGCGTTTAATTTTTTGCAATCACCAAAAATGTGATAATAGATTTTTGCGAATAATTCAACGATGATAATTAAGGCTGATTGTTAGTACCTATATACAAGTGGTAGGTAAATACATTACATAATGATTAATTGCTTAATTGATTATTTATCTGGGCGATGGACATTCTATCAATCATTGCATAAAATCCGATAAAAATTTCATTTACCTACTTATAATATAACAAAAAGCACTTTCGTGATTGTTTTAATAAGGTTCACCCTCATTTTTTACTTGTAAGTAAGATACCTACTTATAAAGTTATTTACAAAAAAATACATCAAAATTCCTTAGCATTATCTATTTTTATTATTAACTTTAATTTAGAGTTCTGAGTAACACTACAATTTATTATGGGCGGCCGTTACGCTTAACACCAGGCGAACGACTAGCTTCTCATATTCATATTCATATTCATATTTTTAATAACAATAAAGTTACAGGTCATCACGTTTGCGGTTTCATAAAAAAAACTAATTTGTGTCTAAACTAATTCCTGTTAATCATAAACCCGTTATTATTTCATCATCATCATCATCATCATCATCATCAGCCTGAGAACATAGACCTCCCCCAAAGAGCGCCACTTTGAGTGGTTACTTGCCTCCTGCATCCATCGGCTCCCCGCGGCTTTCACCAGGTCATCGGTCCACCTAGTGGGGGGCCGGCGTACGCTGCGCCTTCAGGTTCGTGGTCGCCACTCGAGAACCTTTCCTTCTTTTTTTCCTTTCTTCCCGCTATTATTTACCGGTTAGATAATTTCAAATTCATAACAAAACATATAAGCAAATGTTACGCGAAGCAAACAATAAGTAATAACAATAATTAACTTTAAATCTTTTAATAACTGCATCATTTCATTATAACTGCCGGTTATAACTGCCGGATGATTATACTTTGCGAAAGTCGCCACTACTTGATACTTGAGTCCACACTTGCATATTGGATTACAAGCGTTGACTGCGCAGTTTATGTAGGTAAGTACTAAGTAAGTAGGTAGGTACCTGCTAATATTAGAATAATATTGTTATTGTTATCAGGCATTAAAACTTATGTATATATTATTATATTGCAGAGCTATTATTATTGACGACTTAAGAACACTGAACTGAAGTCAAGTGTAATTCCATAATTATGCTAATATTACAGCCTCTGTGGTGTGGTGGTTTAGCAGGTCGGCTCATAACCCGGGTTCGATGCTCTCGACAGGATAAGTACTTGTGCACAGGAGAAAAAAGCGCAAATATTTGTTGTCTGGGTGTTGCAGGACCACGGTATCCTAGTTAGGGTCCACGATCTATGTGATTGTTGGGTGTTATTTATTTGTGTATTTACAAAATTGAAAATTGTTTTGTAGTAAAGAAGTTAAGTGTTCCCATCGCTTGTTAACTTGTAAAATTTTATTTTGTGTAATGTGTCCGTAATAAAAAAAAGTTAAAGCGTTCCGCGATTTGTTCGTTTAGTGTTTTCCCGAATTATCTATAAAATGGCCATACAAACCTACCTACAGCGAATTAAATGAAATATTCAAACAAGTTTTATTGAGCTTAGGTATTCTACACAAAAATTTCTCCATTTACAATTCATTACTTGTCTTGTGCGAACACTATGGCCCCACGCTAGGCTCAGGGCCTGTATCGTGGAAGCCAGAAATTACGAGGATTCCAAAAACACAATTTATTATTGGAGGATTTCTCATTTTTTTTAACGTGCATTATGCCTTTATTCCTTTCTCATCATTACCATGGAACAAGGAGGAGAGAAGTGCCAATACACCAAGAAAACAGCGTAGATCCGAAATATGCCAAAAACCGGTATAAACCTAGATGTTGCTGCAAAATGAGCGGGCTATAAGTTAAGGGCTTGTGCAAGGCCAGCGCGAATTCAAGCCAAAGCCACAGAATAGATGTATAGTACTAGGCCAAAGCGGGGATGAGACAGGGGCCGAGCGGCAGGGGCGGTCTAAGTTAAACTGGTTCCAACGCGCAATAGTTTAGGTAATTTATTATTACACTGAATATAAAGGGTATTTTAAAAATCCGCTATACATAAGCCCTCCATTATATTTAGTTCAACTACTACACAAAGTTTCATGATCTTATTTAAAGTATTCATTGAATAATCGCTGTTTATTTGTACGGTTTGGAGGTAACTTTGTAATTTTATTCTATCGAGCAAATTTTATTAATTCGTGTTTTCACTATACATTTGCAGTAGCATTAGTCCTGAACTTTACCATATATTAATTTCAAAGTCATTGTTGCAATATTGTTGACAGGACACTGCCTCAAGCTAAGCCGTTTTAAGCAATTTGGCGTTGTATTGGCTCTTAAGTGAGCGCAGATCAGAAATATGCCAAAAAACCGGGTTTTGGCATATTTCTGATCTAGGCTGTTTTCTTGGTGTATTGGCATCTCCTCCTTGTTCCATGTCATTACACACCTATGTGCGTTATTATTTAATTAGCCTAATATCAAGTTCCCTTGCTGGTGTACAGGTCTTCACTCACAGGGAGAAAGTGTAGACTATAATCTATGATGCCGGCCAAGTGTAAATTGGTGCATTGGTGCATGGCCGAGCGAAAATCGAACCAGGGAGTAACGGTTTGAAAGCTGCACGGACTACACGCTGAGCCACACACACTCTTTTAACCACCTAACTAATACTAACCCCTTAAATTTTAATAAAAATGTTCAGTTCAAAAACAAAAGCTTTTTCTGTTCCCTGTTAACAAAATCAACCTAGACACAATAAATGAAGAAGCTCTTTCCGTGTCATAAAATATACCAGCAAAAGTCAAGTCTGATTTTATAAAAAATTGTACCACCTAATTTTTAAAAATAAATTTATTTGCACACATTTCGAAAGATTATTAAGCGGATGCATTTAATGCCAGTAGTTTATGACAATAATTGCTAACACATTAAAGTTTTCAATTGTTTTTTTTTTGCTGCTACTGCCATTTCTTCCTTTAGGTACAATGGAATCGCTGAGTTAGGATTCCTAAAATGGTGGGTAATTTTCTTCGCAAATATTCACCAAGCCAAGTTCACCATTTATTTTAATTCCGTAAAGTGTTATCTAGGTAGATAACACTTTACGGAATTAAAAAAGCTTTAATTGTGTGTGAAACTGGAGATAACAAATATTCACCAAGCCAAGTTCACCATTTATTTTAATTCCGTAAAGTGTTATCTACCTAGATTTTACCCATTTATTACCATTTATTTTAATTCCGTAAAGTGTTATCTAGGTAGATAACATAATGGTGAACTTGGCTTGGTGAATATTTGTTATCTCCAGTTTCACACACAATTAAAGCTTTGGAACGTTAACGATTATTTTACAACTTACGTTCTAATTACTAAAACTATGAATTCAAAAACAGCCAATCAACATTAAACTCAAATCAACAATCAATCAAAAACCACAAAGTTAATTGCTTAAAAGCTTCAGCTAACCACTTTGTTTACATAACAACTTTTATCAATCAAACCATATTTTTTTCACGCTCAATCGTAATCAACTTACCAAAAAGTATCAAATCCGTTACGAAATCACTGCACAAAAACACAAAAAAAGAAAAGAAGAGTCACTCGTATTTCAAACGATCAAATTATGGCGCGAATGTCGATTCCTTGATTCGAAAATGGAACGCGTTCCTCGCGATATGACGTGGTACTGGCAGTTCTCGATGGGCGATCGTATGTGTGCGTACTTATATATGGGTGAGGTATGACTGTGGGCGTGTGCGAGGAAGACAGCTATCGGTTGTTAACGCGGCGATTCTCGCAGTTAGACTAACTCACATCCAAATCGCTTAATTTTATGAGTTGTTGCCTTCTCCACCCCCTCAGTGGGACAGATGCTGTGACTTTATAAGAGCGGCACACTAAATTAAATATTAAAAATTTTGGAGATGCTTTAAAACAGTGGCTAAATACTTACTCAAGTATCAGCCAAAGGAAATGTGAAAACGAAAAACGTTATTGCGATCCTACAGTCCTTACGTTGAGCTTCATTGATAAGTTATTAGGTTATTACTGGTTAATTTGTAAAGGGAATTACGAACGTGCCAAAAAATATGAAAAAAAATGTGTTTGTTAATTTTAGTTACCCTAGATTATTGAATAATTATTTGATATTTAAGTCTAAATTACGATGTTTTAACAATCCCTAAAAAACGACATTCAAAACAAGGAAAACTTATTACAGAGTAGTAAGAGAGATACTGTGTACGTAAATAATATAAATTACAATTTATTACCAGTGTAAATCGGTTTAGTTATCCTTGAAATAAATAAAACTCAAGTATTAATTTTATAAAGTAATCCACACCTCAGCAGATTATGTTAGATATTAAAAAGCAATTAACAATAAAAAAACAACCTCAATACTGCGTCAATGTTCAGATAATAATAACGATTTATCAGTAATTGTTCAATAATTATTATCATTTCATTTATTAGTATTGATAGGAAAGACGATTTGCTAGATTACATTAGTAAAATAAAATTTAAAGATAAGATATTTAATGACCTATTACTTATTTTTTTTCTATTATAATCAGCCATAAACCCCGGTTATTTTAATTGGGTATCTAATCAAGTAAGTAATCATTATCTTGTAAGTAAATATAGTTACCTATGCTACTAACGATGGTATGAGAGATGTTTAGATCCTAGATGATTCTATGGCTAAGATGATCCTAAATAATATCATTCTTTTTTATTAAAACTATAGTTTAAATTTATTTGCTTTAAGAATTTGAATTAACATTATAATTGACTAATTGATTCGATTCATTGATTGATTGATTGGAACTGAGACATGGTCTCTTACTGTTGGCCTCATTAGTAAGCTCAAAGTCGCGCAGCGAGCTATGGAGCGAGCTATGCTCCGTGTTTCCCTGCGAGATAAGCTCCGGAACGAGGAGATCCGCAGGAGAACTAAAGTGACCGATTTAGCTCTTAGAGTTGGTAAGTTGAAGTGGCAATGGGCAGGCTACATCCCTCATAGAACTGAAAACCGATGGGGAAGAAAGGTTCTCGAGTGGCGACCACGAACCGGAAGACGCAGCGTAGGCTGGCCCCCCACTCGGTGGACCGACGACCTGGTGAAAGCCGCAGGGAGCCGATGGATGCAGGAGGCGAGCAGCCGCTCAAGGTGGCGTGCTCTGGGGGAGGCCTATGTTCAGCAGTGGACGTCTTCAGGCTGTTAATGATGATGATGATGATTATAATTGACATTAATTTGACTAAGTTCCTATTTTTTTATGTGTTGATTATTTTAATATTAATTTAAATGTAACTTTATTTGGTGAATTGATCAGAATTATACTTTATGAATCATTTATTTGTAAAATGATAACTGCTATTTTAATTACTAGGTATATTATGTTGTTATATAATATTATGATATTCACTGCGAGTTTAACTGTAACTGCTACTATAATGTTACTTAGCATTAAGTTCGCCTATGTATTTGGTTAACTCTTGTGCAATAAAGCATTTTCTATCTATCTATCTATAACTTATAGTAAAATGTAGGCTGGCAACATCAAAAAAAGTGAAAGGTGTGTTATGAAAAAAAAATTGTTATAATTATGTGGTTGTTAATTGTTTGTTGTTGTTGTTTATTGTTATTGTTAATCCAGGTCATTGATTGATTGATATTGTTGTATTGCGCAGACCTTAATTGACATTAGTTAATTTGTTATACCGTCTGTATGACAGCCAATACATTTTACGTAAAGAAACAATAATAATATTACACCCTCCCCATGGAAATGTTACGTCATTGGAACCATTTAGCGGCGGTACAGTAGCAATAACTCAGCGCAGGAAATCACGTCATCGCTCTATTACAGCACGCACACTAGCGTAGCGCGCACACATGCGTAGCTCGTGTGTAGGATTAGGATAAAGGCTGCGCGATCAGATGCGGTGCGATTTGTTATAGCTGTATTTATTTGGTTTTACGTCGACCTTTGTAAAACCAAATAGGTGAGTGAGACGATCATGAAAACTTTGGATGTACCAACTACAAAAATAAAAATAAACTTACAAGTAAGAACTTCCAGAGGTTATCAGGTAAAAATTGGTAATCGCTTCAACAACGTCAACAGTCTGAAGACTGGTAATCGCTTGGTTATCGCATTTTAGGTTACCATAAAAAATCTAATTTTACCGGTTTTTTTTTTTTACAGCGTCCAGCGTTTTTTGACCTTTACAGCGTCACCGGGCGGGAGGGCAGGCGCTTAAGGCACACAACCGTCAAAAGTGGGAGGCAACTAGCACAAGGGCACCCCTGGGGTGTGAGCCTCGGCTTGGGCCGTTGCCGGGATAAGAGGATCGAGAAGGCTACGTCCACTGGAAGAGTGGACCCTATGGAAAGTCGTGCCGTTCTAGCTAACCTACGGGGGGTACGTCGACCTCGCCGGCGGGGTCGGTCTCTGATTGTGTTACGCTGGTATCCTATACCGGTGCCGAAAGCGGTACCTGAGCCAGAAGGGCTAGACTGATCCGGTGATCCTAGCGCAGCCGACACAACGGCTGCTATAGGATCCTCCGGATCGCTCAAGACGTGTCTTGGGCGGCGACGACGGGGTGGCTAATTTTACCGTACAAACTTTGTTATGTACTAGGTAAATTATTATGAAAAGAGAACACTGCCTCTGTCTCGTTTTTTTGTGCTCTTCAGAACAGTGATAATAAATTTATCACGAAAGCTCTGAAGTACTTCAAAGTTAGTGTTAGAAGTTTGACGTCTGACTTGTGTGACCAGCCATAAATTACGAGGACAATCATAATAAGTGATTATCCTACGTGTAGTGTGTGCGAATAATAATAATAGGGATACATTATGACTATACTGATTGTCCTGCTTGGGTGCCGAAGAGACCTAAGGCCCCCCCTCCCCATACACGTTCAATTTTATTGATTAATAAAATTGACGAGACCACTTCCGTCAATGTTTTCTCTATACTGTAAGCCGAAAAACATTAACCAATACTAACCCTATACGATCAATAAAATTGATCAATCACAAAGATTCATCAATAAAATTGAACGTGTATAGGGGTCTAATGTGTGATGTGTCTTATGCGCGAGCGTCAGTCTAACTAGAGCCGTCGGCCGGAGTAGACGTGTCCCTGTCCACGTTACTGAGCCAGTTTCTGATTAACACTCAACATACACTACACTGTGTTTGAAGTAATCTGAATAACATGTAGCCTTTTGTATATCTACACCATCTACACCACTATTATAAAGAGGAAAGATTTAAACTAGGTTAGGGAACGATGGGGCTGGCATACCAGAATGGGTAAAAGCCCCAAAACAAATAAAGATTTAAAAAAAAGGAAAGATTTGTATTTTTGTGTGTATGTTTGTAATGAATAAACTCAAAAACTACTGCGCCGATTTAAAAAATTCTTTCACCATTGGAAAGCTACATGCACCCTGAGTAACATAGGCTACACCACTACACGTGCGAAGCCGGGGCGAGCTGCTAGTTATTTATATAGCTTTGACAAAACTTCTCTACTAGGCCTAGGTACTTGGATAGATATCAATCACTCCCTATTCAACGGTACGTCCTGTACCACTTAATTGTGTGCATTGGCATCACATTGTTATTGCTGTATCCATTTGAGATGTTTAACGTTCTGTCAATATAACGACGACGGTATGAAACGTCATGCGCGGCACGTCATAATAGTTATGACGTGCCGTGCGTGATGTAATTTTTGTGTTAGCTTTAAACGAGGACAAAACATTTTTATGTCTCATCATCATTATCATCAACAGCCTGAAGACGTCCACTGCTGAACATAGCCCTTCCCCACAGAGCACCACTTTGAGCGGCTGCTCGCCTCCTGCATCCATCGGCTCCCCGTGGCTTTCACCAGATCATCGGTTCACCAAGTGGGGGAGCTGGCCTACGCTGCGTCTTCCAATTCGTGGTCGTCACTCGAGAACCCTTCTTCTCCATCGGTTGTCAGTTTTACGAGCGATGTGGCCTGCCCGTTGCCATTTCACCTTGCTAATTCTAAGAGCTATATCGGTCACTTTGGTTCTCCTTTTTTTATGTCTAATTAATAATAATTGTATGTCATAGGTAATTCCACAAATTAACAAATATTAATTTAAAGTTTTTTTTTTTTTTAATTTTTTTTTTACGCGCAAATTGCCTTTATTACTCAAGCTACTTACTAAAATAATAAAAACTAAACTAAACTAAACTAAGCTAAACTAAACTAAACTAGCTACACTACCTACTACAAAGAACACTTATGAACTGTATAATAGCCGCGATGGCCTATAGACAGTCCAAGTGCTCCAGCCCACTACCGGTAGGTAGCGTACCCAACATGCTGGCCGCATTGCCACGTTGAATTGCAATGCTGATGCGTTGGGCCAAATAAGTGCCAGCATTTTGGTCACGCGTCGCATCGACCAGGCGCTCTGATAGACTTTGGAAAACGCGATGAGCTCCCGGTCCCCACGGACCCAGGGTCTCTTAAAGTTAATTTTAATTTAAATTGACGGGCAAATTGCCTTTATTACTCAAGCTAACTACTACAATGATAAAAATGAAACTTGAAGAGCTCTATGTACAGAACTGCATTAAAGACGTTAATTTCCAAACTGGAAACTCGAAAAGAAATACCTATTGTTTTAGTTATTTTCATACATTTTCAAATTCCGGGAAAAATATAATTAAATAACGCGGAAAATATGTATTTTTTTAAATTTGAATATGTGTTATTTTGTATTATTTATTTATTTCATTTTTGGAAAACTATAACAAGCTGATATAACAATAATGTAGACATTCAATTGTAAAAAAATAAGCGTCTGTGTTTCCGGCAAAGTATGACCCAGGCCCGGTGTTCAAGGAAAAAGAGCGAATACATAAAAATCGTTTAATTCAGGCAATAGACCCATAAAAAATAAAATAAATTTTCAAATAATAGGACGATTACAAAATACAAAATTCAATAAAAGTTTAAAAAAAAAATAAAAACAATCAAAATGACACTTACGACGGCGGCTACGCACTGTCGTGCTGCGTCACTTTTTGTTACCGTTCATGTGCACAGATATCCAATAAGTAAATATTGGACTCTGGACATTGTCAGAGACAGCCTCGAGTATTTTGTTACCAGAGCGGCGCAGTCGGCTCCAAAATGAGGCCACACGCGATCTAATAACCGCGAAAAAGTCGGGAACCCCTGCTTCAGCAAACATGTTTGACGCACTACAGCATCTCGGCAGCTTCATAAGGACCCGGTACGCGTCATTGTACTGGACCCTTATCGTGTTAATGGCTTTCCGAGTGAACGTTATCCACAGCTGACACGTATACATGCAAAGGCAATACGCTTTGAATAGCGTGGTCTTTACGTCTGCGCTGCAGTTAGCAAATCTGCGTGCAATCATGTTACTTCTGACCGCAAGGGCTCTCCGCTCGCGCTCAATATCAACGTCGTCATGCAGCCGCTCTGTTAACATGTGTCCTAAATATCTAAACTGCTTCACAACATTAATTGTTGTACCGTTCATATAAACCGCGGGCACTCTGTCCGGACCTCTACCAGAACGAAACACCATCATTTCCGTTTTAAACATTGTATTTCAATCCGTGATCATCAGCATAATGTTCACAAATTGAAAGCAGCTTTCGCAACCCCTTAATCGAGGGACTGAGCAGTACCATGTCGTCCGCATAACTCAGGTTGTTTACACACACATTTCCCAAATGACAGCCGACCTTGGCACTTCTCAGTTCCCCGATCAGTCCATTCATGTATAGGTTAAACAGGTCCGGCGAAGTTAGCCCCCCTTGACGAACGCCACATTCTAGTCTATAATTACTAGATGTTGTGTCGCCCCATTTCACATTATTTGTTTGGTGTCCGTACCAGTATCTCAACAGATTGACCACCTGACTAGGGACTTGTGACGCTAGTAGTTTGGCCCAGAGAATCTCATAATTTACCAGGTCAAATGCACGGCTGAGGTCTAAAAAGCAAGCATAGATGTTAGTGTCCCGTGACGTGTAATAATTAACTGTACTTTTTAGGCTGACAATGGCAGCATCTGTTGAGAGACCGGCACGAAAACCAAACTGCGCATCATCAATCTCAATATTCTTAAGCAGTTCAGGGTGAATGAGTCTTTCTAGAATTTTACCTATTATTGTACCTAAGGATATAGGGCGATAATTGGACGAGTCACTAAGATTACCTGTCTTATTTTTAATAATGAATAAATGAAGTGAAGACGTAAGAGCACTACCTACACACTGCATTTAATTACTATTAATTATTATTTTTATAATAAGTTTATATTGTAATTTAAAAAAATTGCCTCGCTTCAATCTTATTAACTTTATGCGTCTGTTGCGCGTGTGTAGCATGTAATTTGGCGTAATTTTACGATACGGATGAGTATCGCGCGATATATATACCTCTTATACAAGGTGAGTTTGAATTAGTATGTTATCCCGAAAGGGGGGGGGACCATGGTAGCCTACAAGTTGTGAGAGCCTTACTTGAAACTGCGTATTTTCAAACTAAAAAATATATCCACTGAAAGTTGCACTTGCGATCGCTACGAGAGTTAACAAGATACTATAAATTCATTTCTAAACACAGGTCGTTAAACTCATTTAAGTGCATTCGGTCAAAGACGAAGTTCAACCACCCAGCTGCGCTAGGGTTATCTTCGAACGTAAACTTTACATGGAATTTCTTCAATGAAAAATTATTAACTTAGAAAAGTCGTACAAGAAACATTGTTTAGCTTGGAGAGTAGATTTACCTTGTTTCATGATAATATACCAAATCAAACTCAGATAGTAGATACGATAACGCTATATATCATGACTTTAATAATACTGGGTGGCGCAAAAGTACTGGCACTAAAGAAAATACTTTTATTTTTTTTATATGACATTTTCTGTCATTTTGTTGTTGAAAATTGTGTAGTGAACAAATGTAAAATACACTGAAAATAAACATGGACCGTTTTACTCCCCAAGAACGTGGAATAATTGTGTCAATGTTCTTACGGAATAATTCATCAGTGATAAGAACACAACGTGAATTTCGTCGACGATTTCCCCACCGTCCGGCACCGATTGGTCGCACAATTCGACGCTTTGCCACACGCCTTGAAGCAACTGGCTCAACATTGGATAGACCTAAGTCTGGGAGACCAAGAACAGGCCGTTCAGCTGAAAATATCGATGCTGTGCGCGAAGATGTGGAAGAGTGTCCAGAAACATCAACGAGGCGACGTGCCACGCAATTGGGCATTTCCAGACGGACCCTGCAGCGTATTTTGGTGAAAGACTTAAAGATGTTCCCGTATAAAACTCAAATGACTCATCAACTGCTGCCTGCTGACCACCGAGCTCGTCTAGATTACTGCCAGCGCGTCATAAACCTCAACCTTGAAGAGGATGATTTTCCTTCAAAATTGGTTATGAGTGACGAAGCGCATTTCCATCTCTCAGGGCATGTCAATAAGCAGAATACTCGGTTCTGGGGCACTGATAATCCGCGCATTATTCAAGAAACACCTCTACACCCACTAAAAGTTACTGTATGGTGTGGCATCTGTGTTGACAGAGTGATCGGACCCTATTTTTTCGAAGACGCTGGAGGCAATGCGATAACTGTCACTGGAGAACGCTACAGAACCATGTTACGTGAGTTTTTGATACCCAGTTTGGACGAATTGGGGCTGGAGCACATCTGGTTTCAACAAGACGGCGCTACGGCACACACAGCGCGCGACACTATGGACTTAGTGAGGGACGCTTTTCCAAGCCGAGTTATCTCTCGTTTTGGCGATTTGCCTTGGCCTGCAAGATCACCCGATCTGACCAGTCCAGACTTCTTTCTTTGGGGTTTTTTGAAATCTCGGGTGTATGTGAACAAGCCACAGACTCTCGCAGCTCTAAAAGAAAACATTCGTCAAGAAATAACGAACATATCGCAGGAAGTGTTACGGCAAGTTATGCAAAATGTCATAAATAGGGCTCAAATGTGTATCAACTCTGGAGGTCACCATTTAAAAGACATCATCTTTAAATCCTAATGGTACGAAATTTAATGGCACAAATATACATTTAAAAAAACCTAAATCTAGTTTCCTAATTTAGAAAAAATGTTATAGCTGAACCAAATAGGGTCTTTACTTTTGCGCCACCCAGTATAACTTGATATAGATATATATATATATATATATATATATATATATATATATAATTATATATATTATAGAGTATGTGTAACGTTAATTATAGCGGTTGTTAGCTTAAGTGCGAAACGGCGCACGCTGCTCGAGCAGGCGAGTAATTACGACTTTTGTTTTATTACTCTGTGGCTATTTTTAGATGTGATGATGTATGTCTTTCTAATCAATTTGAGTTGTGGACGAATATTTTGGGATATTGGTTTTATTTTGATAATCTTGAGGATTTAAACATACTTGCATTATTTTGAACTGATGTAAGTTTTCAGATGTCGTGTTTTGAGTATTTCATTGTCATTTGCTAAACAGAGTAATATTTTTATTATTTAAGTCACTAAAAAGCGTGGGAACAGAATCAAAAATCAAAATCAAAAATCGAAATCAAAAATCGAAATCAAAAATCAAAATCAAAAATTAAAACCAAAAATCAAAATGAAAAATTTAAAATAAAAGTGTCTTACTGCAAATAGGCTATTCATAGCACTTTTATATTTGAATTAAAAAGAAAGTATAACAATACGTCTTGACGTATAGAATAGTATTTATATTAGAGTATATCAATCTTAAGGTGAGATTTTATATAAGCACGTCCATCTCCTTTTTCAAAATCTGTTAAACATTCGTAAGTATCGCATGTTAAATATATTATTCATATATCATATTTTAATTTAATACCGAAAAATTCTGAGATAATATAAAAACCTCATTTATTTCTTTGCGTTCAATTTACTTGAACAGGACCCTAATTCTGTATGACTAATTTACGATTCCTTGCTTCGAAACCACGCGAATTCCTTGTCTTACATAAGAAATCTGCAAAAATCTATTCTCTATGAAATGAGAACGAAACCGCGCGAAATGAATGTGGAATTAACTGGGATTGGCGCGATTTGATTTGTCAAAAATCATATGTTCCACTCAGGCGCGTTCCGAAACATCGACCGGTTAAAAGTTACCACCACTTATGCCAATATTAATTATTCAAAATAAAACTAATTTTAATGTAAAGTGAAGGTATTTCTAAAGTTTTTCTGTCAATTTTTAATAATTACCCATGGCTTCGTTATATCACATAAATATAAGCCATTCCTTTATTTTATTTTTTTAGTGGTTTTGGGATGAGAAATCCTTTAGTTCTAATTCGGAACGCACTCGAGGTATCCAAAACCTGTCATAGATAATTTGTCTTAGATTATACAGAATACAAAAATTGTCGATTCCTTGCTGTGTCACGATTTGAACAAGACACGATAACGACGTGGTTTCTGTATCGTGTGGAATCTGTGTTTTCATACAGAATTATGGCCCAGTAACGTTATACTTCTAACGCGCAACAATGAGATTTCATATTCCCCGTTATGTAATTAGCGTCTACGGCGTAGCAAAGCGCTACGGACACGCTACGATTGCTACGACGACGTTAATTTTAATTGTAAACCAAGAGTACATTAAAATAACTTTACTGTCTAAGTAATAAAATTAATTTTAACTTAATTTTGTAATAATAATACATTAATATTACTACAAAATTAAGTTAAAATTATTTTATGTAACAATTATATTGTAGTTTAAATATATAATAATCATAGTATTAATTTTAATTGGCTGCAGTTTTCAAGAGAATTTAAATCTAAGTTTAATTGAATAATATAACTTTTTACGCAATCTCAGACTAAACAAATCCGTGCCATCACCTGGCTCCATTCGCCGTTTCATCCATTCATCCTTTTCCTTTATCTTTTTCCCTCTTCCTTCTCTCTTCCTTTAGACTGTGATAAGGCGTAAAACTAATTAACCCGTGCGAAGCCGGGGCGGGTCAGCTAGTCATCAATAAATGATGTATTATCATGTACTCAATTTAAAGCGTAGTTCGTTCATTCGAAAGTAATGCGAGTGGAGTTATGATATTGCAATTACAGCTTCCTTTTTGGCTTCACTTTCTTGTTCTAAGAGTGGACTTCGCTCTTTCAATGTCAATGTACTGATGTTTATTATAATAGGTAAGTAATAGGTAAGGGTGGGTAGGTGGAGGGGGGGCGGGGGGAGTTATTAGGACAACTACTTTACTGTCATTCTATTTTTTACTTGAAACTGAATTTTGTATTATACACAAAAAAAGTTAAATCACGTATCTATTATCTACTTAAATGACACTTAAACTTAAAAATAACATAAACAACACTATTATAAATCAATAACAAAAAACTATCACAGACTAAATATCCCCAAACGGGAGAACTTAACGAGCAAATAAAAACGCGTGATAAAAGTTAAGTTATACTTAAGTTACATGTTTAATAGTGGTAGCTATGCTTTGTTATGTATATATTAAGTAATTATATTTTATAGGGGTCATAAATAACGTAACACAATCTCATAATACTAGGCGACACAGGGTAGATATGGATTAAAATTTTAAGAGACGAACTAAAGGACTCTGAATCCAGGTTGTTTAAACAAAAAAAATGGAAAATATTGCTTTAATTAAGATTTTAAGCATTGGTTTAGTTTAAGTAACGTTTAAGCAGCGTAGGCCGGCCGTCAGTAGGTGGACCGACGATCTGGTGAAAGCCGCGGGGAGCCAAATGAGACTTTATGATCTGATCTCACAGTAATCTTAATCTTAGTAATCTTAGTGCTAGACTATGCTGATGTCTCAGGATGACGTACGCAGTGCAGTGTCACGCTAAACTATATACATAATATTTGATCACTCCGAGTGGCATGCTTAGCATCAGGTGCACGACTGGCTCGTCACGTCATTAATTAACATAAAAAACTTGAATATTAGTTTTAAAAAATGTAGAAAATGAGACTTTATGACTTGATCTTACAGCCTATTATAGTAATCTTAGTGCTAGACTGTGCTGATGTGTCAGGATAACGTGCGCATTGCAGTGTCACGCGAAACTTTATACATATTTTAGCATTCTGTGCGGCATTGCAATTGTATGGAGAGGGACAGCCGTGACGCTTAGCATCAGGTACACAACTAGCTCGTCGCGTCATTAATAAACATAAAAAACTTAAATATAGAGTAAAAAAGGTCTAAACACACGCACACACACATCAGCCAGAAGACGTCCACTGCTGAACATAGGCCTCCTCCATAAAACGCCGCTTTAGACGCTTATCATAGGGGAGATTTGCCATAATCACCACCCTTGGCAGGCGGCTTGGTGATCGCAGAACATTTTAATGTACCGAGGAAAATGCTGCTGCTCATTCCTTGAATATTCCCTTAGCCGGCTCTTACGGCACCCACGGGAAGAGACGTGGTGCTCCTATTCGCAAACCGGGACCACATGGTAAATGGCTAAACGAGTGAATAGGTATCTTCTAGGCAAGCATGTACCATTGTAGACCGCGTCGTCACTTTCCATCAGGTGAGATTGTGGTTAAATGCGGGCCTTTTTACATGTAATCGAATGACGTGACGAGCTTGTCGTTCGCCTGGTGTTAAGCGACACGGCCGCCCATAACAGATTGCAGTGTCACTTGGAACTCTAAATTAAAGTTTTGCGTGACACTGCGCACTGCGCACGTCACCCTGAGACATTACACAGTCTAAAAAAGATTCCTAGACTGTGAGATCAGTTCATAAGTCTCATTTGCCCAGTAATTTCACTAGCTACAAAATGTGGGCCTATTTAGTTATAAAACATAAGCATTTGAATTTAATTTTGACAAAAAATGGGGCACTTTACTTAATTCGACCCTCTAAAAGCAACTTAACTCGTACAATTCCCGCCATAACTTAACATCTCCCTGTATATATATCCGACAATAAAACCAGTCTATTAAAACAGAAAGCATTAGATCAAGCACCGAATGTCATAACAGCCGTCGCTAAGTTACGACTTAAGTGAGCCGTTAAGTTAGCCGTGGACTTTCAGTAATTGACTTGAACTTGGAGAGCGGTTGTTAGTGAAGTATTTGTTAATTTCATCGTTGTTGTCATGGGAACCAATGTTTATGAGTAGTAAAGTAGTTTTATTTTTCAAACTCATTTATTGGAGTTTTGGCGGGAACGTGAAAAAGTTCACGTCGTTGCGTTGTATTATTTCACAAAACTTATGTTTTTTCTGGTGTTAATGTTTAAAATTAGTGGCATTTTACGCATTAAGTGCTGAATTACGAGCATGAGTGTGGGCAAGTGATATAATGTAGTGAAACGTGGTTTTTCGTGTTGCTTCCAAAATTCCACAGAAGCCTCTAGTAAAGTTGCCACTACTTTACTAGGACATGACTTAGACTGGATGATGACTACCTGACTTAGACTGGACTATGACTACCCTGACTGACTGTGACTAAGACTTGACTTTACATGAAATATTTCATAATACGATGAAAAACTACAATACTTGACACTGAATAAATACACTATGTGTGGAGCCAAAATATAAGAAAAAAAAAACTCATTTATTGTAATATACTTGCTTTAAACACTTTGTAATTGTATATGCTTAGAACAATTTAAATATTTTAGGTATTCTGATTTCATCTATTAATATTTTAATTAAAAAATTGCCTACTTTTGCTACAAAGTATTTGATTTCAATTTCTGAAAATAAATAAAGTCTTTTTAGTGTTCGAATGACGTGAGCTAGTTGTTCGTTATCACAGCCATCCATACATATAGTTTTTTTGCAAATATGTATATTTATTTGTATTGTATTTGTGTTTATTTATTATAATAAGAACGGCAATACGCCAATTATACTTATTATTAAATTAATTTTAGTCACGCATGCATGATAAAAAAACGTTTAATAATAAATAAATAATTTAAAATGAAATTATACCATTAGTCTAACAAATTAATAAATAATCAATCAATCAATAATACATTAAAAAAGAATTCAATAGAAAATAGTCAATTGTGTAAATATAAAAATAAATAAAAAGTCATCATAACAGTAAAATAAGAAACATTACAGATTATAAACTTTCACAAAATGATAATAATAATTTAAGAATCCATTACCATTTATCACAAAAAATATCACATTCAGGATTGGCACTCAAGAATGCATTGAGACCGCTTACACAACGGCACAAAGGGGTTTCAGCTCTAGCCACTGTACGGGAACTAGGAACCGAAAAGAGGCTGTGCCTACGACATGACCTCACCCGGGTGTAGTTGTATGTGTTGTGCACATAGAGCACTGACCGTGCGAACGTCGTCCGGGGCCATAGATGGCACCAATTAAACGGCTTACATTTCGCGAATGTAGTGGGGTTCTAAAAGCCTACTAAAAAGTTATTACAAAATGATTTTAATAAAAATATTACTAACTGCAACTAGTAAACGGCTAGCACTCACGTAATAAAAAAAATTGTATTATAAAATTCGAATCCTTGCCTGGTCCTGTTATTTATTTATATCTTACTTATGCTTTTATTTAAAATCGCAATTTCGCAAAAACGGTAAACGGTTTTTTTCAATAACTTAAGTTTATTATGTTGTAATTTATTTCTTATTTATACCAAAATACTACATACACTACGTATTTATTTCTAACTAGTATACATACCTAAAGTTTAAAAATCTTTCTAATCTCATATTCACATGTATAAAAAACTTTTTCACCTCACTAGCTCGGAAAGGTTCTCTTTGTCATTCAAAATCTGGGCGCAAAAACGCATTTTGCTCGCTAGCGTGGAAAGTGTTTTTAAAATTTGAACGTTTCTATTTAATAATTTTCTCGTCAAGAATTGAGGATTTAATCACAGATCTGCCCAAATTTTACCTTCTTGATATTGCCAGTCCACTGAAAACTCATTAATACCACAGACTACCTCCTAAAAGATACCTTTCACCAACCTCATTTTTAGAATAATCGCACTGTCCAGCAAAAAAGAGTATAAAACCAATACGCTATCCAGCACGGCGACTGCATGGAAAAGGATGAAAAACACTTTTTTTCTTTAATTTTCCATGAATCACGTAACGAGCTAGTCGTTTACCTGATGTCAAGCGTTACCGCCACCCATAGCTAAATTAATAAGCTAAAAACTAATCTTTTCTTAGCCTTTTAGCTGTTTTTCTTGCATTTTCCTCGCTGTAGTGAGGTGAAAAATTGTGTGTTGCACTTGGCAGCAAAGTTTTTCTGCGTCTCGTACCTTTAAAACCTTCGCTACGCTCAGGATTCTTCATTTGAACCACTCTCTACGCTCGTGGTTCAACCCTAGAATCCTTCGCTGGCTCAGGTTTCAATTCAACTACTCGCGCCAAAAACCAACTTTGCAGCCTTGTATAACAAACAACTATTATTATCTTACGTTAACATTCGCCGCAAAGACACGTGCTTAACAAAACCCAAATCTTCAAAACCAGGCAACACTCAACGCGGCTCGAATAAAAATACCGTCCTCATATCTTTGCCTTTCAGACACACCACCATTGAATTTTAATACCACTATCCTGCCGATGTCCCCAAAACACATCAACCGGAATCCTATTAAGCTGCCGGATCACCAATAAAAAACTAATCCCTTCTCAAACAATTAAGAAGAGGCAATTAAAACAGCCATTTAGTTAATCGTCTCAAAAAAACACATATAAAAAGAAACCAACCGGCCCAAAGATGTCTTTATAATGTGTACTTAATTTTTTGTGATCCCAAACGGTTCGGTATCCTATAAAATTAAAGTTAAGAGCCGGTGGAGCTCACATGTTGTTTACGGTTCGGAGATTTCCTCGTATTTGGGATCATGTGAACACTGGATTCTTTTGATTTTGGGCTTAAAGAATGAAAGTTTGGCGGTATTTACGTTTAATCACGTGCTAATCTAAACCAGGTTTGAAAATTTCTATGCTATAGGTAGCAAACAAGCTTACAGCCTAGTTCCTGCGGAATTTCTCGGGTATATGAATAAGAATATAAGAATATATTTATTTCTCAGAAAACAATAAACAGAACCTTAAATATACAGGTACAACAATACTACAATAGGTGTAAGTTAGAAAAGTAGCGGTAGTAGTAGTTAGGTAAACTGCTAAGTGAAATTCTATTTTAGTCTACTCAACCGGGTGTACCTAACTATTTATATGGCAACATTAGGTACCTACCAGCCATATGGAAACCACTCACGAAGTGTGCCTATAACTCTAGAGTAGACTGTGACAATATTTTACTGATTAGCACAATTCTTTTGATATTAGAGCGTGTGTGGTAGCCCATGCGACTTCGAAACTGACGTACTCTAGTTCAAATCCCGATTGATCTCGCACCATTGACGTTCCAAGTAAGTATGCGAAAACACTGGCTCTCACAACGGTGAAGAAAAACAGCGTGAGGAAACCAGCATGGTCAAGAATCACAAAACTTAAGAACTTTTGTGTCATCCACCAATCCACACTTGTCCAGCGTGGTGGATGATGGTCCACACTCCATAATTCTAATTCTAATTTTACGTGGGGGTGATAAGTCCTGCACTGACGTCCCGCTCGGGGTGTATTGTGTATTCCCCCTGCCAGCATCTACCCAAGCCATCCCAGCTCCTTTGAATAAATATCGAGATAATTGGTGATAACTTTTGACGTGTTGATGTTTCGGAACGCGTCTCCAAAGAGTATGTAAGCTGTTATGCGCGTCTCAGTGGAGCATTATGATTTTTGACAGTTCAAATAGCGCCAATTCCAAATTGATTTCGCGCGGTTCCGTTTTCATTTCATGGAAATTGCAGATTTCATAGGTAAGACAAGGGATTCGCGTGGTTTTGAAGTAAGGAATCGTAAAGTGGTCATACAGAGTTAGCGCTCTGATGGAACTGGGAAGTGGTTACTATGGATACAGATAATATAATACTATGTACTATAGAGTACATGGACATCTATTATCAAACGTGCCAGTAATGCGTTGCTCGCCCTGAAAACTTTTATTTATTTAGATGTATTTATTCAAATCAAATCAAAGCGTTTATTTACATAAAAACATTGTTAAATATATAATAACAGCAGGTCTTTGGTATGTCATAAAAATAGATCATGCATGTTTTTTGCTGTAAATAGCATACAAATATTTATAGTGAAAATCAAATGGTTCACATTAAAATTAGGCAATGTAAGTTATTCAATTTAAATTAATATGATAAAATGCACGAATAAAACAAAATAATCAGTCAGCACAATAATTAATAATTTAAACTATTTTAAAGGTCAAATTACACTAACAAATCAAACGAATCATTTAGACACAATATTACGTTTCCAATACAAAAAATGACCGAGTAAAAGCAATTAACAAACAACTACTTGTGTAATTTATATTTGAAAATATTTACAGGTAAGCTTTTTAAATCTTCTGGTAGAGTATTAAAAACTTTCGCTACCATGAAGTGAGCATTTTTTTGGAGAGATAATTTGCACATTGGAAGCGATACCAGATTATTCGATTTGTCCCGAAGTTGACGGTGGCGTAGCTCGTGGTGTTTTTTAAAAAGATCAAGCTGCTGCTTGAAAAATAACGCAAGCTGTATAACATACATGCATGGTACCGTTAAAATGTTAAGGTCTTTAAACAACGGTTTGCATGGTCCCAAATAGTGTGATCCACAAATAGCGCGGACACACTTTTTCTGAGCTCTGAAGGCTCTATCAGAATCTGTCGAGTGTCCCCAGACCATCACTCTGTACTGAAGGACAGAGGCTACATAGCCGTATTTCTAACCTTTATGGCTTTATCTATAGTGCATTGTACTTGCAAATTTTTGAGTGTTTTTTGTTACTGCGAATAACTTCATGGGTACCAGAAAATACAAAGACCACAGTTCTTCACTACAGAATGAGTACCTCAAAATATCTCTCTTAATGATTAAAAAAAGAAGAAATAAATAAATAAGGAAAAAAACACATGTAATCATGGCATAAATGATGGAGTGCCTTCAGTACTTTCAGATTTAAGAGATTGACTTCAAAAATAGGGACCTATACTCGTAGGAGACTACGTACTTTCTAATATGGCAACATTATAACCTATATAGGTACTTCTGCCTAAAATGTTTTTAGTAGTAGTGTCGTCTATTCATTACAAAGCAGGCATAGGGGATAATGTACGTATAAATTTCTCCCAAAACTACATAAAATAAGAATTACTTAAAGCCTTACCCAATCCATCTTAAGAAGCTTAAAAGCTTCCTATAAGTATTCAACAAATCAATCAGGCCTTATCCAACAAAAAATACATTGTTAACGTTTTTATGTACCGAACCAACACTAGAAGCTCTTTTATAGTTTTTTTGATAACCATCGTTATTTGTCATGGCAAAAACTATAAGTAACCCTTAAAACTGAGGTGATAAGGTGTAGATTTCTATTTTAGTAAAGTATTAGATTGTGGTTTATCCAAGGGTGCTAAAACGTTTGTCGCTACTTTATCGGTAGCAGGTAGAGGGCTATAAAAATTAGTATAGGAATGTATATACTGATATAAGGCGGGTTCTAGTTGGATCAAGTTTGAGTCGTCACTCAAAAACAAAAGTTGATACAGTCATGTGTCGTTGTAGCGTTATTGATCTCTCGCTAGATGGCGTTGGCGACAGTTTTAGAAACAGTAGTGTGGTATGACCAAAGAGGATTTTGTATTTTTTTAACTATTTACTTTGGCTGAAGGAAGTTCTCCAGTTTCCACTACCACGATAAACATTAAAAAGTAACTACCAAACTTAGAGTATAGACTAAAGCATAGAGAGATCATCAAAACGATGTTATATTTGTACTGCTCACACGTATCGTTACTTCAGTGGCGAAGGAAAGAAACAAACATATAGTAATTAGCTATGCTTGCGATAAGCACCGTACCATTTTTTTCGACTCGAGTTTGTTTTTTCTATACAAATCTGCCAGGCTCATTCACATCAAAGTGTTATCATATAAAATGTGTCCAAAAAGTAGTACGCTTGACACATAATCTTCTTGTTCTTTATATGCTTTAGTCTATACTCTAAGATACCAAAATATGCGCGAGAGCCATCTCTTGATGATGAGGGAACTAAACTGACAATCCCCAAAAGAAAACTGCTCATAATCGTAATGATTTATTTTCTACAAAAATACATGTCAAAAAACACATACGTAGTCGTAGTAGGTACATATAAGTACATTATTCATTTGCATAACACCTTTGTTGCCCTGGGGGTCTAGCAAAGATCCCTTTCCATTAGCATTAACGCCAAACGATAACGCCAAAATGTATGGAAATTACATTACCTGCGGAAAAGCAACATCCACAAGTAATTTTTTTCCATACATTTTGGAGATGGAGAGGCATCTTTGCTAGACCTCTGCGCTAGCATCGTAGATTATAGCCCATACCTATATTTATTGTGCCGATACGTTCAAGATATTTACGCCTTGTATTACCCAATTTATCAATCCCTAGGCATTTCTGTCTACTCAGGTGTTGATTTAGGTACTAAGTATATACATGTTTTTGTGATTCTTAGCCTTGGCCACACCGTACACATCGTCCTTCGATATCGTGTCAATATATCAATCAATTATTAAAATCGAGTGATTAATATTGTTATCTACTTATTTTATAATAATGATGTGATTAAAATAATTAGGTATGGACTGGTAAATAATCAAAGGTATTTATTTACTTTCTTTGCATTTTTATTACCGTGATAATTTACAATTTATATAAAACTACAGTGACGTTCCATTTCCAATATACAAAAAAAACAAAGTCTTTACAGAAGTTGGGCTCAGTCATCACTACCAAATAATTTGACTATTTAACCTTTTCTTTCTTCACCTACTTCAAACGACTGCTCAGTTTCACCAGTTTTTTCATACAAACCTAAGCGGATGAATTTTCAAAAACCTTTATAAGTTAACCCTTGGACCATAAAAGCCCAGTGGCTTAGGCTGTGCCTTGGTTTTACCTGACAGTCAGTCTGACCCTTCCAACTCTATTAATATAAGATCACGTTTGCATCGCTCTATAGTGTAGGTATCTATTTGACCACTTTTTCAATTCTCTGTGTAAAATCTGCCAAATATATTAATGATTGTCAACGCTCCGGTCGGTTTGGTCCACTTCTTAAATTGTCCATTTCCAAAATTGTCACCTTCCTAATTTGTCTTGATCCCAAGCGCTTTTAAACCTTGTACTTTTGCACACAAAGTTCCGGTAAAAATGGCAAAAGTTTATAGATTATTTTTAAATGTGCCACAACACCAATATGCCCTCTTTTTACACCACATTCCTACAAAACCTACGACCAATCAATCAAGTTCTATCGACAATAATAATCCTGTAGTAAACCCTGTTTATGTGACTTCATGTCGAACGACTTTATTGTTCTATCAAGAATCTCTAATGCATTCTACACACATCAAAAAAGTCTAAGCAACATGCATGATGTTACAAATTTACCATTTATATTAATTAATTTCTAAGTATTTACTCACTCAAAGTGCGTAGGTAAGTAAACTTTTTTGTTATCGATGACATACTGGCTGGTTGTAAAAAAAAATCGATTATATTTTGTTTTTTCATAAAATTCAAATGACTGCGAATTTGTTTGAATTTAAGTGCGTTTTAATTGACACGTTTATTCTTGATTTTATAATTTTACCAACCATTTAAATAAAGTTAGCGACAAAATTGAATCATTAGATATTCTTCCTGACGACCTGGTAAAAGCCGCGGGAAGCCGATGGATGCAGGAGGCGAGCAGCCGCTCAAGGTGGCGTGCTCTGGGGGAGGCCTATGTTCAGCAGTGGACGTCTTCAGGCTGTTAATGATGATGATGATGAGATATTCTTCACGTCATGAAGCGACGTCATTTGACGGCAGATGAAATGCAAAGAGCTGTAGGGATGTTGCAAGCGGGAAGTAATCAATCTCAGGTATCTCGATATTTTGGCATTCATAGAAGTGTTATTTGTCGTCTTTGGCAGTCCAAGTATACCGTCCAAGTCCTTCAAAACACGTCTCTGGAGCATGTCCCATGCGTGCTCGATGGGGTTGAGGTCTGGCGATTGTGCAGGCCAGGGCAATACCCGGATGTTCTCTGTTGCCAAGTATTCACTGGTTCGCCGAGCTGTATGTGAACGCGAATTGTCATGCATTAACGTAAAATCAGAGCCAAAGGTTTGTGCAAATGGATGGACATAAGGTCTGAGAATATCCACAACGTAATTTTTAGCGTTCATGTTTCCATTTACAAAAACGAGCTCAGTTCGCCTGTTCTTCATAATACCCGCCCATACCATAACTGTTGAGCCGCTGAATAGATGAACTTCCTGAACGCACCTGAGCCTTTCAGTATTTCCGACGGTACACTCGCACCCTTATTGTATCAGGCCTAAACCCGAATCGCGACTCATCGGAAAACATAATTTTATCCCATTGTTCCTGGGTCCATGTTATGCGTTCTCTACACCATTCATTTCGACGAGCGCGATTCCCGTGACGTATCGGTGGGCACCTGATTGGGCGTCGAGCTCGTAGGCCGTACTCATGCAATCGATTTCGCACAGTTTGGGGACTTACATCAACACCACTTGAATTTTGTAGCCTCAAACTTAGCTCTCGAGCGGTTAACATCGGCTGGCGTCTTGCAGTCAGTTGTATGTACCGGTCTTGCCGAGTGGTTGTACTCCTTCTACGGCCTGGGTGCTGTTCAGCGGGTTCCCCTGTATTATTGTAGCGCTGCCAAAGATGACAAATAACATTTCTATGAATGCCAAAATGTCGAGATACCTGAGATTGATTACTTCCCGCTTGCAACATCTCTACAGCTCTTTGCATTTCATCTGCCGTCAAATGACGTCGCTCCATGACGTGAAGAATATATAACGATTCAATTTTGTCGCTAACTTTATTTAAATGGTTGGTAAAATTATAAAATCAAGAATAAACGTGTCAATTAAAACGCACTTAAATTCAAACAAATTCGCAGTCATTTGAATTTTATGAAAAAACAAAATATAATCGATTTTTTTTTTACAACCAGCCAGTATGTCATCGATAACAAAAAAGTTTACTTACCTACGCACTTTGAGTGAGTAAATACTTAGAAATTAATTAATATAAATGGTAAATTTGTAATATCATGCATGTCGCTTAGACTTTTTTGATGTGTGTGGTTTAATTGTTCTTTCTGATGATAGAAAAATAATTAAGTTACCACTAAAGGTGAAAACCACAACAACCACATGAAAACTCAAATTATTTGATGGATTAAAATTTAGAAAAGGGACGGTGCAGGACTGGACGAAATAGGAACGAACTAAAAAAGAAATAGACGAATGGGGAAAGGACACTTTAGGAAGTAGACGAATTAGGATTTGAAGTATGACAATTTAGAAAAAAGGCGTTATATAGGAGTGGACAAATTAGGAAGAGGACAAATTAGGAAGCGGGCAATTTTGGAAATGGACAACGAAAGTGTGACGAAGGCAACCCAACCGACCGGAGGGTTCTAAATCCATCTTGTGTACATAAATAATATGCAATTTTTTATAGCATTTTTGTTATGATTAGCCTTCCTGCAATTTTTACACCGTAGTATACTTCTGATGATATATGAACCCGCATCCATCCGTCCCGAACATCCCCAAACTTTCCTCTACAATAATATGAATGTGTTGATTACGGTAAGCAGGCGATACTGCTAAACCACAAATTACTGGAAATTCCATTCTATATTTTATCTTTTTTTTTGTGCATTTAAGTAGATATTAATCAAACATTAGCCGATATGACAAAAGCAATACATTTGATCAAAGTTCAAAAACTTCGATTGAAACTGTTTACCTTTTAAAAGGATACCCTAGAGCCCTTCAGTTTTATTACGAAAGTCGATACCCTTCAAAAACACTCTTCGGGAGATAAGGCTGTACCCGCCCATATAATATTTTCATTACTATACAACAATACTTTATATTTGGAGTTCAAAAAGTATAGTCACTAAAATTTAAAAAAAAAAAACAAAAAGAATCAATTCTTCAATCAATTTTTTTTTCTTCTTTTTCAATTCTTTTTTTTTGGTATAATCTGCTTGGTCTTGAGAAGTTTTTTTCAACTATGAGGTGGAACGTTACACTAGCGCGGGAAATTTAAATTTTCTTGCGTTCTTTTGCCAATAATAGTTTAATTACTCAACGTGATTACATGAAAACTAATTTTGCAGTAATAAATAGAATGTATCAACAAATTACGATGAAAAGTATCTCCTAGATATCATGGTTTAGCGACAAATGGCAATAAACAATTTTCTTCTTAGTTTTTCAGTCTATTGCCATTTGTCGCTAAACCAATGATAAGTAGGTGATACTTTTAATTGTAATTTATTTATACATTATATTTATTTGTGCAAAATTAGTTTTAATGTAGTCACGTTGAGTAATTAAGCCATTATTGGCAAAAGAACGCAAGAAAATTTAAATTTCCCGCGCTAGTGTAACGTTCCACCTTAAGAGGACCGTCCCGGTATTTGAAAATGTTATTGCGCTCTGCCAACTGCACGTGTGGTAGAGAAGATAGAGTCCGTGAGTGAATTTACCTGCATTATAGCGTGTCGGGGGAAAATGGTTTTCACCCCCTAAATATTAACAAAAAATCTTTTGTTTTTGGGTAATCGTTTGAATAGATCTATGCTTGCACGTTTTCATTTTTTTTATTACAGGTTTTGTATTGTAATTACAACTACTTTTCTTTGTTATCATTTTGACGCAAAAAATTCGTCACTTTAGGTGAAGATATTGCGAAAAAACAATAAAAGAAGATGTAGGTACGAGAATAGTTTTTCATGTGTTTTTTAGACAACATGCAAAAAATGGGATACACTTGAAGGTAGAATATCGTTGGCGTATTTTGTAAAAAAAAATTAGACTAGACAAGACTACGATCCTCTATCTCTATACATCCATAAATAAAAATGTTGCCTGTTCGTTTGTATGGCTTTCACTCTAAACCGACTGGACTGCTCCGAATCAAAGGCACACGGGTAGCTTATATTACCGGGGTCAACATAGAATATTTTTTATCTCGCAAAATTTAGAGTTCCCGAAGGACAATGGGTAAATTATAAATGAAACCACGGGGTTCACAAAAATAAAACCATGAACAAGTTATGTTCGTCACTTCATCATCATCAACAGCCTGAATACATCCACTGCTGAACATAGGCTTTCCCTAGAGAGCGCCACTTTGAGCGGTGTGGGTATTTAGTAAATTAATAATATTTGATGATGATTGTGAAGGTAGGTGAAATAAATCAGTCATGTCGTACGTAGCCTCTCGTTTCACTACGTCCTTCCCAAATAAATAAATCTTTTTACAAGCGGCACCTCACCTCCTGCATCCATCGGCTCCCCGCGCTACTTACTTTTATATAAATAAACATGTTTGAAGAAATTATCCATTTTATACATGTACATATTTTATCTTTAAGGGTTGACTTATCAAAGGCATTATAAAGGTCACAACCAAAATTATAATTATTTTAATACCTTTTATGACAAGATCTTTTCTATTAATAATATACGACCCAGGCGGCTGCCTAAGTTCAATTTATCTACCTAGGCCCACTTGCGCGTCGTCAGAATTAAAGTTATAAACGAATAGCTAACCCAGAGTTAGCTATGGCCAAACTTACCTCTTGCACGTTCGAAAAATTTACAGATGAACGGTATTTAATGAAATAGATATTAATCAAAGAAGCAAGTAACATCACATAGATAAGTGACAAGTAAAATTAACTATCACTATGGCTTTGACTACGACTATGAAATGTTACATATCAGTGTTAAGTTTTACATTTATGTCTCGAACTTTAACAAATTAAGCCTAAGTTAAAAAATTTACGAGATAAGTGGCTGTTGACGTGCAAGATAAATCAAATCAAATCAAATCAAATCAAATCAAATCATTTATTTGCCGAAAATATGGGTACAATATAATGATGATGATTAAGTTCAACAGGTATTTAGTTCAGCACATTTTCTTTACTTAACAGCATGCAAATATTTATACTTTACTTTGGCTTTACTTTGGGCTTTTGATAACAATATAAATTAATTATAACACGAACGGAACAAAAGAAAAAACAGTACTTACATGTTGCCCAATAAATATTAAAATAATTATAATTTATATGATGTCAAAATATATTACAATAAATTAATTTAATGTCATGCTGATTAAAATAAAACTACACATTTTTATCCATATTAAAAAATTCGTGAACTGAATAGAAGCACTTTTCTACTAGCCACTTATGTAAACGCAATTTTAAAATATTTAACGGTAAAATTTTAAAATCCTCCGGAAGACTATTGAATACCTTGACAGTCATGAAATGAGCATAAAACAGAGAACTAACTCTGGGTTAGTTATTTAGTTGGCTAACCCGGGCTTAAAATGGAACGCGCAAGTGGTCCTTAGCGATTTCTTCAGATAATTATAAAAACTGTGCAGAGAAAGATTTCCATCTATTATACCTTAAAGCGTAAAGAGGATCTTCATTGACTAACGTAAAGACTCTTTGAATGATAGTACTAACGATTTTCCGGGGTCAATGACCGTTTGCAAGGGAAATTAGTTCCGTGCAGTTAGATGTACCTACCTATCCATGTTTCATTTCTTCATCATCAGCCTTAAGACATCCACTGCTAAACATAGGCCTCCCCCAAAGAGCGCCACTTTGAGCAGCTGCTTGCCTCCTGCATCCATCAGCTCCCCGCGGTTCTTACCAGGCCGTCGATCCACCGAAGGGGGCCGGCCTACGCTGCGTCTTCCGGTTCATGGTCGCCACTCGAAGACCTTTCATCCCCATCGGTTAGTATTACTCATTGTCAAATCTCAATTAGGTACCGTCCCAATTTCAGTTGCTGTCGCAAAACAACAGTCATAATAGACCTACTTACCTACTCACTTTTCAAATATTAATAATGTTATGATTACACGCTGTTGGTAACCCTATAATACGTGGAAATATCCTGCATTTCAAAAGTCACCCGGTATAATATTTCGTATTCGTCTTACCCGACCATGTAACAAAGGTACGGCACAAAAAAAAAAAGTTCCACACACGTGAAGGTGACATCGGAAACGGCATCGTTGTAGCGTAGAGGTGGGCCGAATAAAAATAGAATCAAAATCAATACAACACTTGGTAGGATATATGCTTAGAGATGTGATTGAGTTTATCGATATATCGATAAACTCAATCACATCTCTATCATCATCTAATTTTTAAATTAGAGAAAGCTGAGTGGCGAAAAGTATAATATTATGTGCACATAACCTTCTTCGTATTTTACCATGAACTAAATCAAACTCGAACATTAATTTGCAAAAAAGTTTCGATACCGATAAATTAAAACGACATTATCTACGCTTTTATCTATTTATTGAAATATAATAATATGACTGGTTTACCTCTCCAAACGCCACTGACCTAAAAGTGAAAGTTAAAGCATAAATGCTAAGTGATACTATTTAAAT
This sequence comes from Ennomos quercinarius, assembly GCA_910589525.2. NCBI lineage: Eukaryota > Metazoa > Arthropoda > Insecta > Lepidoptera > Geometridae > Ennomos > Ennomos quercinarius. The sequence goes on along the minus strand of OU342507.1, from coordinate 15,169,825 downwards.
ATTATTTATTATTATTGACATTGTCAACAAATCGTTATCATTTTTATTCACGCACAACATAATTATGTAGGTCATAATTTCAAGTTTTTCCTAATCCAAACTTTCATGTTTTTACCTGTATCTAAGTAGCGCTTTTATCTTTTTAAACATAAAAATTGTGTAAAAGTATACCTACACAACAAAAATCAGTGAATAATAAATTATGAGTGCCAACAAGTATCGACAACAAGCAGTACCCCATCACTACAATTCCTTAGGGTTGTCAGCTTACTAAGTAATCGGCCATTATCTCAATCGATTCAACTCACTGCTGTCCGCCGAATCATCGCCCTTTATGTCGACACCCCTAGCTACCGCAACACTTCGTTTCATTCGACAACCATTACTGATTTTCGCAGTGTAGATCCTAAATAACTTTTACTAGACAGGCAATGTTTGTAGTGTTTATATTAAAAGTCGTGGTTTTCACCGATTTGTGTGCGGTTTTAACAAAGTTATTAACATCGCTTAACCTTTGGATAATGAAACCGGGTGTAATTGAGTCGGAGACGATTGTTTTTTTTAATTCCGAACCATTAAATCTTTCTACAATGGTTACTAAAATTGTATTAATGCTATAAAGAAATAAGGGGGAATAATAATAAAATGAGAGACATTTTAACAGAATAATTACTTACAAGTACCACGTACGTATCATAAAATAAAATACCTAACTTTAAAATAATCATTGCAAAGGAAAATTTACTTGAACATATTATAAAGTTGCGTTATAAGTACTCTAGGAATAATACTAACGACCTTGTTTTTTCACACAAATAAAAATAAAACTAATGAGTAAGTAAATCGATTGCATTATTTTTTTAAGATTACCAAACCTTTATTTACAATCTAATCTAATATATTTAACGCTATTTCTTTAATAATAACAATTAAATACTAGTTATCTGGATAGATAAGACAGGTAACGCATTAATAACATCGCGCTATATAATTATTCATGATAAATAATTATAACATTACCAATAATCTTCTCCTCGCTTTCTACCTACCCTTATTTGGGCATTCGATAAGATATATTTTATCGTAACTTATCGATAATTAGTAATCAGTGATTAGGTACATACTTAAAGCAGGTGGGTTATTTTGTACCTATACCATTCATTGGTGTAGGTACTTACCTGGTAGACTCCACGTGTCACCTAGCTATAGGTTTTTCTATACTACTTTATTCTAGCATCTAGACTGACTGGGGTCACGCTTTGTTTGGGCTGGTTACTATCTTGCATAAAGTAGTGGACATTTCACACAGCGCCATCTAGCCTTAAACTAAGCAAAGCTATGGTACAATGGGAACCAGGAACCAGATAACTGATAGAACACTTAGATACTCTTTTGTTTGTAAATACATACATACTGTATACAATGTAATACCATGACACAGAACAAACATCGATGTTCATCACACAAAGGTGGAAATAAAAGCCAAAAGACTCAGTGGTAATGATGCGTTGGTGGAAGCTAAGCTCCACAGATTAGAGCGACGACATAAAGTTGCCAGTTTATCGGTTTTTTATAGATTATATTTTGGAGAGCGTGCGAAGGAATACACGATGTTATATTCCTCCATCTCCCTTCTTTCACCGGACATTAAGGCGCACAAAAACACGGGACCCATATAACTGGGTGGGTTTCTGGGGCTACAGGGAATTCTAATTAGGCTCCAGGATTTATGTAAGTGATCATTGCGAGTATAGAAACGCATGCATTTTTTTCTTTTGATTCTACCTTACTTTTCCTTAATATGCGATAAGTAAGCACCTACCTAAGGATCGCACTTTGACATCGTTTTTGGCCCGCTTGGATTGTTTTGAGGTGCTGAATTACGAGCATGAGTGCGAGCAAGTGATATAATGTGATGAAACGTGGTTTTTCGTGTTGCTTCCAAAATTCCATAGAAGCTGATTCCATAGAAATAAGTGAAATTATTCTAGGTTTTAACTTATGTAAGCTAACTAACCCCCGATTTGAAAGCTTCCTTGTTTATCACCAAATGGCCGTCTTGGAATTCGCACGTTTCGACAATATTTAAAATTAAAATAAAAAAACCGAAAATAATGTAATTCCGGGAAATAATATTTTTTGCATATAAGTATTTATGATGATTCTTATCAGTTTAAAACTATTTTTGAGTTTAAGACCCTATTTGTTAATTGAAGGTTTATCAAAACCACCTAGCCTAGCATGGTACACCTTGGATCGCAACGTCACTAAAAAACTAGATAGCTCTGATGTAAATAAAACTAAATAAAATAAGCGAATAGTATGAAATATTCATTAGCCCTTTTAAAATGTCACATTCCTCTTAAGAGTTGCAAAAGCCCCGTCTACAATAAAAGAGAAACTTCTAACAGCAATTACGCAAAACAATTCCATCGACAAAACATTAAATCCCGCAACTTCTCCCGACTCTGTCCCTCAAATGGATCCCAAAACAAAGGGGGATACCATCCCCCGTTTTACCCCGTTTACTCGTAATTAATGAGACTTTTTCTACCTTTTGTTGCTTCAGGAAGGGCGGCTAATTGTCTCTAATTAATTGGGCTTGGGCGTATTTTTAAACCCTTTTATTCTTTGTGCGTAGCTCGATCTGTCGGCAGTTGGGGAAGTCGCTAGGATAGCTCCTTAGTTCGGAACTTTTCGAATTGGTTTGCTCTTTGTTTTTGGTCTTTTGTGATTTTGTTTTTGGTATTTACGAGTTGTTTGAAAATTAAGTGGTTTATGCCTATTCCGGTAAAGTAGTCTTTATTTTATGGAAGTATTATAATATTAATGTTGGGATAAAAAAGCTTAGTGGAAAAGCCTATCAATTAAAATAAATCCAACTGTACTAAATTCTGCTGACTCATTAGTAAGCTGAAAGTCGTGCAACGAGCTATCGAGAGAGATATGCTCGGTGTTTCCCTGCGAGATAAGCTCCGGAATGAGGCGATCTACAGGAGGACTAAGGTGACCGATATAGCTCGTCGAGCAAGTTGTAATGGCAATGGGAAGGCCACATCGCAGTTCTCGAGTGACAACCACGAACCGGGCGACACAGCGTAGGCTGCCGGGATAAGAGGATCGAGAAAGCTACGTCCACTGGAAGAGTGGTCCCTATGGAAAGTCGCGACCGTTCTAGCTAACCTACGATGGGTACCTACGTCGACCTCGCCGGCGGGGTCGGTGTCTGATTGTGTTACGCTATACCGGTGCCGAAAGCAGTACCACAACTTAGCGCCTACGGTAGGATACCCTGGTGCTATCGTCACCATCAATAACTCCACACCATCACATCTCTAAATTACACTCAATCAGATTATGTTTTTGCATTTGATGTACCTACCCAACACTTTATCATCATTAGCCTGAAGACGTCCACTGATGCTGAAAATAGGCCTCTGGCCTCCCCCGTATGGCGCCACTTTGAGCGGAACCTTCTTCACAAGGCTTACACTATACCTACACAATAAAATAAGAATAAACAATAAACTTAATCAGTTTTATGTTACTGTGCATATATATTTTTTTATGTAAACGGTTGACGTGACCAGCTAGTCGTTCGACTGGTGTTAAGCGACACGGCCGCCCACAACAGATTGCAGTTTCAATCGGAACTTTAAAGTTTCGCGTGACACTGCGCACAGCGCACGTCATCCTGAGACATCGCACAGTCTAAAAAAGTTTTCTAGAATGTGAGATCAGTTCGTAAAGTCTCATTTGCCCAGTAATTTCACTAGCTACAATGAAATAGTAATAAGATTACTAGACTGTGTTCAGATCGTCTCATTTGCCCAGTATTTTCACCTACACACGGCAGAATGACTGGCGAATCGGTGGTACCTACTTGGTACCTACCTAGACAAGCTTTGCAGAAAAGTCCTACTACCTAGTAAAATATCACAGAATTTGCCCTATTTAAGTCTTTGTAAAATATACATATTATCAAAAAAAAAACCGTGGTAAACCTGAAAGGGCGTTTAGCTCAGCATAAATGTCAATGTTTAAAAATGATTTAAAGATTAAGGGCATTCAGATTATACGTGGATTCAACAACGAGTGAGTCACACGTTCCACTCCTTTGCTGTGTGCTTTAGATAAAGGAAAAACCGTAATAATTGATTTAGGTGTGTCATATTGCACATCATCATCATCAACAGCCTGAAGACGTCCACTGCTGAACATAGGCTTCCCCCAAAGAGCGCCACTTAGAGCGATTGCCTCCTGCATCCATCGGCTCCCCGCGGTTCTGACCAGGTCGTCGGTCCACCTAGTGGGGGGAACGTACGTAGTGTAGGGAACGATACTCTTGAAGTTGTAGACAATGTCTACCTAGGACAGATTATCCAGTTAGGTATGTCCAACTTCGACAAAGAGGTCGCACGAAGAATCCAACTCAGCTGGGCAGCGTTCGGGAAGCTTATCCTACCTATCTTTTCGTCTAAAATACCGCAAAGCCTAGAAACGAACATTTTCAACAAGTGTATGTTGCCAGTTATGACTTACCTATGGCACTGAGACGTGGTCTCTTACTTTTGGCCATATGAGTAAGCTCAAAGTCGCGCAGCGAGTTATCGAGAGAGCTATATGGGTTTCCTTGCCAGATACAATCCAAAATGAGGAGATCTGCAAGAGAACTAAAGTCACCGATATAGCTTATTGCACATGTATGATACAAATGGTGTGCTAAGCAGTCACGTGTTTCTTGCATGGGCTAAAGCCAGACATTCTGACAGGTCTATAATTAATTAAATCATTATCTTAAATATAATCTAAAAAGTACAAAACATTATTACGAATTCCAATATAGCTTAAGATTTTAAGAGCAGACAAACAGTAAGTTAGTATAGTTATACTTAATTATCTGTTTACACTTCGATCCATCAAAGGGATTATTAGTTATAATTTTGGCTAATTGACAAATACCGAAATACCCAAGTAGATAACTAATACTTAATCCTTTGATTAATTTGTTTTGCTATGTTTAATTATCCGTGAAAAATAAATCCAATGTGATATTATAGTATGATTTTGTTTTCTTATAACTGAAAAGCTTCTAAAATAATTCATAAATAAATGACGCTCATTAATAATTTAATATAGAGATCCGATTTTTTTTTGTGCTTCTTTGGGGAATGCTTTTTATGAAATCTTTAAGCTTTTATTGTCACCGATGCTTTTCAGCATATAAAGAAGTCACAAAATAGCAAAGCTTTAAAACTAGGTGGTAGGACTTTTTTGCAAAGTTCGTCTATGTAGGTACCACCGCTTTGCCAGTCATTCTGCCGCCAAGAAGTAGTGTGCAAGCACTACTGTGTTCCGGTTTGCAGGGCATTGTAGCTAGTGAAATTACTGGGCAAATGAGACTTTATGATCGAATCTCGTAGTCTTTTAATCTTATTACTAATAGACTGTGTGATGTCTCAGGATGACGTGCGCAGTGCGCAGTGTCACGAGAAACTTAATATAATTTAGAGTTCCGAGTGATACTGCAATCTGTTATGGGCAGCCGTCACGCTTAACATCAGGCAAACTACAAGCTCATCACGTCATTCATTTACATAAAAAAACTTACTTTCCCGAATACGTATAAGAAGTAGGTATATAGGTACATTAATAATAGTGCTTTTTTAAAGCTTATTTTATCTTCATATTCCACAAATCTCCAAGTATAATCTATATACTTAGTCACATTGAAAACAGTACATATCTATTATCTATAGTACCTACGACCTTATCAGCGAACCTCAGACACGTATAATGGAACAGAAATCTAAGTTTGATATAATTGATAAGACTGTACATCCACTCGGGCATCAATACGCAACTTAATCCCGTCATGGTTTGGGCACAGGGCCGTTACCAGGGAGGGTTGTTAAGGGGCTTGAGGTCAAAACGTACTTAGGTACTTCATCATCAGCCTTTAGATGTTCACTGCTAAACATAGGCCTCCACTCCCTCTTGCATCCATTGGCTCTCCGCAGGTTTGACCAGGGCATCGGTCCAATTAGTGGAGGTACTTAACCCATCAAATAACCCGTTCCAGCGGTCTTGACAACGGAGTTTTGCAACTGGTTGCAACGGCGGCGATTTGCTTCTTTGTTGGCAACCAGTTGCAATAATTTGTTTAGATTATCTTTGCCGTACACACATTAGATAGGTAGTAGAAACATCTCTGATAAACAGCCACGAAAACTATAATTAATCAATCCAGCAAAGTAAAACGAAATACGACTTACACAACAAACCACTGAAGTTAGAGATTTGATACTCGGAGGCATCTTCCTTTATGGCGTAGGGGTGTATTAAGAAAGTATTCAGCTAGGTACTTACCTAAAACTCAATCGCTATAATGAAAAGTAAATTTAGTCACTGCACTGATCACAAAGGTGATGTTGCTTGCTTTTATACTGGGTGACCTGAACCGTTGAACAGTGAGTAAACTCAAGAAAAATGTAATTCATGGTCACATGATTGTAACTTATAAAAAATTAAGAAAATACCAATGAACTACAAAGACAACTTTAAATAAATATACTAAAACTCTGAAAGTGTGGACACCGCACTTCATAACGACGCGAGTGAGTGTTCTCCTGCCTAATCTGTGGCACGAGCGAATGTTTCCGCGCGCACGGCGGTAATGACCACACGTATTATTTTTAATAGATAATAACGTCAAATTTTAAGCACCTATTTTTTTATATAATTAGAATCAAGTATTGTGCACCGTCTTATCAACACTTATTAATTTCACTATTCAACAATCACTCAGTATAAGTTTTTTTTTTTTTTTTTTATGCGATTGAATGACGTGACGAGCTAGTCGTTCACCTGATGTTAAGCAACACGGCCGCCCATAACAGTTGCAGTGTCACTCGGAACTTTAAAACAATAAAGTTTCGCGTGGCACTGCACTGCGCACGTCATCCTGAGACATCACACAGTCTAGTAATCAGATTACTAGACTGAGTGATCAGATCATAAAGTCTCATTTGCCCAGTAATTTCACTAGCTACAATGCCCTTCAAACCGGAACACAGTAGTGCTTGCACACTACTGCTTGGCGGCAGAATAACTGGCAAAGCGGTGGTACCTACCTAGACGAACTTTGCAGAAAAGTCCTACCACCTAGTGAGTAAGTGAATCTAATCACTTAATTAACACCTAGCCCCTTACAAATGCCCTAGTACGGCCCTGCCCTACTTACTTATCAATATCCATGGCATAAGTTAATCCTATAAATGGCTGTATACATTGCTTCACAGATGACACCATAGAGCTTAGATTGGCGCAGAATTGAACCCGCATGGATATGAGTACTGTAATTGGCCTCAGTGTCTAACAGTAATTAGTTATATCAAATTTTGACTTAATTCGTTATTATATTGACATTTATTTTTATCACCTTACATCTGACTCCAGCTAGACTATATGTAGTCCTATTAGTATATCCTGATCCTGGGTTTGGTTAGGGGTCCTGGAGTCATGGTGTCAGAATGTTTTGATCACCCAGAGACATGGTTTCTGAAATCAGCGCAGGGACCAACAACGCGTCGTCGATGGCCTATCGTGCCTCCGTTAATCTCGTGATGTTTTTTTTTAGATATTGCCCCCCCCCCCCTCCCTGTCCCCACTAATGAAGACACTGTCGTCATAATAGATTGATTGAATTGATTGATTCATTTAGATACCAAATTTACTGCGTAATTTATTTCTGATATTAAGTGATGTATTCATTTCTGATTTGAATCATCCGATTGTTTGATGAAGCACAGATGTGATGATTAGGTAGGTATCCTACTTACCGATATCTTTCTTATCTTATAAATGCAATGAGAGCCATGCATCAATGATTACGTCTGTAAATTCTTTCTTATTCGTATCGACATTCGAACAGGAATAGGGAATGGAATTTGTTCGCGAGGTAGTGTTTCCTAAAAAACACATTCTATGATCAGGCGATGTGGCAAGTATGCTGACACTGTACGAAACGGCATGGAAGGCTTTGATCACCTTTTGCGAGGTTGCCATGGCCGAAACGGAGACTGCAGGCAGAGTGGGCTCGAGAGCGGGCTGATCCTACCCAGAACGGGGGTGGCGTCGGGCGTGGTCCCTGTAGCTGAGCCTTGCCAGGGCCTACAACCTACAATAATATGGCTACGGTATATTTCCTGTCTTCTTTTATTTAAACGTATGACGTGACAAGCTAGTCGTTCACCTGACGTTAATCGTCACGGCTCCCCCGTGATTGCAGTATCACTCGGATCTCTAAACTATAAAGTTTCACGTGACACTGCACTGTACATCTCGATCTCGTAATAAGGTAGTAAAGAAGGGGTACGGGGGGGGGGGTACGGGGGTTCTAGTAATAAGGTTACTAGACTGTGTGATCAGACCATAATATCTCAGTTCTTGCCCAGTAATTTCCCTAGCTAACAATGCCCTTTTACCAAAAAAAAAATATTCACAAAATTAATTGTAAAAATTGGAACAGCAAAGCGAGAGCAGTAGCAAAGCAAGAGCAGTAGCAAAGCAACAGCAGTAGCAAAGCGACAGCAAACACAAAGCAAACCGGTCGCAGTCGCCCGCCTGTTGCTCGCCTGTCGCTGAATGCACTATGGCCTTTGATACTAGCGCCACTAGCAACAGAACAGCAATAGACGAAAACAAAATAATGCAGTTTTTAGTTCATCGATTGTCCGACAGACGGTGATCTAGCGCTCGATCGCTTTCTGCTCTGCCAAAGTGACGTTTGACAGCTTTGACAGCAATTATTGCGAAATTCACGCCTGTTGCAAACTTTACGTAATTAGCTAGCGTCAGATTCAGATTCAGATTCAGATGTTTTATTGCTTCCATAGTGTACATAGGTGGAATAAGTATAAAATTAATTAAGTAGGCTCATAGCCCCAAAGCAACCGCGCAGCCTACGCCTAGTGCTCTAAATATTCGATTAGGGTAAAACTTTCTTCATATATTGTTCATGTATGTATTGAAAGCTCTATTATAGAATATAGCTACGCACGAAACTCATGGAATGATTCGTCCAAGACTAAACTGGTTGGATTACTGGGGTTAAAAATTTTGGGATTGCAAAGGCTTGAACCAACGCTGTGCTGTCCTGACTTGGAGTACCTACCTGTGAGTACACAGATGATAAAACGGTGGGCTAAACGGAAAGTAAATGGGACACTCACAGCGGGCTGTTGTACATTCAACACAAAGTAAATTTGTCACATTTTTGTACACTCCATACATTTTCGTCACAAGCATTAAAAAATATGTGTGAATTCATCACAGGTAAATAAAGTTATTGTAAATTTGTCACAAACTCTCATTTTATATAATCTCAGCATAAAGTAGGGTTAGCAAAACAATAACATTTAATTGATATTTATTGGAACTTTCTTTTTTTTCTGGGTAAAACAGTAAACAGTAACAGTAATAACGATAACAGAGAAGTTTATTAGTTATTTTCACTTACTTTTTTTTATTATATTGTATTGCTCTAAATGCCTTCTAATGATAATAATTAGCCAAACCAGTACAGATAGTCAAAGAAATTCAATTTCAAATTCAAACGTACTACAAATTAAGTAGGATATCTACCTACCTACGGAAAGACTTTCCCCGACTTATTAATTCAAAAACAAAATAAAAGTATTAAATAAAATAATAAAGTATCCTCTTCACCATCTTAGAATTAGTTGGTCAGTTCTACGTTTAGAAGGTCTTATCACCTATGACTGAAGAAAAATCTTCAAAATAGAGAGGTCCCCCTCTAACAGTATTTTAACGCGGTTCTAATACTGCGACAGGTTATCAAGCACTATCTAGCTAATCCACCGGTTTATAGAAAAAAAATATTCCACGATACGGTCACAAGTGTTTTAATAGCAGATTATAGGTACGCGTCCATTACTTAAATAAGTAGCTATCAATTACTGATAATTTTTTCGTAGCGATAAGTTTCGGCAGTACTGATTAAACCACCAACATGTGCGCTTGTAGGCAAAAAAAATCCTTCTTCATCGAAGATATACTGAAAGATACCAGAAAGAAACCCTATAAGAACTTAAGTTATGAGCCGTCGAAACCTTTGGTGTGCACCAAGAAAGCTGCCCCTGAGAAAGTTGCTCCTTCCCAGGGAGTTGCTCCGGAACGAGTTGAAAATAACACTGAAGGATACAACCCAAAAGATTACAAAGACTACGACAAATCAACTATTATTATCGATAGGAACATCCCTACGGTTCCCGAGGACAAAATTCCGAAATTCACTGTTACTTCTGAAGTACATCATGACAGCGAACTGACCAAAGTCCACTTAGAGCATCGCAGGAACACCTACCCTTTATATCCCACGCCTATGAAGCCTAACTACCCATGGAACTACCGCGGGAAGGACTCTATGGGGTACATGGAACCCCGGATGAGTTATTACAGCGAGCAGATGTTGAATTCTAATCAGTTACTAAGGAACCAGCTCGCGGCGAATCGATTTGCGACCCACCCCTTTGCGATGCGACAAGCTTACGGATTCGATAGAGGTGAGCTGATTTGATTAGTTTCTTATAATTAGACATCATAATGGTTCATTTTGAATTAAGTTTCGTGTTGCTTTACACTAATCACTAACTTAATTGATGATAAAGTATTACAAAAATAATGGATTTAGATACCGAAAACTATATGTTGATAAAAATAAGGCTGATGACAGACTAGACAGTTCTCAACTGCAGCGTGCAGCTGACTGGCAGTCAAGCTTGTTTAGAAGTTTACGAGCATAACTACGACCAGTTCAATACAGATCACGCACAGTTTGACTTGGCTGCGCGTTAAATTCAGTCACGTGCAGTTGACCAATATCATGTTAACTTCAACTGCACATGCATCAACCACCCACACCAAGCAGGCCACAACCACATCGCTCGTAGAACTGACAACCGATGGGGAAGAAAGGTTCTCGAGTGGCGACCATGAACTGGAAGACGCAGTGCAGGCCGGCCCCCCACTCGGTGGACTGATGACCTGATGAAAGCCGCGGGGAGCCGATGGATGCAGGAGGCGAGCAGCCGCTCAAGGTGGCGCGCTCTGGGGGGCTATGTTCAGCAGTGGACGTCTTCAGGCTGATGATGATGATGATGATGATGATGACTACCTACTACTACCTACTTAATAATAATAGCATCAGCCTTCTAACTGTTGGCACATGGGTCTGCACTTATAAAAGTATAGAGATACACAGTGTAGGAGTCTACGACGCTCATCAATTAGTGCGGGTTGGTGGATGACACATCCTCAACTTTATATTCTATGTTACTATACACCAATCTTACAATCTGTTTTACTGGCATATGAATCATATGATAGTTCTGATAGCTAAAAATAACTCAAACGTGTAGATACCGTAAGTTTATGAAAAATTACACTTGACGTACCGAGTCTATCCCAAGTCCCATCGTGTCGTCCCATTACACTATATTGACCCAGTAGTCTCATGGTACAGGTGATATTTTATAGGTGTACCTAATACCTATAGTTTGTAATCAGCCTATAATCGTATACATACCTGTATGCAACGCTAATCGTACTCCAATTATCAAAAAGTTGATAAATTAGTGGTATTAAAACATGTTATTGAATCACCCTATTTACTTATCATAATTATCTGATTCTGTCACGTACTTATCTTAGCAGTATTAGGTACAATATCTTAAGATTTTAGATCCACCATTATTTTGATATAAATAATTATGATCAAATCATGAAATCAGTGACGCATTACGTTGACTTTTATATACTTAATAAAAGTCATCAATTTTTATTTCAACACTAGCTGACCGGCCCCGGCTTCGCACGGGTTAGCACACCGGATAAGGAGTCGCTTCATCTTCGATATTTTATCGTAGCGTAGGTATGGATCACGTTACGTTACCTATAAAATATATCTACCTACATAGGTTTGCACTGTGGAGGCTTCAACCATGAAATTATCGCGAGGATTAAATTAAATCACTTTGTCATCTGACGCTTTAGGGGTGCTCAACTTTGATGGTAGGCATATCCATTAGGTCAAGGAAGTTAAACGTATATTCTATACTTACGATAAAGTTTGTACTTACGCCAGCTTAAGATGAGCCGTACGTTCAAAAATTCCCGTATATTCGGGGTGTCAGGTAACTTGGACCTAATACTGAGAGTCAGATGTCTGTACTGTAATTTTCTGAACTACAAAACGGATGACCTTGAAATTATAACTACTTACAGAACAATCTTTAAAGTACCCCGTTTTAACAAAAATAGAATTAATATTAGTATAATCTGACTACGCGTTAATGAATTACAACCAAGTATTAGAAGTACCTACCTTTGACTTAGTCAAAGCCAAGTACCTACACATTTTGGCTTTCATCCCCTCTCCCAAGGGAACGTGGTGAATTTCGGGGTAAAAAGTCTTAACACTTCCTCCTCTAAAACCACGCTTAAGTTCATTTTTTATGTAGGTAAATGAAAGACGTGACGAGCTAGCCCTTCGCCTGATGTTAAGCATCGGCTGCCTATAACAGACTGCAGTATCACTCAGAACTCTAAATTAATATAGTTGTGCATTGCGCACGTCATCCTGAAACTTCCTACCACCTAGTACTATTTAAATTCATTCAATAGTTTTGGCGTGATGCTCAGCCCATCACAGACAGACAAACTAAAAAAAATTTGGCTTCAATATATCGATAAAAAAATAGGTATTAGATACCTACATATAGAAGAAAACTATAAACTATTATACTACAGAAAACTATTTATTTATCAGATAGTGCAACTTATTTAGCTAACATTACCATAAATTTATGTTGCCTAATTACCTACTTATATAATGTATCACTGGCCTAGAATATCATCGATTATGTGTTACAGTCTTATTAGTTAAAATTCCACAATTTTCACCTTTATTAATTTACATTGTTAAATTTTTAATGGGAAAACACCTTGCTGCAGTAGAAATAGCTTGCGTTAACAATACTAAAAATAACTTATAAGTACGTTAAATTAAAATGCACTGTTTCCACTTAGGTATAGTAATTTTAGTTGGGCCGCCTTAAGACGCCTATGTTAAATTCTATAGCAATAAAAAGTAGGTAGATTCAATTTTCAATTTTCAAAGGTCTTTATTGTACTATTAAATATACATCTTATACGCACTAGTGTACATTTTATCCTAGTGATATAAATAATGCAATAACAAATTATTACGCAAGCACACAGGCTTATTGCAACTAATGACAGAAAATTAAGATTATATAAAAGTGTACATTAAAAAGGCTTTGTATTTGAAATAATAGGTGTACTGGTTATTTATGTAAGCATTAGAATAGCATTACATTTTTAGAAGTATTAGTAAGTAGAAAAAATAAGCCTTCTGGCGGTTGTTGAGAAATAATAAGCAGCGAGTGTAGTGTACACAAAAAATTAATAACACATCAACAGGCGGAAGATGTCCACTGCTGAACACAGGCCTCCCCATAAAACGCTACTTCGGACGCTTATCATAGGGGTTTGCCATAATTACCTACCACACTTGGCAGGCGGCTTGGTAACCGTGTACCAAGGAGAATGCTACTGCCCATTCCCTGGCTGTTCCCTTAGCCGGCTTTTACGGCACCCACGGGCAGATATGATATGATATGATGAAAACTTTTTTTATAACTAATTAGGCCCGCATTTGACCATAATCTTACCTGATGGAAAGTGACGATGCGGTCTACGATGGTACATGCTTGCCTAGTAGATACATATTCACTCGCGACTTGAAGAGCTCTAGATTGTACTTATCGGGAAACAAAGACGCTGGTAAAGTGTTCCATTCCTTCGCCGCTAAACTAAAAACCCAACCAAACCAACCCAAACCAACTACCCAATGGTACTACCTACCCAATGTGCCTAAATTTACAGAATTTTATTTAAAGGGACAATAGAACAGAATAGATAATTTATAGCAAATACCTAAGTACCTACCTACTTATACATAACAGCTTAACTTGAAATCTGATAAGACAAATTAGAACGAATAGTTTCGATAAAAATATTATATTACTGTCTAAAAAAACACAGATAGTCGAATTAAATTGATAGTAAAAGATATATAATACTATGATACCATACCAATAAAGCCGAATTATCAGCCAATACGAATTGATAAGTAATGAACAGTTTACAGGTTTGGCTTGACGATAACATAAATTGGAACACACCTAATATTTGGAATTTGGATTTAGTGCAGTACCTACCTACATATCTATGTATAACTCACTCATCTATACTGAGGAGCTTAACTAAACTTACTATTTATGTTTTTTAATTGTAATATTTATTATAGGGGTGTCAAAGAACATCAGACGCTCTGCGGTTACGCCAATGCTTTGCCGAGCCTTACGTACCAACCTAATAGTACCTACCTGCCAACCTATACCTACTCATGCAGTTATCTATACCTATATGAAAGAAAACAAGAAAAACAAAAATAAAACATACTAGGTTAGGTAATCTAATGAGCATTTTTAAATAAGCACAACCTCTATTTTCGCCCATTCGTTCGTTCGTTGTCGTTTCGTCATTTCGTTTTGCGTTCGTTTTCGTTTAGGTATGATCCACCCTCAAGTGGATCTGTCATTCAATAACACTTACCCACTCATCAGCTCCAGCAGCTTAGCTATTCAGTTTCTGCCAGGCGTACGCCATTCATTATCATTACCTATGTGTAACAGTAATTTTATACCTCTGTTACAGTTGATGTGATGGTCATATATCCTACCTGAAAGAAAACTGTACGGGTGTAAATCGTTTTCATCACCATTATCAGCCTATTATATAACGTAGTCCGTTGACCCACAGCTGGACTGGTCATAGACCTCTCCCAGGATCATCATCAATAGTCCAAGACGTCCACTGCTGAACATAGGCCTCCCCCCCTAGAGCAACACTATGAGCAGCTGCTTGCCTTCTGCATCCATCGGCTACCCGCGGTTCAGAGTAGGTATGCCATTGTAATGAGCCTGCCGGTCTTTAGCTCTTCATTCAACTGCTACCGCATGCACGGCACAATTCGTCGCTCCACCTTAGTCGGAGGGCATTTCATACGGTACGTTTGCCCAAGTCGAGATCTCCAATCAAGAACACGTCTGCTCCATCGATTGTTGATTCTACAGCATATTTTAAGACCAGCCCACTGCCACTTGTTTGCTATAAACTTAATTCGTCATCATCATCAACAGTTTGAAGACGTCCACTGCTGAACATTGCCTTCCCCAGAGATCGCCACTTTGAACGGCTGCTCGCCTCCTGATCGTCGGTCCACCTATGTAGGGGGCCGGCGCGATACGCTGCGTCTTCCGGTTCGTGCATGGTCGAACCTAATATCGTCCCCATCGGCTGTCAGTTCCAAAGTATATATACCTCTTTGGTCAGTTCTATACAAGCGATATGGCCAGCCCATTGCCATTTTAATTAATTCTAAGAGCTTATCGGTCACTTTTAGTCCTCTTGCGGATCTCCAAATGAGAAATCTGATATATCTCGCAGGGAAACACCGAGTTAGCTCCCTTCATAGCTCGTTGCGCGGCTTTGAGCGTACTAATGAGGCCCACAGTAAGAAACCACCTCTCAGTGCCATAAGTCCTCACTGCGAAACTTACCCAATTATATTTCTTCCAGTGCCACCAAACTGCTGCTCGCCGTGGTGGGGGATAGGCGGGCGGCGGAAAGGTGGGCAGGTGCGGTTTACGGCCGCACAGACAGGCGCGCTCGAACGGCGGTTTAACGCGAGCAAATACCTCAGCCCTGATGAAAGAAGGGCGCTGGCAACTACCCTACGTCTCAGTGATCGACAGGTAAGGGTTTGAAAAGGTACTTTTCCTTCATACGTGAATCTTAGGTCGTTTGTATTTCTACATATTTTATGCCTGCCGGCACCAGCCCCACTAATTGTTTTTTCCTCTAATCTGTGACCAGCCCTCACCTCACATCACTCCTACTCCTAATCATTAAACGTCAAAGCGCTGATTTCTTAAAAAAAAGCACTTGAAAAGGAATAAAATACCTTGGGTACTTTACGGACATTGTATACCAAATCGTCATCATATTAAAAATTATGATATGATTGTAGTCATTGACAGCTCGCTGTTCTTGAAGTTAGATCGATGCCAGTTCCATCTGTAATCACATAAAGACAACTAATTTGTTCTATATTCCGAATGTAGGTGGAGCTGTTATAAATCTGGTTATCGAACACTAAACCACTTCATTTTACATGCATCATAACCCAAAGCTTTGATTTTTCAGGTCAAAACCTGGTTTCAAAATCGTCGTGCCAAGTGGCGGCGTACAACTCCTGACTCCGCAGACACAGGCAGCCCGCCCACCTCCGCCGATGATGAAGATGATGACGTGCTAATAGCTGATGAAGACAGCATCTTGTAGGCTACAAGATAACCGAAAGATGATACAGCTTACAAATGGACTTGAATATAATTATGACAATCTATATATTTGTGTAGGCTTCATTTCTTTTGAAGTTTGTTTAGACATAATACTGGTGAAATATAAAACGCCAACTAATTAAAAAATATTCCACTTTTATTAGAAAACAATCAAGGGGAAAACCTCAAAAACAACAAACTCTTAAACACCAATATAAAACGGACAGAATAGAATTAAATATTTTATTTACATACATTTCTTTAATTTATACATTTAGGCCTTAGAACACCCTTCTTGCACCATTTCCTACAAACATAAGAAGTGACTTGTGATGAAAAATGTTTTTACAAGGCCAGGTATAAAATATGGGACGCCAAAATTAATTTACTAAAGCGACATCTGTGATGGCACAAGTAAACCTTGATCAAGATGGCGTCAAGATTGAATTGTTTTCACTTTTTATTTACATGCCATATTTCTTTGGTTACCTTGTAATAACTATGTTGTTAATATTGTTTATATTCTACGAACACCAATGACACCAATATTTACTTAAGCAATGCTCAATACTAAGTGCTTGTGGCCTTGTGGCCAGAACTACTATAACAACGCCTTTTCACATCTGAATAAATAGTATTAATAAATTGTGATGGATAGTAAATTGAATGATTTTTACGCAATAAAATATTTAACTAATACACATTTTATACCATTTACTTAAGTGCAAGTCTGTTAAACAACATACTATTCAGTCAGTTACAATATTTAAATCAAAACTACAATCGATTAGGTATATTTATTTAAATACGAATATAATATTTATGTACAGTTAAAGAAACAATACTTAAATATTAAACTTTGCAGAACAAGTAATGTTTCTTGGACTGTACAATCTAGCAAACTGTTATTTCAATAAATCTAATGTCTCTTCTCTAATATTATAATGTTAAACATGAAAAAATACTACATACTGAAAATAGATCCATTAATATTTTATATTTATTTACATTAATTATCTAAAATGATGTTGATAAATATAATTCAGTTAATTACGCTTGTCATTTGTGCTTGTCTCTAATAAATATCTAGACATTTATCTAAAATAGACAACAAGTAATCAACAACTCTTCAATATTCTATACATTTAATATTAACTGACTGTGTTTAAACTTCTACACCAAATATTTTATACAGTACGCGACAAAAATAATAAAAATACTAAGATGCAATCTCTTATTAAATTCTATTATGTTAACAAACATATTATAGTTCCTAAAAATTTTAGCAACCAGCGGGATTTGAATCCACGTCTTTCAGCACACCGGATCAGACATTCTTCTAACTGAGCTATGGTCACAAAAGGCTAATTGCCCAATGGCTATACCATTTTGGACTAATTTTATACCGACTAAGCAGACTTGACGTCATTCTATTACGTTATTAAAAATAAGAAAGAATAACCAACATTTTAGTGCATTTTTATATATTATTGGGATGAAAAAATCATAAACCTTTTTTTATTCAAAAGTGAGTCATATTTTGACCATGTACTGTACAAATTACTTTAACTAACATGTTACACTTCACTAAACATTGATCTATGTATTCTATGGCTCTAACTATGCTCGGTCTTTCGTAGTTTTCTTCATTCTAACGTTCACTCGTGGCAGTGTCCTGAATGTAGGAATTTTGCAATGCAATATTACTGTCCTAAATTAACTTAATCCATACCTTTATTGAGACTCTAAAATAAAGCCTCGTTTGCTTTAGACTAAGTCACCATTTTTTGCCTTTCAAATAATATACAGTTTTTATTAACTTTACTGTAATTATTTATACTTTTGTGATTCCTGTAAAGTACAATACTAGAGACCAGATAAAAAAAAAACATTTTCCATTCCGCTATAACTTAATGTTACCACCCCTGGTGTGGTGTTCATTGCAAATTGAACCTTATCCGCCTAATTCGTTAGTCGGTTTTCCTAAGCGCACCTCGCGCCCGCCAGGCCTTAAGAAGCTGGTAGCTGAAGTACAGTTGAAAGAAATGGATCTGTGACGCTAGAAACACGAAGGCGTACCAAAGGAGGCCGTATGGGTAACCCTGGAAATGAAAAATATTGAATAAATATACTTTCACGAATATTTTTAAAATTACAATTGTTTAAAGCAAGTAGGCTATTTTTAGCACTTGTCTTTACACTTCAAGAAAGGATCGAAAACTTTATTTATTTATTTATTTATGGACCTTCAACAGTACTACATGATATACAAATGTAATAAAAATTTTAGCTTACATGATTTACATGACAGGTTTTGAATTACATGTAGGCCTAATTACAGAATGGCCACATCATGCATTAAGAAGTGAGAATCCTATAGTAAACCCTACAGTAAAAATAAACTACTAAAACTAACTAACTAACTACTAACCAAACAACTAACTAACTTAACGTAACTTTAGAAGAAACCTTTACTTTCACTCTTAATTTTCAAGCGGAAAGTCACAATTTTGAGATCTGCAGAACTAAAGTCAAAACAATCTGGTGAAAACCGCGGGGCGCCGATGGATGCAGGAGGCGAGCGGCTGCTCAAAGTGGCGCTCTGTGGGGGAGGCCTGTTCAGCAGTGGAGATCTTCAGACTGTTGATGATGATAATGACAAATGATGAAGGGCTAGCTTCTAGAGATACTCCATGAGCGGGCTCTTATCTGCAAATATTGCATCCCAACCCCGCGGCTGACCAGGTTATCGGTCTGCCTAGGGGGTGGGCCGCTACGCTGCCCTTATATTTCCAATATAATTTTGAGTAGAAAAATGTCACCAACCTGCCACAAGTCTATGTCAATCTCGCTGCTGTCCTCATCATCATCCATAGAAAGATATCTCCATACATCTCCGCAGTAGTATATCAGGCAGTAGAGTAGAGGCCCGAAGCCAAGGGCTGTGATGCCGTACATGTAACGACGGAGGTGACGGATGTTGTTCCGCTTGATTGCTGATAGCCCGAGAAAGGAGAGGAGTAGAGAGAGACACCAGATGTACTCCCACCATAGTGGCTGAAATAATATGGAGAAATAGTAATAAATGCTATGCCAATAAACTTTAACAAAAATTAAAAAAATAATTTTCACATACATCCTGAACCCCAGCTAGGATTCCCTGAATCTAGGGACCCAGGAACTATGAGGACCATAGTACCACAACACCCAGACATGGGACAAGTATTTACACTTTTTTTACTATAGAATCTCTGTTTTCTTTTTATAGGTCACTATGTAGCTAATATTGTAATTATACATGAGTACTTAAAAATTAAGAGAACATAACATTCCTCAAGTCAAAACATAATAATTAGCAATGTAGCTAATAGTTTTTAGTAGTAGTGGTATTATTGTAGTAGTTAAAGAATAAAGGCATCAATCCTCTTGGAAATCTCATAATTTTAGGAGCCAGCCCCTGTTTAAATACTGGACCAAGTAGACACCTTCCTATCTATTAATTATATGTATAGTATATCTCACCTGTGGTATCTGCAGCTCCTCGATTTCCAATATGAATATGTCCAGTTTATCAAGTATGTCTGAGGAGAGTTTAGCGAGCATTGTCAGGAACATCACATGGTGGAAGAACACACAGTACTTGAGTCGAGACTTGTTTAGAGCACTGAAATACATGTAAGGTAATGGTTGCAGAAAATGTTGTTTTTCAGAATATTATCAGTGGTTGGTTTCGCTAAGTAGCTACAAGACAATATCTCTAGCAATGGTGTCTGTATAGCACTGCTGAAAATAAAACAGGAGTTCCCAGCATCTTGACATATGGTAGCATTGTTGATAGGTACATTGTGTTTTTGGTCTGTTCATAACTGTGATATCACCATGAGGAAGTCGTGGTCATTTAGGTCGTGGTAATGGGACATTGGGATGTTTTAAATAATTGGCGCGAACCATAATTCGCGATCGATTGCTTTCGTCTAAAAATAATTTGACGGAACTTGGTGGAAAAAATATCTGTCAACCATCAATGCCAGACTCTATCAAGGACCCCTACAGGTCAAGAGGAGCACTGAATATGCAGGAATATAAGAAAAAGCTCACCTGAGTTGATACTGAACTGCAATTTTCTCCCGATGCTCGAAGTCACCACCGTTCGTTCCTGTTACCATAACACCGCCTCGTGAAGCCATTTTTCTAACTAAATTCTTTCACAAATTGATATGAAACACAATCTACAACTATCAGACTTCAAATACAGGGCATCATTCACAGAATCCTGGCCTGGAAGTTTATATTTTCGAACAATTCATAATTTTTGACCTCCTGGCGAACGCGAAACGAAAGCAAAATTAGCAAATGCCAAAAACGTCAGCCAGGCCAGCTGAGCTGACAGCTGTCAGTTGTCAAAATCAGATGCCAAGCCAACATCTGCCAACGTTTCAGTTTTCTACGTTCCTTTACACGCATATTTGAGTTTATAGCTAGAAGCCATAACAAGAAGTTGAAGTTGAGTTTATAGCGGGGTCTTGAAAAGAAGCCAATGATTTTGTGTTTTTTTTCCAAATCTCGCATAGAATTTTAAGAGAGAATTAGGTAATTAGTTTTTTTTTGTGTTAACGGATGACCTGATGAGCTAGTCGTTCGCTTGATGTTAAGCTTTAATACGGCTACTCATAACTGTTGCAGATCAGTCCGGAACTCTATTCACAGAGTACTTTCTATTCACGCGACACTGCACCGCGGATGTCAGTCATCCTGGGACATCAGCATGAAATGCGTGTGAAATGCCTACCCGACACGACATCAAGCGTTAGCGTGTATAGTAGTAGTCTGTGACGACATCACACAGTTAGCAAGTGGTTAGCATCTAATGTGAATTCTGTGGTTAGTGTAGAGAAAATAACCGCCCACTTATGCTGGTGGTCAGCAATAAGATTGCTAGTGCGAGATCCGATCATAGGCTCTCTCACTTTCCCAACAATTTCGTCAATTGTTTTTTTCTCTAATCTGTGGTAATTTCACTAGCTACTTACCTCACTAGCGCCTTTCAAACCGGCCCCCTAATTGCCTAATTTGCGACAGGCGTAAATCTCGCGGTGATTGCTGTCATACATCATAGTGAAGTAGCGTAGCATACATGCTCGACACCACTAATGATGTGTGACAGCAATCACCGCGAGATTTACGCCTGTCGCAAATTAGGTAATTAGGGGGCGGAACACTGTATATTCTATTCCTGAATCTTAGATATTTTATGTAAATAAAGTAATGTCACGAAAAGTCACTGTCAAAGTGACATGCCAGTTGCTCAAAACATTTTTTACATGTGAAAAATATTTTTATTTAATGGAGTTAAAGAGTATCAATCTTACTGATTAACAAGCAAAACTTTGCATACACAATATTAGTAGGATATGAAGTAGAATAGTATGAAGAAAATATGGCATATAATGGTATGATACCATCATATAAATCCCAGAACGAAAAATAAAAAATGTTTAGATCCTCTACAGTCTTACCAGTCTATTAAAATATTTTCTACCAAAAATCGATTTCTTTATCATAAATTTTTATATATCAGATATAACGTTAAAATAGATAGTACAAAACGATTTTTATTTTATAATTAAGCAGATTGTGACTAGACAAATAATATTTAGTATTTTTTTGGTCAAATATAGTAACCTAGCTTTATAAAAGATATTTTTTGCACTGTTATCCCATTTGTTTACATAAAATATCTAAGATTCAGGAACAAGATATAGTGCTTGCACAGTACTGCTTGGCGGCAGAATAACTGGCAAAGCGGTGGCCTACCTAGACGATCTTTGCAGAAAAGTCCTACCACATTATTATAGTAAAAGGATTTAATGAATAGGTAAGGCCCCCCAAACACGTTCAATTTTATTGATCAATAAAATTGACGAGACCGCTTCCGTCAATGTTTTCTCCATACTGCAAATCGAAAAACATTGACCAATACTAACCCTACACGATCAATAAAATTGATCAATCACAAAGATTGATCAGTAAAATTGAACGTGTATGGGCGGCCTAATACCTACAGGCAAATAATTTTATTTATCCTGCCTAGTATCTTATAATAATGAACCTATTATTAATACAATCCTGTATTTAATGCTTCAATTAGGTGCCTCTATTTGACTATTTATTTACTAGATTTTGCTCATGGACCCAATTGTGGGCCAAACCATTACTGAGTCCACGGGTAATTTTGTTTACCCGTGTCGTAGACCCCGTAAAGACCCTGTAGCTAGAGCTAAAATACATAATATTATAGCTTTCCTCAAATTAAAATAATTTATTTGCAGCATTCTCGTAGGTAAGAAAGCACAAAGTAAACAATATTAAATTAGACAGGTAGTTTTCACCTCACATGCTCGGGAAGGTTCTATTTGTCATTCGAAATCTGCGTGCAAAAAGCTCATTTTACCCGCGTTTATACTACCGTGGAAATTAGTTTTTAAATTCGAACCATCCTATCCTATTCAATAATATTCTTTAATAATAAAATAAAAATGAAACGCCTTATGGAGCACCTGCCTCCTTTTCTCTTATCTTTTGCCCCCTACCTTCTCTCTTCCTTTATTTAGACTGAGATAAGCTTTAATCAAATATGAACCACCGACCTAGCGCAAGAATCAGCTGACTCATTACCATGGATGCGTGAATGTCCAGGAATCCAAGCTAAAACAACATGAATATCTAGCCTGTTACATTCAAATAGAAGCTCTCTAATTTTAAGGATTACAGGAAACCTGGTTTTTGAGCGCAACTGATTGGACAGAATGAACTGAAGGCAACTTTTAGAGTCAGCGAAAGTCAAAGAATTACATATTAATACTGTGTGATTTCACAAATTTAATGGCTTCTAGAATGGTGACAGATTTCCTGTAAAAACTGATTAAACTGGAGGACACTTGTAAGCTAAAATAGTTCTAGTGGATGGAATCCACACTGCAGCACCAACTGGGCTATCAGTAGATTTGGAAGCATCAGTGTATAAAGTGAACCAATCCTTGAAATCAGTATTCTTATGTTGCAGAAGGACCTATAGCTTCCGTTAAGCCCTTGTCCATTCCAAAATCCAAGATAGGTAGGTAATGTTGGGTTTGAAAATTAATGCAACATAGATAAAATAAATGTATTCATATTTTATCTCTTCAGAATTTAAATTGTCGATGATAGCATTAAATGATAGGTACATTTCGATTAGCATACCTACCTACTTACACGTCAACGATACACGTGTAGAAATTAATTATAATTCAGCTGCAACATCTTTTGAAAAACTGCATTATTGGCGTTTAGGGTTGAGCTGAATGCGTAAAAATTAAGCGATGTACCTACCTACTTAGAATGATATTGTGACACTGTTTTGCTGTGCATAGGTGTATATAGTATCTACACCAGACACATGCTTTCATGTCAGAGCACGTGTTTTTAATTGGGTAATTATAATCGTCATACCTAAATATAACTTCAAATATTGAATAAGTAGGTAGGATATGTTGTAATGTTGGTTCTGTCTCTACCACATCAACACCATCTATCTCTAGAAGTAGCGACAGGCAGCGTCACGGGAGGCACGCCTGTTATCAAAATGGTATGGCAATCGAATAGTAGGTGCAATCTTCGGCTTAGCCCGTAGTCGGCACCCCGAGATTGGGAAGATTACGTAGCTATGCTCGGGCTATGATAGGGTACTTACCTAATTATAAACCTAAGAATGCTTATAATCCCATAGGTATACCTATACCTACCTATAACCATAGAATTATATTAAGCGTTTGGTTGTGTGTGGCTTTCACACCAAAAAGTTAGTTCAGTAGTGTGTATTATTATACCTACTGATTTGGCCCAAATATTGCACACAGATCGCTTATACTACCGAAATGTCTATTTTTTTATCCCGAAAATATTAAGAGTTCCCGCGAGACAACGGGTGAACTGCATGTAGAGCTGCAGATCACCTTCAGTAGGTACTGGGTAAATTTTATGTAAGTAGTAAGTACCTACCTATATTATAATTATATTCTATGACTTAAATGTTCTCAGAAGATAACACTACATATAATTTAAGCAATAATAAATATTTATCTACAATAAAGACCCCGATTTGAAGAAGGGCCGATTTGGTACCTCTACCAATAAGTAGAGTGAATTTTACTTCAGTTGTAGTATTTTTTTATTATTTCTTTTACTACCTCTATACTTGCACAATGAAAATAGTAGTAAGCATAAATTACTGCGGCTTGGGAGGATCGGCATTCGGCACTCATTAGTTATGTAGGAACGTGATCAATCGCTACTTAAAACTAATAACAATTCTATTCTTGATTAGAATTTCACAACCCTGATTAATGACGCGTTTTCCATTACAATAACGTGCCGATAACATTGATTGTTCCGGCAATAAATGTTTTATAAACAGCCGCCATTTCGTCGCTCTAATCGGTGTTTTGAAACTTAGGCGTTTGTGGTTATAAATAGGGGTGGGCGGGATTCTCGGCCTGTTAGTTTGTGATAATGAAGGTTCTAGTGATCGTTGCCCTTTTCGCTTTCGTGGCTGTGCAGGTAAACTTAATAATTCATAGTGCTGGCTTTCTACAAAACTCAATTTTAAAATTACAATCAGAAAATTTATTTCCGTAAATTAAATTTTACCATCCGTGACGCCTGATTAATTTCAAAGCCAAGTTTTAATTATTGATTTGTGTAAATGGTGCATTCTAGTATTTTAAGTTGGCTATTATATGTCGCTATGGTTTTTCAGGAAATAGGTAATACAAGGGTTAGAGAAACCATAACAATCTCCCTTCCATACTTTCGAAATTATTTTTATTTTTACTTAACCAAATAATTTTTGTTTCGTAAGGTTTATTTTAAAATATAATCAGCAGGGTAAATGCGCGACTAATTTATAGAAAAATTAAATTTTAGTTAGAATGTTACCTAGAAGTATAGTTCAATCAAACCATGTTGCTTGTGGCTAAAGTAGTTTATTCTCACCTAAGTATTTAAGTTACTAAGTTAATTTTACTTAGGTAAGAAGAATTTTAGCGTGACAACGGGTTAAATTAGTTTTATCAAACTAACATTTTTCTAGAGATAAAAGATGTACCTAAGTAGTAGGTACTTAAGGTTTTTTTATTGATTGATAGGCTTGCGCTTGACCACTATCTCACCTGATGGTAAGTGACGGATTAAAAAAGAAAAAAAGGGAATGTTAAAATAGGGGTATTAAATAGTCAAAAAGGGTAAAGCAAAAAACAGATTGACTAACGTGAAATGTATAGTGTGTGAGTGTAGGTACCTATAGCTTAGGGGTTCAGGGCCAGGGTTTTATAGTAGTTAGCGTTTATTGTAGTGCAGAGTGTGCTTGTGTCTACGGTCTTGTAACAAAGTAAAAATGTCCAGGTGTGCCAGTCGGCGCCAGTACCCGATGACGACAAAGTCGACAATGCTGACAAGAAGGAGGCAGCACCCGCAGTCGACGCAGTTTCCGACGTCCCAGTATCACCTGCTGCGCTAGCGGAGGTATTTTTACGCCATTCATTCAGACGTTAAGCTGTCAAAAGTAGGTCTTATAAATCCGACGACTACGACTGGTAGTACCACCAGAAACTAAACGGTTACAGTGGGACAATAGTTCAAATTACCGCTGGACACACTCTTAATTAATGATCTTTAAGCTAGTGGAACTACGGTTACCTATAATAAATTACCTGTGGACCCACAAGTGGGACATTGTGGTGAGATCTCAGGTAAACGGCGGGTCACATACCTGCCAGACATATTAATTACATTAGACGCACAGAACTCGCCCTATTTACATTAAGACTATGAGTTGCTGAAGGTATTTCTAGAAAATCTAAAAAACCTTTAATGTGCCGCCACTGGTTACAGCTAGGATAAAATAAAATATAATGCGGGGAGTAAATAACTTTTTTAAAAGGACAGTACTTATCTCACCAATTTTTCCCACGTTTTAGAAGTCGGAACCAGCGGTGGCTGATGTGGTAGCCGTGAAGGATGCCGAGGCAGCCACGCCTATTGTCGAAGAAAAGAAGGACGAGCCCGCAGTAGTATCACCTTAGATACTGACGCTGCAGTTAAAAACTGTCATACACTCACTACTGAAGAATGTAACATCTAGTAGCAACCACCTAATACCTAACACCTTTGTAAAATAAAACAGATTAATCTGTAAAGCATCTAAGTGGTAATTTTATTTTGTGTTAGGTATAGGTGCATAGCCTTATTTTATTCACATGTTTTAAATACCTATTTATTGCTTAGCTAGCCACTCGTAATGTGGAATTATGATAATTAATTAAAAATATATAAAAACAGCTCTAGTCTTTCTCACGCGTCCATGTTCCTCTTCACTCTTACCTGCCTCTAAACCTAGCTGCGTAAACTAGAAAGGAGTCGATTTCACCAATACCCAACCCGTTAGATAAAGTAAGATTGATCGGAAAGTGATATTCAAGGGAAACTGAAATATGGTGATGCTTACGTTGAAGTAAACTTAGTAAATAAAATTTCGTCTTAATACATTATGACATTATGTTCAAAGTTTTCTAGAGTCCCTCGGTAGGTACCTACATAATTATAAATTCTTGGTCCAGTCAACTGGAATACGGCACCTTGCCAAGGGTACCTAGTAGTAGGTATTATTTTATCTGTGCCGCTGACTTTTCTCTACTCATGACTCTACGCTACAGGTTACGAAGTAACATACAGTAATCTGTGCTACGGGTAACAAAATTACCCGTGGACCCATTAATAGGCCAACGGACCGGGTCCACGGGTAATCTGCAATAGCTGGTATTTAATTGGTTAATTAAACATGCAGGACCTTAAACAGAATAATAGAGAACGCAGCTCTTTTCAACCATAACTTCAAAAAGGAGGGGTTATCTATTCAGTTGTTAGTTATATTAAAATTTATGTTAATTCAGAACTCCATCATTTATGAGCCGATAGGGAAAATCCTTTTTTATTTGAATTGATACTTTCAGGTCCCATAGAAATTTCATTGAAATCGATTTAGTAGTTTGGTTTGTAAATAAAAATATCTGGAAAGATTGTCCAAGCACTTTTCAGTGTGAAATTAAGGCAATTGAAGTCGGTTTAACCCCTTTTTTAATAAAAAAAATAAAATATAATAAAACAACCCATTACCTCTAACAGCCTTATTTATAAATATTAGTTAAAAAGTCCTGTCGACTTCTAGCTGACGTAAAATGTCGTGAGCGTAAATGAGACCGGGATTTTAAAGCATCTATGTATCGTGGTTTGTACCACGATACTTGTGTAGATATTATTTTATTATAACTAGTTGACCCGCCCCGGCTTCGCCCGGGTAATTCCGGGTAGATTTACGCCTGTTCATGGGAAGAGGGATTGCGTGAGGAAAAAGATAGGGGAAAAGGATGAATGGATGTGCCGGCAAAGGAAGGTGGTAAATTACTGATCATATTTTACCTTTTCCTATAAGTGTTTTTGGATCCTGTGTCCTGTGTAAGTGCTTTCCCACAACATTTAACGTGTCATACATTTTTTTGAAGAAGATAATTGATGTCCTTGCGCTTACCTAGGTACATCACTAATTACTACGACTATTATAGACAGTCATGTAGAAAAACAAAACAATTGCAAGTTAGTAAAAGATATAATCAAGTAGTGTTGGTAGTGAAGAAGAGTATGTCACGCACGCTGCCGCCGGAGGGTAGCTCGAGTGGCGTGACGGGCAGGCCGCCAGCGCGCCGTGTACCATTCTCCGCACCCTGAATGTACAGGGTAACCTGGGGAGCGTGGATGAATGAAGTAGCCATCAGACTGATTATCATTGACAGAGTGTAAGACACCCTCTGTTGAGCTCCACAATCAGTGTTCACCATCATCAGCCGGAAGACGTCCACCTTGAACGGCTACTTGCCTCCTGCATCCATCGACTCCCCGCGGTTTTAACCAGATCGTCGGTCTACCTAGTGGGGTGCCGGCCTACGCTGCGTTTTCCGGTTCGTGGTCATCATCATCATCATCAACAGCCTGATGACGTCCACTGCCGGAAATAGGCCTCCCCCAGAGAGCGTTACTTTGACCGGCTGCTCGTCTCCTGCATCCATCGGCTCCCCACGGTTTTCACCTGATCGTCGCGTCGTCGGTTCACCTAATGGGGCGCCGGACTACGCTGCGTCTTCCAGTTCGTGGTCGCGACTCGAGAACATTGTTTTCCCAACGGTTGTCGGTTCTGCGAGCCATGTGACCTGCCAACCATTTCAACTTGCTACTTTGAAGGCTATATCGGTGACTTGTTCTCGTATCGTCTGCATTCGTTTTTTTTTTTATTAGACTGATCGGAGCCCAGTTTTCAAACGTGTGTAGCGAGATCACCAAAAATGTCTCAATTAGCTACCTACAAATCTAGTATAACGGAAGTTAATTATGCTCTTAGTTGCATTATAAATAATTAATAGTTATGCAGGTACTTAAAATTTTGGATTATTTTGTTAATGAAGGTCGCGGTTTTGCAGTAACAGATATTCTTTATCACTCAATATAATAAAATCACGTTTCAGGCATGTCAGCAATTTGTTACTACAGCTAGGCAGATATTACCTGGGTAATATCTGCCTAGCTAGCTATTTCGGCACGTGCTTATAAGGAAGCTATACAACCGCACGTAGTGAAGTTTATTAGAAACGATTGCGCAATGCACATTCTCAACCACACTGAATTTGCAATCGCATCTTTTTTTTCATGCAAGCGAATGACGCGAGCTAGTCGTTCGCCTGGTGTTAAGCGACACGGCCGCCCATAACAGATTGCAGTGTCACTCGGAACTCCAAATTAAAGTTTCGCGTGACACCGCGCACTGCGCACGTCATCCTGAGACATCACACAGTCTAAAAAAACTTTCTAGACTGTGAGATCTGTTAACTGCACAGGCTTTAGGAGAGGATACTACAAACTTGCGGTCAAAAAACAAAGACAGTAGGCCCCATTTTGAAGCCTTTAGTTGATAGTCCAAATATATCCGTCTATTACATTGCCATCTATTTGAAAAGAACAGCAACAGTTTTAGGAGTTTTAGATCTGTCAAATAAAGCCTTTAAAATTGGCCCTGGTAAGTTCTCCCTGTGTTTTGTGACTGCGCAGTCAATGAGGTCTTTCGTACCTGTGGAAGGTGCGCATGCGTGCTCGGGTCGTTGGAGAGCGGCACCGAACGTGGCTCCTTTCGCCGACGTTTGTTTGCGCGCCGCTCGTGACGCTTGCGAACACCGCCTGCTACCGTTGACGATTCTGTAACAAATAACAAAGAGAGGTATTTGCATCCTCTGTTTCTTTTTACCAAGGTTAATCTTAGTACCTACTGTTAACAGTTTTACCGTTTAAAAGTTTGTGAATAATTGACGTGACGAGCTAGTCGTTCGCCTGATGTTAAGCGTCACGGTTGCCTATAACAGATTGCAGTATCACTCGGAACTCTAACACCCCGTCGTCGCCGCCCAAGACACGTCTTGAGCAACCCGGATGATCCTATAGCAGCCGGTGTGTCGGCTGCTATACAATCACTGGTTCAGTCTAGCCCTTCTGGCTCAGGTACCGCTTTCGGCACCGGTATAGGATACCAGCGTAACACGATCAGACACCGCCCGCCGGCGAGGTCGACGTACCCCCCGTAGGTTAGCTAGAACGGCCGCGACTTTCCACAGGGTCCGTACTCTTCCAGTGGACGTAGCCTCCTCGATCCTCGCCTCCCGGCAACGGCCCAAACCGAGCGTCGCCCCCAGGGGTGCCCTTGTGCTAGTTGCCTCCCACTTTTGACGGCTGGGCGCCTTAAACGCCTGCCCTCCCGCCCGGTGACGCTGTAAAGGTCGGCAGAGACCAACAGCATTAGCCCGTTCAAAAAAAAAACTCGGAACTCTAAAGTAATATAGTTTTGGGTGACACTGCACTGGTGCACACATCATCCTGAGACTTAACACAGTATAGTAATAAGATGACTAGACTGTGTGATCAGATCATAGTGTCATTTGCCCAGTAATTTCACTAGCTACAATGCCCTTCAAACCGAAACACAGTAACGCTGGCACACTACTGCTTGGCGGCAGAACAACTGGCAAAGCGGTGGTAACTACCTGGACGAACTTTGCAGAAAATCCTGCCGCCTAGTAAATGTAATCTTGGTAATGTAAAACCTCTACAAAATCTCAGACTAATAATATAACACTAATAATTAATGAGGTATGTTACATAGATATATAGATAGGTGCCCAAGATCCAGTATACCTACCCTAGCAAGGAGCAATATAACGCATTTGTCCATGCTAACCTTCACTATCCTTCGGCATCGGTGGTGGCAGTGGCTGCGGCGGCGCGGCAGTCTTGGCCAGAGTGGAGCGCCGCCCGTCAATCAGCCGTAGTAGGCACTCTAGAGCTGTCTGCTTGTTCTGAAAACGATCGTACCAACAATATAACTTTACAGTTTATAGCTGTGCTAAACTATAGATAAGAACGAGATAAGATAGGAACGAGAACATATTTAATTTTAAATAGAGCTTTCTACTACCTACTAGCTCGTCACACCATTCGTTTACCTACATTTAAAAAAACCTGTGGTCCCGGTCGTCTCATTATTGGGTCTACAAGCCATTTTGTTTATCCGTAGACCCGTGACACTAGAAATAGAATATGGTGAATTACTATGTAACGAATTAGAATCGACCGTCCGACCGACGATCTGGTGAAAGCCGCGGGGAGCCGATGGATGCAAGAGGCGAGCAGCCGCTCAAGGTGGCGCGCTCTGGGGCAGGCCTATGTTCAGCAGTGGACGTCTTCAGGTTGTCGTTGATGATGATGATGAATTAGAATCAACGTATTAATTTCGGAACCTTTAGACTAAAGACGTAAAGATGAGTTTCAACCAGAGCACCCGACGCGACCCTTTCTTTCCACATCGAGCCACAGCTCTTTTTGATCTTACCATTATAGTTTAATATTACAGGAATTTTAACGATTTACACAAATACCTAAATCATAAGAGAATCCTGTATGTATGGGATAGGTAGGTAATGACTTTATCAACATATAGGTAGCATCGACTAACTCTGATTTCTTCCAGTAGAGGCTCAAACGCAGCCGGGTCGTTGGCCTCCTTCAGCGACTCCCAGGTCTTGTACAATTTCCGATCAGAGAGGCGCACCGTGCTTTCTAGTTCTCGCACTTCTGCAGAGTTTATAGACGCTAACCCACGGCTTCTCGTACGTTTGTTAAAGTTAAAATCATGTCAACTTAAAAATACTGAACACTCATTGGTAGCCAGTTGATCATCGGCTGTCTTCAACCAATGAGCGTATAGTACGTACTTGTTAAGATGTGTTTGACAAACCGGGGGTTAAGTAGCTTACATAAGATAAGACCTAGAATAATTTAACTTGTTTCTATCATCATTATCACCCTTAAGACGTCCACCGATGAATATAGCCTCCTCCATAAAGAACAGAATGAATCCACCGGACCAATAGTGGACACAATGAACTCCAGAGTGACAATTTCATCCACTGGTGTGGATCCAGTCAGTAGATCCTTGTGGATTGAAGGCGGCTTTGGTGGGTAAACCATCACTGGCTTTAAATCTTCTTACGTTAGAACTTATATTCTCCGAAATAAAAATTATTTCCCCTAATGCCTGCATCTACCTAACCTAAAACCTACATCATAATCTCGATACAATTAGTGCGAATTTCATCAAAATCGGTTCCACATACCGCATCGTAGTAGGATTTGCCATCTCTTTCCCACCACAATGCAGAGAATGAATAGAAAGAGAAAGAATTCAAAGGCTATAAAAAAGATATGTTGGCTAAATAAACTACAAACTTGTTATGTACGTACCTATAGGTACTTATTCCCGTCTGCACTAAAGTTTGGGAGCTCCTAAGTTCGCACTTATCTTTCTATGGCATACCTACTGCAACGCATTTGGGTACCTACATCCTACAGAGGTGCATTAGTCTCTTTGATATAACGCTATTCAATAAAGAAAAGAACTGAAAAGAGCAACCATCTCTACTGCTGTCTCACTCCCTCTGCACTTAAACACAATAGTAGAAGAGGGAAAACAATAGTTTCTTGTTTGCGTCAGATTCGTTTCTTTAATGACACGCGTACACAAACGATCACATTATCAACGCACCAGTGTCCTTCAAGCTGGCCAGCTGTTCCTGCAACTGAGTGCGGTGGTCGCGCAACGCACGCCGCTGCACCCTCGTGCGTTGGATCACGTCGCGCGCGTTGCGCGTCTCCGCCGCTAGTGCTGCCACCTCGCGGGCTTCACTCTCTAGCCGGCGTTCCAGCTCGCTGGATGGAGGTTGGCCATGGTGGAAAGTGCTTACCTAACTTAAGTGCTTAATTAACTATGATTCAATAAATGTTGGATTAGGTAGGATCTACTTCTGACTAGTTTGTGGTACCTAACACATAACACAGCACTTACACTCCATACATAGGTACATAATAAGTAGGTACCTATAATCTCAATTTAACTAATTTAGTACATAAATTTTTTCTTTCGGTTTTTTTTCACACAGCGCCATCTAGCCCCAAACTAAGCAAAGCTTGTACTGTGGGAACTAGATAACTGATAGAATACTTAGATACTTTTTTTGTTTGTAAATACATACATAGAACACAATATAACACAACAGAGCAAACAGAGATGTTCATCACACAAATGTTTGTCCTGGGTAGGAATCAAACCCACAAACTAT
Source organism: Ennomos quercinarius (assembly GCA_910589525.2). Classification (NCBI taxonomy): domain Eukaryota; kingdom Metazoa; phylum Arthropoda; class Insecta; order Lepidoptera; family Geometridae; genus Ennomos; species Ennomos quercinarius. Next base: position 15,136,512 of record OU342507.1, on the reverse strand, counting down.
TGTTCAGTAGGCAGAGCTACTACCAACTGAGCTATCAGGCCAGTCCATATGTTAGAATAATGTTCATCATCATCATCAACAGCCTGAAGACGTTCACAGCTGAACATAGGCCTCTCCCACAGCGTCACTTTGATCAGCTGGCTCGCCTCCTGATCCATCGGCTCCCCGCGGTTTTCACCAGATCGTCGGTCCCCCTATGTAGGGGCCCGCCTACACTGCGCATAAAATGATAATGTTACCTATTTATAAACACAATATTGTCCCAGGCGTCGGCGTCGGCGTCGGCGTCACTTATTTGATAATCCCAAACTACACCGCATATATCTGGAACTTCTATCTGCAGTCACCGTGTTGGTAGTCCGGTGGTACAAAATCGGTAGGACCACAAATCAAAAATTCCAGTGATACTCGGAGGACATTTATCATTGTTTTTCAGTTATTTTTATTTAAAAACCAAACTACTAAACTGACTTTGATAGAACTTCTATAGGCCCAATCTGAAAGTAAGTACCAGGTGGTAGGACTTTTACTAGGTGGTAGGACTTTTCTGCAAAGTTCGTCTAGGTAGGTACCACCGCTTTACCAGCCATTCTGCCGCCAAGCTTAGTGTGTAAGCACTGCTGTATTCCGGTTTGAAGGACATTGTAGCTAGTGAAATTACTGGGCAAATGAGACTGTAATGGGCGGCCATGTCTCTTATCACACCAGGCCACTGACCTCTATAATACAAGTACGCTGGACTTCATACTCTCGGATGTTATGAGAAGCCATTTGATTTTCGCCATTTTGGCGCTGATAGCAGTGTGAGGGTCCATGGAACTAATATTAGGGAGGAGACATAACTTTCGATAAAAATACGATATCGATATCACTACAGACTCAGGCAGTTTTTTAATTCTATGTACATATACGGGTACTGAGGCAAAAAAAAACATACCATAATAAAAAAAGTAAAATAAATAAGCGTCTTTTTTGTATATTTGACATTTTTGTTTAAGAAATCTACTTAATTATTGTTAACTAGCTACACTCCGCGTTAATCCAGCATAATATGTAGCCTATGTGTCTAGGGTTTTAGGTATTCTCAGTTTCCGAATTCCATCATAATCAGTCCAGCCGTTTAAGCATGAAGAAGTACGTAATGTGCACACAACTTCTTTAAAATATTAGATTGATAGCTCGATTTCATAAAGCCAGTTCTCCTTGTTCCTGTTGATTCAGTACTAATAGGGGTAGGGTACTGGGTAATAAAATAAAAAACGCAGATAATAACATAATAACATTTATATTTTACAGTAGCTTCTGCCCGCGGCTTCGCCCGTGTGGCCAATAGGAAACGAATGGCATATTTTTCTGCAGAAACAAACATAATCGAAATAAAAACGCCAGCTTCTACCACAGGTCACCTTCACTACACAGTCGCGGGCCGCGTGCGGCCCAGTGAACAAAGCAATCCTTTTTCATATTTTCCACCCATAGCTGCTTAGTAAGAGTGTCAGTGGGAAACCTAAAAGCACAAAGTAAAACTTAATAAAATATACAAAACAACATTATTAGTACTAGCGAGTTAAATATTTTGTTTATATTAATGAAAAAAAAAACTGGAGCCAGATATACATCGTAGATTATTCTGTACCGACGTACATTATTGAGCATTGCCGAAGTTCTGCTAGTTACTCACTATCGAAGAACATTATCGACACATTATCGATATGAAACATTCACAACCTATGTACCTATTCCAATAGTATGAATTCATTGAATAATATATCCTACTTACATTTAAATGTGATTAAATTAAATAAACTAAGTATAAAATAGTATTAAAAACCTTCAGACATACAATAAACATAATAATGTAGCATTTTTTTTATCGTGAGGTTCACTTACTTGTGGAAGGTTATTCCGCTGCCTTTTCGGTAGCGATTTGTACAAAATACGCATAACTTCATCACAAACATGTACCGTAATCAAACACCAAACACAAAGAGTAGCCTTTTATCATCTTATTTTACGATTTTTCATCAGAGACGCAGCAAACTTACCAACAACCACTTTGAAAAATGACAATTTTAGTACCCGAGACCCTCAAGAGGGGCGCTTTGAATCGGCACAAAAAAGAACTGTCATATCCTAGAGAATATTTAGTCCAGCGTACTTGTATTATAGAGGTCAGTGCACCAGGCCCACGACGTGTCACGTCATTCGTTTACATAAAAAAAAGTGTAGGTGTCAAATAAAACAAAAAAAAAACAAAATCAATTTAAATGTCGGAGCTCTGAGGTCCCAACTCCTTTTTTTTTTTTGAAGTTGTTAAAAAGTAGCTTTTTGGAGCACCTCTAACGCCATACGTTAGAGACGATCAGCTGGGTTAGCATGGACGGTAGACAAAATTGTCTTTCCCCGTTTTACGTCACTTTCTTCATACTTGCTTGGAGTAAAACACCCCTGTTTTACTCCAAGCAAGTATGAAAGACAGTTTTGCGTACCGGCCGTGCTAACCCTACAGGGATTATTATATTTGTATCCCGTGTAATGATAGAGGTCTTACGTGGGATACTCTCCAGTGATCTGCGCGTAGGACTGTATGTTCCTGATGACCTCAACCAAGTGGTGCAGCTGGCTGCAGAACTCCGGGAGCTGTTCTGGCGTCATGTACTGTCCACCGTATCTAGAGATAGATAACAGGGGTGGTAGGTGGTAAGAATCTAGCTAGGCCCTGACTTGCCAGTAGAAGTCACCCTATATGCAGGCACAAGTGATGGAGGCAAAGGGAGACGATTCAGGTATGATACGGCCCGTAACCCATATCATACCAGACCAGTACCGTATCATACGGGTCTGTGACCCTCTATATCTATACCTACCCTCCATGGTATTGGCCATATTCTAAAGGTAGGTATGTTATCAGGACGTTTAGACATGACCGTCACATGCAGGTTTTGATGAGTTTGCTTTGAAAAGTCTTCATTATCCACCGGAATACGACCAACTCTGTACATTGATCTCCATCGCCACTTTGATGAACTACTTGCATTATTGAACCAAAGGATTCCATGTGGTAGGTCAAGTAAGTAAAAAGCAAAAAAGAAATTATACATAAATGTCGCAAAACTACAACAACTCTACCGTTTCCAGCAAGGCAGGTTACGAATAAGTTGAGTCAAAACCAATACCCACTTAGGTAATTACGTGGCTATACTTTGTGGTTGAGTTATGACGAACACAGAGCACGTATCACGTAGCCCCGTAAGTTTAAAAAAGCGTATTTCAATATTCAACATTTTACTTATACGAACCTAAGGTCAATATTAGGAGCAAAATGGTCATCATCAGAGAAGGGGCTGGAAATGATTGGCGCGTGTATGATAGGAGGGTCCAGGATGTCGTCCTCTTCGTTTGTGGTGCTGCCGCAACCCGTGCTTTCACTCATGCTGGAAGTAACATTAAAATAACGAGGAAAAGAAAGAAGCACTAGGTGGTAGGACTTTTCTGCAAAGTTCGTCTAGGTAGGTACTACCACTTTGCCAGTTATTCTGCCGCCAAGCAGTAGTGTGCAAGCACTATTGTGTTCCGGTTTGAAGGGCATTGTAGCTAGTGAAATTACTGGGCAAATAAGACTTAAGAACTGATCTCGCAGTCTAGAAACCTTTTTTAGACTGTGTGATGTCTCAGGATGATGTGCGCAGTGCGCAGTGTCACGCGAAACTTTAATTTAGATTTCCGAGTGACACTACAATCTGTAATAGGCGGCCGTGACGCTTAACACCAGGCGAACGACTAGCTCGTCGCGTCATTCGCTTAGATAAAAAAAAAGCAGGTTGATTATCATACCTACTGCTATTACATCAGCCAGAAGACGTCCACTGCTGAACATAGGCCTCCTCATAACTCTATTTTGAACGATTATCATTAGGGAGGATTTTCCATAATCACCATGCTTATCAGGGGCTTGGTGATCGCAGATTTCGTATGTACCGAGGAAAATGATGCTGCCCGTTCCCTGGATATTCCCTTAGCCGGCTCTTACGACACCCACGGGAAGAGACGGGGAACTAATATACCTATCTTGGAGATAAGAAAATGAGACGGCACATTGAGGCCAACAGCTGCGGTGCGGCTGCGGAGGCTAATTGAACCCTTTGATTCTGTTTGTTTACTTTGTTTTTATCTTATAAAAAAGTGATCAGCCAGTCGTAGTATGAACTGCAAACAACTTAGGCGTTTATGTCTAAAGTGCTCCGATCACTTTCTCACTTCCATCAAGCGAAAAAGTTAACTTTATCAAAATAAATACGGGCTGGATCCTAACAAAAATAAACAGCCAAGTGCGTGTCAGACTCTCGCCCCGAGGGCTCCAAAAGGTATAGATATTTAGTACACTATTAAAGTTTGGGTGGGCGGATGGACGGATGGATGCAGTCGGTCAACTCATGACATTTACCGATTTTCCAACCTTCGAATACTCTAAGCTTTTTACACCCGAGATTGGCAGCGCATGAGCGCACCATAGCAAGGGCTACAGATAATATAATACTCTACTAGCTGCCAAAGCAAATCATGAGTATGGAACCCAAAAAAAAATTGATAGCATAGGCTGCACCTGGCTATAATTACCAAAATAACTTACGCGGTAGAACAGAAAGAGATTCCCTTATCCAGCGAGTATTTGTGGTGATCACCGCGCAGCCTGTGTAGCAGTCTCCCCAGCCGAGACTTGCCACTGCCCTCCATGGAATGACTACTGCTGCTTGTGGACTTCAAATACGTCCTTGTTCTTCTGATAAAAATGACGTTGAAAACTTAACTATGTAGGTACCTCCCATCGCTTAGAGAACAGTCACGACACGACTTTCACAAAGGATCCACCCTGGTGGTGGTGGACGTAGTCACCCATCCTTTCTCCCTGTAACGGCCCAAGCCAAGGTTTTCTCCCCAAGAATACCTTAAAGCTAGAGTCCTCACTCTAACAGTTGCTACACCCACTTGGCGACTAGGCGCTTACGCGCTGGCTTATCTGCCGACGGGTCACCATAAATGAATTGAACAGTCACTTGGCAGTTAACGTGTTAAAAAGCTTACTAAGCGCGAGCGCCTGCGTTCACTCGGCTACAGTGAACAATGACCATCTTCAACATGACAGCATTGAAATAGCGTCTGTTGGCGCTCGCCATCACTCGGCTAACCTGAATAGGCAGCTAGACCTATTAAATGTTAATGTAATTTACCTGTTCGGTTGTTGTTTGCGGTGGATAACTATTTACAGGTGAATGGTGACGATGGCATGGCCATGGTATGGCGCTTATTTTCAATTTACGAAAAAAATTCTATGTCGCCCCATTTTAATAAAGCTGGCTTGACAATCTTTGACTTGACTTGTTGACAGCATGGAGATCGAGGTGACAAAAAGTCGCATGTTGATAAGAACTTTTTGTTATAAAAAGAAGTCATGTTGCGAATTAATGTCAGCCTACAATGAGGAGTTTTATTTAAAAAAAAGAAATGGTGTTTTATGTATGACCCAATAGATGGCGCCAGTTGTGGTTTTACCAAAATCTGTCACTGTCACTGTTTTCAGCATAGACCACAGGTTATAGAAAATGTGTCACGATACTGACTGACAACTCTAAACTGTTTCGTTTATTCTATTTTCGTTGCGCGATAGCTCGGCTTAATTTTGGATCATAAAATTAACGTTTATCTGTCTCGCAGTTCTGCTGTACTTCAATTTACTTAAGAAGAATGCACCACAGACTACTTAAAAGATACTACAGACAATGTACTCGTGGTCCACTCAACTGAATTTAATGTTTAAACTACTCTATGGTTTGTAAGGTTTAAACTATGTACTTACAGCGCCATCTAGAAAAGAAGCGGAACCAGCGTTTTTTTTTAAATAAAAAGCCTCATAGTATACTTGATCGAATATGTATAGCTGAGCCGTATTATATACAGTAGGCACTTTTTCGCCTTTAGTACACCTACCTACGAACAAGGACGCTTTGCGTGGAATGCAAAATTGGAAGTGTTCTGTTTTGTGTACCAAATAAATAAATAAATAAATAAATAAATGCCTTATATTTCTATGCCTAAGTAGTAATAACACCTGGGGAACCACTTTGATTACCTACCTGTCTGATCTAAGGAGAACCATTTAGAGATATCAATAAAAAAGCTCATTTACGTTTTTAATATATTGTAATTCGTATAAAAATACAATTATAATAATTATCAATATACATAATCGCGTTTGCTGGCGACGCATACAAATAGTAAATTTTCAATAAAACCGCAATAATTGCAAAACATTGGATGCTACGAGAGTTAAGTACATACAACATTTAATTGCGAAGAGGCACAAGTCAGTTCTTTATAATAATAAAAAGTACAGTCGAAATTATGGGAAGATAAGAGATTTATGGTCGAAACTGTGACCGAAAGTCTAGAATTTGGCTGCGTCGAAACGCGAAAACATAAAATGCGAGATATCGAATGCTTACGTGAACACGCTACGCGCAGGATCGAGTTTTATGACGTCATAATGCTGTACGAAATTCATTTGCATCATTCACTCAGGAATTTACGAATATTCAATTTTAACATGCAGTTTATAACTATCCGTTGATCCGTTTAGGCTCCATAGCGTGTACACAGAAGCCTTAATTCTAAAGTATGTAAATAACAGTACATACAAACTAAAAGGATACATTTGTTCAGTAAATAAGAGCTCATTCTTGCGAGGAAGTACCATCGTTGCTTATAAGCGAGTCGAAAACACCGCTAGGACCAGACCGTCCTAACAAACTACAAAACAACTAGCTTCTAGCTTCACAACAAAGGCACGAACAAACCCTAAAAAGCTGGACACACAGGCGGTTTTATATATATTTATGCGGCGATATGCGATATCTCCAAATTCAAACAAGTCTACAACTAAAAAGTGCATTACACTTAAAATTGTGCATAAAATAACTGTCAAATTCTAACTAAGATCGTATCGTAAGCTTTAGAAATTGAAAATCTGCCTAATAGGCAATAACGGGAAGCAAGGTAAACGCAAATGCCTTCTACTTGCTTCGGCTTGGAGGGAACATCCTCATAATTAACGTGAGCAAAGCTAAGCGGAGTTGCAAACACTTGCGTGATTTCACCAACAGTACATCAAAAAAACTATGTTAGCCCGTTACCACAGGGCTGTTACTTTATAAAGTTTTCCGGGGTTCTATAGATTTCCAAGAATTCAATTGTTTTATTGGTAACCGGCTAAGACAAAATCAAAGCTTCCTAAACGGGTAATAAACCATCAGTTAGCGCTGTAATGCACTCGCTAAAGCTGTCCGATTAGCTATTGACGTGGTGTAAGCAAGTTTGAATCGTATTTGCATATTTTTTATAGGTTTAATGTATTGTTGGTGAGATCAAGCATCAAACACGGCCTTAACATGTTCCTTCATGAGAATGGAACCCTTATAACGTGGTGTTGCCATTTCCGCTTTTTGGCGCAAACATCACCCCTCTCCTCGATATGGAGCGATCTAGTTGTCGCCGTCCCTAAATCAAAATTAAAATGATACATCGTGTGATACACTTATTTGTGCTAGACAAAATAATGTTAAAATTTTGGTATTAAAATCGAAATGTGAATGCGTCGCCAGCGCAAGCACAAGTAAATGTATCAAATTGACTAGGCTTCTAATTGAAATGGTTTGAAAACAAAAATGCTTTCAATGGTCATTTTTTAAAGTTTAACCTACACAACCAACATAATTTAAAAAAACGGGAGTACCATGAGTTTGCCTTACGTACCTAAAAAATTACGATCTTTTTAGAGTCCGCTAAAAAACAAATTAAAATGACAGTGTCAGAAAATGTAATAGTGACAGAATGGATTTTTAAATAGTGAGATAATGAAAATATCAAAATAAGAACTGTGAACCAAGAGCTGTGGTGTCGGATGATACAAAAATAAATTGTCATGACTATGATAACATATCACATCGCCACCGCATAAGTACCCATGTGCCCGCCAAATAAACCTAACTGGTCCCAGCGCGAATCTCATCGAACCAAACTGACCTTTAGACCAACACGTGACCTTACAACACCCTATGATATATTTTCCACCCCATCAACTTATGTCGATGTGCTATGGGTCAAATTAGCAAAACTTTACTTAACTAAAAAGAAAATTAAAATTTTATATGGCCAGTTAGCCACTACGATACACAAAAAAATCTTTAACATACTGGTTGAATACAAAAAGAAAAACAAACAAACTGATCTCGCTAAACATTGCAGAACGGGCTAGCCACGCATCGCATCATAAAGGTCTTACGTCCAGTCTTACCAGAGCCCTGAGGAGAAACCGCCTGGGGGCACGCGCACGCGCTTCGGAGGCTCAGCCCTGACTGGTTCTGGCTGGTTGAAGTTGACCGACGGTTCTTGAACCTTGGGGGTTTCTTGCTTAGGCTCCGGCTTCGCTTCTGGGATCGGCTCTGGAGCTTGGTGGCCATTCTGAGGAGCTTCCACGTTGCCATTGGTCGGCTTGGGCTCGTCGCCTTGACCTGAAAAGCGACCATTTTGGGCTGATATAATAACCGAAATGAGGAGGTCTGAAGGAGAACTAAAGTCACCGATATTGCTCATGGAATAACGCAAGTTGAAATGGCAATGGGCAGGCCACATCGATAACCGACAACAAACGGAGAAGAAAGGTTCTCAAGTGGCAACCACGAACCGGAAGACGCAGCGTAGGGTCACACCACGGGAAGCTATTGAACGTAAGAGGCAAGCAGCCGCTCAAGTTGGCGCTCTATGGGGGAGGCCTATGTTCAGCAGTCAACGCCTTCAGGCTGATGATGATGATAACTCATAGTAATCATTTGGAAAGGAAATCTCCAGCCAAAACATTTGCTATTCAAAATTTTAGTACTAGGCATTAGCTGTTACGACAGTGGAACCTTCAATAGAACCCATTACAAGAATTACTGGAGGCATATTATGTCCTTTGAATGCTGTTACGAAGTTTCATGGATAAATGTGATGGTAGACAATGCTTGTACTCTATATTTGGCACAGGACCGTATACGGTTAACGTAATGCCTACATTTACACACGAGTGGGCGGAATGAGGTTGTCTAACGGGTCTTGTACATTTATCTCCATAGATCCCGATAGTAATTAATCTATCTGAGTTGAAAACTTAATTGACTCAAGCCATTCCAAGATTTATTATAATTGGATTTTGTACATGTATAATTCAACATAAAAATATCCTTCGCCCACTAGGTGGACCGATGATCTGGTTAAAACCACAGGGAGCCGATGGATGCAGCATGAAGCAAGCATCCGCTCAAATAGGCGCTCTGTGGGGAGGCCTGTGTTCAGCTGTAGAAGTCTTCAGGCTGATGATGATGGTGATGAGGTAACTAGCTACCAAACGAACTCTACAAAATACCCTATCACCATGCTGTAGATTCCGACGATCCTTCAAGAGCTTCTGTACTTAAGATCCAATACAACATGAGCACACTTCCAACTCCGCTGAGGCACGGGTATTCTTTCTCAGGATTTGAACCCGGATGCGTCCGTTTGGAAGTAGCATGACCTACCGCTGACTCGCTCTAACAAGTAAACTCACTATCAACCAAGCTATTCCCACCACCAAGCCACCAAGCTTTTTTGCTATTTTTTTTAGCTATTGGTTCAGAATAGAATAGAATAACATTTATACAATACTCGCTTAAAATAATTTCGTACTAAACACATGAGGAATGAGGAGATCCGCAGGAGAACTAAAGTGACCGATATAGCTCTTAGAATTAGCAAGTTGAAATGGCAATGGGCAGGCCACATCGCTCGTAGAACTGACAACCGATGGGGAAGAAAGGTTCTCGAGTGGCGACTACGAACCGGAAGACGCAGCGTAGGCCGGCCCCCCACTCAGTTGACCGACGCCCTGGTGAAAGCCGCGGGGAGCCGATGGATGCAGGAGGCGAGCAGCCGCTCAAGGTGGCGCGCTCTGGGGAAGGCCTATGTTCAGCAGTGGACGTCTTCAGGCTGATGATGATGATGACTAAACACATTACATATTATAAACTTAAAAGTATTGAATGGGCGTCGGCTCAGCATATTGAGCTGGTGTTCAGCCTAAACCCAGAGACGGAGGAACTAATTCGGTATTATTGACCGAGCGAACGAAGTGAGCGGGCGTACAGGTTGCATTTTTCAAGGAATCTTGAGGAAACTTGGTATAAAGGTTCTAGAAATGTTCGTAGTCTTCGGCGATTTTTAAGCCACTAACTAAGATTCAATTCAATTCAAGGGGGGGAAGTTTGCAGGGGCTCCATTTATCAGCCCATTTTAATAATATTTGGCAGAAACATTGGGCACTCAATTTCTAAACAAGTATTTCAAATATGAGCAGAATCGGTCAAGAGGTTGTCGTACTAAGTACACAATCATGCCATGTGGTTACAAAACTGTTTGTGCTCGTGAGGTCTAGGTGCCGTTCGCAGAACTGCTGGTTTAGTTCAGTTATTACTCACCCATGAAATTAGACTGTGGCTGCGGTGGGGCGGCGCGCCTGCCCCTCGTAGGCTCGGGCTCTCCTCCGAAGATGTCGGTGTGACCACCACCAGGGGGGCGAAGCACCCGGGAGGACGACCGAGAGCCGTCTCCTAGACCCACGTTGAACGGAGTTGAAGTCATTCTCGCAATCTTGAGACCGGTTTATCAACTGGAATAGACAAAAGAAGAGGTTGGGATTTTGGGATCAATGCTGAAGAACGCTGTTTCCGAATAGCGATAATCTGGATGTTTTTTTATGGAGATGAGTGGCAAACAAGCAGGCGGCCAACCTGATGGTAAGTGGTCACCGCTGCCTATGGGCATCTGCAACATCGAAGGCATTGCCGGTGCGTTGCCTACCCTTAAAGAGGACTCTTTTAACACTTTATTATATTTTACACAGAATTTGCAAATTAGTGCTCTCAAATCGGGTCTCTGTGTGTTTTTGCCAAAACGAACACCAGGAGAATGATGATTGCTTAATAAATAGGTAAGTTACCTAAAATTCGCTGTCATTATCGAAGATGAAATGAAGGGTATTTTTCATATGATGGCTAAGTATAGACATTAAAGCTATGCATCAAATATTGACGACGAAAACCTTGCAACTACGCATAGTTTTAAAAAACGCAGCCTTAATAAAGACTATCTAGTATTAACAGTTACATAGTTAACTGCTAACTGATAATCTGTCATGCGTCAATGAAATCCTCTAAATTTATTTAACGACATTGATCTCTATAATTCGCATCCGGTCCCTAATATTCTTGCCCAATAAAATGTACAATGAGAACCGTTCCCTTCCTAATAAATCCTCTTTAGTAACATCCTCAAAACAGTCAAAGAACTCATAAAGGAAATGGCAAGATGGCTATAAAGATAGTGAGTCAACAAATTATTGAAGGAACATAATATAAGCCTTCCTCTAGTGGAAGTTTGGTGCTCTGCCAAGGAATCACGATTTCGTGTACCTAGAGCTAGCACACCTAACATACATAATCGATAGTTACACCCACGTAGGGGCTGAAGCTGGAGTTCGCTCAACAAACGTATGATGCACCTACTTACCTATATAGATATTGTTTCGATAGTTGTTGTGTAATCGGGGATTGGATATTGGTGAAGATGCCGCTTACCATGAACGTGTACATTTACACGATTTCTTATGGCAAAACCATCATTGATGGCGCCTGCCCACTGCTGGGCATAAGTCTCCGTTCATGCCTTTCTTGTGTCATTCTTATCAAATTATCTGATTATAGGATAACGATGGCAAAATTTTAATAGCTCCTTCAAAATTAGAATTTGTCAGAGTAAGCTACTCATCAGAAAAATTTATGGTTGCAGTTGCAAGGCGAACGGTAAATAAAAAGCAGTCTGCATCCAGGTTTCCTGCAACGTTCCCTCAATACGGATATTATGTAGTCAAGGAACAATGACGACTGTCGACCCAACATTTAAAAAAACAAACAAGTGCCGTTCATAAATGCAATAAGTATCTTTTTACAGGATACGAGAAATATGATAGGTATATAGGTTATGTACTAACATAACCTCAATTAATATTTTTTCCCCAACTTCTGCCTACATTCAATTTGCTTTTTGATGCTTAATGGTTGTATTAACTGTATCAAAAATATCTGTAATGTACGTCGTCGAAAAGGCTGTGTCTCAAAACACATGGAAAGTCGCCATCCTTCTTTCAACCTTCTTACGCTTTCACGTAATTATTTTCCTCATTATGACTCAAGCGATTGTCACCTAATTACAATTACGCAGACGCTCGGCAGACAATGGTAAGTCACCGGTCACAATGAATAGAAAACTCATCACAATAGTTCGCACATCCTTATGTAAATAATATAAATATTTTATGGAAGCGATGTGATGTGAGTAATCTTAATCAGGCCTTCGATGTTACGGCTCAATTTCGCAGAGGGAATTCATGTCATAAACAATAATTAGATTAGATGAAAGTTGTTCTAACTTCGTCATATCTATCTATTCACTGTCCTATAAAAGAGGTATATACCCATGGAGGTATCATTAAATGGACTTTCACTAAAAATATTAGCACAATAATGCTAATTATCAACAATTGTAATAAAGCATCTCATTACTCGATTATATTGAACAAATCGATATTATATTAAACACTATTGTTTGATTGCTCGATTTCATGCGACTTGATTAGCAATAACATTTCTTTCCATTGCATTGGAAGCATATTGGAAATAGGTAGGTATTATACACGGTGGAATCTCATTCCATATTTTGCTGAAATACATATGTCCACGCTATAGAATGTTTATTTATAGCTAAATACAAAAACTAGGTACTAAAAAATCAGTCCCAAGTTCAAATTGTTAACAAAAGTCCTGCAACATGGATCAATTTGCCACTCTTATGAGGGGATAAAAGGGCTTTGCGGGTAGTTTAGTTACCTACGAAACATTTGCCCGCTACGTGTAGCGTGAAATAGACATTGTGGCTAACGGCAAATAAGTTTTTAAGGCAATTATTTTATTATTTTTTAAATAAACGCTGTAAGTACAATTGGTTAGCATGGAATGAGTACATACATTTCAGGAAAACATTGAATTCAATTCCAAGGTGTATATTATAATAACAGCTGTTTAAACGTGCAGGGTACATATTCATCATTAATGTGACTTGTGTAACTAATTACGTTTAGATGTCTCACTTTACTCAAAAGAAAATGGTGGTACTGCTCATAGGTACATCAATGTTAAATATGTTGTGTTAAATAAATTAATTTTATGAATTGTTTGTATATTATGAAATCATTGATATACTTAACATTAAGATTGTAATAAAAAAACCGGCCATGTGCGAGTCGGACTCGCGCACGAAGGATTCCGTACCATTATCTATAAAAACGAGCAAAAAAATCACGTTTGTTGTATGGGAGTCCCCTTAAATATTTATTTTGTTGTTTTTAGTATTTGTTGTTATAGCGGCAACAGAAATACATCATCTGTGAATGTTTCAACTGCCTAACTATCACGGTTCATGGCTGTATAAGTGTAAGGCTGTATCGCCTGGTGACGAACGGACAGCGGAGCCTTAGTAAAAGGGTTTTTACCCAAAGGTATTAAAAACGAATTACTTATATACCTATGATGATATTATTTCCGAGTATTTACTTCCTAATCTCTAGTACTACGAAGTCATAGTCACAATAATAAATCATTGCGTTATCAATTTGTCACAAACTATAAAAACATTTCCCAGATTACAACTATACCTACCTACTATACCTAGCTATCAGCTATGACTCCGATAAGGCTGGATCCGGTAATTCAGTGGAGCTAGACTCCTATTTGCTTTTTCCATTTGCCGCGTCACAGTCGATTCGATTCTATCTAGCCATGATAACTGCCCAGTCATGCATTTCTGATTATACTGTGACTAACGGAAGTCTGAAAGCATTTTTCTAATAATAGATGTAAGTAAGCCAGCCAATACTTTTCGGTATGAATAAAAAAGTCTAGAAAGTACGCGAAATCTAGACTTAGCATTTTAAAGCAGTGGCGGCGACGGATGAATGCGGATTCAAATCCCATTCTTGATTAAAATTTGTCCATTTATATTAAAATTAATATGTCTAATAGCATAGTCTATGTTTAGAAACTACTTATGTCAACCTAGACGGCCCTGATAGCTCAGTTGGTAGTAACTCTGCCTTCTGAACTGTATGTAAGTTGTGGGTTCGATTCCCAGAGGACAAATATTTATGTGACGAACATAGGTGTTTGTTCTGTGTCTTCTACTATTGTATTCTATGTATGTATTAACAAACAAAAAGTATATAAGTATTCTAGCAGATTCTAGTTTCCATATACAAGCTTTGCTTATTTCGGAACTAGATGGCGTTGTGTGAAATGTCCACAAAAAAGTTATAAAATTCAAGATGTAGTCTCTGTCACACTACGACCTGCCACCGTACTAAGGTCCAGTTTACGATAAGGTTCGATCTCACGACTGGACTAGTTCGTAAGGCCAGACAGCTAAATAACTATATTACAGAATACAAATATTAAGTACTAGAATAGTACTAACGAATACATAAGAACCACCTGAAGAACTATTCTGTATTCGTAAACGTTAGCATAAGCGTTTTCGTGTACTCCCAGTCAGATCCAGAAGCAGTATTTATCCATGAGGTCTGGCCTGGACCATCCGAATACAAGATTACTTTAGCTAGCGTATTTGTAGATATCACCATTTACTTTTGAAATACTATAACCCTACAAAATACGCACTCCGCCTACAAACTACTATAATATGCCACACAATCAGACAATCAAATGACTTTTCGTAACGTGGCAGTCTGGTTTTCACCGCGTATAGGTACTTAGTTTACTCGGCAATGTAGTCATTAATACCCCGTATTAGGTTTTCCATCCTTATGCAGAGACAAATGAAGCTTATTCCGATGCATCAAGGTCGGTATCCGCGTGCGATGGCCGTGTAAGGTTGACTGCCGTCATTTGATACAGTATCAATTGGTAGCAGTATGGATATGGCAACAAAATATGAAATACTGGAAGTCTCAATAATCGAAACTCCAAATACTATGCAGAGACAAATGAAGCTTATTCCGATGCATCAAGGTCGTTATCCGCGTGCGATGCATGTGTAAGGTTGACTGCCGTCATTTGATACAGTATCAATTGGTAGCAGTATAGATATGGCAACAAAATATGAAATACTGGAAGTCTCAATATTCGAAACTTCAAATACTATGACTAATAATTTGAAGATATTTGAGGATTTGCGTACTTAAATGTATGTTCAGAATTCAGAAGAAAATCGGTCATTTACAATATCAAGTTAAATGATTTTTCTGCATTATAAAACCAGATTCTTAGGGCATTTTCAAGCTGTCACACCTAAAATTATTCTAACAGCAGGCCTGGTGCACTCCACTTTAGGTGCAAAGCTACATTACATGGGACCGATCTGGAGCCCGTCTTACCAGCCCCCGTATTGTGTAACTCAATCGTAATCGATGAATGGGATTCATCATCATCATCAACAGCCTGAAGACGTCCACTGCTGAACATAGGCCTCCCCCAGAGCACGCCACCTTGAGCGGCTGCTCGCCTCCTGCATCCATCGGCTCCCCGCGGCTTTCACCAGGTCGTCGGTCCACCGAGTGGGGGGCCGGCCTACGCTGCGTCTTCCGGTTCGTGGTCGCCACTCGAGAACCTTTCTTCCCCATCGGTTGTCAGTTCTACGAGCGATGTGGCCTGCCCATTGCCACTTCAACTTACTAACTCTAAGAGCTATATCGGTCACTTTAGTTCTCCTGCGGATCTCCTCGTTCCGGAGCTTATCTCGCAGGGAAACACCGAGCATAGCTCGCTCCATAGCTCGCTGCGCGACTTTGAGCTTACTAATGAGGCCAACAGTAAGAGACCATGTCTCAGTTCCATAAGTCATCACTGGCAACACACACTGATTGAAAACTTTCGTTTTCAGGCTCTGCGGTATTTTGGACGAAAAGATAGGACGAAGCTTCCCGAACGCTGCCCAGCCGAGTTGGATTCTTCGCGCCACCTCTTTGTCGAAGTTGGACCTACCTAATTGGACAATCTGTCCTAGGTAGACATACTTGTCGACAACTTCGAGAGTATCGTTCCCAACAATTACCGGTATAGGTGGAACATGAGCATTAGACATGATCTTTGTCTTGTCCATATTCATCTTAAGACCAACCTGCTGGGAGACTCTACTGAGGTCGTTGAGCATGGTGCTAAGGTCCTCGAGCGATTCCGCCATTATGACTATATCATCGGCAAAACGAAGGTTAGTGATGTACTCGCCATTTATGTTGATGCCAGATCTTTTCCACTCCAAGAGCTTGAAAACATCCTCCAATGCGTTTGTGAACAGTTTCGGAGAAATAACGTCTCCCTGTCTCACGCCTCTTTGCAATGGAATTTGTTCCGTACTCTGGTCCTGTAGTCGGACTGACATAGTGGCCTTACTGTACAAACACTTCAAAACTTCGATATACCTATAGTCAATTTGGCATCGCTGCAAGGACTGCAGCACCGCCCAAGTCTCGATTGAATCGAAGGCTTTCTCATAGTCCACAAACGCTAGGCATAACGGCCGATTATACTCTTCGGTCTTCTGTATAATCTGGCGCAGCGTATGGATGTGGTCTATGGTGCTAAAGCCTTTTCGGAAACCGGCTTGTTCGGGAGGCTGGAATTCATCAAACCTGCGTGCGAGACGATTCGTAATGACTCTCGAAAACAGCTTATACACATGACTCAAGAGCGAGATGGGCCTATAGTTCTTCAATAAGGTGTTATCGCCTTTTTTGAAGAAGAGCACCACCACGCTCTTGTGCCATGCCTCTGGCGTTATACCTTCAAGGATGACAGAATTAAATAACTTCTGGAGGACTAAAAGTACCGGTCTACCACCCGCTCTCAGAAGTTCGGTCGTAATTCCATCTTCACCTGGTGCCTTGTTGTTTTTAAGCTGTTTGAGGGCCATTCTAATCTCGTACAGGCTGACGTCCGGGATATCTTCGGTATAGTGTCGGACTAACTTGGCTCTGATGTCCTGAGCTGTGTTAGTAGCGGGCTTACGTGTCGAGGTATAACTGTCCATAGAAGTTCTCGATCTCTCTCAGAATCTCAGGCTTGGATGAAATGACGCTACCATTTTCGGTCTTCAGTTTTGTCATTTGGTGTTGCCCAATAGACGAATCCTTTGCGAACACTTTAGAGCCTTGGTTCCGCTCAATTGCGGCCTCAATACGTGAAGTACTAAGAGCACGCAAGTCGTGTCGCAAGGAACTCCAGATTCGTCTATTGAGTTCACCGTAGGCTGACATATCAACTGAAGACTGCAGCTTCATTTCGCTCCGGTCGGCCATTAGCTCAAGAGTTTTTTCTGAGAGCTTTTGAGTCTTCTTTCGGCGTTGGGTCTTAAAGAATTTCGATCCAACAGCTTGGACAGTTTCCACCAACCCGTCGTTTAGCTCGTCCACTGTGTTACAGAATGGGAATGGGATTCATCCACCGGTATTATGGTCCCTTAGGCGGAAAACTGATTAGACAAAACATTGATTAAATATAATAATGAGAAATAGTGAGAAAATACTAATGGATGGATATGTTACACAATGCTAACTTGCTGGAAATGAGGAAATGAAGCCCTTTCATTGATTACGATTGGCTTAGACAGTAGCCCCGCAGGTCGGTCCGTTACGTGTAACGCGTCAGAGAAGCAGTTCTATAGCGACAGAAGAGAGAGACGCAGCTGTTTAGGGTCACCTTGTAGCTAGCGCTATACGAGCTGAACTACGCTTTATTACGTTGGAGTAAGAATCGCTATTTGTTTAAGTGACTTCGCGGGAATCTTCTGTACTTGTACTGTTAAGTAGTCTGTGAGTTTAGTTGAATGTGGCATCCCTACTGCTTGTCTCTAAAACTTGGCAAGTCCCCATACTGTATGTTAACCGGTACTGTAGCAGTGACGTACTGTGAGTAAGGAAGGGCGGGCTCCTTATCCATATTCGAATCAATATTATGTAAAATCCACTCTATTTGTTTATGCTAACAGAAGCTATTGAATGTAAGTGCTGGACTGGACACAGTATGGGTCGACATTTAGCATCCTGCTCGGTTACATTTTAATTTCTATATTAAGAAGCAAGAAACAAGACTTCAATCCTATTTTGGTGCCCGTAATTTTGTAACTCTAGATGAAACAACCATTGCTTTGTTGTTTCGTGCATTATAAAGTCAAGCTTAATTATTCTGCTAATAGATTTCGATTTTAAGATTGACAAGAGCGACTGGGAGTTGGGAGTGGTGGCCACGAGAATCGAGAAAAGGTGGATGACATTGTTCTGATAACTATGCGAAATGTAAAACAACTAACGAATGTGTCTCTTTATGTTCTTGTCCCACTGTAAGTATACAAGTGTGTCAGACATCAAATAAACCGGCCAAGTGCGGGTCGGACAAGCGCACGAAGGGTTCCGTACCATTATCTCTAAAAACGAGCAAAAAAACTTGTTTGTTGTATAGAAGGAAGCCCCATTAGATATTTATTTTACTGTGTTTTTTAGTATTTGTTGTTATAACGGCAAAAGAAAAACATCATCTGTGAAAATTTCAACTGTTTAACTATCACGGTTCATGAGATACAGCCTGGTGACAGACGGACGAACAGCGCAGCCTTAGTAATACCCGTTTTGCCCTGTGGGTACGGACCCCTAAAAAGGCTACTACATCAACTATTACTCATTCTGCGGTACCTAGTATGATGAAGAACACTAGCAGAGGCCAAGCCAATCGTCAACGTTACCTGCTGATTGAACTGTATACGTAACAAAATCCTCTCCAGACAGGTAGTGGGGAACTCCACCCTAATTCCTGATAAATGGGGCCGAGAACCCCAGGTTAGGCAGCAGCGCGATGTAATACGAGGTAAGGTAATGCGCCAAAACACGCAGTACCAACACGCTATACCGTTCGAGGAAATATCCGTCTATGACATGCAAGGGTACATGTTATATACTAAAGAGCTGTTACGGAATGTTTCGGTAGGAAACTATGTGAAAACATGTCCCAGGCCAGCCTCTAACTGGTGATTTGACAGAACCTTTAGTGTTTCTTGCGAAAGACTGATTGGATCAGATCCGACTTTCCAAAAGAGTAGCTATATTCTGGTGAAGAGCTTATCAAATTACGAACTAGATTTGAACTCGCATCCATCGGTCCCTAAGCCAGGGACATGCTTTTGATGATGATGACGATGATGATACGTGGTTGGGATTGTCATCTATTGAGAGATTCTTCAGAACCATCCTAATATCCAGTCATACTGCAAAAACGAGACGAAGATCCGAACCAGTAAGCACTAAAGTACCTAAAATACTGTATATCATTGACAAAAACCGCGTGAGCAGAACGACGACGGACGGACCCGACCGACAAAATGTAATATAATGTATATTGTACGACTACCTAAGTCCTCTGGCCAGGTACAATGTTTTAAAGTTTTAAGTATAGACAATGGAGGGGAGTCTAGTCTAGTCATCTAATGGACGTGTAGTGAAATGAAATGGGTTTTTTCACTCTTTTCACGTCGGTTATTGTCCGAGCTAATTATACCTAAATTATAGCTTTGTTCGCCGGCAGGTTGTATGCGGGGTGCAATGCCCCTCATGCTTGGGGGAGGATTTGATTGTCATTCGTTGTAAAACTTTTAATTTCCGAGGGGTTTCTATTGTCGTTAAATAAACAATGAGTTAGTCATAATTTCGGATTCGTTTCAGTCTTTAAATTTCCCCAGATGATTTTGAGACAAATAGTATCTGTATGTATGCCGTATGGTTCGAATTTTTAAACGTTGTAGGGAACAGCCTCAGTTGGGCGAGCGTGGACTGTTTAATTTTTCGTTAACGTATTAGGCGGAAAAACACCGATTTGAGCGGTATTACAAAGAAGCCACACCTGGTCGTGGTCTGTGTCAGGAATCAAGTAAAATGTTGCCCGGATAAACCACCAATTTCTAATTTATGTTGTGTTGCCAAAAAAGGTATTGCTGTTGAAGTGTTTTAAGTATTTGTATGCAGAAAATTGCACGTTTAATGAGGTACTTAGTCAGAAGATCAACTATTCCTAACGCCCGAGTACCATGTTGAATCTTACATCAGCCACCCATGGACCTCATCCGACTTGTTTGCCAATTAAATAGTTTAGCATTTACAAGATGGTAATTACTAGTCGGGTTCCACGTCATAAGTACCCACGTTAAAACGGCCTGGCTAGTAGGCATGGATCATTTCACAAGGAGCATGTGAAAAAACATATGATTTTCTTTTCATAATTCACACCTGCTACTTTTTGTCACATACTCTGCTACAAATCAGTGTTATAACCACACTTAATGGGTCGTGGCTTTGGATACCATAATACGAGAGTATCATAAGCGGTGAATATCAAAATATACGATTTAGTTTATGCTTCAGTAAACAAACTGATACCTGTAGAGTATAATAATAAACAATCTGTGCCTGCGATTAGCGGTGAAATTTGATCTTGTTTTACCGAAGAGAGTAGTTGTTATTATTTCTTTGTAATCATTAGTAGCAGATCGCAACTTCGCTATGTTGCCCCTGAATCACATCTCTGTTCTATTTCATAAAGCACCGCCAATCACAATTGATCATAATTCAGTAGGCAAATGAAAAATCACAGTCTGTGAAAAATTACAGGCGAAAATCACAGTGAGAAAAGTAAATCATATGCTCAAATGACAATGATTTAAAAGTAGCAATCATTTCCATGCCTACTGGCTAGCAGACTGCAGAGATATCTCTAAAACTTTGGGATCAATAACGATCTTATTTGCCGCAGAGCTGCAGTGTAGACGCGACGGGAATCGGGAATAGGACACGCTTGTCTGAATAAGCAAAGGAAAATCGCCCAACACGCCCGTGTTCGAGGAAAAACGATGTTTTTATTAAAATTACGCACATGCTTATGAATTTCAGGAATTCGCGTACAGGAAAAAGGGTGACTGAGCGGGCCATGTCACCGAACGTTATTTTGAGAGATAAACAGGGCAGGATAAAGAACTGTTTGTTTTACTGACTGGACAGTTGTCGATGAGTCATCGTGTTTGATGGGGACAGGCTATTTTTCGTCTTGTACTTCGTGACACAACCATGGATGGAAGAATCTCTCATACTCTTAGGCCCGTGAATGAAATCTCTTGAGTAGAGATTTGCGACAGAGAGTAGTTCTGTAATACGGGACTTAATAAAACTGTAACAGGTCCAATACTGTACATTGAAGATATTTCGAAAATTTGTTTTGGAGGGCTTGATTTTTGATGCTGAAGCCAAAACAATTTTTTTATTTTTTCATTTTTGTCTGTCTGTCTTGGCTGAGCATCACGCCGAAACTACTGAATAGATTCAAATGAAACTTGGCATGATTTGAGTACATATTACGAGGTAGGCTATAGGATACTTTTAATCCCGAAATTCAGCATGGTTCCCTCGGGAGGGGATAAAAATAAAAATATGTAGGCACGTGGTCTGATTTAATTTTTTTTTTTTTTTGTTAGGAAGGAGTTCGGCACTTTAAATATTGTCCCGTAAATATTTCAAGGTCGTTGTTTTTGTGGTTCAGAAATTACAGACATCCAACCTTCAGTATTAGGTCCAAAGCTACTCCTATCCTGTACTATGGGAAAGAGACGGGAGGGGGGAAAAGATAGAAGAAAAGGATGAATGGATGAAGGTGAAAGTGAAAATGGAAGCGGGTGCGCCAGCACCTGCCATTCGCCTTTTCATCCATTCATCCTTTTCCCCCTTCCTTCTCTTTTCCTTTAGACTGAGATAAGGCGTAAAACTAATAAATCCGTGCGAAGCCGGGGCGGGTCAGCTAGTCTTGTAAAGAAAAGGCCACCAATGAGGCTTTAAGGAGAGGCGTGTATTTAGCAGTGGACGCCTACGCTTGATGGTGATGATGGTGACACAACACCCAGACACAGAACAAGTATTTGCACAAAATGTTTAATTTAGCTTTTTGCAGTAACTGGAAAGGGTAACACATCAATTTAAAAAGAATTCCACAGCTCTCAGGGTGATAACAAAAATTAACTGATTGTATTAATGAAAGACACATAGAAGCTGACATTAATTTGATATTTTTAAGTGTCATTTAATTAGTATCTTATCAATACACAGCGGGTTCATTGTGCTCTTATTGATAACTCACAACTAGGTACATTACAATATTTATCAATAATAGGTCACAATTTCCTATTATTGAATATGATGATATGGTGATATAGATAAATTTTATGTTATCATTATCACTGTCACACCAATAAACCTGTTTTGACAAACGTGACTAACTTCAGCTAAGCGATCTTGAAACTAAAATATGGTGTATGGATTTGACCAGGGGTCTTACTGTAACCTCTTAGCGCGGTTCAACTGAAGACCTATATTAAGAAGGCTAGTTTGCCTGCTATTTTTTTATTGCATAAATTAATAATATTAAATAAATAAATAAACAGTTGTATAAACAATAACAATAATAGCCAAGTGCGGGTCGGTCTCGCGCACGAAGGGTTCGTACCATTATCTATAAAAAACGAGCAAAAAAATCACGTTAATTGTATGGGAGCCACCTTAAACATTTATTTAATTGTTTTTTAGTATTTGTTATTATAGCGGGAACAGAAATACATCATCTGTGAAAATTTCAACTGTCTAACTATCACGGTTCATGAGATACAGCCTGGTGACAGACGGACAGCCTGACAGACAGACAGTGGAGCCTTAGTAATAGGGTCCGTTTTACCCTTTGAGTACAGAACCCTAATGATTAAATATCTCAAAAAAAGACAAAGTTACAAAGTGAAAACCGCGGGGAGCCGATGAATGCAGGAGGCGAGCGGCCGCTCAAGGTGGCGCTCTGTGGGGGAGGCCTATGTTCAGCAGTGGACGTCTTCAGGCTGTTGATGTTATGTTTTATAGATACCTAGATCTTCACTACCTACCTACAAATGTGTGGTAGACATTTGAAAGCATAAAAAGTTAACAGAACTCACAAAGGCTTTTAAATTGGCTTATCTTTTAACATCATAATGTCAAAACTTTCTTTTAAAACATTCTCCACCCAATTAACAAAACTTTCATCACAATCTGTCATGCTGTCCTTCATTGTAAAACATACTTACAGACAAATGGATATTGCACTTTGAGTATGAGAAAGTTAGGCTATAAGGTTTGGCAACTAATCTACCCACTGCTTGATGTTTTGCTATAGCTATCATAACAAAGTATGACTAGCCATTCCTAACCGATACATTCATTCCATCACAGAGGCCATAATCAAGAAGTCAAAGCCATTCGCTGTGGTCACTACTTGGATGAGTGACCGGTACCAAAAGTGGCATTTACAACTGAGCATTACCGTGCTTTGGAGAGTAACTTAAGCTGTGTTCCGGGCTGTTGTCGTAAGGTCGTGTTGTCGTGCAAAATACTGCTTATAGCTTTCACCTACATATACTTGTATCCTAAAGCACAGAACTTCAAACTTCAAAGACTTGATATATACTATGCTTTAGAATCATATGTTACAGATTGTGCAGAAAAGTTAGGTTTGTATAGACATTGGATATCCTGAGATGTTTTTGAGGGACTTTTCGCAGCCATAAATAAAGTGCTCAAAGTGGCGCTCTGTGGTGGTCATGTCAGCTGTGGACGTCTTCAGGCCGATGATGACGACTCCAAGAGTATTCCAGAGTTTTCAGCTAAACTGCTAGCATATGGAGTTCTAGTTTGATTGAGATGTGTTTTTGTAGTCCGACTCTGCATAGCATGCATATCATCAAAATAAATAATTATAACAACTTCTTAGCGGAAGCCTCTTTTAAAATAAGTTGCAAAAAGCAAATAGGTCCTGGGTGGTGGGTGGGGTGGGGGTAGGTATCTTCCTATACCTAAGCAAACTAACAATAGTAGGTGCATCTAGTCAAACAAAGGATCAATTAGAGAGAGATCTGATTGAATCATTTGACATTGAGGACAAAGCAATCTTGAAATCAGTACATTAGCATTAAATAAAGATGGACACATTCAGACATGATCTTCACGGTTCATCGGAGATGGTATTGGGTAAGGTCACAGAGTAAGATAGCCAGTTTAAATACTTGATGAAATGTAGATGATAATGGAGGAGGTACATATTTTATTTATTTACTTATTTATAATCAGAATGGTTACTAACCACTTACACTAATTATTATTAAAAGAATATGCATTAATTTTGCATGACAGGGTACTGTCATGAAAATCGTGTTTAATATTCAGTTACAGTACAAGTTCCACCAATGAGTGTGACAGGAGATAATATAGGTACCTACCTACTAAAAAGTAGGAAAATAATGCCGCTGCACTAAAGTTTGACAGCTTCTAAGTTCACACTTTTATCTCTCTAGCCCCTGGTTTTGCATGTTTGTCAAACTTGTGTCAAGTCAACACATCAAATACCATACTCTCATTGGTTGAAGACAGTTGATGATCAACAGGCAATCAATGAGTGTTCAGTGTTTGGTGTGCCAAGTTGACATGAATTCAACAAACGAAGAAAGTTTTGCTTAGCGAAGTTGTATTTTAATAGATGTTAGTGCTGGCACAAGAGTAACAGCTATCCATCAATAGCTGGAGTATTATTAGAAAATAGCAGTCATCCTGCAGTTCCTCAATTTAACTGGATAAAATTATCACTACAGCAAGTCCTACATTGATTCCTATAATATAAGTAATCCATGTGCAAAATCCCATCCAACTTGCAAATTCATTTTAGGCTGAGCCTCTCTCAGACGCGGCAAGAATGATGTAAGTACAAATTAACAAGACTAGAATTAATTCATTATGTCTAAGGCCCGATTTTACCTAAGTAGAATAAATTTTACAATTAAAAAGACAACATCTTGATTGTATTCCAAGGAATAAGCTTCAAAATTGGTGTTATAAGGGTTATACTCGTGTAACTCGGTTGTTCTCGGAAAGTTGTACTTTGCATAAAATTTATTTGGTACTTGGTTGGTTGGTTACTTTGGTAAATTCAACCCTTAGTAGAATTAGTTAAAACAACCAGCATGGCATAATCACAAAAGATGTTAGCTACCTAGGTAGGTACCTATAGCTTAGTTTAAAAAAAATAAGTGAGAGATACAAACAAATATTTTGCTTTTATATTAGGGATAACAAACCAACCCGAGTTAATATAGTAAATATTAGGTTCGAGACAATGTAGGTAGGTAAATTGGAAGTATAATTTTTAGAATGAGCAATATTAGGAGGAAAATAAAGTTCACATTTCAGAATCAACAACTACGAATTTATCATACATAAGTAATGCAAGACATTCTAGTGACTTGTGTTAAGTATGATAGATCCATAAAATATGCACAAAAACAATGGAAAATCTCTGATATATGTTAAAGTTTTCCCAGCATCAACTTCTTTTGTCTAGTCAGTGATCGATTATCTAGGCCGAATATTTCGAGATCGAAAGGTACGTAGACGGTAATAAAACACCACGACAGTACAGCACCCGCAATTATAGTTATCTTAGACATTATTGTAACTGTAAATCATATGAAATGGACGCATTCTGCAGCCCGTCCATTCATGCGGTTATTTTCTAACGGTGTTTTATGTCCTTCTATGGCGTAAAGGCTACATCTTTAACCGGAAAAATCCGAATTAATGTGGTCGGTATCCAATACAAATCATGAAAAGCGCACGCCCTAAAGCCGTCCGGACCGGAGCCCTGTCCTGTCCTACGATATACAAAGCGCATTGACCTCAGCGAAATCTTGAAAAATAACGGCCTATTTCCGACATCTGCCGCATCCGATTTTATAAACTCTTAAATACTATAAAGTTTTACTCACCGACTACAGGAAGCACCGGATGGCAGCTTCAAAATATGCAAAGCACTTAGGAAAGCGAGCAAAATCAATTCAAATTGTTACTTTTACTTTTTTTAGCGCAGAAGAGATTACTCACCGCCACTCGCTTTCCGACTTTTTAACTGAATGTGTGTGAAAGAGAAAGAGAATGAAAATTGACAGTTTCATTTCAATGTTACAAGGTTTGTATAACAGAAATTACTAAAGTATCCTCTACACTATTCGTGAAGTTGGACGAAGTTATAAAGGGTGATTCGTTCGTAGACCGTATCCTTTCAGGGTGTGTTTAAGCAGGCCTTGGGCTATCTTTTAAGCGTAACATTAGTTCAGCGATTTTTTTTTATTTTCGAGTTATTCAAAATTTTGTGAAAATTGGAAAATTCCCCGTTTTTGACATTAAATCACTGATTTCTGAAAGCACCGCTTTTATCTATTAAGTTTTTGATTTTAATTACATAAAAGTGACCTTAATAACTCTACTGAAACTTAAATTTAATAATAATTAACCATAGTTTTTAAAAACAGTGCTTAAAATGGAAACAATTTTTTTCTTGAAAATGATGATTCTGGCAAAAAAGTTGATTTATCTCAAAAAGTTGACTGAAGTTTTTTTTCTGTAAAATATTTTAAAAACATGTCCTTTTCAACGGCTTTCTAATGAGATACGATTTATCAAAAAATATTGATGGGTTCCAAAGATACTCACAACCAAAGATGTCTACCCCCTCATCGACACACGAAATCATCCATGTAAATACTTGGTATCACGATTAACGTTATGCCATATAGCGAGAGTTAGAGCAACCAAGCAGTGATAAACTTATTTTTATGTGTCAATGGCCTCTCATGATACACAGAGCCTACCGTACGAGTTGAAATTGGACAAAATCCCGGGTAAATTACACTTAATAATGTTGATGACAATAAAAATGAAAGTTTGCTTATTCTTTTGTTTAATAACTCAAAACGGCTGTAATATTATTGTAAAATCCAGTAAATTGTAGATTTTCATGCAACATTATTGTTGCTTCACCGATCCGAAGCTTTGATTACACCTGTAATTAGAGTTTTCTTTTCTGCCTTGTGCCAGATTGCTTGCACCAGTAGTGTAAAGTCACTTTGTAAATTTTATATCCTTATAAAAATAACCTTAATTAAGTAAGTAGTATTGTAAGTAAGTAGTAAGTATTGTAGTGGTTAGCTTGAGTAATAAAGGCAATTTGCCCGTTAAAAAAAAATTTAGTAATAATTTAATACCTACATTGTTTTATTTTTTTATGCGATTGAATGACGTGACAAGCTAGTCGTTCACCTGATGTTAAGCAACACGGCCGCCCATAACAGTTGCAGTATCACTCGGATCTTTAAAACAATAAAGTTTCGCATGACACTGCACTGCGCACGTTATTCTGAGACATCACGTAGTCTAGTATTCAGATTACTAGACTGAGTGATCAGATCATAAAGTCTCATTTGCCCAGTAATTTCACTAGCTACAGTGCCCTTCAAACTGGAACACAGTAGTGCTTGCACACTACTCCTTGGCGGCAGAATAACTAGCAAAGTGGTGGTACCTACCTAGACGAACTTTGCAGAAAAAGTCCTACCACCTAGTAAAGATGATGAAGTTGATTTTATATCAAACTCCATTGTGCTATGGGGTCGTCTGCCCCATGAAGGGGCTGCTTTTGTTCCCTCACTTAGACCTTACCTTACCTTTCGACTCGTGGGTACTAGTTCGGATGGGAACTCCAACGGTCCTCTCAAACCAGTCCCGGAAGGCTAGTGACGCAAGTGGCGTGTGTCACCGTTAGTGCCGTGAGGTTTTTGGGAGTGACAACACATCAGTCACCCACGGGATATTGTGCTTTGGCAAGTGCGAGGAGGGCACTGGTGCGTTCGTAGGAGATACCGGAGCCCTCTGCCATGCCATGCACCGAGGTGGGCCACGGGGGCCACCGGGGGGGTTTTAGTATCAAAACCCTTCTGTATTGATGGTAAGAGCTTGTAAAGTTTTCGTCCATTAACTACGTAAGAATAAAATTATACTAATCTAGTACAAACATATTAACATATAGCAACATTGAATATTGATCCGAAAAAATCTAGTTTTTACTGGATTTTTTTTTATATTATTTACGTTCAAAACCATGTATTATAGAGGTCAGTGTTCAAAACAGAAAGATTAATTATATGTGACACACGTTGGTTTGATAAAGAATATTTTTTATTTTAAAATATCGCTTGTGCAAACTGAAGTTACTCAAAAAAAAACTCAAAGTAAAACTATATTGTTACAATTTATTTATACATAATAGTACCTCAAAGTCCTCAAGCTTTACATTTTTGAACGAAGCGTACTAGTGATGTGGCTTGTTCCGCTGAGGAGTTTGCTACCACAGAGCAAACCCATTAAGCTACTTCATAGCAGCTTAATGGAAAAAGTTTGCTTTTTTTAAAGCACGCTTTTTTACGCGTTTTAGTTATAACGAAGTGGGTGGACAAGTGCGCTTTATGCGCGTTTACTGTTCGCAGCACGCTACCTGTCCTTGTCAGACAGCGTGCTATTCAAGAATCATTTAGCATTTAAGAAACTATTCAATAAAATGAATGAGAAAAGTTAATGAACATCCTTCAAACTTTCCAGGCTTAGGACTGTCTACAATTTTTTTAAAGAGCATAGGGGCCTAATTGTTTTTATTAATAACATAAATTATTTATTATATTAATTTATTATCAATAATTTTCAATAATCAACTACTAGCTACAATACCTGCTACAAAAAAAAAAAAACATTTGGTCTATTATACTAGCCAGAATGACTTGTGTTCCTGTACAAGATGGCACTTAGCGTTTATTAGCCCCCACTTCAACAGACTGCCTACTAAACAGTGGGGGATTTACACATTTGCCGCCAGTAGGCTATTCAATTTTTGCTGCCCCTACCAACATCTGCAACTCGATACCCATGGACGTAGCTATAGCTTTCACATGGAGGGTGTCCGAGCTTAAAAGCTAAAAATGTAGACGATCTAGTCTTAGTCATTCAGAAATGACTTAACATGTAATGGGCAGCAGCAGCAGTACTAAGAGATATTCGCTACTTACAACATACCTAGTATAATGAGGACAAGACTCTACATTACATTTAGCTTTCACCACTGCGCTGTATCACAGAATGATATGGTACTACGTAGCTGTACTGCCTTGTGACTTCGCTAGCAGCTAAATTTTTGCGTATTTCCTGTGTCAAAACAATTAACTGTGTGCGTGTATTTTATGTGCCTAGATATTATACACAAATCTATAGGAATAATACATTTTGTGATATTCCCAAGAAGCACATTATAATTAACATACTGACGTGCATTGTTTCTAAATATCAAAATAACCCTATGGCTTTGGCTAAAAATTTCTATATCTACCCGATAGACTAAAGATATCGATAGGCTAACTATTGTACAACGTCGCATAATTCGTTGCTATAGATAATATAAACGTCGCAAATTTTTTTTTGTGTTTTTTTTTTGTTTAACTAGGCCAGTGTTTGACCACAATCTCACCTGATGGTAAGTGACGATGCAGTTGACGGCGAAGCACGCTTGTCTAGTAATAAATACCTATTCACTGTTGACTTGAACAACCCCGGGTTGTATTTGCACATACGTGAACATGGTTTTACATGATTATGAAATGTCACAATACTCGCAAATTGCAATTGGTCGTTGACAGTTTTTTTGTTAAAGTAACGTTAACGTTGATCTTCATTCGCCAACTAGTCGATTAACTAACTAGTTGAATTCTTCAACAATATAACTTCCTATTAATCTTAACTTGCAGGAATGGATATATGTTTTTTATCCAACACTGCGGAAAGAAGGGAATATAAGCCGAACCTTAACATTTCGATCGTTAAAAACAAAATGTATAAAGACCAAGTATAAAGTAATATAATCTGATCGATATAACCTTATCTTAAAAAAAACTACTGATATCAACTCTTCTAAACGTAGGTAACTCAGACTCTGAAGGCCTATACTAAATTCAGGCTGTCGACCTGGTTAGAACAGTGGGGAGCCGATGGATACAGAAGGCAAGCAGCTGCTCAAAGTGGTGCTCTTTGGGGATGGCCTATGATTAGCAGTGGACATCTTCAGGCTGATGATGATGATGATGATGAATTCAGGCCCCTAAATGATTAAGATAAGAAGTCCAGTAAAATGTAATCGCATTCAGGCGGGTAGTAAGGCCCTTAATTTAAGGCGAAGTATGGTGCTTTACTTGCTACCCAGTTAGTTGCCTAATTACTAATTAGGGACAGATTTAGGACCCTAACTAGGCCTGAGTTTAGTTTAATGTAATATGCCTGTTTAACTACGTTTATAAGAGTCGATACAGAAGAATTTCAACTCTGAGTCTCACAGTTCAAATTCTACCGTGTGTCAACAGTCGCTATATTTATGACACTTGACAATGTTACTTTCAGGGTAAGTTTTGTTTGTTTATGCGTTTGCGTTCTTGAATTCAGTCGGTGAAAGTCATAAACGTCGTTGACGAATTCAAATAGTTAATTTATATCTAAACGTTTTTATGAGGTGACACAGTAGAATTTCAAGTTGGAATTCTACAGTGGGACGACTAAATATTGCGACTGTTGACACAGTATGTGTCGCTGAAAGTGATAAATGTCGTTGATGGTTTCAATTACATAATTGATACACGATAAACGCAACGCAATTCGCATTAACTATCTAGTTTTGTTTGTCTGTATTAAATTTCCCATCACTATTTGAATAAAAATTAAAAACGTATTGTGTCGGTTTGTTTAATAATTTCAGTGGAATTTTATTGATTTAAAATGGAAACAGTAGCAGAAGAGACTCAACAAGACAGCAAAGAAAATGCGCAAGCAGAAACTAGCAGTGTTGTAAGTCTATTGTCAACATATTTCATAGCCGATATAAAAATAGAATGCGATCCAATTTCGGCGAAAGATTTCGCTATCATCGCAGTAATTTCTTCTTTATTCGTAATGTTATTGCACGTATATATTTCCAAAAGAGCTTTTTTCATCAAATAATCAAAAACAGTTATTATAAAGGAGATTTTCTTGGCGAAAAAGTTGAAATAATTAACCTTAAAGTTTTTTGGCTCTAAGCCAAATTTGGGAGAATGTTTACGTTATTTCCGTACAAAAGCACGTTTCAGGTGGTTTCTTCATTTATGGTCGACGACAATACTTTATTTCTATGGGCTTTACGTCGCTAGGGGGTGCCCTAGTTTCATCGTGTTACTATGGTGGAAGGTATGCATAACTTTATCATGATAAAGTTTTAATCGTCAGATGTAGGTACTCCGGTAAAAAGTTAGGTATTTAGTGTGTGGGAGTCATGTTTCCAGCTTAAATATCAGTAGAAACTGTGTTACTCTATAAAACTGTTTATTGTACTCGGAACTACCATATAATTACTGATATCAATTGCATAATTTTTTTGTATGCTGAAATTAGGTATTTAGTTTGCCAACAATGGACTAATCGGAACCGATGAAGATAAACTACCACCTCCACTATCTGTTGTCTAAGATTAGGACATTCATGCACTCTGCTACATTTAGCCAAGCTTCGGATCAGGGATCACTCTTTGTGTGAGTGCGGCCTGGACGAAGGAACTGTGGACCAAACATTTTTTTAACTGTCCTAAATTACATTGTTCACTTTATGATATCCTCCCCCCAGCTATTGCTCATCCTTTCACCATTAGTCAATTATATAACATGTATAAATTCATTAGTATAAATAAAATTAGTTTGTAGAATATATTATTAACCATAGAGTAGTTGCCCCTCCGTGAAACGTGAGTTCTCGCGTGTAGAGCATTTTGCCGCCAAATATTAAAATGCATTTTAATCATATTTATAGCTAAACAAACTTCAAAATATTTACAAGAGGATCAAAATGAAACATATTATGTTTCTAGAAAATGTTATATTAATTCATGTAACATAATAAGGTCTCTGAAAAATTGGACTTAAAATCATTTTTGGGGTAAATTCAAACTTTTAGGAACATGTTTACATAAAATTTATAAAAACTTAAAAATTAAGCAAGTTTATATGTGTTTGTTGCACAGTAACTTTGCACATATATTGCACCCTTTTTTGTCCATCTATTTTTCTCGAAACTTGGACAAACCGCGCATATTATAAAGGAATTTTCTAGTTGTCCAGTGGTAAAAATGTTGCTATTTGTTTTCTTAATATTTTTCGCAACATCCACGAAAGATCTTCTCTTTATAATTTTAGTCTAGTCAGCGCCGAAGAGATTTTTCTCTTAAATACATTTTTTGTATAAAATAATATTGTTCTAAAACAAATTACAAGGAAATATCCATGGCAACATTTTATTTACATTTATTTAAGCGTAAATAAGATGTAAACAAATCACAATCAAAATATTTCAACATTTATGCTATAAATAAACACATAAATTATACTCACGTGGGTGGTCGCGCATTTAGCAATTTGCCGCACCGCGCGACACGCTCTTAGCAATTCTTTCTTCCCGCGGGCACCCGCGCACTTACTCTCCTAAAACTTACGATATAGGTAGGTGCTGAAAAAAGGGGTAGGTACTAGGGTGCTTGACTTCGTCGAGTGCATAGTTTACAAAATAATAGCATTTATTGTCAGAGGGCGGCAAAATGCTCATAGCGCGAGCACTCTAGGGTTGAGTAAATTGTATGAGTAATATAAGTATGTAGTAATAACAAGTTTTATGTATCATCATTAACAGCCTGAAGACGTCCACTGCTGAACATAGGCCTCCCCCAGAGCACGCCACCTTGAGCGGCTGCTCGCCTCCTGCATCCATCGGCTCCCCGCGGCTTTCACCAGGTCGTCGGTAGCGTAGGCCGGCCCCCCACTCGGTGAGTGGGGGGCCGGCCTACGCTGCGTATTATGCGCTGCGTTCTATGTATAATTAACCATAATATAATCTCTACCCTCCTTATTAATAAACGTGTTGTAGCATTTGATTAGTTACACCATCTTTTGTCACATTTTTGCAGTCACTGATTACAAAGGACAATGTGGGGACATGACATTGTGAGCTGCTGGAAAGCGAGCCAAACTCAGCTCACTGATAATAATAATTTGAATTTATCTCATTTCAGTCTCAAAAGCCCTCCAAACCAGCCAAACCAGCCACACCAGCTGCTCCAGCTCCACAGCCCCAACCAGACCCCCCAAAAAAATCCAAACGCGAAGAACGCAACAGAAAAGAAGATGACTATGTCAGGCAGTTCACAAAGGCCATCAATGCAGCCCCCACACTTGAAGAGAAAATGCAGATATCTGTCCAGAGGTACTCCCACATGGTGGACGACAATAAGAAGATGCAGTTCTACATCAAGCAGTCGGAGAAGCGGCATACGATCCTGATGAAAGAGAAGGACCAGCTGCAGTTGGAGTTCAATAAGATGATACTGGTTAAGTCTAAGCTGGAGAATTTGTGTCGGGAGCTGCAGAAGCAAAATAAGACTATTAAGGTTCGTTTTTAAGGTTGACTTTACAATGTCTTTCATTTCTGTTATTCAGATTCAAACCTTTGATACTCAACTTTAGTTTATTGATGACTCATCATTCCTCTTTGCCTTTTTCATCATAGTCCTCTTTGCCTTTTTCCCATTTGTTATTGGGGTTGGCTCCCAATCTAACCTGTACCGGCAAGCTACCAGATTTACATGAGTGACTGCCATCTGACCTCGCAACCCATAAGGAACCAGTAACAGGGATGGTTAGATCAGGCGTCAGATTCTATCAGTCATCGTGACACTCGTAACAATTGCCATAGATGTTCTTATGACAACCAGGACCAACAGCTTAATATGCTCTCCGAGACATGGAGTGATGTCATAGAAAAATGCACATAACTTACTAGGTAAGTCATTGGTGCAGGGCCGAGGATCAAACCTGGTGCCATAAGATTGCGAAGTGCACATGCTACTGCTCGGCCACCATCAATATTGATGACTAACGAAAAATAAAATTTATCATGGTGGTTCACGCACAACAGCATCAGTGCCCAAATTTTTTTGTATTTTCTGATGTTTAGCGCCTGACTAAACCCTTTATAGTGTATGTACTAAAAATGATGTATAACAGAAATTGCCTAGCATAATCAACTCTAATATTGGAGGCGAAAACACTGCACTTTTTCTTTGCTGTTTTTTAAGCCATGTAAAATGAATTTCCAGGAAGAATCACTGCTCAAGATCCGCGAAGAGGAAGAACGTCGTAAGGAGACCCAGGCCAAGTTTCAGAACACACTCTCGGAGATCACAGCCCTGCTGCAGCAGAACAACGAGAAGAATGCCAAGCTCAGGGACGATAACATCAGCATGACAGAGAAGTTCAAGAATGTTGTCTCGCAGTACCAGCTTAGGGAACAACAGGTAAGAAGTGCAGCTACTATTTGCGGCTCCGGTTTTCCGACTCAATAAACACAGATCAGGACCATTGATTGCACCTGTTAAAAAAAAGAAACCTTTACAGTGATGTCTTTTTTCTTACTCCCGGTTTGTTGAAAGTTAAAAACTTGTGTCAAATACTGAATGTTTATTGGTTGCCTGTTGATCTTGTCTTCATTTTTAAATGTCTTTATTGATAAGAATAATAATTACATCGTTGAACATTCCTAATGTACATTATATCCTAGGAGTGACAAAAAGTTTAATTATGTATGTTTTGCAAACTTCAGCCCTTATATAAAACTTATGGATGGAGTATTTAATTAATAGATTAGATTAATTAATAAAGTACTATGATTTTATGGTTTTTGCAAGAATTAAATTTTTTGTTATGCGAGTTTTAGTGTAACATATAATCATCGTCTGTGTTCAACCTATGAGTGTACAGTATTTGGACAGCATCTGTGGTGTAGTGGTTGAGCAGGTTGGCTCATAACCTGGAGGTGGCAGATTCGATTCCGACAAGTGTTTGTGTACAGGAAAAAATCGCAAATACTTGTACTGTGTCTGGGTTTTGTGGGAGCATGGTCCTTGTAGGTCCTGGGTCGCTACATACTGGGAATCCTAGTTAGGGGCCAGGATCTACGTACGTAATCGTTGGGCGTTATTAATATTTTATTTATTTATATTTGGTGTGTTTTGTTGACATAAGTTTGACAAACATACGATAAACCTGCCCCTCAGCATACACACCGCGAGAAAACTTGTCGTCGCTGTTACAGTGAGACACACTTAGGCGCTACCATAGTCTTGCCACAAACTCTCATGAGAAAAAGTGTCGAATAAATTTTGTCGTCGACAAAAGTTATGTGTAGATATAATTATTTCAGGAGTGGAAAGGCTGAGAAACTGCAAATATGCAGTTGAAGTCCCCATTTAACCCCGTATTTGGTGTCCCCAGCTAGAGAAGATGTCGAAGCAGATGTCCCTGGAGCAGCAGCTAGCCGACGCCAAGTTCCTGAAGGCGTCGCTGGAGCACCAAGCGGAGCGCGAGCGGCTGCTGGCCGACACCGAGGCCGCGCGCGCCGCCGCGCAGCAGTGCCGCGCCAGGGTCGCCGAGCTGCAGGGGAACGAGACAGGTCCGTCTAGGGCAGGGGAATCCATTGTAGCGGATGTTGATGATGGAAATAAATGATTATCATTAGAATTTAACTGAAAATTCATATTGGAAAATGAATATTGTCTTCGAAAGCCTTAGCACTTAACCAGTTCTCGCAAGAAACTGGTGGGATGATGTAACTTGCCTCATGGCATCTTGCAATCTCTCATGATAATGGTTCTCTACAAATTATCTATAAGGTAAGGTATAAGCATGGAACAAGGAGGAGAGGAATGCCAATACGCCAAGAAAACAGCGTAGATCAAAAATATGCCTAAAACTAGATGGCGTTGCAAAATGAGCGGGTTATAAGTTGAGCACAGATCAGAAATATGCCAAAAAACGGTTTAAACCTAGATGAAGTTGCAAAATGAGCGGGCTATACGGCTAGCTACGGCGGGCTAGGTTTAAAACGGTTTTAAGCATATTTCTGATCTACACTGTTTTCTTGGTGTATTGGCATTACTCTCCTTGTTCCATGGTATAAGGTAATCATCATCTAGTGCAGCTGAGATACAGGGATTGAGACAGGTGAATGACAGGACAGGGGAATCAATGCTAGATAATCAGTGCTCTATTGATTGTAACAGATGTCATGAGTTTCGTAGCGTTTAGGTATCCATTTTAAATCGAGTTTTAGTTTAAAATGTTTCTTATCTGAAACAAGAAGAATGAGAGAGAATGTTTCTTTTGTTCTTAGGTTCTTGTAACGTATTTCGTATTTATGTTTTAATTAAATTGTATTCCGTTTACAGGACTGCGGAGTCAGCTGGCGGTGTACACGGATAAGTACGACGAGTTTCAAAACGCCCTCGTAAAGAGTAACCAAGTGTTTGGTGGATTTAAAGATGAAATGGAAAAGGTGACGGTTGAATTTTATTACTTTTTTTACATAGAACTCCAATATTAAATTCAACGTAAACCAGTTTGAGATCTATTAGGTTTCGATTTTATAATACTTTTTTTTTTGCTTTAGTGTTGGCCCCACCGAATTAGCATAAAAGTCCTCGATTCATTAACCGCAAGAGTTCCACTGCTGAGCACAGGCCTCCCCCATAAAACGTCACTTTGGACGCTTATCATAGGGGGGATTTGCCACAATCACCACGCTTGGCTTGTTAAAAGTCCTACCACCTAGTAAAAGCTGTGTGCATTGTCTACAAATATTTAGTGAATATAACTTTCTATTCCAGATGTCGAAGAAGATAAAGAAGCTGGAGAAGGAGTCAATATCGTGGAAGCAACGATGGGAGACCTCTCAGACGGCGTTACTGGACATGTGTGGCGAGAGGCAAGCCAGCGAGGAACGGGCGGCTGCTGTCGCGCGACAGCTGCACAACATGCAGTCTCTCTGTCGCACCTTGCAGGTACGCACATCTTACCTCTCGCTCGCACGCCAGCGAGGGACGGCAGCTGCACTGCATGCAGTCTCTCTGTCGCACCTTTATTTATTTATTTTATTTATTTATTCATCATAGGAAAACTTACAGCCAATTAAACAGTAGAACAAAAGTAAACAATAAAAGAAACTAGGCCAATTACAAGTTTCCACCTATAGAAGTAACTTATATAAATAATTAACCTCGCAGTAGGTAGCTAGTGAAGTCAACATGAAGCAACCGATAGAGCAATTAATAATAACAGTACCGCTTAAGCTTGAGAACCGAAAAATTCAGCTGCCAGTTTTTGCCTTATGGAACGCACCCCATCAAAGAAAACGTCAAAATCTTTATTAGTCTTTAAATAGTCATTAAGAAATGAAGATGTTCTCCAGAAGAAAGTATTTTGCTTGTAGTTTGTCCTGGCTGACGGAACAGAAAAAAGTGGCGTATGGCGAGAATTAAATGTTGGAGTTCGAAGGGAAATTTTGTTAAGTAACTCAGCACTATCAACTTTATTATTTAAGATATTCAAATAATATGTTACATCTGCTATAGTCCGCCTTGTGTGCGGTGGCAAAAAATGATGACGTCTACAGCGCTGCTCGTAACTGACATCGAATGTTCTTGAGCGAAACTGCAAAAATTTTAAAAACTTCCGCTGTACTCTTTCGATGCGTAAAATATGGCACTCACATTGTGGATTCCACACCTGAGAGCAGTACTCAAGGGTACTGCGGACATAGGCACAGTACAGAATCTTTAATGTTTTGATACTATTGAATGGTTTAGATACCCTCATGATAAACCCAAGGGCTTGCAAAGATTTCGTAACGGTTTTATCTATGTGTTGAATGTACATTAGCTTAGAATCTTGCATCACACCCAAATCTCTCGTGACTTCTACTCGGCTTAATATCTTACCTTCTAAGTAATAACTTGCTTGAATAGTGTTCATTTTCCTAGAGAAGGTAAGCGTATAACATTTGCCAACATTAAGTTCTAATTTATTTGTTAGGCAATAATCACTAAACCTGACGAGATCTTCTTGGAGTTTAATTGTATCAACAAAACTACTAATTGATTTGAGAATTTTCATATCATCTGCAAACAAATAGAATTTTGAGTGTAAAAAACAGGAATAAATATCATTAATAAAAATGACAAAGAGCAGTGGACCCAGTAAGGACCCCTGGGGAACTCCAGATGTTATATCAGTCCAGGATGATCTAAACCCATTGAGAACAACAGCTTGAGATCGACGTTCTATGTAGGAGGAATACCATCTTAAAAGATCACCGTGAATTCCTGCTGACTGTAATTTAATTAAGAGCAGCGAGTGATCTAACTTATCGAATGCCTTGCTATAATCTGTAAATATGCCATCGACTTGGTGCCCTAACGCCATTTGGTCCACTATAAATTCATTTGTGAGAAGAAGATTGGAAGTTGTGGAACGCCCTTTAAGAAATCCATGCTGGTTCTGTATAAATATTGGCTTTAAAGCTGCGTAAGTTTGCGTATAAATTATCCTCTCAAGCAGTTTCGCAAAAACACATAGTTTCGATATAGGGCGGTAGTTTTCAACTTGTGACTTACACCCTTTTTTATGAATAGGCGACACTAGTGCCGATTTCCACATGCGTGGAACAACGCCCTCCCGTACTGACCTGGTGAAAATCATACCAAGCGGGAGAACAAGACTTCGTGAGCATTTAACAATAAAAATGGGTGGTAGATCATCCGACCCTGCTGACTTATTTGTGTCAAGAGACTTTAATAATTTCTCCAAAACTTCCAACGAGATCTCAATGGAACCAATGTTCACCGGATTATCCCTATGATGAGTCACGTGGCAATTGGATGTAGAACGCCCATTACATCTAGATTGACGGAAAGTTGATTTAAAAAATTTAGAAAACAATTCACAAAGACCCTCGCCTGTGTCAGCGGTATCATTGCCATACGTCATAGTAGAAGGAAAAGATGAATTGAGGGTTTTACTTTTCACAAAAGACCAGAATGCTTTGGGTGAGCGTGTAATTGAGGTTTCAATCTTAGTGATATACGAGTTATAACACTCCTTCTCATACACCTTCGCACGGTCCCGTAGTGTGCAGAAAGAAACGTAATCGGACCTATTCCCGTATTGCCTATATTTGCGAATATGCTTATATTTTTCGCCAAGTATTTTCTTAAGACTTGCAGTAAACCAGGGAGGATGCTTGCTACTTATAGACACCGTCTTATGACGAACATACTTGTCACGCAATTTATATAAAGTTTTATAAAAGAAATCAAGAGCTTCGTCAATCGAGTTTATGTTTAAATTGCATTGCCAGTCAATTTTATCAAGATCATCACATAAGTTAGAGTAGTCACCGGATTCATAAAAATATTTTATTCTAGGCTTAATGGGGCAACATTGCTCAACTAGGAGATCCAACTCAATAAGCAATGAAGGATGGTGCACGTCCTCAGGGACAAGTGGGTCAACACAGCTGTTTATATTTAATGACATGTTAGATAAAACTTTTGCGCTACACATTCTTGATCCACTATTGCTATGCGTATTACCATGGAACAAGAAGAATGCCAATACACCAAGAAAACAGTTTAGATCAAACATATGCCTAAAACTAGATGGCGTTGCAAAATGAGCAGGTTATAAGTTGAACGCAGATCGGAAATATGCCAAAAAACCGTTTTAAACCTGACTGGCGCTGCGGCGTTTTAAACGGTTTTTGGAATATTTCTGGTCTGCGCTCAACTTATAACGCGATGCACTATCTTGCCCTCAATTTAATGGTAATGAATTAAATTGTATAAATGTATTTGTTTCCCATATGTACAGGCGGAGCGCACCGTCCTCCTCAGCACCCTGAAGGAGCACAACATCGAGCGCCCCCCGCTCCCCGCGCCCGCGCCCGCGCCCCCGCCGCCCCCCGCGCCCGCGCAGCCCGCCTCCAACGCTAAGGTACGCGTGTCTCCACCTAGCTGCACTTGTTGGCTGCCGGTGCGAGCGCCCCCGCTCCCCGCGCCCGCGCCCCCGCCGCCCCCCGCGCCCGCGCAGCCCGCCTCCAATGCTAAGGTACTCTCGCTGTCCCATTCTAGCTGCACTTACTGAGTGCTAGTGTGAGCGGGACATATTGTACTCTTCGCTCTCGCCCTGCGATGAAATATAGAATAGATCCACTATCGCCGCCTCGAAAACGGCATCGTCAAACCAAGACATTTGAGGTTTGATTTTCATAGAGACCGCATCTATAGTGTATTCGATTTATGGTCTAGCTGCACTTATTAAGTGCCGGTGCGACCAGGATAACTTGTATGTACTTCCTTACGACACTTCACTACACAATACACATGCGACCTTCGACATCTTCCACCACATCGTCGCTTTATCATATTAATATACGTGTCAGTGTTTTTCCTGTCACTAATAGATATTATCATATCATCAAAACTCATATTTGAAATCCTTCTTCAGATTGTGATTAGGAACCACACATTTAATTTAACTTTAATTTTCTTTTCGTAAAATTGTACTAAATTTAGTTAAAGTGACCTGATTCAATCAACCTTTTTGCTTATGCAACAATAAAAAAATGTGCTAAAATAAAATTGCAATTTGCAACCGAAAATAATAACTGGAGTTTAACAATTCCTAACAAAATTAACATCATTACACTCAAAATTAATCCAAACAATCTCAACCGTAGGTCGATGCTATGGCCGCCAACTGCGCACAACTAAGACAGAGCCTGGCACACCTACAAAGCCAACTAAACGTGCTGACAACAAAACAACAGCAACCGGCCATACCAGAAGAACCCCCAAAACCAGAGAAATCTAAAAAATCTAAATCCAAAAAGTCCAAAAAACAGGAGGCTCCTAAAGAATCTGAAAGCGATTCGAACGCCAAAGAAAGCGCCCCTGAAAGCGAGGAAAAGCTTACCAAAGTAGAATCTTCAGTTCAAACTACTGACAAAGTTGTAAAAGAAGCTGTTGAAAACAAAGTTGACGCGGCGACGAATATGGAAGGTATTGTCGATAAAGTAGAAGCAGAAAACCTTGCAGCCGAGGAAAAAGTCGTCGACAAAACCCTAGAAAGTCTCATCCAAGCCATTAACAGTGCTAACATAAACCTATGCGATCTAGAAGTGGTTGGAGACGACAAAATCGATATAGATGATATACTAGACGTGGATTCTCTATCGAAAGATGATGAGATAACAAAATCAACAGACACAGCCAGCAATGACGTCTCAGAAATAGATTCCAACAAGAATTCGTCAAATGAAGACAGCCCCAAGAACGGTCCAAAAGTAGTCGAAGTTCACGAAGACGGTAATGATTTCGTCGTCCTTACGGAAAGGATCGAAGATGATTCTGATCTACCTAATCTAGTAGAGATTACAGAAGAAATTATGAATAGACCTAAAATAATTGAGCTTCCAGATGATTTTGATGAAACAAAAGATGCAGTGCCTCATGTTTCAAACGTGGGAGTACCAAAACATGTAGCTAACAAAGAAGTCAAGGCAACCGTAGAA
Organism: Ennomos quercinarius; assembly: GCA_910589525.2. Classification (NCBI taxonomy): domain Eukaryota; kingdom Metazoa; phylum Arthropoda; class Insecta; order Lepidoptera; family Geometridae; genus Ennomos; species Ennomos quercinarius. The sequence goes on along the minus strand of OU342507.1, from coordinate 15,094,877 downwards.
TCAAAATTGACGGCACAGACAAACGACGCATAAATGACAAAATTTGTTTAATCTGTAAATAGTTTTTGACCTTTTTTTTACCTTTTTTGTTTTATTGTTTTTTTTTCGTGTGCTATGTTTTTAGAATGATTTAAGTAAAAATATGGCATAAGAAACTGATGTAGTATTCGGTGTTTTATTTGGTTCCGCGCTCATAGCTATAGCTATAGCTACGGCTTCGTCAATCCGTGATTATTCGTCACTTTTACGATGAAATAACTTGGTTGTCTCTCCTAATAGTTTCATATGCTATAATTTTACTATTATCTAAACAAAAGATCTTAAAATCGGTGTTTTTAAACGATTTCGTAAGAAATAAATGTCAGTGATAAAGCTATTAACACATTGATAGTAACTTGATTCTTCAGAAAAATCAAACATTTCAATTCTATTGAAAAGTAACTGATTTTTTAACGGAGAAAATATTTCTTATGGCATAATTGTAAGTTAAATTGAGTGTGTTAATAAATTTATTACTAAAACGTTATATAAAATACTGGATATTGTATTGTCTAACGCTTTGAAGCAAGGAACTGAGGTCTTGAATGACGCATCCATGTTTTCTTCTCTTTCTTTTGGGTGATCGCGTGAAAGAGAAGACAAACATGGTTACGTCATTCAAGGCCACATCTTGCTTCGAAGCGTTGTTGGCAACGCATTCTCCTGTGTTTTAAATAAGTTTTTCGTTTATTATTAAAGTTTAGTATTAACATGGAACAATGAAGAGAGGAATGTAACACAATGAAAACAGCGTAGATCAGAAATATGAAAAAAAAAACGTTTCAAACCTAGATGGCGCTGCAAAATGAGCGGGCTATAAGTTGTCACTAAAATGCCGCAGTAGTATCTTATTCTGTGTGTTTGTTCATCTAAACTACGTTTCGATACTCCTCACGCCATCTTTATGATCGCCTTGGAATTAATGAAAGCGTCTACGCTGTTTTCTTGGTGTATTGGCGTTCCTCTCCTTGTTCCATGGTATTAATAATTTGGTCTCTTTTTTTTAGTTGTGAGAGTAGTGGCACAAAACAAGAATCCATTGCAAATTGAAAGTGCCTACAGTGTTGTCTAGTCAGTATCACTGATTTCAGTTAGTTTAGACTGCATTAGGTCATTTCGACCACATTTTTACAACAATATTTAAAAGTTTCACAACATTTCGTATGTTGGATAATACTATCAAATTAAACGTTACGTATGTTTAGATTTGATGTGTCAAAACAAAGTACTTGGTAAAATGTTAAGTGGTGGTAATTAAAAAAAAGATACAGAGACATTTTACTTTTTTATTATTGTTGTTTTTGGGGGAATATTTGGTCTCTTTTAGTACTTTTCATGGTCTTTGTCCTACCATAAAGATCATATTAGAAGCATAAAAGGTAGTAACATATTTAGAAGGCAAAATTTTGACCAAGTACTATAAAAAATATTTGTCAAAAATAATGTATAAATACTTGAGCCATATAATCCTAGATCACAATAAATATTTAGTGTCTACAAAATACATTGTATACATTAATCAAATTATAATCCCGAATTTACTGGAATATCTTAGTTTTTATGTAAATATGATAAGTAGATGACAACAAGTAGAAAGGCCTATGAAATAAATGTGTTAATTAAATGACTTTCAATTTCTACGTGTATTTATAGTTGTAACAGTTATGACTGGTGAAAAACAGTGTTTTTTCATAAATAAAGATAGAATGTGCAATTGAATCTAGTTTTTTTTTCAACTCGACCATTTTATCAACAGTCTTCATCGGAAGACTTCTACTACTGAACATAGGCCTCCGTCATAGAGCGCCACTTTGAGTGACTGTTGGCCTCCTGCATCCATCGGCTCCCGCAAAAAATACATTAATGTTATTCTGAAAAATTAGCTTTTACCATACTTACCAAATTTCAGCGAAATTTGTTCAGTAGTTCCAGCGTGAAGCGTGTTGAAAGGAACCAAAGTCAATGAAAGGAACAGACAGACAGACAGACAAAAAATAAAAATAAAATGTTTCTATAACTATAACGATTAAAGTGTAGTGCAATCAAAATTTTCAAAAAATATTGAATGTAAGGTGCAGCGGGGCAATTTCGACTAGTAAACCCCAAACTACGACTTTGAACTCGCAAAAATATTAGCTAATGTTATTTTATCAAATATGTAATGTGTTGAGGCCGTAGGGTCACTATCTATGTTTCATTATTTAGGCGTATCATTTTAGGCTACAATTAAAATGTGTTTGATAACAAATAAAGTGCAATGTCTAACCGATTGCGCTGCGCTGGCGGCGGCGTCGCGGCCTCAATTGCAGAAAATTAGATTGTGTTGATCATGATTTTCATTTTATTTCGCGGAAATATGCTGCTGGGTTGGGGCCATGAAACTCTATAATATTATAGGATTTTATCAGTTACACTGTTACTGCGGTTTTATCTCAAACTTGTCGCAAATAATTTTCACCTTTTGCAAAGAAGTCTGACCTTTTGATTGAATTTTGTGTTTTTATGCTGGTTGTATTCATAATGTTGTTAGGCAAGGCGTTTCGACTTGCTGCAATTTTACCTACATTATATTTAATAAATAGATGAATATTTGTGGACATTCCACACAACGCCATCTAGCCCCAAACTAAGCATAGCTTGTACCATTAGAACCAGATAACTGATATAATACTTAGATACTTTTTGTTTGTAAATACATACATAGGATACAATATAACATCCAGACACAGAACAAACACTTATGTACATCACACAAATGTTTGTTCTGGGTGGGAATCGAACCCACAACGTACAGTTCAGAAGGGACTGCTACCAACTGAGCTACGAGGCCAGACAAAGAAAAAAAAATTATTTTACTTTAATTGACACGGACATCATCAATGACATTAATTTAAGATAGGTAAAATACCTAATTATTAAAAAATGGTAATGGATGGTATGCGAGTAATTTTAAAGTGTTTATTATCTGAATGACTTTACCCTTCAATAATTTGGAACACGCATTTAGGGCTGCTCACTGCTCAGTGCTCAAAGCAGTTCATGTCAGAATTGGCACCTTTATTTTAATTAACTTCTATGCTATTTCTCTTATGATTATTGTTAATTTGCCTCGTAGCCGGCATATTCAAACATCACAAACCGTTTGAGTCATCCGCCAACCTGCCTCAGTTGTTGACAAAATTGTCTTTTCCCTTGTTTTACACGCAAAAATGGAATACGTAAAACAGGGGAATGAATGTTTTCTCCATCACATAGGGATGCTAGGTACTGGACTTGACTAGCGTGTCATCATCATCATCATCGTCAGCCTGAATACGTCCACTGCTGTACATAGGCCTCCCCCAGAGCGCGCCACCTTGAGCGGCTGCTCGCCTCCTACATCCATCGGCTCCCCGCGGCTTTCACCAGGTCGTCGGTCCACCGAGTGGGGGGCAGGCCTACGCTGCGTCTTCCGGTTCGTGGTCGCCACTCGAGAACCTTTCTTCCCCATCGGTTGTCAGTTCTACGAGCGATGTGGCCTGCCCATTGCCATTTCAACTTGCTAATTCTGAGAGCTATATCGGTCACCTTAGTTCTCCTGTGGATCTTCTCATTCCTACTAGCGTGTATCATCGCCTATATAGTCGATCATAGAAGCTCCGCGTTGCATTAGTGGGAACCCATATGGATATCATTATTGTATTGTTACAGCTAGGTAGTTTAAGACATGCAATGTGCATGCTTCCACATGCAAATACTTTCAACTGAACATTCTCGCTTGGATGGTCACTCCCCAGGTGTTATGGCCACGCAAAAATGCGTTCATCCGTTGCAGTCTGTTACCTAACAGCAACGCCTGCGCCGGCGCCGTTTCCGAAAAAATTAACACAGTTTTTGTCTTGGAAAAAATCTGCGAATATTTCATGAAAAAGTTCACTTTTTCCGGATCCAGTCTGGTGGTTTACAGAAAATGGTTAATTTGTTATTAATGCCTTCTTGATAGTTTTATTAATAAAAAAGAGACTAACTGACTAAAAAGTAGGTAAAAAATATTTGCAGTGGTTTCTAATTAAACTGTTTCGTGACTTAATCAACGGTTTCATAAATTATGTGAAAGGTCTTAACGCATTCGCGCCCTCCCCCCGTTCATAGAGCTCATACCCCATGCCGCCACACATTTGACCAGACCCGAGGGCGCGGGGTCCCCGGCATTACAGGTGCGCCAGAGCGAGCCCACGAGAAGGGTTCGCGGAATATAGGATGTGCTTGTAATATAAAATACGCTCTTACGCGGAAATACGTCGTAAATATGTATTATTATAAAGATTATGCTTTGCCAAAAGTTCCGAATTTTTTTTCTAATTTTATTACAGTGTATTTACGATGAAAACCATATTTTTAATATGGGTACCTCGGACCCGCGAAAGCGGAAAAGGCGTACCTTCCTGGAGGGTCCCCGGCACTGAATGGGTTAAGTCTAATTTAGAGATGATTGATAAAAAACAACCACAAATATATTTAAAATGTCTAATACCCAGTGTACCTACCTATACTATATGTGCCTGTTAGTCCTGTTAGTAGGTTTTCCCAGTTCACCCTGCTGACACAGAATAAACAATAGTAGGTACCACTAATCTTGATTTTCGGCTCTTCCTTCACATCCACACTGCTGTCGGCCACAGAATATCGCCGCTCCAATTATTAGCTGGTTTGCGTCCATCGAGGAACTGCTCGATGTTTACGTCCTACACTTCTTATCCTTTCTTCCTGTGCAAAAGATAGGCTATAACAATGCAGCTTGATGCCTTCACAGCATATATATGGTATATCCCATACCTATTTATAATTTCTAGAAAGAAAGTAGGGGACGAAAGGTTCTCGAGTGGCGACCACGAACCGGAAGACGCAGCGTAGGCCGGCCCCCCACTCGGTGGGTCGACGTTCTGGTGAAAGCCGCGGGGAGCTGATGGATGCAGGAGGCAGTGGTGCTCTCTGGGGGAGGCCTATGTTCAGCAGTGGACGTCTTCAGGCTGTTGATGATGATGATCATGATGATGATGATGACTACTTTATAAGGTAGGTATTATAGGTATTTTTATTTAAATCTAAGGTATTCATTGGCGTAGAACATCCCCTACTTCCAAAGCCTTGATCAGGCAGACAGGCACGCGCGCAGAAAGACAGTAACACAACTTCACAACTGTTTCAAAGATCGCATCTTACGGAACATCAGTTTCATAAAACTTGACCAACTGTCACGTGATTGTTGCACCGTGACGGTTAGCCCACTTCTCATTTATAACAATTTATCTCATTGTTCTGTAGAAATAGAGTTGGAATTACCTTGAATGTGTTTTTAAGAACGGCAAGGAGTCATAAACGTGACCAGAGATATATTTTTAAATCGGTAAAAGTATTAGCTTATTGTAAATACAATTTGGAAGGCACGTTTTGAAAGTATTTTCTGTGTTATTGATTGTTTGTGACAGTATCTGCCGTTAAATTGTGGATGAAAGGTTTGTAAGTAGGTGCCTATAGCTTCTGGTATTATCACTAACAGCCTGAAGGCATCCACTAATATGCTGAACATAGGCCGCCACAGTTCTCACAGATCACCTATTTGAGCGGCCGCTTGCCTCCTGCATCCATCGGCAATTTGACATGTATTTTTTTTTTACTAGCTTATTTATTTCTTTTGACATGATTATTTTATATCTGTCCTATGTTTCACTTCTCTCGTTTTAATTTGAATGTAATTATTTTAATCAGATTGTAATTGTATTTAAATAGCAGTTAGTGTAAAATGGTGTAACCGTACTTATTGAATGGAATAAATTGAATTGAATCGGCTCCCCGCGGTATTAGCCAGATCGTCGGTCCACCTAATGAGGGCTTATATTATAGGAACATACTATTATTGGAATAACATCCTAGCTAGAACACAAGAAGACACCTGTATACAAAGAATAGGCTAGTTGCCTGCTATTAAAAATTAACAAGCTAAGATGAAAACCTGTGATGAAAACGCACTTTGTGTGGAGTCACATGCCAAAGAGATTGTATGTAAAAAAAAAACTACAGCTTAGTAATGAGGTACGTACTATGAAGGAGCAAGAGTGACACACTGCATGTTTGAGCTGTCTCTTTCTATTCTTGTATTTTAAAATGCTTGTAACTTTGTAATTTTTTGAGATATTTAATTTTTGTTTTCTCGACTGTTTATTTTTTGAGGAATATTATTTATTTATGCAATAAAAAAACAGCAGGACACTATTCACGAGTAAGCTAATTTCGTTCTAAGTTTCTGTGGTGGCTTCTAACAAGAAGTTTTTTAAGTATCACCTCGCCTTGGAAAACTCAGCGCTTTGAAAGACGCCGGCGATTGGGTAATGATAATAACAGTTATTATTTAATTTATGAACTATGCGGGGTTATTTAGTGCACAAATATATGCCGTCTGCCCGTGGCTTTAGAACCTACAGTTTAGGTAGGTACTTAGGCTATTTTAATACAATCATAATACAAAATGACCAGACAATGTAGAGGCTCCGGCGTTTTACCCGCTATTTAGCAGTAGTTTTCCGGAATAAAGACAGTGTTCTGTGTTGATCTCTGATAAGTATCGGCCTGAAAAGTTTCATCCAAATTGGCTTATATAGCCTGTATTGCGTAAAAACAAAAAACTATCCACTTTTACCAAGTAAGAGAGGATAATTAAGTTTTATAACACCTATTCTTATATGTTTTAAGTATATAATTCAAGAAATGTCGGATGAACGGACGGCAGTGCAGATTAAGCCTAGTCATTCAATTGTTATCCAAATAGTCAATAAGGTACCTATTAGACGAGTTTAAGCAAATGGAAATATTCTAAAGAGGCACAACAAACACACAACGAACTTGGAACTTTAAAAAACGAAATAAAATTAATCCGACAGGGTAAGCAACGTGTTACAGTTGGATAACTGTAAAACGTTGCTTCACGTTGCACATACGACCCTCCTGATGGTAAGAGGTCACCGTAGCATATGGATATGTTACGGTGACCTCTTACCATCAGGAGGGCCGTATTGCTCGTTTGCTACCTAGAGCATAAAAACGTAGGTACGTAGTTAGGCAGGTACTTATATACGTAGATAGGTATCTTAATCTACTTACTTACAGCAGTTACCTAAGAAACTACAAAAAACTACGCAATAAAATGTCCAGTTTCGAAAATGACGACAAGTGCAATAACAAAGTAAATGAAACGAAGTGCACTTACTTAATAATGTCGATTATAAAATTGTCGAGTGTCCAAACGCACAGTGGGTCGAACGGACGCATTCACAAAACATGGTTTTGTTCTTTCGGTCAAGGTTTGGGCACTGCAGTTTGGACCACTACTTTCCCTTATTTATATTTCTTATAATAATCATATTGCTCATTAGTTACGGTACTGTTGATAAATGAAATTGACTTGATACGGTTAGAAAAATAAAGTGTCAAAAAATCTACGACGAGTCCACTCTGTCAGGGCTGCCTACAGAACAAGATTGTAGAGTTATGGCGTTTCAGTGCTCGGCTAGAAAAAAAAATCAATAGAGTCTTTTGACTGCGATAAGGCTAATTGAAGATAGAGAATGGTTTCTGCTAGGTTACTTCACCTTGAGCATCGTGGTACAGCAGCATCTTTGTCTGTTTGGGAGAGCGAAGGAACTACATGACCTTATCCCACCGTCACCTTTCCACAGCAGGACAAGTACAAAACTCGAGTCATAAACCATCAGTACATTGTGGACATTCCGCGTAAGCTTTCGTGATAAAATTTCAAATGGAAATATAATAATTTTGCAGCAAAAATCTAAATGTATAGACTATCTACAAATTCAAACGATTGACCCCAAAAACAAAAAGTTTTGTTAAGATTTAGAGAGTGAGAAAACAACCCTCGAAACGCTAAAATGTAAGTAAATTCACTAAAGCTGCATGGTCTCTATTGCACGTGAAGAGTGGCGGCTAGTAGCAGAGTGACGGCAAAACATCCTCAATAATTGTTTTTTTTCTCTAATCTGTGCTCTATCTGTATAAGTAGTCAATTGTTTTTTATCTAATCTGTGGTCCACAAATACCTCGGCGTAGGACGATTTCTTAAATTTCGCACCTCAATTTTCTTTGCGTAGGTACATAGCTAATAAAAGGATTTTCAGACACTCAGTTTTTGCAATAGTCTAATAGTACTTCCGTTAACTGGTTTTTGTCAGTAAATCACGATGTACTTTCTAATTCATTTCTGTAGGCTTTTTTCATTGAGTTAAGATTGTAAAGATGTTTTAGTCACGGACGTCACTTTTTTGTTAATACCTACCTAAATGAGGTATTGATTAGAGTGAGAGTGGTTGATGCAAATCCCTTTATGGTGTGGCTACACTATCGGGCTTGGCGAATATTCGCGTAATCGCGTGAAGTGTGGCCGGATAAGTACCCATTTCTTTGGATTGCTGTGGTAGCTCACTATTGGGCTTCGACAAATATTCGGGTTATCGCGACAACGCATCACTAAAATTCGCGCGATAGTGTAGCCACACTATTTTGTTGTTGTGTCTAGGATTTTTTCATTTCATCATTTCACAACATTACAAAATGTGAAGCTCAGTGGTGCGATTTTCCAACACCTTGGTGTGAATCCGGCTTATACCTTAAGACTGCCTCTGCATTAGGCGGTAGCGATATCCCGGCGTGATCGCCGCGACATTTTACCATCGTGCGGCGTGTGTCGCCACGATATCGCGATATCGCGCGAAGTCGCTCGAGGATCGCTACCGCCCAATGTGGGGTCAGCCTTAAAGTTATGCGGTATTCGCACTCACTGTAAGCCCTTGGGTTTATCATGAAGGTATCTAAATCATTCAATAGTATCAAAACATTAAAGATTCTGTACTGTGCCTATGTCCGCAGTACCCTTGAGTACTGCTCTCAGGTGTGGAATCCACATTATGAGTGCCATATTTTTCGCATAAGAGTACAGCGGAAGTTTTTAAAATTTTTGCAGTTTCGCTCAAGAACGAATGATGTCAGTTACGAGCAGCGCTGTAGACGTCATCATTTTTTGCCACCGCACACAAGGCGGACTATAGCAGATGTAACATATTATTTGAATATCTTAAATAATAAAGTTGATAGTGCTGAGTTACTTAACAAAATTTCCCTTCGAAATCAAACATTTAATTCTCGCCATACGCCACTTCTGTCTGTTCCGTCAGCCAGGACAAACTACAAGCAAAATACTTTCTTCTGGAGAACATCTTCATTTCTTAATGACTATTTAAAGACTAATAAAGATTTTGACGTTTTCTTTGATGGGGTGCGTTCCATAAGGCAGCTGAATTTTTCGGTTCTCAAGCTTAAGCGGTACTGTTATTATTAATTGCTCTATCGGTTGCTTCACGTGGACTTCACTAGCTACCTACTGCGAGGTTAATTATTTATATAAGTTACTTCTATAGGTGGAAACTTGTAATTGGCCTAGTTTCTTTTATTGTTTACTTTTTTTACTGTTTAATTGGCTGTAAGTTTTCCTATGATGAATAAATAAAATAAAATAAACTCTTACAGCGTGAAGGAAAACATGGAAGAATCCGCACACGGCGCGGCGGTTCATTCGTCCAAGAAAGCACCACGGAATTCAAAGTTATTATGTTATCCGACAACCTGGTGAAAACTACGGGGAGCCGATGGATGCAGGAGGTGGGCAGCCGCTCAGAGTGGCGCTCTTTGGGGGATGCCTATGTTCAGCAGTGGTTCAGCTGATGATGATGAGAGGATTTGAATTTCAAACTGACACTTCTTGCTTCGAATCTCGCTCGATCCTGCACTAATGACAAAGCAAGTTGCGTCTAGAATTTTCACTCGCTCTTTTACAACGGTGAAGGAATACAGCGTGAGGAAACCGGCATGTTCGAGAATCACAAAATTGGAGAATATGCGAGTCTTCTACCAACCCGCACTTGTCCAGCGTGGTGGATAATGACCTACACTCTCCCTGTGAGAGAAGGGCCGTGTCCCGCACGTGGGAACGTAATGGGCTGGTGACGTTGCCGACAGGTCATTTCGGAAGAGGTCACCAAACCCAAGTCCGCAAGGCAGTTTTCAGAGATCGTAACTTTTTCATAACTTCATTTCAGTGTCATAATCTGTGATCACGATGTTATATACTTTATCCCAATGAGATCAGAATGCAATAGTTACTTAATTTAATTGACATCGCCAATAAAAGCACGGTTTTAATTACCTATTTCAATAACAAAGCACAAAAGATTTAATTCATTAAAATTTCACGCATTACGTACGCGGATCATATTATGGTTTTATGGCTCTTCTTTATATGACTAAAGTCAGCCCGCGGTTTCACCCGCTTCTTCATACAATTTATAACTCCACACTTGACTCCCTTAAGGGTTGAGTTGTAACCTTTTATTAGTAGGTACACCTCTACGCTTTAAAAGAAAAGCGCTCACCAAATATCGAATCACTACGTCTAACGGTTCGAGCTACACGTTTTTTGGTCAGTAAGTTAGTCACTCGCAGGACAAACAAATAAAAATAAATAAATAACGCCCAACAATCATATGCATAGACCCTGGACCCTAACTAAAAGTCCCTGTATCTAGGGACCTAGGAACTACGTGGACCATGGTCCCACAACTCCCAAACACAGAACAAGTATTTGCGCTTTTTTTTCCTGTGCATAAATATTTGTCCTGTCGCGAATCGAACCCGCTGCCTCCGGGCTATGAGCTGACCGGCTCAACCACCACACCACAGAGACTGTCAAACACAAAAAGGCTGACAAAAACCTAGTTAAAGATGGAAAAGAAATGATAAGAATTCTGTAGGTACTTTCTTTAACATCACTGTCCCACTTGACTGCTATCTGTCCCTTATTATTCTGGTCTTTAATGCACATAATCAGCCGCAAACGTCCACAGCTTAAATACCTTCCCAGGGAGGGGGAGTTGCTATAATCGCAATAAACAATTCCACAATACACCGGGGTTAACTGGAAGATAATGCTCTATAGCATTAAGTTCGCCTATGTACCTACTATTGTTGTTTGTGCAATAAAAAAATTTCTATCTATCTATCTATAATCACCACACACTTGGCAATAATGTATGAGCGTAAAAAAATTTAATGTACAGAGGAGAATGCTGCTGATGCCAATTCTCTGGATAAGTACCCCTTATCTGGCTGTTACGGCACCAGGGAAGAGATGGGATAGGCCGGGACCACGCACGAATGGTCAAACCCTGTTGAATTTAAAATCCTCACACAATGCATAATTATGCATTGCATAATACCTAAGTACAGTGTCACGCAAAACTATTAATCTATAGTTCCGAGTGATACTGCAATCTGTTATGGGCAGCCGTGACGCTTAACATCAGGAGAACGACTAGCTCGTCGCATCATTCATTTACATAAAAAAAATTACATAAGTAATGTAAGTAAGGGTGAATTCTGTGTAGGTACATAATGATGGAATTTAGGTTTGCTCTAGATATTTCATGATGTCTTTGACAGTCTTAATAAGCTCTACGACTTTTAATTTGCCCTCATAAAAATAACGTTGGCTCTCGAATCGTGCAGTCAGATAATCGATAATTAGGATCAATGACCTTAAAATGAAAAGAATGCAAACGTTATGGGCCGAAACATTGACACAATTTTGTAAACTATTGCACAAAGGATAGAGTGAAAGGTAATATATTAGGTTGGTGGGTACCTTCGGTAAATACTGGATATCAGGTTATGTAGCCATTGATGATAATTATCCATTAATTAAAGCGATAATTAGCCGTCTGGTCCCAACCCCATTGCTGAACATACTTCCTCTATATCATACCTAATTATATTCTTAGTTTGAGAGCCAACGTAAGAATATGATTAGGTAATAATTATAATAGGTCCAGTCCACCCCATCTGACCCATCTCTTCCCGCGGGTGTCGTAAGAGCCGGCTAAGGGAAGGGCCTGCTAAGCGTGGTGCTGATTAGGGAACCCCCCTACTGGGGTAGGCCTATGTTCAGCAATGATGATGATGACATGAATAATTATGAAATTGATAGACTGAATTTTCTGATTCACATGTAAGTATTTACGCGTATTTTGGAACACTTAGCCAAGTGTATTACCTCAGTAATCTTTGCCGTACTTACTACAGAGCATGGAAACCTTCATCCCTTTCACTACTCTGTGTGTCCTTAGAGTATACATAAGCAAGCTATGTATACTCTAAGTTCTAATCCATAGCTCCAGCGAAAGCGTGCTAATCTGCTGAGCTATGCTATGTCGATAACTAGTTCTTGTCCAAATCTCGTTTCGGATCCAATCCTTCGATCATTACGACTGGGTTATATCTATTTCCTTTCCATTTTTCAATTTCCCCGAGTATTGTATTATATTACCAATGTAATCGCAATGCAGCATGAAATAGCCCGCCCGTGGCGCCTCGCTGCACGAACGTTTTTATTCAAATTAACTTTTTGCAGGTAGATCAAATATTTGTCGATGAAGGTGGGAAGGAGAGAATAGAATAGAGGTAATTTATTGCCACAGATAACACATTAGTTTGCATTATTGTAAACATAAATGCCAAATTAATGTATTTAGATAATGTGTCTTGTGAAATTATTGTACATATTTATTATTTAATTCACATTTTTTAAATACGATTAAAGTATTTAATAACAAAATTTAATATATAAAAGATTGAACATAATTATTTAGGTATACAAAAGTAGTTTCTGCTGAATAGGGGGGGGGGGGGGGGGGGGGGGGGGGGGGGGATCGTTCGATAAAAAAAAGAGTAAATAACTCTAAAATACTAGGCCTGTTTAACCATACAAGTATAAATAATTAGGTAGGTACTTATACTGTAGTTATTCTCTAGGTACTCTAGATAATTCGTAAATTTTGATGTATTTAATAAACAAAAGTCAGCCTTATTTTGTGTTCCAGGAAGATGTGACGGCGCAAGGGTGTCCACACACGTGGCGTCCCACACCAACGGCCGCCCCATCTTCCATGGAATTAAAGTCATTCCATCGGGTCTTTTACCATCATCGCGTACAAGGCCATTAGGCTCCAAAATAGCCCCGCAGTTGGCGCTGGTAAAAGCCCGACGAATTACATTTTTATATATTTTTTATTTTATATTGTTCGATAGGCTTGCGCTTGACCACTATCTCACCTGGTGTTAAGTGTCGATGCGGTCTAGAATGTAACGCGCTTGCCTAGAAGATACCTGTTCACTCTCGATTTCGTTATCGTTAAGACTAGCGTGGCGAGGGATCCTCCCGGCACTTTGGACGCAGGAAAGGCCATGGTGACCGAGCTGGCCGACAGCACAGCCACACTGGCAGCGGTGTGGAGCAGAACACCCAAACGAAGATATGCTGCTATATAAATACTTAACTTAAATTTTGTCAATCACAACGTAAGCAATTTATTGCAATAAATATACATCATCAATCAACACATCAGCCGGAAGACGTCCACTGTTGAAAATAAGGCCACCCCATAAGGGGATTTGTCTTAATTGCAACGTGTGACAAGCGTCTTAGGGTGGGTTTTTTTATCCAAAGTTAAAGTAACCAGTGGTTAAAAAATCTAACACATTTTGACCATTGGTTAGAATTTGTTAGCATTTTTAACCATTTACCTTAACTAAGGATCAAAAAGCCCACCCTTAGTGATTTCAGTAGATTATAATGCAGACTCAGACTGGGTAGAATGGTGCTACCTATTTTCTGGATATCCCCGTAACGGTCTTCATCCGCCAATGTTGACGGACAGGGTCTCGGGCGTTTCCCTCCATGCCCGACCCAATACTCCAGGGGTAATTACCCCTGGGTCATCGTTCGGTGGCAGGCCTCCTTTTGTAGAGGCGCATCCTCAATGACCTGTCGATATATACTCCTAGGTATTTTATTATGGGCTCACAAGTTATAGGTTACCTTCTGAGAGTCAGTGTTGGTGGGTGTCAACGTCTGGTTAAGTCGACAAGTAGAGCGGCTGTCTTTCCCACATTGACAGCCATGCTCCACCTGTCAAGCCAAAACCAGTCCGGAAGGAGGTGAAATGTGAGCTGCATTCTGTTGGTCGCAGTGGTAACTCTTCTCGAGGAAGAGAAGTAGGCACTGTCGTCCGCAAAAAGTGCCAACATTACTCCCCTATCTCCCTCAAGTCTGTTGTATTCTGTCAAGGTTGGTATATCATTTGTGTACAGACCGTAAAGTGCTGGAAGAGGCAGCTGCCTTGCGGTACTCCAGCAGTGATGGTCCTCTCAAGCGATACTGCATTCTCTACAGCTACATAGAATTTCCTGTTGTTGAGGAATGATGCCACGACGTATACTAGCACTGCTGGTACACGTCGTATAGAAACCAGCACTGTTTTCTATTAATGTGTTATACTAGGCCCTTATGCCACATTCTGTAAGGCCTTTTCTATATGTAAAAACACCCCGACTGAGAGTTTTTCCAGATTCATCAGCGAGGTGGTGTAGTACCCTTGTCAACTGGAGTGTGTTGGAGTGTTCTGTGCGGAAGCCTTGTTGCTCTTCTTTGCACTTTAAATGCGGTTTTAGGTGACGGAGTAACAGCTGCTCGAAGAGTTCATGGCACCCATAGGAAGAGATGCAGGGGTGATCTTATTCTTACGCCGCACGCGGCTAATAATATAAGTACTTATATAATAATATGGTTTGAAAAAATTACCTGTAGGGCTAGTTAAGTATACTTACCTATAAAGCGTTAGCTATTTCTAAACAAATACAACGTAGGTACTACCTATTTAGTTTATTGGCAGGATAGGTACCTAATGCCCATCTGCACTTAAGTTAGACAGCTCTTAAGTTCGCACTGAATTTGTCTCTTTATTACGACGCACCCAAATGGTAGCAGCAGGTAGTACGTCATAGAGTGCGAACTTAGAAGCTGTCAACTCAAACTTTGATGCAGATGGGCTTAGGTCTCAAATTAGGCTGAAGAGGGTTGTGATGAATGACCATAGGAATTTATTGGTTTTGTTTGCATGGGCAATAGATAAGGATAGGTAACAATAAACCGTTACTTCTAACGTAGGTACTTAACTCGGCTGCACTTTTAATACCTATGTCAAAACTTTTATAACTAACAAACATTTTGCAAAATAAGTTTGGCAAATGCTCAAACAATAAATATAATATAATGTAAGCTCATAACACAATACATTTGGAATTAAAAAAATGTACTAAACTGTTACAGAAAAACATCGAGCGATTAATACCGCTTTCGCGATGCAGATTGCACCAGGCATAGAAATAGCATTTACAAATGTTGAAAAGAATAACAGTTAAACTAACATGGGAATATTAATATCAAGTACATTTACCATACTTAAATTTTCCCCGAACGGGCTATTTTAATTTTTTCTATTTGAGTTTTAAATCGTTTTTTAAGTTTTTAGGTATAGTTTAATTTTTAAGCTTAGTTTACTTATATCATGTTTTTTAAGTTGTTGTGAATAAAGTCACTCATTTAATGGCAATTATGTCACATTTTAAAAACTAAACTAAAGTCAAAGTAGTTATGTTGATACTCTTCTAATGAGGAGGAAATAAACGTACACCACCGTAAACAAGCTGGATTAATACACACATAAAATAAGTAGGTACCCATGTTTTGTCCGACACTACTTAATTTTAAAGTCATCAAACATCTCCCATCGACTCGATGTCTACTAATATCGATATCTACTAATAAGTATACCTCAAAATAAATAACAGCAGTAAGCACTATACGCATATCACATATAACGCGATTCAATAAAGAAAAGAACTGAATAGAGCAAACATTTCTGCTGCTGTCTCACTCCCTCTGCACTTAAACGCAGTAGTGGAAGAGGCAAAACAATAGTTTCTTGTTTTGAGTTAGATTCGTTTCTTTAATGACACGCGTTATACTTCTATGTTGTTCACCTTTTTTTTATTGTTTGATAGGCTTGCGTTTGACCACTATTATTATATCTTATATTATATTACCATTATAATATCGATGTAAATAATTATTTTATCATTGTGCATACAGTAATAATTTTGCTATATAACCTTACCAAATTCCAGCTATTACCTTATAAAATTGTGTAGATGTTGTGATTTGTGTAGGTAATAGAATTCTAACTGACGCTACATAGTGTTTTTATATGTAAATAAATAACCAAATTCAAAGCTTATTAAATTAACGAAGCAGAATATCTCAACTAAAACTTATGATATCTATAGAAATCTGTTTCAAAAGCAGATAAACATGAGTTTAAAAATCGTTTTGTTATAAGCAGATCTTCTTAGGTACCTATTAATATTAGGTGCCTATACGTTTAGTTACTGACAGTGTTGCTCACAAAAATGGCAAATACCTGAATGGAATAAGTTATCTAATACAATACAATATTCCTTTATTCGAAAATCAATAAAATCGTGACAAATCATCTTATTGTAAAGTTCCTTATAACAATAAAAGATGATCGTGCTGACAACTCTATAGAGATCTTAGCCATGCGCGCTCTCTTTCATAGTAACTGTTGTCTAACCTGTGTTCCGAGTGGCAATCGCTATAAATACAAGTACAGACTGTCTGTCCGTACATTGCCTCATAGACAAGCGAACCAGGGGTTTAGCCCCCCACGACCTAAACAGAAAAAATTAAGCATTTGTGAAAATACTGGAAGGTATTTTAAGTGTTTAAATAAGTGTTAAATATTTAATTGAAAAATTATATTTTTTTTAAAGTTTGGTGTTTTAATTTTTTTATTGTGTTAATAGGATTTATGTGGTGTGTTTCAGTTCGACTGTAGCTAAAATGAAGACCTTTAGGAACTTCTTGTTATGTTTGGGTGAGTGAAATAAGCAATATTTAAGTTTAGATTTAAATGTTATGTTTCTGATTTTTAGCATTCCCAATAGTAAGACTACATAAGTACTAAAAACATAGTCCCCAAGTATACGAATGGATGCGGGTTCGATCCCCGCTTGTGATTCATATTTTTGCTCAGTTTGAAGTTATTATTAATTAATATAAATCCAATTTAGACGTGTAACTAAATGTTTATAAAATTACAGGATACAATATTTTTTGCATTACCTACTTATTATAAAATGTTTACTACCAAAGCATCAAAGATATAAAAAACAAAGCAATTAAATATACTCTTGTACTTTGGTTAAGTAGGTGTTGGAAATGTTTTATAGATATAGGTACAATGTATGTTTTGAAGCTTAGCTAATAGGTACATTTTTTGTTTTTGTCAATCAACATCCCAAAAATACAATGAAAATGACTCTTCTGTTAACTAAAAATAAGACGTACCTTGAAAAAATATTACCTACAGCAGAAAATACAAGACAATTAGCAAACTTATGTTATTAGGGTTTTACTAGGCGATAGGACTTTTCTGCAAAGCTCGTGTAGGTAGGTACCACCGCTTTGCCAGTTAGGTATTCTGCCGCCAAGCAGTAGTGTGCAAGCACTACTGTGTTCCGGTTTGAAGGGCATTGTAGCTAGTGAAATTACTGGGCAAATGAGACTTAAGAACTGATCTCACAGTCTAGAAATCTTTTTTAAACTGTGTGATGTCTCAGGATGAGGTGCGCAGTGCGCGGTGTCACGCGAAACTTTAATTTAGATTTTCGAGTTGTCACTCGGATTGCAGTGTCCTGCAATCTGTAATGTGCGGCCGTGACGCTTAATACCAGGCGAATGACTAGATCGTCAAGTCACTCGTTTACATAAAAAAAAATTAGGTATCTATTCATTATAATGTTAAAAAAACATAATTGCAAAAGTTACATAATTACATTGGCTAAACTCTCTATTATCAAAGTAGCAATCAATATAACAGTACTTACCAAACTATTCCACATTCCATACTGTAAATAACATAAACCATTAAAAATAAATTAGGTTACGTTCTATTATAATTATGCTCCCAAACTTTACATAACACCTACATAGTAATGTATACCTAGGTAAATGTAACTTGGGCGTGGAGTAGATGCTATTTCCTATTCCTTCCGCACGCGAAATGAATACCTAGTTCCTGAAAGTATATACATAATACTCATTGGTATGCGTTGCGTATTTGTTTCACTCGTACATACATAACATTGGTTAATTAATTTTCAGACGGGAACTTTATTGTTTTTATTTAGTCATTAATATTATACATAAAAAAATATAGGTTGCAAAAATATTGTTGTAGGTAGGTAGGATTATTTGATTCCCCCATCCCCTTTTTACCATCGTACAACTAGACGCACGGAAACACGGCATCCGTATTTGGTAGAAATTCCTTGAATTACAGAATTACAGAGCGTCTTGACTCCTCGTTTATAATTCAGACAGCAAAGGAATGGAACACCTTACCAGCGTCATTGTTTCCTGACAAATATAATCTGGGAGTTTTTAAGGATAGAGTGAACCGGTATCTTCTAGGCAAGCATGCTTCATCGTCGACCGCCTAGCCATCGTAGCCTATCGTTGATAAAAAAATTAGTTCAATAAAGTATCGAAGATATCATGAAATTAATACATTTATGATCACATGAGCACTTATCATGGGTACTTCTCTTATTTAAAATAGACTACCTCGCAGTAGAATATATAGTGAGAGTTGAACCTGTACAGAAAACAATAAAGAATAACAATAGATAGATAGAACTCAACTTGTAGAAAAAAGGTATTTGTATTTAAATAAATAAGTACTTACTGAAGTACCAATAAGTCATAACCACCTCGCGCGTCTTCCAGGCACCCTCACCATCGCCACCGCCGCTCCAGTCCCCGAACCAGCCCACCACTCCCCGCAGCAACAGCAACACGCAGAATACGAATATGATTACGACAACTCAGCACAAGCAGGTCAAGCACAAGAGCCCCAAGAATCAGCCAGCCACTACGACGCATACATTCAAGAAGTCACAGCCGCGAATGAAGGAAAGAAAGGCTTCAGCAGAGGCAGTGGGCTTAGAACCATTGCTGTCGGCTCAGCGAATCAAGCGAAAACTGCGTTAGGGAATCAAGCGGCTGCAGCGTACCAAGCGGCGTACGTAGCGAAGAACACGCTTGCCCAGTCTGCGGCGCAGGCCAGTGCGACAGCGCAGGCAGCGCTGGCTGGCAAACAGGTGATCTTGTCAGGGTTAGAGCAGCAAGTCAGAGATGCCAAGGTTGGACTGCAGGGTGAAGAGATGCAGCTGCAGCAGGCTAAAAGATCGGCGCAGTCGGCGGCCCAGGCGGCGCAACAAGCTATGCACCAGGTGAGTCTTTAATCGTGTCATGGAGGTGAATTATTAGTGTACACGACCTCCTCGATTATAAATTCCTATTTAATACCATTTATTCTGTAATGTCTTCCAATTTTTTTTCTTTATGTATTGCCAAGCGTGCTGCTATTTATGGCGAACCCCCCTCCCCCTTTACGTGCAGCAGCCGCTCAAAGTAGGCGGTGGTGACCACTTACCACCAGGTGGGCCGCCTGGTTGTCTGCCAAAAAAAAGTGGTGTTCTTTGGGAAGACCAATGTTCAGCAGTGGATGTCTTCCGGCTGTTAATGTGACATCTTCATCATTATCATCATCACCAACAGCCAGAAGACGTCCACTGCTGAACATTGGCCTCCCCTAGAGAGCACCACTTTGAGCGCCTGCTCGCCTCCTGCATCCATCGGCTCCCCGCGGTTAATGTGACATAATGAAGTGCATACATACAGGACGCAATTTAATTCATAGAATAAATTGAGTGCATGATAGGTACATCATTTATCGATGATTATTAAAGGTAAAGAGTGCAAATGAAATTTTTTTAAACTTGGTGACTTGGTGAACATACGTGCATTCTTTTATAAATCCAAATTACAAAATTCAAGGGCAGACTTTACCTAGCACTCAACTGGACCAGAGAAGCCTGTGAAAGGTCATGAGGTGGTAAGACTTTTCTGAAAGATTTTGTCGAGCTGTCATACCACCACATTGCCTGATAGGTATTCTGCCATCAAGTAGTAGTTTGCAAGCATTATTGTATGTTAATTGTATATATGTGCGTGATATTGTGAGAATTTTGATATCTAACGAGTGCAGTCAAGTGCCCTTCAGGACATCCTTAAAATTATAGGTGAAATTTTTATGGGCAGTCACGCGCTTGACATCAAGCGATCAACTATCTCGTCACGTCATTAATTAGCATAAAAATGTTCCAAAATAGATTAGCTGTTGGTCTCCACACTACATAGGGCAAGTGTCACCCTCACTCCCTCCGTATCTTTATTAAATAATCGATTATCAAAAAATCGATTGCGTAAATCGGTAGTCTATAAAAATAAGGTCGAGATAGAAACAGACATAAAAGAAAGATGTCGGAAAGCAATAGACACAGTTACAAAATGACGCAAGAGAGACAGGCCCACTTACTCGGAAGAAAAGTTTAATACAATTTCAGAGTAAATACTAAGCTATAATATAACCTATTAGCATGGCGTAACAAGCATTTCATTACTAGGCACTTCTGGCGTACATTGGGACGTTTTTCCTCAGTAGTTTCTTTGGGAATTCCATGGAGAAATCTACGTCCAATAGACTGACACATTGATAACGATGACGTAGATTAGAAGAAAAAAACAATTGATATATTAAGATGAAAAAGAACTTGAAGTTCAATAAATACAAAAGATGAAGTTGACGTTGGTCTCTAGCGGCCTTTACAGCGTCACCCGAAGAGAGAGGGATGCATAAAAAGCCCAGCCATTTATAGATGGAGGCAAATAGATCAAGGGCATCCCTGGAGTGCAAATTTAATTTTTTTCATGATTCGAAGTCGAAAGCGCAAAAGTCCTGCAACTTTCCCCTTTAGGAATGGATGGGCCAGCGAAGGAAGGCAGGCTTCGCCAACCTCCCTTCTGTTGCTGTCGCATCCATTCATCCCCCAACTTTTTGCCTTTCGCTTCCCTCTACCCATATACAGGGTTAAGGCGTAAAACTAATTAACCCGTTCGAAGCCGGGGCGGCAACTAATCACCTATTATAAAATTAAATCGTTGAATAAAGTTTACAATGAATAAATCGAATCAATTGCCCAAAACGACGTGCTCTTACAAATATGCAAATCCGTAAAATCGATTTTCCCAATCGCACTGTGAAGTTTGTCAACTGAACAAATGGACGGATAGAAAAACCATCGGTCGATCTTGCGACAAGTTTGAGTAACGCCCGTAGCCAATCATGTGTTGAAACTTTGATTAATATGATTGAAATGTAGTACAGTTGCTAGATGGTAATTAGATTTGATGCTGTTACACTATTTGGTACAATAATAGTCTCATCATCATCATCATCATCAACAGCCTGAAGACGTCCACTGCTGAACATAGGCCACTGCTCGCCTCCTGAATCCATCGGCTCCCCACGGGGTACACCGAGTGGGGGGCCGGCCTATAATAATTATTCGTACGTAGTTATAATATGTAGCTGTTTTTCTGGTTTCTTATTGCTACGAAAACGCTACGACTCTGCTATACATTTGGCAACACTATTATCGATGGCTGTACAAAAAAGGAGAGCTGTAGTGATGTCGCTTAGATATTTAAGTCCAGCAGTGGGCTAGAATAAAAAAATTATCAAATAGAAGCTATAATATATTTCTTATAAGTCCACAGAAACTGCTTGACAGAATGCCATTATTTTCGTAGCGCGCGTTGATGTCTTTTGTACCAACCATTGTTTGGTGTAAAGTATTTTTACAGGCGCCGTGCGCAATTGTCTCGTTTTCCCGTGGGATAAAAACTATTCTGTATTGATCTTGGTAGTGTAAGCTGTATGTGTGCAGAATTCAATCTATATTGGTTTAGCCGTTTACGCGTAAACTTCACACAAACAAACATTATAAAGTCTACGCTGTGTAAACAGACAGACTTACATAATAATCTGTTTTACTCTATTTAGAGTAGCGACGGGACAGCCTGGTTAGTCGTGACGTTTTATCAGTAATTCAATAGTACAAATTGAAGTTGTAAAATTATCGTAATTGGCTAACAACAATGACTAGTGTTACTCGAAATGGACATAAATCGCGACAATGGCAGTCGTTACTTAATAATAAATTGCGTTTCATTCAGTGACGAGATTTTACTTATATACAGGTAGTTATAGCATCATCCACAGCCTGAAGACGTCCACTGATGAACATAGGTCTTTCCCTTTTGAGCGGCTGCTCGCCTCCTGCATCCATCGGCACCCCGTGGTTTTCACCAGACCGTCGGTCCACCTAGTGGGGGGCCGGCCTACGCTGCGTCTTCCGGTTCGTGGTCGCCACTCGAGAACCTTTCTTCCCCATCGGTTGTCAGTTCTACGAGCGACGTGTATAATTATAGCATAATAAGTAGATCAATCACGAACCAGAAGACGCAGCGTACGCCCCCCACTAGGTGGACCATGAACTGTCCAAACCGCGGGGAGCCGATGGATGCAGGAGGCAAGCAGCTGCCTAAAGTAGCGTTCTATAGGGTAGACCTATTTTCAGCAGTGGATGTCTTCAGGCTGATCATGATGATGAAGTAGATAATTTAATGCGTTCATCTTTGATAGTATTTTACTGATGAACTTTGCAAACCTAGTAACCATATTGTAATATTCTGTTTGCTCGTACGATCCCTTAAATATTAACGCCTTGAGATTCCCAACTGATACGTTTAGGTTAGCAAGTGTAGGTACCTACCCTTTTTATAAAGAATCATTTTGACACATGGGCAATGAGAAATTACAGACGAAACAATTAAAATTATAGTAAAAATAACAAACTCTTAGGCCATTTAATTAACTTTTTTGTCATTACTCTATTAATCACAAAGTAAACTATTTTTCCCCTAGGCACTATCACGCACTTAGTCACACAAGGGCACTTACAATAAACCAGCATTTTTTTTTTATTGTTTATTTAAGTTAAAATAAAACTATACATACATTTAGTAATATTTAGTAATAGTATAATATGACATTTAGTAATAGTATAATATGACATAATAAATAAAGTCAAAGAATGGGAGAAGCCTTGGCTCCTGAAATACAGTGTTCTCACTAGTTCGGGAGTCTTTGGACTCAATAAGATGTATAAACCCTTTTATGTCAATAAATGATAATTTTATTTGATTTGATTAAAACTTTTAATCATTAAAACAATTATTGAAAGTACATATATTTTATACTTACTAAACTAAACTATTTTATAACTCTAAACTTCTACCAAACTAAAACTATAAAATTAGCAATACTTATACAATTACAATTTAATTCACTTATTTTATGCATTCTTTATTAAATAATGATTTATTCTTTATTGTAACCTTTTTATAAATTACGTTGCAGTTTACTGTTTTGCTTTATTTGTTTTCGTCAAGTTTATCGCAAAAGTCGAGTCACGCTCTAATTGAGTTGCTTTCGATAAGCATTCATAAGTTTTTGTCATTGCTTTGAAATGTACGCAAATAAGTTACATTTAAAAGATTTGTTACAACATGCTGGAGGTCACTTTAAGTGGTTCATTGCTTTCGCTAAGTAATTGTTCAAACTTACACTAATTTGTTTTGTTCGTTAAGTTAAATTTATCTTAGCATCCGAATACGTTTCCACCGCTGGAATAACGTCCTTCTCCCAGCAGTTAACGAGTGTATTAAGACATTATTTAAGTAACTGTCCCTAAAAGGTTAAGAACCAGCCGATTTCTAATCCGTATTAGACTGCATAAGAATCTATTGCACTTGCAGTAAAATGGCTGTGAAAATCAAAAGTATAATAGGTACCTATTGTCAAAAAAATACTTTTCAGCAGCATTACAGTTTATTTCTCTAACGTCACTAGTTACACTAAAAGCGAATTGAATGGTGACCGCAAAATGATCTTGTCACTCTATCTTTGAGTTCAAATGTCATTTGATCTTTAACATTGACTTCTATGTTCATTTCCTTCCTTATCGCTTCATGGTCAGATTAGGTTACCTTTGAAATAGAAAGCTTTTAATTAAACATAGGTGTTATGACAGTAGAATAATGAACTATTAATCTATCTGTAACACTGTACATGCACAAAGTTCTAGCTTATTTTTTATATGTACCTACGATTTAAAAACAATGTATAGTGATAATAAAACCCTAGTAAAAATAATATAGAATTATGAAAAATAGTTTTAATATCTGCCAACTTCATACATCATCATCATCATCCTCATCCTCATCAGCTCTGCGTTAGTCACATTTATTCCCACTATACTGGATGGCAGGCCCGCATTCCATGATTTTCAGCATGACTAGAATACATTGCCCGTATTAGGTGTAAGACGCCACGCTAGCGCTATGTAGCGCATAATGGACATGAATTTGTGAGGATTCATACGATTGCGCTTGCAGTTTTATGTGTGCATATCTATGATGGCTGAGTAAACGTGAGTGATAATGTCGATGGATGCCATCGCGTCGCTCGTCTTCTACAGCAGCCGCTACCAACAAATAGCACCCCACCCTATGCCACCACAGCTCTTTCGACTTCATCGAGCTTTATCATATCTGTTCCCAGGTGAACGTAATCCAAGCAGCTCTAAACGCAGCGCAAGCCACATCAGAGAACGCTAACGAGGCAGCTTCTCAAGCAGCCGGTGAACTTGGTGCCCAGACTGCCATGGTCGGCGCAGCACGACAGAGGTTGAACACGCTCCAAGAACAACTGCATGGAGTCAGGATCGACTTCGAGGCTACACAGTCTGCTGCCAGGAAGGCTCAGGTAAGTGGAACTTGGAGCTCAGATTTTCATTTTCAGCTATTTGCTAATTAGTGACGAGATGAATAACAGATTATTTTTTAATGTAAAAGAAAAATTTGAATTTTGAGCGGATTTTTCATTTACTTTTAAAATTAATCTGTTTATTACGCTAAGCAGACAATACTGCTATCAATCATAAACCTTGAGGATGATTTAGGTGGAGGATGACCCGTCCACCCACCGACTTAAAAGATGAGCGGGATTGCTTTGATATACTTTGCTGTTCTAT
Organism: Ennomos quercinarius; assembly: GCA_910589525.2. Taxonomy (NCBI): domain Eukaryota; kingdom Metazoa; phylum Arthropoda; class Insecta; order Lepidoptera; family Geometridae; genus Ennomos; species Ennomos quercinarius. Next base: position 15,069,758 of record OU342507.1, on the reverse strand, counting down.
GCTACAACATGTAACCGTAATCGTGATATTATTTTGTAATTGAGAAAAGGAATTTCTTATGCAAGTTAATAGTAGGTACCTACATATATTTCTCAATAACTATTTCTATACTAAACAGTATTTATTTGTTTTCCTGTTTAGGAAGCAAAGAAGAACTCAAAGATCTACATACTAGAAGATATAAAGATATCGATGCTTTTCTAGAAACTAGAGTAACTGTGAAACTGCATTTATTTCTTGTAAACTTGTGTTTTAGTCAATATACACATGGAACTTTTAATATATCTTTTCTTTCAGATCCTTTTAAGATAACTGATTTAGTTTCTTTATCCAAATGTTTTTATTATTTTCTAATTCAATTTGAAAGTATTCCTTTTAATATTCATCACAGAGTTTCGAGGCTTCTTAGATTGTAAAAAAATATTATACCAACGTAGGTGGATTTCTTTACGATGTTATGTAAAGATGAAGTGTGTCGTTTGACGTTTGATTTATGACGCTGATTGGCCCGATTAGGTTAAAACAATAGCGTAACGTTTGAATATTTTTATAGGCTGCGGCCCAACAAGCGCAAGCTAACGCCGCGGAAGCTGCCGCGAAAGCCGCCGCTGCAGGCCTTGGAGGTCAGCACAGGGACGCCCTACACGAAGGTACGGCATTTGAGGAGTACAAGGTAGCTCCTCAGCAGGAATCCAGCCAGGAGTATTATCAGCTGCAGTCGGATTACCAGCACTAGTAACGGGTTTAGGTGAAGTTCTGGGGTTTTGAGAATTTTCGAGTTATTTGATTTTTAACTTATTTGTTTATGTACAAATACTTCTTGTTATATTTATTTTCTTCTTTGTTTTGTGATGAGTTGTTCCTTTGTTATTTATAATTTTGTTCGTTAAATGCTATATCTCTAAAGTAGTTGATAGCTTTTATTACTATCAGTCAAATAATTTCAAAAATGTCTTAAGACCTCAGAACCAAAATTGAGGGTAATATTAAAATCGGTGTATCAAATACCCCATTATAATGTTAACCAAAAAGTAGCTTAGGTCTACGCAATGTAAATAAATTATAATTTGTTATAATATTAGATAGTACGTCTTAACTTTTGATATAATACGACTTGTGATATATTTTATACTTTTTATACGAAACAACATCTAATTTATAAACGCTTTCAGTTTTGTATCTGTGTAACATGAAACGGTTATATTTCAGTAACGAAAGCTATAGTACAACTTTGGATGTGGCGCGCAACCTGCAACGAATCATATAGCGTTAGCGAAAACGAATAACTTGTTACAAATAACACGCTATTTATGCTACATGTTTCGTTGTGACGTTGTGACATTACTAACAAGAGTTAAGTGCGATGTCTCAGGAATGAAATGTTAACAAATAAACAATGTTTTGTTATAATTTGTTATTTTAGTGAATCGACTGTCGACTGCTTCTGACTTCTTTTGACTAAATCTATATTTGACTTCTTGACATCTCACTTAATATTTTACTTGACTAACTTGTTTTTCACTTGACAATTTTTATATCACTTGACTTTGACTAACCCTCATCATTAGTTTTAAGATTCTAGGGCATTAGAAGAATATTGAATTTATTGGTTCATACTGTTCATGGGCGTACCCAGCTTTTGGCTCCGTCCGAAATTTCTCATGCCGTTTCCCACGCGATTATTTTTCCCTACCACTACACGAAGAGACCTAGAGAGAGCCAAGTCATAACTTCAAGACAACACTCCGGCACGGCGACGTCACCAGTGTAGATTTGAAAGCATAGGTACCTTGGAAACGTGATGGTGGAGTAGATTATGTCTCTTATTGTATAGTACTTACAAATTAAAGAAAAGCAAAAACGCGAGCGAAGCGAGCGCGAAAATTTTCGACATTTTATATTCCAGAAAATACGTTAGTATGGCCATTTGAGCAATTGATTCCACAGTGCACAATAATTAATCATCTTACCTTATATTATAATTTATATGTCGATTCACGTTAAACCAATAATAAAATTTGAATGTAAAAGTCCATACTTATGGAATTTAATTTATTTAAAGCATCTAGGCTGAGCAGTACTGCTGCTGTGGGTCGTTTTTATTGTAATTAAAAATAAATGTAGGATTATTATGTTAGTAAAAGCGCGCTAGGTATAAATTAAAGTAAACTATTTACAAATATTAGTTGCGCGAGCGAAGCGAGCGCGAAAAATTCTGTATTTCCCACATTATGTTTCAGAAAATACATACCTATAGAATGGCCACTTGAGCAATTGATTCCACATTGTGCAGAAACCACCTTACCGACTGTGTTTTGACTGATTTTTTTTAATGCAGTTTTGCTGAACTTTTGCTAATAGCTTGTCAAAATTTTTCCTATTTTTATCTTAATGTGAAACGCAAATTCTCTCCCATAGTTCCGGGTACACTGCAGCAGCCTCGAATGAAGTAAGCAAAAAATGCCTAAAGTTGTAATGTAGCATGTGCTCGGCTCTGCTTAACTATCATAATCATAAGACAAATATCAGTAAAGCACCAACGGAATGCTAATGTTACATACAAATCAGCAATTTTATAAAATAACTCGGCCATGAAACTATAATATGTGTACAAACCCATCAACCACATTATAAAAAATAGAAGCTTTATTTACATTTGCTTAAATTAAATTATTTTGACATCTAAAATTGCAATCGCGGGTCATAATCCAACTCTCATCAAAAAATTATCTCGGCACAAGCGAAATGAGCGTGAAAAATCAGCAGTTTTATCTGCGCTCTTTGGACAACGGCCGTCTGTGGTTGTAGTGGAACTCGCAGTTTTCATTATGTACACATAAAAAAATACGATCCGAAATCGGTTAAAAATACTAGTAGAGGCAACGCTGCAGACTTGGCTGACTACATAAACAACGCTTATTTTTCAGCTTGATTATTGTTTTTCACAATTGGCATAACTATTATCGACGATGACAGGTAGGACTTAGGATTCCAGGGGGGGGGCAGGTGCCCCCCCCCCTGCCCCCTCCTGGGTACGCCCATGACTGTTGATAACATTTACCTACAGGTTTCGGATGATTTCAAAAGTACTATTAGGCAGTACCTACCTATCTTATTGCACTATTAATTTAACAATTGAAGTAGGTACATCTAAATAAAATAAGTACCTAAACTAGCGCAGGAAAGTAACAGAATTAAAAATGTTACATACCTACTTACAAAAATCTATCTAGATAGAGGTAGGTTACCTAACCTACATGTTTTAAAACAACAATAAAATAGAACGTAGATATCTTACATATTTATGTGTAACCTTTTACAAAAATCATGAAATCACACGTACTAAGTATTCCTGATATATAATAGGAACGAAAAGAGAATTAGGTAGAGGGCCTATCCCTTGCTTCCAAGCGAATCAATACGATTCGTAGTTTGGTATAGCGAGTGTTTTCCCTCTTCCAGAGCCGAGATCACGCCAGCAGCACGCCAGCTACACATTGCACGCACCGCAAGGACTAACCCACGAACCCGCACAAGCTAAAACCACCCTTAAACCTACCACGATAAAGTCCTTCGATCTGGCAACACACTCCAAACCGAATCATTACATACCTGACAGCTCACACGTACAAATCCAACCAGTTCAATCCAACGCTAACCAGTTTAACCAGGATAGTTCTGAAGCGATCCAGTTTGAACGGGTTCAATCTAATAATAACCAGTTTAAACCGGATAAACCTAAAGAAATCCAGTTTCGGCCGCTTCTGACTGGTGCGAAACAGTTTGCATCTGAAGAGTTTGAACAAACTTCGGATAACAGTTCTTCGGGGAAAGTATTTCCCTATACTTTCTTAAAGTTAGATGATTTCGGAAATGATGAGACAAGTGTAGCGCCACAGGAAACGTTGGAACATTTTTTCGGCTGGTAGAGTAGGGATGGATGACACAATACTTAATCGGAAGGTAGGTAATCGATATTATTATATACTTAGTGATAGCTATCTATATTAATGTATAAATACCTACTTTTTTATATACAGTAAAGTGTAGGTAGGCACCTAGTTAGCTACCGGTAGGTCTATTTAGAACATAGACTTAGGAAAAAATTCTAGGTATGTGATTTAGAATAAAACTTGCGTATCCAAAAACCATTAATAAGTATGAATAGTCTTTGTTTATACTAAATATTATTAGTAGAAAAACAAACAGTAGACAGATAGGATAGGGTATATATAGCTATACACGTATAACTATTTACGTTAAATATAAGTTTAGGTAGGTATAAGCACAGAATATACAGGTATGCTTAAGTGGGTTAGGTATAGTTTTTCTGAAATATTACCATTTAATTACCTAGAGTTTTTTAACGGACTGTGGAACTGTTTATCTCTACCGAGCTCTACAGCGTCACCACACCACGCATAACACACGGCTTTTTTTGCGCTGACTTGATATCTAGGGAAATACCTACCTGGAGGCGTACCGTGAGCTCTAAGCGCGATTCAAAACAGAGCCTATACTGGATCGCTCGTCAAAATCTCCATACAAAAAAAAACAAAGCGATCCAATATAGGCTCAGTTTTGAATCGCGCTACGAGCACACGGTACGCCCCCTGATCGAATTCTGCAACCTTACACCGGTGCCAAAAAGGTACCCACCTGCAGGTGTAGCATGAGCTAGAAATCCAATCTCTATACCTAATCGAAGGCTGCAACCTTACACCGCACCGGTGCCAAAACGATACCTACCTGCAGGCATAGCATGAGCTAGAAATCGAATCTCTATACCTGATCGAAGGCTGCAACCTTACACCGCACCGGTGCCAAAACGGTACTCACCTGCAGACGTAGCATGAGCTAGAAATCAAATCTCTATACCTACCTGATCGAAGGCTGCAAGTGCTGCAACCTTACACCACACCGGTGCCAAAATTAAATGGAGTTATCCAAAAATTTGTAAAACGCTTTTAATAAAGCTATGACCGAATAACTGGATCCCTAAATTCTGTAATAACGACTGGACAAGGGAAGGGAGTACCTAGGTATTTTTTTGTTTGTTCTGTAGAGCAGCTGAGTACGAGAGGGTTGGGATGTTAGGGGGTAGCATACTTTAGCATAGAATACTGGCGAAATGCATCCTTCATAATCATAATATTATTGGATGGACATTACTTATTAGTGTCAACTTTATTCTGTGGGGAGCTCCACAAACTGATAGAACTAATAAGTACTAAGTATGGAGGCTCACTCGTACAAGTGCCCCGTTGAGTTATGGTCGCCCACTCACTATTGATGTCAGGGCGTCTGCAAGGTGACGCTGTAAAAGTTGGTAATAGAGACAAAAGAATTAAGTCGCTGTTATAAGCATAAGCTTTAGCAATTATCTGCATATTCTAAGAAATACCTACAAATAAATAAACCTACCTACTTACCTACAAATAAGGCTTTGTCTCATGCGACACTGACTGATATGTACAAGTACCTACCTGCAAGTACGTAGGTATGTACCTATATTGTATGTAAGTACCTACACATGTAGTAGAGCCGCAAAGTTTGCGGCGCAAACGGAAGGACTTGATACTTTTGAGGGTATCCTTTAGATCGTATAATGTAGGTACTAAGAATAGGTGTTATTGTAACCGTGTAGGCGTAAATACTAATACCTAAAACTAACGCATAACGTCACTTAACCTGGGTGCCGCAATAATTTTGTCAGGCGCTTTAATAGCTAACAATCCACAATTAATAATTTCATAGCCATATCCACCGACTACATTAAAATGTCACTCGGGGAGCCGATGGATGCAGGAGGCGAGCAGCCGCTCAAAGTGGCGCTTTGTGGGGGAAGCCAATGTTCAGTAGTGGACGTCCGCAGGTTGTTGATGATGATGATGATGATGATGATTATGACATTAAAATGTTGCAGAAGTGGCCAAAGAAGAACCAGAAGCAGAGGCAGAGGAAGACGAAGATTGCGAAGAAGAGAAGTAAATAAAATCCGCCTGACCATATTATTTAACTGCCATTACTATAGTTGTTTTTATTATTTAAATTCTAATATTGTAACATATTGTTAGTTATTTTTAAGCAAATATCTGCCGTTTTATAAACCTCTTTATACTTATACTATACTTTATACTTACTTATTAAAATGTATTTTTTTAAACTAAGTGGTTTTTGAACGCAGGTAAGTTACGTTCCATTTCCAATAGTAACAACGAAATATTATGACACCAAAAGGGCTAAGTAATTTCTTATGAAATACAAAAATCTTTTAGTACCTATTGATTGATTCGTTCGATGTTTGTTATAAACCGCTGCTGTTAAAGTATAATTAATTAAAAGTACATTGTCTTTATCATTAGTATTACTGTATTAGTATTACCTAGTACGTAAAATGGAACCCTCCTTTCAAAACGCGCACTTGACGTGTTTCACATGTTGTGAATTATTTAATTTTTTTGTGCAACTATAATGTCTATTATAAAGAAAAAGAAGCATGTTTCCAAGAAAAACAAGAAAGATTGGCGCAAACACTGTGATATTCGTGATGTAGAAGAGTTTTTAGAAGACCAGAGATTAGAAGAACGACTTGGGTGAGGTTATGTTTTGGTTGTATGTTTACACTTTAATTATAGAAAATAAACATTATTAGTCTGTTATTAATACATCTTTATAGGTTTTCATGGCCTAAATTATGTCTCTAGTGTACTTACGATCAATTTGAGTTTTGAAATAAAGCTTACATATCTGAATAATATCACAATAGTGTAACAGTCATTTGCTATACCTACGCCTTTTTTGACCAGAATAATGATAAATATACATTGCTAGGCCAAATATGATTTGATTTCAGCAAGTTCGAAACAAAACCTGACAGTGAGCTCTTTGTGTTTGACACAGCTGGTAATGATGCACCCAAGAGTGAGGATGTGGAAGAAAAACCGCTGTCAGCCAAGTTAAAAAAGAGGCAGAAGCTTGCTGATACACCAAAATGTTTTGAAGTGCTTTTACCCTCCTCCAAGGTAATTAAAGCCAGTTTGATTACAGTAAAATTCACAGAATCTATGTTCTAATAAGTAGTTCAAATAACTAAAATAATAATGCTCAAGCATCACATTCATAGTTCCTGCCCTCCAACTAAGATTTCCTAAAGGTTTCTAGGGAATCAGAAATTGCCAAAATGGATAAAGGTTCACAACATACACATAATCAGTGGAGTACACTGTCTAACAGTGTACCTATACTTATATGAATGAATGCTGTGTTACACATAGTAATTGCATAATTTCCTTGTTTATAATTTTATATTTCAAGGAGTGTTACTTCCGTAGATTATTGTAAATGTAAATAATGTATTGTTTAGCAGTTTGCGGCAGTAGGCAGGCATATTAAAGGCTTCCAAACATTTTTACAATGAGAATTAGTTGTTATAATAAGAAGTCATCTAAATAAGGTTCTAGAAAAAATGCCATTTATTAAATACTTAGTAAGAAGGAAAGAAAAGAATGAAAAATCCAATTATTCAGGACATCACACAACATTACGTAATTTACCTAGTATATTTATTGAGAATAATTTCATACAAAGTACTTGATAGAAAAACTATTAAATCTGGACTGGTACTCAAATCTAAAATGTAGTTCAGTGATGTCAGGACAAACCTAACCTAGGCTTAAGGCATATTTTTCCAAACCTACACTTTATATTTTACGCTTGTACAAATAAAAAAAATAGGCAAAGATAATGGCAACCTTAGATTCTTTAATATTACAGCCCAAATATTAATATAACAAGGACAACATACCCTTTCCAGGTGCCAGATCCAAATGCCAAGCGCAATATTGTAAAGCCAGTTGGCTCGGCACTGACTGCTCTCAGTAAGATCACAGACAAGAGGCGTTATGAGAAAGGTGTATACCAACGTAAGATTGAGCAAGCAAGGAGCGGGCGGAAGATTGCGTTAGGGAAGAAACGGAAGGCCAAGCAAGTGCGGCAGACTTTTGACGCAGATTTGTGGGATCAACATAGTAAGTTTCGTTTTAATTTGTTGTTTATGATTTTTATTGACACATTTTTGAGTAGGCGCAATAGGTTGTGATTATGGTCTGGAAGTAAAAATATTATTCTTTCAATTTCAACTTCTTCATGTCCTAAATGTTGCATGGATGGGTTTTCTTAATTAAAAAGTTTTCAGTGTCAGTGTGGTCAGATTTCAGTGTTTTGTTCTCATTCAAGATACTATGAAATTCTCTTTGATTATATTTTATACTTCCCATATTGAGGTCAGGCTTAGCCAAAGTTTATGTCACATTTCACCACCCAAGTGTATGTCATGTTTAACTACAGCATTGGTCAAGATTGGCTAAGAAAATAATGATGAATTCAGATATCTTCCAATAGTATTCTAGCAGAAAACTGCATGTATCTATAACTAAAAATTATGCTGGCCACCAATTACTTTCAAAATGTCTTTAATGTTTTATGTATTTGTTTTTTTAAGTGTTTTACTATACTCATAACTTTTATAAAATCTTCTCCAGCACCAGAAGCTAAAGGCATCCCATCAACCCTAGTTGATGACTTCATATCCACGGAGGCACAGCTTCACAATGTATTACCGGATAAACTCATGAAGCCCAAACCTCCACTACCCAAGACTTTGACCACCAGAGCAGCCATCGAGCTGCCCCATCCGGGTGTCAGTTACAATCCTACTTATAAGGTAAACTTCTGAAGGATTTAAGAATACTTACCAGCTTTACATCACGATATCAGCCTTTTTGCCTCTACTGGTGAACTTGGGCATCTGTGGTGTGGCGGTTGAGCACTTGAGCAGGTTGGATCCGACCACAGACAGGTATTTGTGCACAGAAAAAAGAAGCGCATTTGTTCTTTGTCTGGTTGTGGGACCATGGCCATAGTTCCTTGGTCCCTAGATACAGGGAATTTTGGTTAGGGTCCAGGCTCTATGTAATTGTTGGGTGTTATTAATTTTACTAAGTACATATTACACCACACACCACTTCCTAAGTGATAGAGTGGTGCAACTGGAACAGACTACTGCAAGATGTAATAGCTGCAACGTCTGTGAATGCCTTCAAAAATAAAATTGACAACTGGTTACAAACTAATCAAATATTGCTGTTACAAAAATGACCATTGCATAATGGCTTTCCAACATAGGATATAGACACATCAGATGGCCTAGCATGCGCACCGCGAGAAAACTTGTCATTGCTGTCAGAGTGAGACACACTTAGGCACTACCATGGTCTTGTCACAGTCTCTCAGGAGATAGTGTTGAGTAAATTTTGTTGTGGTGCACATGCTAGCCGGGCAGGAGTAATGCTGCTTGTCTATCATCAAATCGTAATAATGATTTCTTGTTGTATATATTCATACTGGCTGTATCTGTTAGGAGCATCAAGAGTTACTCCAAGACGTGGCCAAGTTCGAAGAGAAGATGATGAAAAAGGAAGCCCACCTGCACCGAGTCACTACTGGCATGTTCAGCAGAGTCACCGCTGCAGAGAAAGAGGTATGGAGTCAAAGTCAACTCAATCATTCATTTTTTAATTCAAAAGTTAAGGGCTTGGTCGCCATTTGAGATTATGCCGCCGTGGTTATTTTTTAACTAATATTTATACAGATAACCGAATACATTACTAACTTAAGCCTTTAACATAGGCCAAACGCGTCTTTTTAACTAATCATACTGAAGAACCTATGAATTCTACAGACATGAAAAAAATATCACCAATAAGATCATTCTGCACCTGTACTTATCAATTGAACAAAATATTCGATTCATCATCATCATCATCATCAACAGCCTGAAGACGTCCACTGCTGAACATAGGCCTCCCCCAGAGCACGCCACCTTGAGCGGCTGCTCGCCTCCTGCATCCATCGGCTCCCCGCGGCTTTCACCAGGTCGTCGGTCCACCGAGTGGGGGGCCGGCCTACGCTGCGTCTTCCGGTTCGTGGTCGCCACTCGAGAACCTTTCTTCCCCATCATTTCATTTCTTTTCATCTTCCCCTTCCCATTATCTTTATTCGATTACTAAGTACATTATGAATAAAAAAAATACTTTTAGAACGCCTTTCCAGTCACACAGTGTACAATGCCGCGTAAAGGAAGATTGCGTCATTAAATATTTTTACACCCTCGGATAGGAAATTTAAAAATATACAAGCTCAATTGATCATTTTATTTTTAGAGCCAAAATTAAGTCTGTTTAGTAATATTTTGCGTTATTTTGCGGCGAGCCAAGGGCGAGGCCCTTGGCGGGGCGTGAATTAGTCTGCCCCGGCATGTGCCAACGGGTGGACGCGCTGCTGTTTTTTATAAAATATTTTACATGTTTTTCTAATTTGTATGAAAATTATCAATTAAACAGCCAATAAATAGGTATTGACTATACGAAAAAGTCGGTTTTAGAGCCATTTGATTAGTTCTTAGTGACTTTAATGTCAGTAAAAGTATTTGGAACAATAATAGATCGTTAGCACAGAAGGTCAGTATAGGTATTTTAAACTCTTTGCAGGGTAGGGTTCCAGTCGAACTAAATTAGCGTTAGGGGTACCGTGTAACGGGTACGGGTAACGTGTATGGGGACGTTACATTTTATTGATCAATCTTTGTGATTGATCAATTTTATTGATCGTTTAGGGTTAGTATTGGTCAATGTTCTTCGGTTTACAGTATGGAGAAAACATTGACTTAAGTGGTCTCGTCAATTTTATTGATCTATAAAATTGAACGTGTTACCATCACCAGTTATCAGCTTCTTCAAAAATGGTTCGGTTTCATTACGTCGTAATAAATAATCACAGATGAGTACACGGTTCATTAGGTTTCCTTCAGTGAGCTCGTGAGGGACCCAAATATCGAGCTTTTTTGTGTACCTACCCATTTTTTTTCAAATGCGTAAAACTGTTTTGTGGTCAATTCCCAGTTCTTCAGCTACGTCGTAACTACTGATATGCCGATCTTGCTCCACTTTTTTAAAAAATTGCATCCATTTTATCCGTAATAGGGCGACCAGAGCGAGGTGCATCTTTGACATCAAAATTTCCGGATTGAAAACGCTTAAACCAAATTTGTGCTACTCTCACAGACACTGCACTAGGTCCATAAACATCGCAATTTTTTTTCGCGGCTTGCTTTGCATTTTTTCCGTTTTTGTCATAGAATTAAAAAAAACAGGAATGAGTTTTGATTGACATCGAACTGACGTACAGCAATGGCGGACACCTAAACATGTGTGACGGATTAAAGAATTGCCATGTAAGAAAATTACCCGAAACCGACAAAAAAAAGATCTCACGTTGGTGTGACTTTTTGTATGACCAAAAAGCTACGCGATCTTGTAACAGGGTAGTCAAAATTTAATAACTTATGTCATTTTATTTTTCATCCCTCAGGGTTAGTCCTATCTGAATTTGTAAAAAACTAATACGACATAAATATATATATCCTTTTATACGCTATTAATGCTATATTTGCTCCGTTTCAGTATGAAAATGGAACCCATATAGGATTAGTTTGTTGTGTATCTGTCTGTCCATATTAGATGCAACTTATAGGGTACCTACCTACTTTACGATGACCTAAAGCTGGTGTGCATTATTTATCGTATAGGCTTAGAGTCAGATGTTGCCAAAAGATTACTAAATTTTTAATCCTAGCGGTAATTTCATGGTGTACGATAGGTCGGTGAGCTTCGGCAGTGCAGCCCTTGTAGTTACAGTTATACCTGCGCGATGTAAACCATACACTACGATAAAACATCGTCAGCAACGAAGTTGACGCCACTCCATATTCTCCTTTATGCTATAGGGAAGAGGAAGGGAGAGCGAAAAAGATAGGGGAAAAGGATGAATGTATGATGGTAAACAGAGGCGCACCTGCCTCCATTCAGGCTTTTCCTCTCCCATTTCTTTCTTCCTTTGGACAGGGCTAGGGCGTAAAACTAACTAACCGGGTCGGGTCTGCTAGTCAGTCAATAAAACTGTTTATTTCGTACAAAGAATTATAGCCAGGCTTTTGCTGAAAATGTTTTATGAACACATCACTATCGTATTTTTCTACTTTACTTTTGAAATGAAACTTGCATCTTCCATTATGTATATTTGTTATTTCTTATACAAACTTCCAATACTAGTAAGTGTCATATGTCTTGACGCCACTGCTGCTCAACGGGAATTAACTGCTTTTTCGACATTTTCGTAATGGTTGGACTCCCCAGCAAACTCAATTTTTTTTGAGCGGGACAATCCATGATTGGCTGATGGTACCAACACTACCAACCTATCAAGTATCAACCAATCATGGCTCTTCTGACAGTTTGCCAACCAAAAAAGTCAAAAACACGTCTTAATTTTTAAAAGTAAGTATCTATTAATAAATTTCACGACACTTTACTTTTTTTACGTTAAAGAAAACCTGCCCAAATATGCACGATTAGTAGGTCCATTACAGGTAAAATATTTATTAACCTGAAAAAGGCCAACACATGCATAATATGCATAATGGAAATATGCATTTGCATATAGTCAGTTCTCTAATTATGATCAATATATGTGAATAACTTGTATTCGAACACAATTTCGTCATTCTCCCACACTTCCGGGTAATTTGCAAGTTTGATTGTTGGCAACACTAAGCTGGTTTTGTGCATTGATTGCATCTCAATAATTTTATCGAAAAAGCAAAAAATTAGTGGAATAATAACAAGCTTACTTGTGAAAAGTGATCCCCTGAGTTTTTTTTATCATACTGCTATGATTCCGACAACTTTTCACAACGCAAGACGGCATTTTTTTTTTTCTAAGCGTCTTGGGCGACGTCCGGAGCAGTAATGGCAGGCGATAGACTTCCTATGATGTGAGTGTGTGCGTGTCCGCTTGTACTTATTAGCGTTTCAACTTCTTAAGGGTACCTCGGTTCGGGATCAATTGGGACTCCGTCCTTCTTTTTTTATTAGGTCCATGTTTTTTGTAGTAAAATTTTAAAATGTATCGAGTTTCTTCATTAGATTCACTCATCTTCACAGTACGAAAAACAAATAAAAATCACACATTTTCCTAATTTGAATATGGAATTATCTTCTTTAAAATTTAAACTTTTAATGATAAAACCAGCCAGATACAAATAGTAGATACAGACAGACAGACGGACAGACAGACTGACAAAAATTAAAAAATGTATACTTAGACACTTTTTTTGATTGTAAATACATACGCAGAATACAATACAACACCCAGCACCAGAACAAACATCGATGTTCATCACACAAATGTTTGTCCCAGGTGGGAATTGAACCCACAACCTATAGTTCAGAAGGCAGAGCCATTACCAAATGAGCTATCAAGGCCATCAAAATGGAGCCCTCAAAAAAAAATTCTATATATTATCTTCAATGTACAGATTTGGACCTGTTACAGTTTTATTATAAGTAATATAGATAGATATATTATATAAGTAATAAACCGGGCACCATAATATTATTATAATAGGTAGATATATTTTTCACGGAGTTTCATCTGGAGTTGTTTATCTTTGACAAACTCTAGCTCATTGTCAAACCTACGAGTGTGGCGCCCCAGGTGGCTCTTATTAATAACTTTGTGTCCAACGCTCAAGGTCATTGGCGCATGTTAAACTCTTAATAAAACGTATCAAACTCATTTCTTGGAAGTAGGCTATTTTTAGCTTTTTAGCACTACCTTCTGGTGTAGGGAAGTGGTTAGTTCTCAAGAAGAGGCTATTTGACTACTACTAAAATTTAATGAGTAAATATCAGTTTGTTAAAATTGGTTAATAAATAAAGCAAGTTTATCGCACAGTCTACAACTTTAAATCTTTTTAGTCGCTTTTGCGACAAATCACAATTTCGCCAACGTTAGCACTTTTTCACGTCAAAATTGGTGTTCACAACTTTTTTGTTTCACTTTTACTTGTGACATTTCCATTTCTTGTTAGCCAGAACGCCTTTTTAGCCTTTTTAGCCTTCTGCATCTACAGTATACAAAACAAAAATAATGTAAAGATTTTTTTTTAATCACAAACGATTGGAATCTGCATCCATTCATCTCTAAAGCCGGGACATTGTTGACACAGGCGATACTGCAATCATAAATCTTTAAATAATAATATTTTTGCCTGGTTTTTTTACAACAATTAATATTTTTTCCAGAACCAATGGCGCGAAGAGATGAGCGTTGGTCTGCCAACACCCCACAACCCTGCCAACGATCCCGATCCAGACTCAGACACAGAGTATAAAGCCATCAATCCTCCCGTTAAGAACAAGAAGAAAGATCACAAGGCGAGAAGGAAGCAGAAGGAGAGATTGGTAGAGAAGGAGCGGCTGAAGCGAGCCAAGATTGATAAGAAGAAGATTAGTGATATTTACAGGTGGGTTGGTTTTTTCTTTCTCTTTCTAGTTTCTTTCTTGTTTTCAAACATAAATTTTGTGTAAACGAATGACGCGACAAGATAGTCGTTTGCCTGATGTTAAGCGTCATGTCACTCGGAACTCAGGATCAGGTAGATCAGACCAACTTTCAAAACGGCCGCCATCTTGAATCTGCCATCTTGGATTTTCATGGCCACCATCGGAATGCCCGTATCGTCCTTTATGACATTTGGTCGAACACCTCCAACCTACCTCTTACCGTTTCCGATTTATAAGCGTTTCAATTTTGTATGGAAACTTTTTTTGTATGGCAACCCTATTTTTTTTATTTCTCTGGAAGCGTCCCAGGGTTTTCTACAACTTTAGTTCAAACAGGATACCTATCCGACTTGTAGTTTCAGAGAGCCATTGAACAGTTCCATCTCGGAGACGACTTCCTGATGATGTTAGATTTTTCTGGTGGTCACGTCACACATACTTGGTTTTTACCCACCACGCCTGACGGCCGATATCAATAATTGTGTCAACCATACATCTCTATCTATTTATCTAGGTGTTTAAATAAACTTTATATAAGAGTGTGAAGTGTGATTTTACTATAACATAATAGTAATGTAACTATATATCTATTGTTTTTTTACCATATTATAATTTTGAATATGACTTATATAAGTGGGGGACAACAGGAATTCCTGTTATCCCCCACGTGGGGGATATCAGGAACAACCCTTAGGGGCCAGGATGTATGTATGTGATGGTTGGGCGTTATTTATTTATTTATTTAACACCAATTACACCTACCACCATCTACAACAAACCTGCTCATAGTCCGAAGACTGATCGCAGATAAAAATACAACAAAAAAAAAAAACAAAAAATTTAACACTAATTACAGGCTTCGCAAACTGCAATCATCAATTTCAACCCGGGAACAACGACAATCGTCCCTCCGCGAGAAAAGGGCGGTGAAGGAAGCAGAACAGGCGGCAACCGCTATACCAACCCTTAACGCCCATAAAACACCCCTTCCTGAACCAGACTTCGTAGAGGCGAGCCAGCTCTCCGGGGATTTGATACACGTCACACCTACTAGTAAGTTTATTATTAATATCAATAGAGGTATGATACACATTATGAACAGCGTAAAGACGTCCACTACTGAACATAGGCCTCCCCCACAGAGCGCCACCTTGAGCGGCTGCTCGCCTCCTGCATCCATCGGCTCCCCGCGGTTTTCACCGGATCGTCGGTCCACCTAGTGGAGCCTACGCTGCGTCTTCCGGTTCGTGGTCACCACTCGAGAACCTTTCTTCTCCATCGGTGGTCAGTTCTACGAGTGATGTGGCCTGCCCATTGCCTGAACAACTTGCTTATTCTAAGAGCTATATCGGTCACTTTAGTCTTCCTGCGGATTTTCTCATTTCGGATCTTGTCTCGCAGATAGATATACTGGGTGGCGCAAAAGTAAAGACCCTATTTGGTTCAGCTATAACATTTTTTCTAAATTAGAAAACTAGATTTAGGTTTTTTTAAATGTATATTTGTGCCATTAAATTTCGTACCATTAGGATTTAAAGATGATGTCTTTTAAATGGTGACCTCCAGAGTTGATACACATTTGAGCCCTATTTATGACATTTTGCATAACTTGCCGTAACACTTCCTGCGATATGTTCGTTATTTCTTGACGAATGTTTTCTTTTAGAGCTGCGAGAGTCTGTGGCTTGTTCACATACACCCGAGATTTCAAAAAACCCCAAAGAAAGAAGTCTGGACTGGTCAGATCGGGTGATCTTGCAGGCCAAGGCAAATCGCCAAAACGAGAGATAACTCGGCTTGGAAAAGCGTCCCTCACTAAGTCCATAGTGTCGCGCGCTGTGTGTGCCGTAGCGCCGTCTTGTTGAAACCAGATGTGCTCCAGCCCCAATTCGTCCAAACTGGGTATCAAAAACTCACGTAACATGGTTCTGTAGCGTTCTCCAGTGACAGTTATCGCATTGCCTCCAGCGTCTTCGAAAAAATAGGGTCCGATCACTCTGTCAACACAGATGCCACACCATACAGTAACTTTTAGTGGGTGTAGAGGTGTTTCTTGAATAATGCGCGGATTATCAGTGCCCCAGAACCGAGTATTCTGCTTATTGACATGCCCTGAGAGATGGAAATGCGCTTCGTCACTCATAACCAATTTTGAAGGAAAATCATCCTCTTCAAGGTTGAGGTTTATGACGCGCTGGCAGTAATCTAGACGAGCTCGGTGGTCAGCAGGCAGCAGTTGATGAGTCATTTGAGTTTTATACGGGAACATCTTTAAGTCTTTCACCAAAATACGCTGCAGGGTCCGTCTGGAAATGCCCAATTGCGTGGCACGTCGCCTCGTTGATGTTTCTGGACACTCTTCCACATCTTCGCGCACAGCATCGATATTTTCAGCTGAACGGCCTGTTCTTGGTCTCCCAGACTTAGGTCTATCCAATGTTGAGCCAGTTGCTTCAAGGCGTGTGGCAAAGCGTCGAATTGTGCGACCAATCGGTGCCGGACGGTGGGGAAATCGTCGACGAAATTCACGTTGTGTTCTTATCACTGATGAATTATTCCGTAAGAACATTGACACAATTATTCCACGTTCTTGGGGAGTAAAACGGTCCATGTTTATTTCAGTGTATTTTACATTTGTTCACTACACAATTTTCAACAACAGAATGACAGAAAATGTCATATAAAAAAAATAAAAGTATTTTCTTTAGTGCCAGTACTTTTGCGCCACCCAGTACAAGGTGAGTTTGAATTGGTATGTTATCTCGAAAGGGAGGTTTTACTAAAAAATAAATCCGCTCACAAAATGGCACGTGCGATCGCTACGAGAGTTAACAAGATACTATAAATTCATTTCTAAACACAGATCGTCGAACTCATTTAAGTGCATTCGGTCACGGACGAAGTTCAACCACCCAGCTGCGCTAGGGCTATCTTCGAACGTAAACTTTACATGGCATTTCTTTAATGAAAAACTATTAATTTAGAAAAGTCTTAGAAGAAACATTGTCTACCTTGGGGAGTAGATTTACCACGTTTCGGGATAATGTACCAATTCAAACTCAGATAGTACAATAGAAACTCGATTATCCGGCTCTCAGTTATACGGATTCGCGATTATCCGGACTACCATAAATTAACGTAGATATAAACTTTAATCATTAGTGGTGGCGGTTGCGCGCCAAAATTTAATTGTCGCCTCCTAATATGACATCCTTCCTACAACCAATGGTTCCAAGTGTTATTGAAACATTCAATGTACGTAAAAAAATGTAATTGTTTATTAAAAAAAATATTTCTGAAATGAAAAA
Source organism: Ennomos quercinarius (assembly GCA_910589525.2). NCBI lineage: Eukaryota > Metazoa > Arthropoda > Insecta > Lepidoptera > Geometridae > Ennomos > Ennomos quercinarius. Next base: position 15,051,985 of record OU342507.1, on the reverse strand, counting down.
TGAATGGCTACCCATTAACATAAATAATTTTTTTTTCCAGGCAACCTCTTGCGTGATCGGTTCGTATCACTCCAACACCGCGGGGCGCTGGCGGCTTCCAAAGTGATGATGAAGAAGAACCGCAAGATCAAGGCGTATTTCAAACCTGGACATAAGGTAACGGAACAGGATATACAGAGATACGTCAATAGGAGCGCGGGGAAGAAGTAATTGGGGACATGATTATTGTTGTAGATACAAAAATTACTTGGTGTAAGTTGAACCAATAAAGAAAATTAAAAATGGCGTTGATACTTTTTTTAATGTTTCTTTGCGATGAAATATAGGGTAGATCCACGATCGCTGCCTCGTCACCGCTTAAACAAAGCATTACAGGGTGCTATGGTTCATTATTAAAATGACAACCGCTTGTGGACTGTTTTATATTAGCTGGAGAGGTATATCTGTATAAGTAAGCATTGGTCGCCGCCATTTGATTTGATTTGACCAAGTGGCATTTGAATTAAGTTTTTATTTTTCGTTTTTTAGTTTTATCAACTTTATTATTTGCTGCTTTTAAACGCGTGCGGTTTTCTACCAGTGTCCAAAACATTTTTTTATGATATAGATGGCAAATATTAAAAATTACCAATAATATAGCTAAATATTGCGTTATTATTTAAATTTCTAATGCTCGTTAGCATTAAAGACTATTAGAATACAACTTAGTTAAGCAACACTTCCCTGGGTTCTCGTACGTTTGTTATATTCGTGTTTACTTAACACACCAAATACTGGACGCTCATTGGTTGCCTGTTGATCCTCGTCTGTCTTCAACCAATGAGAGTACAGTATATGGTGTGTTGACTTGACACAAGTTTGACAAACGCACGAGAAACCCGGGGCTAGAGAGATAAGTGAGAACTTAGGAGCTGTCAAACTTTAATGCAGACGGGCGTTAGTGTGGCTCTAACGTAACCTATTGAATTTTAGTAACTAACTAGCTGACCCGGCAGACTTCGTACTGCCTTTATATGGGAAAAAGAAAAGGGCTGTCTTTAGGGTTTTCCCGGCAATTATTCGAATTTTTCTCACCTTTTAAACCTTCCCTAGAACTCCACGAACATTTCAAGACCAAGATAAGATAAATCCGTTCAGCCGTACTCGAATTTTAGCGAGACTAACGAACAGCAATTGATTTTTATATATATATAGATTGTTTTAGGGTAAAATAAAAAGCAATAATATTTATAAAAAATGTACTATAAAAATCTCCCTTAAAACTATTATAATACAACTACCATAATTAAGAATTACTTTCAAAAATATATTACAATAAAATCGTGGCAGTAACAAAAAGGTTAAAATCTAAGAAAGTAGGTAACTCACCAATACACTAGTTTTCCTAAAAATAGGACCTATGAATCCTATAATACTATTCGATGTAAGCCTATAGAATATCTATATCGGTAACAAAACATAATAAATTAACTATCTTAATATCTAAGGCAAGTATTACATATAGCATCATTAATATGGTAACAGATATTTTACAATATCTGTATTAGTTACCAAATACTCGGAGCACAGTAATACGTGTAACTGTTGCGAATACTTTGAACTGTCGACTCTAGCGCCCCTAGTGGCTAATAACGGACTATTAATAAATAATAAAAAATACATATTTTTTTTTATATTGAGTTTATGAAACAGCTGTAACTCTAAATTTATTTTAAACTTTAATATATAATTTTAATAAAATAATGATATTTCTACTGAAAAACAACTAAACGCCTAATGTCTATTCAACATAAGTACAAAGCGTTTTTGTGTGTAGGTATGCTATGGTGGTCTCGTAAAAAAAAACAAAAAAGAAAAAACTGTGGCAAACATTCTTCCTTTTTTAAATATTTATTCTTATTATTTATTTTAGAAGTCAGGTAGTTTTGTTTATACCAAATTAATTAAATCAACAGTTATAACACGTATTACTATATTCCAAAGTATTCGTACTATAAACCAACAGTAGTACTGAAATCTTAATCCATATAATTATCATAATAATTATAATCACATTTACAAAATATTTTAAGAAGCTAAGTCAACTTCGTCTAATATGAAGTTATAATTTATGCCACTCGAACTCATTCTCATTGTATACTTACCAAACGAACTAACATTAGTTTTTCAGCCCCATCTCGCTGCGATAGTGTATAAAGACCTTAATAATTCTAAAGCCCTGGTATCAGATGCGGTTTTCAAATCTGATTCTTTCGCCGCTGTTCTAGCTTCGGCTGTAGGGGTGTCGACAAAAGTAGGCTTAGGCTCGACGATTGGAGCTTTAGTAGTACTCGGTTCAGCAGGCGTGGTCCTTGTTATGAATTTTCTGACACCCCTACGACTGGTCCGGATTGGTGCTTGCGTCGTTGACGCTGTGACTTTTTCTTCTATTGACACCTTTTCTGTGGTAGGGTTTGATAAAGAGTTTACTGCGCTGGGGTCAATGTTTATACTCTTTCCTCGTCTGTCATGTCTGTGCCTCACCTCTTGTCTTTCAAGGAATCTGTCTGTCCTTCTGAATGAGTCTGCTTCTGGTGTGGGAGCTTCCATAAGTCCCTCTTCTCTAGCTATTTCCTCCATATCTTTCTGAGAGACCGCCATCAATGCTTCAAGTAAAGCTTTTTTGGAAGCTTCAGCCGTTGTGTTATGGTCGTCATCGCAAGTCTGTACCAAGAGAAGAATTAGTCTCTTAACACTTTTCGATTTAGTTTTCTTCATTACGTTCATTAGTTTCTGAGTAGTCGTCGAATTCATTCCTCCCATAATTTCCTTTGCCTTTTCCACGACCGTGTCAGTTATTGCTGATAAATCCTGTGATGGTTCAGTCGAAAAATCTTTGAGGAATCTTCCTTTCCTATTGTCGTTCTTATCTACATCATCGGAATCAATGTTGTTTGTTGTTGATACTGCTTGTTCGGTTGTAGCATAGTTGACTGTAGGAGTAGGTGTTGAAGCAGTGAAAGTGGAGTCGCCTGCAGTTGGAGCGGTTTCATCGGACCCTGTGTGACTCAGACCATCGTTCAAAGTAATCGGGTCAAGCATCGTGCTGTGCCAATTGTCGAAAGTAGTAGACCATATGTACTGGTTGGTCTGGTGATCTACATCGGGCGATGTAAATATACTGGTAGGAACTGGAGTCGTGGTTAATACTTCTTCTTGTGGTTTCAGTGTCGTTGGTGTAGGAGTTGTCTGGACTGTGGTGGGCTCGGTATCAGAGAATGTGGGAGCTTCCAAGTCTTCCGAAGGCTTCCTTACTGTAGAAGCTTCTATTTTAAGCTGTTTCCCTTTACGTAAACTATTGCCACTTGGCGCAACGAATGACTGACTGTGCGCTCTTTGTAATTCTTCCTCATTTTCCAATTCAACGCTGTCAGTTTCGGTAAAGTACACAGTAGTGGTTGTTGGTATGACTGTGGTTGTTCTAACCTTCTTGCTCTCGAAATCTTGAGTTGATATTGGGATGGATGTCGAAGCTGATGAGTCGATACCCCAAGCTGTGGGTAAGTTTGTAGCTTCTACATATTCGCTCAGAGGCTTGGTCTCTGTGAAACCAGTTCCATATGGCGAATCGCTAATGGTTAAAGCATTATTTTGGAACCCACCGTATTTAGGTACTGCATTTTCTGTTGTCGATACTTCACTGTTTGCCAAAGTGTTTATGTTATAAGCGTTTGTGTTAGTGTAAACGGGTGCAATCGAGGGTGCGATGGGAGTGGCTGGCGATGTATAAGATGCTGATATTCTTCCGCAGCATATAAATGGATGTCTTGGTGTCGTAGATCTGCGTGTGGACGATACGAACTGTGTAGGTTTGGGTGTAGTTGGAACTTCAGTAGGTGTTGTCTGGTATTGAGGAACAGTAGAAATGGTCTGATATTTTGCATAATCAGAAGTGGTCTGGTATTTAGAATCATCAGAAGTAGTCTGGAATTTAGAATCATCAGAAGTAGTCTGGAATTTAGAATCATCAGAAGTTGTCTGGTATTTAGAATCATCAGAAGTTGTCTGGTACTTAGTATCAGCAGGAGTAGTCTGGTATTTAGAGTTATCGGAAATGGTCTGGTGCTTAGAATCTGTAGGAATGTTCTGGAATTTAGTTGCCACATCTAAAGCCTTTGGCTCTCTCAACGAAGGTATCGGGCGCGCTTTGTTGTCTTCTGAGAATCCTAAGATTTCATCATCGTCCTCATTTACCGTGGTTGTTGGTTCTGTGTTGAAAGTATCATCAGTGGTGCCCACTACATCTCCATAACTATCTCCGAAGGAAGGGTGAGTTGGTCTGATATCAGATAAAACTTTTCTGAATTGGACAGGATCTTGAAGGTAGGCAGAAAGAGCATGAGTGAAGACTTGGGCTAGTTCCCTAATCTGTGGTGACGTGGCTAGGGGACTTTGACTTTGCTGTACCATTAAGTCTTCCATCAACTCATTGTAAGTTCCATTAGGATCGGTCTTGATTTCTTCTAATAACTCAGCATTGCTAGCTCCATGAGCAAACAGATTGCTATACTTATTTATGGTGTTAGAACTGAACAACGCTGGTAAGGCTTCTTCCATGGTTTCGTACTCATCAAATGCACGTGTTGTCGTTTCGGCTTCATCGGGAGACGAGGTGGTAGATAGGTTGTCCAAAGCAGTTGCATAGTAAATTGCTAGACTGTGGAGTGTCTTCGGTGTCAGTGATGGAGGAACGGTTAGCCTTGGCCTGTTGGTTTGGTCGTCATTCAATTTATTGGATGTGGTTGAAACTGTGGTTTCAGTCGGCCCGTAAGCGTCTAAATTCAACTTCCTCATCAGTCTATCACGTCGTTCCTTATAGGATGGTTCAGTCGTACCTTCAGTTATATGGTTTGCAGTTGAGAATACGTCATGTCTATCAGAAGAGGCTGTTTGGGTATAGAGTGCAGTATCGGGTTTGGTCGTTGGAATCTTAGTTGCGGACTCAAAAGTATCCCTCGGCTTGAATGTGACTTTCTTGATTTCAATAGGTTCGGTTATCTCAGCTACTTGGGTTTGCTTGTAAGTTGCTGCTGTAGTAGCAACGGTTTTGTTCTTTTCTTTCTCGATGTAGGTCTTTAGCAGAGAGACGCCAGGTCTGGTGTACGGGTTATCATTGACTGTTGTATAAGTCTTCGTGTAGGTAACCAAAGTCGGACGCTTAGTAGGTGGTGCCACACGCGTGTAATGAGTTTGAGATTGCTGTTTTTCACGAATATCGTACAGAGTGCTTAAGTTAGGGTTGGTTCTTACTCGAGTTTTCTCGGGTTTCTTGGTGGTGGTATTTGGGGTATAGACTGGGTATGGACGATAGTTCTTCGTGTGATAATCTTGAAGGAATTGCCTGTTATTGTTGTTGGCAAAAGAAGCTGATTCAGCTGCGACTTGCATCTCTTTTAAGCTGTAGTCAACAGGAGCGGTTCTTAATGTAGAAGCTTCAGGGAAAGTTGGGGAGGTGCTCCTCACAGGTAGAGCAAAGTTGTTCGTAATCAATTGCACCAAAGACTTCTTCCTCTTTTCAAAAGCAGTTGTCAGCTGTTGACTCCTTTGCGTAGGGTTGTTGTTGCTATAGTGGGGATCGGGGAACAGTGCTTGGTAACTTCTGGCTGTCGCTTGGGGAACGTAAGGCGTTTCAGGCTGTCTCTGCCTACCGCGGTAGACCCTTTCAGTTGTGCTGGAAACAGGGGTCGGGATAGTGACTGGTCTCCTAGAGTCGGCACGGTTGTTGGTTTCGGCAAGATGTTGCAAGTCCTGGTTTTTGCTCAGGCTTTGCGTGATTTTCTGGGACTTCTTCTGTTCGTTGGAGTAATATTCAGCGCTGGATTCGTAGAGGGCAGGCGCGGATGCGCAGTCCACCTTGAACCACCAGTCGCAAATGAGATGGGACTGGCTGAAGATGGTGCCGTTTGGACACAGGAACGAGATTTTGCGTGACGTGTCGCAGATGTGGAATACCTGGAATTAAGATAGTTGTGATTAATTTTACTACATTTTCAATGTAATTAAAAATATGGTAATTGCATGCCAGAAAGTGGTAAGTAGAATTAACTTGAGATCCACATAACAAAAGTAAGTAAGTTAAATGTTTAGACGGAAAATTAATAGAGTTACCTTAAAAGCCAATAGTATGATGAATGAAGATGTATATATCTATGAAGATTATATTACCTGGCAATCGGTCTCCAAGTCAGCGTAGTAGCCTGTAGGCACGTTTTTACAGTTGAAACCTGTGTTAGGTATGTTCGGATATGCTGGGAAGTCCACGCCCGCCTTGCCTATCACACCTGGAACCAACAGATGAAGATTAAAGTCATGTGCAGTAATTAGCAATCATTAATTTAGTTTGGAGTTTATGCTATTAGACATACGTATGTGCATTTACCTACTTTCACAGGATTTTGATGGTCTTCTCATTGTAGGGAGCTTAGCGTCATTAGAGACTTCAGAGTCACAATCACCTACAAATACAATACAATAGCAACGCCACTAGCATTTCTAAAATATACTCGTAGTGTAATCTTGTAGATGTCAACTGATGAACATAACTAGCTATGGGGAGGCTACGCTCTATGGGGAGGCCCATAGCGCGGCACTTTCAGCGGCTGCTTGCCTCTTGCATCCAGCGGCTCCCCACGGTGTGACGGTCGTTTCACCTATGAGAGGGGCCAACGTTGCGTCTTCTAGATCGTTGTGGCCAATCGAGAACCTTTCTTCCCCCTCGGTTGTCAGTTCTACGAGCGATGTGGCCTGCCCATTGCCATTCCAACTTTTTTATAAGAATGGATGACGTGACGAGCTTGTCGTTCACCTGATGTTAAGCGACACGGCCGCCCATGACAGCAACAGTGTCACTCGAACTTTAAAATACCAAAGTTTCGCGTGACACTGCACTGCGCACGTCATCCTGAGACATCACACAGTCTAGTAATCAGATTACTAGCCCTTTGCCCAGTAATTTCACTAGCTACAATGCCCTTCAAACCGGAACACAGTAGTGCTTGCACACTACTGCTTGGCGGTAGAATAACTGGCAAAGCGGTGGTACCTACCTAGACGAACTTTGCAGAAAAGTCCTACCACCTAGTAAAAACTACCTAGTGGTTGTCAGTTCTACGAGCGATGTGGCCCCATTGATAGGAGCTGCAGTTTACTTAGTAGCTATACGTAGGTAATAGTCCTAAGACAGATGATCTCTCTACGGTTCAGAACATTCCACACAGCACTGACTATTGAAATATTGCTACAACTACAAAGTACCTTGATGTTCCACAACGTCGAGGTCTGGCTGCGAGTTAGCCGGAATCAACCTCTTCACGAGAGTTCTTCCTTCAGTGTAATGTTCGAAGCCAGCTGCCCCCATCGCCTGCGCTATAGCTTGCAGACTCTCCGGACTTGGCTCTGGCACGTACAGTTCTGGTGCTGGTGACCGGGATATTTCCTAGAATTTGGGATAAATGTGATGACATTTTTAAATATTTTTGTTGTTCTATGTTTTGTTTTCATTTATTTAAGTAAATAAATACATTTTGTAGTAAGACAAAACGGTGATCAACAGGTGAACTGCCATGCTTGCTCATCTCGTTTCATCATGAACAGCCTGAAGACGTTCACTACTGAACATAGGCCTTCCTCATAGAGCGCCACTTTGAGCGGCTGCTTGCCTCCTGCATCCATCGGCTCTCCGTGGTTTTGACCAGATCGTCGGTCCATCTTGTCTAATATCGCTATAGTATTCTAAAAAAAAAAAGTATAAACGTGACTTTAATTGCCTCAATTTCATAATGAAGTACTTGGATGATGTTATGTTTTCAGTTAACTAGTAAACCGATTTTGAGGAAATTTCTATGAAAGTAAGTCTCTATTGTTTCATAGGAAAAAGTTTCCAAATTGGTTGATAATGACGGAGTACTGAGGTAATGAACATAAAAAAATACATACAAAATGAAAAAAGTATAACTAGTGTAATTCCACTAAAAACACGCTACACACAGAATACACAACAACCTCGATTTACACTAGATATACTTATTTCAATTTGTATTTAAGATGCACTTCCGCGAAGTCACGACTGAGTCAATCAAAAATACAGCCGAATGGAGAACCGAATCTTATACTGGGTGGCGCAAAAGTAAAGACCCTATTTGGTTCAGCTATAACATTTTTTCTAAATTAGAAAACTAGATTTAGGTTTTTTTAAATGTATATTTGTGCCATTAAATTTCGTACCATTAGGATTTAAAGATGATGTCTTTTAAATGGTGACCTCCAGAGTTGATACACATTTGAGCCCTATTTATGACATTTTGCAAGATGATTTTCCTTCAAAATTGGTTATGAGTGACGAAGCGCATTTCCATCTCTCAGGGCATGTCAATAAGCAGAATACTCGGTTCTGGGGCACTGATAATCCGCGCATTATTCAAGAAACACCTCTACACCCACTAAAAGTTACTGTATGGTGTGGCATCTGTGTTGACAGAGTGATCGGACCCTATTTTTTCGAAGACGCTGGAGGCAATGCGATAACTGTCACTGGAGAACGCTACAGAACCATGTTACGTGAGTTTTTGATACCCAGTTTGGACGAATTGGGGCTGGAGCACATCTGGTTTCAACAAGACGGCGCTACGGCACACACAGCGCGCGACACTATGGACTTAGTGAGGGACGCTTTTCCAAGCCGAGTTATCTCTCGTTTTGGCGATTTGCCTTGGCCTGCAAGATCACCCGATCTGACCAGTCCAGACTTCTTTCTTTGGGGTTTTTTGAAATCTCGGGTGTATGTGAACAAGCCACAGACTCTCGCAGCTCTAAAAGAAAACATTCGTCAAGAAATAACGAACATATCGCAGGAAGTGTTACGGCAAGTTATGCAAAATGTCATAAATAGGGCTCAAATGTGTATCAACTCTGGAGGTCACCATTTAAAAGACATCATCTTTAAATCCTAATGGTACGAAATTTAATGGCACAAATATACATTTAAAAAAACCTAAATCTAGTTTTCTAATTTAGAAAAAATGTTATAGCTGAACCAAATAGGGTCTTTACTTTTGCGCCACCCAGTATTTGAAGTCAGTTAGTAAAAATACATGTAGGTAAGTCAATTATGAGGTCAAGAATAATTTCGACACACATTTTACGCCCTGAAATCGTATCGAAACTGTCAAATCCATACAAATTTGTGTTTCGATCGGTTGCAATAAAGTTACATGATCGCCTCTAGCGGGTATAAACTACGAAATATCTTTTAGTAACCTCTAACTAGGTAGGTACCCACTTACTCGCACAAGGCTTTAAACTGCCTTACACACAAAAAAGCTCTATTCACACCTTTATGTTTTGATTAGTTAATTAAATGACGTGTTAACGAATTGATAAATTTATAGACGTGTGAAATAATTATCTAGTTGATTAAAAACCACGCCTGTTAATAGTTATTATTATTGATAAATATGATCGCAAACGTGTTTCTTTTGAATTGTGACCAAGTTATAATTCATGCAATGGAAGTATTAAATGATTTTGTAACAAACTTCTTATGTTATAGGCGTAGATGACATGGTTTTTTCAACCTGTGCAGTTAGAAATACCTTTCGCCGTTGCGCAGTTCTTCTAGCCCCATCGCATACGCCTGAAAAATAAAGTATTTAAATTAATCACAATAAAGATATTTGTATATATTTAAGGAAGTCTAAGGGTCGGTTTTTTGATCAGTAGTTATCGTAAGCAATGGTCAAAAATTATAACAAATTCACTGAATTATTAACCATTGGTTACTTAACTACGAATCAAAAAACCCACTCAAAGACTAAGGGTAGGTTTTTTGATCCGTGGTTAAGGTAACCAATGGTTAAAAACTAACAAATTTTAACCATGGTTTACCTTAATGTTACCTAATTTTATCTAAGCTTGACATTTTAGTACTTTTATTTCACATGACAGATATTTTTAGAGGTAATGTTTATAATATGTATATGGTTTTGACATTTTTATTAATTTTGACATTGCATAATTTTTATTTTTATTCTAATACTTACATTAATAATAATAACTGTTAAATTCATTCAATTATGTATCTAATTGTTATGTTTACAATATTTGCATGCTGCCGCTGGTGGCAAAATGTATCTGGCACTAATTATGTACCGAAAACCTTATATACCGACATTTAAGCAAATAAATACTTCTTATTCTTCTTATTCTTATTCTTATTCTTAAATACGGATTTAAAAACCCCAGCTTTAGACACTACGCCCTTTTAGAAAAATGAGTCGGCATGCACGAAGGAGTCACTACAGTAAAAACAAATGTTCGTTTATAGGCAAAAGAGTTTCCCACTAGAGGCGGTTTAACCCGCAATTTAAGTAAGTAGGTAACCTAACCTACTTAAATTGCGGGTTAAACCGCCTCTAGTTCTTCTAAATAAAAGTGAAAATGGGCTGATCCTTCAATTGCAAGATATTGATTAACAGTTCTGTTATATATTTAACTGACTGACGGTATATGAAGAACCATTTGAGTTAGTGTAGTGTTATAATGTAACGGAATAGATAGGTATTAGTGCAGTGCATTGCAGTGTAAATGCTACACAGAAAGAAAAGATGAACAAAGTCATCATCATCAACAGCCTGAAGACGTCCACTGCTGAACATAGGCCTCCCCTACAGAGCGCCACTTTGACCTGCTGCTCGCCTCCTGCATCCATCGGCTCCCCGCGGCTTTCACCGGATTGCCGAGTCCCCACTCGGTAGACCAACAATCCCAAAGGTCAAACAATGAACAAAGTATCTTCGTCTTCATAGAGACAATACGATTAGTATGTTAAAATTAGAATTGCTTACCCGCCAAATATCTATGGCTAGATTGTAGGTAAACTATTATGCCAGTTTTCACCAAGATCCTAATTGAACTGACAGCTGACAGTAATTTCTTTTTCACCAAAAGTTAAGGGACACCCAACGCTTTAATGAATTTAGATAAGGGTCACATTAGAGGCCCCTTAGTTTAGAGGATTCCTAATTAAGGCGTAGTTAAAGGATATTTGGTGAAAACAGACATTAGAGTGCCTATCAGGTACTCTAAGAAAAGAAAAAAAAAATACTTAAACGATCGGTGGTCATAAATAAAAGCTTGTAATATTTATCTGATAAATAGTCCCTGTCTACTCAACAGTCTCGAAACATCGCACACTATTCAAAGCGAATGAATCACCTACCGATACCAATACATTACACACTTATTATCACTATTAGAAAGTAGGCACAGGTTCCATTGTGTTTAACATTGAAGAGTTTATTGTATCGTATAAGCACCATTGTAACATTGGTAAGATTAAAATACACTTTCGCTTGTAAACTACATGTGAGGGAAGGATATCTACATATTTCGACAGTAGGTAATAAATATATCCGTCTACCCACTTACTTAGTCGCGCAACGAGCTATGGAGGGAGCTATGCTCGGTGTTTCCCTGCGAGATAAGCTCCGGAACGAAGAGATCCGCAGGAGAAGTAAAGTGACCGATATAGCTCTTAGAATTAGCAAGTTGAAATGGCAATGGGCAGGCCACATCGCTCGTAGAACTGACAACCGATGGGGAAGAAAAGTTCTGGAGTGGCGACCAGGAACCGAAAGACGCAGCGTAGGCGCCCCACTAGGTGGACCGACGATCTGGTGAAAACTGCGGGGAGCCGATGGATGCCAGAGGCAAGCAGGTGCTCTCTGGGGGAGGCCTGTGTTCAGCAGTGGACGTCTTGAGGCTGTTGATGGTGACCTACTTATCAGGTAAGTACCTACCTAGATTGTAAGTACGTACTTTTACACCTGTAGGTACTATTAGTCCGTAATTTAATACCTGGGGATCCTCTATCTCAGTCGAGCATATCGGTTTTTTTTAAAGATAGTACCTAAATTACTGATGCCCGTTGCACTGGCACTAAATGCACTAAATTTTGACAGCTCCCAAGTTCGCAGTTATCGTTTTACGCGTAGGTACCTACTGCAACGCATTTGGGTACGACCTAGAGATAAGTTCGAGCTTAAGAGCTGTCAAGCTTCAGTGCAAACGGGGATAAATGTTACGAAAAATCTGGCTTCGAGAATAACATTACAAAAATGTTTTTGTTATGTGAATTAATGAAGTGACGAGCTAGTCGTTCTCCTGATGCTAAGCGTCACGGCTGCCTATAACAGATTGCAGTATCACTCGGAACTCTAAATTAATATAATTTTGCGTGTCACTGTGTGTGTGTGTGGACATGTGTGGACATTTCACGCAGCGCCATCTAGCCCCAAACTAAGCATAGCTTGTACTATGGGAACCAGATAACTGATACAATACTTGAATACTTTTTGTTTGTAAATACATACATAGAATACAATATAACACCCAGACACAGAATAAACACCTATATGTTCATCACACAAATGTTTGTCCTGGGTAGGAATCGAACCCACAACCTACAGTTCAGAAGGCAGAGCTACTACCAACTGAGCTATCAGGCCAGTCAACTGTAAAATGATTTTAATTAAATGACAATAAGTTTTAAGCATCATTAACATCCAGTCAGTGGCTAAATCATAAGACTTAGGGTGGGTTTTTTTATCCGTAGTCAAGGTAACCAATGGTTAAAAACATCTGTTAGAATTTGTTAGCATTTTTAACCATTGGTTACCTTAACTACAGATCAAAAAACCCAGCCTAAATCTAACAAATTCTAACCAATGGTCAAAATTTGTTAGAATTTTTGACCATTGGTTACCTTGCCTTACCCACGGATGAAAAAACTTAAAACAAAAATAGCTTGCAAAACTAAAACACCAATAATCCTACACAAAATGGTGCCGGACAATACATTAATCTTAGTGTCACGTCACATCCTTTAAATTAAAACCATAGCATGCTGACACGATCATTATTTCAAAAGCTCTTCATATAAATCTCCAACGTTCGATCATCGATAGATCGATATAGGATCGGACAATGATTGAAATCAAAGTACGTGCTGACAGTCCATTATGCACAACAATGAAATTAATTGATTGAACTGCGCAAGAGCAGCAAGAACATGCTGAGATGGATGGTTTCGGCGTGATGCTCAGCCAAGATACAAACAGGCAAACAAAAAAAAAAGCAATAGTAGGTATTGGCTTCCAGCACCAATAATATCCCTATTATTGGTGCTGATCCCTATTATGATTGGTGGGAGCCCTACAAAAAAAATTTCAAAATATCTTCAATATACAGAATTTGACCTGTATGCAGTTTTTATTATAAGTAAAAATATAAATAAATAAATACGTGTGGACGTTTCACACAGCACCATCTAGCCCCAAACTAAGCAAAGCTTTTACCTTGGGAACCAGATAACACAGAATACTTAAAATACCTTTTTCTTATTTATAAATATATACATAGATTACAATATAACAGCCAGACCACCCCAGACACAGAACAAACACCTATGTTCATCACATAAATGTTTGTCCTGGGTAGGAATCGAACCCATAACCTACAGATAGATCAGAAGGCAGAGCTACTACCAATCTGAGCTATCAGGCCAGTCAAAGTTTTTATTAAAGTAGTACCTACTTATAGATACAAGGAAATCTGTTCGGCCGTTTGAAGATTGTCAGCTCTAGGTACTGGAAGTACGGACTATGGGGTTTTTAAATTTTGAACAAAACTACTGTAAAAAGCTTCTATAGTATAAGTACCTATCAGGTAGCAAAAGATGATTCCATAGTTCTATTTCTTACGTTTAACCTTAGACCACTGACTCGTGAGAAGCTGTTATCTGAATTACAATAAATACCTCGAGGCGTAGATATCATTATAAACTTCAATTGTTTGCTTAGTTTGTGTAGTAGGTAGCTACTTATAGGCTTAATTACAATTCGGTCGCCGCTTTTAACACAGGCCTTGCTTTGATCTTTAGGTCTAAATCTAGTGAATAGATAGGTAATTGTGAATCTAAATTTAAATCTAGGAGTTGTGAGTCTCACAGTCGTTATAGGTTATAGTAAGTATCTAAGGTTATGTTTATGAGTTGCCATTGCAGTTAAGTTATTTATGACTTCGTGTAGGTGGTGCTGGGGTAGGTAGTTATCGAAGTTTGCACACTACTGCTTGGCGACAGAATAACTGGCAACGGTGGTACCTAGACGAATTTTGCAGAAAAGTCCTACCACCTAGTCAATCAATCAATAGATAAATCAAGGGCTATAGGGTCCGTTTTACCCTTTGGGTACGGAACCCTAAAAACTAGGTGAATATTGGTATGAAGTTAAGCGCTTATTGAAAACGATTAGGTAGCGCCGCATTCACATCTACAAATCCAAGAATATTGACTGTGTTGTTTACTCTTAATGAACAGGAATCAAATCCGCAGCTTCCGGGTCATAAGCCGACCTGCTCAACCATCACACCACAGAGGCTGTCAACGAATACTTAATAAAGTAGCTTTCCACAGATGCTAATGATGAGATTTCTTTTGCTCTTCTCTTCCAATCATTACCAGCCACCTTACGTATATCGTCGCTCCATCGAATCGCAGGGCGTCCTACGCTACGTTTACCGATTCGTGGTTCCACTCTAATACCTACTTGTCTGCCCTATGCTTCAAATGGGTTGTTTGTTGGTGGCGGGCTTTGGAAGAGGCCTATACCCAGCAGTGGACTAGAGTGACCCGATGATGATGATGATGATGACATTAGTTTTAATTTAAGGTGGGACGTTACACTAGCGCGGCAAATTCAAATTTTCTTGCGTTCTTTTGCCAATAATAGCTTAATTACTCAATGTGATTACATGAAAACTAATTTTGCGCAAATAAATAGAGTATATCAATAAATTACAATTAAAAGTATCATCTACATGGTTCAGCGACAAATGGCAAATAGACTGAAAAACTAAGACGAAATTTGTTTATTGCCATTTGCCGCTAAACCAATGATATCTAGGAGATACTTTTAATCGTAATTTGTTAATACATTCTATTTCTGTACGTTAAATCAGTTTTAATTTAATCACGTTTAGTAATTAAGCTAAATATATATATTATTGCTAAATATATGTATTATTGGCAAAAGAACGCAAAAAAAAATTGAATTTGCCGCGCTAGTGAAACGTTCCACCAATCTACATATCGTAAAGAACATCCTTCCTCAATACATAAGATCACAGACGTCGCCGCCGCTGTTACAATGTTATGTCGAACTTTAGTTATTTTTCATCTCATTTGGAGACACGACAATGTTATGTTATCCAATACCGCAAACCACAACGCCAGTTCCTAGATGTAATATAGGTTCTATTTTTCAATAAGAATCAGTTTTGTACTTTAAGATTTTATATGTAAAGTTGAAAATAGTAAAAGTGAGAAATAAGTTATGTAATTTTTATCTATGTTATAAGTAGTGATTTATTAGATCATTTTTGCTATATTTATGGTTAGGAAGAACGATCTAGTTTCATTATTAACATAATCAAAATACAGTAACCTAATAAATTGAATTTATTAATTTGGATGTATTTTTACATAATTTGTTAATGAATAACCGATAGTAAAAGTGACATGAGTAGTTTGGGTGTTAAGCGTCTTACATAAAATACATAATTAAATAACTTGATATTTTATTTTTAGCTACACTGTGGTAACATAAAAATAATATCGTTTCTTCCTAATAATTAAAATAATGAAAGGAAATAGGAAACGGTGCAGCTTGGACGACCCTGCAAAATACCGTTTATAAATAAAATATTTGATGGAGTGATTTATTTATTTATATTTGTTTAATAATTATTATTATTTTATGCTACTATTCAAGTGCTAAAATTAACTACTTTCGTGCGAAGTTATTGTGAAGTGAGTGTAAATTATAAGAACGTCTGTTGGATTGGTAAATAAGACTAGGTGGTATACGTCTTTTCTGCAAAGTTTGTCTAGGTATTCGTAGGTACTACCGCTTTGCTAGTTATTCTGCCGCCCAGCAGTAGTGTGCCAGCACTACTGCGTTCCGTTTTGAAGGGCATTGTAGCTAGTGAAACTACTATAAACCCATAAATAGGGTTAAGGCGTAAAAGTAATTAAGCCTTACGAAGCCGGGGCGGATCAACTAGTATAATGTGTTTTCCTTCACCGTGTGTAAGAGCAAGTACACACAGAGTACTACATAATTATAATCGGAGTATCGCGTGTCAATGGTCCGTCAGACTCATGGCGTCAGCTATTGTGATCGATGACAGTGCCTAACTAGGCCTATATTGAATGGGTAACTCCTGATTGATGTGTGAAAATGCCGTTAGGTAATAGGTTTTTCTTAGAATCTATACCTACGTATTTTTATGTAACTATAAGTACCTACCTACGTGTAGATATCATTATCATCATCAACAGCCTGAAGACGTCTACTGCTGAACATAGGCCTCCCCCAGAGAGCGCCACTTTGAGCGGCTATTCGCCTCCTGTATTCATCGGCTGCCCGCCGTTTTCAGCAGATCGTTGGTCCACCTAGTAGGGAGCCTACGCTGCGTCTTCCGCTTCATGGCGTCACTCGAGAACCTTTCTTCCCCATCGGTTGTCTGTCAGTTCTACGAGCGATGTGGCCTGCCCATTGTCATTTCAACTTGCTAATTCTAAGAGCTATACCAGTCACTTTAGTTCTCCTGCGTATCTCTTCATTCCGGATCTTATCTCGTAGGGAAACACTAAGGATAGCTCTCTCCATAGCTCGTCCTACCGTAACAGCCTGAAGGTGTCCACTGTTGAACACTGGCTTCCCCATAAAACGCCACTATGGGTGCTTATCATAGGGGCCTTTGCCACAATCAACACGCTTGGCAGGTGGCTTGGTGATAGCAGAAGATTTTAATGCAGGTACCTAGGAGAATACTGCTGCCCATTCTTTGGATGCCTATTTCCTTAGCCAGCTCTTACGGGCACCCGCGGGAAGAGATATGAGAGCATATTTTTTAAGCTTTGACTAAATATTTAAAAGTATAAGACCTTGAAGTCTTTACTAGGTGAAAAACAATAGGTGGTAGGACTTTTCTGCAAAGTTCGTCCAGTTATTCTGCCGCCAAGCAGTAGTGTGCAAGCACTAATGTGTTCCGGTTTAACTGGCATTGTAGCTAGTGAAATTACTGGGAAAATGAAACTTATGAACTGATCTCACAGTCTAGAAATCTTTTTTAGACTGCGTGATGTCTCAGGTTGACGTGCGCAGTGTCAACTCAAACTATTAGAGTTCCAAGTGGTAGGTACTGCAATCTGTTATGGGCAGCCGTGACGCTTAACATCAGGCGAATGACTAGCTCGTCACGTCATTCGTTTACATAAAAAAAAATATTTATAAACCGATTTTAGTATATAGCTATCTTTGCTATCCATCAGGTGTGATATTGTAAAACGAGAAATGTAAGTGGGTTGTCGTTACCGGTTAGGCAAAGTTGGATAAGTCGGAAATATTTCTTTTTCATAAACTATTACTTTCTGACATGGCTTTGCGATGGAAACGAGTTATACTCGATACTATTGATAGGTACCTAAGTAAAATCTTTTGATGTTTACTTATACAGTTTTTAAATATTTGAATCTATTGCAACACATCTGTCAGGTAGTTCGTGACAAAGAGCACACCCCAGCATCTAATCATGTCGAAACATCCCAGCCTATATTCTATTTGCCGTTATTTCTCAATATCAACGGAACTTGCCACATTGCGAATTAACGACTCTGCCCAGCTTTAGATGGGACGACACGATTTTTATAGACATGAGAAAAACTTTTTGATGCAATATTTCTTGACTCTTTGTTTCATCTCAGTTATATAAATGAGGTGATTTTGCATGCCATTTAGTGCAAGTGTGACAATTTGGTTTTGCAGACTTGCAGTAGGTAGGTACCGCCTTGCTGGCAATAATTGCCAATCAAATACTTGAATTAAACAATACAATGCATGTTACAGTCACTTTTCTAACAATTTTGATGTCGTGTCGGCGTCGTGTCGGTGTCGTGTCGGTGTCGTGTCGTGTGATGTAATGAACCTTCTCCCTGAAGTTCCAGACTATAGCAATTACTGCGGAGTTCTGAGTGCTGCTCTTGTTCCAATTGCTGTCATTGTCATCGCCGAGTTGCTGACAAATGGCCGACTTAGTATTAGTTAAAGCGTTGGCCAAGGGGATCATCTACGCTTGGGTAATATGACTAAAAAGTAGGTAACTACTCGTAACATAAATACTGCACGTATCAAGCAAACTATTAACAACGTCAGAGTAACCGTTGTCAAACTACGCTCGGTAGTTATGAAAATAGCAGATGTTTTCGAATGATATGACCCATTGCCATTTGGTATGATTACACCTCTTACCTATGATCGCCATTGAGAAGAGCAGCACCGCCCATAATATCTCCATTTCGGAACTTCTTCTCCACCGCATAGTTGAACTGAAACAAATAAAAGAAACTGTTAGTAAAATAGGTACTATGAAATGTGTAATGACGTAATTAAAAATTACTATGTTGCCAGATGGGTAATGACAGCAACAGTAAGAAATTTAATTAATTTGATTGTCAATTATTTTATTCAGGTATATCTAATGCCTAAGGCTACACGTTCAATTTTATTAATCAATTAAATTGACGAGTCCATTCGCGTCAATGTTTCCTTCATTATCCATACAGTAAAACGAAAAACATTGCTCAATACTAATACTACACGATCGATACAATTGATCAATCACAAAGATTGATCAATAAAATTGAACGTGTAGGGCTCGCCTAAGCCTTGTTCTTATGCAGTGACATATCGGGCCCATAACCTATCAATAACTGACAGATGACTTGTTACACAGGCGGATAGATAGCCATCCGCTTGTGTTAGGCATATTATATCGGCTTACATCAAAGCATAGGCTAAGCCGATATAAGCGTAAAGCTCAAACCCCACCAAAACAAAATGAAAATAAACTGTATTTTGCTAATCAAAGTCTTGAACACAGCCGCAAGGTTGCCGGTCGGTCTTCTATCGGTTACATTTTGGAGAGTGTGTGCATGCCCTTCATCAGCTCATTCCGTCATCCCCTTTCCATGATAGAACTACAAACTACAAGGCTTGGATTCTTCTCATCCTTACGTCGTTAGTGTACAACAAGTCCGCACTAAGCGTTTTGCTGAGTCATTCATAGTCCGAACGGCCAAGGAAAAGAAATAATGGAATCCTCGTTCTGTATGATGTGTGTAGGTAGGTACCTTTGTGAGTTTGCACTCACTGTCCTAGCTCTCTTACTTGGTTGAGGTGGGTTATGTTCTTATATTCCTAGAGTTATAAGTTACGCAGAATATTCTTACATAAGTTTAATAGCTTTATCGCGTCTATAAAGTAGCAACAATGGAGTTTATTGTGCTGATAACCGTCCATTCATTGAGCATTCGTTGAGGTAAGATTGCTTTGAAGTTTTGTTTAGTAATTTGTAATAACATTGATGATTTTGTTTCGAATAGTGGATATAATAGGTAGTTTTGACTATGTAGGTACCTATACTGGGTGTAATTGAATTCATTAGCATCCTTTGAAAATAAGCCTAAGTACTCTTAATTTTAATTACTGTATACAAGGTAAAAAAAACTTTTAACTGTATCAAACTCATTCGTGTCAACTACATTAGGCACCGCGGCAATCTTCATAATTTTCAATGATTATATTTTTATTTGCACTCTTTACCCTTTAATAATCATCAATGAATGATCAATTTCATTCATTAGCATAAATTGAGTGCATGATAGTGATGTACTATCATGCACTCAATTTATGCTAATGAATGAAATTGCATCCTGTTTGCTTTGTAGTTACTGTGGCTTTGAACAATGTCTATCACATTTCATTTCAGTAGGGATGTGATTGTTAGAATGAAATTCCGCCTGTTGCATTGCTGTCAAAGTTGTATGATCACTCCCTATAAATCTGAACCCGGAAGTCATGCGTCACTAGGTGGTACCTAGGACTTTTCTGCAAAGTTCGTCTAGGTAGGTACCACCGCTTTGCCAGTTACTCTGCCGCCAAGCAGTAGTGTGCGGGCACTACTGTGTTCCGGTTTGAAGGGCGTTGTAGCTAGTGAAATTACTGGGCAAATTAGACTTTATGATCTGATCACTCAGTCTAGTAATCTGATTACTAGACTGGGTGATGTCTCAGGATGACGTGCGCAGTGCAGTGTCACGCGAAACTTTATTGTTTTAAAGTTCCGGGTGACACTGCAACTGTTATGGGCGGCCGTGTCACTTAACATCAGGTGAACGACTAGCTTGCGTTATTTTACGAACGATTAGCTAGCGTTATTCAATCTCATAAAAAAAACAAAAACCAAAATGGCCGCGCTTCCGGCGACATTGTCGTCGACACGATTAATATAACGGAGACCATACTTTCCCTAACCTTTGAACTTGCACATTATAATGGAGTCAAAGATCTAGGCGATTGCACTAACTGGTAAGCTAGGCACCTAACTATTACGCTAGAAATGTACACTGAAATCACGAAGCTTTTACTTGCTTGATATACAATACATGCGCTTCCGCCTACTTATGTACCAGTGTACCTAGGTCCTAGCTACCTATTTTACTTGTTCATGGCGTAGGTATACCTATTTTAAGTTTTCCGATTTTGAAATTTCTAATGTGAAAATGGTCATAGGTTCACATTAGACTTTTATGTTAGAGTGCCCCATGAGTGCGCCCTAGGTAAGTACCACCGCTTTGACAGATATTCTGCCGCCAAGCAGTGTTAGGTAGTGTTCAAGCACAATACTTGGAGTAAGTGAAATTATGAGACTTTGCAGTTTAGAACTTTTTTTTAACGAGCTATTTTCCTTTATTTTTTAAACTAACTACCACAATAAAATAAACTTTACTATGTACTAAAAACTACGAGGTATACCTTCTACACAAACTTTATTGAAATTGTGATATCTAGGTCAGAATGACGCACATAATGCAGCCGTCACTGTCACTGCAACTATCACCACCACAGACTTAGAATATTTCCGGTCACCACCAACCCAATGACTACCCTACCCTACTGTTAACATAAATGACTAACGCCCTATTATTATGTCCTATAAGTATAAACTAATTAAGTAATTATAGTAATAGCTCGTAGAACTGACAACCGATGGGGAAGAAAGGTTCTCGAGTGGCGACCACGAACCGGAAGACGCAGCGTAGGCCGGCCCCCCACTCGGTGGACCGACGACCTGGTGAAAGCCGCGGGGAGCCGATGGATGCAGGAGGCGAGCAGCCGCTCAAGGTGGCGTGCTCTGGGGGAGGCCTATGTTCAGCAGTGGACGTCTTCAGGCTGTCAATGATGATGAAATGATGAGTAATAGTGAAACCCGTCCTTTTACTTGTTTAGGTTCTCTTCATAAAAAGGTTACCCGAAAATAACCGCTTTTACGGATAAGGTCGCCCGTTTGTTACACTTTTTGTAAATAATTGTTTCTTATAAGTACATCAATTCTTATTATTTGGTGTGTATATACCTACATACAATAAAGCGTTAATCTGTCTAACGCATCATGGCATTTGTTTACATAAGAATCAATTTTTTTTTCATATAGGTAGGTAATAGCGCATGAACATGTGTTTTCGTGTTTTCATCTATGTCCTAGATTAACAAAATTGATGTAATGCTTAACGAAAATTCCAGATATCTTATAGTTATTGAGAAATGAGTTCTGAAAAGCGGTATTATTAGGTTTTTAGATCATGATATTGGAAGGGGCTCCGCATCACAAATAATAGAGACGGCTCAATGGCAGAGTCTACACTTATCCATTGCGATCTCTAGCTATCAAAACCATAGATCACTCTAAAAATTACACCATTGGTTTGATCAAACATGACTTTTCACCTTTCGCAGATTATACCCATCGTTGACTCTAGAGCAGTTGGTGCTATTTCCTTTTTCGTTTTATTTTATTTTCTGTCTTACATAGTTGTAGTTGGTATTATTGTAGCAGCAAGTTTAAAAAAACATGAAAAAATAAACTGAATCATTCATAGTGGAATGTTCTCAAATATACTACAATAGGAGATAAAAGTGAGCTTATATTTTCTTAAAATATTTATATACAAATTTTTAAGGGAACGTAGCGTGTATAATGCAATAGAATACCTACAAATCATAATTATCTATTGCTGTAACCTAGGTACTACTATACTTACTACTACTAAGGGTGGGTTTTTTTTGAACCATTAGTTAGGTAACTAATGCTTCAAAAAAAACCGTAAGCCGTAACCGTAAAGTAAATTTTTGAGGTGGGTTTTTTTTTTTTGAACCTTTTTTGAAAAATTAGTTAAGTAACTAATGGTTCAAAAAAAAACCCACCCTAAGGCCCAATTTCACCAAACAAGAACAAATTTTATTCCAGGTATAACTTTCCGAGAACAACCGAGTTACGCGAATATAGCCCTTATATCACCAATTTTGTGAAGGAATAAGACTTATTCCTAGGATACAATCAATATGGCGTCTTTTTTGTGTAATTTCATTTGTCAATTAGCTGTATCCAGGAGTAAGGAATAGCCGTATACTTGGAATAAACGTTGGTGAAATCGGGCCTAAGACTATCTATTGGCCACTGCTAATGTATATTGATGGTCCAAATGAGCCACAGGGGGCATTATCTGTACGTAACGTACCTACGTACCTAACATACTAACGACATTTATTTTGTCCCGTCAAATTACTAAATCCATAAACAATAGATTTTATAAATGGCGACAGTCGTCGTCAACAGCCCAATACATAGGTACAATCCCACAGCTGGGACACGGGCCTGCTCTCAAGTGCGGGTTGGTGGATGACACATCAATTTTTTTAATGTAATTATGTCGTCCATCTGATGTTAAGCGTCACGGCTGCCCATAACAGATTGCAGTATCACTCGGAACTCTAAATTAATATACTTTTGCGTGACACTGCACTGCGCACGTCATCCTGAGACTTCACACGGTTTAGTAATAAGATAATAAGGTTATTAGACTGTGTGATGAGATTATAAAGTCTCATTTGCCCAGTAATTTCACTAGCGACAATGCCCCTCAAACTGGAACACAGTAGTGCTTGCACACCACTGCTTGGCGGTAGAATAATAATGGTACCTACCTAGACGAACTTTGCAGTAAATTTTTGAGATTCTTGAACATGTGGTTACCTTGCGATGTTTTCTTCAATTTAAGGACAATTTCTCACTGCAAGTAGGGTTGTATTATCTCGGCCCGCGATCATCGCATGTTATCGCGGCCCATCGTTGAGTTTCAGTCGTGATCGTCGAAAGCATGGGAAAAGCGGCGAAAACGCGGCGTTTCGCAAGTGATCTAGCGATAAAATGACAGCTCTGAAAAGGCAGGCCAACGCGCTACGATTTCGACTGTAACACCCGTATATTCGTGCATCCTGTATCTTGCTCGCGCTATGCGCGAATTATTATTTGCGACTTTTTGAAGATATTAAATGGTTGGTTGGTTGGTGGTTGGGTTGGTTGGTTGGTTGGTTAATTGGGTATGGTGGGTTGGTTGGTTTGTTGGTTGGTGGTTGGTGGTTGGTGGTTGGGTTGGTTGGTTATGGTTTGGTTTTTGTATGGTTTTTTTGTGTGATGTGGTTTATTGGAGGGTTGTTGTGTTTGTTTATTGAATGAATGTGTGTGTATGTGTGTTTTTTTTGTTTTTGATGATTTACTTAAGAAAAATCTATCCGCAGAAAAACCTTAAAAATAATATCACAAATGTTCAACAAAAAAATCAGATTAATCCAAACAAGTCTTCATACAATACAACAGGAAGAACGAAAAAAAAACCTTTTGATTCCGTTTTAATCTATGGAGACTTCCTTGGATTAATGTGATGTTTTTGTTGAACATTGATTATGATGTTCTTTATAAGGTTTTTGCTACGGTTAGATTTGTCATTAAAAAAATCTACCATTTAATATCTTCAAAAATGTCACAATGCATGAAGAGGACAGAGGATGCACGCATATACGGGCCTAACATTGTCGTATTCATAGGCACATTAAAAGCATGTTGGGTACGCTACCTACCGGTAGTGGGCTGGAGCACTTGGACTGTCTATAGGCCATCGCGGCTATTATACAGTCCATAAGTGTTCTTTGTAGTAGGTAGTGTAGCTAGTTTAGTTTAGTTTAGCTTAGTTTAGTTTAGCTTAGTTTAGTTTAGTTTAGTTTAGTTTTTATTATTGTAGTAGTTAGTTTGTTGAGTAATAAAGGCAATTTGCCCGTTAAAAAAAAAAATTTTGGTACCAGGCTTTAGAGATGGTATATTAAGTAGGACAGAATGTTATAGGGCGATGAAGCGACGAAGTTATAGGTTCTAATTTTTTACAGGTTATTATGGACCTGGCCAAGGCACCTTCGCGGCACCTTGGCAGGCTCGGATATTAAGCGGCGCTTTTAGACCCTTCTTATTCCGGCTCTATGTGTCGTTCTGTTTTTTTTTTAAAGTACTGTATCAGTTATCTGGTTCCCATAGTACAAGCTATGCTTAGTATAGGGCTAGATGGCGCTGTGTGAAATATCACACATATTTATTTATTTATTTAAACATGTAAGCACAAAATATTTCATACAGAATAAACATGTCAAGGTATTTATTTTTATATTGGTGGCTATAGTTTTGTGTGTGTAAAGTTGTTCTTTCTAGAAAATATTAAACCAAATGCCGCTGACTCTATAAGAAGCCTTAGATAAACTCCCTTGGCTGCGCAATTATCCAGAAGCAATCATCTATCATTTTACAAGTGCCGGTTCAACCGGCCTCTTCCCATCTCGTCTCTATTATCTGGTTAGCTTCCTAGCTCGACCTCTGACTTATGCAGTGGTTAAACAGGTGAGAGGTGATTTCTTCTTGGGTAAAAAAGATGATATTGTAAGAAGTCATTTAGACGCAGTTTGCTATTGGAAATAGGTTTGAAAATATGAATATTTTTCTATACGTCACAGAAAGTCTTTCAACAATTTACATTTAAAATACAATAGGAGTTTTGGCGGGAACGCGAAAAAGTTCACGTCGGTGCATTGTATTATTTTACAAAACTTATGCTTTTTCCAGTGTTAATGTTTAAAATTGGTGGTGTTTTACGCATTAAGTGCTGAATTACGAGCATGAGTGTGGGCAAGTGATATAATGTAGTGAAAAGTGGTTTTCGTGTTGCTTCCAAAATTCCATAGAAGCCTCTAGTAAAGTTGCCACCACTTTACTAGGGCATGCCTTAGACTGGATTATGACTTAGACTAGACTATGACTACTCTGACTGTGACTATGACTTGACTTTAAGTGAAAATTTCCATAATACGATGAAAAATTACAAAACTTGACACTGGCTAAATACACTATGTGTGGAGCCAAAATATAAGGAAAAAAAAAATTTATTTCCTAAATTAAATAATAAATAACGCTTACGATCACATAGGTACATATATTCTGGACCCTGGATTCCCTGTACATATCCATAGGGACCCAGGCACTATGAGAATTTGAGGACCTGGTCCTAGAACACCCAGACCTGACATATAACTAGGATTTGCGCTTTGTTTTCCTAACCACAAATACTTGTCCTGTCACATGAATCTTTTGATTTTCTTTTTTTTTCATTATTATTCTACCACTAACTTTATAGTGTCGAATAATATGCGTTGCAAGAAAATTAAAAAAAAACTAACTTTCTATCCAACTTAGTATTAGTGCTTGATTAAAACCATTAGTTAAACAACAACCTTTAATTTACTTAAACAAAACAATCATTGCTCTTACGCAAATGATATTACCATTTCAGATAATTTCTCTCCGCATCTATACTCTTTTTTCAACTTTAGCACTCTCTAAACAAAGTTCAAACTCAATGTGGAACTGAAACCAGTAGCAATATGATTACTATTGTGCATCTGCTAATGTTATGAGCTTATAATGACCGGAGATTGTGAAGGTTGTTCCCAGAGTTTATGGCCATGGTTTTGCGTAGATATTTCTGAAGGCGTTTCATTTGAAATATCCAGCTTGAAATATATTTTATCGCTCTATGTAATAACGCCCAATGATCACATACATAGATCCTGGCCCCTAACTAGGATTCCCTGTATCTAGGGACCCAGGAACTACAGGAACCATGGTCCCACAACACCCAGCATAGAACAAGTATTTGCGCTTTTATTTCTGTGCACAAATACTTGTCCTATCGCGGGAATCGAACCCGTCGCCCCAGAGTTATGAGCCGACCTGCTCAACCACCACACCACAGAGGCTGTCTATATCTTTATATTTTGCTCTATATCTTTATTTTTTTGTTTAGTGTTTACTACATAACAATTATATAATTACTAGTATCTTGTACGAAAAATGAGCGCTATTGTCATAACAAAACAAAACCAGTTCTTAAGAGGACACTCGATAGGTATTTGATGACTATTGCCATCCCCCGTAGAAAGAATTAGTATGACTATATAGGTTTCTCCAACGAGGTATATATAATACACTTCGTACTAGAGAAGCTATGGGAAGCATAAATAGTTTCCATTTATGGTACATAGAAATCTTTGGGTTCCTCTTATTTAAATGTTAAAAACTTTTTACCATCGTACATCTAGACGCACGGAAACACGGCATCCGTATATGGTAGAAATTCCTACAAAGCGTTTTGATTCCTCGTTTATAATTCGGACAGCAAAGGAATGGAACACCTTACCAGCGTCATTGTTTCCTGACATATATAATCTGGAAGTTTTTAATGCTAGAGTGAACCGGTATCTTCTAGGCAAGCATGCTCCATCGTCGACCGCGTCGTCACTTACCATCAGGTGAGACCGTGGTCAAATGTTAGCCTATCGTTGATAAAAAAAAAACTGTCTGGTAGTCCTTTGATCACGGCGGTAATAACGGGGCATTTTTTAGGATTTTTGAATGGTCATAAAATATTTCCTTTTGTAATTCGTTTCCGAAAAAAGATCAAGTGACAGGGAAATGTCTACGTATATAGACGTACCTAGATTTCACGAAGTTAAAAAAATGTGTAGAGGCATAATCCAGTAAGTAAATAGGGAAATACTTTTAGACATATTTGTATGGACAATCGCAGCTCCAAAGTACCTACATGTCCTCTTAAGAAAAATGTCTATAATATGTGCATATCAATATATAACTGTATACGGACAAATAGACAAAAACGAATAATTGTAAAAGCCATGTGGGCGTTAATTTTGAGTAACCTGTCTGATGCGTTATTGAACTTTTGAATTTTTTCTTCTACAAAAGGTGAGATAGACTCGTCCAGAATCGGCGAACCCAAAAGGCGAAGAGAACGCTTGTCTACTAATTTGATATTCGGAGCAAGACTATTAAACTTTTCAAAAACCAAATCTTTATCAGGACAAGTATCGCAAACAAAAAGTTCGCATTTAGAAAAATTTAAATCCAAACCAATGTCGCGAAATTCGTTAATAATGATACCTAGATCATTAAAAACAGTGTTCACGTCGCCTCCTAGGGTTCCGTCATCCAAGTACCAAACATTAAGTTTGGACTGAAGACGTTGAATAATTGGATGGATGGCAAGGCTAAAAATGGCCGGACCTAGAGGGTCGCCCTGTTGACACCCGACTGAGGATAGGATCGCGTTATTTTGGTAATTTAATTTTGTTGGATTGCCATAACATTGATAAAGGAATTTATATAGTTCGGGAATTTTATCCTTGACTTGTGTCAAAAGAGCGCCTCTGTCGACAGAATTAAAAGCGTTTTTAACATCCACCTTTAACAACACTTCACCACAATTTTGTTTGAGAAAGGTTCTAAGTGAATGAACAGCGGCCTCACAGCCACCCCGCGAACCAAAGCCCAGCTGTATTGGCTGAAAAAGGTTGCTTAAAAAAGCAACCTTTTTCCTACAGCCGACCTTGGCAGCGAGGCGGCGGTATGTGGTGCCTACCGCAATAGGTCTGATACCACCGTCTTTTTTGATAAGGGCACACAAGTTTGCGCCATACAAAATTTCAATGACGTCACTGTTGACTTGCCCTGACAGCATCAGGTTTACTAAAGCCGTTAAGTCTCTCAAGAGGGCCTCGCCAATTTCGCCGGAAATGCCTGATAAAAGATCTTTTAGAATTTGAGGGGTAAGGCCATCAAGACCTCCGGCTGAACCACTCTGGAAAGAAGTAACGGCTGCAGCTACTTCCTGTGGGGTCACTTCAACAGTGATGTCATTTGGTTGGGGTGGTTCAGGAAGGTGGAGATTTGCTGCTGCAGGTGGATGTTTGTCCTGCAGTGATTGAATTGTCTCAGAACAATATGGGGCTATTGTGTCGCTAGAGAACAGGACGCGGGCGGCGCCCTTAATGTCGCCGTCACTAATTTTGCTCTCTACGATTTTAAAGGTGGCCGAATCGTTATTTTGTTTTGAATTTATAATATTGTTTCGCCTGTTAAGCGGAACAATAATTTCATGATCCAAACATTGCTCTTCCAGTACTTTGTACCTTACGCAGTTTTCCTTTACTCTTTTAGTAAGGGAAGATTTGTTTGTAGGGTCTAATTTTACGTAAAGTACATGGTATGGAAAAGTTAGGAGATGCTCCCAGGCATGTTTCGTGTTTTTAGATATAACGTTCCTAATGGATGATGATAATGATTGAGCAACCGAAATGCGAGCACCACGCGGGATGCGTTTTAGAACCGGAATAAATCTTTTGTACGAGCTCAAAACCTCCCAAAACGGTTTGGAAGGAGTAGCAGCGCTCGTAGGGCTGCTACTGGCTACTACCGAACCTGAAACGGGGGCTGATAGAGGAATTTGGATCACTCTGTGGCATTTCGATTGATGAATTTTAAGGCCCTTTTGGCCCTTGAATAAACGTACCTGGGGACAGTCGGGACACTGTATCCTGTTTTCCAGCGACACCACGTTGTTTTGGGTACTCATTTTTTTCCAAAAGATGCTGTGTTTACAAAGTAAGTAAATAAATAAACTTAGGATCTGTATAGATTTGACGTCCGTCAGGAGCGACGTCGAGGCCCGTCGTGCCGACGCCAGGCGGCGTTGACATGGAAACAAAAATAACAAATTAGCAGTAGACCGTGATAAAATAAGAATATGGAAAATAAGTAGAGACTGTCGCCAGCTCTACAAATAGTACCTCGAGAATCCCGTGTTGTAGACGGCTAGTTGGTGGACAGAAATTGTCCAAAAAGCAGCAAAAAAACCTGAAAAACCCTATCGAAAAATAGACCGAAAAAAATACGACTTGACAGGGCTTATATTTTACGATGTTGTCAACTGTGGAAACACAGTGAGCTCCTTATGGGCTTAGACAACATTGTAAAAAACACTCTGGTTTCGGTCTTGAATGTTGATATGGATGACAGGACGTGGTCGCAAGCCTCTCTACCTGTGCGCTTAGGAGGTTTAGGGATACGCAAAATTTCGAGTGTTGCATTACCGGCATTTTTGTCCTCTGTACATGGTACACATAAATTAATAGAAAAAATTCTTCCTCCATCTTTAGGTACTTTCGAAGTAGCCCATTTGTCTGAGGCCAAGAATGCCTGGGGGTTGACTTGTCCAAATTCTGATTTCCCGGTAGTTCTTTCCTCACAGAGGCTGTGGGACCGACCGCTCTGCGAACTAGCACGGAAAAATCTTTTAGATACGTGTCCTAGCGTCGCTGATCGTGCTCGGCTTCTCGCAGTCTCTGTGTGGGAGTCAGGACTTTGGTTACAGGCCATGCCTTCTTTCAACACTGGTAACCTTTTAGATCCGACTACTTTTCGTTTAGCTATCAGCTTACGTTTGGGCGCAAGATGCTGTGTGGCCCATCGCTGCCAGTGCGGTACCGCAGTTGACCAGCTTGGTCATCACGGTCTCTCGTGTTCAAAAAGCGCTGGTCGAATTTCGCGCCACGCTAGTCTTAATGACATCATTCGCCGGGCTTTTACCACCGCCAATGTTGCAGCCATTCTCGAACCGAATGGTCTCATGCGTGACGATGGTAAAAGACCCGACGGAATGACTCTGGTTCCCTGGAAGATGGGGCGGCCTTTAGTGTGGGACGCTACTTGCGTCGATACTATGGCGCCGTCACACCTTCCCGAGACACACGTTCGGGCCGGCGCCGCGGCTAATTCTGCTGAGCAGCTAAAACGGCGCAAATATGGTAATCTCGGTAGCGGTTACATATTTGAGCCGTTTGGTGTTGAGACCCTGGGTCCGTGGGGACCGGGAGCTCATCGCGTTTTCCAAAGTCTATCAGAGCGCCTGGTCGATGCGACGCGTGACCAAAATGCTGGCACTTATTTGGCCCAACGCATCAGCATTGCAATTCAACGTGGCAATGCGGCCAGCATGTCGGGTACGCTACCTACCGGTAGTGGGCTGGAGCACTTGGACTGTCTATAGGCCATCGCGGCTATTATACAGTCCATAAGTGTTCTTTGTAGTAGGTAGTGTAGCTAGTTTAGTTTAGTTTAGCTTAGTTTAATTTAGTTTAGTTTAGTTTTTATTATTGTAGTAGTTAGCTTGAGTAATAAAGAAAAAAATGACAGTGAAAAAAAAAACTGTATACCTGATTATATAAAAATGCTAACAGGCAATATATTCAAAAAAACATTGCATGACTGGTTGTTACAACACACATTTTATAGTGTTAAAGAATTTCAATTGTATTGTAACTAAAACATTATTTAATATTTGCACGCTTGCATGCAGGTTGAACGCAAAATGCCTTATTATGTTATTTTAACATCTTTTCTGTAAATTGTGTTCTAGCGAATAAATATTTGATTTGATTTGATTTTAAACATAAAAAGCTTTTAGCTTGTACATTTTTAAATTATAATGAAAAATATTATAATACATGTAGTACCTAACTGTGTCCAATGAAAACGATGTTACAATAAATAATGATGTTCCTACCTACTCAACCCTTATCACACACAATCAAAGTGAAACAAAACGATCACTTACCGCAGTATAAATAAACGACAGTATCGGAGCTTTGCACAATTAATTTACTATTTAAATTACATTGTATATGTACCACAAACGTTGCATTCTAAATATAATTATTATATATCTAAATTAAATGATGATTAAACTAGAAAACGGTATTAATTAAAGTATAGGTAATAAGTGGTAGGAAGATGTTATTGCATAAGGTATAAGATATTATAATATAATCAGGTTTTTCTAATCTCCTAAGATAGGATTAGAAAGTAAATATTAAAATGATCGGCGTTTAAAGTAAAATACTTCCTTTCGATATACATATTTTATTGTAGTGTATTGAAAATAAACATATACGTAGGTATGATATAATAACGTTTATTTATTTTCGCTTCTTTATGTAGACAAATGACGTGATGAGTATTATTATCATTCACCTGATTTTCAATTCAATTCAATTCAATTCAATTTATTTCACAGTTTGTAACATAACAGTACAAAATAACGTCCAAGGCGTTACAAAAATAGTCATTTAATGTATTACAATATAAAAACAAATAATAAAAAAAAAGTATTATCATGTCATATTATTAATATTATTAGGTAAGTACACAACTAGATATAAATCATACATTATGTAAATATCCACACATAAAATGATAATCATAATATAATCATAAAATCACCACTATAAATAAAAATTGTAAAATCAATATTAACACGATAGTCAAAACTTCCTAACAATTAACAAGAGAAAACCTTCATAAGTTATATCTAACCTTCATAAGTTTACACTTGATTTCCTGGTGTTCGATTCAAACATCCTCTGGCACTCATCCATCAAGCATGGTATAGTGCTCGAGAACAGGTCACATCGCGGCGCCGAGGCAAGCACGGCGCCGAGCACCTCGCGCGCGCGCTCCGCGGGACTCTGGCGGCGCTGCACCGTGCGGCCGGCCGAGCGCGCCAGCACCCGCGGGGCGCGCGCGCGCAGCCGGCATAAGGTGTTGACGTTGGGTACAGACAACCTTAGAAACACCTCCACCAGAGCCGGGCAGTCTATGTTCCCTCTAATTAGCCCCAAAGTAAATTTAGCCAATGCGAGAGATCTTCTGATCTCTAATGTCTGATAGCCCAATTGACCCTGAATAAAAAGTGTAGGGTACAGGTAGGGGTAGTACGTGTACGCTTTTTTATAAAGGCAGCACAGAAACTTTTTTTGGATTCGCTCCAGCATAAGAATATATTTATCCTCGTGCGGGCTCCAAACTATCGCACTCGATTCAAGAACACTACGCACTAGGGCAGTGTACAGTGTTTGCGTTGCCGCCACTGAAAGTGGGGCAGCATTCCGCAGCACAAAGCCGAGCCGGCGATGAGCCGCATTCGTGACGCGCTGCGTGTGCTCGCGGAACGTCAGCCCGGGGTCGAACCACACACCGAGATCGCGCACGCGTTGCACGCGTGACACCGGAGCGTTGCCCACCGAGTACTGGTGCAACCGCGGGTTTCGGCCACGCGTAAACGTCATCATTTCGCACTTGCTCGGATTAAAATGCAGTCGGTTGGCTACACTCCACGCGTAAACCGCGTCTATGTCCCGTTGGAGTGCATCGTGATCATATGTAGTTCTGCAGGCTTTTATGAGTTTAACATCGTCGGCAAAGATCAAGACTGTGGACTCGCGTACTACTTCAGGAAGGTCGTTTATTAGTAATACAAAAAGTAACGGCCCTAAATTCGATCCCTGACTTATGCCTGATCTTGTCGAATAATATTCGGATACGTGAGATCCATATTTAACAAATTGTTGCCTATCTGACATATAGTCAGCAAACAGTTTAAGGAGTCCAGGTGTGAAACCCATAGTGCCTAGCTTTAGGAGTAGCACGTCATTATCCACTCTATCAAAGGCTTTTTGGAAATCTAAGTAGATGACATCTACCTGATTTCCGCAGTCCATTTCAGAGGAAATGTTGTCCACCAATGAAGCCAGGTTGGTATCTACAGAGCGTCGGGGTAAGAATGCGTGCTGTGCATCTGTGATGTATGGTCGGCATTGAGACAGCAGGCACTTGTGTAGGGCTGTCTCAAAAACCTTAGCTAAGGCACACAGTATAGCGATAGGCCGGTAATTTTCGACTTTGGACTTTGAACCCGATTTCGGTATGGGCGTGACCCTAGATTTTTTCCACATAATTGGGTAGCGTCCGGTGACAATAATGAGGTTGAATATATAGGTAATCGGTACAATAAGTTCATCAATACAGCCCTTAATGACGTAAGCTGGTAGGACGTCAGGTCCAGGTGACGTGCCAGGTTTCAGCTTACGGACCGCCGCTCGCACCTCGGTCGGGCTGAGTGAGTGCAGGTGCACGCGGCGGCTGTCGGCGGGCGGTGCGGCGGCCGCGGCCGCGGGATCGAGCGCGGGCCGACCCGGCAGGAACACGGAGCTGAAGTGGTCCGCGAACGCGGCCGCCGCACCGATTTGAATGGACACGACTCAAATGTTTCTATAGATATAGTCTGTTTTGATTTACATTCTATTTTAATGTACCTGTGAGTGTTTTAATGTACCTAAGTACCCAATAACTAAATAATAATAAATATT
The DNA here is from genome assembly GCA_910589525.2 of Ennomos quercinarius. Lineage (NCBI taxonomy): Eukaryota > Metazoa > Arthropoda > Insecta > Lepidoptera > Geometridae > Ennomos > Ennomos quercinarius. The sequence goes on along the minus strand of OU342507.1, from coordinate 15,018,332 downwards.
TATGAGTTATAGCAATATCGCCTGCTTAACGTAATAAACAGAAAAAATAATTTGATTCACGGGCTGGATTTGGACCCGCCACCGTTTAAAGGTGTTTCCCTGCGAGATAAAGTCAGGAATGAGGAGATCCGCAGGAGAACTAAAGTGACCGATATAGCTCTTAGCATTAGCAAGCTGAAATGGCAATGGGCAGGCCACATCGCTCGTCGAACTGACAACCGATGGGGAAGGAAGGTTCTCGAGTTGCGACCACGAACTGGAAGACGCAGCGTAGGCCGGCCCCCCACTCGGTGGACCGACGACCTGGTGAAAGCCGCGGGGACCCGATGGATGCAGGAGGCGAGCAGTCGCTCAAGGTGGCGCGCTCTGGGGGAGACCCAGGCTGGTGATGATGATGACCGTTTAAAGCCGAGCCATGCTTCGTGATAAGAGATTGCACGTTCAAATTAATCGTTAATTTCATAATAATAATTGATCGTCTTGAATAAAGTAACTGTTTATGTCTATACTGTGACGTACCGTTGTCTGTACAAGCGATCACATCAATGAATCGCTCTGTGAGGACAGCCGTGAAATTGCGGACGCCTGCGCAACGCTCATCGACGGGCTGTGCTCCACTCACCTGCCAGGCTATGAGATGTGAAATGTAACAAGTTTTAAACGTGTTTCGGAAAGGCTTAGTGAATCCGACATACCTATTATCTACCTAAAACACTCGCGAAATAATTTTGGCATTGATAAATAATATATTTATATATTTACATTTGACTGGCCGTACTGGCCGATTTGTGTGATGAACGTAGATGTTTGTTCTGTGTCTGGGTGTTATACTGTATTACAAGTATGTGTGTATACTTGTTGTAAATAACAAAACAAAAAGTAAATAAGTATTCTATCTGGTTCTCATAGTACAAGCTACTACTAGGTTAGTTTGGGACTAGGTTGGCGCTGTGTGAAACGTCGACACATATTTGTTTATTATTTTATTATTATTTATATTTAGATTGTGTATGCATACCCCAAAGTACAATTATACTAATAATTATATTTTAGGTATCTCATGTAATACTGTACCTGCAGATTCAATCGCTGTGTCTCTTTCATAATTATTATATTCATATACTTATTATCGAGACCTATTATTGGCTATATTTTATTTTCTGCATTGTACTTATTTGTATTTTCATAATGCTGTTGGTTTCTTAATAAATAAATAAATACAATATTGATAATAATGTGTTCAATGTATTTTATGTTTTTTAAATAATAACTCAATGTTCAAAAATGATAATTATAATTTCTTAATCTCATTATTGAATACTGACACAATTAAATTAGATCCAATTACGAATATTTGTACGCCTGTACCTATGGGCAGAATTTTGTTGAAAGAATTATGTGCTAATCCATCTTTGCAATATTGTAACCCAAAATTCTTACAAATAAATTATTTCATTTCATTTCATTTCATTTCAATACTCCAATCCCTGCTGTTGATAGGTACTGTTTATAGTTGGTAAGGGTGGGGTTTTCGACCAATAATGGTTAAAAATTCTAACTAATTATGACCATTGGTTAGAATTTGTTAGAGTTTTTAACCATTGGTTACCTAAACTACGAATCAAAAACGTGAAGTATCAGTTTATAAACTCTATTTTTAGCTCTCTGATAACATCAGAGAGCTAAACATGTAATGACGTAATGTAATATTGTTGTTTGTTATGTTGTCTATAGCATAGCTTCGCCCTGATTTCGCACCTTTATCATCCCAGAACGGGCATAAACAGTAAAACAATGAATAATGGTACGTCTGCAATCGGATCCACAGACGAATCTTCGCGTTTAGTGCACCATCAAGACAATTTGCTGATTTGGGCAATACGCAAACCGTTTGTTGAAACAAGTACGACGGTCTAGTTATTAAAACTGACGATTGGGTACCTACATTTCATATGTAGGTAGGTACTTAAGATTTGCAGATGGCACCTTTATAATGGCTGAAACCTTGCAACGCATCGGTTTCCGGACCGACTTCCGACCCCTGTAGGTACTCTATATTATCTATATAAGTATTATTATAGATCTAATGCAATGGTTAAAAAGAAATTCTGCCCAATGGTCAACATTTGTTAGTTTTTAACCATTAGTTAACCACCTTAAGTATGGATCAAACAACCACCCTTAGTTGGGAGAAGTGACGGTATAGGTACCTACTTACGAATTAGGATTATTTTTTATAATGTGTTTTAGTTTGTAAGGTATTTATTTATAAATATGGGTCTTATATTCTTATGCACGTCTGCACTAAAGTTTGTCCCTAAGTTCACACTCATCTCTAGGACGTAGGTACCTACCCAAATTAGCAGTAGGTATGTCATAGAGAGATAAGTTCATAAGAGCTTTCAACTTTAGTAACATAGACCATAAGACGTAGACGTAGACGACGACGTAGACGACATAGACGTAGTAAAGGTTGTCTGGAAGAGATCGCTGTCAGCGATAAGACCGCCCATTGTTACACTAGTTAGTAAGATTTATTGCCCTGTTTTTTATTTTATTGTTGAAGCAATAAAGAGTTCTCTATCTATCTATCTATCTATAGACTTGCAATAGAATAACACTTTAATGTTCTGTTAAGGTCCCACCGTGTGATCCCGGTTTGGGAATAGGACCACCCCATCTCTTTCCGTAGGTGCCGTAAGAGCCGGCTAAGGATATCCAGGGAATGTATAGCAGCATTCTCCTCGGTACATTAAAATCTTCTGCGATCACCAAGCCGCCTGCTGAGCGTGGTGATTACGGCAAACCGTATGATAAGCATCCAAAGTGGTGTTTTATGAGGGATGCCTGTGTCCAGCAGTGGACGCCTTCCAGCTGTTGATGTGTGTGTGTTTTCTTAAGTCATCTAAAATAAAGATTTATTTATTTTTCCCATTTATACATACAACTTTTATAGTTTTTTTAGAGATAAGTAGATCTTTACGGTTACGATTTACTCTGTAGAGTAAGTCAACCGTCACTTATAAAGATAGGAGTTATGATTACTAGAAATTACAGAATTCCATCACCCATCAGCCGTTCCGTAACCTTGACTACAATCTTGACCTATTCTCAAAGCGCTTATTACAGGTGATTAAAGGTCAAAATCCTCCACGTTGTGAATAAGCACTTGTGGTAAGATTAGGAAGTTATGAAGCGGATATTATATGATTGCAAAATGGACAACAGTATTGTTTTACAGAACAAACGTTTTTCTTCATTGTTCTGGATCCTTGGCTTTGAGAATTGGATGATGGTTTGAATATTTTTATAGATGAACGTGTTTCCTTTACTACTAGTGGCTTGTATAACACTGAAAAAATGATTTTATACGCATGCAACCCCCAAGGCTCCGCCATTTGCAAATGAGACTGTATGATCCACATGGTCAAGTAATCTTATTACTAGACTGTGTGAAGCACAGAACACTTTTATCCTGTGTGAAGTCTCAGGATGACGTGCGCAGTGCAGTGTCACGCAAAACTATATTGATGGTTTTTGACGGGAACGCGGAAAAGTTCACGTCGGTGCATTGTATTATTTTACAAAACTTGTACATTTTCCAGTGTTAATGTTTAAAATTGGTGGTGTTTTACGCATTAAGTGCTGAATTACGAGCATGAGTGTGGGCAAGTGATATAATGTAGTGAAACGTGGTTTTTCGTGTTGCTTCCAAAATCCCATAGAAGCCTCTAGTAAAGTGGCCACCACTTTACTAGGGCATGCCTTAGACTGGATTATGACTTAGACTAGACTATGACTACTCTGACTGTGACTATGACTTGACTTTAAGTGAAAATTTCCATAATACGATGAAAAATTACAAAACTTGACACTGGCTAAATACACTATGTGTGGAGCCAAAATATAAAAAAAAAACTATATTGATTTCGAGTTCCGAGTGATACTGCAATCTGTTATGGGCAGCCGTTACGTTTAACATAAACGGTGAAATACGCCTCGATTGACAACGGGCTAAAAGAAGTCTACCTATTCTCAAAAAATATAAAGTACGACACCCTAGGCTTTAAGGGCTTGTGCAAGGCCAGCGCGAATTCACGTCAAAGCCACAGAATAGATGTATAGTACTAGGCCAAAGCGGGGATGAGCCAGGGGCCGAGCGGCAGGGGCGGTCTAAGTTAAACTGGTTCCAACGCGCAATAGTTTAGGTAATTTATTAGTACACTGAATATAAAGGGTATTTTAAAAATCCGCTATACATAAGCCCTCCATTATATTTAATTCAACTACTACACAAAGTTTCATGATCTTATTCAAAGTATTTATTGAATAATCGCTGTGTATTTGTACGGTTTGGAGGTAACTTTGTAATTTTTTTCTATCGAGAAATTTTTATTAATTCGTGTTTTCACTATACATTTGCAGTAGCATTAGTCCTGGACTTTACCATATATTAATTTCAAAGTCATTGTTGCAATATTGTTGACAGGATACTGCTTCAAGCTAAGCCGTTTTAAGCAATTTGGCGTTGTATTGGCTCTTAAAGGCCTGCAAGTCACACAGTCGATTGTTTTATCTCTAATCTGTGCTGCAGGTCCGATGAGCCAAATAATGTCTTCCCATCATCACCTTAGGAAGTTGACTAACGTATATAAATACCACATTATTACCATTATCTGTAAAGTTTTATTTTATTTCTCACTGTAATAGATTGCACAACGGAAGCATTGAATTTCGTAGGAAACAACATAAAGTTCCTTTCCCTTCCAAATAAGGTACAGCTAGGGTAAGATTTACATTCGATAATGGTGCAGTTGAAACTGTGGTAGGAGAATGCTAGGTAGGAGATAGAGGTAAAAGCTGCCGTGACCTTAGGTTCAGACTTTCCGGTCGCAAGCTGTCGTATGAAAGTACAGGGGCGTAGAAAATGATTTAAATATGAAAATACGATACGACTTATTTAAATAGGGTGAATTCTGTGGGAAATACTGTGGCGGCATACGCTACACCGCAAGAGCACACTACACTTGTTTTCACGTTAAGTAAGATTCGAAAACCACAGTACAGATCACTAAGGCAGAGCTGAGAGCCTGTAAGCTTCAATTAGGATCCCGCCACTGTCAACGTCGCATATGACAATATCAAGGCGACATTATAATAATAATAATAATAACTGGCTGTCCGGGGGTGGAAGTCGCAAGAGCTAAAACCTAAGCTCCAGGGTGGAAGTGTTAAAGGGCATAACGCCGCGAGTAGCGTTCAGTGAAAGTGCAGCACACCTCTCAACACCCTAAGCCACCCACACCAATGTTGCTTCCTCGGCACCAATATGCGGTAGCCACTATAGGGGGCCCATTTAGTGGGTGGCAAGTCATCACCTGCCTCAAACATTTTGATATGAGACAAAATTGGCAGGTGCCGCTATCTCATTCCATAACCCAATGTACATCATCCATCAAAAGTTCACCACAATAGCCCAGATTTATTATTTACTTTTACCTACTTATATAAAATAGTTTATCATATGCCATACCATGCCTTGTCAGTTATAATTAGTTTTGTACTCAACAGGGCCTCTTGGTGTTAGCTTCGGCCCCACCAATGCCTCCCAAATGTCCGGGCTAGACCCGAGAATCAAATTAAATAGGAGAATAATAATAATAATAATAAAATTTATTTATTTCCAAATATACACATAAACGTTATTTACCTAAGTTGGTTATATTACTACATAATTAAATATCTATGAACACTGTGTTATTAGTAACCATACCTAGGAGTGTCGTTAGCGGCCGTACTAGGAAGCCCTTGGACAGCCCCAGGACATTGACAGTGACAAGTGTGAGGCTCTTGCGGTGTAGCGTATGCCGCCACAAATACAAGCTTTTACAGTACCATAGACACAGATAATTATGATCACAGATCAATACTAATATAGATATCACATAGATTTTCTCTCTCATACAAAATATGCACTCGGTTCCTCGCATTATTTGTGTAATACCACATGTAGGTATATGCCCACCCAGACACATAACAAGTGCTTGCGCATTTTTTTTCATGTGCACAAATACTTGTCCTGTCGTGGGGATCGAACCCGCCGCCTCCAGGTTATGAGCCGACCACCAACACACAGGCTATCTTAAATTAGACCGCATATGCTAACATATGCATATGTTTAACTGTTATGGGCGGCCGTGTTGCTTAACATCAGGTGAACGACTAGCTCGTCACGTCATTCAATCGCATAAAAAAAAAAAAAAAAAAAAAAAAAAAAAAAAAAAAAAAAAAATATAGCGCATAGTCAAACGCTAGCCCTGTGGCCACAACTGTACTCGCTTTCCTATAGGGCTGTCGGCTAACCGCTTAATTTATGGCCCTCGTACCGTCTTCTCAAAGCGCTTGCTGGAAATTTATCATCCGTGGAATTGGATGCAATTTCTACCATACATAGGCATTTCTAAAGTTTCTGAAATATATTGTATAAGTAAGTAAGTTTAAGTTTTACATCCATCAGTTACAAGTTAAAACACATTCCGGTTGTCCTATAATAATATTTTTATATTTATTCACTTAAAATAATAAAGTCATTTTAACCCGTGCATTATAAATACATAAATAAATACAACCCCCTACGATAAATGGCCAAAGTGGCGTTTTATGAGCCCTCATAAAACGCTACTATGGGCGCTTATCACGCTTCGCAGCCTATGTCTACGTCTTCCGTCGGCTAAAGCGTGTTATGAAAAAAAAAAAACCAAAATCGCAATGGGTTTAAAAAGGTAGGTACATAATTCTATTAAATAGCTACGTCTGCGCATGAGTAGAGGTATCATAGTAGACGCAATTAAACCGTGCCTGAAGATGTTAGTCGGTTGAGCGACTCCCGCGCATCCCGGTTAGTGAAAGTGGAGTATGGCCCGTGGGATAAGCGGTAGCGGGTAACTTAATTAGTTAAATCAATGTCATTTGTTATCTGTTCTAATGAAAATAGGACCAAACTTAGGTTTAAAAATATACGAACATTGATTTCACTAAATTTATAAAATCGATTTCTTAATTTGCTAAAAATATAGGAACTTCTCTAGTGAAGAAAAACTTAATTACAGAGGTACAACTTTTTAGCATCAAAAACGCAGGTATCTCATTTTTGCGATGTATAAAGGAGTAAATATCATAGTAAATACCCATAGTAAATTTTAGTGTATAATAATATATTCATCATCATCATCATCGTCAGCCTGAAGACGTCCACTGCTGATCATAGGCCTCCCTCAAAGAGCGCCACTTTGAGCGGCTGCTTGCCTCCTGCATCCATCAACTCCCCGCGGTTCTGACCAAGTCGTCGGTCCACCTAGTGGGGGGCCGGCCTACGCTGCGTCTTCCGGTTCGTGGTTGCCACTCGAGAACCTTTCTTCCCCATCGGTTGTCAATAATATATTCTATATATATAGAATCAGCAGGCGATCACATCACTATAAAGCGGGAAATAATCAAATTGTTTACTCAACGATTATCAATTTATAATTCACACCATACAACAAAGACGCGCACACGCAAACCTCAGGTTAGCGCACTTGTTGGCATCCTATGACGTCACAGCTTGCTCAGCAAACACAGATCAATTATCGAGAGAAAGAGAATCTTATCGATCATTACGCAATTATCGTGAACATCTCGAATCGAGAGCGAGTCTGATTCCTAGTTATTATTCTTCTTGTTAGTTATGTGTGCTCTTTGTAGGAGGTCTAATTTGAATGTGACTTATGGGAACTGGTTATGAAAGAGAAGTGAATTAGTGCTCTCAAAAGAAAATTACCGTGAAGGTTTACAGATGATTCCTTCAGTTGAAATAGAGATGTCGTAGATACAGGTTTTGTTTCAAAATATGAATAAATGAGGTCAAACGGATACACTGTTGCAATTCTTTGACATAACGTTGACGGAGTTCACGCTTAATTTGTGATCCTTTCATAATTTCGCATTTTTGTTGAGTACATCACACGGTTTTGTGCTTTACTGCCTCAACACAAAGAATCTATACATCTTTTGTTATAGAGTCATAACATGCAAAAACTTTTACACATATTCATTTCACGCTAAATTTATTGCAAACGAAACTTTAAAGTGGCCAACCATTTTGACCCTTGACACCTTGAGATAATGTGCTTGTTGTTGGCTTAAAATATGCAGACAGCCCTTCATAAATCTGCCCGGCTCTGTATCAAGTAAATAATGCCGAAGATCTAGCATCCCATAACTCTCGGTTACCTCATCCACACGTAACAGCTGATGCTATCACTTTGTGTTGAGACACGAGAAAATCCAGGAGGATGTATTATAGCACAAGTATCTTGTTAATTATCATCATTTGCGGTATTTAGTAGAGATGACTGTGAGATTGCAGGAGTAGTAAAAGATTGAAAAGTTATTTTACTCATTTTGCTTGCATTTGTCAGTTACTTAGGTATTACGTAATATGATAATTCTATGACTAATGGATTTTAATTAACCCACTGAAATCTACCTTCAACAAATTTTATTTTGAAAAATAGATTGTTTTGTAGCATAACATGAAGTACGTACCTAGATAATATTGTTACTAATTAAAATTACCTGCCTACTAAATAAAATGAGAGATAAAAGTAAAAATTAAAAATAGGTAAAATAAATTGCGCACGAAAAAAACAAATTATATTTAAAAAACAAAACAAAGTTATTACTTACCTATTTTTGTAAGGTAAACGAGTACAGAAAGCATAAATTAGTATCTCACAAAATAATTGTAGCAGCAACGGGTAATAGGAATTGTTAATAAAAATAAACAAAAACTGGTTCTTGGTCCGCTTTATTCGCCAATACGATTACGTTTTCAATGCCAAGGCCGACGCGTTGATAGTGAAAGTCATATTATTTCACTGCACGCATCGGAGCACACATGAGCTATTTCACAAGATACTAAACATTAAGAAAGGCTACGTTTATAAACTAAACGAACGACTTATGTCAACCATAATAATAAAATTATGCCACATAATTTTAGTGTTAAAGCAACTAAGCATATAGTAAACATTCTGGACTACAGAAAATTTACTATTTTAAAGCAGTTAATGGTCAAACACTATGTAAAAAACTGCTATTGACACAGATACTAGGTGGTAGGACTTTTCTGCAAAGTTCGTCTAGGTAGGTACCACCGCTTTGCCAGTTATTCTGCCACCAAGCAGTAGTGTGCAAGCACTACTGTGTTCCGGTTTGAAGGGCACTGTAGCTAGTGAAATTACTGGGCAAATGAGACTATGACCTGATCACTCAGTTTAGTAATCTGATTACTAGACTGTGTGATGTCTCAGGATGACGTGCGACCGCAGTGTCACGCGAAACTTTATTGTTTTAAAGGTCCGAGTGATACTGCGACTGTTATGGGCGGCCGTGTTGCTTAACATCTGGTGAACGACTCGCTCGTCACGTCATTCATTCGCATAAAAAAAAATACATAGGCAGGTGCTATATTATACAATACTACCATAGTTGAATATAAATTAATAATTTTCACACTAGTTTTTAATAACAAAGGCTTTAAACTAGCGTTGTTTGAATGAAAGCGAGTTAAATACACGCTATAGAGCGTTTTATTGGATAATTTTATTGCGATGATGTAAGTTATGCAAGAAGGAATGTTTATACGTAACAGCGAATAAATCATAAATTATGCGGTGAATGTCAATTCTATCTGTGATACGTGATAATTTAGGTTTTATAGTTTAATTTATGTACCTACTTATCCATGATTGCTTTCTCATATTAAAAATAATTTGTAGCTTATTATCATTATACAGTTTTACTCGACATTTGCATTATATCACTACTTACTCATTTTTAATCAGTGTTAAATGGTTACCTAAGAGTACATACACGTTATAAATAACATGTTAATAAAAACAAATTAAACCACGCACAATTAATTAAACAAAAAATCAAAATCAAAACAATTTTTTTTATTGCAAATAAGCTATTTTTAGCACTTTTACAAGTCAAAAAAATCTCTGCTGCGAGTCATCATTGTATGTATAGGTGTGTTCTGGAAAACAGGAAGCAATAACCTTAATACTTTGGTTTGGCAAAAACTACTAGTTAGTGAATAGATTGAATACTATTATTAATGCACTTAATTAGGGTTATTTCTTGAATTAACAATGTGACTTAGTTGGAAGGTAATGTTTGCTGGCATAAAAAAGGGCCTGTTTAGTTTTATTTGGGCTACCATGAAGTGAGTACCTAAAACAAACGCAAACTATAAAAAGCAATTAATTTTACAATAGCTATCTACATTACAGTGCTCATGCATGCATGAAGCCAGCGTGAAAACGGTGTTAATATAATAAAAAGAAGCGAAACGATGCGAACTCCGTGAGATAGTCGAGCACGACTCGAGATAACGACTGCACCGAGATCAAGCGATTATTCGGAAACTAATCCTGGGAAGCGATGTCGTGGCGTTTCCGAGCACGTGTTTGAAGGAACGGAGAAACTAGTAAGTCTTTTTAGCATAACTTTTGTATGAATCATACGGTAAATAAATCGTGTCTTTTTGTATATTTTACAATTTTTTTGATTGTACTGAAAAATAAATAAAGACTACCGTAGCAGAAATTGTTGAAAACCATTTATCATAATAATTATTAATTGTAGACGTAAGAAAAAAAACAACAATGTTACATGAATAAGTTACAAGCAGCTTCCGCTCCCGCTTTCACTGATTCTTATGTCTTGAACCACACATAAGAATAATTATTATAATTATTTTTAGATCTGACCTGATAGAGGTACTAGATAACTACGCTGTATGAAAAACATAGGTAATTAAATAGATCAAAAAACATACACTGATTGGTATAAGAGTAAATAGAGCTAAGTTTTGCAATGAGTAACAAGGAATATAACAACTAAGTACGTATAGTACACGGCAAATTTACGTGGGTGATTGGTTAGGTACAGCTGCAAAGTTTCAGATTTTTTTAAATGGAATGACATTTATCACAGATCACGAAAAAAATACGCTTCGCCTCCAGATAGAGATAAAATTCCACATCAATTTCGTGCCGACATTAAGCGCATAGCGCATGCTAATGTCAAGATTATGTCATCTTCTATAGTCGATAGTTTGTGTAAATTAATAGAGGTTTTCTTGAAAGCGCATACTAATGGCAACAGGGCTTCTATCTGGGTGCGAAGCGTCATTTTGTTTGTTAGTTAGTGCTCTGTGACGTTTATTGTTTTTCTCCGTAACGCTTCCCGCTCTCGCTACCTCTTATCACTTGCCCCACGCATTCGTATATCACCACGAAGATTTAAAGATCTGACCTGATAAACCCACATAACTAGTGTGTGAATAACGTTATAGTGAGTAGACGAAAACATGCACTGATTGCTATGGTTCTATTAGGAGAGAAAGCTTAAACAAAACAAATGAATACGGAATAATTTATTTAAATTCTTGTGGTTAAATTAAAGAGGTGTCTAATTTATTTTAATTTAGTGATAAGACGGCTGGAACCCCGCTGGCACTGATTAAATCTGTTAAAGTGGAGCTAAGTATTTTACATCGGTGGTTCGGTTTATTTATTTTTCTGAAAACCTCAAACGATGCTGAAAAAGCCCAATATCACGGGATTATAGAATCATAATACGCACTTTACTAGCTACTTAATAGTCCTATGAAATAAGCAGGTATTAAAAAAACCGTTCAATGCGCAGATCAATGGCCGGCGTTCTTCTAATGTGGCGGGAACTATACCTTTTATTGTAAAAATTTTGGAGGGCAAAAGTAGTTGGTAACTCAGAAGAAAGATAATAAAATATTTATATGGTTTGGAAACTTTTATAAGCAACAGCAGTCTTCAGTGAGTGCAGAAAAACCAAATGGAAAAGAAAATTAAAGAGTGTCGTAGAATAAATTATTGGAGGGAGCTTCTAGGATAGCATTACAGTACAAGACAAAAAGGCAGTAGGTACCTACAAAAACATGAAATCTATACTAATCCCATCCCAAAGCATTCCATGAATTACGTAAAAGTAGATGAATTTAATGACCAATTAACAAAATGTATTGTCATCATGACATTCGCTAACAGTGTGTGAATAAGGTTCTAAATAATCAGGCTACATTCTAACTAAAAAAAATTAACATGCGACATTTTGAAGCTGAAAACAGGTCACTAAATTAAAAGATTAAATTATCCTATATATACATAATAGTGTGACCTTAAAGTGAGGCTTCATCAAACACTAAAACAAAATTATTTATTAATTGAAGCACCTTTTTGATCATATATGATCATAATCAGGTCGAGGTCGAGACAGTTCACAGACTATTACCCAAACTAAAACATGTAATTGGCCACAATATTAGGTACTAATTACCAATACTAATTCGCATCGGAAGTCATAGTCACGATTATTCTCACACCAATAAATAATAAAACAAATACACGATTTAGTGATCCATTAACTTACATCGAGGCCTTGACATCGGAACAGACAGATTTACTTATCTAAATAGATATATTGGTGAAGAATACACGTTTCTGACATTTGCCTGAAGATTTATACGGTTTTGAGGCTGGTTTTAATCATCCACATTTTTTTATGGTTGTGTATCTAAATGGCAGTAGTACCTTTTCGTAAGACCCTACATACCCGAGTGTTCAACGACACAATCATAGCTGTGTTACCATTAATTTAGCCGCGTGGACTAAGCTTAAGAAGAACTAAGAAGAAGAATTTATGACGAGAGTGTATGAGAGTTTATGAAGAGCTGAGTTGCGTTGAGTTGTTGAGTTGAGTATGACATAATCTGACAGTTCACTGAAAATACAACAACCCTTAGCATCCACAAATACTATAAGTCACACACACAGGTACTGCAAAACCTGAAACTTCACAAAATATTGTAAAAAGAGTGACTGTGACTCTCACACTACACAAGGGTTCACCAATTATGTAGTTTCATTTGAGATTAGTTTTTAAAATGATATGACTGTCCTGTCGTGGACCATTTGGTAATCAAAGAGGTATATGTACTACGTACTAGAGAAGCTATTCAAAGCACAAATAGTTGTAATTTTTTGTATAACTAAACTAAAATCCGCTACAGCGCTTTACGAGATTAAATCGTCTAACCAACGATCACAACACGCAGCGCTAGTGCCATGGCACATTCGGATCATAATTTTTACTGCTATTCACTGCTGCACGTGCAGTCGCTTTGAGTGCTGAGCATCGTATGAGCGAGAAGATGCTCATTGGCATATTTGCAGTGGTTAATAGTGCAAGTTAGAGATGTCCTGTCTGGTGTATACATAGAAGTCTTTGTTGGTAATAGACAATTAGGGGTCGTCCAATCACGTGTTTTACACCCCTCCTGCCCCCATGTACCTATTTACCTTTTTATCAATATTAATGATAATGATGAGGATCTGTATGAAGTTTGGAGTAATGTTTGTGTAAGCTATTGCCAATTAATCCTACAGATGTTCATCCGTCCGCCATTTGGCGACTCCTGCAACTACACTATACTCTCATTCCTTATACACCTGACGCACACTCATTCGCAAAAGTTCCTTTATTGATCTATTTTTGTGTGGCTCATAATAGTTAAATAATAACTGTATAAGCTGTTCTTCTTTTCTATAAAATAAAACACACGGGGGTTCAATCCAAAGATTGTCTGTAAGAGATCGCTGTCAGCGATAAGACCGCCCATTGTAATACTAGGTCATAAGGTGTCCTTTGTGCTTGATTATATAATTAGTGGGACAATAGAGTTCTCTATCTATCTATCTATTGAGGTCCTGTGTCTCACAAAGTTAACTTATTATGCAAGATCCTATAATTATAACTCTAGTAAGTTTAAATTGCATTTGCGCGTCTTCCCCGGTATCGTCCTCCCACATTGTTGATGTAATCTGTGCAGATATGCCCACGTGTCTTCCAGTACTCAAGCTATCGACATATAGATCTAAACAGCAAACAGCAATTAGATCACGTACTGGGTCGCGAGCTTTATTAACTTTTATTTATGGGTACCGTCTGCAAAACATGCAAAAATATTTTTGGTTAAGAATATAAAGTGTTCTGAACAATTTTTATGTAAGGATTTTCTCAGCTGCCCACAGCTGGGACACGGGCCTTCTGTCACATGGAGAGGGTATATAGTGCGATATAGTGAATGACAAAATAATTGTTCTCGAATTTTGCGATTCTTGCAACATGCTGGTTTCAGCACGATGCTTTCCTTCACCGTTGCAAGATAAATAAGGACAGAATTTTCGAATAATACTATGCATTTTTTTTTTTTTAATATTATGCATTTTGATCAGTTTAGTTGTATGCTTAATTTTATGGATAACAATTAGTAAGTTTAGATTGTATTTTAAACTAAACATTTTGTGAACACTTTTAACAATCCAAAGTACTTTCATTTATAAAGAAAAAATTACATACGAAAAGTTAGCTACACAAACAAATTCTTTAACTTTTTTTGCAAACTGTACTTCCTGAAATGCCGATCTGCATTGAGATTTGAGTCATCACGTCTGAGAGTTATGTAAAGATGAGTTTGACTTTCCAAATAGAAAGGATATAATATTCCCTCGATAGTTGGCTGTGGTGCAAGACATAGCAGAAAGTCATAATTATGTTATTACTAAAAAAAATTTTTTTTGTTATTACTTATCTTGAAAAGAAGTTAGGTTAATGTATTCGAATAGGTACTAGCTTTTGTCCGCGGCTTCGCACGCTTGTATTGTGTTATTTCTATGTTTAGGTAGTCTAATAATAGCTTAGTTCATGCATTTCCTATATACCAAACAACAAAATCTTTTCGGGGCTCAGCACGTAGGTATTAGCAGATTAGGTAGCACACATGTAAAAATGTTGTTTAAGTAGTAGGTAGGTTTGGCTTTTCACGTGTCATCAGATCACCTACACATTGCTAAAATACTTATTATTAAGTTTCTTTAAATACCTATGTACCTACTTAGACCAACCTTATTTATTCGAATATCACAACACGTTTATAAAGATATTTTTTATTCTTATAAGGATAAAAAAACACGTGGTCAATAGCAAGCGGTGAATATATTTTACTAGAGAAACGTGCTTTTTTATTTTTTAACGGGCAAATTGCCTTTATTACTCAAGCTAACTACTACAATAATAAAAACTAAACTAAACTAAACTAAACTAAGCATAACTAAGCTAAACTAAACTAAACTAGCTACACTACCTACTACAAAGAACACTTATGGACTGTATAATAGCCGCGATGGCCTATATGAAACGTGCTTATGTCTGTATTTTCCATTTGACCACTCAGGGATAGAATTTTAAAAATCCTTTACATTTCTATGGGTTAGTACCGTTCGGTCACAGGCCCATTCGGTCCGCCATAAAAGGGATAGGTACGACCTCTATCACTTCTCTAGATCCAGTGGTTTGGACTTTACGTTGTGTATTGTACGCCAACCAGTGATTCAATGCGATTCAAATAAATAAAACTAAGAAATCCCGACTTTTTAGTGCTAAGTATAAACACACATTTCGATAACATTACAGTTTTTTGAATACGGTTATCAGGAAATCTTAGTCTACGATAAAGCTACTCACTCATCATAGCGTAACCATCAAATCGCTGTCACCTCTTCCCTTACACCACACCCCAATAACACCGCCTGTGATCGATGGTCCTCAATATATTACTAAGTACATTATTAGAAAACTTTCTTTTTGTTGCAAACATAAGACATGTCTTTCTACATAATTGGACAGTAGGATTTGACGACTGAGCTTTGAATACTGTCATTATATTGGCGATAACGATGCTTCTTACAGGCTTTGGCTTTCGTATTTCTTCTATTATTTCTATATCACTTTTGATGGCTTCCATGGGTTAGTTGGAGTTTATTCACTGCCGTGGTATCAATACCACAACAACTCCAACAGGGGGGGGGGGGGATTACTAACGTTTTGAATAACTTCATAGTTATTCAAAACGTTAGTAATCCCCCCCCCCCCTTTTACTCTTGATGATGATAAATCTAAACAAAAAAAAGAAAAGCTCCTTTATAATTATTAGAGGCAGCCCACGTTCACGCCTGTAACGTATCCGTTTTCCTCTGAAATTCTTAATTTTCCGGGATACTGACCATCTCAGTAATGTCAGCAATCTATACGCAAAATTTTAGCCAAATCGGTGAAGACATTTTTGCATGATAACCAAACAGACAAATAGTGATCGTGATTAGTATGGATTATTTTATTACTAGTAATAGAACCAAACCAAAGTTTTGTAAAACCGGTAAAAACGGGGGAGCTAAATTTTGAAATGTTACCAGTTTTTTGATGTGTTAACTCACTCAAAATAAACAAATTAATATATTTCACATAACTTCCTTATAAGAATCAAAGACGTTCCAATCTCAAAATTTCAATCATTTTATCAACTATCTAAAACTCAACCGTAACGTAACCTACTGAAAAATAAGGTTTAAAATAACAATTTTTGTCCAAGATTGTGTTTTAAGCAAGAGGTCACACGCGAACATGGGCGCAGAATGAAAGCAAGGTCGGTGCATCATTATGTACTTGATAAGTATACAGGGTGGAGGAATTGGTGCCCGTTTACGATTAAAAAGATACTTACTAAAAAGCTATAAGGTACCTAGTATGAACCTTAGAGGACCTACAGACCGTTCACCGTAAGATGTCCCCTGACGTACACACTTATATTATTAAAGTATTACCGTAAATGTAAAGTAATAAAGTAAATATGTAAGCATTATCTAAACTTGTATACAGTACCCACCACAAATTAATATGTTTTACTTTCATATTTTCAAATAATACAAGTATATCTGTAGGGTTAGCACGGCCGGTAGACAAAACTGTCTTTCCCCTGTTTTACTCCAAGCAAGTATGAAGAAAGTGACGTAAAACGGGGAAAGACAATTTTGTCTACCGTCCATGCTAACCCAACAGGGGCAACTTACGGTGAACAGTCTATGTAGGTACATGTGTGAACCAAAGAAAATGTAATATAACCGCTAACGCTGATTATAAACCTAAATACTCGTCCGTTCAAAGAGGTTGATTATATGTTATACTTTTTAAATTCTGATCATACAGGCTTACTACTAATACCTACTTTATTTACCTAAGTAATAAAATATGGTGATAGGTACTTAAAAAAGAAAAATTAAGGCGTATCATAAAATTCGCAACTGTGAACTTAACTAATTACTATTATTTATTTAAAAAATGTTATAATAAAGCTATTAACAGTTACCCGAGGCTTTACCTACTTCAAAATTACGCTTTAATGTTAAAAAAAAGTTATGTGCCTGGTTTAACCTTTACGTAATATTAAGGCATTTTCCCATTTTTCTGGAAAAGCAAGACTCGCAATTTTCCAAAACAATTTTATTTTATAACCAAAAAAAAACAAAAAAAACACAAATTTCCAATTTTTTTTTTCTCCAAATTTGCCGGGCCCGATGGGGTCCATAATTAGCCTACTTAATTAATTTTATACTTATTCCACCTATGTACACTATGGAAGCAATAAAATATCTGTATCTGAATCTGATTCGTGGTTGTGTTAGCTATTTGTGAGCAATATTTTATTATTTGTTCCGCCATTTCGGCTTTAACACAAACCATCAAACAAACAGTGATATAGAAGTAAGGATTTTATTTCATTTATTTTATACGAATATGAATACTTGAATAATCATACTTCCTAAAGTACCTACTACTAATCTGAACTCTGGGCACACCCTATATGATATAATATATACGTAACTATATAAAGTATAAATACAATAATCTAAGGTGTCACGATTTTTGTAAAGATGATCCACTTGTAAAGGTGCACTTGTGTAATGTAGTGCAATTTGTAGTGTAAAAGGTAATAATGGTAGATCAGCTGAGTAACGTATTATCCACTTATGCGCTGCTCTATGTATATGTACCTTCGAAATACACATATAATTTAAATTAAATTCGCTTAATTTATCCGGAAGTAGTGAAATAATGGTATCTTCCTTCACTTTCACTATACCATCATTCTTATTTTGAAGCTTTATTTGTCACGTGATAAGCTAGTTGTTCACCTGATGTTAAGCGTCATAGCCGCCCATAACTGTTACAGTGCCACTCGGAGCTCTAAAATATAAAGTTTCGCACGTCACTCTGAGACATCACAGTCTAGTCTAGTAATAAGATTACTAGACTGTGTGATCAAGTCATACAGCCTAATCGGCATCCCCTTCGACTTTGTTATTGTGACGTAGCGTGGGTTTTTGGTCCGTAGTTAAATTAACCAATGGTTAAAAACTACATCAAATTTTGACCATTGGTTAGAATTTGTTAGAGTTTTTAACCATTGGTTAACAACGGACCAAAATCCCCACACTTAACATCATCTCTGCTGAAATGTGGTTGTGTGCCAAATTGCTTGCACCAAGTGTAGTAGAAAAGAAAACTTTTTTTTTCAAACTCATTACGGTTTTCTATATTTTGATCTTAAGCACTTTGCAATTTTATTTGCTAGAACACTATAAATTATTTTTATTGTTCTAATTATGACTTTTAATAGTGCTAAAAGTAAACTATTTGCAATAAATTATTTAACTTTGGTTGTAAGAAGCAAGCAGCCGCTCAAAGTGGCGCTCTATGGGGGCCTAAATTCAGCAGTGGACTTTTTCAGGCTGATGATGATGAAGATGATGATGGTAAGATGACATTTGTAGCACGCTACCTTGCCTGATATAAGACTAAAACTCTGTCTCTTTCTATCTCTCTTTGAAACTGTGCAGCTTAGAGTCAGTTTCTGCCAGGTAATTTATTATCCAACGCTATAAAAAATCAAATTAGCTAATCAAATTCGCAATCAGCAAGGCAACTCTTTTGTTTTTCACGAGTACACTTCAGTGCAAACAATCGTCACAGTCTATTTAACCTCCTTGTAAACATATCAGGAGGATGTACTTACTCGTACTCGAAGATTGCCATCAGGCAGGGAGCGTGAAACGAGATAGAAAATACGGCCTTTCATTGTGTGTATACAATCACATGCAATGCAGTGTACAGATTAACTTTACAAGGTTAAGTGCTTCGATTGGGAAATTGGAGGCGTTCGAGTTAAATAGGATATTGATGCAATTATCGCAAAGGCAAGTGCGTAAAGTGAATGCTGTAGAATGTTATTAAGACTTTTTTCTCAAAATTAGAGTTGGTAAGGTTATTTTGAGGAATAATTATTATGGCTTCAACATCAGCAAACATTACACAGAAGTTATTTATTTTATGATATGTAGCAGTTCGCTAACGTAGATAAGAAATAGCAGATGTCCAAGAATACTGCCTTGTAGCACTCCTAGGCTGGATTTCCTCGAAAATATATATTGTACTTGTTCTATAGTTTTTATCTCCTTATTGATACATCAACTTTATTACTGTAGCCTGTTGTCTGTTACTTAGGTATGATGTCATAAGTAACTTGTAGATAACTTTTTCGTTTAAATACTTTTGAATGTGGATTATCTATTTAATGTAAATAGCCTACAAAGATATTTCTCTACCGCTCCTAACTTTTTAGAAACCAACGGGCTTTGATCCCACGTCTTTCAAGTCACCGGATTAGACGCTCTGCCAACAGAGCCATGGTCACATTCCCCTGTGGCTGTGAAAATCTTTTGACTAGCCTAGCTTGTAATTACGTCATGTGTATGCAGCACATAATGCTCTTAGGCACATGTTTGGGTCAGCTTAACCACTAATCCATGAAGGCATGAGGATTGCAATTCTATGCGACAATGATAGGTATTATTTTGAGCATGCTGATGCCAAAATTGGTAATGCAAATGAGGTAGTAGGTATTGTTGGAGTGGCTAACATAACCTGGTAATAATCCTAGGAAGATTAGATTTAGAATACGGTTGGCAATCAGGAACATTTCACACACATATATTTGAAAACCTATAGTTAAAACTACCATCCCATCTATTAATTCATTGACGTGTAAATCAAACTATTATATTTGGTATATATGACTTCAACAATAAATTATTGACGTGTTTCCTTCATGCAAACAATTTTGGTAGGTACAAGCAAATCAAGTAAGAATAATTTTACGTAGAGTAAGTATCTATTAGGCTTTTAAACATGTTTCTATGTTTTGCCTCAAAATATGAAATCTTTCAAACAATTATGTAATACATAAAAGACAATGTAGTTTAGTGGGCGGCCTTATAGTATGATTAGTTGAAACACAGACGTCTATTAGTATTAGATGTCTGTGAGTTGAAACAGCAACTGTCACTAGGGTCCAAACAAAAGATGCAATGACAACTGTTCAAAGATCAAACACAGCCTCATAGAAAAATCTCTCAGCTTCTTACAACATTTCTGTCACATTACTCGCATATTCTCATGTATTTAGATTTTATCCCATGCCCTAAAATTAGGCAAAACGACATTAATATCGTAATAAACAATTAATTAAGAATCATAACAAATATTTGCGCGTACTTGACCGATATTAACTGCATAGTCGAAAAATAGTTTAATTACCTAATTAAAAAAAACAATTGTCTTTTGGTTACGCGTGGGAAGTACATTGCAAAATTTATTTTTAAATGTATTTTTTTTATGCCGTTCTCATATTTCTATTGATACTGTTATGTGTGATTACGTTAGTGTCAAGGATTACTAAATTGAATTTTGTGTTCTCACAGAGAAGAAGCAAAATGACTATGCTTAAAATAATTTGCTTTTGCCTTGTGGTCCCGGTGTGAAAATAGTACCACTCTATGTCTATCCGCGGATGCTGTAAGAGCCGGCTGAGGGAATATCCAAAGAATGGGCAGCAGCATTTATCTTTTTTACGATCACAAAGACGCGTGCGTGATTAGAGCAAACCTCCCCTAAGATAAGCGTCCAAATAAGCGTTTTATTTGGCAAGCCTAATATGCTCATCGTGTTCCAGTTGATGATGTGTACTAATAATCAACTATGGTAAGTGTAAATTAAGGTTTTTATTAGGTATCCATTCTATTTTAAATCAAAACAATTAAGCCAGCTTTCTCTATACAGCTACTGACCCAGACATCATCAAATAAGATGACATATCTAACAATAGTTGATAAATATCTTGAAACGATCAACTTATGTAATTGTGTCCGAAGAGCTAAGAGCACCATTAATCATAACATGGTCAATCACTTAACCTTTGATATTAGAAATTGATACAATGTTATTTGTATTAGACTGCTTTTGTTTTACAAACCCATTAAAAGGCCGTTTAGTTTAACACAGTAGAGATGTATTCAGAAAACATTGAAAA
The DNA here is from genome assembly GCA_910589525.2 of Ennomos quercinarius. Taxonomy (NCBI): domain Eukaryota; kingdom Metazoa; phylum Arthropoda; class Insecta; order Lepidoptera; family Geometridae; genus Ennomos; species Ennomos quercinarius. The sequence continues at coordinate 14,996,926 of OU342507.1, read as the reverse complement.
AGTGTATCAATGAAAAAATTATATTCTTCGATAATTATATAAATCTTTATTCTATTACATTTCTTATGAAAGTGTTAAATATACCTAACCTGACCTCAAAGTTTACCCGTATTCCGCGAAAAATATTTATTTGTTGAGGTAAAAGTAGCTACGATAATGTTGATCTCAGTACTATCAGTGTGCAAAACTACAGATAAAAAAATAATGAATTAGAAGATTTAATTTGCCCAAATAAAGTAGACAAAATGCATGTAAAAAAAGAAAGTCGAACAATAAATTGTTATGAATCTATCAATTTAACTCGAAAACAAGTGAACCAAAAACAAGAAAAGTTACCGCACTGTAAAAAGCTCAAACAACGTTAGAGAAAACATACCAAAATATTCTGAATTTTATGAAATTCCATAACAATTTATGAGGAACAAAAAGTGAAATACAGCTTTCATATTCAGGATTTACAATGAAACGTATATTTGTAGGTATTTTACACTTGTCATTGTTGATATAACAAAGTGTCTCCTGCAGAACAATACATAACAATACATTATGACACTGTTTGTCTAACCTCTAACATTACCTATTGATATCATAATAAAGCTTAATATCTAAGATTGTGGTGTAAGATATAGACTATTTGTTAAACCTATTGTTAAACTACTCGTTACTTTATTTATTGTTCAAGTCTTTTGTTAAAGATCAATAGCTGCCATTTTTGGGGAGAGAGGTTACATTTTTGGAGTCGACAGTGTGTTTTGTGTTTGTGTTTTCATTTGGTGTTTAAGTTCCGCATTGTAGTGCAGTTTTTGTAACTGGAAACAGGTAACAACAGTTCATGACATCGCAAATCTGTAATTCGTGAGGCAAGTTGGTACATAATACCTGGGTAAGGCGCTGGCGCGACTCGTGGTAAGATTGAAAAGCTGGTCGTAATTTCGCTTTGAAGTTCTGGTGAAATTTCTTTCTTTATTTTTCATGAATATGATACGTGACTACAATATATTTGAGTTAGGTATGCCACATATGTACTGTTTAGTTGGTGGCTAATAAATAGGATTCGTCACTCTACCTCTGATATCAAAGTAGGTAATAGTAGGTATCTGTTAAGTTTGATGTTAAAGCTCAATACTTGTTATGTATTACCTGGGTCCTTAGCAAGTTGAAATGGTAATGGGCGGGCCACATCGCTCGTAAAACTGATAACCAATGGGGAAGAAAGGTTCTCGAGTGGCGACCACGAACCAGAAGACGCAGCATAGAGTGCCCCCACTAGGTGGACCGACGCACGACGATCTGGTTAACATCACGGGGAGCCAATGGATGCAGGAGGCAAGCAGCCGTTCAAAGTAGCGCTCTAGGGGGAAGCCTATGTTCAGAATTGGACGTCTTCAGGCTGTTGATGGTGAATAATGAATAAGCTGAGAACTTTGCATAATATGTAAGTATGTCCGCGGAAAGCCCTTTGCATTTCATAATTAGACAGCCAGCATTTAACACTTCTAATCTTCGCACATTTCGTTGCCTCCGTGTCCCAATATCTCGATCAGAACAATGGTTTCCCACGACAGATGGCGCTGTTATATAACTCCGATGTTCTGGGAAAAGCGCTGTTGGAGCGATGTAATGATTAAAACAATTTTGGGGCGTGCGAATGTAACAATTTAGTAAAAAGGTTGGTACTGTAAATATTGTATGTTATGACGACTGTTTGTTTAACCTAATTTATTTATTTTATTTGTTACTGTAGGCATTTTTGTATTCGGAAGACGTCCACTGCTGAACATAGGCCTCCTCCATAAAACGTCACTTTGGACAAGGGTCCAAAGTGGCGCTTTATGTTTTATTATCATAGAGGGACTTGCCATAATCACCACGCTTGGCAGGCGGCTTGGTGATCGCTGATCGCAGAAGATTTTAATGTAGGTACCGAGGAAAATGCTGCTCATTCTCTGGATATTCCCTTAGTCGGCTCTTACCGCACCTACGGGATGAGATAGGGTAATCGTATTCGCAAACCGGGACCACACGGCCAGTATAATTCAATTTCAATTTTAATTTCAGAAGTTTTTGTCGTGAATTCTAATTTGTTCAGTTCTATTTTTTAAATTAAATTGGGTGTATTGTTTTTAGGTTAGCTCTGTGGAACGAAATCACAACAACACTTTTACGTAGGTATTTATCTACATTGTAAAGATTTTGCAGCCTTTACTTGTTTTTAGCAGTTGTAGGTAGGTACACCTAAGTTCTTGATTTAGTTTTACACAACAAACCCATAAACATTATGAAACTAACGTGAGTTAGTAGTACTCATAATTAAAAGTAATAAATGGCTAGCACTCACGAAAATTCAATCGAATAACTCGACTGGTGTTCTGGCAATATAGATGCCCATCAAACTCAAACTCAAACTCAAATTCTTTATTGCAAATAGGCTATTTTTAGCACTTTTACAATCATCAACATCACCAGAAGTATGCGCGGCGACGACGGCGGCTCTGCGCTAGTCGAGTTATTCGACTGAATCTTCGTAAGTAAGTACTAGCCGTTTACTAGTTGTAAACCCAGAAACCAAAACATGTTCATGTTTTTTTTTTAAGTGGAAACGCATCGCAGAAGCTGCATAATGAAGGCACCATGTCAATGTCATCAGATACCTTCCTGCATGACAGAGATCGATCACTGCATGAACTATTTTTAAGTAGCGTTTGATCCGGAATCAAGGTGTTGGAATTTAAATGAATGCCAAGGCTGTATGCTCGTACCTAATTGGTTCGCTGAAAGTGGCAGGCTTTAAGTTTGCAAATAACACCGGAAATGAGCTTAGCGGTAATGTTAAGCAACGTTCACGGTGGTCAATGGTCATTACTTAGATGGGTAACTGGAACTGCTAACTGCTAACAAAAAGTGATATACCTACTTATATTTGGGGATCACCTTTCTGCGAAAGGCACGTCATCTGTGTTGATTGTTTGGGTGTATTTTTAATGTTCTGACATAACTTAGACGCTTGCCTACATAATACCTAACCCATTACTAATAAACACTGCAAACAGTGGAATAGCTACTCAGTGTTTTGTCTTGTTTCATCTTTGCTCGTTTCAAACTCAACAGAGAGAAACAAAAGACTAAATAACTATACATCCGCTACACAAGGGTAAAGGGTTACCCAGCCTTTTGCTCCAGTAGTAGGAAACAGAACATCTTATATTTCTTCAAACTCATTTAGGTATTAAAAACTAGCTGACCCGTCCGAGTTTGGTACGGGTAATTAGTTTTACGCCATAACCCTGTCCAAAGGAAGAGAGAAGGTAGAAGGAAAAAGATATGGGAAATGGATAAATCGGCGAATGAACGGCGAAGGGAAGACGCAGCGTATAGGCCGGCCCGGCCCCCCACTAGGTGGACCGACGATCTGGTGAGAGCCGTGGGGAGCCGATGGATGTAGGAGGCGAGCAGCAAGTGACGCTCTCTGGGGGAGGCCTATGTTCAGCAGTGGATGTCTTCAGGCTGATGATGATGAACGGCGAAGGGCCCTTCGCCTTCACGTGTCTATCTTTTCCTCCCTCCCTTATATCTCTCTATGTAAAGTCATGTTATCTATGCCCCAACAGTTTAAAAACGATACCTACTAATATGTAGAACACATTTTTGCAGAAGTCGTATCTAGCTTAAGACAATCAAACTCGACCTTGGTACAACCATCTGCCTTCTTATACCATAACCATATACATACAAAATGTGGCTGTCTGAGTGTCTGTACAACAACGGACAACGACATGGGAAGATGGCCTTTGCAGAGTTGATCTCGGCCGCTACATGAAAGTAGCATTCGCAAAAAAACTTTTGTGTAAAATATTGTATTATTTACTTATGATGTGTGATTTTAATTTGTGGAATTTCCCTGTCAGTATATTGACTCTAATGATACATTTATCTACTTAGAAGTTATTGGATTCATTGATTTGTAGATAAAGAATAGTTTTGTAGCAATATTGAATTTTTTGACGTTATTCATTGAATATCGTAAACAATGCGTATATTAAAAAGGTATAGGATATCAAATATGGCTTAGTTTTGATGACATTGTAACATTTTGGTTGAGATATTTCAATTTATTGCCCTTTTCTACTTCTATTACACGTCATCACCATAGACATACCAAAAGTAAAGCCACTAAAAAATAATAGGCCCGTTTTGACAGTTGCCGTTATGCCATAATTATTATTAGGGATGCTAAGCAAAAAAATCGGTAGCCTGAAAATTCATTTATCACGATAAATCGATTCCGAATTATATGAGCCTGTAATCGTTTTGTATTTTTATTTATTTATACTTTAATGTTCTAAAAAGTGAGCTGTCAAAATGGGCCTCTTATTTTTAAGTAACTTTTTTAAATTCAGTTTTTCAATTTTCTGTAAAATTATTGTATTTAAAGTTGTAATATTCTACATTTTAGAAAAAACGCCGCTCTACTTTTTCTGCTGCCACTACAAGACACGATACGTCCTTGAACTTTCGCTATTGGGCAACACAGACACACGCATATTTTCATCTATTTTATATATGTACTTACATAACAGTGCACAGAAACAATAGTTTATGATGCTGTGCTACTAATTGTATACATGGGTACGTATATACACCTATTATTATAGTGTGATATACAAGATGATATCGGAGTGTTATTATTGTTATCTATCATTTTATTGGAGGTTATATTATACTGAATTATAATTATAGCCCTTCAACTTAACATAAAGTGTAGGAGAGATATGGGTCTAATGATTAATTATGTAAAATACATTGTTGAAGGCTAATGAGGGAAAAGGGTAGGAAAACTACGAGTGAAAGGATGAATAGAGGATGATGGTAGAAAAAGGGGCTGAGAAGGAATGTTTTCACCTGAATTCCCTCATCTGACGGTATCCATAAAGAGTACTTTAAATAAGTGTGAAGGGAGGGCAGGGACAAGGGTAAGGGAAAAGGGGAAGGGGATCAAAATGGTGGAAAAAGGGAAAAGAGAAGCAGAATGAAGTACCTACGACTTGCTTTATCTAAAATTAACTGAATGGTCCTCTCTAAAAAATATCCGGGACTAAAAAACATAAAAAAAATTAAATAAATTCGCATATAATAGTAATGAACCCGTTCGAAGCCGGGTTAGGTCAGCTAGTAATAAATAAATAAACAAATTATACATTTTAGTCAAAGATTATTTAAAGGACGGCCTAATTGGATTATGTAGCCTAGGTTTATTATATTTTACTTAAAAAACTAACAGCCACTTAATTGCTAATGATGACATAAGAATGCCTTCAATAGTTTCGCTTATGGGCTTTATAGTTTACAATGTCATAACACAAAAATATATACCTAACAGTGGTGTTCATTTTTGTGCGTTTAGGTCATCTGACTTAAGTCCTACATATACAACATTAACGCAAAAATGTAACGTAGGTATGTAGATACCTACCTCCCAATATAATTAGTGAGTGAGTAGACATTTCACGCTTCAAAGACCAACGTGTGATCTTGGCATATACTGAAACTACTTTTAGGTGCACTTGCCCCAATTTATCTTAAATGTCAATAAATGTAACCATTGGCTACTGAATCATTTTACTATCGACGAATAAATCATTATTAACTGTTTAAGCGTAAATCAACCATTAGACATTTTCTGATTATGAATACTGTGTTGGCCTTACTAATTGACACTGAATTTTAGCAATCGAATAGATTTTCTCTTGTTTTATTTTTGGCAATTATAACTGAGAGAGAGAGGCAAAACACAAAATATCTATTGGGGGTTAGTATTAATAATAATATTTTATTTAAATCGTTAATTATTTATTGCTTAATTGTGGGCAAATCAATCACCGTAGGTCACCTATATTTTGTGAAATATTCCTGAGTTTCAAAAACTTTATTCCTGTATTCATAATATCATTCAATCAGGCTGTGTTACGAATCAAAAAAATAAAATCAGTGATTCTTGCAATAAACTTTCTCATAATATAAATGGTTATATAAGATTCGCAGAATTTACCCGATACACGTTTGCATCCAGCGTCAATTTTGTCTAGGCTCAGGCTTAGACCAAGCTTGCTACAAAAATGTCCTTACTATCGACTGAGCCAAAGCTGTTCAAAATGACATACTATTTGAGTCTCAGGCCAAAATATGGCCTTCATAAGCCTATTTCTCATAGTTTTACGTAAACGCATGGTAAAAGCATGCATTTTTCATAGGTGTATAGACTTATACCTATGAAAATCATGTCAAATTACATCACACAACAAAAATATATCACGCAGGAAATGTGTGTCGTACAAAAAAGTTGTACTTATGACTCAATGAGGCTAATTTTGCGGATTATACAATGATTTTAATTGACAGTAACAAAGACGTCTTTATAATTACATATAGGTACGTACCTAGTGGTGAGGTAGGTAGTATAATTATGAATATAAGCACTTAATTGACAGTTGAACTAATGTTCTCAGAGATAACGAGTGAAGAGAGATTCAAATTCAAATTCAAGTATAAGCAAAGACAAAGATGAGTATGGTGATATATAGGTACCTATGGTAAAATAAAATATTTAATTGTAATTGATTAATTGATTTTCGTTGTTCCTTGTTTCGTTGACCTCTACTGTTTCATATCTTCTCTGGTATTATAGGCATATAATAATCTGTACTGGACAGTTTCTATAATGGGATATGTATGGTGTATATAACTAGTTACCTATTACCTATAGGTATTATTTAGCTTCGTAAACGTACCTATATATGAAGTGTGTCGCAGATTAATAGGGACGCTCTGTGACATAAAGAGCAGTAACTTGTGCCGAGTTACCACTTAAATATTAACCCCCAGTTTCTCGTAAGCTTTTTAAAGTTAAATTCATGTCAACTTAAAAATACTGAACGCTCATTGGGTGTCTGTTGATCATCGGCTGTCTTCAACCAATGAGCGTTCAGTATTTTAAAGTTGACATCAGTTTAACTTTAACAAACGTACGAGAAACCGGGGCTTAGTTTCTTAGATAAGAAGAGCCTTTAGGGCCAGACTCGGTCTAAAAATCTCAGGAAAGCCCTAAATCTAGTAAGTAAACTAAAAATCAACCATTTGTCAAGCCGTTTTATCAGCTTTTTTTGCTTTATGTTATTTTTTTTCAGTTAATTAGCACATTTTCTCCATAATTATAGTCCATAAATCCACAAATCCGAACATTCATCAGTCAGTTGCACAATATCTTCATCATAAGTCATTAATCCTCGTTATTTAGACAAGCCCAACAATGGGACCGTGGGAACCTTTGGAGATGACACAGACTAACGTGGTGACTAGGAAAAGGCACTCTGTGACCAATTAAATAGTTTGACCACGAGAGATACTAACTATCTTAAAAGAAAGGTAGAAATAAATTCCTTCTGCACTAAAGTTTGAAGTACTTAGTTTCAAAGAGTCCTAATTTAATTCAATTACACCCAGTATGAAATAATATAAAAATAAAGAATAACTAGAAACTTGGAAAAATTACTTAAAATATCCTGTGAAGTAAATTTTCTACCAAATAGTTGATGAGGGCGTGATCATTAATCGATTTTAAAATTCAGCTTACCTGTTGTTTTCAAAACGTTCTTCGTTTGGTCCTGGCTCACACCTGAAAAAAAGCAAAATTTGTGATCAGTTTATTAATGGCATGGGAGTAAGTATCTCTGCTCGCTTATCCCGCTGGGTAGTGCTTTGTAAAGTCTTGATACTAACTGGGTAAAAGCTACTACACGTTAGACGAATTCCTATCGGACAAATTAAATATAGTTTAGGTCGATTCGCTCCGCACAATATTGCTATAACCAAGTACATTATGTAACAGATTTAAATATGCTAATTAAGACCTGCATGTAATCAATAATGTTTGCAATAAATGATTGAGTATTGAGTATTTTAGATACTCTCAAAAGATTCACGAAGCGTAGGAGCGAGAGGTACAAATCAAGTAGGAAAGAGACAGTGAAATAATGGCGGATGTGTGGGATTTTGGACGAGCATTAGCACAAGATTAGCACATAAAATATCATCACAATCTGTTTCACGTCGAAGAGCATGCATTTTGTTATCATGTTCCCTAAATCCGTTATCAAAGTGCAAACCAATTTTATTGCAGCTTTTACATCTTATTCCGTGAGTGAATGTGGCGTTAAAAACATACTAACCCGAACAAATACACGGATCACAGCAAATTTATCACAAATATTAATTTAGTTAGGTCTCTAGGTCCAACAGTTTGAGTAACACGTCGTGAGTCACAACAAAAAAAAACGCCTTTTCTATTTATAATGGATAGATATGTCAACCTTTATGTGTAGGTATGTCATAAGATTTTTACATCTCCAAATGCTATCATCGCACCAATTTCATTATTTCTCAACCCTCGGAAGGTAGACAATAAGTGTTGCACCACCGTGGGACCTTTAGCCTGACATAACATAAGTTCAATATTCAAATGACATCGACAGTTTTAGTTGATAATAGTAAAAAAGACGCTTGGCTTTATACGTTATTTTTTTTTTTACGAATGATTAGCAAACAAGTAGTCCTGATAGTAGTTGGTTACGGCTACACAATCAACCCACACTAAGCGTTTTGCAATGCACTTTATAGTGCATTGCAAGTGTGGAACACCTTGCGGCGTCCTTTTTTCTAGCTAACTGTGAGCTGGGAGTCTTCAAGTCGAGAGTAAACAAGTTCCTTCTAGGCAAGCATGCACCATCGTAGCGTCATCCACTTTCCATCAGGTGAGACAGTGGTCAAATGCTGTCTATAAATTATAAAATAAAAAAAACTGCAACACCTAAGGCAGTGCCTGCTAATTTATTTTACCCCCGACCGAACAGAGGTGTGTTATAAGTGTGAAGAAGAAGAGATCTTTCAACAGTCACGTGAAAAGGGATAAAGGAGTTGCGAAAGTATAACACTGAAATATAAAGTACCTAAATGTGATATAATAGATTTCATATTCAATGTAGAGCTTTAAGCTCTTATCTTGTGACCTTTGGTATCGAGAGAGTCTGGTCTAGATCGTAGATCGTGTCAATCGACACGTCTTCATTTCGCAGTCGTGAGATCCACGAGCAGGATAAAATACATGCCAAATTGTATGATAATTTTGTCAATTACGTAAAACTATTTCACCATTAGTAATTTTGAAAGTTACTTTACTTATACATAGGTACCTATTTACTGTTTTATATCCCCGTTTAACTACAGACAGACCATAAAACTTACATTGTAGAAATAGAAATAGAAAATCAAATTTTCATAAAGATATCTACATTCTTTGATACCTACATTTATATGTATGGTTGGTGGGTATTACAATTTTTTTAACGGGCTAAGTAGGTACCTTTATTTTCTTAACTAACTACTACAGTAATAACAACTACCTACTACTAAATACTATTAGCGCCACTAATATACAAAAAAAATTAGCTGTATAGTTACTACCCCCGAATATATACATAATACTATGTTTGGGTTTAGATATCAGAAATAACAATTAGGTATGTTTAATAACCGAATTCTTCCCTTACTTATAAAATTACAGACTTGGTCTGAATCGCCAACTTCGATCGTATTCTGAAAGATTATCAAAATTTAAACTGCTACCTCTCAAAACTCGACGGACATATTTTGACTTCATTTGCCTTTTCAAAATTATACACTCTACCGTTGACTCGCCTTTTCTGCTTTCGCAAGTAAATTTCAATATTAAGCCAAGAGCTCGTCACCCTCATTTAAATATTTTCTCACTTTCGGTGTTTACTAATAATACTTCATTCTACAACCCTTTGGTTAGAATGTGTCGGCAGTATAACGACATCCTGAAGGAACACCACAGCTCAATTGACATTTTTGACCAAAATCTAGCAAAATTTAAAAGAGACGTTTCAGCTATTATATTTCGGAACTTTGAATGATTATTGTGCATTCAAGATTTAAATCGATACCATAAGGAATGTACTTAGTTAACTATTTTTACTAAATATTCTAATAATCTAGCTCAAAATGTATGTATTTTTTTCTGCTTGTTCTTTCATTTGGTTATATTCTGTTTTGTGTGCCAAATAAAATAAATAAATAAATAAAATATTTTATATTCGAAATGATATCTATAATCTATAACAATATAACAATAAACTAACAATAACAATATAATAACAATATAACGAGGAAAGATTTGATTGTTTGTTTGTTTGCATTGAATAGGCTCCGAAACTAGTGAACCGATTTGAAAAATTCTTTCAGTTGGGAAGTTACAATACCCCCGGATGACAAAGCCTATATTATACTTTTAAAAAAAAATAGGGATCCTTACTAAAATTCCAATAATATAATGTCAACTATTGTACGTAATTTTTTTTATTCAAAAAGAAATTTCTTAGATGCGAACTGAATTTTATGCAAAAACTAACAGCGAAGTTTCAAAGTACTACGAATTACACAAACCACGCTCAAATACGTACTCAAAATGAACAATGTACAGCAAACAACAATTTATATGCATAAACCCCAATTATACGACTCGTAGACTACCTATCCGTGTACTTTCTTCTTTAGCGCATGCCTTCATGCGATGCTTTCTCTGATGCTTCACAGATGTTTATTTGCTTAATCAGAATTGTCTAATTTTTTGTGTTATAGACTGGCAATACTTCACATACAGATCACAGCACTTTATGTTGTTATTATTTAGGGTTTCAGCTAGTGTTAGGTATGAAGATCATTTTCTGCGTTATATAGATATTATTCTTTAAACTATAATAACTATACTACAATATTAAAACCTAGTAAAATAGCTACACTATCTACTACAAAGAACATTTGGACTGTATACTAGCCGCGATGGCCTATAGACAGTTCAAATGCTCCAGCCCACTACCGGTAGGTAGCGTACCCAACATGCTGGCAGCATTGCCACGTTGAATTGCAATGCTGGTTCGATGAGCCAAATAAGTGCCAGAAAAATTTGATTCACGAACGGGTTTTTTTTTATCCATCTGTCCCTAAAAGCGGGACATGCTTTACTTTAACGTTACTTGTTGTCACGGATTCAGGGCACGATGGATGCGGATTAAAATTTTCCTTTACGAATAAATCTATATTAATTCATAGCTATAAATATCACATGGCTTTGTCCTGACTGACAGACAACCTGAACGGACAGCACAAACTGCCGACATGGACTTCATATTTGGTTGGAGGGTGGCTGTGGCTTCTTTGGGTGGCGTAACTACAATAGTGGTGGTGTACCTACTACGAAACGCTTGAAAAACGTGTTAGAGATATGAAGGTGAAAATAGTAAGCTGCCTCTTTTGTATATAGAAAGAGACAGGAGTCAACGTCTAGTTAGCCAGAAGAATGGCGTGAAGACGCGGATTCATGTCCACTTCCCATCTACCATCTAAACGAGGCTTTAGTCTCACACCTCGTTAGTGCCTAGATAGCTAGATAGCTAAGGTCTTGGGAAATAGGCAAAACATGTGGAAAATTACCTTAATGCCAGAATTATTAACGTGTTTTGTAATTTTAGTGGTAAATGCTAAATTTAAATACCTAGTTAACGTTTTAAGATTCTTGAAGATGTGTCATGAAAGCGTCTCGGATTTTCTAAATTACTTAAACATGTTTCTTAAATTTAATTTAACATGATTATGTTTTTGTAATATATAAATATACCACTTTATTTTTAACTTAGGGTGTGTTCTTAAGGTAACCAATAGCTAAAAGCTCTAACATATTTTGACCATTGGTTAGAGTTTGTTAGAGTTTTTAACCATTGGTTACCTTAACTACGGGTCAATAAACCCACGCTTAGTCAGTAAACAAAAGCTTGTGTTTTAAGGAGTTTCCAGTTTTTTTCTATTTTTATTATTTTCCATATGCTCATAAGTGTTTTTGAGGTTTAGATATTTTTTTTATTCAGTCGATAAGAATATTGTTTACATTTGACGAATATAAATTATTTAAAATTTACATAACATTTAACTGGGAAAAGAATTAGTGAGATTTAGACGGAGTACTATGTTACATAAATTTTAATTAAGTTGTTTAAAACTTACTTAATTAAAGGCTTAATAGTACTTATATTTAAATACTGTGACACCATTAAGTGAAGACTGTGATGTGTCATTACTATAATGATGTTTGTTTAATATAATGTAGTGTGTGTAGAATTCTACGGAGTTTAACAATTTTTAATAATTATTTATAAAAATAAAGATGTCTTCATTTATAACAGGATTAAACCACCCAGAGAAATGAAAGTATTCTTTAATACTCATTTCCTAATACACTTATAAATATTATATTTATTATGAATATAAACCTTGACGGTAACAATCTACCAATAGACGAGTACTTTTAACCATTTTGGTATATTAACATTCATTTGACAAATTGCACTGCATAATGCAATTATAAAAGCAATTAATACGAAGTCGTTCACTTACATGCATTGGCCATGACTTTTGCACACTTCTTTAATTCTCATACAAAATAAAGTGCTTAATACTTGTAAGGAAAGACGCACTTACTTAACTACTTTATTTTGGAATGGGATTCTTGATACTTGAGGGTCTTGTTATGAATGACATTTGATTTTTTTTTTCTTATATTTTGGCTCCACACATAGTGTATTTAGCCAGTGTCAAGTATTGTAGTTTTTCATCGTATTATGAAATATTTCATGTAAAGTCAAGTCTTAGTCACAGTCAGTCAGGGTAGTCATAGTCCAGTCTAAGTCAGGTAGTCATAATCCAGTCTAAGTCATGTCCTAGTAAAGTAGTGGCAACTTTACTAGAGGCTTCTATGGAATTTTGGAAGCAACACGAAAAACCACGTTTCACTACATTATATCACTTGCCAACACTTATACTCGTAATTCAGCACTTAATGCGTAAAATGCCACTAATTTTAAACATTAACACTAGAAAAAGCATAAGTTTTGTGAAATAATACAATGCAACGACGTGAACTTTTTCACGTTCCCGCCAAAACTCCACATTTGATATATTGTTTAAAGTGCAATTTCGGTATGGTGATCACGTCGTACTGGAACAGTAGGGTTGTCAAAAAGGAAGTAAGCATTTTTGTTGTATAGTTATTAACTTATAAATTAAATAGTACAGGTATCGAGTAGGTATATTAACTAGAATTATATTGTATTACATTTTTAATTTTGTTCTCTATTTAAAAAATGTACCAATTTGTATTTTTGTATTATCATAAAATAACTAACTGCAATATAAAATAAAGTATAGTTTTAAATCTTTCGATCCTTTAGCGATAGTACTAACACCTAGTTATAAGTCTGTACACTAACCCTTGGGCCTTGATGCCAAAATAAACAAATTATTATTATTCTTCTATTTAATTTGATTTATTATTATTATTATAAAGTATGGATTTACTTCATTATCATCGTTTCCAACTCAACTGGTTAGTTCTTTATTAAAAACTAGCAGCGCCCCGCGGTTCCACCCGCGTTCCTACAGGAACCGTTCCCGTTTTTGGGGTTTATGGGTTTATGTTTTAATCCAGGGTAAAAGCTACCTCCATACCAAATTTCATCCAAATCCGTCCAGCTGTTACAGCGTGAAAGAGTAACAAACATACGCACATATACACATACGCACAAACTTTCGCCTTTATAATATTAGTGTGAAGTGTGATGTGATGTGATAGGCCTTTGAAAGAATGCAATAAAATACATGTAAAAATTAATGCACTTAAAGAAAAAGATTTCAATATTATTAGACGCTTTAATATCGGACAATTATCCTTGATCCTGGGTATCCTTGATAACCTTTAAGTAGGTTCACTTATAATTTTTTTGTGTTGATATAAAGTTTGTGTTGTGTTTGTGTGTTCGTGTGCACTTTTACAAAACTGTATTTTTTTGTGATTTTGACAGCCCTAAATATTAGTATGGGAACGGTCATGGATTTCAAACAACCTTGAGATTATTTAGAGCGGTGTATTCCTCTCTCTTGTAAACGACAAACTCAATAAAACAACTTCATCTAGAATTTATCTACCTATTGCGAACTGGGTAACTGTGCCTTGGTAGTTTTTGAGCCTTGACGGGCAAGTTTATATCAAAATCATCTAATCTAAAAGACTAAAAGAGATCATTTCACTTGTAGTCACTAGGCTTTTTTTTTGTATTTTGGCTCTACATATAGTGTATTTAGCCAGTGTCAAGTATTCTAATTTTCATCGTGAGCAAAGAGTATGTTTCTATAATATCTAGTAGCTTTGTTATAATCACATTCTAAATTCAATTCACCGTCACCGCATACATTTTGTTTTTGTCATGAAAAAAAAATATTGCCATACAAACAATCCTTTCTACTAATTCAATAATTTTTAACTGGTCACGGTTTATCACATGTTACGTAAATTATGTGGTTCGCACTGGCAACCTCGGCGTCATCTCGATCGTCACGAGTGAGTCGGATCGGATTATCCGAGGTCATTTGTTCTTAATGCTAAGGGCAGATGGATTGGTCCACAGAGAAAAGAACCTACGTACCTACCTACTAACTTCCTGTTCTGTGATTAATCCGAAGTACACGTACAATAATCTGATATGTATTGTTAAGAATGAAGGTACCAGTTTGTGTGCTTAAGGAAGGGAAGTGTGTACGTGATAATCCCTTGTTCTACTTTGTATTGTGAAACTGGTAATCGAAGCTGGTTACAATATTAGCGTAACGTTAACTTGGGATCAATAAGAGAATTAGACGGTCAAATCAATTAGATCTCCAGTGGTTAACTCGTAGAGGGTATATGTAAAATTTTATTTTATTTTTTTCTAGTTGACCCTTTGACAGGATGAGTATAAATAAATAGGTGAATAAAAAATAATGTACAAAAACTTGCATAAAAATTACATCCTTGTTTCTTCGTGCAACCCGCACTTGGCCGTTTACAAACAAAAAGTATTCTAAATGCTTTCTGAATTCAGCGAAGTCCGTTCAGTAGTTCCAACGTGACGCGTGTTCAAAGGGACAGACAGACTGACAGACCGACAGACAGGCAGACCGACAGACCGACAGACAGGCAGACCGACAGACCGACAGACAGGCAGACCGACAGACCGACAGACCGACAAAAATCCAATAAAAAATATTTCTATTTTTAGATTGATTTAGAAGTGTAATTTTATCAAAATTTAAAAAAAATATTCAATGTGCAGATTTAGCTCAGTTACATTTTTACCCTACTTTTACCTATGCTTTAGTTTAGAACCTACTTACACAGCATAATTTAACTATATACAGTATCAATTTAGTCTTCTCTGGCACTATTAATTACTAGAAGCAGGCAGATGTTTCAGTTACTAGCAAGACCGTCTTTTATTGTATCTTATTATTTTTAAGTAAAAAATAAAGTTTAGATACGTTACGAATACGTAATAATGATGTCAGAGCTTTTCTTAATAAATAACCACCTAGACCCATAAATTGAAAAAAAACGAATCCCAATCATTGAGCCTCGACCCACGGAAACATCTAATGACTGTACATAAAGGGCATGCATGTCCAAACGGCGTTACTGTCCTCTCTTACCAAACACATGATTTGTAAAACTTAGGGCAATCGCTCAAAGGTTAAAGAAAATTACCTTGCAAAACTCACAGAAGAATACACCCTATTGTTTGGATAATAAAACGTGATTTCAGTTGTGCAAAAACGTAATTATTTTAGGTAATTAGGGTAATTACTAGAATAATTGATAGTGCGCAACGGTGTCGTAGTAATTTCTTTATTGTAGGAATTTTCATTGTTGCAAGTCGAGCTTGACGTGTCCTTGAGTGATATTCAGCTGTTGATATGATGATGAGAGGGTAAAAATTGTGGATTTGATGATTAGAGGTTAGGTAGTGAGGTTAATACGGCAATTAAATATAATTGATTTTAAGTTTAAATCATTCATATGGTAGTTACTTTCAGCTTACATAAAAATACAAATAAATTAATTACAAGTTAAAGAAATGACGTTCAATCAGACAGTAATCAATATTTGAATTCAATATATTTGATTGATAAATAATATATAAAATTAATATATCTTTTAATATTTTACCTTCAATATATACCTACTAGTCTAAATTACCTATTATATATTACTTGAATAAGTCTCTGCTCTGACCAACTTCATGTTATTAATGTGATATCGTCAGACATTTTTTATACTATATATTAATTATCCACTTTACTAGTGATTTAAAAAAAAGTTGTATTTTATGATTAAATAAAACTAGAGGTGCCTCGCGGCTTCATCACTAATTATCTCGTTTTTCCGTGAAAACTGCTAATTTTTGGAATAAATCATACTCTCTTTATTGATCCTGATAACCAATCTACGTGCACAATTTAACATCAATCAGATCTTTTTGAATTTCGACGTAAGAGCCACGAAATCAAACAAACTGACAACCTGTCACTTTAATATATTAGTTGAAATAGAGATATCCATGCAATAGGCACGCCTGAATAAACAATAATCTATTGGTATTTACTAGATAAGCGAGCTGCACCTTCGACTATGTCGAGTAATTTTTTTTAAATGCTGAAATGGGCATACGTTTGACAACAACTCACCTGATGGTAAATGACGAAGTTATCTAAGGTGGAGCACGTTTGCCCATGAGATGCATGCCTACTCACTATTGACTTGAAAAGACCCAGGTTGTACACAGGAGGAAACACTGTTGCTGGAAGAGCATTCCATTCCTTGGCCGTTCGGACTATGAATGACTCAGCAAAACGCTTAGTGCGGCGCACACTCTCCAAAATGTAACCGATTGAAGACCGATAGACCGGCAACCTTGCGTCTGTGTTCAAGACTTTGCTAGTCTCTCATCGTTGATTAGCTTCTTGGCACGCCGCTCAATTGTGTCCAAAGCCGCAATTTGGTACCGGGCCGAGCCATCCTACATTTCTCATGCAGGTGAGATCATTGTCAAACGCTAGCCAACACGTTAATAAAAAAACTATACACCACACAGCTCTATATCTTCATTACATGTCACCCTCCCATCATAAAACACTAAGTGCATTCTCTCTGACATAACATGGTCATTGCATTAAAATTATCTAACGTATAATTACAGTAATAAAACCAAGGTGCATCTCAAACCGGTAGTAAAGATTTATAATGTGTAACACAGTATTGTGGCTGCAGTAATTTGGAGAGATGGTTTACTGCACGTTAATGTAGGGGGTGTGCATTTCTAATAACATGTAACATGTCGTTTAGGTTGTGTAATATTAAACACTAGCGGCTCGCCCCGGCTTCTCACGTGTAGTGGTATAGCCTATGTTACTCAGGGTGAATGTAGGTTTCCAATGGTGAAACAATTTTTGGAATCGGCACAGTAGTTTTTGAGTTTATTTATTGCAAACATACAAAAATACAAATCTTTCCTCTTTATAATAGTGGTGTAGATTACTTTTTTGTGGCATTTTGTGAGCTAACGTAAGATTAATAACTACTGTTATTAGGTTTGGTATTAGCTTGTATTTTTCCAAAACGTGTGTCTAAGTAGGTAGAAGTAAGTAAAACTAGGGTAAAGCTGTAACTGGGCTAAATCTGCATATTTAATATTTTTTGAAAATTTTGATTACATTACACTTCTTAATTAGATTTTTTTTTTATTTTTTGTCTGTCTGTCTGTCTGTCCCTTTGAACACGCATCACGCTGGAACTACTAAACGGATTTCGATAAAATTTGGTACCCATGGTTATAGCTAATTTTTCAGAATAATATTAGGAATACTTTTTGTTTTCTAAAACGGCCAAGTGCGGGTTGCACGAAGAAACAAGTATGTACTTATATTTTTTTTATTTACCTATTTATTTATGCTTATGTCGAAGGGAAGAGAGAAGAGAAAGGGAAAAGATAGGGGAAAAGGATAAATGGGTGGGACGGCAATAGAAGGGAAGCAGACGAAGCCTGCCGTCTTAGTTTTACTTTTTAATGTATTCTATTTGATAATATGGATTTTTGTTTCTGTCAATTCGACTACTACTACTCTTATAGTTTTCATGGGTTTTTTTACGTAGTATCCCGTACTTGATCTGTGCATGGGGTGTGTTTTCAGTTTTGGCTGTTTTATTTATACTCTGTGGTGATAGTTTTTCTGTGTGCTCATTCACTGGACCTGCTCATCCTTAATATATAGTTTTCTAAATTTTTAATCTTTCAAGAAAGCGCGGTAGTGTATTAAGGACGGGTTTTCTTAATAGTTTTATAGTGTTCTTATTCCATAGAGTTTTTAAAAGAACTAACCGTTTTTATCTTGCAATTGAATGATTGGCTGTGAGTCTTTATTTTCCAAACGGTAGCTAACGTCTGGAGCTGTTCAAGTCGCGAGTGAATCTTCTAAGCAAGCATGTACCATCGTAGACCGCGTCGTCACTTTCCATCAGGTGAGATTGCGGTCAAAAAAAAACTTCAATCTAGGTTTATTATCACACTAATATTATAAAGCTGAAAGTTTGTATGTGCGTATGTGTGTTTGTGTGTATGTGTGTATGTTTGTTACTCCTTCACGCTCAAATGGCTGGACGGATTTGGATGAAACTTGGAATATAGATAGCTTATGTACTGGATTAACACATAGGCTACTTTTTATCCGCGGGTGAAACCGCGGGGCGCAGCTAGTAGTATATAAATTCGAAAGTTGTCGCGTATGTTTGTTCTCTTTTGCTTTACGGTGCAACAGCTAAACAAATTCAAATGAAATTTTAAATAGAAATAGTACCTATATACGACGAGTTAACACATAGGCTTCTTTAAATCCGCGGGTGAAACCGCGGGGCGCAGCTAGTAATTCATAATAATCATCTACAGCTCAGTAAACTGCACAACATAATATAAATTCCGTTTTTGATTTAAATATAACGAAATCCAATAATGTCAAGTCTCAAATGTTCACATGTTCACTAATGTATTATAAATAGCTACATTTTGCGATTGAGGACCACGATTGCTCACTGTTGGGCAACTTGAACTCTGATGTTGATTAGCTTTGAACCGTTGCCTTGTTTCTTTAGTTTTCAAAACGCACAAGTTAATATATCAGCTTTCTTAACGTCATTTGTTTGTTGTGGGAGCATGGTTCACTGTGCATCTTTTACCGCCTGTTCTTTGGGGAATGCTCTGAGGAGCTTTTTGATATCATCCCGGCGTCGGTGTTCTATCACCGTACATCACGCCACCCTCAAAAGGCTCATCCACATATCTTGCAAGAATGGAAATCACGCACGACTCGCCGACTCGCTTCATGCGTTCATTTTTACCACGCAAGATGTGGAATAATCTTCCCCCGGAAGTATTCCCGCAATGCTACAATATGCAGTCTTTTAAAAAGGGTATCAAAAAAAGCCTTACTGAGCTGGCAACGCGTCAACAACGCCCTTAGTGTTGCAGATGTCCATAGGCTACGGTTACCGCTTTCCATCAGGCGGGCCGTATGCTTGTTTGTCGCTCTTAATATAAAAAACAAATAAAAAAAAATGGTCCTCGTAGTTCCTGGGTCCTTATATACAGGGAATCCTAGTTAGGGTCCAGGATCTATGTATGAGACGGACAAAGTGCCCTTTTTTAACTAACTATCCCAGGGTGGGGTGGGGCTTGGTTTTTAGATAGCTGTACATTAAAGAAATTTGTATTTTTACAAAAGAACACCCTGAGTTTTTTAAGAAGCATGGTGAAGTTACGACCCGCCAAAAAAGGACTAAGTTTACTAACTTATTATATCAACCTCCTGCTCGAAAAGACTTGTATAAGAGAAATGTATATAATATGTGCATAACCATTTACAATAATATTCCGAATGACATAAAGATATTAGAGGGTAACAAGTTTAAGAAATGTTTGACTGACTGGCTTCAATGCAACTGTTTTTATAGTGTTAAGGATTATAATGAGTTTTGTACCAATGTTTACTTATAAATTATAAATAATAAAATTGTAATTAGTTATTAAATAACATTTGCACGTCTGCTTGCAGACTAAATACATGAACAAAACTTGCTGTAACATCTACTATACATGTATTTTAGCGAATAAACGTTTTGATTTGATTTGAAGAATAAAAATAGGGGAATCCTAAAAATCTGTGTGAACCTGGGCGAGTCAGCTAGTGTATTTTTTAATAATATTACCAATACAGATAATCTAACAAGGTTAAATAGGTACATGTCCTGTTACGGGAATCAAACCTGCACTCTCCGGATTATGAGCCGACCTGCTACCACCACACCACAGAAACTACGCGAATGTAACACGTTACATAGATTATAAATGCACGTCAAAATCTACTTACACTTACGAGTAAAAGTAGGCACAAAGTGACAGCACTCTAAATCATCACGAGCAGATGCGCACGCGCATAAAATAGTTCACCGTCCGCCATAGGTGATTGACATATGTGAGAGCTACCACAATTATAAGCCACTGTGTAATGTAATAGTGGTCACGCATGACTTACGACGTTTAACTGTTAAGGATTTAGGTGTCACCGTTTATAATATCAGTTATTTTTGAGCTTGCTTGTTTCTTTACTTCGTGGTCACACTATTTGGTTACACTGTGACAACATTGACATCCTCTTTGGAGTAGTGGTTGAGCAGGTCGGCTCATAGCCCGGAGGTGGCGGGTTCGTTTCCCACAGCAGGAGAAGTATTTGTGCAAATAAAATAAAGCGTAAGTACTTATTCTGTGTGTGGGTGTTGTGGGAGCATGGTCCTCGTAGTTCCTGGGTCCCTAGATACAGGGAATCCTAGTTAGGGTCCAGGATCTATGTATGTGATCGTTGGGCCTTATTATAGGGTCTATAGTAAGTTATAAACAACCACAGACTACCCAAATGATCTAATTTATGCGTCATGATTCCATGTCATTACAAATAAATAAATAAATATGTGTGGACATTTCATACAGCGCGATCTAGCCCGAAACTAAGCATAGCTTGTACCATTAGAACCAGATAACTGATATAATACTCAGACACTTTTTGTTTATAAATACATACATAGAATACAATATAACACACAGACACAGAACAAACATCGATGTACATCACACAAATGTTTGTCCTGGATGGGAATCGAACCCACAACCTATAGTTCAGAAGGCAGAACTACTAACAATGCTGCCTAAAATATATTACATACCTATAATGGTCCAATAAACAAGTATACAAAGCTTAATGTCGGCAATAACGCCTTTCAATGTCCATACAACACCATACAAATCATACAGAACCATACAGAATCACACATTGGCAATATCAGTAGTGATTTCCCTAAAGGTCGCTAGCGCTACTGCAATGCTAAATAAACATAATTATTGCAAAACATAGTCATCACCGTCATGATGAGGTGTGGGCTTAGTTGCAAGCGCGAGCGACAGCGTTCTATTTTAAATAAATAAATAAATAAATATGTGTGGACGTTACACACAGCGCCATCTAGCCCCAAACTAAGCAAAGCTTGTACTATGGGAACCAGATAACTGACACAATACTTAAATACTTTTTGTTTGTAAATACATACATAGAATACAATATAACACCCAGACACAGAACAAACACCTGTGTTCATCACACATATGTTTGTCCTGGGTAGGAATCGAACCCACAACCTACAGTTCAGAAGGCAGATCAACTACCAACTGAGCTATCAGGCCAGTCAGGGGTTTTATTATTGCAGTACGTTATCTCAACTTATTTAAAAACATTGTTTCATTTTAGAAGTTGGAATAATATTGGTAAGTATTTTTTTAATGTAAACGAATGACGTGACGAGCTAGTCGTTTGCCTGGTGTTAAGTGACACGGCCGCCTATAACAGATTGCAGTGCTCGGAACTCCAAACTAAAGTTTCGCGTGACACCGCGCACTGCGCACGTCATCCTGAGACATCACACAGTTTAAAAAAGTTTTCTAGACTGTGAGATCAGTTCCTAAAGTCTCATTTGCCCAGTAATTTTATTAGCTACAATGCCCTTCAAACCGGAACACACTACTGCTTGGCGGCAGAATAACTGGCAAAGCGGTGGTACCTATACCTAGACGAACTTTGCAGAAAAGTTCTACCACCTAGTAAGTATTTAAATTGTAAGTAGTTTTTAGAAAAAAACCTCTAGTGATTTTGCTTGCATTTGACCATATTTCGATAATGTGGTCTCCAGTGGAGCACGCTCGCTTGGAAAAAAATGATATTCACATAAAATACATATTTATAAATACCAACATTAAAAACTAAAATGAAAACAATTCTACGCAAAATTGAATTGGGGTGATAATTACATGAGTCTTCTAAAAAAAACGTTTCTTTGAGAGCTTCGGTCAACTTATAAAAAAAAAAGATGCACCCTAATTCGTAAGGCATAATAATTTTCTCTGAAATAATTCTTAATGTTTTCCCCGCTGTTACTTATGACTTGCACGTGTCTTATGGTCATATTTCACAGTATGAGAGCAAACGCAATGCATCTTCCGCACAAAGATGACTCGAATTATTTTAATACAAAAGTATTATAACAGGGTAAGCAACGCATCAGTGGCACGTCTTGTGTTACAGATGTCCATAGGCTACGGTGACCTCTTTCCATCAGGAGGGCCATATGCTTGTTTGCTACCTATACCATAAAAAAAAAACATTATATTGCCCAGTTGGTGAGACAGACTTCCCCGAATTGTGATACATGCGGAGTCATACAAGATGTGTATCATCTTCTAGTGGAATGTGACCGGATCCAGACAATAAAACAATGCATGAGCAGTCAAACATGGATTGAACCTTATCAATACCGGAGAACTACAAACTTGACCATACCATTGGGCGAAGCAACTAAGACGCTATTCACAGTGGTTTTGATAAACTTACTAAGGGTAGGTTTTTTGATCCATAGTTAAGGTAACCAACAGTTAAAAGCTCTGACAAACTCTAACCAATGTTCAAAATTTGTTTGAGTTTTTAACCATTGGTTACCTCGACTACGGATCAAAAAACCCTCCCTTAGTTAAGTAAGATAGGTTAAATGCAAGCAAAGACGGGGCTGACGTAGTCGATGGCGACTCCGAGTCCCAAAAAAATAGATAAATAAAAATTGGTGTTAGATTGCAAATGAGACAAGTTACGAAATGATCCTTAGTGATTATATTTCTGTAAGGCTATTACAGTGTTTTATAACCTTTTTCAGAGATTTTCAGAAGTTTAAAAGCTGTTATACTTAACGTAAGAATAAAAGCTTTAAGCAGTTTTCAAAATAGAGTGTTCTAAGTTTAGATATATGTATTGGTAAGCAATGCATCAGTGACACGTCTATATAGCGATGTCCATAGGCTATGGTGATCTCATCCCATCAGGAGGGCCGTATGTTTTTAATATTTTAAAATATTTAAAAGAAAACTATAATGCCAAACGATGACATAAAAACAAAGACATCGTATTTTCTCTGAAAAGAGATACTGAAATTACGTTACCCTATCTCACACAAGAGGTCAGCAATTCAGCAAATATTTCATTCATCGTCATCATATAATTTCATTAGTATCCATTAAAATCTAAACACAACATGCCACGACTTATATAACATAATTATGTCCGCAAAAAAGGTCATTTAATACCGTTCATGCAGCTGCGTGCCAAATGAACAGCCAACGATTGAGGAGAGAAATATACTTGCTTACGTAATGAAGACGTTACTTACTGGTTATGAGTTTAGAGTGAGCTTAAAGCCAGGAAAATGTAGCGAAACGATAGCAACTTATCTATACAACAAAAATATGCTTCCAAGGCTTGCAGTTCTCCTGACTCACAATGGAAGATGCATTCTCTTTCGCGGAACAATTTAGTATGTGTCAAAACATTCAAAAAACATAAAAGTCTAAAAGTTTATTGCAAATAGGCTATTATTATTAGCGCTTTTGCAAGTCAACATGATTTTAAGTACTTAAAATATAAAATTTAAATTATAGTAGATTCTAAGCACAAAGGGTTAAAATCCTTAGTGACAACCTTCGGTCAGGTATAAAATACTAATTAGCTGTCAAATTTCTGCACCTTATTTGCAGATTATTGTGTACCAAAAAAATTAGAGGTGACTTCCTAATTTTTATTTACAGAAGTTTTTTTTTTTGTTTTGCTAAGGTAGAATCCTTGTAATTATAATGTAGCCCTATCCTATTTTTGGTTTAACGTTTCAGTGTGTCAGCTTGTGTAAAAATCAAATAGGAAATAGAAATATTTGCTTGATGCCTTCCTAATCTAGCAGTGGTTAGGCTGCACATTGTCTCTGCAATTTAGTCAATGTATGAAAGGTGGAATATGAACAATGAACATTGTCGATTTTATTGTGATTTGTGTTGAAAACTATGGCTCTTGTGTAGAATAACTTCTATTAGTTCGTGGTTTTAACATTCGTTTTATGACATGACCTACTTTCTTCATATTATGTTTTCCTATGTTGTGAACAATAAAATTTGTTTAAAGAAAAGAAAGAAACAAATTAATAAAAAATGGTTATCTAATCTAAGTAATAACATTTCACACAGCGCCATCTAGCCCCAAACTAAGCATAGCGTGTACTATGGAAACCAGATAACTGATAGAAATACTTAGATACTTTTTTGTTTGTAAATACAGGCATAGAATACAATATAACACCCAGACACAGAAGAAACATCGATGGTCAGCACACAAATGTTTGTCCTGAGTGGGAATCGAACCCACAACCTATAGTTCAAAGGCAGAGCTAAAACCAACTGAGCTAACAGGCCCGTCTCATTTATTTACAACAGCGATATTGAGACGAATTACCCAGTTTGTCATCCAATTATGATCTACGATTTTCAACTTTAGCCAAACGCCTCTAGAGATCCCTTAAAGAGTACTATGAACTTATGAAGCCGCCTTAAAAATTTATCAAACTAGCGTTCATAGATTCTGTTCTAATATTTACTACAACATAATTTAGCGTGATGCACATGAGCTGGATTCCAGTTTCGGATGTGTCCAAACATTCTATTTTGTATCTAACTTTATTTATATTGACTTAAAAATGACAGGCCAAGAAAACATGATCTGTACCAAAAAGCCGTCAAAATTAGATTAATTTAATCGTAATTACCTAAATGGGCAGACCACATCGCTCGTAGAACTGAGACAACCGATGGGAAAGAAAGGTTCTCGAGTGACGCCATTAAATCCGAGGGCAGCTGATGGATACATGAGGCGAGCAGCCGCTCAAAGTGGCGCTCTCTGGGGGAGGCCTATGTCCAGCAGTGGACGTCTTCAGGCTGTTGATGAATTACCTAATTCTATTTAGAAATAAGGGATAATTCTGTAAGAATAAACCCTGTATAAAATAAATAGAAAATATGGAGAACATAAAGCTACTGCAATTTCCCAACTAACAAAAATTATTATTTTCGCGTTCAACAATCAAAAATGCTAAATAATGTTATATTACTCGTATCACAACAACTTGTAATTTTCACGTAACCTTACGCGATGGTGTTCAATAATTCGAAGTTAAATAAAGTTGATTCTATACTTTTACAATAATTCTGCGTAGCCTGCGGTGCTTGTATTGTCCCGTATAAAAGACATCAACGCGCGTGGCGGTGACACGCATCCTGTTCGTAGAGCTATAATATTATATTATCTGTGGTAGAGCAAAGATTCGTTGAGTGAGCTCCACAGAGTACTTAGTTATATACTCGCGAGCTCGAGTATCATAGAGCTTATTTTAAAATAATTGACTATAAGGTTCTGTATAGCTAAAAAAATTGAAGATATTAAATGGCAAAATTTACTTACGATAGGGCTTGCCTCGGAACTGTAGTACTTAGTGGACTGAGATAATTATTTATGACTTTAATTAACATGACATTAACAAATTACATTAATTAAAAATGCATGGTGGCACAGACTTTCAGAAACCTTCATGAGGATTCCAGAGAAACACATTACACAACTCCGCACTAATGCTGCAAAAATGAGCGCTATTACCTACGCGATCGCCATCAGTAAAGTCTTGGCAATTTTTAGGATGAAACATAAACACCTGAAAGATTCCTTTGCTAGCTAAATTATGTGGTCGTGGAATTTCAACTTTCAGTCATAACACCCAAGTTCTTCATGGATGCCGAAGGAGTTAGCAGAAGGAGCTTTTAAAACTTAAAAATGATCATTTGAAAACTAAATTCATATTATGCAACATTTGCAAAAAACAACGTAACTACGAGAGCCCATCGGGTGATTGTAAAGCCTGCGCCGGCGCACGTCACCCAAGGATACGCTAAAATGTCACCACAATGTGTACACAGTTTGGTTTAACTTCCTCAGAAACGTCAATATCTATTTTGATAAAACGGGATATACGCAAAATCAAAATACAGGAAATCATTTAAGATACGTAAAAAGCCATTAACCTTTAAATAA
The DNA here is from genome assembly GCA_910589525.2 of Ennomos quercinarius. NCBI lineage: Eukaryota > Metazoa > Arthropoda > Insecta > Lepidoptera > Geometridae > Ennomos > Ennomos quercinarius. Next base: position 14,970,391 of record OU342507.1, on the reverse strand, counting down.
ATACCTTCTTAAAATAAAAATAAACCGTGTGGCGTGGGTTTGTGAATAGGACCACCCCATCTCTTCCCGTGGGTGCTAAGGGTGTATGTGTACCACATACGCCTAACAAACGTGGTGCTGGTGATTATGGCAAATCCCCCCCCCCCTCTATGAATTATATATCTGTGTCTAAGATAAGCGTCCAAAGTGGCGTTATGGGAGAGCTTATCTATGATCAGCAGTGGTCTTCCGGCTGATCATGTGATTCAGTAGGTACCCAAAAAGTACCTACTAGCTACTTTTTGAAGTAACTACGCGTTACTGTAGTCTTCGATCGCCAGTAGGTACCTACGCAATTTTTTTTGTAAATGTTGTTCAAAACATTTTTGAGATAACTATTATTATGCAAATTTCACTATTTTTATTAAAACTGGTGAAACTAGCATGACTTAAACTAATTAAACAAACAGTATATAGAGTAGCTGATTAACCTTTATAAACACACAGAAATAGCTATTGCTAAACTATTATATTATAGGATATACTGTTTTACGTGCAACATGAAAATGTATATTGCTATCCGAACAACGACGTATTGGGAAACCAAATTATATATCGATAGAAGACGTTTAAACAAAACAATAAAGATACAAGTGTTTGAATTGGCAATTTACGATTTATTTACAACTTTGTTGACACATGTTTTATGCTGTTTATGGTTATTTTATTCTACGCTAGTGTAGTAATCATAATTCTTATAAAATATCATTGTGCAATAAGTTTAAGTACATGGTAATGTAGCAATGAAAAAAAAAATGAATAAAGTAATTAAATATAATCACTTACCTAAATCAAACCTTCTCACAGCCAAGTTAAATACACAATTAACTCAAAAGTTATATCACTTGTCACTGGACGGATAATGAGCACATACAATTAAGTTTTGTGTACTTTCAACCGCTAAATTGTGCACGAAAACGCGGCTAAACACTCAATTTGAAATTATAATTCTCTAACCTAAAATATGAAACAATTAGACAACAAATTACTTACAACTGTTTGCGTAAACTCTAATCATGCAATTTTTTAGACGCAAATGCGTAAATTTTATAGAAATTTAATATTTTACAACGACAATCTAAACTTTTTCAATTAATTTAGAAAACATACAATTTCATTTGCTATTCGTTTGGTAACTACGAGATGAAAAAGTCTTCATCGCAACGAACGAAAGCTTTTCTTTGAATAGCGTGTCATATAAAATAATTGCATATGATAATAACATGTTAATAATAAAAGTATCGATTGTCAGATAGCACAGTTCCTAGATATTGTATAACGGATTCATAACTTTGATACAAAAACTGGCTTCTCTGGTTAGAATGCAGAGATTACAATGTATCCCACGGTAGGTAGCGCTTACGCAAACATTACCTGCACGTAATTAGACTTTGTTTTTTTACACATTCGGACAATGGACCTAATTTCTGATGGCTTAAGCCAATTTCCAAAATACTGGCTGGTATTTAGGACAGTTTACCACACGAGAAGGTTAGCAGACTTAGCTTTCCGCGCGAACAAGCTAAGCTATTTGCAGTTTAAAGTGTTCAATGTATTTTAGATTATGAAACAAAAGCGTTATTACAATAGGTCGCATGATTTTAATCAAAGCTTAGCATTATGTCCGTGAAATCTAGCTCATTATACAAATATTTAACAAGGCGAGCTTAGTGTTTGTGAAAAACATAACAATTAGAGTCAGAGCTATTGTTTTTGACCGCAGTCGGTGAGAGGTGGATTAAAGGTTATGTAAAAAGTATGTCAGAGGTCAATAGTTTTACACAAAAATTTACACCCTCTCTAGTTTATGCTTTATCATAATGATAATTACAATTGACGTGATTTAAAAGTGGATAAGGACGTGTAGAGTGTACGTCTATGACCTATATAGGTTTGAAATGAATTCTGAATTGAAAAATATTGTTTTTGTGCATTATTTTCAATGGACGTTTAAAAAGTTTTTATAAAGCTTTCTTATACACAATAAAAAAATTATGTGAATGTGAAAATTAAATTATTTTCTTTTTAGAAATGAAAAGTTTTCTTACCCTCTCACCGAGTACGAAAAAGTATCACTACCCAAAAACCTAGACCTAGAGTTTAGATACTTCTAATTCTAAAACTGCAAACTGCTATCTTTCAATTTAAAACTTCACCCCTATCAAGCAGATGAAAGTACAACAAAACAAATAAAAAAAATGAAATACCGGTGTGTGATTTAGGTACAAACTACACGTGGTTGGATGGGTTCGCGACGCGGCGACGACTGGCGAAGAACGGCGGCGCATCGGCAAGGTATCTCGGTGGGGCGGGGAACGGTCGCCGCGTGATGCAAACCGAGGTGATGATTAGGAGGATCACAAGTTGGTACCTTGGATGCTGCGGGGGGTACAGCACGGTATCTTCAAATTGATAACAGATATGTCGAAAATGTCAATAAAGGTCATCCATACGTTTAAACTGACTTGTGGAAAGGGTGAGGTGCGTTATCGCGACGGGTGGACTTTTACAACGAGGATTTAGACTGATTTTAGTGACTTTGAATCTCTCAAGATGATTTCCTTAACAATAACTTTACTTTAATTTGACTGTGACCATGTAGAGTCATAAAGGAAACGTATTTAACAGTCATCGACTGAGCCTTTGAACTAGAAATGCAGATAGGCACCAACTCTGAAATGAAATGATTTATTTCAGGCAGCTGGCTAATAACAACAAAGCAAGCAACAATATAATAATAATATTGACTGGCCTGATAGCTCAGTTGGTAGTAACCCTGCCTTCTGATCTCTAGGTTGTGGGTTCGACTCCCACTCGGGACAAACATTTTTGTGTGATGAACATCGATGTTTGTGTCTGGGTGTTATATTGTATTCTATGTATGTATTTAACAAACAAAAGTATCTAAGTATTGTATCAGTTATCTGGTTCCCATAGTACAAGCTATGCTTAGTTTGGGGCTAGATGGCGCTGTGTGAAATGTCCATACATATTTATTTTTATTTTAATAATTTTTCCTCGGCACCAATATACGGTATCCACTACAGTGGCCCAGGCCACTGGTTCCTTATGGCGCCTGGTCTAACCATTCCTGTTACTGGTCCCTTATAGGTTGCGAGGTCAGATGGTAGTCGCTCGTGTTTATATTACCTATTCTGATTTGTAAACGTGTTAAAAATTAACCTACTTTCAATTCATTATTTTGACTCCGACTATAAAAGATAGTATATTTTATTTGTCTTTCACTATTGTGCGTATGCGCAATATACACTAATCAAAACTGCCTTATATGTACTTTTGTACATATTTTTAGCATATCGTAGAAAGCATGCGTAGGCGTAAAACACAACGTTCACGTAATGTCGTTAGCGGAGAGGATGTACGTTATACGTTGATACTTGAACCAAACAATTTAATGAAACTAATTGGCTGGCACAAGTCATATCTTGCTTTCTATTTTACAGATCTAGAACATTTTCGGTATTACTAAAATGTCAATTGACATTACGAAATGTAATACTGGGAAGGTTAATATTGTTTATTAGTATTTTAAGATTATTTTTGGATCATAAAAGTAATAGTTTATAGATTAAATAAATAATTAGTAATGGTGTCTAATAATGATTTGAAATTGGTAGCTAAAAATTGTACCTAATAAAATCAAACATTACAGTTAATGTCAAGGAATTAAAAAATAAATTAAAATACATATCAGAGAGAGGAGCGATGGTGGCCGAGCGGTAGCATGTGCGTTTCGCAATCTTACGGTACCGGGTTCGATCCTCGGCCCTGTACCAATGACTTTTCTATTATGTACAGTTTTCAATGTCATCGCTCCGTGCCTCGGAGAGCACGTTAAGCCGTCGGTCCTGGTTGTCATAAGAACATAATATCTATGGCAATCGTTAAGGGTAGTCAGACGCCCGATAGAATCTGACGCCTGGTCTAACCATCCGTGTTACTGGTTCCTTATGGGTTGCGAGGTCAGATGGCAGTCGCTCGTGTAATTCTGGTAGCTCGCCGCTACAGGTTAGATTGGGAGCCGACACCAATAACAAATGGGAAAAGGCAAAGAGGATGATGATAATGATGACATTAGTAAGAGGAGTTGGTAAAGAACTTATCTTACGCTGGTCCCTATTAATAGACGGATCTTAGAGTTGTGAAAATCATATTGAGATGTACGTAAATATACGTAGCCATGCAGAGATGGTGTTTAGGTACTCATCTCAAGAGTGTCTTCGAGAAACGACATCCGTTTCTATTAATATATTAATTATCTATTGACAGTCAGCAAGTAAGAAATCTTAGCCTATTGATGTATAGAGCTCCAAGCTTATACTAAGGTCAGTCTAAGAGGTAAAGACGATCTTTATGTACCCCTTATCAAATCGATGATATTTGACAAAAGCGCATATGTCAGCGGAATTCGTATATATAATTCGTTACCAAGTAATATGACAGACATCAATAATACTACTAAGTTTAAGACAACACTAAAGCAGTGGCTAATAAAAAAAGCATTTTATAACCTAAAAGAATTTTTTAATAGAGATAAATCTGCTGACATTATATGAATTTATTGAATTTTGACATGTACCTATTTTATTGTTATGAATGTAATGTTATATATTGAACAGTTTCCATTATTAGTTTTTATATTTAATATTGAATGCCCGATGTGGGTAAACTGACCTCACGACATGTGCAACTTAGACCTAGCATTACATTTACTGTGTCAGTTACTTAATAAATGATTCTGATTCTGATTCTGATTCTGTAAAAATAAGCATTATTTCAGATGTTCAGTTCAACCAATAGTGATTATACTAAAATATGAATTCAAATTTATCTACAGCTATTAAAAACTTGACTGTAAAAGCAAAGTAGACTAAAATACAAATTCAATGCCGAAACTCAATTCGTCTCATTATTTATGCAGCAAATGTAAATATCTAAATAGGTACTTCATTTACGCTTAGTCATCGGATTTCAATCATTTTTTTTAGTCTATTTCTATTGACGCATAAATAAAACTACCCTAATTGTAAGCGCGCAAGTCCAAGAATGCTAACATTACGCCCAAGGTTCCACGATGATCGCCAGCGAGAGCGGAAGCACTTCAATTGTTTTGCAATCATAAACCGATTACTAGTTAGTAACTAGTAGTTAGGTGCTTGACCTAGAAGTGTAGTAATACTAATCGATCGATACCCACCAGGTCTTCCTAAAAAATTAGCTATAGTTCAAGTTTATTGCTTATTAGATTTCTATAGAATGCTTTAAAAGAAGACGCTTACTTATGTTCTTTTGTCTTATACATAATTATGTCCTAAAATCTTGATGCGTTTTGACCTGTTCTAAACTTGTGTGTGTCTTAGCTAAGATTATTTTCGGTATTACGCATAGTCTGGACACGCATCTCCATTTTAACACTTTGCACTCTACTTTTTATTCATATTGTAATTTCCGGTTGTTGCCTAGCTACTTATGTCTTATTAGTCATGTTTTGTTATGTCTATGTTTTGTCTAGAATAGGTGTTATCTTACGTGTATGTTTGAACAAGGCCTAACTTTCAAATCTATTTTGAAAGTCTAGATTTTAGATGTGGCGTTGGCTAAAATGCGAAACCATTAGCCAAAATATAAGAAGAATACTTGACCTGTATAAGTATATATACCTGTTTTCAAATATCCATATATAAATACATAGGGTGCACTCTTCCAGTGGACGTAGCCTTCTCGATCATCTTATCCCGGCAACGGCCCAAGCCGAGGCTCGCACCCCAGGGGTGCCACTGAGCTAGTTGCCTCCTGCCCTCCCGCCCGGTGACGCTGTAAAGGTCGGTGAAGACCAACAGCATTAGCCCGTTCAAAAAAAAGGCCAACCTAGTATGAAAAATATCTTAGCAAGAAACCCGTAATCATTTGAGGAACGTTTGCTGGTACCTATTGATCTTGATACCATTCCGCGCTCCATCGTATCTATTTTATTATCTTTACGTAACACTTCTCTAATAATATTCTCTGAAGCTCGCTGCAGTCATTTGCAAACAAACTGTCAAACACAACATTTCGAGTTTTACTGAATGTTTTGTAAATGTATTGATAAATAACCCTATCTGATCAGCGCCATATTGTGGAGGTGAAGTTTCCATCAGCGGCATTATAATACGACATTTGCAAGTCACTGATGCTTGATATTTATGCTTGCAATGAAGACATTTTGTATACGGAATAACATGGTGTAGAGTAGTTAGTACCTTATGATCTCACAGGATCCCTTACTTAGGGTGGGTTTTCTGATCTCTAGTAAAAGTAATCAATGGTTAAAAGTGCTAACAAACTAACCAATGGTCAAAATTTGTTAGGGTATAGATATTATTCTTATTTAAGTATGAGTGTTTTAAGGGTTCAAACCAAACCTTCATAATCCACAGAACAGCTGAACATAAGCCTCCCCCATAGAGCGGCACTTTGAGCGGCTGCTTGTCTCCTGCATCCATCGGCTCCCCGTGGTTTTGACCTGATCGTCGTTCCTCCTAGTGGGGAGCCTATGCTGCGTTTTCCGCTTCGTGATCGCCACTCGAGAACCTTTCTTTCCCATCGGTTGTCAGTTCTAATAAGGATGTGGGTTGCCCATTGCCACTTCTATTTTCTACCAAACCTACTAAAAAGCGTTGTCTGTATGTTTATGGGCTCAACTGGTTTAGAATAAAAAATCACACGGACTGCTAATACTAGTTATCTAATGGAAAGTGATGACTCAGTCTACGAAGTGCATGCTTGCCATAGAAGATACCTGTTCACTCTAACATTGAGTTAGCCACCGGAAACAAGGTCACCGGCAAGATGTTCCACTCATTGGCTGTTCATACTATAAAGTGCTAAAAAAAGGATTATAGTGCGGTTTGCCTGCTTTTAATATTTTGAACTTATTTATCATCCACTTGCATTCTTCAGTCTACCTGTGATCGTGGTGCATGCTCTGAAATATCTATGATTCCAATCACAGTAAAGGTCTCGTAGTACCAATAAAAGCGTAGTGAACCGCCGTGAAAGTTTAAAAACCATAATCATATAATTATAAAATGCACCAATGACTTATCTAGTAAGTTACGTGTGCAGTTTTCTATGCCGTCGCTCCGTGCCTCGGAGAGCACGTTAAGCCATCGTTCTCGGTTGTCATAAGAGCATCTATGGCAATCTTTACGGGTAGTCAGACGCCTGATAGAACCCTGACACCTGGTCAAACCATCCCTGTTACTGGTTCCTTGGGTTGCGAGGTCAGATGGCAGTCGCTCGTGTAATTCTGGTGGCTTGCCGCTATAGGTTAGATTGGGAACCGACCCCCATAACAAATGGGAAATGGCAAAGAGGATGATGAATCATATACCTAGTTATAATGCAACAACCTTCTACCGAATGATCTATTTCATTTCATCCCGACTTCCTACAATTATTCTACAAATGTCTTGAACCGGTGACCTGCCTCGACCTGACGTGAAAGATCCAAGCAATGATAGATGGGATGACTTACCAATCGCCACAATACCTTACTGAATCGTCTAAATTGATTTCGATTATGCAACTGTGCAGTGACTAGCTAGAGATGCGATGCTTGCTTAGACTGGAAGACAATGTAATAGACTCGCACTCCGTAGAGAATTTAACCACTGCAAGGTAAGTTGATGTTAACACTACTCAGAACTACAACTCATTTATTGTCATCCTTTTGCTACTTACTTACTTTTTATTCTGTTTGTATTATGGAAGTACTGTTTTTTTCACCTAAGTAAGTATAAATATAATATTATTAGATACCTGGTAGTCTTGAGTTCATTTTATTTTGTTTCAAAGTAAGCCGGATAAAGGTAATTTTAGCATATTGAAGTAGTATCAGGCACGGTAGAGATTGCTATAATAACTCTAGGGAATACCAGTAGTTGTCACGGAGGATAAACAAAATATTGACATCAAAAAGGAATATGAAATCGGAAAAGGGTAAATATTGTTCTGGTTTCTGACAACGTGCCTTTTATACGCACTTGATCACTGCTCGAAAATAATGAGGGAGGTAAGGTGTACGGATTTTTTTTTTTTTTTTTTTTTATGTGATTGAAAAAAAAAATTACGGAACGGAACGTACGTGTACGGAATGATTTTGCGATTTCGTACTGTATTCAGTTTTCGGAGCGTCTTTCTAAATAAATTTTCTAGTCTGAGGACGCTTGTAAATAAATCGTGAGTGCTAGGTAGCGAGTGGCTTATGGTTGCATTTCCGATGGCTTTGAATTTAGTAATTAAAGCGTGAAAAATATTTTTAAAGATTTTTGACTCGTAGGGCTTTGTAATATCATTTACCTGCAGCTGAGGAAGCGTAGGTCATGAGTTCAATTTGAGTTGTATCACTTTTAATAAGATTTTTTTGTCGAACTACGTGGTAGGTAGTATCGCACCTATATAGGTACTTTAAGCTCGAAAGGTCACGTCTGGTGAAGTCTACGCTCCGTCCAAATCCTGTCCAAATCCAAAACCCCGAAGGCTTTCAGCTGGAACTCCAAAATCGCTTCCAGTGCCTAGCCGACTGTAACACAGTGGACGAGCTAAACGACGGGTTGGTGGAAACTGTCCAAGCTGTTGGATCGAAATTCTTTAAGACCCAACGCCGAAAGAAGACTCAAAAGCTCTCAGAAAAAACTCTTGAGCTAATGGCCGACCGGAGCGAAATGAAGCTGCAGTCTTCAGTTGATATGTCAGCCTACGGTGAACTCAATAGACGAATCTGGAGTTCCTTGCGACACGACTTGCGTGCTCTTAGTACTTCACGTATTGAGGCCGCAATTGAGCGGAACCAAGGCTCTAAAGTGTTCGCAAAGGATTCGTCTATTGGGCAACACCAAATGACAAAACTGAAGACCGAAAATGGTAGCGTCATTTCATCCAAGCCTGAGATTCTGAGAGAGATCGAGAACTTCTATGGACAGTTATACACCTCGACACGTAAGCCCGCTACTAACACAGCTCAGGACATCAGAGCCAAGTTAGTCCGACACTATACCGAAGATATCCCGGACGTCAGCCTGTACGAGATTAGAATGGCCCTCAAACAGCTTAAAAACAACAAGGCACCAGGTGAAGATGGAATTACGACCGAACTTCTGAGAGCGGGTGGTAGACCGGTACTTTTAGTTAAGAGAGTTTTAGTTTAGAGAAGTTATTTAATTCTGTCATCCTTGAAGGTATAACGCCAGAGGCATGGCACAAGAGCGTGGTGGTGCTCTTCTTCAAAAAAGGCGATAACACCTTATTGAAGAACTATAGGCCCATCTCGCTCTTGAGTCATGTGTATAAGCTGTTTTCGAGAGTCATTACGAATCGTCTCGCACGTCAGGTTTGATGAATTCCAGCCTCCCGAACAAGCCGGTTTCCGAAAAGGCTTTAGCACCATAGACCACATCCATACGCTGCGCCAGATTATACAGAAGACCGAAGAGTATAATCGGCCGTTATGCCTAGCGTTTGTGGACTATGAGAAAGCCTTCGATTCAATCGAGACTTGGGCGGTGCTGCAGTCCTTGCAGCGATGCCAAATTGACTATAGGTATATCGAAGTTTTGAAGTGTTTGTACAGTAAGGCCACTATGTCAGTCCGACTACAGGACCAGAGTACGGAACAAATTCCATTGCAAAGAGGCGTGAGACAGGGAGACGTTATTTCTCCGAAACTGTTCACAAACGCATTGGAGGATGTTTTCAAGCTCTTGGAGTGGAAAAGATCTGGCATCAACATAAATGGCGAGTACATCACTAACCTTCGTTTTGCCGATGATATAGTCATAATGGCGGAATCGCTCGAGGACCTTAGCACCATGCTCAACGACCTCAGTAGAGTCTCCCAGCAGGTTGGTCTTAAGATGAATATGGACAAGACAAAGATCATGTCTAATGCTCATGTTCCACCTATACCGGTAATTGTTGGGAACGATACTCTCGAAGTTGTCGACAAGTATGTCTACCTAGGACAGATTGTCCAATTAGGTAGGTCCAACTTCGACAAAGAGGTGGCGCGAAGAATCCAACTCGGCTGGGCAGCGTTCGGGAAGCTTCGTCCTATCTTTTCGTCCAAAATACCGCAGAGCCTGAAAACGAAAGTTTTCAATCAGTGTGTGTTGCCAGTGATGACTTATGGAACTGAGACATGGTCTCTTACTGTTGGCCTCATTAGTAAGCTCAAAGTCGCGCAGCGAGCTATGGAGCGAGCTATGCTCGGTGTTTCCCTGCGAGATAAGCTCCGGAACGAGGAGATCCGCAGGAGAACTAAAGTGACCGATATAGCTCTTAGAGTTAGTAAGTTGAAGTGGCAATGGGCAGGCCACATCGCTCGTAGAACTGACAACCGATGGGGAAGAAAGGTTCTCGAGTGGCGACCACGAACCGGAAGACGCAGCGTAGGCCGGCCCCCCACTCGGTGGACCGACGACCTGGTGAAAGCCGCGGGGAGCCGATGGATGCAGGAGGCGAGCAGCCGCTCAAGGTGGCGTGCTCTGGGGGAGGCCTATGTTCAGCAGTGGACGTCTTCAGGCTGTTGATGATGATGATGATGATGATGATGATAGGTACTTTCTACTACTCGCCTGGCTATATACCTGGCTACAACCCTCGAGTTAAAATCTGGGGGCCTTAATCTAACCCCCTGATTGATTTATCGAAGAATCTAACGCGATTTGTCAGCTTTATCTACTAAAAGACATATTAACCAATTTATAACTATGTTTTATACCTGGTTGATACAGCTCACTTGAAAAGCCCACTAGCAGCAAGACATTAAAATAATTACTTTAAACTAATTACTACAACAATACTAATACTAAATGATACTAGCCACACTACCTACCACGAAACAACTTGGACAAATATATGAGACGCGTTGTCGCCACTTCACAGTAAGGTTGTATGTTCCAGTTCGCACACGCTAAAGAATATAACTTCAAATTCTCTCTTGAAATATGATTTCAGCATGACTACTCTGACAGCTGATGGAGAAGAAAGGTTCTCGAATGGCAACCACGCACCGGAAGACACAGCGTAAGCCCTAGTTAGGTCCACTAGGTGGACAACCTGGTCAGAACTGCGAGGAGCCGATGGATACTAGAGGCAAGCAGCCGGTCAAAGTAGTGCTCTATGGGGGAGGCCTATGTCCAGCAGTGAACGTCTTCAGGCTGATGATGATGACTCATGCTACCCCTACTGACACAGGTATGATCATTTTTTCTTTCATATAGGTATTTAAAGATTTTTTTATCGATACGAAGATGAAGATGCCATCAAAGATACCATCTCATACTCGTCAACTTCATTTAGCTTCAAAAACTTTCGACGTCTCAGTTACGTAGCGGCCTAGATATCTGACTAAGATCTAGATATGAGGATCTCGTCGTGCGGAGACAGGCGACCGATGATATAGATAAAGGCTGCGTGAGCACAATGGCGTAGGTGTTTATGGGAAAATTCTGTTGCTGAGGACTGTAGCTGTTAGTTTTTAGAGAAATGTCAAAATAAAGTAGTTTTTTTTCTAAATAGTAGTAGTTTTCGGGTTTGTTTTTCAGTTATGGTGGAAGACAAATTCTCCGTAATACGATACCAGTTACTGTGGAATACGTTTTTTTCTTAAACGATACACTGGTTTCGACAAACAACTCTTGCAACTAATTACGAAATGGTACTTTCTATTCTTCACATACGTAATATTCATTTATTTATTTATATATAAAGGTAAGGTACACAAAACAAATTACAATCAATGACTTATTCAAAATAGGTAGACATACTAATAAATCAGTTCTGGAATGTAGCTTAAACTATGTGTACACAGAAAAAATATAAATTACACAATCACTACCGAGACATGCAGAAATCAAAAAACTGAAATCAACTTATGAAAATAATAATTTTTCACCATCCACCTTCGTCTAGTGTCTAGTAGGTTGATGGGTTAGGTAGGTAATAAGTAGTAGGTATATACATATAGGAACGCCTTTAGGTGGATCTACGTTAAATTTTATCATATTATATTCTACTACAATTACTGTTAAATGGATTTATAGAAAAAATTACATATCTTTCTGGATCTTGCATGTAAAACTTTTTACACATCTTTGTTCACCTTGTAAACATTAACTACCTACTTGTCACTCGAGTAGGTACTTAATGTTAACTTGTAATAATAAAGTAATTACAATCAATATTTCAATCCAGGAAGCGAGTCCACGGCCCTAGCTCCGATCCCTCGCTTGCGCCACGGAAGTCAGCGTTTCATTTCGCAAAATATCAATTAAGAATTATTCAACAGTAGGCATATATTGTTGACCGATCACGCGAAGCCAATATTGTCACATAAACAGTAACATTTGCTAAAGACATGCATGTAACATGTAGTGTAGAAACATGAAATGTATTGTTTAGTAACTTAATCAATGGACTAAGTGGTGGGTGAGGATAGAAATGTACAGGGTACAGGTTTGGCCGGGTATCCGGCAATAGTGAAAACGTAAAACACCCATTAGAAAATAGAATTATCTCGGGTATTTTAGGCCTTTCAATATAAAATTAGGTAAACTGATATATACTCTTAGTATATCCTAAGCTTTTGTAAGATGTAACTGCAACTGTTATGAGCGGCCTTGTCACTTAACATCAGGTGAACGACTAGCTTGTCTCGTCATTCATTCGCATAAGAAAAAGATGCTTGAATGCAAAAACATAAGCTTATCAGAGTGGTCTATGCTAAATAACAAAAAAAATCTTGACAATTTTAACTAAAAAAATTGAAATTTACCAAAATCAAGGTTAAGATGTGTTTTATTGACTTAATCTTGAAACGACAAACGTTTCAGGTTTCAGTTTAGATAATGTCAGCGAGACAATATAATCTCAAGATGTATTTATTTCGACAAAGCATGTAGTCGCTAAATGCAGATTAATAGGTAATTACTGTCATTATGGCTTATCATTTGGGTAAATAAAATATCCGGCACATAAAAAGCCGACACATAAACTTTGTCCGGAGTTGCAAATTGTCGGATCGTATTTACATGTGTCATCTCTACTTAAAGTGGATGATAATTAAAATTTTATTGTTTACAAATGAAAGTTAACAATAGAGTAAAATTGGTGACGTATTTCACAATAGTTCAAGGGCGTACAAACGGACGGACAACTGTTTATTATTAGTTACGGGCAATCACGTTGACGTACGTCTGTCTGTCTGTCAGTTAGACACGGATCGTAGGTGCTGCGTAGGTTGATTGTAGTGTAACTAATTAAAATACACGAAGATAACACACAATAAAACTAAGTTAGGTACTTATTATAAGTACCTTTAGGGGAAATATTAAATTTTATGCCTACACAAATAACCGGCCAAGTGCGAGTCGGACTCGCACACGAAGGGTTCCGTACCATTATATATAAAAACGAGCAAAAAAATCACGTTTGTTGTATGGGAGCCCCCTTAAATATTTATTTTATTCTGTTTTTTAGTATTTGTTGTTATAGCGGCAACAGAAATACATCATCTGTGAAAATGTCAACTGTCGATCTATCACGGTTCATGAGATCCACCATGGTGCCAGACGGACAGAGAGACAAACAGACAGACAGACAGACAGACAGACAGCGGAGCCTTAGTGATAGGGTCCGTTTTACCTTTTGGGTACGGATCCCTTAAAAATATTGCAAACCACGCCTTCCATCCTACTTACCGGTGGCTGGAAAAAGTGAAAAATGTAGGCTACAGTTTTTTTTGAATAGGTTAATGCTGTTGGTCTCTACCGACCCTTATAGCGTCACCGGGCGGGTGGGCAGGCGCTTAAAGCGCCCAGCCGTCAAAAGTGGGAGGCAATTAGCTGGCGGGCACCCCTGGGCTGCGAGCCTCGGCTTGGGCCGTTGCCGGGACAAGAGGGTCGAGAAAGCTACGTCCCCTGGAAGAGTGGAGGCCAAAAATAATTAAAACTGGACTTTATTTGTAGATACCGACGGCCTCTAATACGGCTTTGATCTCGCATAAAGTGCTAAAATATAATATAAAACCTGTATGCAATATAACAAAATTGCAATTAAGTTTTTTTCTGATATAGGTAAGAACAAAAAAAACAAAAGTTGCGGTGGTTAATGGCTGCATGAATGTTCCATGACCAAAAGATTTTTAAGTTACTTATTTTATTAAGCAAGCAAAACCTTAAAAATACAATAGTAATTGATCAAAAATAAATTATTAAGTACTTATAGTCTTCATTTTAAATTAAATAAACTAACCAAATAACTAAAAGTAAATTAAATCGTGGTGTTAACCCGAAAACCCGTCAATGTCACTGGATTAGACACCACAGCTCACCACAAACGGCAATAACTATTATTAAATAAATAATATTAAAATTGCGACAGCTGTCCTTGCTGTTGAAAACCTAGATTCGTGATTGTTTAGGTCTTATTTTCTAATTTCAGTTATTTTGTTACTCTTAGATATCGTTCATACTTTACTAGGTACTACGCATTATAAACTTTAATCCTTTGAGATAAGACTACTAAAAAAACAAAACAATCAGGCACAAATTAATTTGCGTTTTATAACTACACCAAATACAAATAATAACTCTTATTCTGATATAAATAAAGTTTTACTTTATTAATCAACAGTTTTGATAGCTTTAAAGTGGTCGGTAAACAGTTGTTGACAAATCGCAGCTTACGCAGCGTGTCGCAAGCGACACGGAAAGACGAAAAGTTCGCAAGATGCGGTTGAAGCCTCTAGGAATGTTAATGATTGGGGACGAATGCATTGGCGGTAATAGGCAGACGTCACTGACCATGGGAATAGGAAAGCTATTATAAACTGGGCTAAAAATTTGTCACGACACTTACCTAATACGAGCTGTGCTCGGTGTTTCCCTGCAAGATAAGATCCGGAACGAGGAGATCCGCAGGAGAACTAAAGTGATTGATATAGCTCTTAGAATTAGCAAGTTGAAATGGCAATGGGCAGGCTCCATCGCCCGCAGAACTGACAACCGATGGGGAAGAAAGGCAATGGGCAGGCCACATCGTTCGCACAATTGACAACCGATAGGGAAGAAAGGCAATGGGCAGGCCACATCGCTCGCAGAACTGACAACCGATGGGGAAGAAAGGTTCTGGAGTGGCGACCGTAACCGGAAGAAAACCCATTGGTTTGACAGCCTCTGTGGTGTGGTGGTTGAGCAGGTCTGCTCATACCCCGGAGGCTGTAGGTTCGATTCCCGCGACAGAGCAAATAGGTATTTGTGCACAGAAAAAAACGCAAATACTTAAGCCGTGTCTGGGTGTTGTGGACCAATGGTCCTCGTAGTTCCTGGGTCCCTAAATACAGGGAACACTAGTTAGGGTCCAGGATAGATGTATAACGTGATCATTGGGCGTTATTTATTTACTTATTCATTGAAATAAAAAAAACTATCACGCCAAAACGGTTGTAGAGGTACCAATTTAGATGAAATTTTGTACAACTTGCTCCCACGACCGAAATCAACAAAAACTTCTATATTCTAATACTTCTTATACCTTATAAAACTAAAAGTCAAGAAAAGATTTTAAAAGTTAAAAACGGTTAGATAAGTTGTGGATGAAATGGGTAAAAATTAAAATATAAATTAACCCCTGAAAAAATCTAGAGAACACTACCACCAAGTCACCTTTAATATAAAAATCAAAATCAGTTTATTCGTTTGAGAGCGGCGATGCCACAGACAGACCCATAGTTACACTTATATTATGTCTTATAACGTTAAATTTACAACACTCTTCTGTTTTCTGTTTGTGTTTGCGTTAAGGGCCAAAAAGACTAATGAACGAGTGACAACAAAATAACCCTATAAGGTTTTATGTTTTTTACGGATACGGACATTATTTTGTTATTTAGGCACTAGAGCTCACAGTAAAGAAATATGATTTATTATTATGGCTACTATAATATTCGTTTCTGCAATAATTGCCTTCGGTTGCAAAGTATTATTACCCTCTGTGCAAAGATTCGTAATCAATTATAAGTCTCAATAGGTATTTAGCTTACCTACACTTGTCTGAAGACTAAAAGCAATGTGTTATAGCAATAAAACTGTTGTATGCAATATTTAGTGCGTAGGTAATAAATACCTAATCAAAAAATGTCAGTATTACGAGGCTTTCAAAAGGTTACAACGTTTAAGAGCCCTTTTAGGAAATAAAACAAATTGATATTTATAGCACGTCTGTATAGATATAAAATTATTAATTCTGGGTGTAGATTTTCTGTATTTTAAGTAGGTAAGTGGTAAATAGGTAGGCACATGCACATACATGTAAAATAAAATTGCATAGTACCTACCTACCAAAGTAGTTATAATAGGTACCATGTATTGTATATAATAGATGCCTAAAATCATGTGAAATGATTTTAGGTACCTTAATGACTTCTTCCCGAGACACGTTATAGGGACCGGCGCCGCAGCTAATTTGGCTGAGCAGCTAAAACGGCACATATATATATAGTAACGTCGGTAGCGGTTACATATTTGAGCCGTTTGGTGTTGAGGTTTGGGTCCGTGGGGACCGGGAGCTCATCGCGTTTTCGAAACTTTATCAGAGTGCCTGGACGATGCGACGCGTGACCAAAATGCTGGCAATTATTTGGTCAGAATCAGCATTGCAATTCAACGAGGCAACGCTGCCAGCATGTTGGGTACGCTACCTACCGGTAGTGGGCTGGAGCATTTGGACTGTCTATAGGCCATCGCAGCTAGTATACAGTCCAAATGTTCTTTGTAGTAGGTAGTGTAGCTATTAGTTTATTAGTTTTTGTTATTGTCGTAGTTAGGTTAAAAAATAAAGGTACATTGCCCGAAAAAAATGTAAAATGTTTAGGCGTTAGATTAAATTACTTAAGTATAGAAGTTGCGTAAATAATTTAATTTTGTCTAATATAAAAAAAAATACTTTGAAATATTACATGCTCCTTGAAAAGTAACAAATACTTACCTAATAAAAAAGATGTTCATTCATCCTCTTTGCCTTTTCCCATTTGTTATTGGGGTCGGCTCCCAATCCAACCTGTAGCGGCGAGCTAGCAGAATTACACGAGCGACTTGGGCCATCTGACCTCGCAACCCATAAGGAACCAGTAACAGGGATGGTTAGATCAAGCGTCAGATTCCATCAGGCGTCTGACTACCCGTACCGAAGGGTGAAAAAGATGTTATTTTTAAAAAATCATACACATATCATCGTGCTCTTTGATATACCGTAAAGCAAAGATTCGTTGAAAACAGGGGGACCGGGCGACCACTGCATAATAATGGATGTAAGTATGAATGAAAACTGTGCGTGACATACCGCGGCTTCACTGAGCTAGTAAAATAATTTGTATAGGTAATTATATGTTGAAGATGCATGAAGGAATAATATAATATACTTTTTTTAGGGTTAAGCTCCCCCGTGATAGCGCCACTTCGAGCGGCTGCTTGCCTCTTGCATCCTTCGGCTCTGCCACTACACTTCGACTCGCACTCCAGGGCAGTAGGTACTTGTCATAGCAATAAAGATGTGTCTAAGCCTTAACCCATGCTTTTGGCCCCTACCACTGCTGCCAGTGTATAGGACCCCATACTTCAGCATGGGTTAAGGCCAACCTTAACCCTTAAAATAATAATAAAGTTTGGTACACCGGACTCCGGTGTAATTCACGGAACTACCACAGGTACCTATTTAGGTTTTTTTTAAATCATCGATAGACTAACATTTGACCACGGTCTCACCTGATGATGGTAAGCGATGACGCGGTCGACGATGGAGGATGCTTGCCTAGACAATGTGTCATGTGTCGATAGATAGATCTTCATAATGTACCTATGTTACGTTTCACATAATATAACAATGTGATCTAATGGGTTATGTAAGGTAACGACCCATCGGATTATGCTGATCTACTCTCAGTTGATCGCACGGTGACAAGTGGCTCACCTGCAGCACGCGAGTGTGATGTAATGAGATGCATGTGCATTGTGCAGTATCCAAGATTTTATATTTTTTACTGTTTTTCTGGGTTGCCCTGCCAGCTTTGCCCCACTAGTTGGGGGAAAGTGAAAATGAAAAAAATGTATGGCCTTTCTCCACACCATGGAATATCATCGCCACCAATAGCTAAAACGGCGCAAATATAGTAAATCTCGGTAGCGGTTACATATTTGAGCCGTTTGGTGTTGAGACCCTGGCTCCGTGGGGACCGGGAGCTCATCGCGTTTTCCAAAGTCTATCAGAGCGGCTGGTCAATGCGACGCGTGACCAAAATGCTGGCACTTATTTGGCCTAACGCATAAGCATTGCAATTCAACGTGGCAATGCTGCCAGCATATTGGGTACGCTACCTACCAGTAGTGGGCTGGAGCACTTAGACTGTCTATAGGCCATCGCGGCTATTATACAGTCCATAAGTGTTCTTTGTGGTAGGTAGTGTAGCTAGTTTAGTTTAGTTTTTATTATTGTAGTAGTTAGCTTGAGTAATAAATGCATATATAATAACTAACCTACATTGTGTAGTAGTTAAACTAGTATCTATCCACTAATGAATAGCACCCAACGATCACAAGATACCTACATAGATTTTTGACCCTAGCTAGTATTTCCTGCTAGGGACCTAGAACCTTTCGAGCAGGAGGGTTAAAAAATATGACGCTTCGGGGGGCGAAGCGTAGGTTTTTTTTTTTCTTGCTGTGACTATAGCCTTATTAGTTCTGCTAAACAACAAAAGCATATAGAGAGTTTTGGCGGGAACATGAAAAAGTTCACGTCGTTTCATTGTATCATTTTTCTAAACTTGTGGTTTTTCCAGTGTTAATGGTTAAAATTGGTGGTGTTTTACGCATTAAGTGCTGAATTACGAGCATGAGTGTGGGCAAGTGATATAATGTAGTGAAACGTGGTTTTTCGTGTTGCTTCCAAAATTCCATAGAAGCTTCTAGTAAAGTCGCCACCACTTTTCTAGGGTATGACTTAGACTGGACTATGATTACCTGACTTAGACTGGACTGTGATTAAGACTTAAAGACTTGACTTTACACGTGAAATATTCCATAACTCGATGAATAATTACAATACTTGACACTGGCTAAATACACTATGTGTGGAGCCAAAATATAAGAAAAGAAAAAAAAGCATATAATGATACCTATATAGTTCAAGAGCTTTGCGTCCAAAATGTTACCTATAGATCTAAGATTACCCACCCTATTGTTAAATTTGCACTAAATTTCACTTATTCGGCGTGTGGGCGAATATTATTGTAAGCTGACGAAGCTCATCAATAAAGCTTTGTGGCTCAATTATTGGTACACTTTCGGCTTTCAAATCCTGCTTATTCCTTTTCAGAGTAGTAAAGCACCTTAAAGTTGCCATAGTTTATGATGAATCGCTTTCCATGCTGATGAGCGAGGTACGGTTTACGCTTAATACCTACTCATACCTAACTATCCACAGTGTTTATGGAGAACAAGTGAAATAATGATATTTAAATGAAGTATCTAGCTTCGTCTGCCGTCTTTAAAAAACTAATGGGTAATATTTATGATTTTATAGCAGTATCGCCTGCTCAGCGTAATCTACAGATTAATTTGTAAAGGATTTTTTTTAAAACACCCCCCTCCCGCTCGTGATTCAAATTTTTCCTTTACAAACTAATCTATAAACTAATAGGCATAAGTGATATTCCCCCTTCAACATTTAATTTTATAAAGTAGCCAAGGCAGGTTTGTAGAGCTGGCAGAGCAAGCCATCTTCAGTTTAAATTATCTGCGCTTTGTATATCTGCACAATTATAAGTAAACGATCAGACAATTGTTCCACTTTCCTTTATTATTAGGTACTAGTTGACCCGCCCCGGCTTCGCATGGGTTAATTATTTATGGGTAAGAGGGAAGCGAAAGGGAAAAAGATAGGGGAAATCAAGTCTCTCAAGTTATCAGGACCAGGAGAAATAGGAGTTCATTTTTATATATATTAGATAGGGGGACGGGTATAAAATGGATATAGGATATCCCTAGTGGACATTATCATAACCTAATAACTTATTAGACTATGATAATATCCATTAGGGATACCTATGGTAAGTATATGTTTATGTAAAAGTAATAACGTTATTTATCGTCAACATCATATTATAGGTGGAACAAGGAGGGTAATAGGTCGGATGTAGATACATAGGTACCTATATTAGACGCGGTCCAAAGTCAAAAATAGTTAGGCATAGGTAAGTGTTATCACAGTTAAAGGGGAAACCAGATGCTTTTTTTATTTAGATGGGGTTGAATTTGACTTCACCTGATGGAAATGGAAGTTATTCCAACTTCCACCCTCACAGCATAGAGACTATCAAAAAGGAATGTTTGGTTACGGGACTCGAACAAGCATACAACTATCTGACTACCATAACCATGCATGACCTATGTAGTAGTAAAATGCTTTCGTCTTTATCCGTGTCTCACTATGCAGCCGATTCAGACGTTAATCTATGAAAAGTGCCTTTATTTTCTGATCTGTTACATCAAAAATTATTGCTCGTTGATCCGCCAAATTACCAATAGCCCCAAACAACAATACAGACCTTACGCTATAGGCGACACGGGCTATTATATAAATAGATGGATGCAAAATGTCTTTGGTTCTGAAGACAAATTATGAATGTTTTGTCTAGCTTTCGATTAAGCTCTCCGTGATGAGAAATAGTGCCTTCCCACGGTTCGACCGGTCAGCTTTTGTGTCGTACTTTGTTTCAGTTTGATTGATTTGATACTGAACCATTAGTCTGTGGGTAAGCTTAGATGTTACAGGTGTAGAGTACCTGGCAGGTAATGTATTCAGTGTTCATAATGAGTAATCATAGTCTGAATAGCTAATGATTGGTGTTATAATGTTACAAACCTTTGAGTATGAGCGGGTAATAAATTGGTTTTGCTTAGGCGAATTTGCGCCGTTTTCCACTAATTATAGGGTCCACAATCCCTATGAACAGTCTGCCGTCAACGGTCCAAGCCCAAGACGAGGCTCGTAATCCAGGAATACCTTTGAGTTAGTTGCTACATCCAGTTGAAGCTGACGCTAGAAAGATAGAACTCCTCTTCATTATTCTAACACCCAAAGTCTTTGAAACGGAGTTGCTGTTTGTGTTTGCAGGCAAACCAAAGACACACTTGGCTTGGGTAGTGGTACTGACAGTGGGTTGCTTTTTTTAAACGGGCTAATGTGTTGGTCTCTATCGACCTTCACAGCGTCACCGGGCGGCAGGGCAGGCGCTTAAGGCACCCAGCCGTCAAAAGTGGGAGGAAACTACCTGGCGGGCACCCCTTGGGTGCAAGCCTCGGCTTGGGCCGTTGCCAGGATAAGAGGATCGAGAAGGCTAGGTCCCCTGGAAGAGTGGACCCTGTGGAAAGTCGCGACCGTTCTAGCTGACCTACGATGGGTACCTACGTCGACCTCGCCGGTGGGGTCGGTGTCTGATTGTGTTACGCTGGTATCCTATACCGGTGCCGAAAGCGGTACCTGAGCCAAAAGGGCTAGACTGGTCCAGTGATCCTAGCGCAGCCGCTATAGGGTCATCCGGATCGCTCAAGACGTGTCTTGGGCGGCGACGACGGGGTGATGGTGGTAAACGCACATTAGGTACAAAAGGACGTCAGTGCAAGCGCAGGCCCAACGTAGAATAGGAATAAGTTCAGATAGAGGCCAACCGCATTATTCAGCTAACAAAATCTAAAGTTAATACCTAACCTAATAAGTTTACTCTGAGACAAGACTAGTGCGGACAGTATTATATTACTTAGTACTATAGACGAACGCAATACTACGCCTAGTACGGACAGTATTTTATCTGTGCCACACCAATCGATCGGTAAACAATACACAATGATCTGGGCCGAATTAAGAGCCAATACAACGCCAAATTGCTTAAAACGGCTTAGCTTGAAGCAGTATCCTGTCAACAATATTGCAACAATGACTTTGAAATTAATATATGGTAAAGTCCAGGACTAATGCTACTGCAAATGTATAGTGAAAACACGAATTAATAAAAATTTCTCGATAGAAAAAAATTACAAAGTTACCTCCAAACCGTACAAATACACAGCGATTATTCAATGAATACTTTGAATAAGATCATGAAACTTTGTGTAGTAGTTGAATTAAATATAATGGAGGGCTTATGTATAGCGGATTTTTAAAATACCCTTTATATTCAGTGTACTAATAAATTACCTAAACTATTGCGCGTTGGAACCAGTTTAACTTAGACCGCCCCTGCCGCTCGGCCCCTGGCTCATCCCCGCTTTGGCCTAGTACTATACATCTATTCTGTGGCTTTGACGTGAATTCGCGCTGGCCTTGCACAAGCCCTTAACTAATTAAATTTTAATAATGTCGTAAGGGACTGACGGACAGACGTGGGTGAAGATCTAATATATGTTATGTAATTTAATAAAGGAAGGACTAATTGATCGGGGCTTTCTTGGGACGATCTTGTAAGTATTGTTCTTAATGAATCGTTAATTAGAACTCAATAAATGATGAATGGAACATTACTGTACTTTCACTGGTGGATATTTCGTCAAAGTTGATGAAACTTTTGATTGCTTCAGACGTGCGTTCCTATAGGTTATACCTACACAACGACAAGAAAACTTATTTGAAATAATATGATATTTCTGTTAAACATTTGTTCATTCAACATTAATCTTCAAAAAAGTCGCAATGCGAGATAGTGAATCTGCGTATACAGCAGCCTTAAGTAGGTAATGGGTCAGATGTAGGTACAAATAAAACGGAGAAATATTAAACGACACATTTATTCATCATTTTCAAAGATAGCATAATTATCTAGCTAGCTTACTAATTAATTTTGGTAAAAATGTAATGCCTATTTAAAAACCTATTTGTAATAAGTTAATAACTCAAAACATTGTTATTTTCTAGCTCATTATAATTTTGACACCGAATTTGACACAATTTTAACAATAAATCACACATAAGTAGGTACTTGTGTAACGTTGTTGTTGTTTCTATTATAAATTTAATTTAAGTCTTAACGAGAAACCGAAAAAGTTGGCTGATTTTTTCCAAAGCCCGAATATAACTACAGATATTTTTTGTTTGTATACTTGTACTTATAATACAATAAATTTAACACCCAGACATAGAATAAACACCTATCAATAGAATATATTCATCAAACAAATATGTCTGTCCTAGGTGAGAACTGAACCCATAACCAGGTGCTGCTACCAACAGCGCGCTATCAGGTCAGTCAAGCTTTGTAAATATTTATTATAACGAGTTAAAGAACAATGTATGAAGTAAAATGAGTGCGGCTGCTACTCGAGCTGCGCCATCTTAGCGAGCAGCGGGGCCAGCTGCGCATCTACACTACACTACACGAATTAGAACAAGTTTATCGAAAACAAAGTACCTATAATAGAATTAGTTTCTTGTAAAACAAATGAGAACAAGTAAAAGAACAATATTTATATGAAGTAGAAGGAGTGCGGCTGCAGTTCCAACTGCGCCATCTTGGCGAGTAGCCGGTGCAGCCGGCGCAGCTGCCTGGCGTCCGCGGTGGGGCCCCCCGCGGTGGAGGGCGCGGCGCCCCCGGCGGGGCCCCCCGCGCCGCCCGCCGGCTCGGGGGCCACCTCGCGGCATGCCGCTAGGCGCTGCGATACGTGACGCGGCATCTACAAGGAACCGGACCTTAAAAGTTGCCAGCCCATCAGTAGTACTAGGTAGTAGGACTTTTCTGCAAAGTTCGTCTAGGTAGGTACCACCGCTTTGCCAGTTATTCTGCCGCCAAGCAGTAGTGTGCAAGCAATGTTTTAGATTTATAATAAAACTTGAAAATTATTATTTGTATCTTTTATTGAACGCGACTTCACAGAGTATACATAAGAGAAGCTAGCCACAGACTAACTCTCAGAGTTAACATGACAGACTAACTATACACTACAACAAACACTACTGCGTTCCGGTTTGAAGAAGGTCTCATTTGCCCAGTAATTTCAGTAGGTACAATGCCCTAGTGAAGTTACTGGGCAAATGAGACTATGATCTGATCTCACAGTCTACCAATCTTATTACTAGATTGAGTGATGTCTTAGGGTAAATTCAGATCAGGCGGAAAAATGCTTGGGTACTTTTGAGGTTAAAGAAACTTTATTTTCTCAAAAGAAATTACATTTCACTGCATGAAAAATTACAATTAAATTACTTAATATTAAAAACGATGAGCAATCGAAGCTTGATACGCGATTGATTAAGTTTAAAAACACAAACAAATTGTAACAGTAGAATAGTAGAAAGGAGTTTTAGTGATGAGTGTGTTTTTATATCCACATCTCATTTTATTTAATTTTAGTTCCTCTTGTCGAGGTGGGTAGGTAGAAAAATACATATTTTTATGGATTCGACGGTAAGTAAATGCACTTGCTCACTTACAAGTACAGGGTCGGACTTAGAGTTTTGTAATAACAAAAGGTTTTAGTTTTGATTTAAACATGTTGTTTATTGTTTTAATATCGTTTGGGAGCCTGTTTAACAGTTGCGCTCCTTGAAAACATATGCTTTTCTTGCCGTGATTAGTACTTGCTTTTGGTACAAAAATGTCGTCGGCATTACGGAGATTTCTCTTTTTTTTATTTCTATTTGAAGTGAAAGTTATTTGAGTATTTATTTTGTTCCCTAAATTTTTATTCCTGTACAGTTTGACAGTAGGTGTTCTATAGTCGTAATTGAATAGCAATTTCAAAATTTTGCTTTGACTTATTTGTAGATCTTTAAGAATAGTTTTATATGCACTACCCCATATTTCGACAAGGTAGTCTAGATGTGGTTTAAAGTGGAATTTAAATACCAGTCTTATTCCATTTAGACAAAGTTGAAAATAGTACCTAACGTTAAACATTAAAAGCGCTTAACATACTTTGACTTGACACAAGTTTGACAAGTGTCCGAGATACCGGGGCCTAGAGAGATAAGTGAGAACTTAGAAGCTGTCAAACTTTAGTGCAGACGGGCGTTAGAAGCATTTATTTAAGAAGCTAAATCTAAGCTTAAAAGTCATTTTCATTTGTCAGTTTTGTAGAGCGTTCTACAAAACTGTACTAAATCCTTTTATTATTACAAGAGCAATACTTACAGTAAATTGCGGCGAATGTAGAATAGGCGTCCACAGAGGCAATAGTTTGTTCAGAACGGTCGAGTTGCATTCCAGTAGCGATTCCAGTAGGCTCAGGAAGTGGAGGTTCACTGTCTCCGCCAGCTAGACAAAATAGTTTACATTTTTAACTTTTCCTATAACAAGAATTTAGTATAGGGAAAATCTTATGTAAATTAGAAATGTATTAATAGCAAATGTTATCTCATACAAATATTGAATCTAATTTCGTAAATTACGTGAATTTCGCAAATTCTATTAAAATAAATAATTTATAATTGAGAAGTTAAAAGAAAATCATCAACTAAAGGCATTCTTCTACAGCACGATGCACGGCCTATGTTGCTGCCAAATGCTGCGATGACTGACCAGCTTGGACTGCACGGTGACCTGCAGCACGCTGGGCACCAGCTTGCACCAGAAGTCCAGCAGCACGCAGGTGGCCGTGTGGTGCTGCTCGCCCCCCGGCGTGCAGCCGGCGCACAGCTGCTCCAGGTACAGCGTCCACAGCTGGCACAGCGTGAAGGCGTGGAACAGGGCGTTCATGCGCTGTCCGCACGGCTTCGACTGCTCCACGTACGACGACATTATCGTCTGCCAACGCAACTTGTGTTAGCTCACCCGATATCAACACAAATAAGGTAACCGCAAGTTACACAGGCTGCAGGGGGAGGATCATCATCATCAGCCTAATGACATCCACATCTGAACATAGACCTCCCCATGGAGCGCTACTTTAAGCAGCTGCTTGCCTCCTGCATCCATCGGCTCCCCTCGACGCGGCGGTGTCGGTGGAGGATGCAGAAAAGAAATTAAGATGATTTCTATGGTAAATTAATCTATATTTAAGGTTCAAAGTTCTTCTACGATTCAAAAATACGTGATATCACATGTAACAGTATCTGCTGCCCCGGCGCATGGCCTTGATGGCCCAGTCACAATACACTGTTTATACCCCCGTTTGCAGCCTTGAAATTACCTGGGAGAGAACACTGAACACTTTTGCGATGTTTGATAGATTTACTGACAAAGTTGCACAGCGCGCCCATCACCAGCCACGTTACCTGTATATGGTCGGTGATGTGGCAGGTGGCGTCCTGTGGCACGCAGGCCCGCAGCGGCACGCGCGCGCGGCAGTTGCACAGCGCGCCCATCACCAGCCACGTTACCTGTATATGGTCGGTGATGTGGCAGGTGGCGTCCTGTGGCACGCAGGCCCGCAGCGGCACGCGCGCGCGGCAGTTGCACAGCGCGCCCATCACCAGCCACGTTACCTGTATATGGTCGGTGATGTGGCAGGTGGCGTCCTGTGGCACGCAGGCCCGCAGCGGCACGCGCGCGCGGCAGTTGCACAGCGCGCCCATCACCAGCCACGTTACCTGTATATGGTCGGTGATGTGGCAGGTGGCGTCCTGTGGCACGCAGGCCCGCAGCGGCGCGCGCGCGCGGCAGTTGCACAGCGCGCCCATCACCAGCCACGACACCAGGCGCACGCGCGACACGCACTCGCATAGCTCGCGTCTGCACAAGCGTACAACCTCGCTTATGAAACCACATGGCTCAACACTCAATTATGACAACTCGCAGAATCGACAGCCAATGGGGAGGAAAGGTTCTCGAGTGGCAATCACGATCCGGAAGACTTAGGTATAAGTACGTTAGATTATTATAGTACCTACTTTACTATTTTTGCTATAGCCCAGTTTACAAGATATTCACGAAAACTGAAAAAAAAGACCTTAAACCCCCTCTTACCCTTTAGCGGCGTCCCCTCCTACAGTACTTTTAATATCTTTAGGACGTTTCCTCCTATAACTGTGGCAAAATTGGCTTTTACACGGGGTATTTTCACTACTCGGCCTTTTTTGGTCTTTGTTGGCCATCAGGCTAATAAAGTTGGAAAGTTTTACTCGTAGCATTCGTAGCTATTCCTGTTACCATTCTTGTTAATTGCCAAAAACCTTCTGTACTACCAATCAGCACTAAAATGAATGATTAAGATTTCGGAATGTGCTGAAATACCTAACACCTTATTTTTAACCCATAAAAATTGTGTCCACCTGGATGAAAGTTCGTGGCGACCGAAGCCAATATTATAATGATGTGACCACTCACCCAGGCAAGTTGGAACTGAGCCAAGGCATGAGATGCCGTCCAGGCTGCCCTCGGTCCGCCCTGCCCCGGTTGATTCCATCCCCATGCTCCAGGGCCAGTTCCATGGCCACGTACTGAGCGATACCACCCTTCACGATTGCACCGAGCGTGTCTTCGTTTAGGCAGATCAGGTTCCGGTTCACGATCGATTTTGATACCGAACCCTGGATTGAATAGATTGCTTTTATTATGTTAAAGAATGACTTGACAAGCTGGTCGTTCGCCTGATGTTAAGCGGTCCGGTCACCCATAACAGTAGCAGCGTCACTTGGAACTCTGTAATATAAAGTTTCGCGTGACGCTGCACTAGCTACAGTGCCCTTCAAACCGGAATACTAGTGCTTAAACATGCACAATTGCACACTACTGCTTGGTGGCAGAATAACAGTCCTACCACCTAGTAAAATTGCTTTTCAGTAGTTACAACAGCTTTCCATTGCACGTATATTAAACTACCTTTACTTATACTTCGTTTTTTTTTTCTACTGTCAGCCCTGTAGTGTACCTACCTTAATCTTATTCAGGAGATGTGGATCTTGGAGTAAGTCAATCATGTCCGGTAGATGTGGGCGCATGCATTCTAAAGCTCCAGCGCTGACCTCCTTCGCTTCAGGCCCGCTCGGGCCCGCTGTGAGGAGGTCTCCTGTGTTCAGTTGTGGTGGTAGGAGAAGACTGCAGCCGTGTCCTAATTGAAAACGTTAATGATGGCAACGTTCACTGTAAAGTTGTATGGTGAAGAACTTATTCAACACTTTTTTTTTTCATTTATGGATGAGAAAGGTTCTCAAGTAGCGTTAGCGAACTGGAAAACGGAACGAAGGATAGATATCCTACCATAAGGAAGACCAAAGACATGGCTGTATAGAGTTGCCGGAAGCCGAGTTAGTTTGCATCTACGAAAAGCAACTGAAGAAGCCTGTTCTGTATCATTTTTGTAACGACTTTAGTCATGATCTTAAGATATCCCAATACAAAAAACTGTAGCTTAAGCCATTGACTATATGTTTGGCTTAAGTCAACGTATCCACTGTGCCGGACACTTCATTAATCGAAACCGGATAAGTAGTTCTGCAGGCGTTAAGGTGGAACATATATAAATACATTTAAACATGTATAATGTGTATCTAATGCTAAGACATAATTACACCTTCCTTTCATCCTTGCAGTAGGTATACATATAAAACACTGGAAACACGGTTTTCTAGGCAGCGTTATAAGTCCGCCCAAGTGCCTGCAAAAAAGCCACACGCCACATACCTTGCAGTACAAACTGTATCAATATAAACAGGTTATCATCCGGCACAGTGGTCTTGGTCCTCAGCGCATGGACCAGTTCATAGACCAGCACTCGGCACACGAGCAGCTTGTCCCGGTCGCGGCTGAACACTCGGACACACGCCACGCTCAGCTCCGAGATTACGCTCAACTTGAGCACGAAGTTCTGGATGCCGTAGCTGATGATCTTGGAGATTGGCTCTAGGATGCTCTGTTGGAATATATAAAATACACAGCACCCTCCTGATAAAATGGGTGGAGTAAGCAACAAGTAATGGATGGCCAATCCTCAGCTGTCTTTCTAATAAGGTAAATTCTTGCATCCTTAAGGCTGCTGTATACGCAGAGCCACTATCTCGCTCGCGCATTGCGACGTTTTTGAAGATATCAAATAGCTGTATTTACTTGCGCAAAATCTGGCTAAACTATATGATCATGAATAACATTACAAATGTTCAACAAAAATATCATATTAATCCTTAGAAGTTTTCATACATGAAAACGGTTACGAATGAAAAAAAACTTTGATACCGTTGTATTTATGAAATCTTGTTTCGATTAATATGATATTTTTGTTGAACATTTGTAATGTTATTCATGAGAATATAGTTATGCCGGATTTTGCGTAACTAAATTCAGTTATTTAATATCTTCAAAAATGCGCGAGCGAGGTAGTGGCTCTGCGTATACAACAGCCTTAAAAGGAAACGAAAGATTCAACTTGATGTTTCAAGGTCGATGTTTCTTTGAACGGATTTTGACCTGCTTATCTGGCCCTACCCGTCACCTTAAATGAGTCGGTAACATTGTTTTGCATGTGTGGCAGACGTAAATAAAAGTCTTTCTTATTTTTACTATAATCGATTAACGAAACAGGTAAATCAATCAAAGACAAATAAAATTGGGATGTACAACGAAACATCCTAGGTCTGCGACTTAAACAATAAACGCTTGCAATCCGGCAAGCGTTATGGGCACATTTGCAATGGGGACAGTAATGGGTGGGTTTTTCGAGAAACTTAATAAAAACTAAAAAGTATTTTATTTAAAAAAAAATTGTGTTTGACTTCGTGTAATCCGTCGCTTGGCCAACGGTAGCAGCTTGCGGCTCCTTAGGGAACTGGCTCTAAAGTAAGGCTGCGGCTGGTACCACGTAGTTTTAAGTTATGTTAAAACGACTATCTTGCGACGTCAACTGGGGCCACCATGCCGAAACAATCTGTCACCCGACCTGAAGCAACATAACTGGTAATATTTGATAACATATTAATAGCTACGAGTGCTGCGACTTGGCAAACGTATGCAGTGTAGGACACCCGCCGATTGATTGGGGCATGACGAGTGCTGGCAGCAGCTGGATGAGATTAACCGAGGATCGGGCTAAGGGTGGGTTTTTTAATTAAGGTAACCAATGGTTAAAACCTCTCACAATTCTAACCAATTCAAAATTTGTTAGTTTTTAACCATTGGGTTATTACCTTCACTACGGATCAAAAAACCTACCTTTAGGAGAGGCCTATGTCCAGCAGTAGACTAACCCTGATGATGATGAATAATAGACAGCGCAATCGTACCTTATGCTGAGCAGTAGCGGGTATCTTGAGCACAGCAGTGGCGGCTCGCAGCAGCGGCAGCACGTCGTCCAGCTGCGGCAGGTGCAGCACGGTGTTCCGGAACAACGTCTCCAGCTGCTGCACGAGCGCTCCGCAGGCGGCTTGCGGGCCCAGCACCTCGGGCGCCAGGCACTCCAGGTATATGGCGATGTTGCCAGCTATCACTGTGATTTGCTGGGGATACCGTCTGTTATCAGCCCAATACGATCCCACTGCTGGGATACGGGCCTTCTCTTACAGAGAGAGAGAGAGAGAGAGCCAAGTGCGTGTCGATAGAATATTGAACTCGAAAATGTAATTCTTCACGATGTTTTTCTTTACTGTTGTAAGAGCGAGTGGAAAGCACTTTAGAATAATTTTAAATGGAAATCTGTTAATGTTAGTGAAACACAATTTTGGGGTATATCCACACGAGCTTGGCTGTAAATTGCCTAAGCATTTTAGCACATCATGTGCTACTACTACTACTGATGATGGAATGAAAAACTATTCAAGTAAGAAATAACAATGACAATCTACTCAAAATCTATTAAACTAACAAAAAAACAACTCAGATAAAAAACAAATCGTTTAATAACAAAAAACATAAATAAATAAAAGTCAAATGACGACAACAGAAGCAGAATATTTGGCATGAACGTAACACAGGCAAAGAAAGTAAACGTTGGTTTAAAATGTGTTTTTTCTTTACATCAATAGGTAAAGTCTTCTTGCTGTTGAGATGTTCGACGACCAATTGCAACGGGCCGCACGGGTATAATTCGTTGAAATCAACGAACGCTTGTGCGATGCTTTTGAAGAACATCTGCCGCTGTTTTTCTGTAAAACAGATACGTTGAAGTTACTCTTGTGTAAACCAAACCAATAGCCGAATATGCTGTGTCATAATTTGGAAAATTGTGGTTTGTGCTTGTCTAAATTTGCTTTAAATTAAATTGAGAATTGACAAGTTTCTCATGGAGCATTATGTATTAGTTTGAATAAGTGAAGCCTAAAATCAACCGAAGTTTCACTACCAGTTCTACGCTTTCACCCTTACAAGCAAGTATGGACTTTGAAACGTAGGACGCCAGGTGAAGCCTGGATTCCTAGCTACTACCTAGCCGTGGCCAGCAAAGTGAATTTAAATTTACAAGTCCTTGAAGAGGGTCGTGAGGTCGGAATGTGGTAAGCCGTTCGTAGAAGTCCCTTAGAATGGGACTTAACTTTGGATCGTAGCCGGTATCGGTGACAGATGCCGGAGATGGATGCCGATGAGATGGTGCGTGGCGGTGAGTTAGCTCGACCAAGCGCTCGGGTTACAATATAATTACAGCTAAGAAAACAATAGTGTTGGTCTCCGCTTGCCGCGTGTAGTGGTACGCACCGGGTTGCCGCCTCAAGAAGATCTGCAGGAACACGTTGTTGGGAGCCAGCTGGTGCAGCACGCAGCGCAGGAACTGGTGCGCCACGAACACTGCGCTGCCTGGCAGCCGGGTGTTGGTCTCCGCTTGCCACGTGTAGTTGCCAAGCTGGACCACGCTGCAGTGGGGAGATACATACGTTGGTATCGTGACTGGTGCCAAAGGTGACTCAGTGACGCGTCTCAGTGGAATATTATGGTTTTTGACAGTTCAAATCGCGCCAATTCCACATTAATTTCGCGCGGATTCATTTTCATTTCATAGAGAATAGATTTTTGCAGATTTCTTATGTAAGACAAGGAATACGCGTGGTTTCGAAGCAAGAAATCGTAAAGTGGTCATACAGAATTAGGGTCCTGCACTTTGTACGTGCAAGATGAGTACAAAAGGTATGTCATCTTGTACAGGGCGTGTGTTCCCATGTATAGTTACCGAGTAACATTATGCAGTAGCGCCGGCAGCATGGGCGCGGCGGCGGCGGGCTCGCGGTGGACGAACGTGGCCAGCACTATCACGCACAGGCCCAGCTCCTCGTCGCTGTACTGCTCCACCGCTGTACCGCATTCTCCGCCTTGTAACAATCACATTACGGTTCAATTTCTTTCCGGAAGACACCCACTACTGAACATAGGCTCCTAAAAAAAGCCAATTTGGATCTTTATCATAGGGTAAGTTGCCATAATCCCCACGCTTTGCAGGCGGTTATGCTGCTGCCCATTCTCTGGATATTCCCTTAGGGTCTCATAGATGCACGGTTATTTACCTTTCTTTATCGGCTATTCGGTTATTTGCCTTAAAGAAAAAGTAGTTTGAAGTAGTAACTCTTGAGTATTAATCAGTTTTCCGCTCATCACAAAAGTTTATCATGAGATTCTGTACAAAATAATTTTAAGAGATTTTATTACACTAATATTGATTATTAACAGGATAACTTGGTACATATCCCGTTAGTAAGCAATACTTAAGCAATGTTAGTGACCATGGAAGTTTAAAATCTAAGAGATTTTGTGTTAAGATCTGTCAACTAAGATGAAAGTTTCTAGGACTTTACAAATGGCAGGGGGAGCCAAGTTTTCAAGCGACTTTGGCGACCCATATTTCGCAAGCGGCACACCTAATGAAAAATTGGAGTAGTAAACCTTACCTTTATTTTAAAAGACCTATTCAATGATGCCCCACACGAAGGGGTCAACGAAAAATGTTGTATCATCCCCCACTTAAGTAGACTCACAGCGGTAACAGAGCGTGGTGTCGGCGCGAGCGGGGGCGGCGGCGTGCGCGGCGCGGGAGCCCGCCTCCCACCACACCCCGCGCCCTCCGCACCCGCACTCTGTAACATGCGCCGGAACGTTGGCGGCGCGGCTCGGCGACTGGGACGCAAACTACGTCTTGGGCTGACCACACGGCATTACAATGAATGTACCATCAGGGCGCTAATTTTCTATGACCACTTTACGATTCTTTACTTCGAAACCACGCCAATTCCTCGTCTTACATAAGAAATCTGCAAAAATCTATTCTCTAAGAAATGAGAACGAAACCCCGCGAAATGAATGTGGATAACTGAGATTGGCGCGATTTGAACTGTCAAAAATCATATGTTCCACCGAGGCGCGTTCCGTAACATCAACCCGTCGAAAGTTACCACCACTTATGTCAATATTAATTATTCAAAATAAAACTAATTTTAATGAGAAGTGAAGGTATTTCTAAAGGTTTTCTGTCAATTTTTAATAATTACCCATGGCATCGTTATATCACAACATAAATATAAGTCATTAAATATAAATATTAAATATAAGTTATGTTCTGAATCTGAATTCTGAATATTATTCAGAAATAACACAAATAAAATACTATGAAATCACATCTGCAAAATTACGCAAAAGATTATTTTGAATAAAACAACATTTTCTTTGACAGACAAACAAAAGACTAGGTTGTCATTAAAAAAATCCTAGACATGGTTACTGGAATGAAGTATTTAAACTCTTCTTAGGTAAATATTTTAGGTTATATGATACAAGATGGCGCTGAAATCCAGAACCAGCCGCGTTCTCCAGAGACAACAGGGCCTGAAGACACGATAACGACGTGGTTTCTGTATCGTGTGGAATCTGTGTTTCCATACAGAATTATGGCCCTGGTAAGATAGTGGTAAAGTGGAAGCCTATCGAACAATAAAAAAAAGCAAAACTAAAGATGTTTTGTATGTAAATAATAGAGAGGGTTTTTGGCGGGAACGCGAAAAAGTTCACATCGTTGCACTATATTATTTTTCAAAACTTGTGCTTTTTCTAGTGTTAATGGTTAAAATTGGTGGCGTTTTGCGCATTAAGTGCTGAATTACGAGCTTGAGCGTGGGCAAGTGATATAATGTGGTGAAACGTGGATTTCGTGTGTTGCTTCCAAAATTCCATAGAAGCTTCTAGTAAAGTTGCCACCACTTTACTGGGGCATGACATAGACTGGACTATGACTACCTGATTTGGACTCGACTAGACTGTGACTTGACATTACGTGAAATATTCTATAGCACGATGAAAATGAAAAT
This sequence comes from Ennomos quercinarius, assembly GCA_910589525.2. NCBI lineage: Eukaryota > Metazoa > Arthropoda > Insecta > Lepidoptera > Geometridae > Ennomos > Ennomos quercinarius. The sequence goes on along the minus strand of OU342507.1, from coordinate 14,936,095 downwards.
ACTTGGCACTGGCTAAATATACTACGTGTGGAGCCAAAATACAAGAAAAAAATATAGGCACCCACTAACCGTTGGCGCCGGGCGTGTGTTGCGCGGGCGGCGAGCCCAGCTGCGCCGCCTGCCGCGCCAGCCGCCGCGGGGACACGCCGCGGGACCTTCAGTACAATCTGTTACATTTGCAATGTACCGAGGAGAACGCTGCTGCCCATTTTCTGTATATTCCCTAAACCGGCTCTTGCTGCACCCACCACGAAAGATCACACAATATAAGCGTTAAAACAGGAAAAATAATGCAGTTCAAGGGTTTCCAGTCCGAATATAACGTCAAAAATGCAGCTCCGTACAGAACTCTCGAACGAAATACGAAGAAACTTTTTCCTCGAACTAGTGAAAGGGAACTCACTTGGCGCCTTCAGAAGAAAGTCTTTTGGTAAGGTCATGTGGCCGGGTGGTCGGCATCGGCGTCGGAATAGGCGTCGGCGTCGGCGTCGGTGTTGGCTCTAACTCCGATCGGCTTGAATCCGTCTTGTCCGTCGAATCATCTGCCACAAGCATGTTTTTTTATCATGCTTTGGCCACGGTATCACAGGGCTTGGAAGTATGAACTATAAAAATCGACATAAGCTCGTTACTCGAGAAAGCATTTGACCAATGAAAACGTAACAAAAGGTTTATGACGTCATCCGTACGTTCACTGCCGAAACTTTGTCGGGAGAAAAAACGTCAATGCTCATGCTACCCGTGCTGATTTGTTTTTTGATACGGGTGTAATCAAAAGGGGCCCGAAGTTTCACCAGCAAATTAAAAAAATTAAAAAATTAATAAATGAATTCTTAATTTTTCGGGATAACAGGCAGCCCATGTTGATCTAAGTAGTGCAATCAAAAAAAACCAGTATGTGTATAAATTTTTATTTCAGCGGGAAAGCCAAACAAACACCATAACTTTAACTTCTTTTTTGTGGGTTCTGCGGATTACCACAAGTTTGCCAATGAACCGAAGAACAAGCGATGGGATTGTATGACGTAGGCTTTTGCTCGGTTGTTAAATCATAGTATGGATTAGTAATAATAGTTGAAATACAGATGGCGCCTAAGCAATATTAACAGTCTGTTATTTTACCTGGCAAACTCAACGCTTCTCGTACTCTGTCGACCAAAGCGTTGAACACTGGATATTGCTCCTTATTGGGTTTGGGGCCTATTGGCAGCAGTCTACAAATAATAATTTTAATATTTATAGTACTTACGGGATTTTTACCGTGATTGGAATCATATCTGAGTTCCCGATATTTCAGCGCAGTTGCATGCACATGTTCACAGGTAGACTGAAGATCCTATTTAAGAAGATTATATTATATTCACCATAAATGTTAAAAAGGATAGGTGATAGGATACAACCTTGTCGAACTCCTTTCTCAAATTTAAAGGGTTTTGATAGCATTCCGTAAATTCGCACTGTACCTTGGTTGTTCGAGTAGGCAGGTTTTGCAGCATAGCGATAAAATGTTTAGGGACTCCATCTCCTCTAAGACGGTCGAAAAACACATTCAGTTTACACAATCAAAAGCCTTCCTATAATCGATAAAGCACATAATCAAAGGGACATCCAACTCCTAGGATTTCTCGACTAGCGACTCACGTTAACGTCACGAATCTGTTCTCTTGTACCCTTTCGTTTCAGAAAACCAGATTGCTATTCCGGGATCTGCGGGATCTGATCTGAGACTGAAGATGCGGATGATAAAAAAGATTGAATTTTAGAAGCAGACAAAACGGTCTGCATTTCATCATCTACGCGCATCTTCAGTCTACCCGTGAACATGGTTCATGTAACTGTGCCGAAATATCGGGAACTCAGAAATCTATAAATAATCTCGAATGATTCTAGTCACGGTAAAGATCCCGCAAGCACTATAAAAATGTAGTGAACAAACGAGAAAGTTTAAAACAGTATTTTGTAATATTTATGATTTTTTACAGCAGTATCGCCTGCTTAGGGTGATCTACAGATTAATTTGTAAAGGAAAAATTTGAATCACGAACGGGACTTAAGTAGCTTAAGTAAAGCATGTCCCGGCTTTAGGGACGGATGGAAGCGGGTACAAGTCCCGTTCGTGATTCAAATTTTTCCTTTACAAATTAATCTGTAGTATTTCGTAATCTGTCAAATGCCTGTCTATACTAACGTCTATTAAAACACAACTTAGCTAACTACAGCAACACTTTCCCCTGGGCTCTCATACATTTGTTGGTTACCTATTGATCATCGGCTATCTTTAACCAATGAGCGTACAATATTTGACATGTTGACTTGACACGAGTTTGGCAAACCTACAAGAAACCGGGGACTAGAGAGATACGTGCGAACGTAAGAACTGTCAAATTTTAGTTCAGACAGGCGTTAGACTTGTTTCGTATAGATGATGACGCTGATGCTGTTACCTCTCCTGCGGCGGTATATGGAAGGGCTGGTGATGTGTCGCGGCCAGCAGCGGGGCGGCCGCGTGCCACGCCACCTCCATCCGCGACAGCGGGGACTCGGGGGACGCGTACGGGTAGCCTGCGCCCTTCACTGCGGATATACACCGCGCCGGGACATTACAGGGGACACTCCATCCCGGAGAGCGGGGACTCGGGGGGCACTGGGACATTATAGGATACTTCTACAGGCACTGCTCTGTGCAGACAGGCCGGGTTCTAGCTTTATTAAATACCCTTTTCGTTCATATTTAAAAATCATAATTTTGACCCTGTTGCCGCTACGGACGAAGATAAATATTCTGTAGCTATAGCCATAGCAACATGCACGTGTGAGATCGAATGCACCCAATCATATCCCCGTCGGGATGATTGGGGTACATTAATTGAGTGCAACAGACTGGGTAATTTCACCCAATAAAGAATCCAACGTGCAATCATTATCCGTTAACACAGCTTATCGATCTCCCTAGTTGATGGTAAACACAATTAGACCCATCCCATGTTCCTATAGGTTAGCATAAACGGTCGCGAATTTCCATTGGATCCACTCTAGGGGACCAAGTCTTCACGACTCTTTCTCCCGACAACGGCTCAAGCCGAGTGAGAAATGATTAAACAATATTTTAATGTGGAACGACCTTCCATCCACGGTCTCTCTTCTATTGTCTATTGTCCTTGTAAAGAGTTATTAAAGGGTGTTAGTTTCAGCAATACAGCACCCCTGGTACTACAGAACGTAGCAATTGTTACGACTTCTATCAGCGAAGTTGTCACGGAACTTTGATTGCAATGCAACAAGAGAGATTTCATTCCGAATTTGAAGATTTGCACAGTAATTATTCCCTATACTGCGTATTGAAACTGTCAAATCCATACATTTTTTGTTTCTTTCGGTTGCAATCCAGTTACATGATTGCCTAGCCGGTACGCAGTCTGCTTATTTGTTATTCATAACATTAAAAAAATTATGCTGCAGCCAAGTTTCAGTTTTCATAGGTCAGGGCCATCACCTCTAAATGGAATTCAATTGAAAACCTAAAGTGAATCCTTGTTCAATTCAAAGCTAAGGTGAATCCTTGTGAAATGAAAGGTTTTCAATTGAAAACCCACAAAGTAAATCCTTGTGAGGTGAGAGTTTTTCAATTGATAACCTAAAGTAAACCCTTGTGAAGTGAAAGGTCTTCAATCGAAAACCTAAAGTAAATCCTTGTGAAGTGAAAGGTCTTCAATTGAAAACCTAAAGTAAATCCTTGTGAAGTGAAAGGTCTTCAATTGAAAACCTAAAGTAAATTCTTGTGAAGTGAAAGGTCTTCAATTGAAAACCTAAAGTAAATCCTTGTGAAGTGAAAGGTCTCCAATTGACTCACGCTGAGAGGTGAAGGTTAGGCCCCAAATAAAATAAATAAAATATATGTATGGTTGTGTCCTAGAATTTCTACTCACCGGGGCTTTTGATATGGTGATGCGGAGGCAAAGTGTCTCCGCCTGACGACGGCGCGGTGTCTGGGGACGAGCTGCTGCCCACTGCTGGGGAACATGCCCAATGTCAGTACGGTAGGGCATGACGTCATCATTATCAGAGTACTCTTGTTGGTTGCGAGACCTAGTTGTCACCTTATCAGTGGAGAGACGACACTCTACATAATGTATTTGTAAATGAAAACTATGCACCCAACATGATGCCTCGATTTAAAATTAATGCGAAAAACAACACAATGATATGAAATAAAGTCTTCTCACTAGTTCGGGAGTCCATGAACTCATTAAGATGTATAAACCCTTTTATGTCAATAAATGATTATTTGATTTGATATTGACAAATCAAAATCTCAAATCATAAAACCACACACCATCAGCCGGAAGCCGGAAGACACCCAAAATTAAACATAGCTCTCCCCATAAAACGCCATTTGGGATGCTTATTATAAGGTGGGGTGGGGGGTCCGTAATCACCCCGCTTGGCAGGCGGCTTGGTGATCGCAGAGGAGAATGCTGCTGCCCATTCCCTGGATATTCCCTCAGCCGGTTGTTACGGCGTCCACGGGAAGAGATAGAATGGAACACGCGGCAAAATCACATAACCCAGTAAATAAATGATACGTACCAATAATCCTCTTCTGTTTGCCTAGAATTTTAGCACGCGGTGAGGTCGGGTTCCCGTGCAGTTGGTCAGGCCAGATCTCCACAGATTGACCGCTCATGGGCGTCGATTTCCTACAAAAAAAAGAAATAATTACTTTCTTATACGTATATAACAGCAAATAAACGCTATTTCATGTAATAAACCTTTAAAATGATGGGTTAACTTGAAGAGAAGTGTCAAGTGTGAAAACAGTTATTGTAAGAGAGATTATTAAAAGCAGTCATAACAATCATATTTGTACTGTTCACACGTGTACGCTACGTCAGCGACAAAGGAAAGAAACAAACATATCTATAATGATCAGCTTCGCTTGCTGAACATCCCCGTACCATTTTATTTAAATTGATAGAATAAACCACCAAAAATAATATGCATGCAATAGATCTTCTCTCTTCCAAAACTTCTCTCTTTTATTGTGTGATCTAATTATTCAATTTAATAAAGGGTTTTAATAAATAAAAATACATACATACATAACAGGATACGTTTTACAAAGCAGTCAGTATTGCGAAAGGAACTAGCTTTTGGTGTTGCCATTTCGACAAAAATTATTAACTGCAAAAGGGCAGTTAATAGTTACTTTTTGACCGAGAATTGAAGTGCACAGACAAAATTGACTATAGAAATGTATGACGAAATCTTGTGTGATGGATGAGAATGCAATATTACAAATGTTGTATTTAAAAACAATCTTACAAGTTAGAAGAGTCGCTTCCTATAGACACAGAGGAACTCGTTGAAAGCTGTTGACCAGATCTTGAACCAAGGGTAGGCTGTAAAAAAATTTACTTCAGACCAAACAGATAATCCCACAAAAGAACAGATAAAACTTTTTCAGGGCGATGTGGTTGCTCAGCGACAAAGCCCTCCAAATAATAAAAAAAAACTTTTTCATTAATATGGATTAAATAAAGCAGAATAAAAAAATTTTTACTAAGAATTTAAAAAAGTATGTCGAATACAAAATAATGTATTACATTTAAGCTACTTTTAGCCCCCCACTCGGTGGACCGACGATCTGGTGAAAGCCGCGGGGAGCCGATGGATGCAGGAGGCGAGCAGCCGCTCAAGGTGGCGCTCTCTGGGGGAGGCCTATGTTCAGCAGTGGACGTGTTCAGGCTGTTGATAATAAATCTACTTTTAACACTTTTACAACCAAAATCAGAATACAAAAACCAACCCAATTCCGTAAACTGGTTTAAATGGCGAAGAATAAATTATTTAATTAATTTGGATATGAGATCACTTGTCTTCTCTTGCCATGATGGATGGACGCGGGTTCAAATCCCGTTCGTGATCCAAATTTTTCCTTTACATTACAATTTAATACTAAAATATTGTTCTAAGCATATTTATAATTACTAAGTGCAGTCATAATATAGATGAGTTTGGAAAAAAATGGGACGTAATGAGTGAGACAAATGCTTACCATTTTGCTAAGGTGTGGGTGCGCGGTGGAAGGGGCCGGATCTATCTTAGGGGGGTCCTCGTAGTGGGATGGTTCGTCGAACGAGCCCTAGAAACACAAAACAACACAACTGCCGACCACATTTCTACTGCTGTCTCACTCCCACTCCAATTTGACATAATGGTGAAAGTGGGTAAACAATAAATTCTCGCTTTCGTTAGAACGTTCAGTATATCTGTGTGTGTCACAGTCGAATATTCATCGCATTTCTGTCATAAAATTCAATAAATCACGTGTATGATAACTAAAATCATTTCTACGTTACGGTGGAACGTTACACTCGCGCGGGAAATTCAAATTTTCTTGCGTTCTTTTGCCAATAATAGCTTAATTACTCAACGTGATTACATGAAAACTAATTTTGCGGAAATAAATAGAATGTATCAACAAATTACGATTAAAAGTATCTCTTAGATATCATTGGTTTAGCGACAAATGGCAATAAACAATTTTCTTCTTAGTTTTTCAGTCTATTACCATTTATCGCTAAACCAATGATATCTAGGAGATACTTTTAATCGTAATTTGTTGATACATTCTATTTATTTCCGCAAAATTAGTTCTCACGTCGGGACTTTATAAGTCCCGACGGTTTCACTATAAGTCCCGACGGTTCCACTAAAAATGAGATAGACTTCATCATGACGACCAAGAAGCACATATTCGATGATGTCTCTGTGATCAGCAAGGTGAAAACCGGTAGCGATCACCGTATTGTTAGAGGCACATTGAATATCAATGTTAAGCTCGAAAGGTCACGTCTGGTGAAGTCTACGCTCCGTCCAAATCCTGTCCAAATCCAAAACCCCGAAGGCTTTCAGCTGGAACTCCAAAATCGCTTCCAGTGCCTAGCCGACTGTAACACAGTGGACGAGCTAAACGACGAGTTGGTGGAAACTGTCCAAGCTGTTGGATCGAAATTCTTTAAGACCCAACGCCGAAAGAAGACTCAAAAGCTCTCAGAAAAAACTCTTGAGCTAATGGCCGACCGGAGCGAAATGGAGCTGCAGTCTTCAGTTGATATGTCATCATTAACAGCCTGAAGACGTCCACTGCTGAACATAGGGGTTGATATGTCAGCCTACGGTGAACTCAATAGACGAATCTGGAGTTCCTTGCGACACGACTTGCGTGCTCTTAGTACTTCACGTATTGAGGCCGCAATTGAGCGGAACCAAGGCTCTAAAGTGTTCGCAAAGGATTCGTCTATTGGGCAACACCAAATGACAAAACTGAAGACCGAAAATGGTAGCGTCATTTCATCCAAGCCTAAGATTCTGAGAGAGATCGAGAACTTCTATGGACAGTTATACACCTCGACACGTAAGCCCGCTACTAACACAGCTCAGGACATCCGAGCCAAGTTAGTCAGCCTGTACGAGATTAGAATGGCCCTCAAACAGCTTAAAAACAACAAGGCACCAGGTGAAGATGGAATTACGACCGAACTTTTGAGAGCGGGTGGTAGACCGGTACTTTTAGTTCTCCAGAAGTTATTTAATTCTGTCATCCTCGAAGGTACAACGCCAGAGGCATGGCACAAGAGCGCGGTGGTGCTCTTCTTCAAAAAAGGCGATAACACCTTAATTAAGAACTATAGGCCCATCTCGCTCTTGAGTCATGTGTATAAGCTGTTTTCGAGAGTCATTACGAATCGTCTCGCACGCAGGTTTGATGAATTCCAGCCTCCCGAACAAGCCGGTTTCCGAAAAGGCTTTAGCACCATAGACCACATCCATACGCTGCGCCAGATTATACAGAAGACCGAAGAGTATAATCGGCCGTTATGCCTAGCGTTTGTGGACTATGAGAAAGCCTTCGATTCAATCGAGACTTGGGCGGTGCTGCAGTCCTTGCAGCGATGCCAAATTGACTATAGGTATATCGAAGTTTTGAAGTGTTTGTACAGTAAGGCCACTATGTCAGTCCGACTGCAGGACCAGAGTACGGAACAAATTCCATTGCAAAGAGGCGTGAGACAGGGAGACGTTATTTCTCCGAAACTGTTCACAAACGCATTGGAGGATGTTTTCAAGCTCTTGGAGTGGAAAAGATCTGGCATCAAGATAAATGGCGAGTACATCACTAACCTTCGTTTTGCCGATGATATAGTCATAATGGCGGAATCGCTCGAGGACCTTAGCACCATGCTCAACGACCTCAGTAGAGTCTCCCAGCAGGTTGGTCTTAAGATGAACATGGACAAGACAAAGATCATGTCTAATGCTCATGTTCCACCTATACCGGTAATTGTTGGGAACGATACTCTCGAAGTTGTCGACAAGTATGTCTACCTAGGACAGATTGTCCAATTAGGTAGGTCCAACTTCGACAAAGAGGTGGCGCGAAGAATCCAACTCGGCTGGGCAGCGTTCGGGAAGCTTCGTCCTATCTTTTCGTCCAAAATACCGCAGAGCCTGAAAACGAAAGTTTTCAATCAGTGTGTGTTGCCAGTGATGACTTATGGAACTGAGACATGGTCTCTTACTGTTGGCCTCATTAGTAAGCTCAAAGTCGCGCAGCGAGCTATGGAGCGAGCTATGCTTGGTGTTTCCCTGCGGGATAAGCTCCGAAACGAGGAGATCCGCAGGAGAACTAAAGTGACCGATATAGCTCTTAGAGTTAGTAAATTGAAGTGGCAATGGGCAGGCCACATCGCTCGTAGAACTGACAACCGATGGGGAAGAAAGGTTCTCGAGTGGCGACCACGAACCGGAAGACGCAGCGTAGGCCGGCCACACTCGGTGGACCGACGACCTGGTGAAAGCCGCGGGGAGCCGATGGATGCAGGAGGCAAGCAGCCGCTCAAGGTGGCGTGCTCTGGGGGAGGCCTATGTTCAGCAGTGGACGTCTTCAGGCTGTTAATGATGAATAAACTTACAGGTGCAGTACTGCCATGTACTGTAGTATCGGACTTGTCGCTTGTCTCCGGGATGGCTATCAACTCGCTCTCCGAGGATTCCTGCTCTAAGCTCCATTGCTGGTATCTGAAATAATTACAGTTTTTGTTCTGATTCCTAGAATGGTTTGTTAAGGCACTTATATACCTACAATCTGCGCGGTGATCACGGAACTTTGATTGCAATGCAACAGGAGAAATTACATTCCGAATTTGAAAATTTTTTTTCGGTAACTATGCACATAAGCTGCGTATTGAAACTGAACTGAACGTGCGTACTGTGTACACATACTTGTGGGGCCTGTTGTCCCAGTGTGCGGGGCAGGTGTGCGTGTGTGCGTGCGGCGCGCGCGTGTGTGCGTGGGTACTGTCGGCGGGCTGCTCCGGCTGGAGGGACACCTGGCTCGGCTCTGGAAACGGAGAACAATGTCATCATCATCATTATCTTCAGCCTGAAGACGTCTACATACTCCTGAACAGGGAACGAGAACGAGGCTCCAGGCTATCTATTTTGTGAAAACAACCCTTCTAATGGTCACCTCATTTTATATTACTAATGTCCATCTGCAACTTGGATGAGCAGGCCACATCGCTCGTAGAACTGACAACCGATACAGTGGTGGTACTGTACCCTCACCTCTCGGCCGGGCCAGGTGCAGCAGTACGGGCGGTATGCGCTTGCAGTGGTGGTACTGTACCCTCACCTCTCGGCCGGGCCAGGTGCAGCAGTACGGGCGGTATGCGCTTGCAGTGGTGGTACTGTACCCTCACCTCTCGGCCGGGCCAGGTGCAGCAGTACGGGCGGTATGCGCTTGCAGTGGTGGTACTGTACCCTCACCTCTCGGCCGGGCCAGGTGCAGCAGTACGGGCGGTATGCGCTTGCAGTGGTGGTACTGTACCCTCACCTCTCGGCCGGGCCAGGTGCAGCAGTACGGGCGGTATGCGCTTGCAGTGGTGGTACTGTACCCTCACCTCTCGGCCGGGCCAGGTGCAGCAGTACGGGCGGTATGCGCTTGCAGTGGTGGTACTGTACCCTCACCTCTCGGCCGGGCCAGGTGCAGCAGTACGGGCGGTATGCGCTTGCAGTGGTGGTACTGTACCCTCACCTCTCGGCCGGGCCAGGTGCAGCAGTACGGGCGGTATGCGCTTGCAGTGGTGGTACTGTACCCTCACCTCTCGGCCGGGCCAGGTGCAGCAGTACGGGCGGTATGCGCTTGCAGTGGTGGTACTGTACCCTCACCTCTCGGCCGGGCCAGGTGCAGCAGTACGGGCGGTATGCGCTTGCAGTGGTGGTACTGTACCCTCACCTCTCGGCCGGGCCAGGTGCAGCAGTACGGGCGGTATGCGCTTGCAGTGGTGGTACTGTACCCTCACCTCTCGGCCGGGCCAGGTGCAGCAGTACGGGCGGTATGCGCTTGCAGTGGTGGTACTGTACCCTCACCTCTCGGCCGGGCCAGGTGCAGCAGTACGGGCGGTATGCGCTTGCAGTGGTGGTACTGTACCCTCACCTCTCGGCCGGGCCAGGTGCAGCAGTACGGGCGGTATGCGCTTGCAGTGGTGGTACTGTACCCTCACCTCTCGGCCGGGCCAGGTGCAGCAGTACGGGCGGTATGCGCTTGCAGTGGTGGTACTGTACCCTCACCTCTCGGCCGGGCCAGGTGCAGCAGTACGGGCGGTATGCGCTTGCAGTGGTGGTACTGTACCCTCACCTCTCGGCCGGGCCAGGTGCAGCAGTACGGGCGGTATGCGCTTGCAGTGGTGGTACTGTACCCTCACCTCTCGGCCGGGCCAGGTGCAGCAGTACGGGCGGTATGCGCTTGCAGTGGTGGTACTGTACCCTCACCTCTCGGCCGGGCCAGGTGCAGCAGTACGGGCGGTATGCGCTTGCAGTGGTGGTACTGTACCCTCACCTCTCGGCCGGGCCAGGTGCAGCAGTACGGGCGGTATGCGCTTGCAGTGGTGGTACTGTACCCTCACCTCTCGGCCGGGCCAGGTGCAGCAGTACGGGCGGTATGCGCTTGCAGTGGTGGTACTGTACCCTCACCTCTCGGCCGGGCCAGGTGCAGCAGTACGGGCGGTATGCGCTTGCAGTGGTGGTACTGTACCCTCACCTCTCGGCCGGGCCAGGTGCAGCAGTACGGGCGGTATGCGCTTGCAGTGGTGGTACTGTACCCTCACCTCTCGGCCGGGCCAGGTGCAGCAGTACGGGCGGTATGCGCTTGTGTAGGTAGATGTGAAATAATATAATAATGTACAACGGTGAAGGTAGGAGAAAATAAATCAGTTTATGCATGGCACTCGGTCGTCTCAATTCGCTCCCTCGTCCCTTATAGTTTTACATGGCGCAGTCGGTGTAATTCCTGGAAAAACCTGTTCCCAAAGTTCTAATAGCATCAAGAAAAGTGTATTTAGTGTGGATCATACCGAACGGTGTTGTAATTACTACAAAAATGGAAATGATGTTGCAACCGCCCCCGCCATTTTGCTTTGAAAAAGATTTGTCTAACATCACGTCTGGTAATTTAAGTAACCAGTGGGCCAAGTGGAAAAACTCGTTTTTGATATACTTTAAAGCCTGCCAGCTTCAAACAAAAGACAAAGATGTGCAAGTGAGCATTTTGTTACACATAATTGGAGAACAATGTCGTGAGGTGTACGAGCAGTTTACGGTGGAAACTAATATCACGGTGGAAAGCTTACTCAAAAAGTTCGATGTGTTTTTTACTCCGAAAAAGAATTTGACCGTGGAACGACATAAATTTTTTACTCGGAATCAGCAAGAATATGAAACTGTGGAACAATATGTGTTTGAATTAAATAAGTTGGCGGTATCGTGCGAGTTCAAAGACCTCAAAGAGGACCTCGTCAAGGATAGGCTCATTTGTGGCCTGAGGAATGACGCATTGAGAGAAAGATTATTGAGGGAATATGACTTGACTCTTACAAAAGCGTTAGATATATGCAATATAGCTGAAATGTCTCGGATGCAAGCCAGTACGATGATAGCCGAGCAGGATAGAGGACATATTGACGAGGTGAGGGAGCGAGACAGAGACACCGAGGCAGCCGTGCACTGGGTGCAGCGACAACGTGGCGCGTGCGGCACTTATCAGAGCCGTACGCAAGCACCCAGCGGAGCCCGTCCCACCCCCGCTGCGGGTGGACAACTACAGCGACGGGACGAGCAGCAAATGCGTGCCAGCGGCAGCAGCAATGCGCCAGGCGTGCGGCCACTAGGGCAGCTGCAACGGCCGCACTTTCCGGGTGCAGGGCAGCGGCAGGGCGCTACACAGATTGCGACATCTAGAGGATTACAGCGGCAGGGAGTGAGCAATACGTGTGAATATTGTGGGGGCATACATGGAAAGTTCAAGTGTCCGGCTTACGGTCAGAAATGCGCGAGGTGTATGCGTATGAATCACTTTGCGCGAGTTTGTCGTGTTTATACCGTCCAGGAGAACTCCATAGATCAGGTACGTGGGGATAATTATTCGAGCGCGAATGATGATTGGTGTATAGATTTAATTATAAATAGTAATCAAATTAAATTTAAATTGGACACTGGAGCTGACGTGAATGTGTTGCCGCGTAGGTTTTTATCGCAGACAGGGGTTAAAGAGAGTGATCTGATGTCGACAAGCGTTAAATTAGTTAGTTACTCGGGTGGGGACATAAAGGTTCTGGGGAAATGCAGGATGAAATGCAGATATAAAGATAGGCAATATATTGTCAAGTTTATTGTTGCGGACGTAACTTCTACGCCAGTTCTAGGGAAAAAATCATGCGATGAAATGAACTTAGTGAAACGAGTTTTATCTGTGCAAGTTAATTTTTTTTTTTTTTTTTTTTTAATTTATTTAGGTCCGCCAACAGTAGAAACATGAACTAACGCTAATGAATCTTGCTTATGATATCTAAACTACATGCTCAACCTATTACAGGCAAACACCGCATGTTCCAATAATATAATTTGTATAAAGTGTGTATAATACTGTACATGACGCTATTGTTAACCGGTAAAGGTGAAAAAACAAGAAGTAGAAAATGTAACATTATAACCCATAGTATTTAATGCCAAGGAGAAAAAGAATAGACCAAATCACGAGCAGAGTTTGTTACCACAACCGTACGGGCATCAAGCCGAACGAGCCTTATACAAAATTCCTTAAAAAGTGGTCTCATATCATAATTCATCCTCGACACTTTACAACCAACTGACACAAGTACCTGCCAATAAAAAAAAAATAATTACGCAACATAGCAGTCTGAAAGGGCTTTATTTATTAAATCATTAATACTATGGGGAAACTTCAACGATCCAGTAGGGTTAGCACGGCCGGCAGACAAAACTGTCCCTCCCCTGTTTTACTTCAAGCAAGTATGAAGAAAGTGACGTAAAAAGGGGAAAGACAACTCCGCCTACCGTCCATGCCAACCCAGCTGCATTACAAAAAACCTGAGACGTCAGAACGCAATTGTGCCAAGCTGTCAGAGAATATATCTATTTTGTCGTGGAGATTAACCAGCTTGATTAAACGTGGGATTGTGGAGTTGCTACCTAAAACTGTTTTTCTAAATGGTGCCGAGAATAACTTAATTTTATAACGAGGATATCTAGACGGCACTCTCAGTTTAACCTTTTCAACTAGCAAGTTGCAATCAATTTGATTTCTAAGAATTTTGTATATGAATTGCAGATCCATGAGATCTCTTCTTTTATCAAGCGATAGTATATTAAAATGACTTAGCCTGTCTCGGTATGAGATTGATCTTCGAGCAAGGTGTGTGCGTCGACATAGATGCCACATAAACCGTTTTTGAACTCTCTCTATCCTTAAGCTGTGAGTGGCATAATGCGGACGCCATACTACGCAGTCATATTCAAGAACACTTCGTACCAGAGAGTTAAAAAGAAGGATCTTAGTCGAGTGTTTTTTAAATGCCCTACTATTCCTAATCAAAAAGCCAAGCATGCGGGACGCTTTTTTAATAACGAAGTCTACTTGAGGAATAAATGTTAACTTTTGATCGAAAATAACGCCAAGGTCCCGAATGTTACTTACTTCCTGGATTCGATCCTTGCCAATATAGTAGCAAGAGGGTATCAGCTTATTTTTCCTTGTAAATTTGATATGATAGCATTTTTTAGAGTTAAGAGACATTGCATTCGTTATGCACCATTGACTAAGGCAATCAAGATCATTTTGAAGCAAGATGGCATCCGCCTCAGTTTCTATAATTCTAGAAAACTTGAGATCATCGGCATAGAGAGAAGGGGAGGAATTTTTAAAGCACGTGACAATGTCGTTAATAAAAATGTTGAATAAAACAGGTCCTAAATGTGATCCTTGTGGGACTCCGGAGTTTATTTCATGCTTTTCAGATGAAAAACCACCCATAACAACATAGAAGTTTCTTTTGTCAAGGTATGAATGTACCCATTTTAGTAAAGGACCACCAAAACCATGGGCTGATAGCTTCTTTAATAGGATACTGTGGGAAACACGATCGAAAGCTTTGCTAAAATCGGTGTATATGACATCCACCTGCTTATGAGCATCCAAAGCTTCTACCAGGCCTTCTGTGAAACATACAAGATTAGTGCATGTCGACCTACCTTTAATAAAACCATGCTGATAGGGTGTAATTAGCTGTTTAATGTGAAGTTGAAAGATTGGGCAAATCAATGACTCGAAAATTTTAGCAAAACACGACAAAATTGATATCGGCCTATAGTTAACAATCAGACTTTCATCGTCACCCTTTGGTATGGGCACTACCTTAGCCAGTTTCCATTTATCCGGGAAGATGCCACTTTTTAGGGAGTTGTTATAGATACAATAAAGTGGGTAGACGAGGTAGGGAGCACATTTTGATATAAAGTATGGTGGGATGCCGTCGGGCCCTGCTCCTTTGTTACAGTCAAGCCCCTTCAATTTTTCAAGAATAATTTCAGGTTTAATATGTAGTAGACAAAGGCTTTCACCGACCGTGGGAGAGTCATTCTGATTTTGACTGTTACCAGATGTACAATACACAGAAGAAAAGTATTTTCCGAACATGTTACACATATCCGTTCCATTAGAAGTTGACATGACACCATCCGATATAGAAGCTGGATATGAAGTAATTCCTTTCCGCTTAGCTTTAATAAAGCTCCAAAAGCCCTTAACGTTTTTACCAATCATATCTTCTACATTTTCAACATATGAGTTGTGACAATCATTTAGTAATTTCTCACAAAGCTTACTTAGGGTTTTAAGTCTGATTTCGTCTAAAGGGTTGTTAAATTTTTTTAAGCGTGCCCTAACTGCCTCTTTGTTTTTTAGTGTTCTAATGAGTTCTTTGTTAAACCACACAGGATACCGCTTACTAGATTGCTTACGAAAGGGGACATACAGGGCAATAGCTGATTGGATTATATCATAAAAGATACTTAGCATGTTATTGGACTCCTCACAGTCAGCGAAAACCTCATCCCAGATTTGTTGGTCAAGGTAGTTGTTAATAGCACAATAATCGGCTTTTCTAAAATCATGCATAAGAAAATTCACATTTGATTTTAAATTGCTTAAGTCACACTTTACTTTAATGTTTATATTAATGGGAGGATGCAAAGGGTCTACGTTAACCAACGAATCAGTGGGGGCTCCCACGCTACACGATAAATTATTAGTGAGAACTAAATCTAAAATTTTACTTTTATTGTTCAAGATGTTGTTGTTCTGTTTTAAGTTTAACAATTGCAAAAAGTCAATAAAAATTTGTTCTACCAAGGAGAAATTAGAATTTTTGATTGGGATAGGGACGTTTACTGTAGTCCAGTTTATACCACTGATATTAAAATCCCCAACAAAGCATAAGGGAAAACTGCACTCGTCCATCACCTTGTTACAATTACCGATGAAGTGCTCCACCATCGGTCTTTGAGTAGGTGGCGGCAGATAAACAGCGCATAAGGCAACTTTATATGTTCCTAACTCTAAAATGATCCAAAGGTCCTCACAGCCACTTTCCCACCCCTTCATTCTGACAGATTTAAACATTTTTGAAACTGCTATTAGTACACCTCCACCATCCTTGGTATTATGAAAACTAGTTGTTTCCCTGTCACGTCTATAAGTATTATACCTTGAGTCGAATAACTCTTGGTCAAAAATATTTCTATTAAGCCATGTTTCAGTTAGCACAATTACGTCATAACTACTCCCACACAGATTACGATAAAAAGTATTAGTCTTTGTTCTAAGTCCCCGAGTATTTTGATAGTAGATCTCAAGATCGACCATTTCAGCCTGCACTGCCAGAAATTCTTAAATAGCTACTTAAATAGGTGTAGACAGGAACCTTTTCAAAAATCAAAACCTAAACACTATTAGGTATAACCCTACAAAAAGTAAGTAACTTAAAAACAAAAAAGTCAATGCAGAAGTATGCTCTTAAAACAAAAAAAAAAAGAAAAGGAAAGAGAGACAGAACCAAACTCTACCCCGCCATACCAACCCAAATATCTTACATAACATAATACCTAAACTATTACTACTACCCTAGAAAAGGTATCTACATACCTAGTAATCTTAATATTATACAGCATTAGGCAGGCAACAATATAGACAATAAATACACATAAAAAAAAAAAGCATGAAAATTACATTAAAAGGATTAAGATACGCCATCAGAAACGCATATAAGTCGGCACATCCCATGAATTTGGCACAACAAGGGAAGCAAATATTGTCCTCTAACAAGAATGCAAAAAGAGGGAGAATGAGGCATATATTGATTACATATTATGCACTTCTCTGCAGGTAGATATGAATCATGTGGTTATCCATACAATATAATAAGTAGGTACTAAACTATCTATTCAGGCAAATATCTCAGGCATATGGTAGACAGGTAGGCACCACAACTTTTGAAAACCAACTTAACCAAGGTTATTTACAGCGTCGCCGAAAAGTACAATGTCTCCAAGACCAGCCCCAGAAACACCATAACTGACTACCCCAGCCCTAAGTCATTGAACATTTAATTCATCAAAGTTATCATACACATTACCAAAAAAGGCAGATATAAAAAATTGCAGGCAGGTAACAACACCCTCATACTTCACATCTCCCTTCCAGCACAAAAAAGGTAGGAAGGCAACCATATTTTAAGATTATACAGTGCAGAAATTACATTGCCAACCGTGATGCTCAGAGGCTGACCCTGAGAGATTGTAACCAAAATATAAACAAAAATATAAGTACCTATGTGATTAGGCAGGTACATATGCAAAAAAGTAGTAAAAAAGTAGTAAAGCAGTACTGGTGTCAACCACAAATAAATTATGACCCCAACTGTAACAAAGTGACTGGCTTTGGAGACAAAAAGCAGCTTATAAGCAGCCTTTACAATCCCAGCAAAAGTGTACAACTTATCATATTTTCAAGGCACTACAGGTAGACATGGTAGGTAGGTATTTACTTATTAAAAATACATATCAATAACCATAAAGTATATAGAATATTTTCTATACAGAGATCATTTCTAGATTAGGTTAGGTTATATACACAGTACCAATACCTACACTAGTCCTTATACCCAACCTAAATACTCCCAAAAAGCAGCTAGAACAATGATAAAAATGGACTGTAACTCATATATTTATAGATTATAGGCAGACAAAACATATGATAGTTTAAAATTATTGCTTCACGTATATCCTACACACTGTAAAATAACAATAATTGGTACATTTCACCTAGCTATTTACCTCCAGCTAAAAAGCACAGGTACAGCAAGGCATTGAAGGCAAACTTGAAACATTTAATGTTTGATGAAGTTCGCAATTACCTTTGCCTTCACTGCATTACATGAAGTGCTTGAACCTTGACAGGTATATAACATGTATGACAGCTAAGATAAACACAAACTACAAATAAGCAAAAACAGCTTACATTATACTTGCATTAAGATCCACCAAAAGATACAGCAATTGGTCACAGTAACCCACTGATCAACCTTAGCATTTGATACCCATTTTCCCAGTATGTACTAGTCATATAAGAAACTTCCCTATATAATAGTCATGGTTAAATTAAAATTAAGCATATAAAAGTACCTAATTACCTGCTCATTCACGGAAAGTGAGACATAATTATAGGTTATTTAATTTAATTTACCTGTCTTCCGTCTCTACACATTGGTACTATAAGCCCATAAGATAGTGACATTGGAGAACACTAATCCATGCTACTTATGCTCACACTCAAGTGGCCAATGTTCAGCTAAATTCCATACCAAAATAATTAATTACAAGAAGGAGTCAAGTGTAATAAGCAATCATTCACACGTTATACACCACAAACATTCCTAAAATTATCATTATACCTACATATTACCACACTTATTACAATACAATGTCAAACTTTTGTATACCTGCCCACCCCATCCCTATACCTTAACTACTGAATTCATACACTCACAGTGTAGGTACTCACATTAGGTACATGGAAGTGATGCTGGCCCTTTGTTTAATTGAATGGATTTGTTCAAATCAGACAAGAAACAGTACTGCTTTAATACCGGGTTCCTCTAGCCAACCATTCATACTGCAGGGATCTACAGTATGTATGGATGGCAAGAGGAACATAAAACACATGAAAGCCTTTCTCCTACCTACACAACAAGACAAGCTGAGGCAACTATCCTGAAATATAACATATGAGTTTGTTTTGTACCCAAATTAAAAAATAAAAATAGAAAAATTACACCGTGCCATCACATCTAATCCACTTGCATAATATATTTAGAAATACAGAAACCAAAATAAGCCTGGATATCTATAATAAATGGACTTATCTAACTTATGTCACTGAGTGACTCTATGTCCTTTATTAATTTATGATCAGAAGTGTCTGTCTTTCTCATGTATATACGCCCATTGCGCACCCAGACATGTTTGAATCCTAGTTCCTTGGCTTTCATTCTCGCTGCTGCATGTAATGCTTTGCCTGATGATGACAGGTGTTCCATGATGAAGATAGGAGTCTTCTGTCCTTTCAATCCAATGTGTGTACTGTTGAGTTTGTCATTAACATGCAATTTATTGAATTTCGAGCAAGATGCCAGGAACATATCCCTAACTCTTGGCGAGTTGAACTGAACCACAATTGAACGAGGCCGTAAGCTTTTTGCATTCATTTTGGCAATACGACTGCAACTTAGTATATACTCGTCTTTTATGTCACAGTTGGTTATCTTGGCAATTTGGGTAACAATACTAATGACATTCTCACTCTTCACTTCAGGTACACACTGTATCTCCACATTACAGCTGCGTGCATATCGTTCTACTTGGTTTAACTTTATACACAAATCTCTGTTTTCCCTGTGGAGGTTCAAGTTTTCTTGTTGTAAATTTGTAATAGCCTGAGAAGTCTCTTTTTGACAAATAACAACATTGCTGTAATTTTCATTAGCAGATGACATAGACACCTGCAGGTCTTTTATATTATTTCTCAGTGGAGTTAGCTCTGCATCCAGGGTAACTTTCATGTAATCCACCAACTTTACAAAGAGGTTATCCATTTCATTCTTCAGAAGTACTTGGACCACATCTCTAACGTCTTCTCGAGTTAGGGTTACAATGTCGGCTTGAACTTGCGGGGGAGAGTTTAAAGCAGCTCTTTTGAGGGGCCTAAAGGCCTCGCCGTGCTTGGGTCTTACAGGAGTGTTGTCCCTTTGTGTGAGTGTTGTACCTCTGGCTCTTGATAGTTTACACAATGGACAAATCCATTCAGCGGACGTCCATCGCTCCTCCGATTCCCCTTTTCCAGACGCCAACAGACACTCAATATGATAACCTTTGGTGCATGCACTGCACAGCACGTAATCGCATTCCTCTACGTCCCCCGTCGCGCCACAACAACCCCACAGGATAATATGGCCTGCTTCGGCCATGCTGTGATGGGCGTAGGTTAGGTTAGGCAGAGTTTGGTTAGTTAGTTTCTATAAAATTTTGATTTATACACAGCCAATCAAATAAAATCGTATTTTAAAGTGAGCAGAACTCAAAAATAACACTATTAAGTCGTATTTTTCACTTTTACACTGTGTTTTATAGAAAATTTCTAGAAAGAAAAAGAAAAAAGTGTTGCCAGCACTAATACCACAGATACATATTAATAATAATAGCGGAATAAATTCAGAGAATGTGCTTGATGAATACCCGGAAGTGTTTGAGGGTGTCGGATGTTTACCGTGTGAGTACAAGATAAGGTTAGCCACAGACGCGCGACCGGTCGTGCATGCGCCGCGTAAGTTACCTATTGCGCTGAGAGATGATGTGAAGCGGAAATTAGACGATATGCTGGACCAAGGAGTGATAGCGAAAGTGGAAGGGCCCACGGATTGGGTGAATAGTATGACTGTCGTGCAAAAACCGAACGGAGATATTCGGATTTGTTTGGATCCACGCGATTTAAACAAATATATTAAACGGGAACATTTTAAATTACCTACGTTAGATGAGATTACTGCTAAGTTATCAGGGGCCAAGTTTTTTAGTTCACTGGATTGTAAGCACTCGTTTTGGCAGCTGAAATTACACACTGAGTCTACTGAGCTCTGCACTTTTAATACAGCGTTTGGCAGATATAAATTTTTGCGGATGCCTTTCGGAATTTCATCAGCGTCGGAAGTTTTCCATAAAAGACTCTATGAATACTTTGATGACATAGAAGGCGTCATATTATTTGTGGACGATTTATTGTGCTATGCTGATACCAAGGAGCAGCATGACATTCGTCTTCGCCAGGTGTTGGAAAGGTGCAAGGAAATTGGTGTGAAATTAAACAAAGAGAAATGCAAGTTTGGCTTGACGGAAATAAAATACTTAGGCCACATAATTACACAGAGTGGCATCCGTCCCGATGATTCACATATTTTGCCGATAAGAAATATGCCGAAACCAGAAAATGTTAAAGATTTAGAACGTTTTCTAGGGCTGGTTACATATGTAGGTAATTTTATACCGAACTTATCTGAAAGAACGCACAAACTGAGAGAGCTTCTGAAAAAGGATATTGAATGGCATTGGGATGAAGTACATGATAGGTGTTTTAGTGAGCTGCAGCGATGCATAACAAACCCGCCAGTGTTGAGATTTTATAGTTTGGATAAACCGGTCACGTTATCAGTTGACGCGAGTAAGAACGGCCTAGGTGCATGTTTAATGCAAGATGGAATGCCAGTTTGTTTCGCATCAAGATCGCTCACTAAAACGGAACAAAATTACGCGCAGATTGAAAAAGAGTTGTATGCTTGTGTGTTTGCTTGTGAAAAATTTTATGCCTATATTTATGGAAGGAGTGATATAACAATTGAAACAGACCATAAGCCCCTGATAAGCATAATAAACAAACCGATTGCGGGAGCCCCGGCTAGACTACAGCGAATGTTAATCAGGTTACAGCCGTATACATTTAAATTGGTATATAAACCGGGCCGTTATCTTTATATCGCGGACACATTGTCGCGCGCGGTCGCACCGGGCGCTGAGAGTGATGGCGGGCCGCTGGATAACTTAGACGAGAAAGCGCAAGTATGCGCGATCGCGGCGAGTAATAGTTTGACCGACACGCATTTTATAGAATTACAAAGATTGACAGGCATAGATGAGGAGATGCAAGAGCTAAAGCGAGTGATAAAAGATGGATGGCCGCCGCATAAGTGTGACATAAAGGATGTTGTTGCTCCTTATTGGGAAAGTCGGGATGAATTGACGGTGGCATACGATTTAGTTTGGAAAGGTACTAGGATTGTGATTCCAAAATGCATGCGGAAGGAAATGTTGAAAAAAGTACACATAGGTCATCTGGGGGTAGCTAAAACCAAAATGAGGGCACGAGAAGTGATGTTTTGGCCGAATATGAATGTACAGATACAGGATATGATTTCGCATTGCCAGGCGTGTCTGACCCACAGAAAAGAAAATAGTAAACAACCACTCATACCGCATGAAATACCTACAAGGGCATGGGCGAAGGTTGGAGTTGATATTTTTCACTTTCAAAATAATAGCTATCTTTTAGTAATTGATTATTTCAGTAAATACGTGGAAGTTGAAGAATTAAATAACCTCACTTCACAGAGTGTGATAGATAAGCTAAAGAAAATATTTAGCCACCAGGGCATACCAGAAATGATTTTTTCGGACAATGGTCCTGAATTTGCATCAATGATATTTAATGAATTTAGCAGAGAATGGCGGTTTGTGCATAAAACATCCTCGCCTAGATACCCGCAGTCGAACGGCCAGGTAGAACGGGCGGTTCAGACGGTAAAAACGATGTTACGAAAAACGTTTTTTGATAGGTCAGATTTTAGGTTAGCATTGCTGGAATTTTTGAACACTCCAATTAATGATAAACTACCATCTCCATCGGAATTATTAAATAGCAGAAAACTACGAAGTATCCTTCCTCGTTCTCCGCAATTGCTTGAACCAAAAACATATGATACAAACCGAGTTCAAGATGAATTAAGGCAACGACAAATTATTCAAAAAAAAATATTTCGATAGGGGTAGTAAATATCTCAAACCCTTAGAGGTAGGAAATAAGGTTAAAGTTCGCATGGGCAAAAACTGGGTTAATGCAAAGATAGCAAACATAACTGGGCCAAGGTCATATTTGATAAAACTAAGCACAACAGGTACTCTAATCCGACGCAATCGAAAACAGATCATTCTTGACAGCTGTTTGCGCTGCGATAGGTATGGGTCGATTCCGCTAAATGCCTACGATGACATAATAACGGCAGGTTCTGCCGGGAACGGGTCGCCGCTCCGCAGCTCCAGTGGACCGCAACAACGATCAGTAGGAAACACCTCTAATGCATATGTTACTCGGTCTGGCAGGATAGTGAGAGCTCCTGATCGGTGGGGATACTCCTGACGGCCCTCGGTGAAGCGATATAACGGCACTTTTATAAATAATCTACATATAAAACCTAGTCTATGAAGTTAAGTATTTGCACGTTTATTTGTAATTGAATGGAACACTACTATAAATTGTATATAAAATAAGCTAATGCGTTATTTTATACGGTTTGTTTAGTTACCTATACTGTCGCACGCTTGAAGCCAGAGATAAAACTGTACTAAACTGTAAAATATACATTATAATAATTATATTACATACGATTATTGAATACAGTTATTAGATGTTATTTGTAAATTTTGCTGACATTGTATAAAAAATAATTTAACTTGAATCTTACTAGCCTATGATTTATTGTATTTAAATTAATAATTATAAATTTAATTGATTGAAATTAATTGATATGAAGGCAATAAAAATAAATTCTAACATTTAATAAAGTTAAGTATTACGAAGTATAGATAATTTTATATAATTACGATACATTAATAAAACATATAATTAATTAATAATGAAAATTGGTAAACATGACAAAATTAATTTAAATTATTACTGAGATGAATTAATGATAACAAGAAGCATAAATGTTAACTTGTCTTTTTAAAGAAAGGGAAGGTTTGGCAAACGCAGTACAGGTATATTGTAATGTAGTTATAATTTTTGTATTTTATCGTTATAGGTGGATAATCATAAAATGCATAACTATTTTTATGTTTATCAAGTTATAATGAAAGATATTTATATGTATAGGTAGGGAGGTTTATATTAATACAAGTAGATACTTAGGTCACGATTTTATTTACGAAAGCATGAAAATAACAATGTAAAGTACTAGGATATATATATAATGTAAATAATGTTTTTTTTAAAGAAGGAGGATGTAGGTAGATGTGAAATAATATAATAATGTACAACGGTGAAGGTAGGAGAAAATAAATCAGTTTATGCATGGCACTCGGTCGTCTCAATTCGCTCCCTCGTCCCTTATAGTTTTACAGCTTGCAGTGGTGGTACTGTACCCTCACCTCTCGGCCGGGCCAGGTGCAGCAGTACGGGCGGTATGCGCTTGCAGTGGTGGTACTGTACCCTCACCTCTCGGCCGGGCCAGGTGCAGCAGTACGGGCGGTATGCGCTTGCAGTGGTGGTACTGTACCCTCACCTCTCGGCCGGGCCAGGTGCAGCAGTACGGGCGGTATGCGCTTGCAGTGGTGGTACTGTACCCTCACCTCTCGGCCGGGCCAGGTGCAGCAGTACGGGCGGTATGCGCTTGCAGTGGTGGTACTGTACCCTCACCTCTCGGCCGGGCCAGGTGCAGCAGTACGGGCGGTATGCGCTTGCAGTGGTGGTACTGTACCCTCACCTCTCGGCCGGGCCAGGTGCAGCAGTACGGGCGGTATGCGCTTGCAGTGGTGGTACTGTACCCTCACCTCTCGGCCGGGCCAGGTGCAGCAGTACGGGCGGTATGCGCTTGCAGTGGTGGTACTGTACCCTCACCTCTCGGCCGGGCCAGGTGCAGCAGTACGGGCGGTATGCGCTTGCAGTGGTGGTACTGTACCCTCACCTCTCGGCCGGGCCAGGTGCAGCAGTACGGGCGGTATGCGCTTGCAGTGGTGGTACTGTACCCTCACCTCTCGGCCGGGCCAGGTGCAGCAGTACGGGCGGTATGCGCTTGCAGTGGTGGTACTGTACCCTCACCTCTCGGCCGGGCCAGGTGCAGCAGTACGGGCGGTATGCGCTTGCAGTGGTGGTACTGTACCCTCACCTCTCGGCCGGGCCAGGTGCAGCAGTACGGGCGGTATGCGCTTGCAGTGGTGGTACTGTACCCTCACCTCTCGGCCGGGCCAGGTGCAGCAGTACGGGCGGTATGCGCTTGCAGTGGTGGTACTGTACCCTCACCTCTCGGCCGGGCCAGGTGCAGCAGTACGGGCGGTATGCGCTTGCAGTGGTGGTACTGTACCCTCACCTCTCGGCCGGGCCAGGTGCAGCAGTACGGGCGGTATGCGCTTGCAGTGGTGGTACTGTACCCTCACCTCTCGGCCGGGCCAGGTGCAGCAGTACGGGCGGTATGCGCTTGCAGTGGTGGTACTGTACCCTCACCTCTCGGCCGGGCCAGGTGCAGCAGTACGGGCGGTATGCGCTTGCAGTGGTGGTACTGTACCCTCACCTCTCGGCCGGGCCAGGTGCAGCAGTACGGGCGGTATGCGCTTGCAGTGGTGGTACTGTACCCTCACCTCTCGGCCGGGCCAGGTGCAGCAGTACGGGCGGTATGCGCTTGCAGTGGTGGTACTGTACCCTCACCTCTCGGCCGGGCCAGGTGCAGCAGTACGGGCGGTATGCGCTTGCAGTGGTGGTACTGTACCCTCACCTCTCGGCCGGGCCAGGTGCAGCAGTACGGGCGGTATGCGCTTGCAGTGGTGGTACTGTACCCTCACCTCTCGGCCGGGCCAGGTGCAGCAGTACGGGCGGTATGCGCTTGCAGTGGTGGTACTGTACCCTCACCTCTCGGCCGGGCCAGGTGCAGCAGTACGGGCGGTATGCGCTTGCAGTGGTGGTACTGTACCCTCACCTCTCGGCCGGGCCAGGTGCAGCAGTACGGGCGGTATGCGCTTGCAGTGGTGGTACTGCGCCTCCACAGTGTTGAGGACCACTCGCACCAGAGACTGCACCGTGCTGCACAGCGTGCCGGACCCGTAGTGGTACTGGAACAGTGGAATGTTGGAACTGAAGGTGATGCAGTTAGTGGTTGATAGTGTGACAGAGAGGGAAGTGTGATAATAACAATCAAATCATCAGCTGAAAGAACTCCACTGCTGCACATAGTCCTCTCCCCCTTGTGGCGCCAGCAGTGTTACCTTGTACAGTACAACAAGCAGTGCCATCAGCCAGTGCCGGCGCACGTGCGGCTCCAGTGCATACAGCGAATGTGTGGCGCCAGCAGTGCCCACAACTGTTGTCGAGCTGTTGCCACTGCAATACTGAAAATTAAAAAGAAACTTTTAACAGACTCACAAGAGATACAAAACACAATGATGTCAAATGGTTCACATTAAAATTAGGCAATGTATATTATTCAATTTAAATTAATATAATAAAATGCACAAATAAAATAAAATAATCAGTCAGCACATGTTGCCGCAAAACAAATTAATCAAAATAGGTAAAATTATACTTCATTCATTAATAATTTAAACGTCAAATTACACTAACAAATAAAACGAATCATTTAGACACAATATTCAAAATTTCATTGACCAATTGGTCAAACGCTTTCTCGAGAGAAGAGATAATGTCGATTTCCTAATGTCGAATTACTACTTGTAAAAATATAATGTTGTGTGATGTCCTGAATAAATGTATTTTCTTTCTTTCTTTCTTTCTATTTCCACAAGTCATGCTACCCGTGCAGAGAACTAAACAAAAAAAACCAAACGAAACACCCCAAACAGAACCAAACCAAATAAAATTAGTACAAATGAGATTCGGTGAACTGTTTGTTTTATCTGTATTTGTACAAATGGTATTGTTGAGTTAGTTACCAGTAGAATTTGCAAGGTAGGTTCAGCGATGCTAGCTCCCAACACGTGGTTTTGATCCAAAACTTGTGGCAAATTGGCAATGAATGCGTTGAAGATGGAAGACTGTCTGCAAAATGCAAGAACATTTTCATTTAATTTTATACAATAACTTGACTCATTGTTCAACTTGTCCATGTGGCAAAACTGTTTCAAACTTTACAAAATTGTCTTGAACAAAGTTGTCAGTATCACGTTGTCAAGTTAGAACTTCAAAATAAATTATGTAGGTACTAATTAACAAAGAAAATATTGCAATAACTTCTTTCATAATATTTGACATAATAGCAAATTATAACAGCTTTTTTCGATAGGATGGAACAGAACTAATTACATGCACAACTGATGGTATATGTCGAAAGTGTCTCCACTCTACGACAGCATTTGGGACTAAATCTTAAAGTTGTCGAAACGCACTGATAATTTCTTTCTAAATTCTAGATAGCTTACCTAAGAGCGTTTGGCGCCATATGAAAGTTCTTTTCAACGCAGTTGTACCCCAACAATAAGAACAGATGACGTAGCACCAGTTCCTGGGTTCTTCCTTGTGATTTATCCTCCACCGGGTGGGCTTGGTCAGATCTAGAAATGTTTTATTGCGAAATTAAAATATTTTGAAATAACCTTTTACGTGTTTTTATACAGCAAACAAGCATACGACCCTCATGATGGGAAGTCACCGTAGCCTATGAATATCGGTGGCACAAAAAAGTATGGAAACAAAATACGCCCGAGGCGCAAACCATAGGCTTAGTAACGAAAATATCCTAGATCTGCGGCGCAAACGGCAATTCGGTAGTTTTTTAAACAACTTTTGATTCCTCAAAAACTCGACTAATTTCAAACATTTAATATACATTATTAGCTGGAAGACTTCCAATGCTGAATGAAGGCCTCCCCATAAAACGCCACTTTGGGTGCTTATTATAGGGGGAGGGTTGCCACAATCACCACGCTTGGCAGGCGGCTTGGTGATCGCAGAAGATATTAATGTACCTCAGAGAATGCTGCTGCCCATTCCCTGGATATCCCCTCAGCCGGGCCTTATGGCACCCACGGGAAGAAATGTGGCGGTCCTATTCTCCCACCGGGACCACACGTTATCTACGTAGTTCAGTTCTCGTTTAGCCACCGCAGAGTGAACAAGTGTCGGTTTGAGTAAATGGTCTTGCAACTACCCTCATTATGGCGAAGTGTCATAATTGCAACAAAGCTGTAAACAAAAATAGTCCTATTCTGAATTGCAGCCGTTGCCAAAAAGCGGTTCATAGTACCACGATATGTAGTGGCCTGAGTACCAAACAACTATCTGCCTTGAGAGCTGCGGATAACCTTGAGTGGACGTGTAACGACTGCAGCCTGAACTTCTCGCGAAAAAAGTCTTGCGTGGCTCTTTCTGACTGTGACGAGGATGAGGAGGAAGATGTCGCAGCTGCCAAGGCTAATATTGATGTAAAAAAGTTGCTACAAGAACTGAGAAAAGAAGTGACCAATATTGTACCGCAGGAAATGCGGTCAGTTTCATCATCTGTACAGTTCTGCAGTCAAAAAGTTGATGAGTTTACTGAAACTGTAGAAGCGTTGACTGGCAGAATTAAAGATATGGAAAAAAGAAACTACCACCTTGAAAACCAAAACAGATATCTAGAACTCAAGCTGGAATCTTTGGAGCAGCGTAATAACGAAATGGAGCAGCAATTGTTAGCCGACCATATTGAGATAGCAGGTATTCCAGAATCTAGCGATATACACCTACCAAAACTGGCTTGGTCTCATCGTCCCCGGTGGCGCTGCCCCGGTACCGGGGACGATGAGACAAAGTGTGTCATCCTCCCCGGTAGCCTCAACAATGGTGCTCACCGGGGCCGATGAAACAGTAAAAGTGTCATCTGCCCCGTTATAGTCGGATCGATGAATTCATCTCGGTGACAGCGGGACCGATGAGAATTAAAGTCTCATCATCCCCGGTACGGCTAGTGCTGGTGCTTTTAACAGGGAGGATTACACAATTCTAGTTTCATCAAGCCCAGCATGGAAGGTAGGGTGCTATGATAAAGAATTTGCCTAATGATTTATAAATCAAACGAGTCTGTTTATAAAGAATATAAATGTAATAGAGCCATAAAAATATACTAAGGTTAAAATTAAAATAACGATGATTTAGTAGATAGAATCAGACATCGTAGTTCACAGAACAAAACGATAATTAAATAGCTTCTAGTAAAATAAACGTGTTATTTACCTCTTACTTTTATAATTCAAACTCAAACTCAAACTCAAATTCTTGATTGCAAATAGGCTATTTTTAGCACTTTTGCAAGTCAAAACTAGATAATGTGAATAAATAATAAAAATTAAATTACTGTACATATTAAGCAAGCAATTACAAATAATTATTACCTTACCTTTTTTTGTACTTATCTACACTGACCCATCATTATTTACATTCAATAACACAGCCAGTTGTTTTTTGTGGTAGCTTTTAGTAGTCAAAACTCATATATATATATATTTAGCTTACGATTCTTGAAATATAACCATTTTTTCATCTTTTTCCATTTAAATATTACTCACCTATAGTGAAGTGCTAAAAACAAATGCAAAACGAACTTTTATGACTGTATTGTTAAGCACCTGGATACTTATTCCCTTTTTTAAATGACAATAAAGTTTTTATGGAACAACGAAAGAATAACAATAGAAACAAAGAAGCACCATACTTAGATTCACTTATTACATAACTGTATGGTATAATTGTTTAATCCGATAATAAATTTTGTACAGTGCGGGTATAAAAATATAAACACCCGAAAAGATTTTATATGTAGACCACAAATTATATATATATATATTCTCCTAGCCGGTTTCGGCCACAGCGACCAGTATTTCTGCTTTAACTAAGTTAATGCAAGGCTTCGTTCGTGTGCCTTCATATGACTGTAGTACCCTATCTTGGCTTTGAAAGTGCGCAAGCATACGCTACACGTTAGGGTACCATTTATATAATTATAAACCATATTAGAAGACCACAAATTATAAATTCCATCTGAGCTTATTATTTTTAGCAGAGCATAGCAAATATCATACAGAAATTCTATTTTCTACTTACTTTCCAAGTTAATATGAGTTTATACTACTACCTAACAGCTACCACAAAAAACAACTGTCTGAGCTATTGAATGTAAATAATGTTGAATAAAGAAGGATCAATTTAGATAGGTACATAATAATTATTTGTAATTATAAAAGTAAGAGGTAAATAACACGTTTATTTTAATAAGAGCTATTTAGTTATCGTTTTGTTCTGTGTCTTACGATATCTCTCTACTAACTTATATATATTGTAGTATATTTATATTGCTCTATTATATTTATATTCATTATAAACAGACTCGTTTCATTTATAAATCATTAGGCAAATTCTTTATCATAGCACCCTACATTGCATGCTGGGCTTGATGAAACTAGAATTATGTAATCCTCCCCGTCAAAAGCACCAGCACTGGCCGTACCGGGAATGATCAGACTATAACTCCCTATCGGCCCCGCTGTCACCGAGATGAATTCATCGATCCGACTATAACGGGGCAGATGACACTTTTTTTGTTTCATCGGCCCCGGTGAGTGGCATTATTGAGGCTACCGGGGAGGATGACACATTTTGTCTCATCGTCCCCGGTACCGGGGCAGCGCCACCGGGGACGATGAGACCAAGCCCCAAAACTGGCTTGGTCTCATCGTCCCCGGTGGCGCTGCCCCGGTACCGGGGACGATGAGACAAAGTGTGTCATCCTCCCCGGTAGCCTCAACAATGGTGCTCACCGGGGCCGATGAAACAGTAAAAGTGTCATCTGCCCCGTTATAGTCGGATCGATGAATTCATCTCGGTGACAGCGGGACCGATGAGAATTAAAGTCTCATCATCCCCGGTACGGCTAGTGCTGGTGCTTTTAACAGGGAGGATTACACAATTCTAGTTTCATCAAGCCCAGCATGGAAGGTAGGGTGCTATGATAAAGAATTTGCCTAATGATTTATAAATCAAACGAGTCTGTTTATAAAGAATATAAATGTAATAGAGCCATAAAAATATACTAAGGTTAAAATTAAAATAACGATGATTTAGTAGATAGAATCAGACATCGTAGTTCACAGAACAAAACGATAATTAAATAGCTTCTAGTAAAATAAACGTGTTATTTACCTCTTACTTTTATAATTCAAACTCAAACTCAAACTCAAATTCTTGATTGCAAATAGGCTATTTTTAGCACTTTTGCAAGTCAAAACTAGATAATGTGAATAAATAATAAAAATTAAATTACTGTACATATTAAGCAAGCAATTACAAATAATTATTACCTTACCTTTTTTTGTACTTATCTACACTGACCCATCATTATTTACATTCAATAACACAGCCAGTTGTTTTTTGTGGTAGCTTTTAGTAGTCAAAACTCATATATATATATATTTAGCTTACGATTCTTGAAATATAACCATTTTTTCATCTTTTTCCATTTAAATATTACTCACCTATAGTGAAGTGCTAAAAACAAATGCAAAACGAACTTTTATGACTGTATTGTTAAGCACCTGGATACTTATTCCCTTTTTTAAATGACAATAAAGTTTTTATGGAACAACGAAAGAATAACAATAGAAACAAAGAAGCACCATACTTAGATTCACTTATTACATAACTGTATGGTATAATTGTTTAATCCGATAATAAATTTTGTACAGTGCGGGTATAAAAATATAAACACCCGAAAAGATTTTATATGTAGACCACAAATTATATATATATATATTCTCCTAGCCGGTTTCGGCCACAGCGACCAGTATTTCTGCTTTAACTAAGTTAATGCAAGGCTTCGTTCGTGTGCCTTCATATGACTGTAGTACCCTATCTTGGCTTTGAAAGTGCGCAAGCATACGCTACACGTTAGGGTACCATTTATATAATTATAAACCATATTAGAAGACCACAAATTATAAATTCCATCTGAGCTTATTATTTTTAGCAGAGCATAGCAAATATCATACAGAAATTCTATTTTCTACTTACTTTCCAAGTTAATATGAGTTTATACTACTACCTAACAGCTACCACAAAAAACAACTGTCTGAGCTATTGAATGTAAATAATGTTGAATAAAGAAGGATCAATTTAGATAGGTACATAATAATTATTTGTAATTATAAAAGTAAGAGGTAAATAACACGTTTATTTTAATAAGAGCTATTTAGTTATCGTTTTGTTCTGTGTCTTACGATATCTCTCTACTAACTTATATATATTGTAGTATATTTATATTGCTCTATTATATTTATATTCATTATAAACAGACTCGTTTCATTTATAAATCATTAGGCAAATTCTTTATCATAGCACCCTACATTGCATGCTGGGCTTGATGAAACTAGAATTATGTAATCCTCCCCGTCAAAAGCACCAGCACTGGCCGTACCGGGAATGATCAGACTATAACTCCCTATCGGCCCCGCTGTCACCGAGATGAATTCATCGATCCGACTATAACGGGGCAGATGACACTTTTTTTGTTTCATCGGCCCCGGTGAGTGGCATTATTGAGGCTACCGGGGAGGATGACACATTTTGTCTCATCGTCCCCGGTACCGGGGCAGCGCCACCGGGGACGATGAGACCAAGCCGGAGTTATAGTCTGATCATTCCCGGTACGGCCAGTGCTGGTGCTTTTGACGGGGAGGATTACATAATTCTAGTTTCATCAAGCCCAGCATGCAATGTAGGGTGCTATGATAAAGAATTTGCCTAATGATTTATAAATGAAACGAGTCTGTTTATAATGAATATAAATATAATAGAGCAATATAAATATACTACAATATATATAAGTTAGTAGAGAGATATCGTAAGACACAGAACAAAACGATAACTAAATAGCTCTTATTAAAATAAACGTGTTATTTACCTCTTACTTTTATAATTACAAATAATTATTATGTACCTATCTAAATTGATCCTTCTTTATTCAACATTATTTACATTCAATAGCTCAGACAGTTGTTTTTTGTGGTAGCTGTTAGGTAGTAGTATAAACTCATATTAACTTGGAAAGTAAGTAGAAAATAGAATTTCTGTATGATATTTGCTATGCTCTGCTAAAAATAATAAGCTCAGATGGAATTTATAATTTGTGGTCTTCTAATATGGTTTATAATTATATAAATGGTACCCTAACGTGTAGCGTATGCTTGCGCACTTTCAAAGCCAAGATAGGGTACTACAGTCATATGAAGGCACACGAACGAAGCCTTGCATTAACTTAGTTAAAGCAGAAATACTGGTCGCTGTGGCCGAAACCGGCTAGGAGAATATATATATATATAATTTGTGGTCTACATATAAAATCTTTTCGGGTGTTTATATTTTTATACCCGCACTGTACAAAATTTATTATCGGATTAAACAATTATACCATACAGTTATGTAATAAGTGAATCTAAGTATGGTGCTTCTTTGTTTCTATTGTTATTCTTTCGTTGTTCCATAAAAACTTTATTGTCATTTAAAAAAGGGAATAAGTATCCAGGTGCTTAACAATACAGTCATAAAAGTTCGTTTTGCATTTGTTTTTAGCACTTCACTATAGGTGAGTAATATTTAAATGGAAAAAGATGAAAAAATGGTTATATTTCAAGAATCGTAAGCTAAATATATATATATATGAGTTTTGACTACTAAAAGCTACCACAAAAAACAACTGGCTGTGTTATTGAATGTAAATAATGATGGGTCAGTGTAGATAAGTACAAAAAAAGGTAAGGTAATAATTATTTGTAATTGCTTGCTTAATATGTACAGTAATTTAATTTTTATTATTTATTCACATTATCTAGTTTTGACTTGCAAAAGTGCTAAAAATAGCCTATTTGCAATCAAGAATTTGAGTTTGAGTTTGAGTTTGAATTATAAAAGTAAGAGGTAAATAACACGTTTATTTTACTAGAAGCTATTTAATTATCGTTTTGTTCTGTGAACTACGATGTCTGATTCTATCTACTAAATCATCGTTATTTTAATTTTAACCTTAGTATATTTTTATGGCTCTATTACATTTATATTCTTTATAAACAGACTCGTTTGATTTATAAATCATTAGGCAAATTCTTTATCATAGCACCCTACCTTCCATGCTGGGCTTGATGAAACTAGAATTGTGTAATCCTCCCTGTTAAAAGCACCAGCACTAGCCGTACCGGGGATGATGAGACTTTAATTCTCATCGGTCCCGCTGTCACCGAGATGAATTCATCGATCCGACTATAACGGGGCAGATGACACTTTTACTGTTTCATCGGCCCCGGTGAGCACCATTGTTGAGGCTACCGGGGAGGATGACACACTTTGTCTCATCGTCCCCGGTACCGGGGCAGCGCCACCGGGGACGATGAGACCAAGCCAGTTTTGGGGCTTGGTCTCATCGTCCCCGGTGGCGCTGCCCCGGTACCGGGGACGATGAGACAAAATGTGTCATCCTCCCCGGTAGCCTCAATAATGCCACTCACCGGGGCCGATGAAACAAAAAAAGTGTCATCTGCCCCGTTATAGTCGGATCGATGAATTCATCTCGGTGACAGCGGGGCCGATAGGGAGTTATAGTCTGATCATTCCCGGTACGGCCAGTGCTGGTGCTTTTGACGGGGAGGATTACATAATTCTAGTTTCATCAAGCCCAGCATGCAATGTAGGGTGCTATGATAAAGAATTTGCCTAATGATTTATAAATGAAACGAGTCTGTTTATAATGAATATAAATATAATAGAGCAATATAAATATACTACAATATATATAAGTTAGTAGAGAGATATCGTAAGACACAGAACAAAACGATAACTAAATAGCTCTTATTAAAATAAACGTGTTATTTACCTCTTACTTTTATAATTACAAATAATTATTATGTACCTATCTAAATTGATCCTTCTTTATTCAACATTATTTACATTCAATAGCTCAGACAGTTGTTTTTTGTGGTAGCTGTTAGGTAGTAGTATAAACTCATATTAACTTGGAAAGTAAGTAGAAAATAGAATTTCTGTATGATATTTGCTATGCTCTGCTAAAAATAATAAGCTCAGATGGAATTTATAATTTGTGGTCTTCTAATATGGTTTATAATTATATAAATGGTACCCTAACGTGTAGCGTATGCTTGCGCACTTTCAAAGCCAAGATAGGGTACTACAGTCATATGAAGGCACACGAACGAAGCCTTGCATTAACTTAGTTAAAGCAGAAATACTGGTCGCTGTGGCCGAAACCGGCTAGGAGAATATATATATATATAATTTGTGGTCTACATATAAAATCTTTTCGGGTGTTTATATTTTTATACCCGCACTGTACAAAATTTATTATCGGATTAAACAATTATACCATACAGTTATGTAATAAGTGAATCTAAGTATGGTGCTTCTTTGTTTCTATTGTTATTCTTTCGTTGTTCCATAAAAACTTTATTGTCATTTAAAAAAGGGAATAAGTATCCAGGTGCTTAACAATACAGTCATAAAAGTTCGTTTTGCATTTGTTTTTAGCACTTCACTATAGGTGAGTAATATTTAAATGGAAAAAGATGAAAAAATGGTTATATTTCAAGAATCGTAAGCTAAATATATATATATATGAGTTTTGACTACTAAAAGCTACCACAAAAAACAACTGGCTGTGTTATTGAATGTAAATAATGATGGGTCAGTGTAGATAAGTACAAAAAAAGGTAAGGTAATAATTATTTGTAATTGCTTGCTTAATATGTACAGTAATTTAATTTTTATTATTTATTCACATTATCTAGTTTTGACTTGCAAAAGTGCTAAAAATAGCCTATTTGCAATCAAGAATTTGAGTTTGAGTTTGAGTTTGAATTATAAAAGTAAGAGGTAAATAACACGTTTATTTTACTAGAAGCTATTTAATTATCGTTTTGTTCTGTGAACTACGATGTCTGATTCTATCTACTAAATCATCGTTATTTTAATTTTAACCTTAGTATAT
Organism: Ennomos quercinarius; assembly: GCA_910589525.2. Classification (NCBI taxonomy): domain Eukaryota; kingdom Metazoa; phylum Arthropoda; class Insecta; order Lepidoptera; family Geometridae; genus Ennomos; species Ennomos quercinarius. Next base: position 14,900,552 of record OU342507.1, on the reverse strand, counting down.
TTTTATGGCTCTATTACATTTATATTCTTTATAAACAGACTCGTTTGATTTATAAATCATTAGGCAAATTCTTTATCATAGCACCCTACCTTCCATGCTGGGCTTGATGAAACTAGAATTGTGTAATCCTCCCTGTTAAAAGCACCAGCACTAGCCGTACCGGGGATGATGAGACTTTAATTCTCATCGGTCCCGCTGTCACCGAGATGAATTCATCGATCCGACTATAACGGGGCAGATGACACTTTTACTGTTTCATCGGCCCCGGTGAGCACCATTGTTGAGGCTACCGGGGAGGATGACACACTTTGTCTCATCGTCCCCGGTACCGGGGCAGCGCCACCGGGGACGATGAGACCAAGCCAGTTTTGGGGCTTGGTCTCATCGTCCCCGGTGGCGCTGCCCCGGTACCGGGGACGATGAGACAAAATGTGTCATCCTCCCCGGTAGCCTCAATAATGCCACTCACCGGGGCCGATGAAACAAAAAAAGTGTCATCTGCCCCGTTATAGTCGGATCGATGAATTCATCTCGGTGACAGCGGGGCCGATAGGGAGTTATAGTCTGATCATTCCCGGTACGGCCAGTGCTGGTGCTTTTGACGGGGAGGATTACATAATTCTAGTTTCATCAAGCCCAGCATGCAATGTAGGGTGCTATGATAAAGAATTTGCCTAATGATTTATAAATGAAACGAGTCTGTTTATAATGAATATAAATATAATAGAGCAATATAAATATACTACAATATATATAAGTTAGTAGAGAGATATCGTAAGACACAGAACAAAACGATAACTAAATAGCTCTTATTAAAATAAACGTGTTATTTACCTCTTACTTTTATAATTACAAATAATTATTATGTACCTATCTAAATTGATCCTTCTTTATTCAACATTATTTACATTCAATAGCTCAGACAGTTGTTTTTTGTGGTAGCTGTTAGGTAGTAGTATAAACTCATATTAACTTGGAAAGTAAGTAGAAAATAGAATTTCTGTATGATATTTGCTATGCTCTGCTAAAAATAATAAGCTCAGATGGAATTTATAATTTGTGGTCTTCTAATATGGTTTATAATTATATAAATGGTACCCTAACGTGTAGCGTATGCTTGCGCACTTTCAAAGCCAAGATAGGGTACTACAGTCATATGAAGGCACACGAACGAAGCCTTGCATTAACTTAGTTAAAGCAGAAATACTGGTCGCTGTGGCCGAAACCGGCTAGGAGAATATATATATATATAATTTGTGGTCTACATATAAAATCTTTTCGGGTGTTTATATTTTTATACCCGCACTGTACAAAATTTATTATCGGATTAAACAATTATACCATACAGTTATGTAATAAGTGAATCTAAGTATGGTGCTTCTTTGTTTCTATTGTTATTCTTTCGTTGTTCCATAAAAACTTTATTGTCATTTAAAAAAGGGAATAAGTATCCAGGTGCTTAACAATACAGTCATAAAAGTTCGTTTTGCATTTGTTTTTAGCACTTCACTATAGGTGAGTAATATTTAAATGGAAAAAGATGAAAAAATGGTTATATTTCAAGAATCGTAAGCTAAATATATATATATATGAGTTTTGACTACTAAAAGCTACCACAAAAAACAACTGGCTGTGTTATTGAATGTAAATAATGATGGGTCAGTGTAGATAAGTACAAAAAAAGGTAAGGTAATAATTATTTGTAATTGCTTGCTTAATATGTACAGTAATTTAATTTTTATTATTTATTCACATTATCTAGTTTTGACTTGCAAAAGTGCTAAAAATAGCCTATTTGCAATCAAGAATTTGAGTTTGAGTTTGAGTTTGAATTATAAAAGTAAGAGGTAAATAACACGTTTATTTTACTAGAAGCTATTTAATTATCGTTTTGTTCTGTGAACTACGATGTCTGATTCTATCTACTAAATCATCGTTATTTTAATTTTAACCTTAGTATATTTTTATGGCTCTATTACATTTATATTCTTTATAAACAGACTCGTTTGATTTATAAATCATTAGGCAAATTCTTTATCATAGCACCCTACCTTCCATGCTGGGCTTGATGAAACTAGAATTGTGTAATCCTCCCTGTTAAAAGCACCAGCACTAGCCGTACCGGGGATGATGAGACTTTAATTCTCATCGGTCCCGCTGTCACCGAGATGAATTCATCGATCCGACTATAACGGGGCAGATGACACTTTTACTGTTTCATCGGCCCCGGTGAGCACCATTGTTGAGGCTACCGGGGAGGATGACACACTTTGTCTCATCGTCCCCGGTACCGGGGCAGCGCCACCGGGGACGATGAGACCAAGCCATAACTCCCTATCGGCCCCGCTGTCACCGAGATGAATTCATCGATCCGACTATAACGGGGCAGATGACACTTTTTTTGTTTCATCGGCCCCGGTGAGTGGCATTATTGAGGCTACCGGGGAGGATGACACATTTTGTCTCATCGTCCCCGGTACCGGGGCAGCGCCACCGGGGACGATGAGACCAAGCCCCAAAACTGGCTTGGTCTCATCGTCCCCGGTGGCGCTGCCCCGGTACCGGGGACGATGAGACAAAGTGTGTCATCCTCCCCGGTAGCCTCAACAATGGTGCTCACCGGGGCCGATGAAACAGTAAAAGTGTCATCTGCCCCGTTATAGTCGGATCGATGAATTCATCTCGGTGACAGCGGGACCGATGAGAATTAAAGTCTCATCATCCCCGGTACGGCTAGTGCTGGTGCTTTTAACAGGGAGGATTACACAATTCTAGTTTCATCAAGCCCAGCATGGAAGGTAGGGTGCTATGATAAAGAATTTGCCTAATGATTTATAAATCAAACGAGTCTGTTTATAAAGAATATAAATGTAATAGAGCCATAAAAATATACTAAGGTTAAAATTAAAATAACGATGATTTAGTAGATAGAATCAGACATCGTAGTTCACAGAACAAAACGATAATTAAATAGCTTCTAGTAAAATAAACGTGTTATTTACCTCTTACTTTTATAATTCAAACTCAAACTCAAACTCAAATTCTTGATTGCAAATAGGCTATTTTTAGCACTTTTGCAAGTCAAAACTAGATAATGTGAATAAATAATAAAAATTAAATTACTGTACATATTAAGCAAGCAATTACAAATAATTATTACCTTACCTTTTTTTGTACTTATCTACACTGACCCATCATTATTTACATTCAATAACACAGCCAGTTGTTTTTTGTGGTAGCTTTTAGTAGTCAAAACTCATATATATATATATTTAGCTTACGATTCTTGAAATATAACCATTTTTTCATCTTTTTCCATTTAAATATTACTCACCTATAGTGAAGTGCTAAAAACAAATGCAAAACGAACTTTTATGACTGTATTGTTAAGCACCTGGATACTTATTCCCTTTTTTAAATGACAATAAAGTTTTTATGGAACAACGAAAGAATAACAATAGAAACAAAGAAGCACCATACTTAGATTCACTTATTACATAACTGTATGGTATAATTGTTTAATCCGATAATAAATTTTGTACAGTGCGGGTATAAAAATATAAACACCCGAAAAGATTTTATATGTAGACCACAAATTATATATATATATATTCTCCTAGCCGGTTTCGGCCACAGCGACCAGTATTTCTGCTTTAACTAAGTTAATGCAAGGCTTCGTTCGTGTGCCTTCATATGACTGTAGTACCCTATCTTGGCTTTGAAAGTGCGCAAGCATACGCTACACGTTAGGGTACCATTTATATAATTATAAACCATATTAGAAGACCACAAATTATAAATTCCATCTGAGCTTATTATTTTTAGCAGAGCATAGCAAATATCATACAGAAATTCTATTTTCTACTTACTTTCCAAGTTAATATGAGTTTATACTACTACCTAACAGCTACCACAAAAAACAACTGTCTGAGCTATTGAATGTAAATAATGTTGAATAAAGAAGGATCAATTTAGATAGGTACATAATAATTATTTGTAATTATAAAAGTAAGAGGTAAATAACACGTTTATTTTAATAAGAGCTATTTAGTTATCGTTTTGTTCTGTGTCTTACGATATCTCTCTACTAACTTATATATATTGTAGTATATTTATATTGCTCTATTATATTTATATTCATTATAAACAGACTCGTTTCATTTATAAATCATTAGGCAAATTCTTTATCATAGCACCCTACATTGCATGCTGGGCTTGATGAAACTAGAATTATGTAATCCTCCCCGTCAAAAGCACCAGCACTGGCCGTACCGGGAATGATCAGACTATAACTCCCTATCGGCCCCGCTGTCACCGAGATGAATTCATCGATCCGACTATAACGGGGCAGATGACACTTTTTTTGTTTCATCGGCCCCGGTGAGTGGCATTATTGAGGCTACCGGGGAGGATGACACATTTTGTCTCATCGTCCCCGGTACCGGGGCAGCGCCACCGGGGACGATGAGACCAAGCCCCAAAACTCGTTGAAAATGTTGCATCGAAACTTAACATCCCAAAAGATGAAATTATCTCGGTAAAACGGCTTGGCTTCCAACGCACTGGCCCCGGACCGGTACTCGTAAGAGTGCGCCAGGAGGCTATGCGCCAGAGCATGATTTCTTCGGCACGTGATACCATTATAACAGCACGAGATCTAATGCCTAATCTATCTGGAGCTTCCGCCAATGAAAAGATTGTTGTTCGCGAAGCAATGTCTCCTTATCACAAAAGTCTATTGTGGCAGGCGAAGCAGGATCTTAAAGGTGTGTTTAAATTCATCTGGTTCAGGGAAGGAAGAGTACTATTACGTAAAACCGAAAATGCGAAGGTGTACAAACTTAGATCTAAAAACGACATTCAATCTTTTCTGTCAAGTGTTTAAAAAGATAAATTCTTATATAGGTAAATAATACCTATACCCACCTACATATATAATATACCTATATAGTATATATAAGAGGTAGATATAAGTTAATAATAATTTATGGATTTCTTGGCCGATAATATTGTCGAACATCACAACTGTATAACTGTATGTGATTATAAAAAACGTATACCTCGCAATCCTCATAATCTAACTTTTGTGCATGTCAATATTAGATCCATGATTAAAAACTTTTGGAAATTAGAACAAATGATCGCAATCTCTAATTCTATGATAGATATCCTGGTCGTCACAGAGGCTAATATATCTGAACATATTCAATCATTGTACAGCCTTAAAGAATATACAATGTACACCGAGTTGCGAAAAAAACGTAAAGGCGGGGGTATTATTGTTTACGTTAAAAACAAATATAAATTTACAGTAAATAAAATTTCTACGTTACACTATGAATGTCTTATAGGCAAAATCACTACAAACGCGTCTTCGATAACACTGTGTGCATTGTATAGACCACCCAACACTAACAAGCAACTATTTATCTGTGAAATGGACAAAATGCTAAAAAAATACGCAAACACAGATTTAATATTTCTAGGAGACACTAATATTGACTTAAAACTTGATAATCCCACTAAAAGTTCATACATGGATGTCTTGAGCGGGCACGGTCTGTCATGCGGTATCACGGATTTTACTAGGATAGAAAACTTGAAAAACAAAGTGACTAAGAGTTGCATTGATCATATATTTGTGAGATCCCGCATGAGAGACGCGCACACCGCTGCACTCGGTACTGTACTGGCCGACCACCGAGTGATTGCAGTCACGTTGATCGGTAACTTACATGTACAGGCTGCTCCTGTTTATGTATCGCGGTTTGACAACTCAAAATTAAATAGTTTACTGGAAAACATTGACTGGACTCCAGTTCAAAACATGGACTGCCCAAATAATATTTATAAATTTATGAATGAAAATATTAATTATTGTTATGATCAAGCTAAATACCAGATTAAAGTACGTAAAACAAAGCGAAATGTACATGGGTGGGTTAACACAAAAATAACGAGCTTATGCCAAAAGAGAGATGAATTATTTACAGAATGGACTAAAGACACCAACAACAAAGTCTTAAGAGCTAAATATAATAAAATAAGGAATAAAACTAATAAAATCGTGCATAAAACTAGAAATAATTATTATAAAACCGAAATAAATAAATATAGAACCGATACGAAAAAACTATGGCAGTTAATAAATAGTATAGCAGGTAAAATTAATAACTCAATTGACGATACTGTAATGAAAGCTTTTAGTTCACACGGGTGTAACAAAACCGTAGCAAATAATTTTGCTTACGAATTTAAAAACAATGTTCAATCTATCTTACCCAATTGCACACATAAACTTCTAAATGAGGATACTTATGTAAAGCCACTGGACAGGTCAATATTATTTCCCAATGCTACACACTCGGATGTGCTCAAAATTATCCGTCATATCAATCCCCATAAAGCTCCTGGAGCTGATGGCATTAGAGCCATAGACATTGTTCGATTGTCAGATAGGATTGTAACTGCAATAACACGGTTGATAAATACTAGTATCAAGTCTGGTAACTACCCAAAAGAACTGAAAACAGGTATAGTCAGACCAATTCATAAAAGTGGTAGTACACATGATTATACGAAGTATCGCCCTATCACAATACTACCAGTGTTAGACAAAATAATTGAAAAGTATGTATGTCGTATTGTACAGAACTTTTACTCATCCCATAACGTGCTATCCCCACTGCAGTACGGATTCCAACCTAATAAAAGCACTACGTTGTTGCTGTCTCGCTTCACCGATGAGGTAAATGGATTTTTGAACGACAAAAAACATGTACTTTTAGTCTTCATTGATTATAGCAAGGCGTTTGACACTCTCCGACACGACCTTCTAATAAAAAGACTGGACAGTAGTGGCATAAGAGGTAACTTGTTAAAATGGTGCAAAGACTATCTCAGCGACCGCAGCTACCAAGTTAGGGTGGGTTCATCGTACAGTGACAGTATAAAGGTAACCGAAGGGACGGCGCAAGGGTCGGTTCTAGGTCCTTTGCACTACTTAACCTATGTAAATGACCTCACTAATGTTATCAAGAACTGTACAGTGTATCAGTTTGCCGACGACACTTGTCTGGTGGCGGCTAATAAAAATATTACTGTAGCACAAGAACATATTCAAGAGGATTTCACATCTCTTTGTAAATGGTCTCACGATGCAGGACTGGTACTTAACGCGGATAAGACCAAATTCATTCATGTTCATTCTAGCCGCAACACTAGTCCAGATAAAGAGAGCGTAAAGGTAATAGCCCATAGTCATGACTGTTTACATCGACCTAGCATACAATGCGCAAATGACTGCGGTAACATCGAGCAAGTAGCCGAGCTGACCTATCTGGGGTTAGTTATAGATGAGCGCTTTAATTGGGCAAAGCACATAGATAAAACATGTACTAGATTGCGTGCAGTGCTGGCAAAATTTTATGTAATAAGAAATCGTGTCCCTTTTAACGTATTACTCACCATGTATAAAGCCTTGGTTGAAAGTATTATAGGTTATGGGTTAAGCAGCTACGGTCGCACGTACAAGACGTACCTTAACCAAATATATAACTTACAATATAGGTTACTTAAACTGATCGCTCCAAGCAAAATAAAACAAAAATACAAAGGAGATCCGACGGGACTTTTTAAATTTTGCGGTATATTGCCAATACACAAAAAAATTGAGTACAATATTTTACTTGAACAGTATTTTCGGAATGAAATTCAAATTTTACCTCAAAAAAGTCATTCTATGGCTACTAGGAGTGATATAAATAAAATACTGATAAAACCTAAATTTAGCAACGAATATGGCAAAAGACGATCTCAATACATAGTCCCTAATCTACTTAATAATCTTCCTAAAGAACTCAAGCTAAACATTAACAAAAATAATATTAAACGATATCTAAAGAAATATTTTCTTTCTTGATTTACCGTTTGCATAAAATGGAGCATCCTATATGAGCGTGCGCACACACACATCGATGAAGCACACGGCTGTTGGCTGCTGCCACTCGTAGCTTCGTTTCGTACTGACGCGTACAAACGGCAGCACTTGTCACCTAGCTATCACCAGCTGACCAGCTAAGCGATCACGAATCTTGGTTGCAACCGATTGAAACACAGTATGGATTTAACAGTTTCTAAACGTAGTTTATGTGCTCAGTTTCCATGGATTTTATTTTACATTATGAATAGAATTTCTCCTGTTTCCGTAATCACCCCACAGACATCTGCCAAGATATGTGTTGTGCTATCGCGCAAAAGTTTGTTTACTTTATAGTTTTTAATTTACGTTGGTATGTTGTAGGACTGGTACTCAAATCGGATACTGTTGATAGTTGTCGAGAACCATATGTCTGGACAAACCTAACCTAGGTTTAAGGCATATTTTTACCGAATGTAAGTTTGTTTTTTTCTGATGGTTAAATAAATAAATAATAATAAAAACATACATTTTTGTTACTTCTAACTTGCCTGGATAGAAACTGCATGAGTAGAAAGACGAGTAGGTTAGCGGTCTCCTTGTCAGTTTCCTCGAGGTCTACGTTCTTGGGCAGCACGGACGTCACCGTGTCTTCCGTAGACCGGCCCGGGACCGAGTGGGAACCTTCCGCTAGGCACCGAAAACATGCGTTAAGGAATTGGGAGATATTCATTTAAAAACGAAAAATTTAGGTGCAGTCTTTGCAACAACTGGAAAAAGTTGCTTTTGTGTTGCTGTTTTGTGAGGCTGATGAACTCTATTAGAGCTAAAATAGCTGTAATAGAGTTCATCAGCCTGGATATATGGATGGTCACGCGGATCACGTTATAAACTTTTCTTGAGCTTTTGGTCAAACGCTTTCTCGAGAGAAGAGATATTTTATGTCCATTTTTATAGATTATGCTGGCTCTGCTGGTCGTATTTTTTATCTAATCTTGACAAAATTTGGTAACAGGTTCAGCAAACTCGTGTTATTTTTTGTCGACGATTTGTTGGGAGTGGTATTTGCCTCAAAATGGCAAAAGGAACTTTTGTTACTCTCCAATGGATCAAGGGACACAGTGGCTCCAGAGGTAATGATGCGGCTGATGAACTGGCAAGGAGAGGCTCGGAAATGCGCCCTGTAGGACCGGAGCCGATGATCCCTATACCTTTCAGCCAAATCAGATCCTGGATACGCTCTAAGACACGGGAATTACATCATGACAGCTGGGCAAGTATTAAGGACTGCAGGCAGTTGAAAGAGGCGTTTCCGGTGTTGAACTGGAGATACTCCAGAAAACTCCTAAACCTTAAACGGGACAAATTACGACGTGTCGTCGGAATTGTCACCGGTCATTGCTCCTTAAATAAACACCTGTTTACAATAGGTGTCACAGACAGCCCACTGTGCAGAGGATGCCTGGGGGCAGAGCAAACTGCCGCGCATCTGCTGATGGAGTGCAGTAGCGTGGCCTTGCAGCGAGCGGCCTTCCTCGGAGCGCCCAGAACTACCCAGGAGGCCTGCGCCGACATCGGGGGACTGTTGGCCTTCCTGGAGGACATTGGGTGGCTGGACTGAGTGCGCCTCCTCATCACGCAAAAAGGGCCGCTGTGCGGCCTAGTTGCGGAAAACAGCCTGCGCACCAAGTACCAAGTAAGGAACTTTTGACCGATTCGCGGTTTGTTCTGTTCTCAATTCGTATCTCATGGAAGACGTCCACTACTGAATATAGACCTCCCCGATAAAACACTACTTTGGGCGTTTATGATAGGGTTGCCATAATCACCACGCTTGGCAGGCGCCCTGTTGATCAAAAAAGATTGCAATATACGAAACTGCTACCCATACCCTGGATATTCCCTCAGCCGGCTCTTAGGCACCCACGGGAAGTGATGGGGCAATTCGTATAATTTCTGCAATATGTCTCTGGAATGTTATGGATACCATGGTAGAAGTAAGACACGACTCACAATGCGTACTGTTTTTCTGCGCAGTAGGTTGCTGCTGCGGTGCAGTGAGCAGCTGGCCGAGCCCGAACCGAGACGTCTTACGTTTGAGGGTCGGGGCCGAGTACTGACGGGAGTACACCTTCTCACGTTCCGCTGCTATCAACGATAATCATACGATTGGTCAAACAAAAGTTCGAATGGTTATCAAAAAATACTGCTACTACTATTACATCAGCTGAAAGAGGTCCACAGCTGAACACAGACCTTCCCATGAAACGTCACCATGAACGCTTATCATAGCCATAGTCACCACGCCTGGCAGGCGGCTTGGTGATCGCAATCGATTTCAATGCGATGTGCCGAGGAGAATGTTGCTGTCCATTCCCTGGATATTCCCTTAGCCGGTTTTTACGGTATCCACAGAAAGAGATGGAGTCCTATTCGGAAACCGGGACCACACGGTTAATACATTGCATCGGTTTTTCCAGGGGTCAAAAATTTGAAATGTAATTACAATGACCCTGGCTAGTCCCGGCGCGCGGCGCGTCGGGCGCGGGCGCGGAGGCGGCGCGGCGGCAGGGCCAGCGCGCGGCGAGCGAGGCGGACAGCACGTGCGGCACGGTGGCGCGCGCCGACGCGCTCAGCGCCGCGTGCGCGCGCCGCACCGCGTGCACGAACCACTCCGAGCTCGCGTCTATGCTCACCAGCTCTGGGATAACATAAAGGGTATCGAAATGCTTTTCTGACAGGACAGGGCATCGAAAATGACAATTTTTACAGAACATTCGTACCTCTGGCATTGGCCAAGTCGCCGGAGTTGTTGGCATGTATCTGCGCTTCTAGGAGCAGTGATTCGAATCTGTAAATGTTACAATTTTGATTAGATACATGAGTAAAGAGGGGAAGCGCCAGACGTTTTTCTTTACAGGTGTAATCGGAATTTTCTTTTCTACATTGTGCCGGAATGCTTGCACCAGTAGTGGGAAAGAGAAATTCTCTTTTTTCACTCATATATTGTAATAATCTTGCTATATATATAAATTAAGTATTTTAAGTACCTATCTGCAACGAAAAAATACGAATTTTATTTTTCATAAACTCTTATAATATGTGATTATATGTGACCTGTTGAGGAAAAACTGCCACGTGAGGATGGGCCGGTCGGACAGCGAGTTGTGCAGCTGGTAGACACACTGCAGCACCATCGGCCGGTCCACGATCACCAGGTCGAACTGGCTCTCCAGGCAGGTTAGCAACATCTGGCCACGGTGGTAGAAAGTGATCAAAGATGGCTAGAACTTTGTGGGTTTAGACAAAAGTCAGAAAGTTCGAAAGTACTGTTCTTAGCAACATATGAGGGTGGGAGTTAGTCGGAGCTGGGTGGAAGTTTTAGGATGTAAATCAGCCCAGAGTTTTAGAAATCAGAATGGTGTTCAAGAAAGTGTTTCACAAATAAAGAGATTCTTAGGTTTTATAAATGAAAGTTCATAACCGTAAAACTTGGTCATAAACATAAAAGTGTTGAATTTCAACCAGGACGATTGAACAGGAAGTTTGTGAATTCTAAAAACTTAGCAATAAACCTAAAAGCTAGTTAACTCTTACAGTAGTTTTCGGGGTTTAAGATCTAAGCCCTGAAATCAACTGGACAGAAAACAATAACATGGAAACTATCAAGAAAATAATAGTCCTACAACTTGTACTCTAACACGTAACCATCTCAGTCTAGAGAAGTTGGAGGTGATTATTAGCCCTAGATAGGAAAACCAACAAAACCAGTAAAAAACAAATGCATTTAAGGTCTATAAGTAAAAACAGTAACCTATGTAGCACCGACCTTGACCGCATTATCGTGTATAGTCCCTATATACAGCGTGGCCCGCTGTGCCACATACACGGAGGAGTCGTCCATACTGCAGATGAGGTAACAGAACGCCGTCGCCAGCGCCGTCTGCAGCGGCAGGCTGCCGGGGACCGGGGATCCATCCATGAACCTGGATGGGGGATTTCACTTACATCTTTCTCTCTCACTTGATGAGCTAGTCGTTCGCTTGATGTTAAGCGCCACGGTCGCCTATAAAACGCGAGTGTCACTTGGAACTCTAAAATATAAAATTTCGAGTGGCACTGCGCACGACATCCTGAAACATCAGCACAGTCTAGTAATAAGATAAGGTGGACCGATGGAAACCACCGAGAGCCAATGGATGCAATAGGGCAAGCAGCCGCTTAAAGTGGTGCTCTATGGGGGCGGAATATGCTCAGCGTCAATACCCTAAAGACGCTGAACGCAGTGGACGTCTTCAGGATGTTAATGATTCCTTTACTAAATGAAAACCATACCATGTGCAAGGGATCTCCATGCCTCACGGTCTTGCGCCAGAGATATCGTTTGATGCATATTCTGTTAATACAGAAGCTGCATCAAACGATTATGCTGGCATGCGATCTTCAAGGCGTTTCCTTTGCATGGCTCACAATTAGAAGATGTTTAGCTAGTGATCATGGAATCGGGTATGGAAAATTACACAGATGGTTCTAAAAACGACATCAGAGCTTAGAAAGGCTCAAGGTTTCAAGCCTTTCTAATCGATAAAATCTGGTTTCTGTAAATGTAATTTATGGATGAATTTACTTCGTAAAGATTCGTAGAATAAACATTGTACCCCACTTGTAAACAGAGGTTCTGCATCCACTGGTGCCACAATGGTTATCATTGAGTGTGGGCCCCGAACCTAACCTGATGATGACGGCGACGCGCTCCACCGCCGCGAACCTGACGTGCGATTGTGGTGCTGGAACTGGTCCCGCACGAGCGCACAGAACCTAACCTGATGATGACGGCGACGCGCTCCACCGCCGCGAACCTGACGTGCGGTTGTGGTGCTGGAACTGGTCCCGCACGAGCGCACAGAACCTAACCTGATGATGACGGCGACGCGCTCCACCGCCGCGAACCTGACGTGCGATTGTGGTGCTGGAACTGGTCCCGCACGAGCGCACAGAACCTAACCTGATGATGACGGCGACGCGCTCCACCGCCGCGAACCTGACGTGCGATTGTGGTGCTGGAACTGGTCCCGCACGAGCGCACAGAACCTAACCTGATGATGACGGCGACGCGCTCCACCGCCGCGAACCTGACGTGCGGTTGTGGTGCTGGAACTGGTCCCGCACGAGCGCACAGAACCTAACCTGATGATGACGGCGACGCGCTCCACCGCCGCGAACCTGACGTGCGATTGTGGTGCTGGAACTGGTCCCGCACGAGCGCACAGAACCTAACCTGATGATGACGGCGACGCGCTCCACCGCCGCGAACCTGACGTGCGATTGTGGTGCTGGAACTGGTCCCGCACGAGCGCACAGAACCTAACCTGATGATGACGGCGACGCGCTCCACCGCCGCGAACCTGACGTGCGGTTGTGGTGCTGGAACTGGTCCCGCACGAGCGCACAGAACCTAACCTGATGATGACGGCGACGCGCTCCACCGCCGCGAACCTGACGTGCGGTTGTGGTGCTGGAACTGGTCCCGCACGAGCGCACAGAACCTAACCTGATGATGACGGCGACGCGCTCCACCGCCGCGAACCTGACGTGCGGTTGTGGTGCTGGAACTGGTCCCGCACGAGCGCACAGAACCTAACCTGATGATGACGGCGACGCGCTCCACCGCCGCGAACCTGACGTGCGGTTGTGGTGCTGGAACTGGTCCCGCACGAGCGCACAGAACCTAACCTGATGATGACGGCGACGCGCTCCACCGCCGCGAACCTGACGTGCGGGTCGTGGTGCTGGAACTGGTCCCGCACGAGCGCACAGAACCTAACCTGATGATGACGGCGACGCGCTCCACCGCCGCGAACCTGACGTGCGGGTCGTGGTGCTGGAACTGGTCCCGCACGAGCGCACAGAACACGTCGGAGCCGCCGGCCAGCGTCACGCAGTGCAGGAGCACCGGCACGCCCACGTTGCTGATGTGGGACGCTGACAGTGTGCACACGTTCCATAGGCTGCCGGGGAAACAACACCAATTATTACTTCATTGATATCTTTTTGACTCTTCCTGCAGGCCGTATGAGCCGGCTAAGGGGATATCCAGGGAATGGGCATCGCAGCATTCCCCTCGGTACATTGCTCACCAAGCCGTCTGCCAAGCGTGGTGATTATAACAAACGCCCCTCTCCCCTATGATAAGCATCCACAGTGACGTTTTATGGGAGAGGCCGTGTTTAGCAGTGGAAGTCTTCCAGCTGATGATACAAATTAGATATTAGGTCAACATTTCAAATAAAATGAGAAACTCTGTATATCATATTATATTAAAAAAAGCAACTAACTAGTGTAGACTTGTCTGTCTTGCAACAATGGCATTGCATTAGGATAATGTTTGCATTTACATGATATTTACCTAAAAAAATTAATGCTGTTTTTAACAGACAAGTTTCTTCAGCGCTACCTATCGACTTGATCAAAGTTTGTTTTTTTAAACAAGGCGTTATAAAGAACCCTGGACTGTTTCATTTCTATCAAACCTTATCCATGATCCACCTTACTGTATTTGAAAATACACCCATACTTTCTTTTAAAAACGACATTCAATTTAGAATACAAGAAATAATACCGACACGTTTTCTTTCAAAACTCACTTGTCAATAAGTAGATTCTCCTGGCACCAGATGAGAAAGCCCCGATGGTCCGCTAAAGCGTCTGCATTCAGCACCAGCACTTTGAGACATTGGAGAAGATGGTACAACACGTCCGGACGAGACGTGTTCTTTAGCTCCTGCGAAATATTACAAACTGAAGTGAATTTCAGGAGACCCAAAACAAGTATGTAACCTTTCGTTATGGGGTTCAATAAGGGAATTGTGAACACCTTTCGGCTGATATAATGATACAGGCCAGAACAGCTTGGTGGTCACATTAACTGATTGAAACTAAAATTTGTATGAATTTAACAGTATTGACGCAGTTCATGTGCATATAAATTTTTAAATAATGAATGAATTTTCGTCTCTTGTATTGCAATCAGGGTTTAATTGATGATCTATTAGATAAAACAGGAGCTGAAATGGCTCGGGTACAATACACCCCAAGTGGGGCATCAGCGCAGGACTTAGCACCCCTCATAAAAAATGTGATTCAGAAAAAACGATTTTAACTGTTGAATGACATTTGGACTAATCCTGACAAGAGCCACTAAACAGTAACATCACACCTGCAGCAGCTGGTGTATATACTGCAGCTCCTGGGGCAGTTCCTCGATGCAGAAGTGGAACTTGCCCGCAGAGGTTGGCCAGAAGTTCGTCATGTCCTCTTCTACCGACTCCTGGACTCCATCGTTGTCGCAAACCAGATGCGGAGTCGATACCTGGCCGTAGAAGTCAGAAGAAGTAACTATTATAGATAGAAACGAAAACACTTTCCATCGAGTTTTTAAGTAAACTTCTAACTGAAGTTTTTGGTTGTTGTGGCACTGATACTTACGCACAAACATTCTCAAGATTAAATAGAAGTCTGTTTCATTAATAAATTGAACATAGAGAAAAAACTTGGTTGGTAACTTCATTGTCTGTTGATTCTATAACACCCTTACGCCTTGGATACTCAGTTAAATGCTGAACAATGTTACCATCACCAAAAACCGCAATCCGTGATTTCATTGATCAATTCCTACCACTGGTCTTTAAATCACTTTGAAACACCTTAACAGTTGATACATTTGTTTATGTATCAATTAAAACAGAACAACGATTAAACTACGTGAGCATCGACCTCAGCAAATTCGCACCTACATTCTCCGTTAGTCAGAAGTGTCTAAATCAATCAAAAAAAACGCTCATTGTCATCATCATCATCAACATCCTGAAGACGTCCACTGCTGAACATAGGCCTCTCCCACAGAGCGCCACTTTCAGCGCCCGCTTGCTCAAATGTAAAAACTACAAAAAAGCGGATATTCCAGTACTTTCATTCGCTTGTTGAATAATATGACTGCTGAATCTCTTGCTCCCAGTAGTTCTATGGAACCGTAATACAGGTGTCTCAAAAGAAATGTCATATTTCAAACTATAATTTAAAAAAAAGTAAGGAGTTTATTGAAAAAATGTTTATTACATATTAAATAAACTGTTTGGGAATTTATTTTTTAAAAATGACATCGTCCAAATGTAAACCGTTACGTTCACGGCATTCGTTTAATCGAGCACTCAAATTGTACGGGTAACTCAAAAAGTAAGGGCCGATAATTCCTCGCGCCGACATTGCGGCCCATACGGTGACTTTAGGCGAATGTAGGGGTGTCTGATGTTTTTGTTTTGGATTAGTTGCACTCCAGTAGCGGCAATTTTGCTTGTTAACATATCCAGTAAGATGAAAATGGTTGGCGCATCATAAAGATTTATCATTTTTTGATGTAATAAATCCAGTCTTATTAGTTTCATTCACTCCTGATCAGAATGTCTAATTTCGATATCGTCATATTGGCCAAAACATAAAATAACTAAACTGCTGAAAACCTAAACAGAAACATGAAAATGATAAACCAATAAAGGCGTTCATAACCCACGTACTACTGGGCAGTACTCACATCAGCGGTAGCAGTAGCGACGTCAGTATCAGTGAGCGTGTGAGAATGCGCGGTGGCTTGCGGCGGAGCGTCGGCCGGCGGCAACGTGACGGCCATGTCCAACTGTTCCGTGATGGTCTCCACTGTGGCGGTCATGATCTGGCCGACATACCACTGTTACGGGGGCGCTCTGTTACACTCCTCGCGCCATTATACATACGTCGCAAACAGCCTGGACCACAACTAGGATTCCCTGGACTCGGGAACTACGAGCATCCTGCTCCCACAACACCCAGACACAGAACATGTAGTTGCGCTTTGTTCCTTTGCGCAAATACTTGTCCCGTCGCAGGAATCGAACCCCCACATTGTTTGTTTGTATCGGGGACAGACAGGAATTATTATTCTTGTCTGTCCCCTCGAGGGGACAGCACGAGGGGACAAAAAGGAACAACCCATATACTAGGGTTAAAAGTTTAAAATGCTAATGCCAGTTTTATTATACGTTGTGTATAGTGCTGTACTTGTTTTACATTTTGGAAAAAGCAACACCTCCATTAGGGTCAATTCACATAGAGCGGCAAAATGCTCGAGCAGTTTTCAAGTGCTATTGGAATATAAACCTTATTCCATTTTGACAAAGCTGAAAACAGTATGCAACATTAAAATCTTACCTATTTTAATGTTGCATACTATTTTCAGCTTTGTCTAAATAGATTAAGGCTGATATTCGTATAGCACTTAAAAACTGCTCGAGCATTTTGCTGCTCTGTCTGAATTGAGCCCTAGAAATACACTTGTAGGAAGCAGTGTTATATACCTACCTTTTTACTATAAAGCAAAATTTAATTATTAGATACACGGTTATTGCTAGCATGCGACATCTAAAACGGAGTAAATATTTTATTTTTGAAGCATCATTTAAACTTTTTAATATCAAACTTGTTTATAAGTGTAAGGTCTAAATGCACCATCCAAGATTATGTTATGTCTTACTCACACGCATGACTATTGTGTTTACCTGTCTCAGGTTTTAAAGTGAATCTCTCTTGGAAGAATATTCTAACATTGATTGGCGATGGTGGGCCTTTAAACTTTTACAGAAAAAATAATAATTAACTTTCTCATAATGAGGCATTTTATTTAAAAAAAACACTAGTTCCGCTTCATTTCTAGATGGCGCTGTAAGTACATAGTTTAAACCTTTCAAACCACAGAGTAGTTTAAACATAAGAAAATACTTAGACTACTTACAAAGAAATGTCAAATTCAGTTGAGTGGACCACGAGTACATTGTCTGTAGGGGTCTGTAGTATCTCCTAAGTAGTCTGTGGTGCATTCTTATTAAGTAAATTGATGTCCAGTAAGTAGGTCTCCGAGATAGATAAACGTTAATATTATGATCCAAAATAAAGCCAAGGTATCCCGCAATGAAGCTAAAAAACGAAAGAGTTTAGAGTTGTCAGTCAGTATCGTGACACATTTCCTTTAACCTGTGGTCTATGCTTGAAACAGTGACAGTGATAGATTTTAGCAAAAGCCACAACTGGCGCCATCGAGTCATGCATAAAATACAATTTCTTTTTTTTAATAAAACTCCTCATTATAAACCTATTTTCTTACATTATTCGTGTGATATTATGAAGTCTATACGAAGCCATATGGTGTACAGTTTATTATTAAATAATAACACTACATCATATAGGAAGTGTTGTAAGATACGATAATATTCTAACAATCAAAGCAACTTGCAGACACTTTACTAACGACAAAAGTTCTAGTTA
Organism: Ennomos quercinarius; assembly: GCA_910589525.2. Classification (NCBI taxonomy): domain Eukaryota; kingdom Metazoa; phylum Arthropoda; class Insecta; order Lepidoptera; family Geometridae; genus Ennomos; species Ennomos quercinarius. Next base: position 14,882,284 of record OU342507.1, on the reverse strand, counting down.
GGAAACTTAGGAAAACCTTGTATAATTTATTTATAAATATAATTTATTTTTGGTCGACATTACACGCTACGATTAAAATGATTACTGAAACAGAATGTAACTTCTATTTCTGAACATTATCTCTCATATACACGTATTATATTGATGCGTGTGATTTTTATATCATATCCGTTTCATATTGTTCACTGATTTACCGTTGTCATGTAAGTTGAAGCTTTATTTTATAGCATTTAAATTCCAATTTAGCTTTTATTCACAATATAGCCATTCATATATTCATATTTATGGCATATATTCATAATAAATTAGCTTGTGTAATGTCGGCCTTTTTCTAACACCGACAAATCATAATCGACTTGAAAAAGCAGCATATAAATCAAAGAGGCTGTTTCACCACCTCCTGATAAAAAGCTAAGTATTTGCCACGAAGGTAGTACCTGCGGTAAAGGTGGAGTCTCCTAAATACTGGTTCGTAGCGAATTATTAATATTATTATAGCTGTTTCACGCGGTGGTACTCATTTCCTCTCTTTTCTACATGAGTCGTGGACCGAGTAGAAAAGAGATGTAGGACTTCGGATCGAACGAGCATTTGGAGTAACTACTCCATTTTTAGATACATCTTCATAGTATGTACCTACCTTAATATTGTTATTTCTGGTTGCTAACAATAATTTTTCAATATTGTGAATAGTTGTTTGGTAATAATTGCAAAACGAAAGCATCTGACAGGTTGGAATGAACTAAAGCGGTACAAAGATATTTATTATGTGTTTCTGAAATGAAAGAGGATTACAACTAACCGTACCGTATTTTTGTGTTAAGTTGCATTCGATAATTAAATATTTATCAAGAGGCGGTGAAGCAGGGGCTAACTATAAAGTAGAGAATAGATAGACAGACATACTTGCGTATCAACGGAGGATTTTGTAGTCGCGTCCGAACCGACATCGCTTATGAGTGACAGTTGCATGAAATGAACAAACTATACAACTATTATACAGGGCGACTAGTAAATAGACAAAGTTATAAGTATAATTATAAGGGTTTATAAAAAGCGGCCGAACGCTCAATGGAGTTGTATGATAATCTTGGCAGCGAATTATAACCGAGCGTGGTGAAAGCGCGTCGCGATTTTTTAGTGCGAGACCTTTCTTAGATCTTTACCATAGAGCCGGAAAGAATGACGCTCGCGCCCCAATTGAAATGAATTTCATGCCGAACATATAGGTGCCGAGCGCTTACTTATGCCGAGACAATACATGTCATCTGCGCAATTAATTAATATATGTTTTAAGTACTCTAAAACGGGACACGTATGAAAAGTGTCGAGCAAAGCTCTCTATCGGGGCGCAAGCGTAATTTTTTTCCTGCTTTATGATTTTTTCATTGGTTATAATTCGAGCCTTAGATGCTAAGTTCATGAAACATCGTTGTAAAATTTAGATTAAATCAGGTTTGAAAAATGCATAAAAACTTTATAATCGTGTTAAAAATTCATTGTTTCAAGATAGTAGCAGTCACCCTGTATAAGATGGAATAAAATTAGCACACTGAATTAACTTTATTTCATCTTTAAACTGCGTTCTCACTCCACCGAACGAATATTTGAACGAATAAAAACATGTTATGTTCATTTAATGAATGAACAAACCAGATAGTTCATATAATTCAATCTGTTAGAAGCTCATTTATTTGATATCATGATCATTCACAGAAATGATGAGTTGATACATGTTTAGCACACTTTAGCTAGTATTTAGTAGGTAATGAGAACTTCCAAGAATACTTTGGGTGAAATAATCCAGAAATGAAATCGGGCAGAATTCAAAAAATGATTTTGTCTTTTAGTACTTATAAAACATTCCATTATAAAACACAAGAACTCGTTCGTAAGTTCGAAGTTCGTAATAGATGCGAAAACGTTAACCGTTTTTTTTTTTGCTCTTGATGTGGCTCAGCAAAAACGCAGCTTATTTAACACAGATAGGACAGCTCTAGTGAAGGATTAGTGAAGTATATTTTGTTAAGTTAAAATACACACTTGAAAACTCATGCACAAAATTGCACATCAAATAGCTGGGTGTTTCATCACATTTTGTGAACACACGTTTTACGCTTCGAAGAAAACTAACATGAAAAAATATTCTTTAAAGTAAATTTACTAAACTATTTTACACGAATTTCCAATGTGTCACTTTAAAAATTCCTTGATTTTTTTTTATTTTAACAGTGGGACATTTTTTATTGTTATTTCGAAAGAATCAATTAGTAAAACACGTAAAGCTTAAACAGCAAATTAAACACAATGAAATTAAACCTAAAAATAATAGAGGACAAAACTTATTAAAAATCTTATTAAATAAAATAATTTAATAACACGAAAATCTAGTTAACTTTCAGATTTATCTGAAAGGTATTGAGTTATTGCGAAGTTGCGATAAATTTAGTAAAAAAAAAACATGAACAGAACATGCGAGACGATTTTCATAATAATATAAATACAAACATTCACATCAAAACTAAACAATAAATTACAATAAAGAATATTATAGAAATTATTTTGTAAAAATATATCACCGGTAGAACGCGAATGTCTTCTGTGTCAAACTTTTCACAGGTTTTAGAAATCGCAATCATTTTTCCAAAAGTACATTTTTTATCATTTGAGATAGGACAAACGTTTCGTTTATTCGGATCATTTTATCACGATCCTTCTTGCATTATAGCAGAACGATATGTCAAGTTCAATTTACTCTTTTTCACTAAGTTCTAAAAAGGCAAGGTATCACAAAATGTTTGTACAGGTACTAGTATAGTATTATATTATCTGTGGTACAGGGTTCAGAATGAATACTGTAAGTTAATCACGACCTCTTGTCTTTAATCACAAATTTTCTAGGTCATAATATGGCCATATAAATAACAAATGCTTAAAAAAAATCACATGGCAGTATGGCACGTCAGGCCAACACTAACGCCGAGCTTGGGAGACAAGTTCAACCAAACTTTACAACGCCGCTAATCTCTATAATTGTTGCGTAGGAGATTTCTGTAACAACTTTTCAATTACACCAGTATTCTGGGAACCTTGCCACGCAGTGGTGAGTTGGATGGCGTACTTAAATTGTAAATAATGTTTTTACTTGTAATTTATTTATTTATTGTCATAATGTTTTTGTAAAAGTGTAAAAGTATTGACTAAACTGATATGGCAGAACACGAAACGAATAAATTACGCCATATTTTAATCTACCTCACGAAATTATTATGATTTCCAACCCAGTTTAACACAAAACACATATCGGATCCTACCGACTCCTCCAACGGCCATAGACCAACCAGTCATACATACATGCGGCATATGCACCAACACCCCGCCAACACTGGCCTGCGGTGGGTTGGCCAGCGCCAACAAGGCATCTACTGATGCTGCTGGGGTGCCACCGGACTTGGACCGCTCGTCTTCTGACTGGTGCTTCTTTGGGTGCCAGAATGGGTCTTCGATGTTCGGCTGGGGTAAGATAAATATGAATAAATATCAGAATAACTCGGTGACTAGGAATTCAGTAGATTCAATTATGTTAAGAACCGATATCGGCCTATGCTGCTCTACATGTTAAAAGATACATACGTTTTTAACGAATCGATAATCACTACGTTTTAACGAATCATGTCGCTAGCGCAAGGATGAGAAGCAGACAGGCAAAGGCGAGTTAATAAAAACGTGGTGAAAACTCTTATGATCGTATACATATGTAGATTTTGAATCCTAACTATATCTAAGCCCATCACTCACGATCACTAAACTGAAACGAATCAGTGATGCACTCAACTGTATCTTTTTTACCCAGCACTATTTATTTTTCATGAAAAAGTGGCCACACTCGTAATGTCAGTTTAATTCGACTAGTAATAACATGGGGTAATAGTGTACAATATATTGTTATTCCCCAGTATACCCTCACCTCAGGTCTGGGCGGCTTGTCCGGTACGATAGCCTTCACCAACATGACGGCGAGCTGGTGCCACAGTGCCGCCGCCTCACAGTACGAGCACGCGCCTTGTGCCAGGCATACCGCTAGGGACAAACGTCATTAACTAATTGAACTAATTCCTTCATCTCCATTCTTTCATCAGACTACAAGGCGCACAGAAACTCGGCATCCTTATATCGTTAATATTCCAACGGCCCGCACTAAGCGTTTCTCATCAAACTTTATAGTGCGTACAACAAATGAGGGGAATACTTTGCCACCGTCCTTGTTTCAGGCAAACTATAACCTGGGAGTCTTCAAGTCAAGAGTGAAGAGGTATCTTCTAGGCAAGCATGCACCACCGTAGGCCGCGGCATCACTTACCATCAGGCGAGACAGTGGTCAAATGCTATGCCTATAAATTATAAAATAAAATATATTATTAGACGAGAAATCTAAAAGATATATTTTTGGACTTTACTACTTCAATATACTCCAATAAAATGTTTTTCCTGTAATCTCTTCTATGTACAAACGTCCTTGGTTAGTTTTATTATAAGTATAGATATCCTTTTTGATTTATGTTGTGTCAATTTAAGTACTCAATCATAAAACATTGACAATTATAAAAAATTACACAAAAATAGATATTACAATGCTGTAAAGTTTCTTGTCCTTTCTTCTTTACAAATGTAATCGAAACTCCGGATCAGAGTTTTCTTTTCTGCATTGTGCCAGATTGATTACACCAGTAGTGGGAAAGAGAACTTCTTTTTTAAGCTCAGTCATTATAATAAATAGGCTTGCTATATTTGACCTAACTTTATGTGATTAGCACAAAAGTATTTAAAAAAGCCTCTTTTCAATTAATTGATGACTCTGGCTTTATGAAAGGTTGAACCGTCTACAATCGCCTAAGTTTTAGGAGCTCGAGTGGACGAATTAGGAAACTATAATGCCCACTCGAAAGTAACGCATTAATTTAGTAGTTTTTATCGCGGGAAATTTTCTGCCGCAAAAACGGTTAAGTTGGTGGTGAAACCACGAGGCGCACCTAGTTATTTCTACTAACACCCTCGTATAGCCTCCTTACCATGTTCGATAGTGTTCGACTGGTTGGACTTCAGCATGAGTCGCAGCAGTTTGGTCGCCTCGCTGCTAACGCTCTGCATGTTGATGCGACGTTGCTGCAAGTCCATCTGTAAATGCCAATTAAAATAAAATTACTATTTGTGGACCTTCCGCACAACGCCATCTAGTCCCAAACTAAACGAAGCTTGTAGTATCAGATAGAATACTTATTTTTTTATATAGATGCTATAATACCCAGATACAAAACAAACATAGATTTTCATCACACAAAGTTATACATTATTTATTTAAAATCGAACCCACAACCTACTAGTTAAGAAGACAGAACTTACTATCGAGTGTGTTGTGAGGACTGATTGGTCAATTTTATAATCCGCTGGTTTTTTGGGGTGCCGAAAAGACAGAACCCTTATCAAAGCGCATTTTCCCAAAAACGACTGAATTAAGCTGAATATGATAACAAATACTAGTACTATACCTTATCAAATCTAATAGGTACAGTATGACATTTCGAGGGATACCAAGCTAGAGATTTTTTCCCTAAATTTTGAGGTAAAAGAGGAATGGGGGTTCTTAGGGGATTAAAAATAATAATAATAATAATAAATTGATGGCAAGATTGCTTTACGTTTTTTTGCTGCAGAAATCTTCGCACTTTAAGATTATTCATCTCATGAGAAGGAAAAAAGTCTAATTATTAAAATTTATCCGTGCGATCAGGCGATGCAACCGATGTATATCACCTAATATACATCTGTTGTTCATGCTGTGGTCAACGAATTGTTTTTTACATGAATAAGTGTTAACATGTTTTAATGATGACGCATGAAGCAGTACGCATTCAAGAATAAGAAAAGATAAAGGTACTAATTTAAAAATTTATGTATTTCTCAAATCAGTTTATAAATGAGGAAGTAACGTAAAGAATATAAAAACTATAACCATATAGAGAAAATCTTTCATTTTTATTTCATGTTACAAATGTTCCTATAGCATAAGGATTTGAGGTCGCCGTGTCACGACTATTGCGTTTTAGATATTATTAAGAAACATTGTTTAATTATTGCTTTATTTTATGAGCTTCAAATACTTATATACCTGCAACATACAATGAATATGCTAGGAATACAAAAAAAGCTTAGGGGTTTTTAGGGGATTTAAGTTATCTAGGGAAAAAATTCTTTAGGAACTGGCAGCACTTTTATTCTAACAATAGTGATGCGACTATTACATATTCGATTAATCGGTGAAATTTTCGTATAAGGTAATTAATCGAATCAAATCTTTGGGCGAGCATAATTCAGTGATATAATCTTGTGCAGTTCGCTAATTATCTACTTTGAAAGGGTGATTTTAATTATAATAATTATATAGTATACAATCCTAAAGCTCCAGGGTGGAAATGTTAAAGGGCATAACGCCGCGAGTAGCGTTCAATGAAAGTGCAGCACACCTTTCCACACCCTAAGCCGCCCCACACCGATGTTGCGTCCTCGGTAGCCAGTAGCCCCTACGGGTGCCCCATTTATAGTGTGGCAAATCATCACCTCCCTCAAAAATTTGATATGATGAGACAAATTTTATCTCATTCCATAAACCAGATCATAATAATCCATCAAAAGTTCACCACAATAGCCCAGATATTTTTACCTTCATTTATTAAACAAAATAGTTATGAATAGGTATGCCAACATGTAAGAAATAAATAGTACAACTCGGTCACTTTGTCTAGCTGTCCTCGCTGAAATGCAAGCCATTGACGTCAAGTATAGGAATAGTGTGACCGTGTTATCTTTTGTATTCAAAAAGGCCTCTTGGTGTTATGGCGCGGCCAGACATGCGGAGCAACAGCGAATCTTCGCTGTTGAACGCTCATGTGGCCGCGTACAGCGATGCATCGCAGCATCGATGGGCGCAGAAAGCTATCGCGTGAAAGTGAAATCCTTTATTTTCGCAACACTCTTATAGAATCATGAAAATGCATAGTTCTTTCATTCATACGAATCGTCAGCTCTAGTCGTGAATGGGTTGATGCAGTAAGTAAGTGAGTAAGTCTGATATTTTTGGTGTTTCTTAAACACGGAAGTGTATTTTAATAGACTTTAGTGCAGACGGATTGCTTTCATTCTTGTTTGATCTAAAGTTTAAAAAGCACTATGGAACATTTGCGAAATAGTCCACGCAAAAATCGTCTTGAAGCCAGTCATTTCAGAAAATAGCAGCTAGTTCTTGGCTCCAGCATTTTGACGAGAGAAACCAATTCTAAACCAACTCAAACTTTCAGCACCATTTAGTGACAATTAGCTAAAAACTATATGTCTATAAATAAAAACTTCATTCTAGTGAGTAACCATGTTATAATTATTTTTTTTTACATGACAGCCACTCTTTTGTTTATCCGTCAAAATGTAAGTGTTACTTTATTCAAAACTAGCTTTTGCCCGCGGCTTCGCACGCTTGTGTTATGTTATTTTTACGTTATAGTCTAATAATAGATAATGCATTTCATACCAAACAAAAAATCCACTAAATCTTTTCGAAGCTGAGCACAGTAACCTGTATTAGCATAGGTATAGGTATAACGCAAGCATAGCCGTGAGTGGAAGCTATTTAAGCCATTACCTAAATTTAAATGTTTTGAGTCTAATATAGATTTATAACAGTAAAAGAAGTTTCAAACAAAAAACTACAATTTTATAAGTACCTCTTCATATTACAACAAAAAGATATCATCATCACTTCACTCAGGTATTTAACAGAAGTTTCAGTAAATTTTGTTTAGGTAGTAGTTACCTAAGCAGTCAGGTACGGTTTAGAAAAATATGGAAGAATCACACACTATGATTCTTAAGTTTGGCTCCATACGAAAGTACCTTTTCGTTTCATTATAAGTATTACAATCATTAGTTCTCTTACGGAGATCATATCATATGAAAAAACTAAACGATTATTGAATAAATATGTAGAATCAGTATCCTTTACTCTTTAAAATCGGGTTTATCCGATATCGATTATTTAGTTCACATCTCTAGACCAGTTAATCTGACAGTGTCAATCACTAATCATGTCAACTTCATAGTGGACTTCTTAGATTTGATAAAGTGTAGGGGGTATGACCCCCACGTGATCCCCTGTAAAAAATAACAATTCTAGCTCCAGGTATTCAATAAAAAGATATGACTTAAATCTAGTTTTTAGACCAATTTCTATGAAATTCACGCGTCATCAAAACTTCTAGGGTAAATCCATATGACCTAGAACTTCAACATTTTGCGTAAATGAGGCCACACGAAAAATAAAAAGTTACAATTACGATTTTATATCTCTACATTTAATTAGATGATTTTATAGCAGTATCGCACGTTTAGCGTAATCAACCCCTATCGTGATGAAAATTTTTCTTGTATATTAAAAATTAATCTCCAATTATCAAATTTTTCAAAAACGTTTTTACCTGTTTCAAGATGATGTCGAGCATAAGAATGCAGCAGGTGAGGTTCTGAGGCTTCATCTGGTCGTCTCGGTCTTTCTTCTCCTTATCGTTAGCGCACGGGGACTCTTTGCCGTTTTTCGGCTTTGTACCGTCCGCTGCAAGTTATGATTGGTCACAGATAGCCCCCAATAGATACCGCATCATGGGATTTTTGTTCGGATCCTAGCTCACCAAAACTGGCCGAAGGCGCGGGTTGCGGGGACTGGAGCCAATGCGCTATTATTGGCTGTTTCGAGTGACGCCCTAATAATGGACTCTAATACTTGGTCGAAACTAAGGCCGTGCTGCGAAGCGGCGATTTATATAGAACCATTTACGCCAATGCGTGGTGCGCGGTCGTCGTCTTTCATGCGGTATCTATTGGGGGTTATCTGTGTGATTGGTATAACGCACACCATTGGAAAAACGATTCTGACGAAAGAAAAATTGTTTTCCCACTTGCACTCGTCATGTCATGTATACAAGCCGTGTGAGAATAGGAAACCCCATCTCTTTCTGCAGATGCGGGCAAGTGAATATCCAGCAGCATTCTCCTCGGTACATTATAATCTTCTGCGATCCGCCTGCCAAGCGTGGTGATTATGGTAACCCCGCCCGATGATAAGCGTCCAAAGTGACATTTTATACGGGAGGCCTATGTTCAGCAGTAGACGTTTTCCGGCTGATGATGTGATGTGTAATGGAAGTGAGATTATAAAGAAATGCCTGGTTTTTTTTCAAATCTATTCCCTAATGGCGCGTGGCCAAGTGTAATGTTTATAAAGTGGCTTACCAGAGTGATGCGGCTTGAATATCTTCTCAGGCATGTTGACTACGCAGTGACTGAACAGGTCGAACAGCTGACTGAGCGGCACCTTTACATCTAGCATTGAGATCGTCTGAAACAACATTAATTAAAATAACACTCGGTAAGTGTGGACAGGCCACATCGCTCGTAGAACTGACAACCGATGGGGAGGAAAGGTTCTCGAGTGGCGACCACGAACCGGAAGACGCAGCGTACGCCCCCCACTAGGTGGACCGACGATCTGGTGAAAACCACGGGGAGCCGATGGATGCAGGAGGCGAGCTGCCGCTCAAACTGGCGCTCTCTGGGGGAGGCCTATGTTCAGCAGTGGACATCTTCAGGATGTTGATGATGATGATGATGATAATAACACTAGTAGTTCTGCGAACAGTAGGCTTCGCAAGGACAAACTTTATTAACAGTTGTGTTCCGGAACTCAGACTTCACAATCTTATATCTTGACAACCTCTTGACCGACTTTACGTATTTTTACTTTTTTAAGTACTTTATAAAACTGAATCAGCCGGTAAATGGCACCGCAGCAATCTTCCCTCTGTTTTGAGGGGAAATAAACCAGCAATAAAAATCGCCAAAACGTAGAACCTGCATACCAAGTTTCTTCAAAATCAGTTGGAAAATGCGACCTGCACGCGAGTACCAACATCCTATGGATGTTGAAGATGAAAGGTCAATTTCACGTTGAAGCAAGGACTTCGCTCGCTCAGTCATCAAGTCGAAAGTCCATATCGTAAAGAAGAGTCGAGGGCTTTGCATGTTGATGATGATGAGGATATTGATGTTTTTAGCTGTTATCTTTTGTCCACAACTCGCCTGATGATGGTACGCAACGGACGCTCAAGATATCACGTATATCTAGAAGGTACCTATTCACTTTGGTCTTGAATACACTCAGGTTATAAGTTTCAGGAAACACAGAAGATGGCAACGAGTTCCATTCCATAGCAGTACGCATTATAAAAGTGGAACCAAATCGTTTAGCACGAATTGGCGGTTGATAAGGACACTGATAATGATGTTGATGATGATGATGATGATGTAGCTGGTGTCACCCGGAACCACCCACCACCTCCCATGGCCGTGCCAACCTTGCGGTTATACTGGTCGAGTCCACGGAGCACACCGGCGAACCGGCACGTCCTACATGTTATTGTCCCTTTTTACCCTTATCGCTCCCTTGTCACCTGGAACCAGTCGAGCACGGGCAGCACGGTCTCCGGCGTGGGGTCGGGGTGGACCCTGGCGGCCGCGAACTGGTACAGGTTCCTCTCGTCCACGCCCAGCATCGCGCCGTCCGGCTCCAGGATCTTGGCGAGGGGAACCTTCAGCTCCACCAGCTCCTGCAAGCGGCGGGTGTTACAGGAGCCGCGAGACATCTGCGCTTATCATCATCATCAACACCTGAAGACGTCCACCGCTGAACGCAGTACCTTCCCCAAAAAAGACACGTTGCACACATATCATAGGTTACCATAATCACAATGCTTGGCAGGTGGCTTGATGATCACGGAAGATTTTAATGTACCGATGAGAATGCTACTGCCCATTCCCTGGATGTTTCCTTAGCCGGCTTATTGTCGGGCTTCACTAGGTGGACCGACGGTCTGGGCAGAACTGCGGGGATAGATTGGATGCAAAAGGTAAGCAGCTAATTTTAGCACTTCTACGGGTCAAAATCCGAAATCCTAATATACTTAATTTAGGATATTGTTTTAAACATAAAATTACAAAGTGTTTAATGTCAAATATAGCAAGCCTATAATAAAAACGAGTTAGAAAAAAGTAATTTCTCTTTCCTACTACTGGCGCAAGCAAAGAAGAAAAAATAACTCCAATCTGGAGCTTCGACACATCTGTAAAGAAGAAGCAACAAGAAATACTACAATATGGTGAGGTGTGGTTATCATCATCATCAAATGCGAATGTGTGTGATAAAATGTGGTCAGCCCATAAATATTCTATGTCTGTGGGTCAAACAACATTCATCAATTTCACCCCTCTGGTGCTTCTTTTGTTCGCGTAGCTTCGTTGAACCACAAGTGGACTGTAAGAAAAGTATTCAAAGCAATTTGAACGTCTTTTTACAGTCCACTCGTGGTTCTATAGGTGGCGCTGTGAGCGATCGCTATCTTACATCGCACCGATTGATATATATAACGCCTGGCATTGCTCTACTAGCATTAGTATTACTTGAGATATTGAACAGTTATCCTGCCCGATATTTTTTGTTATCATTAGTAAGTTCCCATTTGAGCACAGTCACCTGATGGTAAATGATGGACAGTGCAGTCAACGATGGAGCATACTTGCATAAAAGCATTCTATCCATAAAACTCCCAGATTGTAGTCTTTAGGCTATGGTCTCCTAAAAATGCCGTCGACCGCGTACAGCGTCACCCCGTCGCCGCGTCACGATGCTTACTATAGAAATGTACTGTTGTGGTCTCTTTCACACGCTGACGTTGGCGTGTGGACACCGTAGGCGGCGTTCAAACGCTTTGCGCTACGTCTCTAGTTATTTCGAAGCATTGCAGCGTGAATGTCGTATTTGGCGTCAGTACAAAATGTAGAAATTTGATAAAGAAAAAGACGAATTATTGATTGAATCAGTCAAATGGTATAATGCGTTATACAAAGTTACACAAGCGCCGCCGAAAATGTCGAATTTATATCCATTTTATATCACACGGCAACACGCGAGTATTGTTTGTCGATTACTGTTGTGAACGAGACGTCGTCGTTCGGTACCAGATGAATTGGTCGCTGACGCTGTGCCTGGCGTTCAGACGTCGATTGGAACGAAAACGCTGAAGTCAGACGCCGCATATAGCATTTAATAGGAGACCGAGGCCTTAGGAAACAATGACGCTGGTAAGGTGTTCCATTCCTTTGCTGTCCGAATTATAAAATGTAAAATCAAAAGCTTTGTTCGGATTTGAGGAACTTCCACCACATGCCGTGTTTCCGTATCTGGTTGTAAAAAGAAAAAGTTCCAGTAGACATGAGTATAAACATATATAAATGTGTTCACATAAGATCTTCGTTGTTGTGTACAGTGCTGTATAAAATAAACTACGACATCTATAGATAGTATTCCATAACAAAACACCGTACTTACTTTTTCAGGTACATCGGTGCATATAGCTTCCATCCAGGCCGGCATTATGTAGTCCCAGATCGACTGCGTTATGATACCGTACGGTATTAGGCAGTACAATCTGGAAAATTCAATAGTTATAGGTTAAAATTACAAACCAGCCGAGTGAGAATATGACCACTCCATTTCATGTCGTGGATAAGATTCCCCCGAGGTCCCGTAACAGCCGACTAAGGAAATGCCCAGGGAATGGGCCGCAGCATTTTCCTCGGTACAATAAATTCTACTGCCATCACCAAGCCACTTGATAAACGTGATTATGACAAACCCGCCCTATGATAAGCGTCCATAGTGGCAATTTATGGGAAGGCCTATGTTCAGCAGTGAACACAGCTACACTACAGCTCACCGGTGGAGACCATCCTTGAGGTGGTTGACCTTGGAGGCGAGGGTGTCCCAGTGGCCGGCGTGGCGCGTGTAGGGCGGCGGGTGCGGCAGCAGGCAGGCCACGGCCACCCGCGCCTCCCCTACACTACAGCTCACCGGTGGAGACCATCCTTGAGGTGGTTGACCTTGGAGGCGAGGGTGTCCCAGTGGCCGGCGTGGCGCGTGTAGGGCGGCGGGTGCGGCAGCAGGCAGGCCACGGCCACCCGCGCCTCCCCTACACTACAGCTCACCGGTGGAGACCATCCTTGAGGTGGTTGACCTTGGAGGCGAGGGTGTCCCAGTGGCCGGCGTGGCGCGTGTAGGGCGGCGGGTGCGGCAGCAGGCAGGCCACGGCCACCCGCGCCTCCCCTACACTACAGCTCACCGGTGGAGACCATCCTTGAGGTGGTTGACCTTGGAGGCGAGGGTGTCCCAGTGGCCGGCGTGGCGCGTGTAGGGCGGGGGGTGCGGCAGCAGGCAGGCCACGGCCACCCCGCGCCGCGCGCCCGCCACCCCGCGCACCCACCCGCACACCTGCTCCACCTTCAGCTTCTCCACCGCCACCGCCGTCTCACCTGCACCCACAACACGCTAGCCACGCGGACGGGCTATGGAACCCTGAGCGCAACGAGAGGCTACAGTTCGAACTGGCGATGGTCATGGCCAGTTCGATTTACGAATATACTCGCTACAATCTAAGAGTAAGTCATGGTCCCGAACATTACCGGTGTAAGCGTATGAGGTGACGTGGAACCAGTGGAACAGCACCGACAGCAGCCGCCCGAGGATCTCATCCGGCGTGTCCGGGTTCGGGGTACACAGCCCAACCATCAGCCATACTCCGTATCTGAGGGGGGTTGGACAACTTGCTATAGCGAATTAAGCTGGACAAAATAAAGAAACATCGATCTTGATATCGTAGACTAAAATATCAATTCACTCTGAGCTTTAAGGCAGCGCTTACGGCAAAGACAATGTGCGCAATGACCGGTTTTGGCGATTTATTAATATTTTATGTTACATTATATTTTTCAAAACACTGCAAAATTCTTACATTGATTGAATGATTGTTGGGATTACACATTTTCTTTTTTTACACAAATAAATCTTGATCAAAATCAAATCAAATCAAAGTCTTCGATAGAAAAAGCATACTCAATAATTTACTCAACCAACTCATAGGGTTTTTTTTAAATTGCATGGAACATGGTCATATAAGTTTTTGCGTCTGGAACCCCCATGAGAAAACATATGCACTCATGCTCGAGAAGGTCCAAAAGCGCTTCTTACGGTACTTATATAAAAGAAAACACCAGTACTATCCGTTCATGTACCCTACCAAATACCTACAGGGCATGTTAGGCATAAATTCATTAGAATCGCGTAGATTAAACGACCAGCTAGGGATAATATTCCGTGTCCTACATGCGATATTGGACAGCCCATCTTTGATCGCAGAAGCAACTCGCCTCTGCGTTCCTGAGCAGCGAGCAAGATTCCGCATATGACGCGTTCCACTATTTTCACCAACCCCAGCGCGTACTGTGGCGCGCCAAGAGTCCCCCATTTACCGCGCACTACGCCACCTTAACGCAATGGTTGCTCTGTATCCAGAGGTGGACATATTTACTGACACCCTTAGTAAATTATCAAAGTTCAGCATGCTCTACTCTGATTAGCACACTGTATAATGTTTACATCTTTTTTCTCTTTTTATATCGTTGAATTGTATTGTGTTTTTATTCATTTTTATTGTTTTTAGCTCCTAAGAATGTAACGATTTGGACCCTGTAATGTTGCATTTATTTTTTTTATAAATAAATTGAATTGAAATTGAATTGAATTGAATTGAATAATCAAAAGCACCATCTGTTGATTACACTGACCAGGCGATAGTACTATGAATCATAAATCTTTGTCTATGCGTGAGGTGCGTGGGGGTAGGTGGTGGTGGTGGGGGGGTGACATTATCTACGTCTATGCTTTGGAAAATTTTCTGTACCTTCACATGATCAAACTCAAACCTATCTAGTATTTTTTTTAAATAGATACTGACCTCCCAAGCAGCTGGCGATCCTCTGCAGAGATGGGATCATGCAGTTCCACACTGAGCGGAGGCTTGAGGGTCTCCGTCGAGCTGTCAGGGTCTTCCATGTTAAGGGGCTTGGCTTCCTTCAAGAGGCTGGAACAGGAAATAAAATATGTTTAAAAGTGGAGAAAATATATCGTCTTTTTCCCGTAATCCTCCCCTTTTTGTCCACTACTGGTGGACGTTAAGAAAATAAGACAACAGGTAGCTAGTAAAACTCGCGCCTCCACGGTACCTACCTGATGATGGCTTCCACAAATTGGCCTGCACGGTACGCACCTGATGATGGCCTCGACTAGGTTGGTCTGCATGTCGCTGTCCATCTGCCAGGCGAGCGGCAGGCGTGTGTGGACCACGTGGTCTCCGCCGCGGCGGCTGTTGTGTCGGTTGCCGTGGCATTGCTGACAATATCTACATCACAATATACACATTATGTTGATCTTAAAAATGTTGAAAATTGCATTAGGTATGAAAGAAATGTCGCAAGAAAGGTTCTCGAGCGGCGACCAATGCCCGGAAGACGGTAGACCGACGAGCCGGTCAAAAAGCAGGGAGCCGATGGATGCTGGAAGCAACCAGCCGCTCGAAGTGGGGCTGTATGGGGAGGCCTATGTTCAGCAGTAGACGTTTTCAGGCTGTTGGTGATGATGAGTGAAAAAAGATGACAGTAAAGTTTTGTTTAAACCTTCGTAATCAACTATAAAGGTCAAGGTCATCGCGGCTAATACACAAAGTGAATTTATGTGGGCGTGGAAGGTAATCCGAAACTATGAGCATTACTGAAAAGTATTCAAAGGAGTCTCGGCACAGATTACTGAATATGTTTCTCGGGCCGGATCTTGATGAAACTTTTTCAGTTTTAGTTTTCATCAAAATCGGGCACGCCCGAGACTCCTTTGGGTACTTTTCGCTATTCCTCATTTGGACTACCACGCTCACTTGATAAATTCACCGTGTATAATCCAAATGTTTTTTTTTTTGTAGTAGGGTAGATGTAGCTAGGTATTTAGTATATATTTGCACTAATTAGTTCAAACAATGAAGTCACTGTGCCCGTTAAAAAAAACGATGAACATAGCGTGGAGAAATATCAATTTCAAAAAGTTTTAGTTTAGTTTTATAGATAGTTTTAGTTTAGTTTTATAGAATACCTAGTTTTATTGTTGTAGTTATACTTATTAAAGTGAATTTCAAAAAGCCACTATTCTGAAAGACAAAACACACAAAATACACACAAAACACAAACAAAACACACACAAAACACACAAAATTGAAAATAAAACATAGATTTTAGGTTGTGTATAATGGTTTGATGTCAGCGTTTCTTTCCGAATTATTAATTTTCTAAGTTCTCTGTATACGTTATTCTTTTTCCAAAATGTTTTTTCTTTGTTGTAGTAGATAGACCTAAATAACACTAATTACAGAAAATTGTGCGGTATTTGGGCATTGGGTTAGACTGCACAGCTACAATAGTTCTCTATAAAATCTAGTTAACCTACCGACCGAAATATCCATCAACCTTAAATAACCAATTCTATAATATGAAGCATCATATCCAATTACGTACAACTGGACCAGACTTATTGTACAAAATACAATATATTCAAATTAACTAATGAATGAAGTGGTTAACAATAGTACAAAATAACCGGTAGCTGCATACAATTCAATTGAATTTTCTACACAATGATTTGCTTTATGAGATTTCAGCGCACGGCTTTAAAAATATCGATACAAATGAAATGCATTTAAGAAATATTTCGTTAAAATCCGTTTCTAACCCAAGCATTGTAAGTTTCAGGCCGCCTGAAGGTCCACAAATGCAGCTTAACTTTTCCTATTTATTATTTTTAAGTAGACCACGCTACGTCCTAAATCGTGCCTAAATCCGATTCGGGAATTGCGTTTGGCTTATGCCAGTCTGGTGTCAAGTGCAAAATTACGAAAATGATTAATTGTGCAATAATGAAATGTAAAAATACCACAAAAACGATAATACACTGACAAAAATTTATTTGAGACGCTCGGGTTCCTTGCATATTGAACCGCTTGCGTAGGCAAATTATTACGCAAAATAAGTCAAAGAGCAGATTCTGTTACAAAACAAACAGATTAAAACTTCTTTATAAATTGTTTGAATTTTAAACATGAAATTGTACACATCCTTGTCAGAACATTAACATATCAAGTTTCTACTGCAAAAAATTCAGTGTTCATGTTAGTCATCGTCACTATTGTACAAAAGTTGTACAAGTGCTTTTTACTCCATTTTTAATAGTACTTACGGGGCCTTTACTTATTTTACAGGTCATAATCCTGCATTACAAAGAGAACTAAGTAACTTTTGCATTAGCAAAGTTTGATTATGTCATTATTCACATTTGACTATAATATTAATATTTATGATATTTATAACAGTATCGCCTGCTTAGCGTAACCAAGAGATTAATTTGTAAATGAAAAATTTTAATCACGAACGGGATTTGAACCCGCACACATCCGCCATCGCATTACTATATTGATTAATATCACAAATTAAGGTATATAATACCCTGTATTTACATTTAGGTATTCATTCAAAGAAATCCAACAGTACTAAAATTAATTGTACTTAATTTAACTGCTTTTTAATGAGCTTGAACACCTACATCTACATTCAAATTTTTAATGGTTATATGTTAACTTGTAAAAAACACACTTACACGTATTTTCACCTAAGCGACGACATATAGAGTAGACACCGTGGGAAATCCAACAAAACCGTCTAGAGGTGGAATAAACGTTCCATTGTTTACTTAGTAACATATTTAGTAATCTGTGCCATTGTCTCACCTGATAGGATGGTTCCCGTTGTAGCTGGCACACTCGTTGGAGAAACATATCGAATACGCGGCTTTGTCTGACGAACGACAGTTCTGAAACAAAGTCAGGTGTTGACGTATTTCAATGGCCGAGTGGTTCTGGCGGGCATCCTCCATCCCTTCCCGTGGCTGCCGTAACAACCGGCTAAGGGAATACCCAGGGAATGGGCTGCAGCATTCTCCTCGGTACACTAAAATCTTCGGCGTTCACCAAACCGCCTGCCAAGCGTGGTGATTATGGAAATCCCCTCCCCCTTTCCATGATAAGCATCCAAAGTAGCGTTTTATAGGGGAAGCCTATGTTCAGCAGTGGACGTTCCGCTAGATAGATAACCATGCTTAACTATTTTAGTTTATGTTGTCTTTTTTTTTATTTTTAGTCGTTTCTATCTGGCGTCCTACGCAAGGGTGATCTCAGTGTCCTTCCGCTTGTAGTACTGACCTTATTCTCACAAACCATGGACACCTGCTGCTGTGGGTGTAAGATGTCAAAGAATCTCTGGTTTGGATGTTCCCTGAAAAATAGAACAAAGCTGAATATCAAATAGTCAGCCAGCCAGCCAGCCAGCCAGCCAGCCTTATAGCTCAGTTGGTAGTAGCCCTGCCTTCTGAACTGTAGGCTGTGGGTTCGATTCCTACCCAGAAAAAACATTTGTGTGATGAACATAGGTGTTTGTTCTATGTCTGGGTGTTATATTGTATGCTATGTATGTATTTACAAACAAAAAAGTATCTATGTATTGTATCAGTTATCTGGTTCCCATAGTACAACCTCTGCTCAGTTTGGGGCTAGATGGCGCTGTGTGAAATGTCCACAAAAAAAAAAGACTAGGTTAGAGACCTTTTTAGAAGACAGTACATACAGACAGTACACACACAGTAGACAGTACAGTAGGTCACATTTCTAACGTTTGTTTGGATGTTTGTAAGCCTTTTAACTTAGACTTTTAACCAATTTTGCTCATATTTAACATACCTACTTGTTTGGAATTGGGTACCAAATGTTCCTTCCAAATATGATCAAAATCGTCCGGTACATGGCGCGGTGCAAACTTCCCCTTTTCGGGGCAAATACCCATGGCTTGTCCATGGTTATTTAAACTTGCTAATTCTAAGAGCTATATCGGTCACTTTAGTCCTCCTACGGATCTCCTCGTTCCGGATCTTATCCCGCAGGGAAACACCGAGCATAGCTCTCAAATACATACCTACCATACCACCCGATAACATAGGGTCAAATACCCTGACAAATAAAACAAAGAGTCCTCACCTGTGTATCTCATTAGCACACTCAATACAGAGGTACAACGGTGGTGGACTGTCAGAAGCGAAGGTGACACTGATGCAGTGGTCGTAGCAAACCTTAGCGGCCTCCGCGGTCCCAGCGTTGGGACACATGTCGCGCTGGCACAGGAACGGGACCAAATCGTCTGTACGAAATATATTCAATGAGACTTCAGAAGGCCCAAACTTAAATACAAAATGAAACGATAATATCTAGCGTAATTCTTGTTTCATTTTGTATTAAGGAGGAACTTCCGTGAGGTCACGCCTGAGTCAGTCAATTATCTTAAGCCCAAACTTGCCGGAACCATGAGACAAGTTGCCTACCCTGGCCATATTTAAAGGCAACATCAACAGTCTACTTTTGGGGATATAAGCCTCTCCCAAGGTACGAAATTGAGCAAGATCTCCAGTTCTTCTTTTCCAGTCATACCAGCAACTTTTACGAATACTAGACATGTGGTGTGGTGGTTGAGCAGGTCGGCTCATAGCCCGGAGGCGGCGGGTTCGATCCCCGCGACACGACAGGTATGAGTGCAGAGAAAAGAAGCTCAAATACGTTGTTCTGTGTGTGGGTGTTGTGGGAGCATGGTCCTCGTAGTTCCTGGCTCCCTAGATACAGGGAATCCTAGTTAGGATCCAATCTATGTAGGTTATAGTTGGGCGTTATTATATTTATGGTCGCTCCATCGATTCGCAGGGTCTCCTACACTACGTTTGCCGTTTTAAGCCTTGATCAGTAACTGCTCATGATGCATGCTCCAAATGCTCATGATGATCATGATGTTGGCAAAAGATCTGTGGGTAGTCAAAAATTTTTGTTGCTATGACAAAATCAGATAGTAGACCAGAATAAAAATAGCGTAAGCTCGAACAAGGAAGAATTTAGGAAGATGACCTTCAGAAATGGGGAGGCATATAAAGGATAAGAGAAATATGTTAGAAATTTCCCTAGGTGGTAGGACTTTTCTGTAAGAGTTGATCCTAAGTTTTATTGAATTGTCAGGTACTATTTATGGAATAGGTGACCACTACAAAAATGGTATTTACAACTGAGTGCTAATGTTTCAGAAGGCACGGTGTGCCGCCGGTCCCGCTGCTGTAGTAACACAGGTTCTGGATGATATTTATAAAAAAAAAACCTTTAAAAAATTCTAAAATATCTAATCTAAATCTTTAAAAATCTCTCTCTCTCTCTCTCTCTCTCTCTCTCTCTCTCTCTCTTTTTAGTAAATTATGTACGAAGCCTGCGAAGGCCACGTATTTACACGACAAGTAATTAAGGTGGAACGTTTCACTAACGCAGCAAATTCAATTTTCTTGCGTTCTTTTGCCAATAATAGCTTAATTACTCAACGTGATTACATTAAAACTAATTTAACGTAAAGGAATAGAATATATCAACAAATTACGATTAAAAGTATCTCCTAGATACCATTGGTTTAGCGACAAATGGCGATAAACAAATTTCGTCTTAGTTTTTAGTCTATTGCCATTTGTCGCTAAACCAATGATAAGTAGGTGATACTTTTAATTGTAATTTATTGATACATTCTATTTATTTGCGCAAAATTAGTTTTCAAGTAATCACGTTGAGTAATTAAGCTATTATAAGCAAAAGAACGCAAGAATATTTGAATTTTCCGCGCTAGTGAAACGTTTCACCTTAATTTGGACTTTTATTTATTTATTATTTTGAACGCTATTACTAGCTTAGTTACTAGTGATGTTCCCACGTTCCAACTGCGTTGTGATAACTACAACATGCTGGCAGATTTATGTATACCACTTTATGTGGAGATTCTACGTCATGCGATATTGTATCCATTCGCACTGGTTCACTAGCTGTGTACAATTGAAATCCATGCTAATGCGATTATCGCTTCTATGTAGGCTGTATAGAGTACACATTATAGTGGCATTCATGGCCTGTAATTCATTTGTAAATGATGTATTTCGCATTGATTTCATGCGGATGTAGAAAAATATAATCATGGTTCTAAAAAGCTTAAATTTTGATTTAAACCTGGAAGAAATAAAATTTGGAACAATAAATATGTCAGCGATGTAACCAAGACCACAGGCAAATACTGACTGAGAAAAAACTATAAGTACGTTTTATTGTAACGTGAATTTTGCAGTTCAATTGTTATTATAAAGTATTGATTGTTGCTGCATCGTGTTCGTATGTTCTGTGATGGAAGCCCCGTCTTGTCATGTATGTGAGGCATTGTGATATTTGATAGTAAAACTTCAGCCACACCAGCGCGTTAGTGAAGCCTTAAAATCGGCCATTCGGCAACCATCGCTGCCCGCGTAGGTAGACGGCCGCGCCGCGACCCCGAGTGCAGCGATGGGTACCGAATAGTTTCGCGTCGCTCACGTGCCGCTTCGCAGACGCGCCGGTGGGGCCGAAGCTATAATAGTCCGACAATTTCGTTCACGATACGTTTTAATAAAAGTCTGCTACTTACGCTTTCTATTATTGAAGGGGAGAGGAAAGAATGGGGGAGTAGGAGAGAACATGTGGACACAAGTATGAGGAAAAAAAGAATTATAGTGCGGAATTTCATTACGTATGGAATATTTCCGTCTACTCCCCCACTCTGTCCCCCACAAACGAGAACTAATAGAAATAGAGGAGAGTGGAGAAGAAGACTATTCCACTCCCTCACTTTTCTCCTGCGGAAAATTTGTATGAAATAAAATGAAGAAACAAATAATAAAGGAATAGATGGCTTCTTCCAAGGAACGTCGTAAGAGTAAGGACGCCACAAAGCTTTTAATGCAAAACGTCAATATTCGGGTTAATGACTCTGAGAAAGAGGGTTAAACCCATTCAATCGCTTTAATTTGGTACTGAGAAGTAATGGATGACATTTTGTTGACGAGTTGAGGGTAGGTATAAGAAATGGAATATTGGAGCTCCCTTGTTCTTTTATGATTGGAGTCACAACCGCATATTGCAATTCGCCTAAACGCATCGCCATACGAAATCGCCGGACCATACGCATAATTTCCATACTCACATGCCGGAGAAGCTAGCATGCTAAATACGTTACGAATCTTACTGGAAAACTTGCATAGCAACCCCTTCCTGTCGAACAGTTTGGCATCGAACGGTGGCCAGTAGTAGAAGAGAAGCTTGGCGGCCGATAGTCGAGCGCCCCACGTTCCGTAAGCTATCACGCAGAGGATGTCCTTCACCACCGACTGCTTCATGGACATCAGGCACTCTAGCAGCTGGCAGTGGTGGGCTGGGAATAACAATAACAATGAATAATAAGAATAATTTTATTGCTTAAAAAATGACCATTGTTACAGTAGGTTATTTGACTATTACTATAAATAAACGTGTAAATATTACAGATTAATACGCTTTTAAAGTTTGTGGAGGCATCGCCTGCCTTTCTCGTAAAACAAGTATGGCGCTGTGACGTCACATGCCAGGCGATTTTATGTAGATCTACCACAGCTTAGTAATGAGATAGTATAAAGAACTCATTTCTGACGTCACTGCGTGTTGAGCTTTCTTTCTATTCTTGTATTTTAGAATGCTTGTAACTTTGTCATTTATTGAGATATTTAATTGTTGTTTTCACGAATGGCAACTGACAGTGGACTGACAAGCATGCACCACCGTAGGCCATGTCATCACTTACCATTAGGTGATACAGTGGTCAAATGCTATGCCTATAAATTATTTTAAAAAAAGTTACTCAAACGTTCGAGAAACCGGGGTCTAGAGAGATATGTGGGACTTAGGAGCTGTCAAACATTAGTTCAGACGGGCGTTTAGACCCTTATTTACCTGGATTGTTGGAGTGCTGGAAGACCATCATCACGATGGCCGCGACCGACTGCGAAGCTTGGCTCTCTTCCTCCTGACCAGCATACTTCCGAGCTACAACATACAATAAATAAACAACAACTGACCTGTAGGGTTAGCACGGCCGGTAGACAAAACTGTCTTTCCCCTGTTTTACTCCAAGCAAGTATGAACAAAGTGACGTAAAACGGGGAAAGACAGTTTTGTCTACCGTCCGTGCTGACCCAGCTGTTTAACAAAACCTTATAGGTACACAGTGAGTAACAGTCGGAAATAAAAACTGCACCTGCGTCCTGATGCAAAAACTACTAAAGTGTTCCTATTTGGGATCTACAATATTCGTCTCATTCATCTACGTTCAAGATGTAAGATACAGAAACTTCGCGGTGGATTCTGAACCGGGGTGCACAGCGCATACGCTTAAAGATGTCCGCTGCTGAACATAGGTGCTCCCCCAGAGAGCGCTACTTTGAGTGGCTAGCATCCTGCATCCATCGGCTCCCCGCGGTTTTCACCAGATCGTCAGTCTACCTAATGGGGGTCTACGCTGCGTCTTCCGGTCATTCTAGGTCTATCTATTGTCAACTAAGTAAGTAAGTATAAGTAGTAAATTCGATGATGGATTGATTTTTAAGTGTAAACAACACTTCAGGTATATCCATAAAGATATTATACTTCTTAAAATTGTAGAAAAAAATTTTTAAAATTTTTCTTAGTCGGTGAACACATAGTCCTTAAGATTTTCGCAGTCAGCGGTCATGCGATCATAGCTTAACTGTTAAAGCGTCTAATCCGGTAAGTTGGAAGGCGCGGGTTCATATCCCGCTGGTTGTTAAAATTTTAAGAACTATAATATCTTTATAGTAAATTCGAGTTTCTTTTCCAAAATATTATCTGGGTCACTCTAGTTAGGAGTTCTTTGGACATGAGGCGACTCTTCGCTGTAAACAAAATTTTAAATGGAGACGTGTCGGGTGCAGGGTTCATTCATAAATTCATTATGCAGCGCGACGACGTTTCACCTGTTAACCGGAGTGTTACCCTATAATAATACTCAGTATCTAAATGTTTATAGGTATAGGTATATATTTTACTAGGTGGTAGAACTTTTCTGCAAAGTTCGTCTACGTAGGTACCGCCACTTTGCCAGTTATTCTGCCGCCAAGCAGTAGTGTCCAAGCACTACTGTGTTCCCGTTTGAAGGGCATTGTAGTTAGTGAAATTACTGGGCAAATGAGACTTTATGATCTAATCACACAGTCTAGTAATCTTATACTATAAGTACTGTGTGAAGTCTCAGGAAACCGTGCTCAGTGCAGTGTCACGCGAAACTTTATTACTTTAAAGTTCCGAGTGACACTGTAACTGCTAAGGGCGGCCGCGTTGCTTAACATCACGTGAACGAATAGCTCGTCACGTCATTGATTTCCATAAATAAATATGTATACTACATACTATGGTATATGACTGTGTACTCACTGATAGTAAACGGCAGTATATAATAGCACAGTAGGTTCAATATCTCCTGGTGCAGTGCCACAGGGAACACTGCGACGCAGTAGGCCACCATGTACGGCAGGTTGTCTATCATGTCGTACTCCAGGAACGGCAGCAGGCAACCCAGGCATTGGAGAACTGCTTGCCCGAACGCTGCACAGATATGTAAATAGCTTAAGGTCACGTACTAATTGTTTCACAGTTCATTGCACAAATTGTTTCACAGTTCATTGTACAAATTGTTTCACAGTTCATTGTACAAATTTTTTAACGTTCTGCAAGTTTTAACCTTACGTAGTTGATGAAAGACTTCATTCCATTGTGAAAAGTCGGGTTGGGAGTAGTTCTTAAAAATTCTAAATCATCAAAGTCTTCTCCTTTTAAAGCCACGGATAAGAAAACCAGTTGATCGCATGCATTATTCTTCCTTCACGACAACAGCATGCTTTATTACAGCATGCTCTTGTGCAGTTCTCTTTGCGATTGGACGAATTCCATTAATTAACTTTAAACAACCAATCGGGAAGCGCGTATTTTAGGACTTATTTCGGAATTAGCCAATAGCAAGCGCTGTTACCTTGCCCCGCGCCCGATGTGGTGACTTGCAGTTTTTCTTAAATTTCCACTAAGCTTGCAGCATTGGTGAGTTGGCTAAATTAAGTCTTACACTAGAAGAAGATCCCCCATTTGTTCTCTGGAACACGAGTCTTTGAAGAAAGTTAGGACGAGAACTGGGACTAATTACCTTGTATGCCATACTGCAGATGTGGCGCCGAGTCGACGAGCTGTGAGATAGCGTTGAACAGCCCCTTGTAATCCAGGTTAGGGTAGAGAGACATACGCTCCGCATCATTGTCAGCGTCACGGATCATCTCCAGTGGAGAACGGGGCACATCTTTAAGGACACCTGCGAAGCATCAAGTAGTTACTTCGAAGGCCGAACTCTCGGCGATATCTTGGACTCATGAGCATGTATTTTGCAAGACCGTCTGTGTGCTTTTGATTTTGCGCGCGGTATCGGTGAGTGAATCCACTAGAGGAGCCCGCCAGAAGGAGGTCCTCCAGGCGGGCTTTCTGTGGTGCTTGCTCGTGACCTGTTTCTACCATAATGACACCTCGAAAACTTTTTGGAGAAAACTGAGGACCATGCTGCAAGATTGCACCAAAACCGCAGAATTAAATAATAGTAGTTACAAGTAGTATGCACTACTTATGGATTCTGTGGTACGAGTATTAAAACCTTCAAGTCTTTTCTTAAAATTAAATTTCAACATCATCAGCCCTGCAGACGTTCATCCATCAGCTCTCCACGGTTTTGACCAGGTTGTCAGTTCACCTAGCGGGGGCCTATCTACACTGCGTCTTCCAGTCCGTGGTCGCCACTCGTAAGAAGAATTTATCAGTAACCAAAATGGTATTAAGATTCAGAAACACAGCAGCAGCAGCACATGATGACAGTAGGTCCGGAAGGTAGAGACGGTAGGATCCAAGAGCACAGACCGCCACTGATCAGCAATGCAGCACGTAGCAGATAAGCACCGTGGCGAGCCTACGTTTAGCATTGGGCGTCTTCTGGTTGATAATGATGAGAAATGTACTTACTCAACAACGTCTGCGAGAAGTACTTGACGGTGTTGCCGATGTCCACACCCGATGGGAGAGGCTGTATGTTGTGCATCAACCTCAGCTGGCAGTCGTACAGGCTGCGGATCTTCGCTGTGACTGCACCATACACATTACCCGTTACAAATTACACATTTTACATGGAAATCATAACTTGGAGAGAGAAGTGGAAACCAGTAGGGTTAGCACAGCCGGTAGACAAAACTGTCTTTCCCCTGTTTTACTCCAAGCAAGTATGAAGTGACGTAAAACGGGGAAAGACAATTTTGTCTACCGTCCATGCTAACCCAACTGGCTTTGGTGGCATTTATGATTGGTTCGTTGATCAAAGGTGTTCAACATGATGGCCTATATGTTGGTTGTGATCAAATGCTGAATAAAATAAATGAACTAAATTTAATTTTGCACATTTTTGCCACAATTTCTAGCGTGGTCAAATGTTAGCATATCGTTGATAAAAAAAGAGATTTTTGAAGTTATTCATTAGATCATCGTCATCATCATCCTCATTAACAGCCTGAAGACGTCCAATGCTGAATATAGGCTTCCCCCAGAGAGCGCCACTTTGAGCGGCTGCTCGCCTCCTGCCACCATCGGCTCCCCGCGGTTTTCACCAGATCGTTGGTCCACCTAGTGAGGGGAGATGGGAGATTCATTAGATACATCAAAGGATTTTTTATAACATCCACTAATCGACTACCCCCTTACTAATAAACACTATAAAGCGGAGGAATATTTATTTAGTGTTTTGTTTCTCTCTGTTGAGTTAGAAATGAGCAAAGAAAAAACAAGATAAAACACTGACCCCCATATTCTAAGTCGTTACCTCGCGATTACTCGACTCTACTCAACCTCGACTCAACGTCATTTTCGTGTTTGACAATATGTACTCAACTCGAATTTTCCTCATAATTCTTCTCAAGCGAGGGAAGCGAAACAACTCGCGCCGTACCTTGAGTTTCCCTCGATGTCGCGTCTCGGTTATATTTCCATTACCAATGGCGTTTGAAAACAGTTTTAAAGATTCTGTACGTTACATAATTATACGATGATATGTAGGTACGAATACCGATGGATGCAGCCACTCAAAGTGGCGCTCTCTGGGAGAGGCCTATGTTCAGCAGTGGACGTCTTCAGGCTGTTGACGATGATAAAATTTTTTGTTCAACAGGGAACCGATGGATGCAGGAGGCGAGCAGCCGCTCAAAGTGGCGCTCTCTGGGGGAGGCCTATGTTCAGCAGTGGACGTCTTTAGGCTGTTGATGATGATAAAATTTTTTGTTCAACAGGGAACCGATGGATGCAGGAGGCGAGCAGCCGCTCAAAGTGGCGCTATCTGGGGGAGGCCTATGTTCAGCAGTGGACGTCTTCAGGCTGTTGATGATGTACGAATACACCGCACGACGCTATTTAAAGGATCTCGAACATTCAACTAAAAATACCGTTTTCGAGGTAGTTTTGGAGGGGCCTCCAGTTGAGGTTGAGTAGATGTCGAGTGAAGGATTTCCGTAGAAATGTTTTAGAATACAGGGGTGATTAGCTATTCCACTGTTATGCAATGTTTAAGGGTAATAGTATAAGAAAGATGGCCTGTGTACCAGAATGCACCACTTCCCTAAAGTAATACTAAATTTTTAATACTACAATACAATTAAAAAGGCAGGTGTGTAAAACGACACATTTATGGTATTACATTAGGTACATTGTTATTTCTTCATGTGACTTTCTCTTTATGTGTACTGCATACTGTTTGTTCAATTAACCTTCTGAAGAATACTTAACTGAAGATACTGTTATACCTAACATCAACAAACACAATAATATGGCAGTCAACATAAAACAACAATCATCAAAGCCAAATCACTGTTTGTTCATGACAACATGAATATGTATGAAAAGTGCTAGACAAGGACAAAGTGTAGGAGTAAGTGAGACAGACATACACAGCCAATATCTTCAAGAAAGGTGAGCCACACAAGAGGATGTGGTTCTGCTAACTCTTTTACCATGAATGGATATGTTACATGTAGTTGATATGTATAATAGTGGTTTATAAATAACTATAGTTTCAACAATGTTCAACAATAATGACAGCCTCTGTGGTGTGGTGGTTGAGCAGCTCGGCTCGGAGGCGGCGGGTTTGATTCCCGCGACAGGACAAGTGTTTGTGCACAAGAAAAAAAAAGCGCAAATACTTGCCCTGGGTCTGGGTGTTGTGGGACCGTGGTCCTTGTAGTTCCTGGGTCCCTAGATACAAGGAATGCTAGTTAGGGTCCAGGATCTATGTATGTGATTAACAAAAACAAAAAAAAACTAATAAATCTACTAATGACTATAATTACTTAACTCATTATTAAAATACTGACACAATTAAATTAAATCCAATTACGAATGTTTGTACGTCTGTACCTATGGGCAGAATTTTATTGGAAGAATTATGTGCTGATCCATCTTTGCAATATTGTAACTCAAAATTCTTACAAATGAATTATTTTATTTCATATACTTAACATATTTAATAATTTGTCTGTAGGTAGTCACAGGCGACTACAGATATAGAAGAAGCATTCCTTATAGATTTATGCCTGTTGATGTTCTTGTTAGCTCTATATGCCTAAAATGTAGTGTGCCAGCCCGCTGTACAGTACACTTTTTTTACAAACGCTAACCCATCGAGGGTTAGCGTTTGACTACATCTGACCTGATGGTAAGTGATGATGAGGTCGAAGGTGGAGCACGCCTACCCAGAATTAACCTATTTACACTTTTAACTGAGTTTTCTCTGTTGAGACCGGACCGGGTTAGTCTATAGCAGTATTGCCTGCTTAATGTTACTAATTAACTTTAATGTACTTAATGGGATTTATTAACATTAAAATATATCATTGTTTCAAGATAAGTTCTATGCTTATATATGATAAGACTAATGATTATGAAAAAAAAGGATACCTACTTATATCTTGTCTTATCTCAAGATATTATTTCTCACAGACTAGGAAGTTGTTTGAGCTTTGTCTAATTTAATTTGAACCCTGTTTTTGTATGTGAAGAATGTGCACGTTTTAAGTTGAATACCTAATTAAATAATCAATTTGAATTAAAAACCCAAGAATGAAGCAATTATTTGCACTTATTGTCTTAATATAAAATAAGTTTTAGGCATACTTCCATAAAATATAATAAACAATACTTAAAAATCTTAACAAAACATTCATTAATATTACAAAACATTGATGAGTTAGCAGAACCAAAACACGTTCAACATTGACACAGCACACAATTTGAATTTGGTATCCAGACATTTTCTACGAACAGCAATCATAAACAGATCATGGGTGGCCATATTCAGGACTACACTAACACCAGGATTAAGAATAAGAACACCAGGATTGTAGCACACAGGGACACATATTATCAGGATTCACAACATTGAATAAGATGCAGCCCTAGTATACCTAGAGTTACCATCGGCTTTTACAAACAACTTAAAATTGTGTTTTATTTACAGGGGTAATCATTTAATTTAAACATTTTATAGTAGTGTTAGATTCTAGTCATGCCTTATTAAGAGTTATTAGAGAAAAATGTAAGATTTTTAAAAGTAGGTTAGGAGTTCTCAATGTGCCGGCCAGTTGAGTATTTGTACTGGCTAATTTAAGATAGGTAGGCATTTAAGAAGGATAATAATTGATTTTACAAGAACCTAGAAAATACCTATAAAGATATATTCACAAAACTAACATTAGGGATTCAGCGGTAAACTAGAATAAGGGGTAAACCAGACAGATGGCAACCCTACTAAAGAAGCAAGGCACAGTTAAATTTAATTAATTTAGACCAACTTCAACCACTCTTGAAAGATAAGTAGCTGCCCTATGCTTAGGTATTGATAAACTGATGAAATAAAACTATGAACCCCTATTCTGGCTCAGATGGTGAAAAGATTTGTCCTCAACAAATAATGACATTAAAATTGACATATTTTTTGTATTGTTGTCTTGCTTTTTGCAATGACATAATTTATAGGGAAGAAAAAGATAATGATAATAATTGTTCATAAGTTTCAAATATCTGCCAACTGCGGCTATGACACCTGCAAGCCAAAGGGTACCTACACAAGGATGGGTAGGTATAATTATTTATGCACTACTGGACATGAAAGCTTAATTTAAATGTAACTGGCATAAATGAAGAGAAGTTTTGACAGGTCAATAAAATGTCTACTAGTGTGAAGCACTTCAGAAGAGTGAATTTGAAGGTGATCTCTAGTATAATTTGAATTATGCTGAGTGGGAAAAGGGGTCATCACGTGCGATAATAACAGCAAACAACGCGACTGTAGTTCACCTTTCTGATATAACGGCTCCGCATAAATCTGCATTTCGCATGGGGGCTGCATTTATAACACAAAAAGCTTTGCCTACCAACGCGGCGGCGTGTTTCTTACAACTCTGAAAAATAAACGGCTTTAATCACCATGCAAGCGGTTGTTCATCAATAATTAATTGCGATAAGAAGCAGCACCTCTTTCTAAATTTTTGTACTTACAAGCCGCCGCCCGCGTCCCCATGTTTATAAGCTGGATCTTGAAACTGCCCTGCATTGGACTGCTGTATTACACCCACCGATAGCATGAACACAATCGATAAAGGTAGGTCCGAGCTCTGGGCGAAAGAGATAAGACCTAAATCTAGACTTTCCCTTCCTTTTCGGACTATTGATCGATTCAAGTTGTTGTTGGTTTGTTTTGAAACCGCGCAAACGCGCGCGTCGGTGTCAGAACGGAAACGTCAAAAGGTTGTACTAATTTCTTTGTATGTCACTGTCAGCCAAGTAAGCAAGTCAAATGAGTCAGCTGACTGGCTATTCTCAGAAATCGAGATACATTGTCAGCTCAAAATAAATCTCGAAATTCGAGTTTTCGTATTCTCAAGCTTAAAATTCATGATATTCTCGATTGCTAGCGCACGAGATGACTCATTTTATCGGACTTAGTCTGTGATGCAAGCAGTGTAGAGTGTGTTCTGTGTAATATCTCTACTTACATTGTCTGTGAAATGAAATTCTGAATACATTTTTGAGACTCAATTTTCAATGTTTTGTGGGTTTGTTTGTCTGCCCAGCCCAGACAAAAGAAAATAAAGAAGAAAAGTTGCCATGCCATTAGCTTCAATGTCAATAAAATGGCAACAAATGAGCCTACAAGTAGAGGCAAGCGCATCTCATGGTGGTCTCAAGTCTCAACTGCCTCCGACCACACGAGTCATCTCGTGCGCTAGCAATCGAGTATATCACGAATTTTAAGCTTGAGAATACGGAAAACTCAAATTTCGAGATTTATTTCGAGATGACATTGCATCTCGATTCCCGAGAATAGCCCCTGCGCGGGGCGGAAACCAAGAAAGTGGGTTGCGCACTTAGGTTGCGCATGTCCGGATCCGAGATAATGGATGCGAAAATAAAATGGAACGAGCGAGAAGGGTGAGTTCCTTTCCCTTTCTGTACGTATATTTTTGTTGTGTAGCGAATCGTACCTACAGCTATAAAATATTTATATACCTATAGGCATCTTGCACAGGTATCTTGAGATTTCTTGGGTAGTACTAGGCGTAACAGCACAGATTACTGAATATGTTACTCGTCTTAGTGTTCTGTAGGTAGGTTTGGGGCAGGCGCGGATACAGAAATTTCTCAAGGGGGGGGCGCACAAAATCATTATAGTAGGAGAGTCCAAGAGGGGAATTTAGGGATATGGTGGTAAAACACATGAGTATACGATACAAGACCAATTTGTGTTCTTTTCTTTATATGATGTATTCCATGTACCTAATATCTTGCTGGTAAAATTACCGCGCTTGGTGCTGGACTGCCTGCGCCAGGGGGGGGGGGGGGTCTGCCCCCCCCCCCCTGTATCCGCGCCTGGTTTGGGGTAGGTAACTTACTCAGTATATTCATTCTGTGTCCTTACCTACCTACGCGCTTGGAAAGCCACACTCACATTTTAAATAAGTAGGCAAATACTTCAGAACAGGGCGAATTCTGTGTAGGTAGGTAGGTATGAGTATTATTAAACCACGCTCATTTCAGATTAGATACCTAAATATGACTGCTAGTTCTACCCTCAATTTATTTTTGTATTTGTGAATACGGTAATTCTTTTCAGACATTTTATGTGAATAAAAGAGAAACAAATAAATATTTAACGATGAGGCAGACAAGTCGTCACAGTTTGAAGGGCTGGGAGAAACAAACTGCGCAACTCCGTAGAAGCCAGGTTCAGGAAAGACCACGTATGTAGATAAATTTTAATAATTGACTCACTAGTTTAACCGATTTAATTATCCCCACAATGTCACGACTGTAACATCTGTTGCTTTCCAATCATATTCATTTAGTAATGGTGTATGCGTTGTTGTAGGTACTGCTGCTAAAATTACAGCGTATTCCATGCTAGATACTAGATATATCTATAGCATTAAGAAGGCCAAAATCCCCGCTTGCCCAATTCAACCGACCTTCTCTAATGTCACCACAGCAGGTACTTAAGCGGAAGCAGCTCTATTTATCCTCATCATCAGCTGGTTAATCCACTACTGAGCATGGGCCTCCCTCCCACATTTATACGCTACTATGGAGGCTTATTTTATTCCTTATGATTAGTAGGTATTAGTACCACAAAGCTTTGGCCCCACTTGTAATTACGTCATCACTTTCCATCAGGTGAGACAGCGGTCAAATGCTTTGCCTATCAACAAATTTAAAAAAAACTATTCGGTACCCATCGCCGCTCGCGGGGATCGCGGCGCGGCCGTCTACGAACACGGGAAGCGATGGATACCGAATAACCGAAAAAGACGCTTCACTGACGCGCTGGTGGCCAGAGCATGTTTATTTTCTACATTTAGCGGGTTCGTCTCCCGGCTCTGACAACTAAGCTTGAGCATTTAATGCAGCTATTTTGTTTTAGAAATAAAGATAGTGTGTGTAATTTGAGTACCTACCCTTCAATATTTAAGGGTACCGGGCATGGTTTGGTCCATCTTGTATATATCTATCCCTCTATTGATAGGGCAAACTGCTGTATATGCAACTGGAGGTACCTAAGTACCTAGATACCAACTTCCAGATTGTATTTTTCAGACGTTCGCCTAAATAACAATAAGATTAAACAAAGAATAATAATAAAAATATTTTCAGCCCTAACATCGGTGTCAGAAGAGCATTCTTCTGATACCAACCGCACGTTCTCCGAGGAACAATCAGAGTATTCTTCTGAGTCCAACAACACGTTCTTCGAGGAACAATCAGAGTATTCTTCTGAGTCCACCAGCACGATCACTGAAGAACAATTGGACCGCCCTTACAGCCCGCTGCCACCTCTTACCATAGAAATAGTACCAAAATTAAATAAACATGACGAACCTGAAGAATACTACACACGTTTCGAAAAAAAAATGATTAAACTATACCGAAGATCGATTATTGAAGATCGTAGTGATATTAGCAATATATCTGATAGTACCAATACGGATATTAGCATTACTCGATCTAAATACTCAAAAAAAAGAGCCAGTTTTTGTGATCATGATGATGAAATTGATGTTGATGAGAACATTACGACTGAAACTGATGTAATTGATAATGGTACTGCAACACAAACTATCGGCTCAAGAAAAGATGATTCTGAATCTGATAAGGAAGAATCTGCTGAGGTAGAACTTTCTGAGGTAAATTCTGCTGAGGTAGAGTCTACTGAGGTACAACCAGCTGAAATAGAAACTGCTGAGGTAGAACCAGCTGCGATAGAATCTGCTGAGGTAGAACCAGCTGAAATAGAATCTGCTGAAGTAGAACCAGCTGAAATAGTATCTGCTGACATAGAATCTGCTGAAGAAAGAAATATTGTAGCAGAGTATCACGAGGACGTTGATAACAACCTGGGTTCTGTAGAACTGAAAGAAAACGATGGCAAGTTTCACATGTTACCTACGAATAAAAGTAATTTTAATTACCAACTTCATCAGCTGGAAGACGTCCACTGCCGAACACAGGCCTCCCCCATAAAACATCACTTTGGACGCTTATCGTGGGGGGGGATTTGCCATAATCCCCACGCTTGACAGGCAGCTTCACAGCTCGGTGATAGCAGAAGATTTTAATGTACCGAGGAGAATACTGCTTCCCATTCCATTCATTTTTTGCCGGCTCTTACGACGGCACCCACGGGAAGAGTATTCGCAAACCGGGACCACACCGCTTTAAATAATTGTGAAAATTTCACACAGCGCCATCTAGCCCAAAACTAAGCAAAGCTTGTACTATGGGTACCATATAACTGATAAAATACTTAGATGTTTTTTGTTTGTAAATACATACATACATAACGTCCAGACACTGTGTCTAAGACACAGAACAAACACCTATGCTTATCACACAAATGTTTTTCCTAAATAGGAATTGAACCCACAACCTACAGTTCAGAAGGCAGGGTTCCTACCAACTGAGATATCAGGCCAGTCAATAGTTCCAATAGTTTACGTTCTAACGCTGTAATTTATATATACATGTATTGTATACCTACTTATAAGTTTTCTTGTACTGAGGTACTTCTAAATAAAAAGAGAAATAAAATAAAAGTTACATGGCAGATGTTGGAAAGCCTAATAACTAGCAGAATACCAAAATGTCTAAAACTATTTTCGTGGACACAGTCATTTTCAAGACTATTTAAGCGTCAGACTTGACTTCGTGCTATGCATTCTGACGGCTCCATGAGAAATGTTCTTTTTGTCTAACACCATCACGTTTTATAATATCAAAGCCCAGCTGAATTTGCTAAATAAATCTTGTAATGTTTACAACAACTTCTGTTGCAGTTTCAGATATTATCGACAACCAAAATAAATCAAATGAAGACAATGAATATCAAATCATTGAAGCGGCGAGGTCTTCAGGAATGTCGGCTGGGAGAGCATCGGACAAGTCGGCGAATACCGGTAATTATTAATCCAGCTTTCCATTGAGAAGTCTAAATATACTTACGTTCTTTAGATCTTGCTTTAGTAACCCTTCGTTAATTTTATTTGCACTAAGTAGGTACGGTCATGTACACAGAGTATTTTGTTACGTCATGTATTTACCAGCACGCTCAACGACCTCAGTATAGTCTCCCAACGGGTTGGTCTTAAGATGAACATGCTGGACAAGACAAAAATCAAGTCTAATGCCCATTTATCATCTACACCGGTAGGTAATTGTTAGGAACAATACTCTCGAAGTTGTCGACAAATATACCTAGGACAGACTGTCCAATTAAGTGGATCCAACTTCGATAAAGAGGTTACACGTAGAATCCAATTTGGCTGGGCAGCGTTCGGGTAGCTTCGACCTATAATTTCGTGCAAAATACCGCAGAGCCTAAAAACAAAGGTTTTCAACCAGTGTGTGTTGCCATAATGATGACTTTTGGAACTGAGACGTGGTCTCTTACTGTTGGCCTCATTAGTAAGCTCAAAGTCGCTCAACGAGCTATGGTGAGAACTCTGAGCTATGCTCGGTGTGTCTGTGCGAGTTAAGACCCGTAATATGAGGAGATTCGCAGAAGAACTAATGTGACCGATGTAGCTTTAAATGGCAATGGGCAGGCCACATCGCTTGTAGAACTGACAACCGATGTGGAAGAAAGGTTCTCGAGTGACGACCACGAACCGGAAGATGAAGCGTAAGCTGGCCCCCCACCAGGTGGACCGACAATCCGGTGAAAGCGGCGGGGAGCCGATGGATGCAGGAGGCGAGCAGCCACTTAAAGTGGCTCTCTCTGGGGGAGGCGTATGTTCAGCTGTGGGCGACTTCAGGCTGTGTGTGATGATGATGATGATAAATGTTTGAAAAAAGTTTCTGTCTTAATTTGAGATATCGGCAATTCTAATGAATCAACCGAAAAGGTTTAATCTCATGAAATTGAAGTTCAGAAGTCTCCAATAATCTGTGTGACTACTGGGAGAGCTTCGGACAAGTCGCTGACTGCTACTGGTACTAAACCTGCAATTAATTTAGATGTATAATCACTGATTAATCTCTATTACACAGTACCTATAATATAGGTCGGTGTGTTTAATCATGGAACAAGAAGGAAAGGAATGCCAATACACCAAGAAAACAGCGTAGATCAGAAATATGGCGAAAACCGTTATAAACCTAGATAGCGCTGCAAAATTTTCACGCCATTTGCATTGTAAATTCGCGCCATTTTAGCCCATTTTCATATTAGAAACGTCAAAGCTTGTTTATTGCGACTTTCCCACTAATAAACATAAGTTTGTTTCATTAGCTATTGTACTGTTTTCTCGCAAATTTGTTGAAAAATGTTGCATGATACACGTGCGGAAATTGGTTTTTACAAACTCATGACTATGCTACCTAAGCCAGTAGTGGTATGGTACATTTGTCAACTCGTTTGTAAAAGCCAACTTGCCGCACTAATATCATAAATTATTGTATCAGTTCCAGATATCGACAACTATATTGAACTGGCTGAAGGTGTTCAGTCTCAAACCATTGAAGTAAAGAGGTCTCCAAGAGTGTCCGTGTCAGCTGGTTCGACACAAAACGAGCAACTGTATGCAAGAGAAAATGTAGCTCGAGAAAGGCTAAGGAAGAGGAGCAGGTCTCCATCTCCTTCTCGAAACAAACGCAAGAGATGTTCAGATGAGGGTGTTCAGACAGATTTTGACGATGTGAACCACAGAATTTTGTGTGAGAGAATATTTATGGGTATTCCACGAATTTTTAAACCATGCCCGTGTCATGTGCGTGAGTTGTTCGAATGAGTGCCATCGAGATGGTTTTAATTTCTAAAACGTAATCAGTATACTAATTAAAAATAGATACTAAAACAGTAGGTATTGATAGTTGATTAGGGTTAAAATACATTTTAAGATTTATTTTTATTACTTTTTTAAGTTACGTATTATGTCGGTATACCTATTGCAGGTAGCAGGTACTGTTTGTTAACAAAAATCAGTTCAATTAAGATAAGCTTTTTTTAATATTATATTTTTATAAAATGTATCACTGTTTTATTTGTACCTAATCTAATCCATATAAGTTATTATTACTATTTCGAGTCAATAGTAATATATATAAAGAATTAATTAAATAAGTAGGTACCCACATAAATCTTCGCTGAATTTACTGTATAGGTAATGAGTTAATGACATGAGCTCAATGTTTTCTTTAGTAAAAAAGTATAGCATTATTTAAACTGTTTTATTGTCATGGTTAATAATTATCACAAAGATCTTACTTAACGTTTTTTTTATCTACAATCACAGTATCTGGTGCATCCTGCGTCTCTTAAGCTAAATATAAATCAATATTTAATTGTTAACTAGCCTAATAACTACATCTTCTAACGAAAAATATCACCGCTACAAATTTAAGTCCGTAGTGTCCACAGTGGGGTCCGAATGAGTACACGTATTCACGCTTGCTATAGTTTGTTGACTTATGTACCGTTGGCATTGAATCTAAATGGCTCGGGCAGCCATTATATCATCAACCGTCCATCGCGCCGGCCAGGGCTTGTTGGATAACTAGCTGCTGTGCGCTTATGAGCTTCTTTAGCTCTTTCACTTCCTGAGTGAGCTGTCTCACGTTCTCGGACGTCTCGTCCAATCTCACTTGAATGCTTCCCAAGCCTGAAGAATACCCGTACTCTCTATAACTCGAATCATTGTTGTTCTCGTACTTCTTGAAACACGAGTAAGCGCCCGTTGTCGATCCGCTTGATGAAATTGTATGGCCATACTGCTTCCTCATTTTAGCAATGTCGTAAGCCGCCATCATTATGTCTCTCGGGAGCCGTTTTTCACTGGGATTCAGAGGTTTCACACTCAATACAACTCTGTAAGCTTGTGGCGATACCAAAGCTGACGAATGTAGAATTTTTAATAAGCATTTTGGCAAATATCCGTTAAATAAAGCAAGTTCCATGTAAGATATCAGTTTGGTTTGTCGAACAAGCTTAGAAAGTCCAGCAGTTTTTCTCAATCCTTGAATGTCATGAACAGCTATACCAACGAGAAGGTTCATGAGTACTACAGTCACAAACATCAAGAAGAGCACGTATGTGATTTGAGCTGAAAACTCCAGTAGCACCGGCGGGTCATTACCATCTGGCTCGTTCAGTAATAAATCAAGATTTAACTCGCCTATCATCATTGTCAACACGGTAATAAACCCCATAAACGGATTAGCGAATGAGGATGAGTCAGGAAATATGACACAGAAACTTATGGTGAAACCTATCAGAATACAGGAGTAAGCCATTAACAATTTTGCAAATTCTTTTTGGACTTTTTGATACATCGCCACGTATGTTCCGAACACTGGAAGCTGGCCTATCATCATCATTAAGTTTGTCCATCCAGCTAATACAGCAAAGGCACCCACGTGGTTCTGCCAAGTGTATGTAATGTTTGTGTAAATATATGATATCAGGAAAACGCTTACAATAACGAACCATTCAATAATGTTTTCCGATTGCATTAGGTATTGTTTCACGGTTGAATAACCAGCGATACCGTAAACTTTTCGAAATATTTCAAATATTGTAATCCCAGCCAAGACCCACCACTGCATTTCAATAACAAATGGGTTCTTTCGCAGCAAATCTCCAAGAATCGATTGTTTCTGACAAAGTTCTTGTTCTTGTATAGTTTCTTCCATATCTTTGCTTCCATTGTAACAGTTATGCGCGAGTGCTGTTAAAACGTACAACGTTAAACACATTATAAAAATAAAACTTAAGAATAATCTGGCCACATAATATTTGCGTATTTTCTCCCATTTTATGTAAAGAAAGGCTGAGCATAACGGATGCAGCAGAACTTCTTTCTGTCCCTCATCAACGAACGTGTTCAAGTAGCTGATCTCACGAGGGTAACAATGTTGCAGAATACTACGAAAGTCAAGTTCGAGTTCGACTTCTCTATTGCTCGTTTGAGAGTGATGCAGCGTAATAGCGCAGTCCAATTTTCTCGTTATCATAGCGAGTGAGGCGGGCGTTTTTCTTGCGATTACATTAAGAGCCGAGTTGCCTTTTTTAGACCTTGTAGTTACGTCAGCACCGTGATAAATTAATGTTTCGACACATGCAGATAGACCATCGAGAGCGGCTAAGTGTAACGGGGTGAATCCGTACTCGTCCTTTTGATTCACGTTGGCACCCCAACTAATTAGAGTTTCAATGATATCACATGCAGAATCCGATTTCCCGATGGCAGCGTGTAAAGGCGTCCTCATATCGAAATCTAATGCATTCGGTTCAGCGTTTCCTTTCCTCAAAAGGGACTCTACACATTCTAAGCTTGACGATCGCGCGGCAAGGTGTAGCGCTGTAAATCCACGGTGATTTTTTAGGCTCGCGTCTGCTCCCTTAGACAGCAATAGATCAACACATTCAGCGAACCCACCATCGGCGGCAAGATGTAACGCAATGGATTCTCTATCACCCACTCTTGTTCTAACGTTGGGGTCAGCGCCCGGAGTTTCCAAAAGTATACTGAGGCATTGAATAATTCCCAAGTCAGCCGCAAGATGGATGGCGTTAGTGCCGCCCGGCTCTATCAAGTTCACGTCGACACCGTGAGAGATAAATAATTTCAAGCACTCCACAGCATTGGCTCTTACCGAGCAATGAAGCAGACCACCTTCACAGTTTACGTATTTCACTGCTGCGTGCACAGATGCACCTTTGCTGATTAGTAAATTAGCCACTTGCACAGAATTCCCGAACGCGGCGCAATGGAGAGGAGCGAAGCATCTCGGCATGTAATTAGGATCCAAGCCGCACGAAAGTAGGTAAGTAGCACACTCCGTCGATCCGCTGAATGCTGCAACATGTAAAGGTGACAAACCTAGGGCATCAAAGTACAAAGGATCCGCGCCATCTTCTATCAGCGGCTGAAGAAGGCTGGATAGTTTAAGGAACGCCGCCCAAAACAAGCATACATTCTTCTCAGCTTCGGAAGCCGTAGTTAGTGTGTTGTTTATAGATTCAGATGTTATCGCCCCCGACTCCAATTCATCAAGGAGTCTCAGCCGGCCGCCGACAGCTCGCATCTGCTCATGGGCGCTCTGACGTAACGAGTCACCGCAGATATGCGCAGTTAGGTCGAGGGGTGGTTCTTCGAAGCTATCATACATGTTGGGGGCGCTCTCCGCCGGGGGCGAGGAGCCGGCGAGGACGTACTCTAGGTGCCCCATGGAAGGGAAGGCTCTCTCGAGGGATTCTTCATCTAAGGGCGGGTGCGGCTGCTGCGTGCGAGCGGGCGAGCTGAGCACGCGGGAGATGCGCGGCCGGCGGTCCATGTCCCGCGGCAGCGTGCGCGGGCGGACGTCATCCAGCTCCTCGGGGTGTGGGGAGCGGCGCGAGCGGAACCACCGCGGCGAGAGGATGCGGCGCGTGGTAGGCATGCGGGCGGCGGCGCGGCACTGAGCACCGCGCTCACCAAACCTATTGTGCATCAATTGTGACGGGCACAGATGAATCGCGCGTACCATTTTTGCCGTAAGGCTGATCGTACACCTGACTGTTTTTTACGGCTACTTTAATAAAAGCGAATTGGTAATTTTAACAAGAATCAAAAACTTGAGCCCAGGCGCACCTGACATGCGCATGCGTAGTAGCAAAAACGCATAGGTACCTATAATTATTGTTCATCCCAACGCTGTGTAAGGTACCTAAGTCAACGTGATGCCTCAACAGGGTTCAACTCGTTCGGCCAGTGCTATACACACCTTTAAGCGACTACGGGTGGTTGTTATTCTTATAGCTGTAGTAACCTACTAAGTATTAACATGTCTGTTAGGACAATGCTGAACTTCGGTCTGTATTTACTAAAAATTTAAGATGATATCATGAACTGAACCAAGCGAGTAACAACCACCATCTAATGAACTTTATCTCATGTGATTAATCAGACCTTCCTGCAACCTTGCATTGTGATTCAGGAAAATGATTGGGAAAATGTTATTCCATGTAGAATTTAAATAGCTGCTAATGAAGTTTATCAAGAAATATAGATAATATACTTACCTAGGTAGGTATTATACCTATGTGCCTAATCTTGATAGTAATAAACCTTCGTTTACGTAGTTTTTTAAGTACTTAGGAACCTAAGAGAAGTTGATATCATGATAGCATATTATCTACCTACTACCTATGGATACAGAAAAACCAAATCAATCAGGTATACAGGTTGGATCATGTATGTTATTATATTATCATTTAAGTACCTACCTATATGGTAAAACCTATAAGTTCATAGTTATTAAACCTAATTTAAGTATAAAAAGGTGTCAAATTATTTGCTGTTACAAAGAGTCTCGAATAAAACAAACTATGTATGTACCTATAAGGTAGGTAGGTAGTAGGCGCCTATTTAGGTACAAGTTGTACGCAGGCGCGGATACAGAAATTTCTCAAGGGGGCGCACAAATCATTATAGTAGGGGGAGTCCAAGAGGGAAAGGGGATATGGTAATAAAACACATAAGCATACGATTAGGGCTTGTAATTATTCGAACATTTTAGATATTCGAATATTCGGTTTTTTTTCAGGAAGTATTCGAATAATTCGAATATTATTCGAATGTTTTGAATTATTACAGAATCATACTGCATAAACTTCGTAATAGACCAAAAACTTCGTAATAGACCAATCTGGAGTTGCATGAGGCCTGATTTGCGTGCTATTAATACTTCACTGCCACAATTGAGCGGAAGGCTCTAAAGTGTTTAGAAGTATATTAGGAAAAACCAAATGACAAAACTGAAGACCGGAAATGGCAGTAATTTCACCCAAGCCTCAAATTCTGAGGGAGGTCGAGAACTTCCATGGACAGCTCGTACATAGACCTCGATACGTAATTCCACTACAAACATAACTCAGAACACCAGAGCCAAGTTAGTCTTACACAATATCGAAGATATCCTGAGCATCAGCCTGTACGAGATTAGAATGGCCGCAAATAAATTAATAAAACAACAAAGCGACAGATGTAGAATTGTGGATAGAACTACAGCATCTCGCTCTTGAGCCATTATATTATTATTATTATAGAGCCACAGATTTCATGGTAAAAGTGGTTTTCTAGAGTCTTTACGAATCGCCTCTTGGTCTGATGAACTGCAGCCTCCCGAAATGTCACGTCACACTGGTGAAGTCTATGCACCGTCCAAATCCAAAACCCTGAAGGCTTTCAGGTGGAACTCCAAAGTACCTTCCAGTGCCTAGCCGAATACAACACAGTGGACGAGTTGAACAACGGGTTGGTGGAAACTGTCCAAGCTGTTCAAGCCCAGCCAAGCTGTTGAGCCACGCTCTTCAAGACCCAACGCCGAAAAAAGACGCAGAAACTATCAGAACAAGCTCTTGAATGGCAGACTGGAGCGAAATGAAACTGCAGTTTTCAGTTGTAATGGTAGCCTACGGTGAACTCAATAGACAAATCTGAAGTTCCATGCGACACGACTTGCATTTTCTTGCTTTAGTACTTCACGTATTGAGGCCGTAATTGAGCGGAACCAAGGCTCTAAAATGTTCGCAAAGGATACGTCTATTGGGCAAAGCCAAATAACAAAACTAAGGACCGAGAAAGGTAGTGTCATTTCATCCAAGCCTGAGATTCCGAGAGAGATCAAGAACTTCCATGGACAGTTATACACCTCGACACGTAATCACACTACTAACACAGCTCAGGACATCAGAGTCAACTTAGTTCGACACTATACCGAACATATCATCAGCCTATACGAGATTAGAATGGCCCTCAAATAGCTTAAAACAACAAGGCGCCAGGTGGGGATGGAGGTTTGCTTATGTATACTCTAAGGGATGGAGTTACTACTGAACTTCTGAGAGCAAGTGATAGATCGGTACTTATATATAGTCCTCCAAAAGTTATTTAATTCTGCCATCTTGAAGGTACAACGCCAGAGGCGTGGCACAAGAGTGTGGTGTCGCCCTTCATCAAAAAAAAGGTGATATCACCGTATTGAAGAAATAAAGGCCCATCTCGCTCTTGAGTCATGTGTATAAGCTGTTTTCGAGAGTCGAATCGTCTCGCACGCAGGTTGGATGAATTCTAGCCTTCCAAACAAGCCAGTTTCCGGAAAGGCTTTAGCACCATAGACCACATCCATACGCTACGCCAGGTAATACAGAAGACCAAAGAGTTTAATCGGCCGTTATGCCTAGCATCTGTGGATTATGAAAAAGCCTTCGATTCAATCGAGACTTGGCCGGTGGTAGGTACGAAAAAGGTAGGTAAGGAAAGTTTCCTTTTCCACCTCTATCACATAATGCTATTCGCATTCTGATTCTCGTTGTCGCGTCGCTTACTGACTGTAGAGTGCTGTCTGTCATTTTTTACTCCATTTAGCTTACTTTCAAGGTTAATTGAAAGTTATTCGAATATTCGAACTTTACCTCCCTGATTATTCGAATAGTGAAAATGACCGAATATTCGCACTATTCGAATATTCGAATATTCGAATTACAAGCCCTACATACGATACAAGACCAATTTGTGCTCTTTTCTTTAAATGATGAATTCCATGCACCTATATCTTCCTGGTAAATTGGCTAATTACCGCGCTTGGTGCTGGACTGCCTGCGCCAAGGGGGGGGCGCGCGCCCCCTGCGCCCCCCCTCTGTATCCGCGCCTGGTTGTACGCTCTGAATCTGAATAAGGACATCCAATGAGCACATCACTAAACTAATTTGAACTGGCATCACTGGTCACTAAGCTACCGGAAGTGCGGCCCAGCGAACACAATTTACTATCTGTAAATTTGATCGATTTCCGTAACAAATCAATAATGAATGTGAATGCGAAAATGTGATGCGAATAGTGGTTCCCACGACATAATGTACCTTCAGTGCAAAGTCCATGGCTTACTTTTCAGGTGAGTTTTGAATGATGCTCCCGATTTCTGTAAAATAAACCCCCCTGTGGCCTTTAATCCCTGCGATGAAATAGTTACAGGGTAGATCGGGGATCGAGGTGGTAGGGTGAATCGGCGGGGATATCTTCCCGATCGGCACCGTCATAACAAGGCATACGCCTTGTTTCTGCGTGATTTATCCCCAAAGCGGCGAGCGGAACGGCCGGTGTTCCCGCCAATAAATCTCGCACAGTGCCACTGGGCGTTAGTGCAGGCGCGGATACAAGGCAGTCCAGCAGGGTTACTCTTGACACTCGATTTCAATCGTAATTTG
This sequence comes from Ennomos quercinarius, assembly GCA_910589525.2. Taxonomy (NCBI): domain Eukaryota; kingdom Metazoa; phylum Arthropoda; class Insecta; order Lepidoptera; family Geometridae; genus Ennomos; species Ennomos quercinarius. The sequence continues at coordinate 14,837,923 of OU342507.1, read as the reverse complement.
GGATTTGGAACGAAATCGTAGCATTTGGTACTCTTGAATTCGATACTAGCGCACGATTGGAATCTTTGTCCGTGGAATTTTACGGAACTAAATGGAATCGACTCATTTCTACACCATCCGCTTTTTCGGTACTCTTGACGCGATTTGACATTGGCAAATTGAGTTTGAAGTAGAGTTTGCGATAGAATTTTCAGACCTTTCAAAAGTTAACTTTTTTGCGTTCGAGTGTGTTGTGTTAAGTGGTTTCGGAAGCAATTGGGAAGTAAAATGGCACGTTTAGCTCTTATTTTTGATATTTTGGACAATGCACATAGAGAAGATCTAAGGCAACGTCGACCGTCGAAACCTAAGAAGAATGGTGCGATACACTGAGAAAGCTTTTGCCATGAACGACAACGAGTTTAAGAAATGTTACAGAGTGACGAAAGACCTTTTTGAGGTCACATGTGGCGATTTAGAGCCTCTGATGGCAAAGCCTACTCGTCGTAGTGACATGTCCTCGAGATACGAGGTTTGTAAATATAGGTGGTAGTTCTTTCATGCGTGGTGTTTTTACGAGAAGTCTCTCTCCTCCAACTTTTTGAACTTGTAGGCCTGTTTTAATAGTTGCCTTACATAGCATCACAGAATTGGTAATTTCTGTCGTCCCATTTCTTTTTTGTCTCGTATTTGCCATGGGCGGACCGCAACAGACCTTTTGCTATCCCTGGATTGTCCCCAAGGAAATCCGCTAGAGCCTCCAGCTGCTGGTAGATTGGCCTACTCATAATCTTTCCTGTTAGAACGGACGAATATCTCCAACCAAATACTTCAAATCTTGAAAACAAGACCGCTAAACAACAGCTGGAGCGGAGTTTTGGCGGGAACGCGGAAAAGTTCACGTCGGTGCATTGTATTATTTTACAAAACTTATGCTTTTTCCAGTGTTAATGTTTAAAATTGGTGGTGTTTTACGCATTAAGTGCTGAATTACGAGCATGAGTGTGGGCAAGTGATATAATGTAGTGAAACGTGGTTTTTCGTATTGCTTCCAAAATTCCATAGAAGCCTCTAGTAAAGTTGCCACCACTTTACTAGGGCATGCCTTAGACTGGATTATGACTTAGACTAGACTATGACTACTCTGACTGTGACTATGACTTGACTTTAAGTGAAAATTTCCATAATACGATGAAAAATTACAAAACTTGACACTGGCTAAATACACTATGTGTGGAGCCAAAATATAAAAAAAAAACAGCTGGAGCACACAGAACATTGATACTAGTTTTTTTTTCTAGACAACCATGATGTCAATAATGACATTATTCATTCAGCCGTTCTTGATATTATTCGTCGGTAAATAACCGCTTTTATTTCTTTGAAAGTGACTAAATATCATCAAAAGTGAAGGTTTTATGGTAATATATTTTTTATCACTGTTATTAATAAGGTTTTTACATGTTTTCCACAAATTTTGGTATTAATATTTTCTATTATGTGTGCATGGCAACACTTACATAGTGTTGTACTTTTATGGGTCACAATATTAAGTCGATTGCATTTCCGATTTCAATTTCGATCTCGATTTTGTTGAAGAGTACCAAATTGTTTAACATTGGAATTGAGATTGGTTCGGATTAGAATTAGAGTGAAATTGGGATTGGATTCAAGAGTAACCCTGCAGCACCAAGCGCAGTAATTACCAGGAAGATATAGGTGCATAGAATTCATCAATTGGTCTTGTATCGTATACTTATGTGTTTTACCACCATATCCCCAAATTCCCTTCTTGGTGTCCCCTGCTATAATGACTTGTGCGCCCCCCACTTCAGAAATTTCTGTATCCGCGCCTGGGTTAGTGGCGCTCATCGCGTTCGCGGTATTTGCGGTATCGAAAGGGTAACTCACATAATATTATCCTTTTACAACGCTAGTGCAAGATGCTATGGTTCATTACTTAAATTAAACAATCTCTTGTGGATTATTTTATATTAGCTGGAGAAGTATAATTATATCACGCTAATATTATAAGGGCGAAAGTTTGTATGTGTGTTTGTGTGTATGTTTGTTACTCCTTCACGCTCAAACGGCTGGACAGATTTTGATGAAATTTGGAATGTAGATAGCTTATGAACTGGATTAACACATAGGATACTCTTCATCCGCGGGTGAAACCGCGGGGCGCAGTTAGTATGTAATATAAGTAGGTATATAGGTACCTAAGATAAGTAGGCATTGGCGCGGGGGGGGACACATTTGAGGTTTGATTTTCGTAGACTGTGAATCTATAGTAGCTTTGATTTGATATTTGATTTTAAGTTTGAGCATATAAAATGCTTTAAGCACTTATATTGCGCTAAATTGCCCCCCCAGTGATAGCACAGTTACCTATAGAATCATACAGTTGCCACAAAATACATATAATACCTTCTGCTACGTAAAAGGGAATTTTCATAATATACAGACAGACAGAAATGAATAAGTACCTAGGTACTTAAAAAAATGTTGTTGGATTTAGGTTTTGTTGTTGGGTTTTTTTGTTGGTTTTGGTTGGGTTGGTGTTGTTGTTGGTTTGTTTTTTGTTGTTGTTGTTGGTTGTTGTTGTTGGGTTTGGGGGTTAGGGGTTGGAAATGTTGTTGTTTGTTTAAATCCAACAATATTTATTTGGAAAAAAAATGTTTAAGGGTAGGTAAGTAGTACACCTATACTAATTACCCCTAAAAATTATTTTTATAAAGTACTCATCTTTTACGTAGGTACAAATTTTACCTTGGTTGCAGTTTTGTTAAAATTAAAAGTATGCAGATTATTTAATCGCCTAATTATTACTTTCTCATTATAGGTACTTACATAGTTACCATTATAACAAAACAAAACAAATCATCACCATCAAGTAATCATTTCTCTATTAAAATACTAAAGATGATCAACGCCAGCCTACCAAACAATATAAAACCTAAAAAATATAGTATGAACTACCAACATAATGAAGTCTGTGCTGTGTGCTTTATTATGGGGGATAAAGAGCATACTTACCATTGTGATTTTATTTTAATTTAAGTATTTAAATACATGTATAATATAATTTAATTCTGATACCGCTGCCTGGCGACGGCGAGTCAAATCCCTCGCCGCTTTTTGGTTCGAAATCACGCGTTCAAAGAAAAACTAACCCATCCGGACCTCACGTGGACGATCCCTAATGGCGGTAAAAGGTAAAGAAAAAGATAAGTAAATGTCAACCTTATCACCTAGGCCACAGAACACTTAATAAGCTACTATTGTTATATGATTGTAATATACCTCATCATGAACATTGCCTTAAGACGTCCACTGCTGAACATAGGCCTCCCCCAGAGAGAGCCACTTTGAGCGGCTGCTTGCCTCCTGCATCCATCGGCTCCCCGCGGTTTACACCCGGTCGTCGGTTCATCTAGTGGCGGGCCAACCTACGCTGCGTCTTCCGGTTCGTAGTCGCCACTCGACAACCTTTCTTCCCCATCGGTTGTCAGTTCTACGAGCGATGTGGCCTGCCCGTTGTCATTTCAACTTGCTAATTCTAAGAGCTATATCGCTCAATTATACCAGTTATACCGGTCGGCCGGTGGTCGGCTATACCTACTATTTTATAATATTGAATGGGCACATGAAAATAAAAGAAAAACATAGTTGAAAATATTTATTGTTATATAGTTTGGAGCTTATAAACACAGATAATGTACATATTGTTCAAATAATTAACATAATTACAAACAACTATATTGAAATTAGATCACGAAGTCACTACTAAATAGGTATTTATTGTTGTTACTAGAAAGAAATAACTCCCATTACAATTATGATGTTAGAGTGATGAAAAATACAAAAAAAACATCTGAAAAAATAACATTTACACTTACCATAATAATCGTACACATTTTTGGATTAAATGTTTTATATAAAACTAAGATAATAACTATTAAAGCTAACAGTAACACAAGTATAAATTAATATCTATTTACAAAATATTACAAATGTTTTAAAAACTTGCTCGTAGAAATCTGTACTTGGTGTTTATTTAAGAACAACATGAAATGGCACAAAACAGACCAAAAGGAAACTCCAAGTATTCGTGCATTCACTGATCTACTCCAAAAATCGGGGATCAACTCCGCCAAAACATTAGAAACACAAACATGACTTTATTTATGGGCCAACGTTTATAGAAACAAACAAATCGGGACATGATTAATTTAATCATAATTATGTAGAAAAATAGAACCAATTACAGTCAAATTCAGATTCATTAAAAGCACAGATAATATAATACTAGATATACTAATAGTTCAAAGTGTTAAAACGTTTCAGTAGAGTTGATCCCCAGGTAAAACTTCTAGATTGCATTATAGCTAAATACCAATGCAGTGTCACAATGCAAGCCAGGGTTTTTACTTTTCACAAGTTCCAGTGAATATTAAAGTTGGTGAAACACATACAAAGCGTGCAGTAGCCACTCAGTACCGAGCTGAGTCGCTGAGACGTTTTGAAGGATAGACTTAGAATTTTGCGAGCAAAATTCTAGGCCTACGTAAATGCGCATTTGCTGACAGAACGCCTGATACTATTCGAGCCGTCAAACTTCGGAATGAGCAAACAATTCTATTGCTGCCTCATTCCCGCTACACTTTTGACAAAATGGTGGAAGTGAGACAGTCAAGTTCTTCAGATTCCTTCAGAACTGTGAAACGTAGGGAAAAATACCTTGCTTCTGTCAATGCTGGCACGAATAAGTTAGTAAAATCCAATCCTACGATTTAAACCTGAACACAAATTCTTAATGAAGTTAAGACACTTTTATGTACTTGTATTTAATGGTTTACTTAGGATAAACTATCTAATTTATTTCTTATGCAAAAACCGTATAATAACATTAGGCAGTATACAAAATATATCTACAAACTTTATTTGGCGAGTACTTTTCAAATAACGATTAAAATTATATTTTAACGATTAAAAATCGAATTAAACTGTTGAATATTCATGATTACAATTAGATCTATATCATCTATTGTCAACCGAACAGTTGACAGAGCCTTGACGAATTTCAACAACCATTCAACTGTTTGGTTTTAGATGCCATATTCGAGAACTCCCACTTTTATGCAAACTGACAATAATAATTTGTGTAACCAACACAAATTATGTTCACTACCACCATCTCATTTTCATTATCCCTCATGCAGAGTAATTAATCCTCCCATAAACCAGGTGGGTTGACTGATTGCATCCAACTATCCCCTCTATACTCTATACAGCAGAGTATATCCATTATCTCCCTATTTATACAGGATGTCCCGAAACTCAATGCCAAGCGGTTACGGAGCGAAGGGGATCATACAAGGTCCAGGAATAATAAAAGAAAAATTCCGGACAAAATGACAATTAAAAATCAACAACAAATCATATCTTTAGGTATTGTGATCTCATAAACCACTGTTTTAATAGGTTTTTCACTTGTGATTTTAAATAAATATAAAAAGGTTGTTAAGTTTGTTAAATCAATATCACTAAGTAACTGATATGGAATTAACCTTTTTCCCAGACCTGGTATGGTAACCCTCGCCCCATGGCCACTTGACGTGAGGTTTGGGACACCCTATAGCGGAGTAGTTTCTCCCACCAACAAGTAGCTTGACAAATTGCTCTCCATTATTCCCCCTTAAGGCTCCCATACTTGCGGATCCACTATCTCGCTCGCGCATTACGGCATTTTTGAAGATATTAAATACCTGAGTTTACTTACGAAAAATCTGGCTGTTCTCATGAAGAACATCACAAATGTTCAATAGTATGAATTTTCTGTTGAACGTTTTTGCAATGTTATTAATGAGAATATAGATTTTTCATAAGTCAATTCAGTTATTTGGTCGACAGCCTCCGTGGTGTGGTCGAGTAGGTCGGCTCATACTGATTCCCGCGACAGGACAAGTATTTGTGCACAGAAAAGAAGCGCATATACGTTGTTCTGTGTGTGGGTGTTGTGAGAGCATGGTCCTCGTAGTTCCTGGGTCCCTAGATACAGTTAGAGGCCAGGTGGGTCGACAAACCCCCCCCCTACACGGCGGAGTACTTCCTGCCGTCGCCGCCCTGCTTGCAGGTGCGGCAGTGCAGGCGCGCGGCGCGCACGCGCACGTCGGCGCCGCCGCGGCCGTCGCCGAGGCGCGCGCCGCACACGCAGCACGTGAAGCACCACACGTGGTAGCACAGCGACAGCGACTCGATGATCATCGCCGCGCCGCGACCTGGCCGACGACACGTCACCGTTACACGAGACCGTAGCTCATAAACAAAATACGTGTGATCTAATCATCATCAGCGTTTCGGGACCCTAATTCTCTATGAAACCGCAGATTGCACGCGATACGAAACCACGTCGTTATCGTGTCTTGTTCAAATCGTGTCACAACTCTAGAAACACCTTCACTTTACATTAAAGTTATGTTTAATTTGAATAAATATTGACATAAGTGGCGGTAACTTTTGACGTGTCAATGTTTCGGAACGCATCTCAATGGAACATTATGATTTTTGACAGTTCAAATCGCACCATTTCCCACATTCATTTCGCGCGGTTTTGTTTTCATTTCATGGAGAATAGATTTTTGCAGATTTCTTATGTGTAAAGTGGTCATACGGAATTAGGGTTCAGATAGGATTTGCCATAATCACCATGCTTGACAAGCATCTTGGTGGTTGCAGTAGATTCAGGCGTGTCTCACTCCGCGCTTTAGGTATGAAGCTACAAGTACATGGGACCGGCCCGTCTAGACGGGTCAGAAGAGCAGCGATACAGCGATAGAACGAGAGGCAGCTGTTGGAACGCTTGTAGCGCTGTGCGAGTTAAACTACATTTTATAGCATTGTAGCAAGAGTCGCTATTTATTTAAGTGACTTCGCGGAGTGAGCCTCTTGTATGTAGTACTATATATCTATTCTGTGTTACGGTACCCACGGTTAAAATGTTCTTTGACAAATCACATCTCAAAGCTGTTTTTCCGTATGAGATCAGAGAAGGGCCACCACATCTCTTTCCTTTGAAACCGTAAGGCCAGCTAAAGGAATCCAGGGAATGAACGGCAACATTCTTCTCGATCTTGGTTATAATCGACTGCGATCACCAAGCCGCCTGCCAAGCGTGGTGATTGTGGCAAACCCCCCCCCCAAGCACGGTAAAAAATGGCCCCCAGTCCCCGGCAGCTCTGCTACCCCGTGGCTACGGTAACGGCAGAGCAAGGGGTGAGAAAAGCCCCCTGCAAGCATGCAAGAGGCGAGCAGCCGCTCAAAGTAGCGCTCTGTGGGGCAAGCCTATGTTCAGCAGTGGACGTCTTCAGGCTGTTGTTGATGAACAAACAATACCCAGCCTGCACGACAAAAGTAAAACTATGTCTATACTGACCTAATTCCTCTCCACAATGTGAGCACTTCCTCTTCCCACTAACAGTAAGCAGTTTGTCCTCCCTCGGGTCCGCACGGAGCGGCATCTTCACTTCCTGCACTAGGTGTTGTTGGCTGGAAATATATACACAGCACATTACACAAGTTGACTTTGATATGGTATGTTATCCCAAAAGGGAGAGACTGGTACCATGATAGCCCACAAATTGTGAGAGCCTTACTTGAAACTGCGTGTTTCCAAACCTCCATACTAAAAAATAAATCCACTCACAAAATTGCACGCGCGATCGCTACAAGAGTTTCTAAACACAGGTCGTCAAACTGATTTAAGTGCATTTGGTCAAGGACGAAGTTCAACTACACCCAGCTGCGCTAGGGCTATCTTCGAAGCGTTTGGGTAAAATTATAACGTAAACTTTACATGGCATTTCTTCAATGAAAATCTATTAATTTAGAAAAGCCGTAGAAGAGACATTGTCAACCTTGGGGAGTACATTTACCCCCTTTCGGGATAATATACCAATTCAAACCCAGATTTTATATAACTGCCGTGGGCTCCCGGCCTAAGAACAGTACCAGCTTAAAGCTTCAGCCACACCGGCGCGTCTTCAAAACGGCAACGTTAGTGACGCGGAACTATTCAGTACCCATAGTTGCCCGCGGGGATTGCAGGGCGGCCGTCTACGAACACGAGCAGCGATGGGTGCCGAATGGCCGATTTTAAGGCTTCACTGACGCCACTTGACGCACCGGTGTGGCCGCAGTTTAACACCGCGGATCAATATACTTTCCTACCTACATAGCTATACACACTGACCTGGATTTTGTATGATTTCTAATGTAATATGACCTTATAGTATAAGCTAAATAGTGTTTAGTTTTAATGATTGACAAATTTTTATGGGTACCTTTTATATCAATTTATGTTAACTTTGCATTCTTTAGATTTTTATTATTTAAGTACTTATTTTGTAATGCTAGTCTATGCCTGTATTAATAATATTTGCATGCCTTATTTTAAGGTAAAACATAACTGGACATCAATTTTGTAACATCATTATCTATTGACATATGTTTAAGCCAATAAATTTCATTTCATTTCACAACCTAATGAATAATACAGTTACTCTTCATAATCAAAATGTTTATTTAATGATAATTAGGTGTGTAATAAAGCCTGCTCGTGGGGTAGCAGCATTCTCTCTAGTCTACACAGTAATCTACTGCGATAACCAAGACGCGAAGTGTAGTCATTATAAGCAAGTAGTGGATGCAAAACAGTTGACGATATGCTGATATAAAGACTCAGAAATCGCAATAAAGAAATATCACTGCAAAGCAATTTTATCAATAACGAACCTATCTACGGCGCAATAAAGTGCAATTTAGCTCATACTGTCCTGCAGCAAACTGAAAGTTTTATCACTAATCAAAGGCATATAACCACTCACGTGCCACGCGCCAGTAAACTGGCGGATCCTGCAAAACCTTATGTGCCACGGACCATAAAACTGGTCGGTCGGTCGGGCCTACCTAAAAACCGTAAAATATAACGGATTTGGCTCTATGGTATGAAAATATTGACCCTGACAGCTAGGTCTTGAAATTTGCTACAGTATAAACGCCTGGTACCAGCTTTTCTTGGTACTTTGTGAATAATCTATCGAAGTTTGCAAGATCTGTGCTCAAAGAGAATAAAATTGTTGTTCCGTGATTGTGTCAACGTAGTGCGTGCAGCAGAAATATTAACTGTGAGTAGGTTTGGTCCATATTTTCTATTGTAATTATACATCATTTTGTTCGTAAATCAATGTTCTTTCGAATGGTGTAATTTTTTTGATGAGTAAGTATATAAAAAGTTGGATGTATCAAGTAAAAAGACTTGTGGGAAAAAAGTTCAATGCGGCTCTAGTTGTCTTCATTTAAATACTACTTCATAAATTATTAGCTTAACCAATTTATGATTAGATATCTATCTAGTGTGTTTATTTATGAACAAATTGATACCAAAAACATATATCATTATGGTGTAAGATCACGGAAAGGGGTTTATTTGAACATTATTTGGTGACGGCAGTACGACTGAACTTGCGCGGAACGGGTCTTTTTACGAAATAAGGCTCGCAACAGACGCCAAAAATGATGTTAATAATGAATGTGCATTTTGGTCTTGTCTTTGCGTTTCTCCAAGAAATTATAATTTGTAAAATTTTAAGTTTGTATAATATTTTTTTGTGCTCACAAAAAAATCTTAAACATTATTCAGTTTTTGTATGGATATAGTTTATAAAGGTAGGCTTTGCTTTAATGGTGCTAAGTGAGTGTTATATAAAGTTTGGGGGGGTGGGGGATGGGAGAGGGGAGGGGAAACTTCCTTTAAAAAAGGGGGGAGGGGGTGGCGGTTACGTAATTTTCACAAAAAATTAAGTCTTAGGTTAATAGTTTGAATATTATTTATTATTTAGTATATATTATATAGTATTTAACTTTTTTAATTTCTTTTTGTGTGTTCGGGTTAGGTGAGCAATTAAATAAAACATGTGCTTTCTACTAACTTTATAAAATGGTTTTAGCAAATATGAGCGTGGTGCCGGACATGGTGCACGGCGAAGCCAAGCCCGTGGTAGAGGACGTGGCTGAGGACAAGGGCATTCCCTGTCTACGCAGTCCGAGGAGTAGGCGTTTTGCTTTTTTAAAGGTTTATTTTAGCTGGTGTAGGTACATGTATCATCAAAATTAATTATTTTGTGCATATTTTTTAATTCTATACACAGCAGATACAGCCAGTGGCCTTGACAGAACCAGTGATTTCAACAAGTGACGGCACTGGAGGTATTTTGTATGTATAATAATATATGCATTAAATAATGGTTACTTTTTTTTATAACGGGCAATGTGCCTTTATTACTCAAGCTAACTACTACAATAATAAAAACTAAACTAAACTAAACTAGCTACACTACCTACTACAAAGAACAGTTATACAGTCCATAAGTGTTCTTTGTAGTAGGTAGTGTAGCTAGTTTAGTTTAGTTTACCTTAGTTTAGCATGGTTACGTTACATTGGTACTTTTTCATTTTGTCAACTATGTAACTATGTATGAAATTATTTTTTGTAGACAATCAATAAAGCTGCACAAACTAAATAAAAACATAACAAAGGCAGTAAATGAACAGTTATAATTTCATAAAATTGGTTCAGTAATTTAGATTTTTAAACCTAAAACACTACAAAAAAAATTGACATCTAAGTTTTTCTCAGTATGTAATTAAGCGGATTAAAGTCAGTTTTTAAAAAGGATATTATTATTTTTAAATTCAGTCACTTAAAATATTATTTGATATAGCACTTAATTAATTCATCAATAATTAAGTATATTCATTGTTTAATTATTGATATATTTAACTATTTACTAACTTTATTATAATAATGGTGTAACTGTACTGGTAGTAGTGGTAGTAGTACTGGTTTTATTATAACTATTAATTATCTGTGATTAGTGTGGCATAATGTCGACTATTAATTAATATAAAAGTATTAAAACTATAATTTCTGAAATTTGTGTTCGTTTTTTTAATACCTCTCTCGTCTAATTTGCACAATCGGAATCGAATTCAGAACTGGAAATTAATGGAATAAAATTAACATCTGTAAACGGCCTAAAACGCACGATGAATTCCCGCCAACTGAACGTGTTCGAACATGCGTCCGGCACAATATATTTACGATTGCCGTTAATTTTTTTTCTGTGACATGATTAAATATTTTGGTGTCATTTTAAAGCTATTGAATTAAACTTTATTTCGAATATGAAAAAAGTAGTGTTATCGCTTTAGATTTCAAAATAAAACCTATTTAACTTTTTAACTATTTATTGAAAAATAACGACATCACCTAGAATAATCAACTTAATAACAATTTAAAGCCTGTTTTGTACACTTGAGACAACAGTCATTCAATAGGTAAATAGTCATTAGGTGTTTTAGTTAGAACCGATTAGTTTACCACTTGACGCCCTGCCGCGCATTACTAAATCTCAGGTGGCACGTGAGTGGGTAAGGACAAGGGTAGATGTCTTACCAACTGTTTTCGTTCCCATGCAGTAACTCTTGGAATCCTGCACTAGTTCCGAGAGCAAGAATGCATACAAATGAGAAAATATGTCATGCATAAGCTATTATGTAGAAAAAGGTGTTGCCACAGACAAAAGTCAGCCAGAACAGAATTAAATCATATGGTACGCAACCTTAGATAAGAACGCATTATTAGTGGCATATACCTATAGTATTACAGAAATCCATAGGCTAAGGTGACCTCTAGTTTTGGCGGGAACGCAAAAAACATATATTATAGTTACTTACTCTTTGGCAGAAAAGTTCACGTCGTTGCACTTTATTATTTTTCAAAACTTGTGCTTTTTCCAGTGTTGATGTTTAAAAATGGTGGCGGTTTAAACATTAAGTGCCGAATCACGAGCATGAGTGTCGGCAAGTGATATAATGTGGTGAAACGTGGTTTTTCATGTTGCTTGCAAAACTCCATATAAGCTTCTAGTAAAGTTGCCATTGCCACCACTTTACTAGGGCATGACTTAGACTGAACTATGACTGACTCAGACTGCGACTGAGACTTGACTTTACGTGAAATATTCTAATCACGATGAAAAATTACAATACTTGACACTGGCTAAATACACTGTCTGGAGCCAAACATATGGAAAAAAATGACCGCTTCAAAAAAATCTTCTAATAACTAGCTAACAACACTCTCACACGGTCACCTTTAAAAAAATCGATTGATCCATTTCAGAGTTACAGTCAGGCCTAGAGATACATTAAAAACACCCCTCTATTGAATCTGGAGAGTAAACGCTTGTAAAACAAATGTAAAGTATTTGAGAATGTCACCTGCCGCTCAAAGGAAGCATGTTGTGTAGCGGCGCCATGTCCTGATGGTAGGAGTGCCGCTGGGTGGCGCGGATCTTACTTCTCTGCTCCTCTATCCTGCGCTGTTCTGCTTCCTGCAACCAGTTCAATGGAGAATGTTACGCTAAAGCACAGACCAGAAAAGCAATTCATTGCGGGTACCTACAGAAAACCGTGGGCATAAAAAGGATGAGTGATGCTCAACGGTAGCCCGTGTGCTACCAGCATTAACAGCCTGAAGACGTCCACTGCTGAACATAGGCCTCCCCCACATATAGCCACTTTGAGCGGCTGCTCACCTCCTGCATCCATCGGCTCCCCGCTTTCACCAGATCGTCGGTCCACCTAGTGGGGGGCCTACGCTGCTTCCAGTTCATGGTCGCCACTCGAGAACCTTTCTTCCCCATTGGTTGTCAGTTCTACGAGCGATGTGGCCTGCCCATTGCCATTTCAACTTGCTGGTGAAAGCCGCGGGGAGTAGATGATGGATGTAGGAGGCGAGCAGCCACTTAAATTGGCGCTCTCTGGCAGAGGCCTATGTTCAGCAGTGGACGTTTTCAGGCTGTTGATGATGATGATGAAGTATTAAATGAAGATGTTACCTGTATAAGCCAATGCTGGTTGTAGTTGATGGGTTTCCGCGGCGCATTCCTCGTCTGCATCCACTCCGCGTTAGATATCACCTTCTGTGAGGGAGCTGCGCTCAACGCCTGGAACATTAGAACGGGCAAATTGTACATTACTCTAATCGAGAGTGAACAGGTATCTTCTAGGTAAGCGTGTTTCATCCAAGACCGCATCACAACTACTTTCGTACAAAAATTCGTAACTAGGTGGCTATAAATACGAAGATATTGTAATAACTAAAAAAAAGAAGACGTACCAGTATAGTTATTTACTGGGTAGACAACATCTAAAAAAAAACATCAAAATCTGATAATATTTAGAGGTGGAAAAGCGTTGCTACTTTTTGTATGGACAAGAGAGGCTATACGCTTCTCTTAAGTATTTTGTGGTATCTCCTGTCCACATTGCGTGTTATTCTTACCTGAAGAGTATGCCTCGTCATGGGATGGTAGTTACCGTTGCCGTTGACTTGTTGCCTCAGTTGTACCGCACCACGCTCCACGTTCGCATATTCCACTGCAGAGGGCACGCGACTGCTTCTGAAACCAACCATGTGGAAGTTCTTTTACTGATGATCTGGTTTCTCATTTCTGTTCCCGTCAGATTTGCAGTATTTTGTTCCTGTACAAGGTAAGCACATTAGTTAAAGATATATAAATAGGTGAGGTGATTCGAGAATAGGACCACCCTATCTCTTCCCGTGGGTTCTGTAAAAGCCGGCTGGGGGAATACCCAGGGAATGGGCAGCAGCATTCTCGTCAGTACATTAAAATCTTCCGTTATCACTAAGCCGCCTGTCAAGCGTGGTGATTATGGAAAACCGTATGATAAGCATCCAAAGTGGCGTTTTATGGGGGAGGCCTATGTTCAGCAGTGGAAGTCTTCCGCCTGTTGATGTGAACAGTCGAGGCCCATGTCAAATACCATCAGGAGTAAATATGTAATCTAATCACATACAAGACGTACAACACAACAAGATCGTCGGTCCACCTAGTGGGGGGCGTATGCTGCGTCTTCCGGTTCGTGGTCGCCACTCGAGAACCTTTCTTCCCCATCGGTTGTCAGTTCTACGAGCGATGTGGCCTGCCCATTGCCACTTCAACTTACTAACTCTAAGAGCTATATCGGTCACACAAAAACCGGTATCGGTTATACAAAAATACCATTAAGAAATCAGATTCCTATAAACCAGAATTTCAAAAATAGTGATAAACTTACCTCATTGTAATTTCCCTTTCGATGGACTCCCGACTCTTCGGTTTAGGGGGCAGCACCGGCTGCACTGGCAGCCTCACATTCCTTGCTTCTTTCCTCTCATCGTAAATAGCCCTTCGATTATCCTCCAGTGCCTTTGTATCCTCATATACACCCCTTCGATTGTCCTCTAAAACTCTTCGGTCGTCATAGACACCTCTCCGATGATCTTCCATCGCTTTTCGTTCGTCATAAATTTTCCTTCTGCTTTCCTCAGTTTTCCTTTCCTCATATAAAACTCTCCTACTTTCCTCAACTCCAAAATGCTTTTGCAGTTGCTCCTCAGAAACAAAGGGTTTTCTTTTGAGGCTCTCATCGTAAATCGGTCTTTCAGGTACTTGAGGTGGGAGAACAAGACTCTCGTTGATGATTAGGTTAGGCATCGAGTGTCTATAGCTGTTGTTCTTAGGTCGGTTTAGAGGAGGTTTCTCAGGGGTGACGGTGGAGATATCCTGGACAGATTTCTGGATGATCCTGTTCTGATCGCGAAGTAAGTTTTCTCTCTGTCTCCGCAACTCTTCTTGCTCTAATTGGAGCAGTTCCCGCTCGAAACGGAGGACCTCCTGGTTTTTAAACACGTGTTAGTTTTTGGTGTTAGTGTCGTTTTTGTGTAAGCATATTTTGTTTGCAGGATAGGGTTAATTTTAAACATAACATTATTGGAAAAATTTAATTGCGGTATTGAAATCAACTCATCAGGTCAAATTAATGTACAAATCCGCATTGCAAAATCAATGTAGATAAATAATGCCAGCAGCGCTGTCCAGTGGGGTAAAGGGACTGGACGGTGTAAAGGGCAATGAATGGCTAATAGATGTAATTTGTAACAAATTAGCAAATAGATTTTTAAATATTTTTTGACATGTTGCACTGGAATGTTGATTTTAATACCACATTTTTGTATAGATACTTCCAACGTTAGCTTCGTTAGTAAGGAGTGTAAACGTGTAGGTGGAAAGGTAGCATAATTGTGAAGGCTAAGCTAGCGTGGGTTATGTTATGTTATTATGTTAGATACATTTGTATTAAGTTACGCAGCTTTTGGATTATATTTGACATTTATAACAAAGATAACAGTAGTAACAAATCTAAACAGGTAGGTACCTTGTATTTTCTATTACTTATGTAAATAAATTGCGATGGTTATTTGCCATAAACAGCCTTATTTTACGGTCGTAGGTTTAACGCTGGTGTAGTTAGTCCAGATTTAAGACTAGTTTGGAGCTAGTCTCAAACTAAGATCTACCGTAATTTAGGACGATACACTTCGTTTTAACTTTGATTGAAATTAAATTGTAAAATGGCAAAGTGAAATATAGAAATGGATGGATCAAAGACATTTTTCATTCAAAATGTAATCCAAAAGTTGGTATAAGTAGTAGTATGATTATAAACATGTATCACCTTGGTGTGTGAGTCATCACAGTGCCCATCCGGCCAATCCACGTTAGTGCGACACGTCTGAAAGTAGCCGGCAGCCATCTTGTTAATGTTATTTACACGACACAAAATGGCGGATGAGACTTGGCGCATTTGCATTAGTTGTTTAATGATGTTAGAACATTAATTCTTAGTTAGTTTTTATTGATTATATTCACAAAAAAGTAAATAAATAACAGTTAATTGGAAAAATTTCGTTTAAAATTAATAGTTAAGTATCGGAATTCATATGACTGTGTAATGTAAGGCTTTATCATGTTTTACAGATAAAGTATATTTTGCATGGTGGACATGACTAATACAACTTGCAAATCTAGCTTTAGAATAAAATAAAAAAACTTAAATTACTTAAAAGAAAAAATCTAGTTTTCTACTCAAACCATGCAAGTGCAATGTGCAATCATTTTAAAAATATCTAAGTGTGTAGTGAAGAAATAAAAGGCAGATATAGACGGAAATAATATATAATTTATTTAAAATAAACTTTAAATAAACATACCCGAATCAACAACTCTCTACTTATTAATTTGAACGATAATAAAGTAATTCTTACATAAATAAGATATAATTATGATATATTCTTATGCAGTTAACATTATTTGGATACAATAAAAGCATTAGAAAGCAGATGTTTGTTAGTATAGCAGCTTTACAGTTTAAATACCAGCTACCAGCTTATACATTTGACTATAACTTTAACCAATGTAACATGAATGGTATTTAAAATGAAATTATATTAATCACATTACTGAACTATATACCTTATCCATCCAATAAATATACTATAGGTGGGGTTTTTGACCCATAGTTAAGGTAAGCAATGGTTAAAAACTCTCACAAATTCTAACAAATGGTCAAAATTCGTTAGTTTTTAACCGTTGGTTACCTAACTACGGATAAAAAAAACCCACCCTAAGCTGTATAATAGTGCTATAAAGCATTTACAGTGCAATAATCTACCTTCTCCCATAGCCTTAGGTACGTAAGTATATAAAATATAGAATATTTTTATACATTTTCTATTAATTATAGGATGTGACCACAACCCTGATCAACCTCACAATAATTCTAAATAGAACATAGAATATATATTTCGAGAAATAACTTTAAATTAAAATAATTTCTACGAGATCTACAGCACGGTACCTACAATAGTATATATCAAATATTTTAATCAAATTTATATTTAGATGTGTATTAAAATACTTGACATTATCGCAACGAAACTAATACGATAGTTAAATCATATAATAAATTAAAGTGTACAATTTCAATTAAGTATAAATAGCATTTCACTAAAGAAATGTAAAGAAAATGTAACTGAAGCCTCTAACTACTGATTCAGCACTACTTTCTATACAAAATAGTTTTATAATTACTTTTAATCAAATGCCATATATATAAACATCTATAAATCATCAGTGTTTAAACTCAATGTGACTCAAACCGGCGCGGTATTCGTACCGCAGTGGGTAGCGGAATCCCGCGCGGGATTCCACCCGGGTATTTTGTATGAAGTTTCGCTCAAGTTTCACGCTACCCGCTGAACTTCAATTCAAAATACCACGCGGTATTTACCGCTACCCACCGCGGTACGAATACCGCGCGGGTTTGAATAGGGTTTTTTTTGTTTATATATAATTTATACCACATTTTAACCATTTTGATGGTTGAAAGTTATAATTTCTGCATTTGGCAGATATAAATACCTGTTGGTATCATTAGAAGAAAAATAATATCAAATACGTACCAATATTAAAGAAAAATTGCATAGAGTTCTAATAATAAGCGAGCCAATTTCTACAAGCTTGTATAAAAAGTAGTGTCGAATACCCAACAATACTAAAGAACCACATTATTTTTTTAATGTAAAGGAAATATGAATCACGAACGGGATATGAAACCGCCTCCGTCCATAATGCCAGCACATGCTTTCCATGCTACCGTGACAAGTGATCTCATCTCTGAATTTGTCGCTTAACTTCAAACTCGGATAAATCCACTCTACCCTCTTTTGAGATATTCAAGAAAAAGTGATAATAAGCTCGATTCCATGATTTCAAAGGCAGTATTTTTTTTAATAGGCCACAGCTTTGAAAAAAAGACGATCCTATTCAGCAAATGAAGTATTAAAACCACTCATTCTTGCAATAACTTAATATTTAGTTTGGATTTATTTACCTTCATCTGATTTAATGGAATGCAATTTATCTATCTTTGACAAAACTCAGTGTGAATTTATAGAATTTTGATTTAATAGATGTGGATTTATCTGGATTTGAACATGCAAAGCTTACATCGACTGAAGGCAATGTTGAACAAACACATTTCACTGATTGGTTGTGATGGCCATAGCTACATTTGAAAAAAAAAAACTGTCTCGTGGATCTACCTGATTTTGATAAAGTATTATGATTTTGACGGTTTATTTCTCAAGCACCATGCGGCTTTATACACAACTGATAAATTGTTTAAAAGATTATTACCTTTTTTTGATACCAAAATCTCAAAAATTCTCGGAATTGGACTTATCCGAGTTTGAAGTTAAGCGACACAATTCATCCTTCACCTTTTACAACCAAACAGAGTTGGTTTCGTTACATTAAAATAATAATCTGTTCATTACGCTAAGGTGATACTGCGATAGAATACTAAAGAGCAAATAAATACAGAATCAATATCCAGCTTGTTCGTAGCAGATGCAAAACTACTCTGCCTAACTCGTTACCTGCTGGTGCTGTAGCTTCTTGTCGAGGTTGTCGATCTGGTCGTCGCTCCCTACGCTCAATTCGCTCAGCTTTGCGCTCAAGTTACTTGTGAAATTCTGCTCTTTCTGCTTGCATTCTTCCTCGTCGGATGTTAGAGTGACGTGAGTGTATGGCTGGAAGATATATTAATAAGTTTCAGTTTAACATTAACTAAAGATTTTATTTCAGACCACTTATCTGTCGTGTTTTTTTCTTGCAATTTTTTGACATTATCTACAATTAACTTAATTGTTTTTGTGATTGGCAACACTGACTTGAGCGTGATTGGACGCGCGCGTGAGACACGCTTGAGCAAAAAAAAACTTGATGGAAAATTGGATATAAGATTGGATTGGTCTTATTCTTTGCTTTACTATGGTAGTGAAAAGCTACAATTTACTTTGAAAAATAAAGAATAAATAGAAGCTTAAAGGTGCTGCGTGAGTTGAAACCCAGGATCGGTATTTTTTCGCCATGCATACTAGATTTTACTCCTAACAAAACGGTCTCTAGAATAAACACCTATCGACTTAGTTTTATTGCGTAGCTATATAAAAAACCGGCCAAGTGTGCACCGGACTCGCGCACGAAGAGTTCCGTACCGTTATATATAAAAACGAGCAACAAAATCACGTTTTTTGTATCCCTTAAATATTTATTTTATTCTGTTTTTAGTATTTGTTGCTATAGCGGCAACGGAAATACATCATCTGTGAAAATTTCAACTGTCTAACTATCACGGTTCATGAGATACAACCTGGTGACAGAAGGACGGAAAGACAGACAGACAGACAGCCAGACAGACAGTGGAGCCTTAGTAATTGGGTCCGTTTTACCCTTTGGGTACGGAACCATAAAAATGGTATCAATTTAAAATGTTATCTTTGTTAGAAGCAAAACTTAGTTAATTCTCTGTGAATCATCATAATTGAGTCATTCGCCTGAACTTTAGTACTGTCATCCTTACGTTATTAAAAATTGTGCCATCGAAACTCAAAGATAATGTCGTATGAATGCATGTGTGTATCTATGCTGACAACACTATCTTCTTTTTCTCGTGCAGGCAAGTGGTCAGCCCAGGAGTCAGGATTTTTAGGCCGCTCAGTGGCTTCTGACTTGGCTTAACGACCATGTTCTTATACGAGCAGAGCGAGGACCGACGGCTTTAAGTGCTATCCAAAGCACGGTACCGCTCAGTTGTAAACACCACTTTTTGTAACGGTTACCCATCCAAGTAGTGACTAGCGAACGTTGCTTCACTTTACTGGCCGATTAAAAACGGCCAGTCAAGCTTCTCTATGAGCGCTATCACACATTACATGAATTTTTATGTCTGTGATGTGACCATTTTAGCTCTGTGTTAGCACCGAAGTACGAATTTGGGTCGCTGGCATAGTTGTACAGTAACAATAGACTAGGACTTTAAGCTTTGTATCAGTCGCAGTGTGGGTACTACTATCTATTCCTTACATCTTAGGTGGTACGACTTTAACTAGGTGGTAGGACTTTTCTGCAAAGTTAGTCTAGGTAGGTACCACCGCTTTGCCATTTATTCTGCCGCCAAGCAGCAGTGTGCAAGCACTACTGTGTTCCGGTTTGAAGGGCATTGTTGCTAGTGAAATTACTGGGCAAATGAGACTTTATGACCTGATTTCACAGCCTAGTAATCTAATCACTAAACTGTGTGATGTGTCAGGATGACGTGCGCAGAGCAGTGTCATGCGAAACTTTGTTATGTTAAAGCTCCGAGTGACACTGCAACTATTATGGGCAGCCATGTCACTTAACATCAGGTGAACGACTAGCTCGTCCCGTGATTAATTCTCATGAAAAAAAAAACATCTGTCGAGTAACATGTTGTAGCTTACCTCACTGTTCTGTCTGCTATGCGGATTGGACGCTTCAGGAGACGACTGTCCCTTGTACCAGGCTTCAGCAGAAGGACCCCTGTCCACATCCACGCCGGAGTCTCGGCTGTCTCTTAGCCGAGCGTCCATGTCGTGGGACAACGTCTTCTTGTAGAGAAGCTTCTCGATTTTAGTCTCTTCCTGTAAATGAGATGAAACGAGGTGAAAATGGGTTGCTTAACATCAGGCGAACGACTAGCTCGCCATGTCTTTAATTTACATACATAAAAATGTGCAGCAGTGGTAGTCAAACATGGACGTATCATCCTCATTCTGCAGCAGCGTTCAACGTTCATAATTGAGAGTTCAACAAAGATTTACTTATCTTCTGGAACAGTAAAACTAGAGAAGTAGAGAGCTGCTAAACCAGTCGAATTATCAAGAAATTTTGGAACATTAAAACTAGAGAGCTGACAAACCAGTCGAATTTTGAAGAAATTTTACAAAAGTTCTTTTTTTTAGGCAGTAGCAAACAAGCATACAATACGGCCCTCCTGATGTGGTCACCATAACCTATAGACATCTATAACGTAACTAGATATGCCACTTGCTTAACCCTTGCTTAATCATCACCAGCCTGAAGACGCCCACACGCTTATTCGCACTGCGTTTAAAGTGATGTAGCTCTGGGGGAAGACCGCTGATGGAAGCTCATTCTACATTCGACTTTTAGTTAACAAAGTCATTGTCTTGGTAGGCATCATGATCCTCGTTGCCAATAAAGACCATTCACTTAGTTCTTCCATCTTACCTGAAGGAAAGACGTGATGTCCGGCCGCGGAGCCAAGTTCAGGTCTACGTCCAAGTAGGAGTCATCCTGGCCCTCGATGCCGAGGAACGATGTGCGCTTGTTACGAATCTCTTTCTTGATCCTACGCGCTGAACTCGTGTGCTTAAAGTTGCCCTGGTGTATGAAGAATATCATTATGTAAAGTTATAAGGCTCTCGCAATTAAAATTAAAAGGAACGTGCACAAGGTACTCAGTAAGGGGTAAAGTCAAAATGTAGGCAATTTGTGTGGAAGACAAAACTGCAGCGAGATTCAAATTCACAATACACTACACGAAATCTACACTCTCCATCTCTTTCATTCTGAATGTAGATGAAGCAGACAGCAGAACGTATCGAACGTATCGTATTACGAATCGAATACATCTACTCAGATGTGAATGGATATTATCTAACAGTGAACAGAAATAAGCTGATTTTGATACTGTAGATGGCAGTTATTGAACAAATACAGTACATAACTCTCATGCTTACTACAACATGAAACTTTAGTAAAGTTACAACTTATGAACTTACCAATAGTTAGTTTATTTTTAAAACTACAAAAACAAGATAAATTTGATGAAAAAACACGCAAAATACTCCAACTAAACGTTAACAAATGTTTAATAGAACTGACAATGAAATAATGATGTAATAAGATAATATCCAAAGAATAGAAACTACTGATGCAATAACGGTTTCAAATTATCGTCTACTCAGCGAACAGGACGTAGAAACGAAGATTCTTGTAAAAATAAAAGCTAACGAACGAATAAAAATGAGTTGAAGTAATATATTTATACTCGATGATTAAGTGTAAATTAGTTATGAAATCAAACAAGACATGTATTATACAACCTTCTGGGTGGTGTTGCTAACGATTCACTAATAGATTTGAAAGGACATAAAGATACGAGCAATTAAAATACGTTACCCTGATTTTTGATTTTCGCACCCGCTTATAAATGAGCTACAAAAATACCAACAAAAGTGTATTGACATCATAATTATCATTGGTGAAATTATTATCTTATCATTGTCAATATTCAAAAGAGAAAATAGTGAAAAAAATCACTTCACATCTTTTAAATGAAGTCAAGGTCTTGCAATCTCAAGTGGCAAAGTTCAGTGGTACACTGAATCCCTTAAAAATGTAATGTATTTTATAATTTATAATTATTATGTACCTAAAAAATAAATGGGTTTACTCGCAGTTTACACGTTCATCATCAACAGCCTGAAGTTGTCCACTGCTGAATATAGGCCTCAGAGAGCACCATTTTGAGCGGCTGCTCCACTACTGCATCCATCGGCTCCCCGCGATTTTACCAGACCGTCGGTTTACACGTTATCCCGCGGCCATTCTTATTTTTCCCGGGAAAACCCTATGCTCAATTGTTCACCCCCAGTATTGAAGAAATCTGAGTGCATTTCATCCATTCATCCAAATCGTTATCGGTTTAACAGTTTTATAGTTTAAGAGTGAATAGGCATCTCATGGGCAAACGTGCTCCAACATAGACCGCATCATCGCTTTCCATCAGGCGAGATGTTGTCAAACGTGAGCCCATTCAAGCATAAAAAAAGAAAAAAAAAAGCGACACAAACAAACAACGTTTCACATAGTAAATATACAATAGTCGGGATAAGGATATAGTTAAATTATCTAATATACTGTATTTATGATAGTATAGTTACTTACATTTCCAAGTAATTCATCGTCCTGACCATCTTCCATGGGTGGCGGAGGAGGTTTCTCCTTAGGAGGTTCCAAAACATTCGTCGGCAGATCCAAATCCAGAGGAAAAGCATCGGTAGTTTCTACATGGTTCTGATAAAATATATCGATGTTCTCATAAAGCGGTGTAACCGATATCTTCTTCTCAAATTCGGGATCTTCTACTGGATAATTAGGTTTGGTCTCAACTTCCTTCGCAACGTCTTCCATATCTGTGGTGTTAGTGATATTGTCTTCGGAGTCTAGCTCTTGGAATGCCAGTTCGAGGGCATCTAATACCTGAAGATTTTATTCAGTTTTAAATTTGTTTTTTGAAAAGTAAATTACAATTTTGCACAGGCTGGTCAAATTAGAGTAATAAAGCTAACCAAATTAAAACAGTAAAACAAACAATTAAACGGTTTTAGATATGAAATGCTATTATCATTTTAATTGCAGAACAATTTCCACAAAACGAGGATAAGACAATAAGCAGAATCGCAATCTAGTTAAACTAGACTAAACAGACATGCTTGAGACAATAGCAATTCAAACTAAACCGTTGTTCACATAACGTTACAACAAAATTAAGTTTGCGTTGTAAAGAAAATCAGAAACAACTTAAACAACTAAAACCAAAACGGACGGATTTGAGAACACAAGAAAGTATTGAAGAAAAATAGTAACATGCAATCAAGCGAAATGTAGACCATGCAGCCAAATGAAGGTTAAAATGAAGCGGCACGCTACCACAGAATTTTCTTACCTTAATATGCCATCATCAAAGCTGATGTAACAGCTCCTTATTAATTTAAGGATATTTAAATTTTAAAGTAAAGCAGCAAAGAGGCCCATACTCCGACCAATGACTTTATCTGACTAACAGAGTTCACAATAGATAAGATTTTGTTTGTCTAAGATACGGCCGACTTAGATAACAATAAACTGATTTTCTTTGTACTTATTATTTAAAGTAATTAAGCTTTGGCATACAATTTCATTATAGTTGTGAATTTAAACATGATCTAAACCTAAAAGGATATATGATAGACAATGAAGTTACAGGTAATAAATACGTAAATAAAACCCATACAAATAACAGTGTAACATATATTTTTCGATATAATGAATTTACAGATATCACGTTTTATAAATATATTCTACTTGGATACTATGAACTGATTCTAAATGGTAAGGACTTTATACATAATGACTCTTTAAATGGAAAATACAAGAAACCCTGTACGAGTTTAATCATGAATGTGTAAGCTAAGTGCTAGGAATAATACGATTTTAGCTTCGACACTACACGGGACATCAATGTTATGCACAAAATTAGTATTTTAACTAAAGTCTATACTGATTGTGTAATGCTGAATTAAGATACGATTAGTGTGATGAATAAGAATGGTGGGCGAGATCAATAGATCATAAAAATTCTAGAAAATAGCCCAAACGGATTTCTCATCTGTCTTGCTTAATGTGGCAATTTATGAGAAATCAATGGACTTAACATACGGTTGAGTATTTTTATTAGGCTGTATTGTTTTTAGCAGTATTGGAATTAGTTGTTTTCGTTGTTACTTTGTTATTTATAAAAAGGATTGTCTTTCTTCTGTTCGGTTCTATACAACGTTTGGTTCTCTTCTGCCAGAACGGGTTAGAGTCTTGGGAAGTACTGGAGTTACTTACCACCACGTCGCTGTTGGGAGCTGCAATATCACGATTTTGAATCACATCATTAAACTTAACATTACTAGGTTTATTAGATGAGTTATCTAGACATTTTACAAGTGAACACTCAGACGTGCACGTTACATCAGGCATTTTATTAAGCGTGTTACCATTCTTTTGCGTTTTAATAGAGGTTTTGGGTGAGATGTTAGTAATAGTGGTTATATTAGAAACAGTTACCATTGGCATGCTCTTGTTGTTAGTAGAAACAGTAGTTATTTGGTTAGTATTCCCAGCACCAGCATTTATTTGGTTGCATATTTCGCTCAAGTTCAAGTGTATAGTCATTTTCCCCTCGAAAACTACTGTATCGCCTTCCGATGCAGTCGAAATAGGCTCATTGAGACTTACACTAGTGTCTTGATTTTCCAAACTTTTTAGTGTATCTTCATCTTCTTTGTCTAATTGTATCTCAGTTATTTCTTCTGTGACACTAAATTCTTCAGGTTGAGAGATAGCTTGAGCATAATGACTGGCGCTGTCTTCATCAGCCTTACTGTCTTGTTCTTCGACTTCTTCAATAATTATATCCTGAACGATTGTTTGCATAGGTTCAGGACATTTCTCCATTTCCATTGTTTCCTCCAGTTTGTGTTCCATAGGCGTACCATCTTCGTTAGATGATTCGTATTCTGAAACCAAAGGTTCGCCTATCGGAGACGCAACTTGAGTCAAGTCTGCAATATCGTCTGCAGGCGCGGAATCTCTGGCAGTGTGTATCCCACTATCTTCTGTTTCAATATCACTTGCAACAGTATTGTTTTGCATCTCAGCGCAATCAAAATCTTCAAGGCTTTGCACCCTCTCGAAGGAGTTCGGTGAAGATTGACCATTGATATCCAAACTATCAAGAGAGCGGCAGAAGCTTTGCATTTGGTTTTCAATACCCGACAAACTGGATTTTAAAGAATTGTCATTCAAATTATCATCTTTCGGGTCATTAATATTTATATCAATTTTCTCGCATCTAGTAATTTCCTCTTCTACTGAGATTTTAGGTATCTCTTTATTTTTAGCTGCGTCAAGACAAGATAATCTTTCTTTTAAACTCATAGATACTTCTTTTACTTCCGTTTTGGTGATTTTTTTTTCTTCCTCCTCAGATTTTTGGGACTTAAGGCTCGAGAGACGTTCTTTTAGAGACCTGGAATTGCTGAGATCTCCATTTGACAGTCTTTTGGTCTTATCTGGCTCCGCAGATGCAGATTTGACTTTTTCTAGAGACGATAAACGTTCTTTCAAAGGCTTTACCTCGGTAGGTAACTTTGTAAGGTCACTCGTAGACTTTTGCACATGAGTCTCTTCAGTAAATTTCTCTAAACTAGACAATCTATCCTTAATCGATCTCTTATTTGAAATATCAGGCAATTTTGGTTTTATATGTAATTCTTGTGAGTTTTCTCTTTCAAACTGTTCTCTTCGTTTATGTATGTTAACTTTAGGCAAGTCCTTCTTTTGGCTGTTGTTTTTCGTGTCGTTTACCCGTTCCTGCTGGAATGAAGATACTTTTTCTTCTATTTTGTTGCTTACTGTCGTTCTTATTCTGTTAACGTCTGATTTTTCTGGTGACTTTTCTTTATTATTATTGACGAGCGTTTTGACAATGTTGCTGTTGGTTTGCGATATGATCCGGGACTTATAGCCCTCAATCGCACCCTCGTAGGTGTACTCCTCAGGCTCAGGAGAGCTGATGGTCGTGGTCGTGCAAGTGTCGTATTCGTTGGCGCTAGAGCCCAGCTTGCGGTTGGTGTCACAGTTCGACATGTTGTCCACGTCTGAATGGTTTTTGTCTAAGTCCATGCCATCGCTCTGAAACATACATTTTTTTCCATGAACAAACTAAAACAGTAACAGCTAGATTTTCTATGACTGCTATTATATTAAGTTAAGCTTTTAATGTACGGAATCTGGTATGAGATTGTATGTTCTTCTGTGTTGTTATTACCAGAATATCTGTAGGAATTATCAATTCTCTTTTAAAAGTTTTAAATCAAGCTGGGCATACTTACAGCGAGGCTATGTGTATCGCAATCCTCACTGAGACTGGACTTGGTGCTGGACGTGCCGATCCCGAGGTCGCTAAGGTCGTGTCCATCGTCATCGGCGAATAGCGCCAGCGGGTTCCGCCTTCTCTTGCCGGCTCTGGAACAAAATGTAAATATACTTACAAAATGTTTTAAATCCTGAGTGAGTACAAAAATGTTAGAAATACTAATTCAAAAGGCCATTTAATATTGTATCATCATAGATTTTTCTTAACGGCCAAGGCGACACTTTTAAGTGTCCGTACTCCGTAGTGTTATTAAAACAATCAACTGAAATGATGCTAATAGCAATATTTAGCACCAAGTGAACACAGGCATGCCAGCACTTTTTGACCACCAATTACGGTAATGGGGTTGACCAGCTATTTACGACGAGCTAATTGTGACCACTGACCAGTTCTATGCATAGAACGGTATTCAGATTGTCGTGTGGAGTCATCGGCCGACCTCCGTCGTCACGGGTGTCGGCTATTCGGGTTGCGGTATAAATGCACCGGTAATTATAGAATATATGATTGAGACCGATAGAGCTGCCATCTGGCCTTAGGTCTGGATAACGCAACAGTGGCAGATAATAATTAATATCAAGGTATTTTAATTACTGTGAGCTTTTGATGTGCCGCTTGATTCAAAACTCAAAATAGTTAAATCAAACAAACTGTGGAAATTCAGTTTGCTTTTGTTTACAAATCTCACTGAGATAATAAACCAATGGGTGTAATTACAAACGTATTTCATTGTGAATGACATCAGCGTAGATACCTAAGAAGCACAAAAGGAGCAAATAGCTCAATGAAAAAAAAGTCAACAACAAACAACAAGGGCTTAGGATGGATCTGGCCCACTGCTCTTCAAAAGGAACCAAAGGTACTAGAATAATAGTTAAGTAAACAGTCACAGAACCTTCAGCTTTATCAGCAATTCCCTTTAAGTCCAAAGCTTCAATTCCAGAGCAGCTATCTCTGATTTTACACGAGTGAATCAGATCACCTCTATTATTATCGGATAAGTCAGTGTTTGTGGACGGTTACTCAGTCCAGCACGTCTTACTTCGGAATGGATATTACATGGATGATGTGGTGTTTGTATAATGTTACACTGACTTCGTGGCCGGTGGGAGTGTATTGTATACGTGCAGCTATTATGGAGGTAAATAATGGTGCGAGAGCCCACTGCACAAATACCTACGTCATCGGGTACCCCAATAGGCTATCTTTAGATCGTTAAACGACATCTAAATATGTAAAAAAAAATCAGGTCTGCCAGCTCCGATCCTGCCGGGTCATGGAAATAATTGAAATTTTTTGGCGTATTTTTTTATTGTCAAAATGTATCCGAATGAAAGTTCTGACAACAGTTAACCATTGATTACCCTTTACCTACCTCAGCGAATACCCCGATGAAACCTACGCCTAATAATAGCCAAGATGCCCCTGATAATAGATTAAAAGGTCTGCCAGGTCTAAACTTGGCGAAACTTAGTATTCAAGGCATTTGAAGTTGGTGCAGGTGGATTATTTCCATGACCCGGCAGGATCGGAACTGGCAGACCTGTTTTTTTTACATGTTTAAGTGTCGGTTAACGATCTAAAGATAGCCTATTGGGGTACCCGATGACGTAGGTATTTTTGCAGTGAGCTCTTACACCACAACTAAACACTGACAAGTTGAGAACGCTCGTGTACTTTTTTTTTTCTTATATTTTGGCTCCACACATAGTGTATTTAGCCAGTGTCAAGTATTGTAGTTTTTCATCGTATTATGAAATATTTCATGTAATGTCAAGTCTTAGTCACAGTCAGTCAGGATAGTCATAGTCCAGTCTAAGTCAGGTAGTCATAATCCAGTCTAAGTCATGTCCTTGTGGCAACTTTACTAGAGGCTTCTATGGAATTTTGGAAGCAACACGAAAAACCACGTTTCACTACATTATATCACTTGCCAACACTTATACTCGTAATCCAGCACTTAATGCGTAAAATGCCACTAATTTTAAACATTAACACTGGAAAAAGCATAAGTTTTGTGAAATAATACGACGACGTGAACTTTTTCACGTTCCTGCCAAAACTGCGCTCGTGTACTTTGCACGGATCATTCTGATTTTATTCCATTCAAAATACTTCGTTTTTTATTCGCTCTTCGACTGTTTCTGTTTTCAACCATTACCTACTTTTAAACCCGATATTTTATCTCCATACAATATACTGAAATGTATTTGTTTGTGACCTTAATCGATCTTGGTTCAACTTGATATTTCAATACATGTATTAGAAGTCTATTGATAAGCGTAAACATGTGTATCACATTAGTTTTACTATTGGATATATCAGTTTTATTACCCCTTACAACACGTATGTTCCTCAATTCGTAATTCTCATAATTGCCCTTCAGTTAAATAGATATATTTATTTCCCAATCGAAAGTGAGCCCACATTCCGCTTCTCGTCGAGGCCATTCATCAATTGACATCAGTTTCATATGTAACTAATATGTATGATTATATACATTTATGACGTGGTTTTATAACGTGTGGTAGATATTAACCTACGGGTGAACTGTGCGATTTGGTGTTGTATCATAATGAATGGAATAGGCACGAATTATCCAGTAATTGGTAAATGTTATGAAATACTTTCAACAGCGTATGAAAATTCGTTTATTCATGAGATGGCATTATGAGCATGTTAACATATTCTTCCAAAACGGTGTTTAGGAAATTCTTTATTGTTCTAGGCTGAGAGATAATAATGTTATTGACTTTGATATCATTTTGTTCGTTTACGAGACGAGCTTCTTCCAAAGTCGAACTTTCGAGTCGTATTTTTAGACTTTAGTATTAATGGTCGAAAATGAAAATAGGCTAGAGCTCTCCGATGAACATTAGAAGGTACAAATCGACCTCCGATCGTTTATGTATCGTAAAACACAAACCTTCACGACTTTTTCGTACACTTTCGATTAGTTCCATCAGCAATTGAGCCTCAAATAAATCCATTACCATCACATCGAGAATACTCAATTTTACCAAAGCCATAAACTCAAGATGTTTGGAAAACACAATTGGCATACTTTCCAAGACATTTTAATATGCGTTTCTGTCAATTAAACTGGCCGTAAAAGGGCGTGTGATGTGCGATCGAGAAATAGAAACTTCATTATAATGTGTTATTTAGTGAATTGATACTTGATTGATAGGAATTAGGAAACATAACCCCGAGAGGTCATTGCTGCACCCTGTTTGTGAAATGGGTCCTTCTATCATACTACGTTACGTCTACGTCTGTTGTTTCCTCTTTACACCGTAACAGCTGAACGAAATTCAAGGAATGGAGATAGTTTTTACGCTGTATAACATATAAGATACATTTTGTTAGAGGGTGAAGCCCCAGGGTAAAACATTTATTAAATTATTTGAATGTTTCTATAGTTCCGTCAATTTAATTCTCCTAACAACGCTGATCGTATATTTCTGACCACACGCAACACACCTACGCACCTAGCTTGCCTTTGGCGGCTACATTGAACATACCACAAAACACATGAATTATCAATTTCCTACATCCGCGCATTCCACACAAATTCCCTTTCAATCTGGAGTCGCATCGTGATGGGCAACACGCGCGGTCGTGATCCAGGATACGATTCCTGGAGTGATTGCACGTTCCCAGGCTGTTAGGGCGCGGTATTCTGTGGTGTTTTGAAAAAGGAAATTTCATTAGCCGACAAGACGATTGGCGTTTAGGAATTGATGAAGCGTTGGACATTGTTTCTTTTGTTTTTGTAATAGATCATTGTAGAGTTTGAAGAGAGGTTAATTTAGGGAGGAGTTTCCTACCTTTATTCTAATGTAAAACTAAGCTTTGGGGCACTTGGGATGAGATTTAGCTTCAAGCCGGGGCCTTCCACCAACCCGTACTTTTCAGTTGTAGTGGGAAGGTGAGAGAAGGTCCGCGTCCAGTTTAGGTACTGTTGAAGATGCACCTATCTAATTAGGACTTTTCTCGACTGTCGCAGATCATACGTTTCATCTTTATGCGGTAACTCAAAAATGCCTCTGCCTGCACAGTAGTTGTCAACGACTGTTTTGTCAATCTTTAGTTCTTCACGGTTTATCATCCTATTATTTTTTCAAACTTTCCATCTTTCCATTCCAAGTCATTCTCTGTAACCAAATCCGCAATAAAATTATAAGCAGTGTAACATCACTCATTATCACGCTTTATTAATTTTGGAAAGCTCAGTCATTCCCACGCGAGAGGCCCGCCCAGACACAGATTATTAAGTAGTATTGACATCGGATCGCAATATAGATGCAGTAGGTCAATTTCGGACAATAAACAAAAATATAATTTCCTGCGAGTCCAGAAAAACTGATACTACTGATATATATTATTGTATTTATTAACAACGTAAACTTCTGCCTTCTCTAGATCAGTTTCAATTACGACTGCTCAGCTGGAGAGTAATGTTTGGAGACAATGATAGCTAAATAAAGGTAAATCGGTACTTACTTCAAATCAAACTAATTATAACACCGAATTTTACATAAAAATAAACTCTATACATCACTTTGTACGTATACAAATACATCCTTTTTATATCAGGCAGAGTGCATGTGAATGTGTCATTATGTACTTTCTAAATCGTGTAGTTTTGAAATGTATTTTCTATAATCTGTAAAATAAATGCGATTCAAATAAGAATAGGACGGAGCACTTTGCAGAATACAGATGTGTCACGTGACCAAAAAATCTGTGTCCAAATTCAGCCCGACTGAAGTTGCAGTTCTTGTTGTGACAGTCTTATTCTTATTTGAATCGCATTGTAAGTGTGTATATGTATGAATCAAACACTGTGTTTGTATTTTGCATCAACTTGACTCACTGCGGCTATTTATACTGCGTCACAAATCAACCAATACTCGCTAGGCGACAAAATCAACATTTCAAGGTGAATGTCGAGTTACGAAACGAAATGTAAATAAAATTATAGATCGTTATATAACATATGGAAAGTGAAACCTGTGCCCCGTAGTCGATAAATTGTCTCTAATGCGATGCGACGGCTGATCGATTCCACTGATAGGGGCATAAATTTACTTATTAGGAAAGTGATGATACCTGAAAGCTTTAAGGTATGATTTATGGAGCAGATGGGGTGATTTACAAGGAGTTGAAAGCATAAAAGCACAGATTACTAAATATGTTACTTTGTAAAGTAATGTGCTGTTAGGAGTTTGGAGTAATCTTTAGAGTAGTACCTGAAAAAAACTACTGGGTCATAAAGTTGTGAGGCTTTCGGAACAGCATTGGCTTGGCTAGCGGGTTCATAAGCCTGTTGCAAATAAAACTTTTTTGGACTGGAGATTAGGCTGCATTGGAAAATTTCGGGCCCAAATGACTTCCCTAAAAATAAATTTGACTTAAGGGCTTGTGGTTGGCCAGCGCGAATACAAGCCAAGGCCACAGAATAGATATATAGTACAGGCCAAAGCGGGATGGCCGAGCGGCAGGGGCGGTCTAAGTCAGAATGGTTCAAACGCGCAATAGTTTAGGTAATTTATTATTACACTGAATATAATGGGTATTTTAAAAATCCACTACACATAAGCCGTTCATTATATTTAGTTCAACTACTACACAAAGTTTCATGACCTTATTTAAAGTATTCATTGAATAATCACGGTTTATTTGTACGGTTTGGAGGTAACTTTGTAATTTTTTTCTATCGATAAAAGTTTATTAATTCGTGTTTTCACTATACATAAGCCTTAGTATTATTCCTGAACTTCACCATATATTAATTTCAAAGTCATTGTTGCAACATTGTTGATAGGACCGCCTTTTAAGCATTTTGGCGTTCAGTCGGCGCTTAAGTATGTCGTTTATGCTCAGATGCGCCTTTCTAGGCTATTAGCGCAAAAATGCAAGGTGCAGTAGCGAGTCTTATAAGGAGATTGGCATGATGATTGCGAAAGACTCTTATGACCTTACGCCCATAGCAATTTAAATTTGCGGTTAGAAGATGTACTTGCGAAACTAAAGTAGAGTGGATAAAGACAAAGGGGCACACAACTAATACTATAGGTGCGCTTATCATCGGTCATCTTAAAGTCGTAATGATGCAAAGAGGTATATGTACTACTTACTAGAGAAGCTATTCAGAGCACAAATAGTTGTCATTTTTTGTATAATTAAACTAAAATCCGCTACAGCGCTTTACGAGATTAAATCGTCTAACCAACGATCACAACACGCAGCGCTAGTGCCGTGGCACATTCGGATCATAATTTTTACTGCTATTCACTGCTGCACGTGCAGTCGCTTTGAGAGCTGAGCACCGTATGAGCGAGAAGATGCTCATTGGCATATTTGCAGTGGTTGACAGTGCAAGTTAGAGATGTCCTGTCTGGTGTATACATAGAAGTCTTTGTAATGATGTGGGAATTATAACCCAAATTCTGGACGAACGTGATCCTCCAAATACAAACTGGACGCTGATGATCATTAGGACAACAGGCTGTTTCGTTTCATCACTTTTAGCCATTGACTATAAATCCAGTTGACCAATGATACAACTTCCCCTTATACGAAAATTAGTGGTGTATTTCAACCACTGATTTCTAATAAATACTATCAATTTCTAATAAATCACGGGAACCCGTTGATGTTTTTTCTTCCATCCTGCTCTGTTCTTTGTAATTTCGTATGACTTTGTCTCGTGTTGGTACCTCACCCCCTGCCCGCGCAGGTGAGTCGTGTTTGTACGAGAAACTATGTTCACGAGCTATCAACGGGCTTTATAATCTTTGCTTTGGGTAGTTGGCCCTAACTTTGAAGAAAAGTAAGACACTGGTACCTACTAACGCGCGTCATAATTATACTATACTAGTGGCTCGCCCAGGCTTCATACGGGTATAATAGTTTTCGCAGCGCAAAGAAAAAAAGCGATGCAAAGAATATTTTAGGTATTTTTTTTACACCTTAGGTTTGGAGTTCTAATAAGGATGTCTAATTTTTTTGAAAATATAATATAGCCTATATCACCCGGGGATAGTGTAGCTTCCCAATAGTGAAGGAATTTTTCAAATCGGTTCGGAGCCTATTCAATGCAAACAAACAAACAATCAAATCTTTCATCTTTATAATATTGTTATAGATGTTATAGATAAATACATTATAGGTAGGTCTTCGTTTCTTATCTTTCACGCATTTTGTTCAGTAAGTATTATTTTGTCTCGTTTCTACATTCTTACATCTGTTGCACAATAATGTTTAATATAAGTACTTGTTAATCTTCTAAATGTTATTATGCGTACCTGACAGTGCCATAGATGTTACACTCATCAGCATACACATAACTTTCTTATCCACCCCGAACAAACCGGCTTAAACGCTTGTTATATCAAAAACATAATGTGTTGATGAAAGCGCGAGCGCACACAAATTAGACGCATGCTGAGCCTGGGCCATCTGTCGCGTCACTTTCGCTGGCTTTGAATGAATCCGTTCGTGAGCGCGCTCCATACAAAACGCATACTAATTTAGTGCATATATTTTCTTAAATACTTACGTAATACTTATAGCATGATGTAACACTGACACCCAAACAAACATCTCAATGAATAAATACCACATAAGCTGTCATAGGTGGAAATCAAACCCACAACTCAGAAGGCAACTACCCACGGAGCCATGTGACCAGTCAAATAGCAAGCAACTCCAAGACTACTTTTTCCTACTACTTGATCTTCAATCATATATTATATTGTAACAGTTCAATATTACGCTCTGCTCGAATTCTTGTCAACTCAACGCTCATCCCCAGACACTCGTGATGTTTAGGGATGTTCCGATACTAGTAAATACGAGTACTCGATACTGTTCGATGCAAGTACTTTTGGCATCGAATAGTTCTTTCGATACCTGCTCGGTATCGGAAAGTACTAGTATCGAAACAAGTCAGCGCTGCCAAGTAAAACAGGATAGAATCGCCAAAAATTCAATGCCAAGCAGTCATAATATAATTTTTCTTTAAAGTAGCTTAATGTCGCTTAATTTTAAATCTAGTAGCCTAAAAATCTGTTTTTGTTTAACTTAAACTTCGGCCTAAAACAACCCCATTTTTAATTTTAGCAGTATTAAATTGAATTAAAGTTTCTAAAAACACCTACCAGGTATCGGAAAGAAAGTAGCCACTCCTATCGGAAAGAAAATACTTGTATAGGAAAGAAAGTATTTGTATCGAATAATGTGAAATAATATATACTGAACGCATCCTAGTGCTAGAATATCTAATTAATCGCACCAAAACACTTGGAAACGTAGCTAAGTCAAAGAAACAACAAAACTTGGCTGCAATGACGAAAAATTTGTTGATGTCACGGTTTTATGTTAATAAAAAAAATGTATCAATATGCACTGAAAAACCGAATAGTTGATTCTCTAAATGTTGATTCAATTTCAGTTGAGTTAACATAAAATGATGTTCTAATAACCATGGTGTGAAGATTGATTTAACAAAAAATAAAATGTTATGATGAAATAGGTTATATCAACCACAAATAGGGGTTAATCTAACACAACATTGTATGTTCGGTTAGATCAAGGTTAATTTTACTGCTTATTTAGTTAGATCAGCATATTGTACAATGTGTGAATTATACGCCCATGTTATTAATGTACGATTGAAGTGAACCCAAATAAATTTATTATTATTATTATTATTATTATTATTATTATTGTCTAAGTCTAATCAACAAAACAACTTAGTCAAATAAACGAAATTGAAGGAACTATTTGTGAGTCATTTAAAACAACCATACCCAATAGTAAGTTTCACAAATTGTACTAGTTGAATAAACCAATTAAGTTGGTCGGTAAACAACAAGTTACAAGTAGAGTTTACTTGACCAGTCAAATAGGTAAAAGTAATGCGAAACAAATTTTATTTCAACTTTTATGGATATGGTTAAAGAAACTATATGGTAAAATAGTTGGTATCACAATATGAAATGGTCATCACAACACATATTTAATGGTTATGCCAAGTGAGTAAAGAGGTTTTAATAACAGATATAATGAATGGTTAATTCATCTTGTGTGGTAGGTAAATGCAACTCAAAATAAATGCTATTCTAACTTAAAAGGTTACGGTTAACAAAACTACATAGAATTATAGTTGATATCACAATTGAAATGGACATCACAACACATATTTAATGGTTATGCCAAGTGACGGAAAAGGTTTTAATCACTAATGTAACTAATGGTTAATTCATCCAGTGTGGTAGATAAATGCAACTCAAAATAAATGTTATTCTAACTTAAAATGTTATGTTAACAAAACTACATAGAAACATAGTTGATATCGCAACTTGAAATGGTCATCACAACGCATATTTAATGGTTATGCCAAGTGAGTGAAGAGGTTTTAATAACATATATAACTAATGGTTAATTTATCTAGTTTGGTAGGTAAATGCAACTCAAAATAAATGTTATTCTAACTTTAAATGTTATAGTTAACAAAACTACATAGAATCATAGTTGATATCGCAACTTGAAATGGTCATCACAACACATATTTAATGGTTATGCCTAGTGAGTGAAGAGGTTTTAATAACGAATATAACTAATGGTTAAGTCATCCAGTGTGGTAGGTAAATGCAACTCAAAATAAATGTTATTCTAACTTAAAATGTTATAGTTACAAAACTACATAGAAACATAGTTGGTATCACAATTTGAAACGGTCATCACAATACATATTTAATGGTTATGCCAAGTGACGGAAAAGGTTTTAATCACTAATGTAACTAATGGTTAATTCATCCAGTGTGGTAGATAAATGCAACTCAAAATAAATGTTATTCTAACTTAAAATGTTATGTTAACAAAACTACATAGAAACATAGTTGATATCGCAACTTGAAATGGTCATCACAACGCATATTTAATGGTTATGCCAAGTGAGTGAAGAGGTTTTAATAACAAATATAACTAATGGTTAATTTATCTAGTTTGGTAGGTAAGTTCAACTCAAAATAAATGCTATTCTAACTGAAATGGTTGTGGTTATAAAACTACATAAAAACTTAGTTGACATCACAATTTGAAATGATCATCACAACACATATTTAATGGTTATGCCAAGTGAGTGAAGAGATTTTAATAACGAATATAACTAATGGTTAATTCATCCAGTGTGGTAGGTAAATGCAACTCAAAATAAATGTTATTCTAACTTAAAATGTTATAGTTAACAAAACTACATAGAATCATAGTTGATATCGCAACTTGAAATGGTCATCACAACACATATTTAATGGTTATGCCTAGTGAGTGAAGAGGTTTTAATAACGAATATAACTAATGGTTAATTCATCCAGTGTGGTAGGTAAATGCAACTCAAAATAAATGTTATTCTAACTTAAAATGTTATAGTTACAAAACTACATAGAAACATAGTCGGTATCACAATTTGAAACGATCATCACAACACATATTTAATGGTTATGCCTAGTGAATGAAGAGGTTTTAATAACGAATATAACTAATGGTTAATTCATCCAGTGTGGTAGGTAAATGCAACTCAAAATAAATGTTATTCTAACTTAAAATGTTATAGTTACAAAACTACATAGAAACATAGTCGGTATCACAATTTGAAACGATCATCACAACACATATTTAATGGTTATGCCTAGTGAGTGAAGAGGTTTTAATAACGAATATAACTAATGGTTAATTCATCCAGTGTGGTAGGTAAATGCAACTCAAAATAAATGTTATTCTAACTTAAAATGTTATAGTTACAAAACTACATAGAAACATAGTCGGTATCACAATTTGAAACGGTCATCACAACACATATTTAATGGTTATGCCATGTGAGTGAAGAGGTTTTATTAACAGATATAACTAATGGTTCATTCATCTACTGTGGTAGGTAAATGCAATTCAAAATAAAAGAAACATAGTTGGTATCACAATTTGAAATGGTCATCACAACACATATTTAATGGTTATGCCAAGTAAGTGAAGAGGTTTTAATAACAGATATAACTAATGGTTAATCCATCTAGTGTGGTAGGTAAATGCAACTCAAAATAAATGCTATTCTAACTTAAAAGGTTATAGTTAATAAAACTACATAGAAACATAGTTGGTATCACAGTTTAAAATGGTCATCACAAATATATATTTAATGGTTATGTCAAGTGAGTGTAGCAGTTTTGAGAACAGTTGTGACAATGGTTAATAATAATTCATTAATATTATTTCAAATTATGTGGATAATGACAGCAAATAGAAACATGCTCAACAGCTTCTAATGTTTGTCATAAACATTATAACGATTATGTCAACTAAATTGTAAGGTCCTATGAATGGTTATAACTATGGTTCACTAATCCAGTAATTCCAGTATATAATAGGTAAATGTATTTTAAAATAAACGATAAGTATAAAACAACATACTTAATACATACCTACCTAAGTATAAAAAAATTGTTGGTGCTGATGTATACCTATTTCGTATCATAGTGTACCTCCTTAGGTTAAGCTCTATAGTCTATCTTTATACTTGACAAAATAGATGTCAAGTCATGTGGAATAAACCCTTGATTCTATAAACAGGGCTTTTTATTTACTACAATTTATTCCACATGACTTGACATCTATTGTCAAGTATAAAGATAGACTAGTTGTGGTTATAAAACTACATAAAAACTTAGTTGACATCACAATTTGAAATGATCATCACAACACATATTTAATGGTTATGCCAAGTGAGTGAAGAGATTTTAATAACGAATATAACTAATGGTTAATTCATCCAGTGTGGTAGGTAAATGCAACTCAAAATAAATGTTATTCTAACTTAAAATGTTATAGTTAACAAAACTACATAGAATCATAGTTGATATCGCAACTTGAAATGGTCATCACAACACATATTTAATGGTTATGCCTAGTGAGTGAAGAGGTTTTAATAACGAATATAACTAATGGTTAATTCATCCAGTGTGGTAGGTAAATGCAACTCAAAATAAATGTTATTCTAACTTAAAATGTTATAGTTACAAAACTACATAGAAACATAGTCGGTATCACAATTTGAAACGATCATCACAACACATATTTAATGGTTATGCCTAGTGAGTGAAGAGGTTTTAATAACGAATATAACTAATGGTTAATTCATCCAGTGTGGTAGGTAAATGCAACTCAAAATAAATGTTATTCTTACTTAAAATGTTATAGTTACAAAACTACATAGAAACATAGTCGGTATCACAATTTGAAACGGTCATCACAACACATATTTAATGGTTATGCCATGTGAGTGAAGAGGTTTTATTAACAGATATAACTAATGGTTCATTCATCTACTGTGGTAGGTAAATGCAATTCAAAATAAAAGAAACATAGTTGGTATCACAATTTGAAATGGTCATCACAACACATATTTAATGGTTATGCCAAGTAAGTGAAGAGGTTTTAATAACAGATATAACTAATGGTTAATCCATCTAGTGTGGTAGGTAAATGCAACTCAAAATAAATGCTATTCTAACTTAAAAGGTTATAGTTAATAAAACTACATAGAAACATAGTTGGTATCACAGTTTAAAATGGTCATCACAAATATATATTTAATGGTTATGTCAAGTGAGTGTAGCAGTTTTGAGAACAGTTGTGACAATGGTTAATAATAATTCATTAATATTATTTCAAATTATGTGGATAATGACAGCAAATAGAAACATGCTCAACAGCTTCTAATGTTTGTCATAAACATTATAACGATTATGTCAACTAAATTGTAAGGTCCTATGAATGGTTATAACTATGGTTCACTAATCCAGTAATTCCAGTATATAATAGGTAAATGTATTTTAAAATAAACGATAAGTATAAAACAACATACTTAATACATACCTACCTAAGTATAAAAAAATTGTTGGTGCTGATGTATACCTATTTCGTATCATAGTGTACCTCCTTAGGTTAAGCTCTATAGTCTATCTTTATACTTGACAAAATAGATGTCAAGTCATGTGGAATAAACCCTTGATTCTATAAACAGGGCTTTTTATTTACTACAATTTATTCCACATGACTTGACATCTATTGTCAAGTATAAAGATAGACTATAGAGCTTAACCTAAGGAGGTACACTATGATACGAAATAGGTATACATCATTCTTCCCCTCTTATGTTTCATAGTCCAGAAGATAACTCGGCGCATGCCGGTTTCTTTCCGATCGCCGAGGAGGATCTGGCCGTGGCGAATCCATCAGCAGCGAATCCTCTGTATCATAAAATTCTTCAATATCAGAGACTTCTGCGCCTTCTCCTCTAGGCGCAGAAGTCTCTGATATTGAAGAATTTTTCTTCTCTAGGCTGTCTGTTAGAGACCATAATGTTGACAGACCAGACCACAACTTGCAATGTTTATCACTAGCTGGTATTTGATAGTTATGAGTTATAAAAATGTTTACTCAACCAGCGTAGGTACCTACCTAATAGGTTAATTTGAAATGATAGGTATTTCAACTTATAGGGATATATAGAAACATAGTTTGCGCAACGACTTGTAATTATATTGAAAGATTGTATCACCTAGATGCTAAGGTTTTGAGTCGTAGGTTCACTCGCCCAGTGTAATAATAATAAATAACGCAGGGGCGGCTTTGTGGCAAGCCATGTCGGTAAGCCACCATCCATCAAAAGTTCACCACAATAGCCCATATTTATTTTATACCTAAGTATATACAAAAAATAGTTTAATATGCCATACCATGCCTTGTCAGTCATAATCATTCATATTATATTCAAAAGGGCCTCTTGGTGTTAGCTATCGGCCCCTTGCCATAGCCTTCCAAATGTCCGGGCTTAAGTAATAAGTAAGTAAATGTAAATTCGAAAGAAATGTTATTACAGCTTATAAAGTTATGATTAGGAAAACAACATAAAAACATAGTTGGCGCTACTACCATTTGCAAGGTTCACCACAAGCATAATTATTACCTATAATTGATGGTTATGTCAAGTAAGTGTAAATAAGTCCTGACAACTTTTTCAATCATGGTTCGTTCGTCCAGTCCAGTAGGTATAATAAGTAATTTTAATCCAAAATTATGTTATTTTAACTTAACAGGTTATAGTTGACAAAACAACATAAAAAGATAGTTGGCTGGCACCACAATTTGCAATGTTGGCACCATAGAATTATAAAAAAAAAGCAGGAATGAATCTTTATTGACATCGAACTGACGTACAGCAATGGCGGCCGCATAAATATGTGTGACTGATTAAAGGATTGCCATGTGAAGAAAATTACCCGAATCCGACCAAAAAAATCTGTTGTTGGTGTGACTTTTCGTATGACCAAAAAGCTACGTGAGCTTATAACAGAGTAGTCAAAATTTAATGGCTTATTTTTTTTACTTTCGATAGGTTAGCGTTTGACTACATCTCACCTGATGGTAAGTGATGATAAGGTCAAAGGTGGAGCACGCCCACCTAGAATTAATCTATTTACTTTTGATTTGGACACACTTAAGTTGTAAGTTGATGGAAATCCCGACGCCGGGAGTGAGTTCCATTCCCTAGCCGCACGCACAATAAAGGAATCTGCAATCTCCCCTCCCCCACACTTGCCCCACCTCCCCCCTCACTTAGTCTGCGTCCCCCCGCATTTGCCCCACCTCCCCCGCACTTGCCCCCTCTCCCCCCTCGCTTAGTCCGCCCCCCTCACTTTCCCCGCCACCCCCTGCACTTGCCACCACCTCCCCTCTCACTTAGTCCGCCGCCCTACTTGCCCTGCCTCCCCCCGCACTTGCCCCCCTCTCCCCAAGAACCATGTATAGATTACATTTGGACAGTAATGAAGGGGTTGGCGATCTACGCAGCAATGTACGACGAATGAAGTGGGAGCAATAGCTTCTCAGTCTCCACCGGGTGGCAACTGGGAATAAAATTCCCAGTTGCCACACGGGGGCGAAGCATGTGGGGGCGTATACCCTGGGAGTATACCCTGTACGCTATAGCGAAGAGAGAAGGGAGAGCGAAAAAGATAGGGAAAAAGGATGAGTGTATGACGGTGAAGAGAGGCGCACCTGCCTCCATTCATTCGTTTCCCCTCCCAGTTCTTTCTTCCTTTGGACAGGGTTAGGGCGTAAAACTAACTAACCGGCTCGGGTCAGCCAGTCAGTTAATGAAACTGTTTATTTAATTGGCACAAAGATTTATAGCCAGGGTGTTGCTTAAAATGTTTTATGAACACATAAATCGTATTTTTTACGTTACTTTACTTTTTCTACATTATAGAAAACCTGCACAAATTCTTCATTCTGATACTTCCTATGATGTGAGTGTGTGCGTGTCCGCTCGTACTTATTAGCGTTCTGACTTCCTATGGGTACCTCGGTTCGGAATCAATTGGGACTCTGTCCTTCTTTTTTTATTAGGTCTATGGTTGGCACAAACACTTATTTTGATGGTTGTGCCAAATATAAAGTGTAAATAAGCCTAACAATAATTATAATCATGGTTCACTCGTCCAGCGTTATAAGTAATTTTAACTCGAAATTAAGGTCCTTTTAACTTAACAGGTTATGGTTTACGAAATAACAAAGATAATAATAATAATATATATAATGCAGGGGCGGCTTTGTGGCGACCCGTCGGTGAATGGCGACACCGCGTACCCTTATTCCAAGCGGCTAAGTGAGACCGCTGACCCCTGGCTTGCCTTAACTGGCTGTCTAGGGTAGAAGTCGCAAGAGCTAACAACCTAAGCTCCAGGGTGGAAGTGTTAAAGGCCATAACACCGCGACACCGCGAGTAGCGTTCAGTGAAAGTGCAGCACACCTCTCAACACCCTATGCCACCCACACCAATAATGGTGTGGGTGGCCTCGGCACCAATATGCGATAGCCCCTACAGGAGATGGGCCTCCTGTAGGGGCTATCGCATATTGGTGCCGAGGTTAATGGGTTAATGGGTGGCAAGTCAAGTCATCATCTGCCTTAAACATTGAGAGAGAAAAATAATGTATATTATTATGCGCACTAAAGTTTTTTTACTGGGCACAGGCAAACTCGATTGCTTTGAAAATAACGATATTGCTGCTACGGATATTCCGATACTAGTAAATACGAGAAGTACACGATACTTTTCTTTCGATTCCAAGTACTTTTTGGTATCGAATCATTCTTTCGATACCTACTTGGTATCGGAAAGAAAGTGCTAGTATCGAATCGAATCAATGCTGCTATCCAGGATAGAATCGCCGAAAATTCAATGCCAAGCAGCATTATTTCATCATTATATATTTTTTCTTTAAAGAAGCATAGTATGGCCTTTAAGTCAAGTAGCCTAAATTTTGTTAAATAGAATGTTTGATATTATTTTTATTACATAAAGAATAATCGATTTTGTATAATGGTATAAAGAAAAGAAAGAAAGAAAGAAAATACATTTATTCCGAAAACACACACACAATGTCATAAAACTAAACAAATTATAAATGTAATTAAAAATAAAAATAAAAAAATATCATCGAGTATTTATTACTCTGTGTTATTTTTTGTCGATGAGCAATTCTACTTTCGTTAGTCTATCTTGTCTTATGCCAATTTTCAGTTGCCTCATCTGGCAACACTGCTGGTCACACTGCTCTTTGGCCGGCGCGCGGGCGCTTGCGCTCGTTCCTGGCGTGCGCGGCGTCCGCCTGGCGGACGCCGCGCCGCCATTGTCATTAGTCTTCTTCGTTCTTCGTCATTTGGGTACGAGTCCCGTGCGCGTTTACACGTCTACGCTTTGTGACTAAAGTGTGCAGTGGTTAAGTCTCATCTCATGGATAATATCAACCTCACGTACGTATATCTCAAAGAATGGGGGTTAAGTGAAGACACCATCAAAAATTTCGTTGGTAAGTGTATTGATACCTACTACGTAATCCTACTTTAGCTCTTTTATTGATTTTTTAAATATTTCTATAGTACAAAGTATGTAGCTATTTCTAATTTGTTATTTATTTTATATCCTAGTTTATACCTATGCCTTGAATCGCGTACCTACATGTCCTAAAACGTAATACCTACAATAACGAATGTTCCCAATAACATATCTGCCTATCTAGGTACCTACTAACTTTCTTTTGTTTTCGTTTCAGATAATGAAATAACATTCGACTGCTTAACAAAAATTAAGGATCCAGAGTTAAAAGAGCTGATACCACCTATAAAAGAAAGGATTCTTTTTAGAGCAGGGCTACAAAATTTAGAAAAAATTACTCATGTAAGTAACCTATATCCTATATACCTAGTCTACCTAGAACCTATTATTTTGCCTATCACTTGTTTACTTACAAAATGTTGTTTTCACATTTTGTCATTTGTTAATGTAACACAATAGAACTAGTTGTTTTAACGCCTTAACTAATGTTATCTTAACTCTTAATACCTACTTATGTATAATTCTACAATCCCATTTGTGTTTTATATGTTTTCTTTACATTAATAAT
Source organism: Ennomos quercinarius (assembly GCA_910589525.2). Classification (NCBI taxonomy): domain Eukaryota; kingdom Metazoa; phylum Arthropoda; class Insecta; order Lepidoptera; family Geometridae; genus Ennomos; species Ennomos quercinarius. Next base: position 14,793,797 of record OU342507.1, on the reverse strand, counting down.
TAATGATGCCAACTTGGTAGGTAGATACTTTTTATAGGTAGGTACAGCGTCAGTCTGGGACCCAAAAAGTACCGGGAAAATGTTTCAAACAGCGGAAGGAAGGAGGGACTTACAGGAGGAACTGCTCTCTTGCTTCTTTTTTGCACTTTATAGTTGCCCAAGAGGTGTCCGTCGATGAGGTGCTTGCCTAGGGTGCTCTCGACATTTAGTCCGTCTCTGGTTGTAGCAAAGAATTAAATAATAATTAGTCCAGTCATCCCGGCCCGGAGTCTGGCGCAGGGTCTGGACCGGCCCATGGAGGGACCGGCCCACCGGGAAAAGTCTTGGTGCTCCCTGGGGCCTGACCAACCCTGGGTAGGTACTTTGAAGAATCTTAGTTTGGTACCTATACATAGGTAACTTAACTACTAAAGCAGGTAGGTAGCTACTTAGGTATCTTACATTATCAAGAATGTGTTTGCTCGTGAGGTCTACCTACCTACCTATGCTCTGCTCTGCATGTGCAGGGCACATAGAGAGAGAGAGAGAGAGAGCTGTAGGTGCTGCTATGTAGCAGCCACACGCGCTTATGGGATTGCTATAGTTTTGTCTATTATGTATTTATTATTTCACAGGACACTGCATCTGAAGGTACTGCGTCAATTATATCTAGCCCAGCTTCTACTACCAGTATTCGTTCTGGCAACAGCACCAGCCTGTTTGATGAAACACAAGTGGGTTCACAAAAGACAAATGTAAGTTTGTTAAATTTTAGCTTATGTACCTACCTATAGCACGCCGGTGTAGTTGTAAGTGACAGGTATGTGTCATTAAGGCCTATTTAATACGGCGCATTATTTGCTACTGCGGGCTGTGGGTACTTGGGTAGTGGGCGCAGGATTCCGCCCGGGTATTTTGTGTGAAGTTTCACTTTGACCGTGGAACTTTATACCTATAAAGTACCTAGTACGCGGAAAATAGGTGTTTACCTGTAGCGGTAGCGAATAACGCGCCGTGCGCTGCCACACCAATTTTGAAATCCTAAAGAGACCTCACCTATATAATATATCAACCTAATAAGAAACGACACGTCATGCATGTCTCCTAATATTATTGTGGTGTACAAAAAAGTATAATTTATAAAGCTGGGAATTAAAAATAAGTTGCGATCAATATGCCTGATTTTGTTAGTATAGGTATAGTTAAATCTTATTTTTATTTCACTATGGTAGTATTCAAACTTTTTAAAATAAGTAGGTAATAAGTAGGTATTTTATATAACAGAATTGGCCGTCTTTATGCAATATTTTTATATTCCTCTTTATTTCTTAGTCTTATTATTTTTTTAATACTGCTTGATTTTAGAATACAATAGACATACCCACCATTCTGAGTAACAACAGTTATGGAAAACTGGTTTTGGGACGTTTGAAATCAAACAATAGGCTCGATGCGACTAGCAGGTCCTATTTAACAAAAAGTATCGTGGAGTGGTACCTAAATCATTACCAGTGCATGAAAAAAGAAGACTTCATTGTGTTATCGGAAGCTATCACTAATTTTATTCCATCGGAACTCAAGGTCTTAAAGAAAATAATATTTGCAGTATAGTTAGTGAATGCCTAGTTTGTGGTGATTGTAGTACTGTAGGTGACTGTAGGTAATAATGTAGTTGTCAACAGGTCAACCTACCACATCAGTCAATCTAGATACCAGATAAACCGTGTATGTGCCGTGTATTATTATGAAATAGTTTAGTTAGTTTGACAGTTGGGGTGGTTTACGTGTTGATCACAGCGATATTGCATGTTTTGGTTGGTCGCTGTAGCCTGTACTAAGTTGTGAAAAAGTAGTATCTATACATTTATAATAAAACTAACAGGTTCTGTTCTGTACCTACATTGAGGATAATATTTTGAAAATTGTTTTTGGAGGGCTCTCTACATATAATCTATACTGAAGCCAATGTAATTCATTAACGCGTAGTCCAATTTCATTCATTCTTTTTTTGTTAGAAAAAAAGTACTTTAAATATTGTCCTGAAAATATTTCATTCACGCGTAGTACAATTTCATTCATTTTCGTTTTTGTTAGAAAAAAAGGAGGTAGGTACCTACCTTAAATATTGTCCCGAAAATATTTCAAGGTAGTTGGTTTTGTGGTTCGGAAATGAAAGACATCCAACCTAATAGGTCTAAAGCCATTTCTATCCTGTACTATGGAAAAGAGCGAAGGGAGGGGAGGAAAGATAGGGTAAAAAGCTGAAAGGTGAAAGGGAGGCAGGTGCTCCGGCACCTGCCTCCATTCGCCGTTTCATCAATTCTACTTTTTCCCTTATGTTTTCCCCCCTTCTCTCTTCCTTTAGATCGTAATATGGCGTAAACTAATAATTAACCCGTGCCAAGCCGGGGCGTGTCAGCTAGTTAAATACTATTATAATATCTGTGGCAATAGTAACCAGTAACCACCTACAATGCTGTTACCTACCATTACATAACAATACAACAGTGCTGTTTTTTTTAGGAGACGTACTACATACCCGCTATATCAACAAAGACAAAACAAATTCCCGCTAGAGGAAAACTTGTCGACCGATATAATAACCAACGACGCCTATTAAAAAAAGAGGGTGTAATAGCAAAAAAACGCAAACATGATGATGATGATGAACTTGAAGACATCGACATTATCATCGGTAAGTACCTACTCAATTTAGTTTTCTAATTCAATTCGGTGATGTCTCATGTCTGTTTAAAATATTTTGCTATAGGTATTAGGTACCTATATTCTAATTCTGTAATACTAACAGAGGCGTGGAAGGAGTAAAACTTTGCGTTTGCCAGCAGCGACTTTGTTACGTAGGTGCCTACTCAATCAATGAAATCTAGAAGTCTTCTAGGAGTTCTAGGCTTACATGTTACATCCTCGACCGCCATAGGTCTCGAAAGTTTGTTATGGTGGTCATAATGTTAGATCTAGTTTTTTATTTACAACAAGGTTTGAAGGTCAAATGAGACTATGATCTGATCTCGTAGTCTAGAAATTTATTTCTATAGAGACTGATGTCTCAGGGTGACGTGCGCAATGCAGTGTCACGTGAAACTTTAATTTAGCTTTCCGGGTGACACTGTATCTGTTATGGGCGGCCGTTTAACACCCGGTAAAAGACGAGCTCGTCACGTCATTCGAACTACATAACAAAAATAAAATAATAAACTATGCCATTTTCGTTTTTATTACGTAAGAGGTGTAGGTCAACAAATTATATTTCAGAAAATGAAGATCTGGTTACGTGGCTGAAGTATAATAAAGAGCCATACCAAGAAGTGAGAGATAAATGGTTGGCAACAAGAAAATATCGAATCGAAAAAGACTATGCCAATAAAGCAAATCAACTACAGGACATTCTAGCAAAATATCCCATATTGAAACAAAACATCGGATACAAACTGGTAATCTTTCAATTAGTACCGGTCGCGCCATAGCACCTTTTTTGACAGGGTCTCAGAGAGCATAGTCCGAGTTTATTTGACAGCTTTCACGTTTCACGGTGAATGGTGACTTGGTGAGTGATGTGTTTTTGTATGGTTTCTGGATAAGCGCCCCTAGTGAGCGAATTGTGAACCAAAGATTCTCCATACAAAAACGCATCACTCACCAACTCACCATTCACCGTGAGACGTCAAAACTGTTAAATAAACTCTGACTAGGCTCTCTGTTTAAAGTTGAAAATCGCGGATCATAATTTGATATCAAACTGGGTCTGCGCATGAAAACGTGTGAAGGAGTACACAGACCGGCGCGGTATTTCTCTACCATCCGCGGCAGCGGAACATACCGTGCGGTATTCGCCAGGTAGGGCGGAACTTTTACCGCCTAGGTAAGCGAAAAGTTTCGCGGTCGCGCGCGGTATGGACCTGCATTAAAATTTTTATTTTATTCCAAACACATGAATTTGACGCCCTCTAAAGTTTCCGCCCGGGAGCGTGCCCCTGTTTTGCTCCCCCCTAGATCTGGGCCTTCGTGGGTCGTTTAAGAGCTGGGTCCTAGGGGGCCCGCGGTGCCCCCTAGGCTAGGACCCGGCGCCCATGTGCACCTCACGCCCTGCACTTAAGGTAGAGCCACCCCTGAGAACCCTTCGCTTGCTCGGTATTCAATATCAGCAAAAATCAGCTTTGCTCTCTTGTTGCACTAAATTCTCATGAACATGTTTACGATGTACAACTAATAAACCCGTGCGATGGCAGGGTGGGTCAGCTAGTGTTATAATAACTTCTTATCAATATTTAGGAAAGCTGTGCCAGCATCTTGGGCATGTTGCCTAGTGGCTAGGTGGATCAGGTTTTGTATAAGTACATGGATTTTGGTAGTAGTACCTATGATTTATATAGTTTTTTAAATAATCATCATCATCAGCCTGAAGACGTCCATTGCTGAACATAGGCCTCCCCCAAAGAGCGCCACTTTGAGCGGCTACTTGCCTCTTGCATCCATCGGCTCCCCACGGTTCTGACCAGGTCGTCGGTCCACCTAGTGGGGGGCCGGCCTACGTTCGTCTTCCAGTTCGTGGTCGCCACTCGAGAACCTTTCTTTCCCAACGGTTGTCAGTTCTACGAGCGATGTGGCCTGCCCACTGCCACTTCAACTTGCTAACTCTGAAAGCTATATCGGTGACTTTAGTTCTCTCGCGGATCTCCTCATTTCGGATCTTATCTCGCAAGGAAACACCGAGCATAGCTCTCTCCATAGCTCGCTGCGCGACTTTGAGCTTATTCATCAGGCCAACAGTAAGGGACCACGTCTCAGTGCCATAAATCATCACTGGCAGCACACACTGGTTGAAAACTTTCGTTTTCAGGCTCTGCGGTATTTTAGATGAAAAGATAGGACGAAGTTTTAAATAATATATATTAAGTGCTATAATTTAAATACGTACGGGTTCTGTTTTAGATTCGTGTTGAGTATCGAGTATTGTGAGAATAGGATTTTTTATGGCAGTCGATATTTTTCATAAGTATAGGATTTGATATGCCATTATGATATCGAATGTAATATCGAACACGGTGTTATATTCGTACAAGTATAATATCGAGTTCGATATTATGTCGAACTTCTCGAGAATATTATAATTTTTAATATAACTAGTATATAAGTGGGGCCCACAGGAATATTTATTCCTGTTATTTATTCCCGCGAGGAAAAAAAAACCTGTTAGGCCCCATGGGGCCGAAATCGTGGGGGACAACAGGAATAACCCTGTAAAAGTTCCGCCCGAGTTTCGCTACCCAAGGCGTTATCCGCGTGTGTGTGAACAGGCGGAATAACGCGTACCCACTCGGATAACGCTATCGCGGGCGGTAGAGGAAACCGCCTCGGTGTATGTACTCCTATGATTTGGCGGGTTTTTCGTGGATTACGTGTAATATGAATATCAAATACAAAAATGTGTTGTTATCTCCTGCCGGTGGGTAGCAAGTTAGCAACCGGCTAGCAGCATTACCCCGTTAAATTGCAATGCTGATGATTAAACGTTTGTTTATGACAATTTACAGATCGAGATTGACTTCGAATATTTACATCCGGGCAAAGAAGTCATACTGTTCGAAAAATTTGAAGGTTTTATGAACAATGGAATTCAAATTTTTAAACAAAATTTAAAGTCTTTTAAGGACTACATAGAAATTTTTGAAAAAACTTCCAAAGAAGGTTAGTGTGTGAAAGCATTTTTTGGGCTTGTCTGGCGCATATCATTCCTTTTTGAACTACAGATACAGATGTACAAATCATACTAAGAATATTCCTAATATTACAAATTATAAATAACATAAAAATTAAATTAGCTACTGATTTAGTAAAAGTAAACAACATAAATGTTACAACTATACCTACTAATTTGTTTGTTGGTTTCAGATACTAAAGTATATATTATACTGTCACTACTGTGCGGTAAGCTAGTACCCACAGTAAGTCGTCGTAGTGCTATCACAACGCCGACAACGTCGACGTCCAAATTTTCAAAGCCAACGATTCTGGAAGCCCGCGACAGTTTGGTACTGCATGTCAAGGTAAATCAAAAAGGATTTCTTCATTGATAAGTATTACTTAATATGTTACCACGTATGTAGAGTTAACGATGTATTAATTTCTCTTTTCGAGATTTTACTTGGGTCTTAGGTGTATAATTTAAAATGCATAATTGATAAAAAATCATGTTCTTTTACTAAGTACATATTTTTTATTTTCGTCATTTATTAAAGAATATTTTCCATAATGTAGGTAGTCGACTTATAATCCGCAGGTACCAATAAATTATATTATAAGATATATATAATATATAGATATATAGATTTGCAATGTTTATTAATTTTCAGACTCAAACTGATATTGTGAACAGCCTGGCAAAACGGCGTCACATTCACCAACAAAAAAAACTAACCTGCCAACCTGTCGTGGTTTGCGTTGGACCCGATGTTGAAGACTTACAAAACTTTTATGTCAACTTTGACGACACGACCTACCACTTTGAAAATCTTTTGCGGGCAATGGATGTCTGTTTCAAAATATTTCAGGTATTTGATGTCCAATACCCCACCGAATGCCTCCAACAATGGATGTTTATTCAGCATTATTTTTATAACATAACAACCCCTCATGACCGCAAGTTTCCAAACGTGGCTACTTTGATCTCAGACTTGTTGAGTGGTTGAGATTGAGTTGAGTGATTTCCATAATATAATATTCGGTTTGTATCGACCAAGACGTAATTAAAACTTAAGTATCGTAATTTGCCACGTCTCGATTGTGTTCAAAAAAATGACATTAAAATTGTGTTAAAATGTCATTTTTGTATCGCTGTTTTGTTTGTGATTGTGACCTACAATCCATCAAAAGTTTGTTCTTACACTTTAGATATAGACACAATGATTTGTCAGTTTATGATTGTGCACAGTATAATTGTCATAGAAAATTTCAGAATGCAAGAAGTTTTAAGCGCCATCTTCTAATTCATTCAAAATATCACCACAGACAAAATCTCGTAAACAATACTGTGTTGCAAGTTCAGAATAGTGGCGAATCCGATTACATATTACAAGAACATAAAAATCCGTCCGTCTCTGTAGAAAATCCTGAGTCCACATTTATTGATGCTCAACTAGTAAATGTTTGTAGTACTAGTAGTAGTCAAACACAAAATATACCACTTATGCAACAATGTGGTATTTCACAACATTCAAAACAGTTGCAAATAAATAACATCAATAATAATTCTTCACATATTGTAGATGAGAGTTTAAAAGCACTGCATGATTCAGCAACAGGTTTCGCATTATCTCTTTATAGTAACCCGAATCTTAATAGAACTACGGCGGCAGATATTTTGCAGGATGTCACAGAAAATGTTACCAAAGTAATTGGAAATACTATAAGACATTGTCTTTCAAACACTCCTCATGGTACCTCTACTATTGAAACAGTAATAAACGCGTGTTCATCTCCTTTTACAAATGTAGATACGGAAAAGAAACTGTTAAGACACTTTGAATCAACTAGATACTACATTAAACCTATACAATATGTTATCAATTCTTCTGTGAGACCAAGCATACGAAATTCTTCAAACGCAATGCAAACTAAAACAGTTACGGGGACAAAGATCCCATTAAGGGCTATGTTTAAATCTTTCTTTGAAATTCCTGGTATTTTTGAGGCCACGTTATCAAATATGCAGGCTCTTGAAACTCAAACTGAAGAAATACTGGCCAATTTCATTCAAGGAACTCTATGGAAATCAAAAGTTTCTACAAAGAGTGGAATTGTTATCCCATATTTTTTGTATTTTGATGATTTTGAGACGGGTAACGCTTTAGGTAGCCATGCGGGAAACCAGTCTCTAGCAGCAACATATGTTAGTTTTCCAACGGTTCCATCTGAATATTCGCCGTTATTAGAAAATATATTTGTTGCTACACTGTTTAATACTTCATTGAAAAAGTTTGGCAAAGATTCATTATTTCATTCGCTTGTCAGGGAACTTACAGATTTAGAAATAAACGGCGTTGAAATCGTTATCGAAAATGAAAAACAGACTGTTTTTTTTGTTCTTGGACTAATTATAGGGGATAACTTGGGTTTAAATTATCTGTTAGGGTTTAGCCAATCATTTTCCAGTAACTATTATTGTAGATTTTGTAAAAACCATAAGTCACTTTTATGTAAACAGACCGTGCAGAAAGCTGATGATATATTAAGGAATAAAGACAATTATATGGTTGATTTGCTTTTAAATGACTTTACTAAGACGGGTATATACGCAGAAGGAGATAGCATTTTTAATACAATTCCTTCATTCCATGTGACTGAAAATATGTCTGTAGATATAATGCATGACTTATTGGAAGGAGTTTGCCATTACGATATTTGTAACATGTTATTACACTTTGTAGATGATTCTGAATTATTCAGTCTTAGCACATTAAACAATCGTTTATCATCGTTTGACTACTCTGGCATGGAACTTAAAGATTGTCCTGTAACTGAAATAACTTATAATCATTTGAATAATAAAAAACTTAAGATGAGTGCATCTGAAATGTTATGTTTTGTGAGCGTTCTGCCATTTCTTATTGGAGATCTTATTCCAGAAGATGATAGTATTTGGTGCTTATTTTTGAACTTGTTAACTATAATTGACATTTTAATGATGCCTGTAATTGACTTTCCGACTATAAAATATCTAAAATACTTGATTCAGGAGCACCACGAGCAGTATCTTCATTGTTTTTCAGATAGTCTAAAACCAAAACATCATTTTATGGTGCACTATCCCTATATTATTCAATGTGTAGGACCTTTAAAACACATTTGGTGTATGCGATACGAAGCTAAACATAAGCAACTGAAACAAACGGCTCATAATACGGCATCAAAGCGCAACTTACCATTGACGTTATTAATCAAACAACAATTAGTTTTTGCACAAAGACTGTATTTGAAACAAGGGCTCGTTGATAGATTTGTTTGTGGTGGTATTGATGATACAACTTTGGGCGCTGAATTTTCTCTTATAACAGTAAATGGTGTTAGTATAAAAGATTGTCGTATAAAATGGGTGAAGAACTACGGGACATTGTTTAAACCAGGGTTTATTGTACCTATTGTCAATGAGAACGAAAGTCTATTTTATAAAATTATTTATATATTAAAGTTTGATACAGGAACATTTTTGTTCTGTGAATCCCTTGCATGCATTGGCTATAATCATCACTTACAAGCTTATAATATTCTTGGCAAAAATTTCTCGTACAGCAAGTTTAAATGTTTAAATCTGGACGAATTAACTATTTTTCCAACAACATCTCATATAACTTCTAATGGAGAAATGTACTGTAGAATACAAAATTAGAATTCAACAATTAATAATTGGACCTCCTTCTGCGATATGGAACCAACACACTAGTGATGGATTAATTAGCATTCGCATTCATTTTTAGCATGTGAAAACTCAATTAGCATTAAAATATTTCAATTAATTTAATTCATTTTGAATTTAATTTTTAATTTAAAATTTTAATTTCATGTTTCATTTCATTTTAGCAAATAGCATAGCAATAGCAATTATCATGCTAAGACTCAACTCAATTTTGACAACTCAGTGTGTGTGGGTTGGTTCCATATTGCAGAAGTAGGTTCAATTGATGGTTTTCTTTGAAGTGTACACAAACATAAATAATTTAAGTGTATTTAAAGGTAGAATTTAGTCCCACTAAATGTGTAGGTATGACCACGGGATTAATATTTCCGTTGAGTAACTAAAATAAATGTTACTTTAATGTGCTCTTAATTTTGATTGAGAATCTAGTACAGATATATTAAAATTTTAGAAATGACAAGCTCATAATTGGTCACAACGAACATAATTTTCGCTATTTGCAGTGACTTCCATAATTCTTAATTGAAACGATTGGTAGGTATGTTATGTAACTATTAACCGACGCCAACCGCCAACGTTTCCAAAACTTTTAAAATATGTGTGTGGGATCGTCTAATGCTACAACAAAAAGTTCGGCAGAATGTGTACCATAACTTAGGCCCATAAGGTAAGGGGTGACGACAGGTCCACGTTTAACATTATGGTGGCTTTTATAAACCTCAACAGCCTCACGTCGAATTTTAAGATAGCACTTATAATTTTTTTTATATTTACCCTAATTTTTATGGTGAACAATAAAATTTGTCAGTGCCCATTTTTTTTCGTGTACTTAATCTTAAATGTCGACGCAAGTTTGTTGAAGTTTATAAATACCGCCATAATATTACATGTAGTTTTTACCTTTCTTCCTATATACTTTTTAGCCTATGGCACACATCCTGCCGAACATTCTGACGGGTTGTTTTATAAATCTGTGTATTGTGATAATTTTAATACAATGTGAAATTAAGTAATAAATGATTATTATCGTATAAGTTTTTTTATTAGCATCCGATTTCCTATATAGGTGCGCATACGCCTAACTGCAAACAAAAACCTAAACTAAACGTTAGATTAAGTAGGTATGCAACTAATATTTTTACTTAACAGAGATTTAATGTTAATTTAGCTTCAAGTGTCATACATACATTTAGTAGCAATTTATACCTATGTCAAGTATTATTTATAAGTGATTATATTATTTTTTTGTATTTTTTACAGATACCAACATTTTGTTTAGACTTGTAACTAACTAAACTGTAGCCAAATTGTACTAAGATGTTATAAAATGTTTGCCACTATTAGCCTGTATTTATTGCTATATTTTAACGTGGCCCCAGGTCTACTAATAAAAATTGCGATTGTATTGCTTTCTAATTGTCGATTTTGATAGAATTTCTATGGAAAATCTGTCAAAAAGTAAATCCAATTACAATTTTAATAGTAGACTTGAGGCTCTGAGCTAAAAGTTATTTGTACATTGTGGTATCATTGGCAATTTCTGAGATCTCAGATATTGGTAGATACCTTATATTTTGTAAACTCTACATGCAGCTATTGGTATTTCTAACAGATAATGTAATGTGGAATAAACAGGTAGTCGTAAGTTATTAAATATAGCCTTTACTTAGCGGTACAATTAACAGAGTTATAATGTACGATGAACTTAGAAATTTTCTCAGTACTTTTTTGTTAGACTGCTTTGCAAATATTGGTATTTTTAGCAGTGATAATTATATAGTAGTATTAACTCCTTGCATCGGGTATCTCAAATGGTACCTAATAAGTTTTATATGCGCTTATCTCATGTTAAAAATACCAATATCCGCAAAGTGGTCTAAAAGGAAAGGCACACCTGATAAAATGCTATAAGTTTATCGTACATTATAACCTCGTTAATTTTACCGCTAAATAAAGGCTATAATGACTAACGACTACTAGTTGATTCCACATTATATCGCTGTTAAAAATACCAATAAGTGTAGGTTTGGTTCACTGCAATGTTTAGGTTCACCTAACAATATTACAAAGGTTGGATCTACAGAACAGCTCGTGTTTAGGAATACCAATAAATACAGGTTAATTTTACCACGTTCGCGAGTTAATCTATCATTTTAACCTTGTTAAGTATACCAATAAACTAATGTTGATTTTACACGAAAAATGAGTAAGTGTAACTTATTGCTGGATGTTTATTCTACATTAAATCTCTGTTGAAAATACTATTCAGTGTAGGTTAGGTTTACCACAACGTTTAGGTCCATCTAACAATACTACAAAGGTTGAATCTATAGTACAGGTCGTGTTAGGAATACCAAAAAACACAGGTTAATTTTACCACGAAATTTATGTATATTTAACAAGGTGTCGAAAGTTGATCCACCATTTCAGCCTTGTTAAGTAAACCAATGACCTAATGTTGATTTAACATGAAAATTGAGTAATTGTAACCTATTGCTGGAAGTTTATTCTACATTCAATCTCTGTCGAAAATACTATTGAGTGCAGGTTAGATTTACCGCAACGTTCAAGTCCATCTAACAATACTACAAAGGTTGAATCTACAGAACAGCTCGTGTTAGGAATACCAATAGATACAGCTTAATTTTACCACGAGTTTTATATATATTCAACAAGGTGACGCAAGTTGATCCACCATTTTAACTTTGTTAAGTGTACCAATAAACACATGTTCATTTCACATGAAAATTAGGTAATTCTAACTTATTGCTGGAAGTATATTCTACATTAAATCTCCGTCGAAAATATCATTGGGTGTAGGTTAGGTTTACCGCAATGTTTAGGTGCATCTAACAATACTACAAAGCTTGAATCTACAGAGCAGCTCGTGTCAGGAATACCAATAGACACAGCTTAATTTTACCACAAGATTTAAGTATATTCAACAGGATGTCGCAAGTTGATCCACCATTTCCACTTCGTTAAGTATACCAATAAACGCATGTTGATTTCACACGAAAATTAGGTAATCCTTACTTATTGCTGGATGTATATTCTATATGGAATCTCCGTCGAAAATACCATTCAGTTTAGGTTAGGTTTACTGCAGCGCTAGGTGCATCTAGCAATACTACAACGGTTGCATCTACAGAACAGCTCGTGTTAGGAACACCAATAGATACAGGTTCATTTAACAAGGAATCACAAGTTAAAATACTACCACGGTAGAGTTATTTCAATCTATTACTACGTGTTAATTCTACATTTTGTATTTGTCAGATATACTACATAATGAGGGTTGATTTAAGCTCATCATTCAGGTACATATCACATTATACAGCTAGTTAGATTCTTTAAATAAAAGGGTGATTCAACCACTATAAAGATGGTAATAACAACCAAGATTCAAAGGTAGGTCCTATAGTAACTTATGGTTTCAGTGTTGAATATACAATTTTAAAAATGTGTTGGAACAACCAAAGTAACAATTGTTAAATTCACTTTTATCAAATAACAATTTTCATTTTGTTGATTCAACAAATCATGTCGGTAGGTCCTATATTAACCTAAAATTTAGGTTGAAAAAAGGTTGGCACAACTGTTTTGGTTTTTCAGTGTGAGTAGGTACCAACCGAATGTATTGTATTGTATTGTAATGATTAGAGTACTACCCATATGCATAGGTATCGTGGTGCTATACTTTGGTGGTATCGGCACATCCCTAGTCATGTTTTATCTTTCTTTCCTTTCTTCGATTGACGGCTGTTATACAGACTTGCGACTATCGTCAGCGATAGCATGACTTCAACTCTGAATTACGCACAAAATTAAAGTCCATATTATAAAACGACACAAGGTCGTGAATCGTTACTCAAATCAAGATTTCAGGTTAAATTTTCACTTGCCCAGTTTAAACGAGGTCTCAATCATAAATACTACTCTCCCTTGACATTCACACTTGATATAGGCACGGTGAACACAATTTGAATTCTGAACAGTGGCTGATCATAAATACTGTACAGCATCAGTATAACTGTAAGGAAGACATCTGCATGGGATGTAGTGGCTATTAGGGTAATAGATGGCCAGTGATGGCTATTAAATACAGTTTGGGGCCAAGTAAACGTGTCTGTTGATCTTTATACCTGTCTGGTCGGTGGTCTGTGCGTAAGTGCTATTATTGTATTCTATGCCTGCACCTACCCCAGATTGTAGTGTTCTTGTATGTATATTTCGCAAAGACTTCAAACTGCTTTTAATGTTTTTGTTCCATAAACGTGGAGCGTATAGCTACAGAGCACTAAAAATATGACGCTTCGCAACCAGATGGAGGCGCCCCCCTATTGACATTAGTATGTTTCCAATAAAACCAAACAACCGACTATGGCAGATGGCATTAGTATGCGCTCTGCGCTTACTGTCGGCACAAAATTCATGTAGAACTTCGTCTTGACTAGTCATTCGTTACCAGCATTAGATAGATAGATAGAAAACACTTTATTGCACAAAAATAAAACAAAGAACTGATCCAGTTAACCTTCCGCCTGACTAGAGCGTTGCCGTGCTTAGGAGGTGACGTTAAGCCAATTAGACTTACAAGTTACGACAACACCCGTTAAGCCAAGTCAGAAGCATTCGGGTGGCTTCAGAATTCTAACACCAGGGCTGACCATTTGCCAGCCCGAAAAGCACAGAACAGGGGAAAACCCTTGTATTGGTTCTGTGGTTAATAAGTAAGACCTTTCATATGGTGTTTGAAGGTTCTAATAAAACGTGTTCCAATGTCCTATGGTTCTAACTTTGAATGTGTTCTTTTTCGATCTGCAAACTATGATTGGTTTACCATCACACATAAGCATGGTACACTTGTAATAATAGGACATTGGAACACGTTTTATCAGCATGCGGGCTGAGTGTAACGTTCGTTCGAGTGTCCTTGAATAGTCTAGGTTCTAGGTTATGAAGGTGTGCTGGTGGCAATGCGTAAGGTATTTACATTTACAAAGGTGATACGTTTGGTAATAGTTTAGTGATTTCATCATCAACAGCCTGAAGACGTCTACTACTGAACATAGGCCTCTCCCAGAGAGCGCCACTTTGAGTAGCTGCTCGCCTCCTGCATCCATCGGCTCCCCGCGGCTTTCACCAGATCGTTAGTCTACCTAGTGGAGGGCCTACGCTGCGGCTTCCGGTTCGTGGTCGCCACTCGAGAACCTTTCTTCCCCATCGGTTGTCAGTTCTACGAGCGAGGTGGCCTGCCCTTTGCCATTGGTTTAGTAATTTAGTTGGTAAAAATTAATTGTTCACAAAGCCTACCATATGTATGTATATACAGATTTTACGTGAATAATGTCTATGTATATACCTACATACGTGACGGAAAGCCACGAAGTTCATGTAAACTGTAGGAGTCGTGGATTTTTGCACGAAGCCACACTTGTGCGCATTCCGCACGTTTGTAAAGAAGGTGTGGTGCTAGTGCCAGCGTTATACGATTCTGTGTTCCGCACGTTTGGAAATGATTGACGTGCTAGTACAGGCGTTGAATGATATGGTGATATTCTGATTCACAATATATGTTTGTTTACTTAATTCAACCTCTTTTCCGCCTACCAAGTGTGTCAGTCAAATGAAACCACAAAAACAAACCTATTATGTTATTATAGTACCTACCCGGTACCTACACTTTCTCTGTTACACAATTTCTATATTACACCTTGTATTTCTGTGAAAATAAACTAGCAATTAGTGCTATCAATACCATTTACTTTCCAAACAAATTACGAATTGAAATTCAGTATTATCAGCGGTATCTTGTTCGCCACTTAGCGGGCACCGGTACGTATGAAGTATCGCTTGGAGACATGGATACGGAGGCTGGCAGAAACACAGAATAACTAATTAGTACTAAAGCAGAAACTAGCTTCGGGCTTACTAGAAACTTGATACTTTATCTTCAAGATAAATGAAGTAATATCAAAGGGCGATTGTAACATTAATAGCAACTGCGCAGTACAGTGTCACGCGAAATGGGGACTGCTCTGAAGAACTATTCGATCTAATACCGACATCTCGTTTCTACCATCGCACCTCTCGCCACCGTGAAAAGCTCATCCTCACATTATGAGTCGTGGAAGTCACATACGACTCGATTTATACGCACTT
Organism: Ennomos quercinarius; assembly: GCA_910589525.2. Lineage (NCBI taxonomy): Eukaryota > Metazoa > Arthropoda > Insecta > Lepidoptera > Geometridae > Ennomos > Ennomos quercinarius. Next base: position 14,778,223 of record OU342507.1, on the reverse strand, counting down.
TCTTACCGTAGGTACATCTGTGAAAGATGTGGAATGAGCTTCCACCCGCAGTCTTTCCCCGGAGCTACACCATGCAGCATTTTAAAAGGAGGGTCAAATGAGTATTATCACAGGGTAAGCAACGCATTAGTGTTACGTCTAGTGTTACAGATGTACATATTGTCCATAGGCTACGGTGACCTCTTCCCGTCAGGAGGGCCGTATGCTTGTTTGCTACCTATAGTTTGATAACATCAGGCGAACAACTAGCTCATCATGTCATTTGTTTACATAAACGGCAATACATTATTTATCTTAGTTGCTAACCATACGTGGTCCAACCCATAACACTGTTACGCTTAGAAGGGAAAACGGAAACGGAGGAACGGCGCAGAGGAAGGCTTGCAAAAGCAACTATCCTCAAAAGAGGGAAAGACAAACCTATTCTTTTATGTATACGAATATTAAGCCAACGTTGGACCGCACTGCAACTCTCCTGATGTTAAGTGACGATGCAGCCGAATGTGTTGGCCTATAATTACTACGACCACACCATTTTCATACTCTTGACAATATTCTAGATTTATACGAGGTTATAACATTAGAAGATCTAACAGATCAAATAAGTATCTCTCTGAAACAGTTCAGAAATGGCAGCAGCAATACAGTTCCATTAATTAAATGAATAAAAGCCATCGACAAGAAACAAAGATAGTTAATGAACGTTTATATGAAGGACCGATTGCGCGGTTCAGACGACTTTCAACTAGTTTGCATAGTGATGGCAATGATAGGACTACAGAATATTATCGACTTTATCGATAATCGAAGAATTCGCATCGATGTTTGTGGAATTAATTTGTCAATGAATATTGCATTTTGTAATGGAATTTATGCAGTGTATGATTTCATAATGTATTTAAAGACGAAAGTCCCTAAAACACGTACGTGAACAATAAAAACAAATAGTATGAGTAATGGGTGAAGTGCTGTTTGGTTTGTTTCTCTGGTACTATTTCTAAGCAACGGTGCAATTTCAAAGCTAATTAAACGATGTAGGTACTATCTATTAAAGACCATGCCATGAGTATGACCATAAAACAAGTCGTTTGTCTGTTGTTAATACACGTATACTGTTTTATACCTACTTGTTTCTGATTCCAGTGCAACACAATCCACATACCTCACGTCACGTACATAACGGTATCGATATCCAACTATCGATAAAAATATCGACCTGCTGTTCGTAGAACTAGCCGAGCAGTGGGGTACTGGAACTCGGACAAAAAGCCGCGCGTCTTCCCAGCGCTTCCCGTCGGGCCAGCGGCCACTTGCCTATTACGCCGACTGGCTGGAAAGCTATGTTTCACTTCTATGAGGTTTGTGATGTCAGCAGTATATGCATGCAGTTTTTAACACTGTTCTTTTAGGCTACATTTCATTAGAGAGTAAACCAGCGATCATGTAACTTGATTGTAACCAATAGAAACACAAAAATGTATGTATTTGACAGTTTCAATACGCAGTTTATGTGCATAGTTACTGTGGAAATTTTCATATTCGGAATGAAATAATATCTCCTGCGGCACACACAATACAATACAACTCAATCAAGATTCAAGATGTTTTTCTTTTCTGTTTGACCAGAAGTTATAATTTGTCATTACAGAAGAACACACAACCCAATTTCACCAACGAAAAACAACAAAATTCAAAACCATAATAAAAAGTCTAACAACAGAGGAACAACTTGGTTACACGATAAAGAAGAAGGAAAGATATTCATTTAGATCTAACTATTCGTAAATTCCATATTAGAATACGATCCAAATGCCTCATTACCCAATATTCCAATAACCTTCCAACCGTACAAACCTCCACATTGCAAATATCCTACAACCCTACATCGACAGTATCGGGTGTGGGCAAGTCGAACCACTGTCTACAACAGCTGTCAACACAGGTTGTAACACGACACCCGATGTACTGGTTGTTGGGCGGGCTAGTGTGACATACTTGGTAAAAGCAGGAAGGGATAGAGTTAAGGATATACATATTGGCAAAGATGAGAAATGCAAAATGAGTGTGGATTACGCCGCTTATTGAAAATATAACCTTGAAGGTATAGTTACTAAACGAGTATCTACATATAGTACGAGGTTGGTAGGTTATAAAAAAAAAAGCAAAACCCTAGCAATAATAAATGACCTCTTATTTACAATTTGAGATTCTTTGATTACCTTTCAATATCAATGTTAGCAAAGCATGTAAAACCAGTTGAACGGAATACTAACTTTGAGGATGATTACTTTTTCAATACAAAAAAAAAATTAAACAATAGGACTAGATGAGATTTTCAAGTTACATCTCATTTTCACAACAACAAGTGAATGTAAGTAGAAATAATACACAAAATTAAAAGGGTTCAAGGCTGCAATAAAGATGTTAGTAAAAAAAAACCGCCGCAAGCAAATTCGATCGTAATAACCACAATTTGATCACACAAAGCTAATAATAATACTATATCACAAGCCCCATTGCATTCCTAAGGTAAATAATGGACGATAAAGGTTATTGTAATGAACGTCGGTTCATATGAAACCGATTATAGTTCAGAGGTGGTTGTTAATTGATTAGAATGAGTAAAAACGGTTAGGTATATTTTGATGAGAGAAAAAGGCAAATAGCTCGCATCTTACACTGTTACTCATAAACTCCTCTTATCTTTTAGTCAATTGCTAAGCAACAGATTAACAAAATTCTTACCTATAAACACGATTTAGCGCTAAGAGGTTGCTAAGTAATTCCTAAATAGCTGTCAAAATTAACCACCGCCATGACCTAGTTTAGGCCTGCTAAGAGCCAAGATGGCGAGTTAAAAACAGCTGTTTGACGGCGAACGTTGTTGTCAAAATCAAAAAGGTGGTGTGCTTTGAGATTACTGTTATTAAGTCTCTCCTTGTTGAATATTTCAATGATCATCATCCTCTTTGCCTTTTCTCATTTGTTATTGGTGATCGACTCCCAACCTAACATGTAGCGGCGAGCTACCAGAATTACACGAGCAACTGCCATCTGACCTCGCAATCCATAAGGGACCAGTAACAGGGATGATGGTTAGATCAGGCGTCAGATTCTATCAGGTGTCTGACTCGTCTGTTCTCAGTAGTTCAAACTACCCGTAACGATTGCCATATATGTTCTTATGACAACCGGGACCGACGGCTTAACGTGCTCTCCGAGGCACGGAGCGTTGGCATCACAAACTGCACATAACTTACTAGATAAGTCATTGGTGCAGGGCCGAGGATCGAACCCGGTGCCGTAAGATTGCGAAGCGCACATACCGCATGGCTACCATCGCTCGCCACCTTGTTGAATATTTCAATAAATATCAAAATAATTCTTGCTCAGTGATTATAATGGACTTTGACGACCTTCGGGAATAATTTGCCAGACAACATGAAAGCTGTCAATTTCGTCCTAATCATGACATTCACGACCTTGTCACAGATGCAAAATCGAATTTTGAGAACAAATATTCGTTCTATTTCGTATTTTAGTCGATTATTTTGGTTGTTGTCTGTGGCGACAGTCGTTTATACGTCTCTTATCTAAGCAAAAGCTAAGTAACGTTTATAGGTAAGGAAATGATAATCATGGTTTAAGAGTTTATGAACTGATTAGTTGAGAGGTGGCTAAGTACTACATAGCGAGGTTTTTATAAGTAAGACCCTTAGAGCGTTACATTTCTAGTTTTTAAGTCTGTTATGTGCTCAAAGCTACATAAGCTTTTAGTAGGTTTATTCAAAACAATTAACACAAAGAAGTCACAGAACTGCAGTATAGCAAAGGCATAGGACTAAAGACAATAATGAGCACAATTATTACTGAAAGAGCTATAAATCATTTAAACAACCAAAATCTACCAACACGACAGGCGCTTTTGTGGAGGCTGCGTGCGACTATAACCTTGATCGAAATACGCTTTTTGTAATCACTACTTTGTACGTGGGACTACATTATGAAGGAATTGCACAACGCGTGTAATAATGGACGTTTTATATTATAGTAAAACAATGATGATGTAAAATACTGAAGGAACACCTACCACGTGATAAGCAGATAGGGTTGACACTTGTCAGTTTCCACTAACTTGCTCATATCACAATTCTAAAAAAAAAGAGTGGCCTATTTTTATTGGAAATACAACTGAAAACCTGGCTCTTCAATAAGACATTCTACAGTTATGACGAAAACCATGTTGATGTTTGACGTACAATAATTGTAAGAGAAATTATAAATAATTTTTATACGGTGTAGACATACAACAATTCAAGTGCTGACTGATTGAATTCGGGAATTATAATGACTCCCTAATTCAATTAGCCAATAGCAATACTTTTTTTCACAGGAAGTGAAGAAAGCATTTTCTTTTAATGCCAGCTAGGTTCGCAGATATAAAAAAATAGAAGACTTTTCTGTATTTGCCCCTGCCAACGTGCCAACCCTGCCTAAAACATACTGCTATAAAAGACCCCTCGTTACTCAAAGCCCACGCCGGACATAAAGTTTTGTTCAAGATGACACAACTCCGAAGACATAAGACGCTGACGCTGTTGTTATTAATCATGCTGATAACGATTGCACAATGACATTCCATGCTGCAATACAACAAGATAACAGTGATTAAAACAACGTGGTGGATAAAACTGACGACTTCCGAATGGAATGAAGAATAAAAGTTTAAGAATCACCAGACACAAATCCATAGGTGTAATTGACTTGTTGTGTTAAAATCTGAATTGTGTTAATGGCTAAAAGGAGTTCCAACGCGAGGCAACAATCCATGCACCATAAATAGGTCCCAAGAAACCGTATGTTGTCCATAAAATATATGTATAGCAAATTTTAACTTTGAAATCAATAATAACTGATCTGATATACTCAAATCATGATCAGTCTATCAGTTTTATTATGATGAAAGATCTTTACTTGAATGACGCCTAATCTCTGATATTCACAATCACCTAGAAAGTACTCCAGCATAGTGCTTTCACGCAATGCTGATAACACGACAATAGCACTCGAAGATGGGATGCAATAAGCACAAATGTCTAAAATTGATTGACAAGAAAGATAAACACTTGAAGTCATAAAACTGAAGATAGCGGTAACAAATAAGATATGGTTAAGAAATGCGTTGGAAAATAGATTTATGTTATGGATAGCAATAAAATTGAGTGCGTAATAAAAGAAAATGTAGTAATAGCGGCAGATAAATTTAAGTAGATACGAAGATGCCATTATATGAACTAGGAATCAATAATTTGGACTTTACAATTTCTGGAATTGAAAGGAGGATAATAACAACAAAACAAATACCACGTATAATATAAGTGAGGTAACACGTTCGTCATCGACCACAAAATGCATGAGACGCCTACATCAAGCTATTTTGGCGAGAGTGCCCACTTGCAAAAGGTTAAGGTTATGCGTATTAACAATTTTTGACTCTCGATTGGACTTTATTGATTTGGCTTGAGGCAATTTAAAAGTGCTAACACATATTAAGGTTCAAATTCATCATTGTTTGCGTGGTTTTTATGGTCTTTAAACTTATTTTGGCGTGATTGGACCCTAATTGCTGAAGTAACGACTCAGCATTTAGGGTTGTTATCCATATGACTCGTTAAACTTCATTTACTTTATTTTAATATCTGTCACTAGTATAAACATTATCCAACGTTCAATCTGTCATTAAGCGAATAGTTAAGCCGTATCTGTTTCATGTTAATAACCGTTCGGAAACCGCTTATTTCATTCAAGCGGTTTCCTAGCCAATGTTGACTCGCAAGTTTCACAACTTTACTTTTAGCCCTAAGGTATGCAAAACCAGCCGAGGATGATATTGTAAAATTCTCTATAAATAAGCATTTGCATTGCGATAAAGATGGAAATTCAAACATAACCCTTTGGCGTAAGACTTAAAATTGCAATCTTTTAAATTGCTTATTTTGAATTTAGTAGAAACATTCTTAGCAAATTTTCCTGCGTGTAACAGCCTCACATAATAAGTATTTGCTATTGGCAGCCTTTGGATGAGAAAAATGTGGGATTGACTATTATGCTAGCAGTCGATTGCAGGTAATTGATAAATGATGAGTGGTTACAGTATTTGCATATGTAAGTGGCAACTTTTCATTTTACAAACGTAAAGTACATTTTTCAAAATACGATGTGTTCAAGGAGCAAAAGTGGTAATATTTTATGAAAAATGTAATGGAAATAAAAACAAAGATAATAAAAAAATCTACGATTAGGTTACTGCATTGTGCATTATCAACATAATTATCACAAATAAAGATCTAGACATATAGAAATACTCTAAACATAGTGCAGCAAATACTTGCACAGTTCATTTCAGAGAACGTAAAAGAAAATAAAACGTTAGGTATGTTTTCTAAGGCTTGTTGTTTAAACAACAATGACGTGCATCACGATCTCCACATTGGAAATGTTCACTACACTCGTCAAATATTTACAAAAACTATTACTATCTCGGCTTTCTACACGTTTTATGCTAGTTTGTGCCATATATATAAATATGGCAGTTATTTGCAATACGAAGCGGTATACATGACATGGTACACACCAAAGATCAGACAAATACCATATGTGTAATAAATGCTAATAGTGAGTCAACTCGGCGGCTAGACGGAGCAACGATGGGGTGCGGTATGAAGGAGAGCGGAGGTCCCCCCCTGCCCGCGACGTCTGCGGTAGTACCGACCGGCTTCGCTTGCGGTCGGTACGCCCGTTCAGGCATGTCGCTTACACAGAACAAGTTGCATGGATTGTGTTCAAGCTACTCTTGCGATCCATTAGTATAGAATATACTATGGAACTACATTGTTTGCATATAATTTGATAAAATTGAATGTTTACTAAGAAGTACCTACCTCTTACCTACCTAGATCCTACTTCAAGAAAATGTGTATGTACTTATGTATCTATTTTAGCCGCATAAAAATTCTTTGTTAGTATAATACTGAATCAGTGAATTAAGAATTCTTCTATTATACGTATATTGAACGTACTACGTGAATAGAATAAGAATAAATACTTCGACCTATCTTTTCGTCCAAAATACGAACAACTATATAACGAAGGTTTTCAATCAGTGTATGTTGCCAGTGATGACTTATGGAACTGAGACATGGTCTCTTACTATTGGCCTCATTAATACCTAAGCTCAAAGATGCGCAGCGAGCATATATGCTCGGTGTTACCCTGCGAGATGAGATCGTGACATAAGGGAGGAGATATACAGGAGAACTAAAGTGACCGCTATATCTCTTAAAATTAGCAAGTTGAAATGGAAATGACAACTCACATCGCTCGTAGAATCTGGTAAAAACTGCGGGGAACCGTAGATACAGGCGAGTAGACGCTCAAAGTGGCGCTCTGTGGGGGTCCTATGTTCAGCAGTGGGCGTCTTCAGGCTGATCATGATGATACTACGTAGTCTACGTATAACTTGCAGTAAAATACTGAGAACTTAACTGAATCGAGATATCATCATAAAACAGTAGTGCGGTAATGTAAAGTAAAAAGCACGCGTCCGTAATATCTTGGATTATGAACCTAAAAGCGGTGTGATAAGAGCCACTGTACGAACAACTGTGACAAAAATAAATTATTACGAAACACAAATTTATTATCTAAGAAAATGTTTTTCTGACAACCCTTGCTTATTTTTAGGGACTAGACGTCGAGACGGTCTTGTAGGTATTTTGCGGTATAACAAAGGAGTTGACCCACTATTAGTATTTATTACACATATGCAAATACGGAGTTATTAGATCACTAGACGCAAGGTACAGAAGCTTGCGATGTTCGAGGGCGAAATCTGGCCAGTACCTTCATATCTCATTAGCATATTATTCTTCAGTGAAAATGATTGCATGATACTTAATGTTTATCAACATTATTGCCAGTGTTCAGTGGCGGATTTGGTTGACAATACAAGAGTAAAAATCATAGAATAGATTACGTAACAGCTTGAGAATTAAAGTTGGGATTTAACCACATAAAATACATCCAAAGAAACAAATGCTGAATACAATATTGATATGTTTAAAAATAATGGGTAGAAGTTCCCACATTTCTCTTCTAAGTAAGTGTGCGTAAAATTATTTGCTATTGAATTCAAATACGTTTTTCAAGTTGCTATGAGAAACAACAATTCAACAGACATAATGTCTAATACAAAATTGCATGAATTCCAGGCTAGAATTTGCTACAACCCAAATTCTTGCACCAACCCTCACCTTACAAAGGCATGAACCGCATCGTATATGGTCAGCAATCATAATGCCATGATATCACATACTGCAAGTATTGCTACAGTGGATTGACACGCAAGAACTGCCGGTAAAGCTGTGTAACCCATAAATTGTGTACGTGGTGTGGGGGCCAATGATGTAATTGAAGAAAAGCCGTGTGGGAAAAAAGACAACGTAAGATAGATTAGCACATGTGGTTATTATGTGTAAGGCGAGGCAAGTGCAGTTTGTATTATTATGATGCAACTAACTATTAGAACTAACGTTAAAAGTACTCCATCAACCACGATTCTGGGGGAGCTACGCATGTAAGTTAACTGATCTTGCTTTCTATGTTATCGATAATAATACGCATAGCATTCAGTAAAAATAAATCACGAAACATATAAATAACTTTGTACATCAAAACATACAACGGATAAGAAAGAGAAACTTACAAAAATAAAAGCACGAGGAGGACATTACGGAGGTAATTCTGAAACAATAGCACAGAAATCCAGCGCTCATTAGAACTACCATTTGGCTGCAATTTCAATAGTAAACACTATGGCTAATGACGGTACCGGTACAACCTACGCTTTTAGGAAGTGGGGTAGAGAAAGTGTACCCTATGCTGCTATCAATATATTGAAACAATAAATGTAAATCTAAGGCGACATAATCACAAGTGGTTAAAATCTATGAGATGTCAATAAATGTTGGAACGGTGAAGATACTTTAACTGACGCCGGCCAACGTACATACCACAAGGATTGTCCTAAGATTTATTTAGAAATTAATTAAAAAGTCATTAATTAATTGGTGTTCGTTCAATGATCTTATAATGATGAACAAGGTTTCGTCGAACATCCAGAGAAAACACGTAAATTTACTGTCTTTCGTTTTACATGTGCCACGAAATCTGTTAATAGCACCAAGTAGTATTTAATTTATTTTATATACATAGGTGTTAATGACCACAGGACCACAGCCCACGTCAGGAAGCGAAGAGAGAAAGTGTACTATACTATCGCAGATCGGAATTACAGTTCTATTCACCCCACAGCGGCTCGCCGTAATGATAGTCTTTGCTAGAAAGCATTCGAGGGATATACTATTTTGCCAGTGGTGTTAGGGTTTAATTGATTAGTGATTATTTATCAAGGAAGTTCTGATTTCTATTAGCAGTTTTGAGAAACATACGTTTAACCGTTCGGAATTTGATTGTATGAAATGAAACAACTGTTTACTGGTTTTTTTCAGTAGTATTAACCAGAACAACATAGCAAAAACGTATACCCTTATTGAAATGAAATAACATTAAATGAATAAATAAGTATATAGTAATCATTGAAATTGTAATAACGATTGAGTAATCTCTTCAGCCAAATTAGGCACTGTTATATTTTCAGCAAACTAACCAATAACGACTTACGTGTCTAACTCTACTCTACACAATGTAAGTTTAAAAGGTATTCCCAAAGATTTTCTGAAATTAGAATTAGAAGGAGAGTTCAAGTCTTCAGTCGGACAGACAGACAGGCAGATGGTCAGACATTACCACGTCAATGTAATCGCTCGACTTTCTACTTGACCATCTGTGGGCCAGGGTAGAATCAGAAGAGCTCAGTAAATCGGTCGCGGCCCTTAAATTATTGTAAACGTAGATCCCACAAAATCTCTGAATTGACACCTTTATTCTTCAGACTACCTCCTCTTGTGTCAACTTAGGTATGGTAGCAATTCCCTTAAATCTTTATGACAAGTAACGTGATACCATTAGTGAACAGTTAAACAGATAAAAAACAGATTAATATCATATCAAGACTTTGAAAACCTCATGTTTTATGAATACATATTAATAGCGGCTATCAAGGCAATTAAGAAAACGCTTAGCGTCACTCAATGATACTCGGATAAGCTGATGGAGATAAAGTTTGTACCGTTTGACACGAGCTTGTTTCGGATAGGGTTGCCATCTTTAATTCTTCTGAGTATAAGAATTGCGGGGTTTTATTACATTTTTGAGAACAAAACATTCAAAACTTTTGACTTGAAGAATCACTGTTAGAGGTATAGTAAGTATGAGTTTTTGGGCTTGTGACCGACTGATAAAACATCATACAGCGTATTGTCGACAGGTCTGAGCTAAAATGTTCGTACAGGCAAGTGGCTCGCCATATGGTGTCACAATTATTTTATCACCTGAAAATGCTTCTGATTTAGCTTAACGACTTTAGCGTTAGAGCTTATAACGCGTCTGCTGGATGACGTTTGAAACAAATTTTAACGTCAAGGGATTCTGATGGAACTCTATTCAATATCCTACATCGAATAATGTTGCCGAAATATGTCGCCGTATAAAACAAGTTAAATATACAAAGCTGTAAGGTCCCATACGCAAGCATAATATTAATGGAAACCCTATCATCAGGAAGATAGGTTTAATTTCCTCAAGTCAGTAAAGATAATATCGTCAGGAGCAATTAAACAAAAACCTGCGATGAAATATAGGGTAGATCCACGATCGCCGCCTCGAAAACGGCACCGTTTAAACAAAGCATATGGCTTGTTTGTTCTCTCAGTCGCGTGTGACCGCGCTTAATGAAAGTGATGTAACTTACATATTATTGTTTTACAACGCTATTACAGGGTGCTATGGTTCATTATTAAAACGAAATAACCACTTGTGAACTGTTTTATATTAGCTGGAGCCTATATATCTGTATAAGCAAGCATATTGGCGCGGGGACACTTGAGGTTTGATTTTCATAGAGACTATGTACTATAGTGGACGTCTTCCGGCTGATGATGATGACTCAAGTTCTGTCAATCGATCCCACCATTAGTATGATAGCTTATTGGATTACCCTTATCTTCACTTTTTCTGGTATCTTGTGTTGCGGTAAATTCCGTAACTTTTTTCGTATATGTTGGTGTTAGGATCTTATGCGCTTCGAAGTCTACGTTTTTTTTTTTTTTTTTTTTTTATGTGATTGAATGACGTGACGAGCTAGTCGTTCACCTGATGTTAAGTGACACGGCCGCCCATAACAGTTGCAGTGTCACCCGGAACTTTAAAACAATAGTTTCGCGCGACACTGCACTGCGCACGTCATCCTGAGACATCACCCAGTCTAATAATCAAATTACTAGACTGAGTGATCAGATCATAAAGTCTCATTTGCCCAGTAATTTCACTAGCTACAATGCCCTTCAAACCGGAACACAGTAGTGCTTGGCGGCAGAATAACTGGCAAAGCGGTGGTACCTACCTAGACGAACTTTGCAGAAAAGTCCTACCACCTAGTAAAACGACAATGCGACACTATTAATTTAATCTGAGGCGTATAACACTGCGATGTACCTAATAAACTCAAATGGTTTTCTAACGGTATGATGTATGGTATGGAGGTCTTGAACATCATTTTACTAGATTGAAATGGTCAGAGCATCCGTGAGAAGCTCAAGTGGATTCCTGAAATAATTATGTTGTTAATTCTGATGTTTAATCGGGTTGATGGTGATGATGTTAGGAATTACAGTTTTCAACAGCCTATGATTAGGTAGGTAATCTCTTTTTATAACTGACTGGACACATTTGATCACTATAAATCTCACTCCTTTCCGGAAGAAAAACGATGATTCGGTTGAAGGTAAGTATAGAAAATAATTACAATTATAAGAGAAGATCCGCAATGAGGAGATCCGCAGGAGAACTAAAGTGACAGATATAGTTCTTAGAATTAGCAAGTTGAAATGTCAATAGGCAGGACACATCGCTCGTAGAACTGACAACCGATGGGGAAGAAAGGTTCTCGAGTGGCGACCACGAACCGGAAGAATCAGCGTAGGCCGGCTCTCCACTAGGTGAATCGACGATGCAGGGGGTGCTCTCTCACAGACCCATGTCCCAGCAGTGGGAATGTAAGGGCAGATGATTATAAGTAATTTAAGCTAATCAGATTTTTCATTGGTGTAAGTTAACTAACTTTTGTAATAGCAATAACTGACCCAGTTTTGTAAATCTTCATGACATGGCAACATTGCGCACCAATTAATCTCGCACTACTTTACTACAAACATTTTACAAAGAAACGTGTCTGCAAATAGTGTATTACATAGCTACAGTTCTTAATACCCTGGTGGTCTATATCAGTAACAATTTAGATTAGACCTCTCCTGTCAGATGTATAATACTAAAGTAGAGATCTAAGTATACTGGATGTATGATGATCAATTGATTCTTGTCATTTAGCTCATGTAATCTATGTCATCGGCATCACGACGTTATTCAATTTCATCATTATCTCGACAGTTCAGGGTTTAGATCCACTGAGCCGAGACTGTTGCGAATTAATCTTGTAAGTAATTATGATTGTTTTTTTTTTAATTTTAAGACGCTTAAACTTAATTTAGCTTAGCTTTAACATTACATTCGTTTAAGTGGCAGGCCTGGTTTTGAATGCTTTTAGTTGACAGACCTTAAATTACTAAAATATATCAGTCTCTCACATTACCGTCTATTTGACAAGATCAGCAACATTTTTAGGTCTGTCAACTAAAGTTTTTAAGGTGGAACGTTACACTAGCGCGGTAAATTCAAATTTTCTTATGACTTAGACTGAAAAACTAAGAAGAAAATTGTTTATTGCCATTTGTCGCTAAACTAATGATATCTACTAGCCTAAGGCTGGGTTTTTTGATCCGTAAGGTAACCAATGGTCAAAATTCTAACAAATTGTGACCATTAGTTTAAATTTCTTAGAACTTTTGACCATTAGTTACCTTAACTACGGATAAAAAAAACCCGCCCTAACTCGTCATATCATACGATTGCTTAAAAAATAGCGCAAGAGTTAGTAAGTAGGTATTCAAGTTGGTTCCCACCCATAGAGAAAAATAATATGTATAGCATAGAGTGCCGTCTTATTGGTTTTTTTTTGCCAACATGCTACAACATTATTTTTTATCTGTGAGTGACGAGAGCTCCATCTGGAGATTGTGTTCCTAACTAAGAACTATATATACACATATCTACATACTTATAGTCAAGATACTAGTTGATAATTTTAATTGTAATTTATTGATACATTATATTTATTTGAGCAAAATTAGTTGTAATGTAATCACGCTAAGTAATTATTGGCAAAAGAATGCAAGAAAACTTGAATTACCCGCGCTAGTGTGACGTTCCACCTTAAAATTTTCTACACTTACCTTACTCTACATTCATTTGTTTTCATAGATTTTTTAGAACAAGATGCTGCAACCTTGCCTTCCGATGCATAATCTTCCTTTCCTAAAATGTCCCATCCGTTATTTTGAAAGGCGGATAACAATATGCGCAATTTTTTTTTAATTTTTAACCTAGAATAGTTAAACTAGTTAGAAAATAATTACTAAGATGGTTACTGATTTGAAAATTGTTAAACAAAAAGTGAATATTTTAATCTGTAACAAAAGTATTGAAGTCTCACTAAAACCTCAGTAGAATTTAAGCTTTACTATGCCTAAGAAAATTGCAGAATTAGAGCACACTGGATACGGCAATCAAAGGTTGCGTCCAGAGCGTACTTACAGCGAAGCGCAATATGATAATGATATGCAATTTGTTAACCATGGCGATTTCATGACGAAACGAAACGATGGTTATTTGAGATATTTTGTAATTCAAACGACTACAGTAAGTATTTCCTACCATATTAATCCTCCGGGTATTAGCGCTGAAACGGCAGAGTTTTTTTTTATGTAAACGAATGACGTGACTAGCTAGTCGTTCGCCTGGTGTTAAGCGACACGGCCGCCCATAACAGATTGCAGTGTCACTCGGAACTTCAAGCTAAAGTTCCGCGTGACATCGCGCACTGCGCACGCCATCCTGAGACATCACACAGTCTAAAAAAGTTTTCTAGACTGTGAGATCAGTTCGTAGTCTCATTTGCCCAGTAATTTCACTAGCTACAATGCCCTTCAAACCGGAACACAGTAGTGCTTGCACACTTGTTGGTATGTGTGTCTATACTTTAGATCTCGGTGTGTTTTTTCTTTATTTTTATTTTTCTTTAGTGTGGTTCCTGCGGGATAGTGTGGTCATTGTCTACGCGGTGCAGTTAGTAATAAAAAAATGATGTAAGTAGTAAGTTTCTAAAACGTTTAGGAATAATGCCCGCATTTGACAGCAATCTCACCTGATGGAAAGTGACGACGCGGTCTACGATGGTACATGCTTGCCTAAAATATACCTATTCACTCGCGACTTGGGAGAGCTCCAGATTGACAGCTACATAATAATAGTAGATCTACAATAGTTCAACAAACCGTCTTGTTTCCCCACGGAACTATACCCCAAAGGATGTGGTTAGTGGTGAGAAGGAAACAATAAAACCCATATAGTGTTACACATCTTGTGGTGGTACTCATCATAGAATAGTATCGCATGACAGCGTGGAGGCTGGACGAAATCTTAGGTTCACAACGGTAATAGAGAGTTACGTTCATAGTAACATTCTGGTTGGCTTTCCCCTAAACAGCGAAGGAATGGAACACCAGCCAGCCTAGCATGCGCACCGCGACAAAATTTTCTCTACACTTTTTCTCGTGTGAGACCGTGACAAGGCTATGGTAGCGCCTAAATGTGTCTCACTCTAACAACGACGAGAAGTTTTCTCGCGGTACGCATGCTAGGAGATCTGGCCAGCGTCGTTGTTTCCTGGCAAATGTAATCTGGGAGTCTTTAACGCTAGAGAGAACCGGTATCTACTAGACAAGCATATTCCATCGTCGTTGCTTTTTTTT
This sequence comes from Ennomos quercinarius, assembly GCA_910589525.2. Lineage (NCBI taxonomy): Eukaryota > Metazoa > Arthropoda > Insecta > Lepidoptera > Geometridae > Ennomos > Ennomos quercinarius. Next base: position 14,763,119 of record OU342507.1, on the reverse strand, counting down.
TTTTTTTTTTATTTATTAATCACAAATTACAATACGCAAAAATATTTCGCACCAAAAAACCACAGTAGGTTAGACCGTGGTCAAATGTAAGCCAATTTGTGATTTAAAAAAAAAAGAGGTGTGAAACCTTATTTTTTTTATCTCGAAGCTGGCAGTGCTCGACAGTGTGGCAGCTACCTCATAGTAGCTGCCACACTGCTGAGCACTGCCGCGAGTTTTCAACAAGGTAATCTGCAACATCAGTTGCACCGCCCGCCGTGGGTTCGTTGCCCTTTATAGGGTTCAACAGGCAGACTACGTGGCTAGTGGCTACAAGCTATTTTTTTTTGTAACTAAGTAGGCCTCATTTGACCGCAATTTCACGTGATGGAAAGTGACGACGCGGTCTACGATGGTACATGCTTGCCTAGTAGATACATATTCACTCGCGACTTGAAGAGCTCCTGTACTTATCGGGAAACAAAGACGCTGGTAAACCGTTCCATTCCTTCGCTGTTCGGATTATAAATGTCGAGTCTAACCGCTTTGTGCGAATCGAAAGAATATCAACAACAAATGAATGGCGTGTAGCTGTACGTCTTATCGTCCGATGGTGAAATGGAGATGGTGGAATTAGATTGTGTAGCTCCGCAGCACACTCTCACCGAAATGTGTCAGCTTTACCAATAAACGTTTTCGATAGGTAATGTTTTGCAATGCGTCTAATAATTACCAACGTCTATCAATTATTCACTTATCTAACTCGAAAATCAAAGTGATTATATCAAAACACAAGTTATAAAAGATAAAAATCTAGAGACAAATATATTAACGTGTTTGCAAACCAATTAAAATACCAACTTCGACATCTGACAAATAATCATTCGATTGTTCTGAACACTTGCATAATAAAATCGATAATATATAAGTGACTCACAAGAAAGAGGTATATTATGTACCTCTAGTATAGCGGGTTAGGCGGATATCCGCGAATGCGACCTTCAAGGTTGTTATAATGGGTATTCAATTAATTAAATTAAATTGGTCTAGACTTCGGACATGTAGGTACTTAGCTGATTTTTATGACTCGTTCAATTTAGGTCTTTAAATATAGAGTGAATTCATGTCGTTAGAATATCATTAGAACCTTAGGAAGTCTTTACCAATAATGTTAAATGTATTATTCGTTGTAATAAAGGTATAATAAAATTTTAAATTCTACTTTGGGTTTTCTGTAATAGATATTTTATCGGTAAATTAAATACATAGAAATCGACAAACATATCAAGAAACATCACAGTGGACCGCAAATATAAAATGAAAAGCTTTAATTATTATTTTAAACTTGCATTACCCACAACTCTCAAGTTAATCAAACATGTAATCAATAGTTGCGTACGCGCCGAAACCTGATCAGTCGGCGTGCGACCGCCGAGCGCCACGGACGTGCCGTAACCGTAACCCACACCGATGTCGTGACAAGAGTTTCCTTTGGAGAGTCGATGAACCGAGAACGTGTAGGTTTTTAAATGGATGGCCATGGTGAATTCTATTTAGTCATGCGAACGGCAATATACACTGGCAAAGAATTCAGCACAATACAACATAAGATCTGCAATTGTCAAGTGGGGTTCTGTTATTATCACAAGTCCCGTTTCTAATTTAAGTTCATAGCTTTTAGCTTTCACAGCATTCATGGCGTAGAGGTTAAATAAATAAATGAAAACAGCAGGCGTTCTTTCTTTTCTGAGATTATTCACATCGATTTGAATTTAAAATAATACTTTATTTTGTATTCAATATTCAAATACTTACTAATTACTTAATTACTGTGAAAAAGTGAATGGAGTAGATCTAAATTTAGTCTAAAAAGTAGACTGCGTGAATCATAATGTGAGTAAAAGGAGTGAATGCGAAAATTACAGATTTGACAGAAAAGAGTAGAAGAGAAATAAATGTTGAATCCTGAATTACTAACATCACTTGGCAGAAATTATTTGTTACAAAATAGTTGTATAGTAAAGAAGTACAAAATTAAACAATACCTACTTGGGGAAACTTCGCTCACAACACTACTCCTAGACTACTACTGCTCTACTACTCCTTTTTACAACTTTTAGCGGAGTTACATTAGATATTAACTTCCGCGAGTTCAAACCGGAGTCGATCATTTGTTTTAGGAAAGATGTAGGTAAGTCAGTCTCCTTTTCCACTAGATTTATGTATAGCAGTCGTTGTAACGTAGCACTATTAGATATGTCCTTGACACGTTACCGAACAGCAAGTATTTTCACGCTTAGAAGAAGTACCTATAGAAGGTAAGTTTACAAACAACGCCTTCTCAAAACGCACGCTACAAATTCGCTATGTGTGCTGTGCTTACTTGCCTCGTCACGCACACAGACGCAAACATGAGTGAGTAATTTGTTTTCACTATTTTTTGTATTTTAGGCGATTTCAGCAAGTAAATTAATAGCTTACCCGTGGAATGTCACACCAGAACTCTTATGCAGCTTTTCTGATGTGTTGTGGCACGATTTCACCGCGCAATTTGTCATTTTAAATAAATAATTGTCTGGGAGCTCTTTTAAATAAATAATTGTCGGAGAGCACTGGCCGAGAGAACGTCGTACGGTGCCATATATGGCACCAATTAAACGGCTTCACAAATGTACTCAAAGTGTGAACACGAATGTGTTCCAAGTTTTCACGTTACAAAAGATAGTAAGTAAAACAAAATAGCACCGCGTATTATTTGAAATTCTCAGTGTTAGTAAAAAGTGTGAAAACATTAGAACAAGGTAAAACAATCGTAACAACCGAACACAATCCGATTACTAAATTGACCTCCATTGTTGGCGGCTCAGACAGTATACAGGTTGCTGAATAAAAAAAACGCGGTCCACGAATGTGATTTGATCTTAAATAGATCCACGTGGACCACGTTTATTCCAGCCAGCAATCTATCCAGATATTAATTTAGTATATGTAACACAGTTATTTAACAGTGTTTTAAATTCGTAGTTTTGCAATCTAGAGACTTAGTAACCCATGGCATTCGTGCGCAATTGCGAATACTTGTAATTATCAGAATCTATACAAATCTCAAATGCATTTATGCCATACCTATTAATAACACAGTGTTATTAATAGGTATAGCAAAAACACACGTTTATTTTGTAATGATAATTGAAGTACTAAATAACAATATAATAAAGCAAAACATCTAAATACACGTTTTCAAAGAACAATCAAAACGCTACAATTAACGTTGAGCACCCACTGCTTTCGATTCGAGATAGCCTTGCACAAATACCAGAAACTCCTCTTGATGTTTTCAGATCTACACTCTAGAAGGTCAAGCAGTAAAACCAGCAACACTCTGTATAATGAAAGATCTGCGTAACTCTATACTAGCCGGCGAAGTCAATGACATCGATACAGTGTTACATGCGTCGCGAATCGATGACCGCTCCGCCGCAACTCACTGCTACCTTATTTGAACTAGTTACAGCTATACAGTTCAACTGATCGACTGTTATGTTCGACTGGTATGTAACTAGGGAGAGGCATTTGAAAAACTAAACAAAACTGCTGCACTTGCGACAACAAAATAGTAAAATGACGCAACTCAAGTGCATCAAACAGAAATAGGGATATGATAAAAAATTAAGTAGAAAAAAAACAAATGAAATGTCAAAACTAAACAATGCTCCACTTGCGACAGCATAATAGTAAAATGGGGCAACTCAAGAGCATTACACAGAACATACTGATAATATGAGAAATAAGGTAGTAAGAAGACACTGACATATTCTGTAATATTAATAGATAAAATAAAATGCTAGTAGAAATTGAAAGTAACTTGGAAATGACTTGGAATGATATTGGTACTGCGTTAAACCTGTTGCAATGCAGTTTATTCCTCAACATAGTACCTAATATCCAGTGAATTTTGAAAATATTCATAAAAAGAAAGAAAAGAAACTTTCAATTACTCAAACAAAATTCGACACTACATCATAGATAATAGGTATTAAAAACAAACAAACATGATAATAAAACTGACCCAGCAGCACATAATTGTGTTGAGTCAAACAACACAATAGAACATTTTCAATTCGTGTCTAATCTCACCCACGTACCATTGCAACGCTTCATCGAAGAGGATGTCATGTTAAACTACTAATTACGAAATGAAAATAATTAACAAAAGGGCAAAACTGTGTTACTCAAAATTAGAAGAGCAATTGTATTATAATTGTGCAACGGTTATTCGAAGTCCATTTATTTAAGTTTGCGTAATCGTAATTATTTCTAATTCAATAATAATGACCGATAATAATTTGATTAGATAGTGGCTCAATTTAGAAATCCTATTGCGAATATTATACTGACTTGTTCATTTTACAGAAGCGCAATTTGGTAACTTCTTCAAATTGCAAGTTATTCAGATTGAAATATTCATGTTCTGTATAAGAAGACGATTTGTTGATGATAGTTGATGTTGATTGATAACAATTTCAAGTAATGATGTATCGGAAAAATATCTTTTACTTCTTTATATTAACAACTACGACCACTTCTTTGATCAATGATCATTGATCATGTCATAAAATATTTTAGGGGCAGTATCATTAAAAGCTTATTGCCAAAATTCTTGCGGGAATGTTTAATTATTTTATTTTATCTCCGTTCGGCTTTAATCATTTGAACATTTTGACTTGTGAACCGATTGGACCCTAAATCGGATAAACATGTCAAGTTCATTAAATAATGAAATAATACAACATACCACCACCATCATTTAGAAGATAGTTGTCACTTTCGTTAGATAAAGTATTGGTGCGAGAGCCCACTGCAAAAAAACCTACGTCATCGAGTACCCCAATAAGCTATCTTTAGATCGTTAACCGACACTTAAACATGTAAAAAAAACAGGTCTGCCAGTTCCGATCCTGCCGGGTCATGGAAATAATCCACCTCCACCAACTTCAAATGCCTTGAATACTAAGTTTCGCCAAGTTTAGACCTGGCAGACCTTTTAATCTATTATCAGGGTCACCTTGGCTATTATTAGGCGTAGGTTTCATCGGGGTATTCGCTGAGGTAGGTAAAGGGTGTGAAGGGCACATTCTTAGGGGTCTGCCAGGTACTTCCGGCAGGGTGCGGCAATGGCAGACCAATTTTTTTTACATAACTAATCAATGGTTAACTGTTGCCAGAACTATCAATGGGGTAAATTTTGTTAAAATATATACGTCATTAAATTTCAATTATTTCCATGACCCGGCAGGATCGGAACTGGCAGACCTGACTTTTTTTACATATTTAGATGTCGGTTAATGATCTACAGATAGCCTATTGGGGTACCCGATGACGTAGGTATTTGTGCAGTGGGCTCTCGCACCATATGCAAAACTGCACGTTTTGCTAAGATATCAGTAGATCAGGAGACTCTAGACTTACCGTTCCTCTAGCATTTCGTTGAAGGTCTTAGACTTGGCCCTCGGCTGGCAGGGTGTGCTCTCCATCTGCCTCACCTCCACGCACCGCTCTATTATGTGTTCCACGCGCTTTCGTCGCGATGATTTCCAGTTGTCCAGATTCTGGGAGAAGAATAAAGTCATAGAGCATGGAGTATATAATATATATCGTTTTATTATATTCAGTGACAAAGAAACTATGATTGTTTTGTTTTGTCCTGATGAGGTCAGGAATCAGGATACTTACTCGGGAATATAAGTAGGTATGAAACAATATAAAAGGTATATTATGTGGCACGGATGCAATCGCAACACATTTCACACAAAAACAAAGTTCTTCGTGACTCATCTCGTCAATAAAATGCATCGGCCGTCCTCGATGCCAATCTGTCTACATTGTCATGTTTACTGCAATTGTTGAATAGGTCATGGAACTCGAGAGGTATTTGGAGCGATAACTGCTAACAGTTTACAATATGAACTGTAGTCCTGACCTCTTAGTGTAATAAAATTAATAGCTCCTATTATTTCCGCGTGTTTAACTAAAATGTGGAGCCATAAAAATCATAGAAACTCGCGGCAAAATCAAGCAAAAGAAACGTGTGTTGTACAATTTTAAGAATGAATGCAACAAGCAGCACAAATACCAGCCGGTCTTGGTCAGAAAAATCTTTTCGCGCACACCTTTATCTAACAGTTGAGGCGGGAAATAAGAACACAAAACACCACGACCTTGGGAAGTCTACCAAGTGAACCAAACTTCACGAGATTCACAAATACAAATGCATCAGATATCCTCGAGTGATGCCGATCTGTCTGCCATGTTTATTGCAATTGTTGAATAGGTCATGGGCCGGGCCGGTTATTTAGATCGAGGATTCTGTAGTTAACTTGCAACTGTGAGTTAGTTAGATTGAGGTTATTGGATGAAATTGAATCCTTTGTAGCGTTTCTAGCTGCGTTTGTGCTAATCGTTTGATACTATTATTGCCTTAATAGCAACATATTTTATCGTAGGTTCTCTATTTAATTTCGCTGTTCTAGACAGTAGACATACATTTTCTGTTTTATAATAATTTCAACTTTTCAGATAAGGCAGCGACAGGTTTCCATAATCTAATATGTTATTTCGTTACCTATCAGGTAATTAGAATACACTATGTATCTGAATTTCTAGAACAGGAATTTAAACTCATCACACGCGCAATTGCACTAATTGCAAAACAACCAAGATTGCCATCACGCGCTGCTACTCGATGCTTATTGCTATCTTATTCATCATTTAATGGAGCAGTTCTAATATTTCAAGACTCAATCAATATTTATCGATAAACTATCGATATATCGCATTTTATTGCAATGTGTCCAACTGTCCTCCCATCGCGGACGCATGTTTGGATCGCGTGCGGCGCAGTCAGTTTTTTTAACAATCTCGCTCAACGACGTACTTAGAGTACCTACATAGATAAATGGTTTTATTTTGTTTGGCGTAACTTATGAGAAATGAAATATAATAAAATGGTCAATCGAAATATGTTATCTGATTTAATAAGGAAATAATTTTTTCAATACTCCATGTTAAGGATGTAAACTTAGTTTAAGTTCTCATCAAAAAATTACCATATTTTCATTATTGCCTCGGAATTTTAGTTTTAGTTACTGTGTGTGTTTCTTGTTCTTCTTTTTTGATGCCATGGTTATGCATGGTTATGTTTAGTCATATAACATAGGTAGCATGTAGCTATTTTAATTTTCACTTTTTGCAAACCTACAACGATCTTACTAGAGTTCTCTGTATCGAGGGACCCAGAAACGGAATAAGGCTATTATGGTCCCACAACACCCAGGCTCCGGACAGAAAACGAACTTTAACGTAATATGAAATTAGGAACAGAAAAAAAAACACCTATAACATGCAAGAAATACTTTAACAGCATAGTAGTTGACAATAAAACAGGTTGTTTACAATACACCTAGATAACACCACCCTTTGTTTATGTTGCCATGAGTACGTTATCAGATGATAATGCTCATAAAACTTGACCTTGAATGGATAGAAAGGCAATCATGTTTTACATCAAACACTCTGCTACAGCTCTTCGAGAGTGTTTTTTTTAGAGTGTTTTTTTAGTGTGCAATAAAATCAGAAACGCTACCGACTACCGACTAAGCTCTCGGAATAAACCAGTTAAAGTTGTAGAAGACAATTAACAACTAGCAGCATCAACAAATTTTCAAAACGCCTGATGCAGGACTTTTGTTGCCATTCCTCTATTGGGCCCAACTACTTTCATACCTCTCTGGAAGGTGAAAATTATAAGGTAATCCCCAAAAGTTAGTCTGATATCTATGAAAAATCACATAGAGATGGCGGAAAAAGACAAAGATATGAAATAATACACAAGGAGAATTTGAAAACAGGGAATAGAATATGGCAGGGTTTTTTTTAAGAAAACGACACATTTGCATTTAAAGACTGGAACTGTATTCTCAAACATCATCTCCAGCTATCCGCTTTATCTCACAGTTTGCCCCAACACAAATACCTCTGTAGAACTTAATAGTCCTATTGAGTATATCGGCACAGCACAAACACAGAGATATATTTATAGAGCGTGTTCGATTGCGCAATGCGATTCTTGGCAGCTTAACGACGGCTAATCTCAGTTGCGACCGATCGCAATGTTGGAAAAAGTACGAAGGATAATGGCGAAAAAAGTAAAACGAGGATTAAAAATGGAATGCCACAGAATGTTTTAAATTCTGAAACCATTTGTGGGGTATTAAGTGCGGCGATGAAGGAAGCGATTGTCGTACTTGTTCCAACAGATTTAATTGCTTTAATTGTTAGTCCGCTCCATGATTTTAAATGATGATGACGGGCCCAACAGTTTTTCATTGGAGACAATTACAGTGATTAATCTACGGAATAGACTCATTAAACTGTGCCAAGGTAAAAGTAATTTCATTGCTTCAGTAGTTAGATATCACGTGAGAGGAACGTTGGCTAATGCCATAACATAAATAACTAGAAAAATAGCTCATAGATAAAGGTGACGTTACCTATCGGGCAAACAATAATTCATTCTAAGACTACCATGTAGCTTTCATAAAACTTCTTAATACCCTTCCTATTCAACTAACTACAAGAAATATCATGCATCCGAGGACAATATAATATAACACCTGAAGATGATTATGCAACAATATGTCGAACATGATGATAAGTCATTACAAACACCAAGAAATTCGTGACTTCGTGGCAAATTCATCACCTTGCATGCAAACATTATCGAGAAAACAAACGAAGGAGCAACTTCTAACGAAACCTTGAACAAGCTAAATAAACACACACCTTCAAAAGACATTCCTCAGAAAAAAACTGAAAATAAACAAATAAACCTTAAAACGGAAGCACGGCGCATTCTTGCGGCTTCTGTATGCGCCCATCGCGACGTATTTCCGGTCCAGGCAACATCGGGAATACGTTAACAGGCTTTTTGTGGGAAACCATTTTTGAACAGTTAAAATTGACGCTAATTTAAGAAACTATTGCGACAATATTAAGGTTTTTTGTCATACTTACATAAGGCAGGAAATATATAAAACACAACGATGACGAACTGTTGATCCAAAACGATACAAACTGCGCTTAGAAATGCTGATCCATGCAGGCATAAAAACATTTAATACCATATTAGTTATCAATGTGGTAGAGCTTCTTGAAACTACCTGAGAACTGGTTTAACAAAGAACGTTTACAGAAAAACAAAACTTTTAGGTTGTGAGATAACAAAATTATAAATGGAAACAATGCTGCAATTAGGCAACTCGGTAGCAACATCAATTAACTCAATAAAATTTAAATGGATTGATAGTTCGAAACAAAAATTTAAAAGATAAGATAAACTTAATTGAATGAATCTCCTCGGCTTATTGCCAGCGCATATTGCAGATTAAACAATCGGGTGTAATAAATTCAGGCACTATTACCGCGCATTATAACAAGCATAGTGTCAGAGATAGCAGTTTGATAGATGTCTGGATGACCGATTAGGTTATAGTACAAGGCAGTCCCCACGGCAAGCAATCGTGTGAACATGAAAATGAAATTTTGTAGCAATGACAAAATTACCCTGATTCCTACGCCATTACAACAGTCACAGTCATGACTTCAGTAGGTTTTTTTTAAGCTACCCTCTAACAGAAATAGTTTAGTATAAATAGACCGATACATTAATTTGAAGTGCGCACTCACATTTATTACCTACACTACTTCCGAATTCCGATACACTATCAGCGTATAATTCAGTCTGCAATGTGCGGGGGCCCTTAGCCTCATATATCACAAAGCAAATTATTAAAACGAGCGTATCTCGATGTGAAATATACGATGCATAAATCTATACCCACACGAAACCATAGGACCATTTTAAACACCATTATGATATCACTAATAAATCAGACAGAGGAATGTCTTCGGGAAAATGAGAAAAAGGCGTAGAAAATATCCAATTAACCTGGTTAATCGGCTTTCATGCAGTTCTGAGGAAACCTAGCAATTAGGGTTAAAAAATTACGTTGACGATCGTTAGGGCAGGGTTTTAATTGCGGTTGGGATGGGAGAAACTCTGCAGCTTCCTTAAAGCTTCCGCATGGTGATGTCGAAAATAAAAACGTCTGGCGCTTCGCTTTTCCGGAGTTTTATTATGACGCGTGCTTTGACTGCATCGTTTCCACGTGGCATCTTATCAACGGATCTAGCAATATTATCTTGTCGAGTTCCATCCAGGTTCTTTCTAAATTTTCCAATGTAATGAGCGAGACAGAATCCATGTCTTGGCGTTTAATCCTACTAATATGATATATGCGAAAGTTTGTTACCTTCTATCACCGAGACTACTAACCAATTTTGACGAAATTTGGAATGCAGGAAGCTTATGCACTGGATTAACACATGGGGTTTTTATCCGCGGATGAAATCGCGAGCGCAACTAGTTCTAAAAATCCTTAGTAAATGTAACAACCATTTATCTTCTGGGCCAACGCGCCAGAATCTACGGCTTCATCTACACTTATTTATGTAGCCAAACACTAACCCATCTAACAATATAAAAACCCTCCAACGAGAAAACTTCTGAAGGAGACTAGAATTACTGTGAGCGTTTTTCCAAATACATATAAATGAACCCTGCTCGCCTAAAATACGCACAGCGGACCAAATTTTGTCGACACTCTCGTCAGAGACCTTGACAGGACTAGGGTATCGCTCTCACTCTAACAGCGACGACAAGTTTTCTCGCGGTGCGCATGCTAGGCGAGCTGAGCATCTAATAGGATAGACAATCATACTTACTGACTGCCAGTCTTCCTGTCGTTCTCTCCGAGCGGGTTCGGCGCGTTTTGCTAGTTCAGCCCTTCGGAGCTGTTCCCTCGCTCGACTGCCGAGGTCTGCGGGTCCTACTTTGATGAACTGCAGTGGATTCGCCGCCGGCTTGCCGGGTAGGACGCCGGCAGTGTGCGGGCGGGTCGCAAGGAAGTCCGCACTGTCTGTTGTCTGTAACAACACAATAAGCTGTATTTTAGAAATATTATCAGATTTTTCAATTAAGTGGTAACTGGGGTACCTCACTGGGGTGGGCTCGTGTGGGTATAGATTTATGCATCGTATATTTCACATCTTTATGCTGTCTAAAGCCCTTCAGCTACTAACCCTGGTCTGTTATGCTGAGTATTAAAGATAAGGCAATACTGCTATAAAAATCATAAATATTGAGTAGGTACTATGTATTAAATATATTTTCACTAGGTGGTGGTAGGTGGTGGTGGGGTGGTAGGACATTTCTGCAGAGTTCGTCTAGGTAGGTACCATCGCTTTGCCAGTTATTCTGCCACCAAGCAGTAGTGTGCAAGCACTACTGTGTTCCAGTTTAAAGGGCATTGCAGCTAGTGAAATTACTGGGCAAATAAGACTAAGTCTAGTAATCTTATTACTACACTGTGTAATGTCTCAGCCTCTTAGGATGATGTGCGCAGTGTTACCGAAACTATATTAATTTGGAGTTCCGAGTGATACTGCAATCTGTTATGGGTTACCGTAACGCTAAACATCAGGCGAACGACTGGCTCGTAACGTCATTCGTGTACATAAAATTATGTTTTTATTTTTTACGTTGGTCAACTAATAGTTGACTATAAAATAACCATTCAAACTACTTTGATCCTCTTTCCAGTATATTATGAATATTCATCGACATGGTGGCATAAAATGTAAGTCGGTTTTAATATTGGTGGCACTTGGCGACGTTTTGGTACTTAATTAGCAACATTTCAAAGCATATTTCCTTTTATTATCGTAACTGTTATTTTATACTCCCAACTAATTAATTTTAATCGCCAATAAATGAGATAGAAAGTTACCAAAAACAACAAATAGCATCCATAGCGTAGATAATCAATCTGTGAGTTAATTAACAGTTGAATAACTGTTTGCAAAAATTAAAAAAGCCATCTGTCGATTGCAATTTAATTAATTATTAACGGATGGTTAAAGCTTAGATTAGCAGTCGCTTTCGGTGCTAGTTCAAATTAGGGTGAGTTTTTTCGTATGTAGTTAAGGTAGGTAACCAATGGTTAAAAATTCTAATAAATTTTGTCCGTTGGTTACCATAACAACGGATCAAAAACCCACCCTAAGTAGGTTGTTAACTCTTGGGATGCTATTTATTATAAAGCAACCACACGATACGAAACCACGTCGTCATCGTGTCGTGTTCAAGTCGTGTCACAGCATTAGAAATACCTTTACTTTACATTAAAGTTATTTTTATTTTGAATAAATATTGACATAAATGGTGGTAACTTTTGACATGTTGATGTTTCGGAACGCGTCTCAGTGGAACATTATGATTTTTGACAGTCCAAATCGCACCAATTCCAATTTAATTTCGCGCGATTTCGTTTTCAATTCATAGAGAATAAATAGATTTTTGCAGATTTATTATATAAGACAAGTAATTTGGGTGGTTTCGAAGCAAGGAATCGTAAAGTGGTCATACAGAATTAGGGCCCTGATGTGACGATGGCGTATCTTGCGGCAGAGGTGATGTTATTATTTTTTTTCTACAGTTGACATTCCTTCAATTAGTACTAAACGATTTTTTTCTACTTGTATAGCGCGTACTACTAAGGAATAGAACTCAGTGCTATCTTCCGTGTTTCCTAAAACTGCTACGTGTTCTCAAGGCCAGAGTGAATATAAGTACCTAGATTTACATGTGTACAAGAAGCGCTCTCGGAGGGAGGCCTATGTTCAACAGTGGACGTCTTCAGGCTGTTGATGATGGATGATGTAACAGCTGTGAAAAAATCATACAGTGAACACACTCACTCTCTTTCTAATAAAACCATTTGAGATTAAAATCTAACTAAAATAGTTAGCGGCATTTTAAGTCCCACTCAAAACTAAGTAAATTTAAAAATACACTACTTGACGGCCGATATTTTATTTATTTAGCTGTACTGTATTCACTGATGTTGTAATTTGCTTAGTCTTTGAGATTAGCGATTTATAGCTCGTACACGCTTTCTATGATTACATAAATATGTGCATAATAATTGAAAACAAGACGTCGCGACGCGCGTCGCTTGTTTTACATAGCAGCAAAGCTTTTTTTTTTTTTTTTTTTTTAATATTTTGGCTCCACACATAGTGTATTTAGCCAGTGTCAAGTATTGTAATTAATCATCGAGTTATGGAATATTTCACGTGTAAAGTCAAGTCTTCAAGTCTTAGTCACAGTCCAGTCTAAGTCAGGTAATCATAGTCCAGTCTAAGTCATACCCTAGTAAAGTGGTGGCGACTTTACTAGAAGCTTCTATGGAATTTTGGAAGCAACACGAAAAACCACGTTTCACTACATTATATCACTTGCCCACACTCATGCTCGTAATTCAGCACTTAATGCGTAAAACACCACCAATTTTAACCATTAACAATGGAAAAAGCACAAGTTTAGAAAAACAATACAATGAAACGACGTGAACTTTTTCGAGTTCCCGCCAAAACCCCAAAGATTTTATTAGAGTTGATGACAGTTATGTCTTTTCAAAATTGGAACTGTAGTTTTTTTCACACAAAAGAGGTTTTAAAGTAGTAAAAAGTAACCTTCCAACAAAAAATTCAAGCAAACATTGACTTTCAAAACTTGAAATAAATGTCATTTGCTTTGTCACGTGGTTTGATGATTTCATCTTTTAGACCATACTTTGATGAGTATAATAATTATTGAAAGATGATGACAAATTACCTGATCGGTTGAGTCTAACCTGCCTGACGTCTGCATTACGTGTGACAGCTCCTTAGTTCCCACTTATCCCTGCCTACTGCAACGCATTTGCGTACGTCCTTCAGAGATAAGTACGAACTTAAGAAATGCCAAACTTTAATTCAGACAGACATCAGACCTTGTATATAACTTCACCTAAAATTGGTCACGCACTGTACCATTTTTTTAAAACTAAATAGGCATTTGACCGCAATCTCACCTGAAGGGAAGTAACGGACGCGGTCTACGATGGTACATGCTTGCTTGCCTAGAAGATACCTATTCGCTCGCGACTTGAAGAGCTCCAGATTGTACTTATCGGGAAACAACGACGCTGGTAAAGTGTTCCATTCCTTCGCTGCTCGGATTACAAATGTCGAGACAAACCATGTACCTGTTTCGAGGCTGGCAACCACCATCCCAGATTTACAACTATTATTTCCTAGACAATGTTTTTAATTCAAATCGCGGACTAAAAATTCATTCATCTAATTGGCTTGTACGACTTGTAAAACTTGTTACGTAGGTATACATATACCCAATGCAACGCGCGAAACCGAAAGTGATGGGTTTAAAGAAACACACAACTTTAGTGCCGTTTACACGAGACATGATCGCGTGTTAACCAGCTGATGTTAATCGATTGATTTATAGTGATATTTACGCAGATGGAGCAGAGGTTGTTGACATTTGAGAGTTTTAGACAACTGTTGCAAGAAACGTTGCAGTAATACTAGGTAACTTTTACGTGTATGGGACGTTACGAACAATCTCTTTTTTTGGGTGCTTCTTTGAAAATGTCAGTTAGGGCTACCCATGGTAGTTCCATATAGAATATACTATGGAACTTCCTCGGGCTAGTATTTCTTAGATTCTCGTAATTTAAACATATAGAAACTTTTTACACACTTCCTTCGGCTACCTACCGACTGTGCTATAGCAGAAAACAATTCACCTCGATAGGGTGATGCAGTAGTCATGCATGAAACCACCATGGGAGTTTTGGCGGGAACGCGGAAAAGTTCACGTCGGTGCATTGTATTATTTTACAAAACTTATGCTTTTTCCAGTGTTAATGTTTAAAATTGGTGGTGTTTTACGCATTAAGTGCTGAATTACGAGCATGAGTGTGGGCAAGTGATATAATGTAGTGAAACGTGGTTTTTCGTGTTGCTTCCAAAATTCCATAGAAGCCTCTAGTAAAGTTGCCACCACTTTACTAGGGCATGCCTTAGACTGGATTATGACTTAGACTAGACTATGACTACTCTGACTGTGACTATGACTTGACTTTAAGTGAAAATTTCCATAATACGATGAAAAATTACAAAACTTGACACTGGCTAAATACACTATGTGTGGAGCCAAAATATAAGAAAGAAACCACCATGAAACATATTAATCACAGATTAGAGAAAAAGCAAGCCACTCTGTGATTTTAGTAGAGTGTTTGTGTCAACTTGACAGTAGAACCCATTATGTCATTGATTTAGTACTAACATCTGACGTAATACCTGTACACAACTAAATAAAGATTATATTATTATACTCTTGGTAAATAAAGGTAATCGCATTTTATTTTGTTTTTATTTTTATTTATTTATAATCATATCACAACTCGGAACGCACTGCTTATATTATAATTTTAATGTAATTTTCACTTGTATTATGCTTTCATTGTGCCAAAGTTAATAGTGTTTTGAACTTGCAATTTATTAGACGTAAAGTTATGTCATTATTTTAGTACGGACAGCAAGCTAACGTCAACATAAAACCAAGTTCCAATTTAGGCACGGTACTGCCTACCTGCCTAACCAGGAGGTACTCGACTATTACACCATCGACCAGCAATAAATGAATTTAAATTTGACGACACATTACCTAAAGATACATAACATACTATATACTGGGTGGCGCAAAAGTAAAGACCCTATTTGGTTCAGCTATAACATTTTTTCTAAATTAGAAAACTAGATTT
This sequence comes from Ennomos quercinarius, assembly GCA_910589525.2. Lineage (NCBI taxonomy): Eukaryota > Metazoa > Arthropoda > Insecta > Lepidoptera > Geometridae > Ennomos > Ennomos quercinarius. Next base: position 14,747,349 of record OU342507.1, on the reverse strand, counting down.
AGGTTTTTTTAAATGTATATTTGTGCCATTAAATTTCGTACCATTAGGATTTAAAGATGATGTCTTTTAAATGGTGACCTCCAGAGTTGATACACATTTGAGCCCTATTTATGACATTTTGCAAGATGATTTTCCTTCAAAATTGGTTATGAGTGACGAAGCGCATTTCCATCTCTCAGGGCATGTCAATAAGCAGAATACTCGGTTCTGGGGCACTGATAATCCGCGCATTATTCAAGAAACACCTCTACACCCACTAAAAGTTACTGTATGGTGTGGCATCTGTGTTGACAGAGTGATCGGACCCTATTTTTTCGAAGACGCTGGAGGCAATGCGATAACTGTCACTGGAGAACGCTACAGAACCATGTTACGTGAGTTTTTGATACCCAGTTTGGACGAATTGGGGCTGGAGCACATCTGGTTTCAACAAGACGGCGCTACGGCACACACAGCGCGCGACACTATGGACTTAGTGAGGGACGCTTTTCCAAGCCGAGTTATCTCTCGTTTTGGCGATTTGCCTTGGCCTGCAAGATCACCCGATCTGACCAGTCCAGACTTCTTTCTTTGGGGTTTTTTGAAATCTCGGGTGTATGTGAACAAGCCACAGACTCTCGCAGCTCTAAAAGAAAACATTCGTCAAGAAATAACGAACATATCGCAGGAAGTGTTACGGCAAGTTATGCAAAATGTCATAAATAGGGCTCAAATGTGTATCAACTCTGGAGGTCACCATTTAAAAGACATCATCTTTAAATCCTAATGGTACGAAATTTAATGGCACAAATATACATTTAAAAAAACCTAAATCTAGTTTTCTAATTTAGAAAAAATGTTATAGCTGAACCAAATAGGGTCTTTACTTTTGCGCCACCCAGTATGTTAAAGATATATATATATCTGTACCTTTGCAGTATTTGCATACAGTTACAATGAATGAGTATTTACTGACTGCAAGTTCGTTGCACCCAAATCTTAATCTTTATGATTCGCGCGTGCGGCTGGTGGTAATATTATACGGGTTTTATGGCTCACTTTATTATAATAATCACGGTTTTCTATATTTATGCGCACTTCCGTGGTTAGTGCGACTTTCATTTTAAACATTGATATTAGCTTTTTTTTTCTTAAAAAATTAATAATAATAGAAAAATTAATAAATGAATGAATAATAGCGCCCACATACATAGATTCTGGACCCTATTTAGGATTCCCTTTATATGTATAGGGACCCAGGAACTACGAAGACCATGGTCCCACAATACTCAGACTCAGAACAAGTATTTGAGCTTTTTTTCATATGCTTGTCCTGTCGCGGGAGTCAAACCCGCCGCCTCCGGGTTATGAGCTGACCTGTTCAACCACCACTCCACAGAAGCTGAGGTAAAATAAAAAAATAGATACATATTTGGATAAAGCGAGATAACGCATGTAAGTAGATAACATTAGTAAAAGAACCTGTATCCCACACTAGGCTCGCGGCTCTTATTAAATGGTCCAGACAGGACTTGAGCCAGAAACAATTAAGGCAATGATATGTTACAAAATTTACTTCAATATTTATCTGATAAGTTACCTATGGAATTATTTTTAAAATTATTTTCTCCAGCACATAAATAACTCACCAAAAATAACCAAAACGCAAAAAAAATACAAAAACACGGTACTCACTATACAAGGACTTCGTCCTGCGTCGCGGCGCACACTGCAACAGCCCGCAACATCGCCGCGACTATCGGCGCCAACTTTCACCCAAAACGTGACGATTTTCCCGATGCGAGCGACATAATCGCCATCTATGTTACGGTGTGCGACGCGTGCGCCGAATGCGGAGCGAATGCCATAACCGTGTCGCAATGTTAGGTATTGTTTTGTGGTACCTAATTTATTAAAAACTAGCGGTCCGCCCCGGCTTCGCACGGGTATAATAGTTGTCGCAGCGGACGCGATGTAAAGAATATTTTAGGCAACTTTTTTACACCTTGGATCACATTATCGGAGTTTTAGTAAGGACCCCTAATTTTTTTGAAAATATAATATAGGTAGCATATGTCACCCGGGGATAGTGTAGCTTCCCAACAGTGAAAGAATTTTTCAAATCGGTTCAGTAGTTTCAGAGCCTATTCAATGCAAACAAACAAACAAACATTCAAATCTTTCTTCTTTATATTGGTATATATAGAATAGATATAGAAAACAAAAGACCCGACTTATTGTTTTACTCGATTATCACTCTCGTCACGAAAACCTTGGTAACGGTCATCAAAATCGATAATCAGCGAGATAAATAAACGGTTCTTTTATTTTTTGACTCCATCACATCATTTTATACATCGTGTACGTATCGTGTTACTAAACAATGACGCCGCAGCGCAGTACATCCAGTGAGTTAAAATAAATAAAAGTACACAGAAGTCGTCAAAAAACTGAGTCACTTTTAGAATTTATACAATAAAGATATATTTTTGACAATTCGATAGCCCTCGTTCTTTATTATTGTAGGGGCGGTTATAAAGTTTTTTAATGAAAATTTTGGTGTTTTAAGATTGTGGTGTGCTAAAACGGAAATTCAATAGAGTTTTTCAAAAGTTTTGGAAATTCAACCTAGTTATGTTGTGTTTCCTCACATGACCTGTGTTTGGTTACCAGTGCTCGTAAAGTGCGTGAAATATGCTCCGCAATCATGAAGTAAATGGTCACAGAACAAATAACAGTAAGTACTAGCGCAAGTAAAGAACATTAACCTCCTAGCAACTGTCACCGTAACTGTGGCGTTACGCAGAATAGTCAACAGTTGGTAGGGAACTCTCACCGACAGACACGCAAGATCTGTTTACATTATGTTTCGTGGAACGATTAGGGTTGGCACTTACAATAAAAATCATTTCCATGGGTTCTGTTTTGAATGTTTTTAATATAAATACAAACATTTTAGTTTAATCTATATTATTTATTTAGTTGTTGACAAAGAAGTGAAGTCATCACCAAAGATACTATCAAAGACTATGAAAAAGAAAATAGACCATAGATATCAAAAGAGTCTGCATGTTTGCTTTGAGGTCAGGATATTTTACTAGGTGGTAGGACTTTTCTGCAAAGTTCGTCTAGGTAGGTACCACCGCTTTGCCAGTTATTCTGCCGCCAAGCAGTAGTGTGCAAGCACTACTGTGTTCCGGTTTGAAGGGCATTGTAGCTAGTGAAATTACTGGGCAAATGAGACTTTATGATCTGATCACTCAGTCTAGTAATTTGATTATTAGACTGGGTGATGTCTCAGGATGACGTGCGCAGTGCAGTGTCGCGCGAAACTATTGTTTTAAAGTTCCGGGTGACACTGCAACTGTTATGGGCGGCCGTGTCACTTAACATCAGGTGAACGACTAGCTCGTCACGTCATTCAATCACATAAAAAAAAAAAAAAAAAAAAAAAAAAAAAAATAACATTCCTCCTCACTCTAACTCTTCAATAAGTCGTCGTGGAGGCCTGGATATCCTGGAGCTCCGTCGCAGAGCCGGTCCTGTGTTAATGACAGGAGTATCAGGAGTGCCAGGTGATGCCTCAGACGATGTGGCTATCATTGAAGATGGTGTGCCAGTAGGTGTTTGGAAAGGTGTTGAGTTGGCGTCTGATACTGTGGATGCTTCTTCCGTTGTTTCAGCTCTTTGTCTTATATGATCTGCGTGTCTGCGCTTCAATATTCCTTCCGGTGTTCTGATTATATATGAATATTTATGTGTTCTTTTTTCTATTTCAGCTGGTTCCCATTTTTTTTGTTCCTTTGTCCGAATATAAACCTTACTACCGGGATGATGGTTAGGAGTTCGCATTGTATTTTCTATCATTATGTTCGCTTGTATTTCTTTATGCCGTAACATTTTTTTAGTACTTGGCCGAGCGTTGTCTAATATACAATTTAATTGTCTTCCGAACATCATGAAAGCTGGGGACTTTAGAGTAGTGTTGTGCGGCGTATTTCTGTAGGAGAAAAGGAAATCTCTAAGTCGTTCTGTTGTGTTTATGTTTTGATTTCCACTAGCCATGCGACTTTTAAAAGTGCGTACTAAGCGTTCAGCTAATCCATTGGTACGTGGGTGATACGGAGAAGATGTTATATGAGTAATTCCTCTCTCTTTACAGTAGGCTTTAAATTTACCAGACGTTAACTGGGGACCGTTGTCCGATACGATAATTTCGGGTAATCCAAATGTTGTAAAAATATCGCTCAGTACGTCGCATAATTTGTCAGAAGTTATGTTATTCATAGGCCTTACTTCAATCCATTTCGATAATGCATCACAGAGAACCAACCAGTATTTGCCTTGGAAAGGTCCTGCGAAATCTATATGTATTCTTTCCCACACTTTGTCAGGTATGGACCATGAATATACTGGTAGTTCTGAATTATTTGGTCGATTTTCTTGGCATCCATGACATGTTTTGACATAGTTGTCAACGTCTTCTTCAATTGAAGGCCACCAAACATAAAAACGTATGAGTGCTCTCATGGCGGATATGCCAGGGTGTCCTCGGTGTAAGTATTTTAATGTTAGTCTTCTCATAGACGATGGTATAACTATTCTACCTTGCCATAATAGGATTTTATTTTCCACAGATATTTCGTTTCGTTTTTTGAAAAATGGTTGTATGCAGCTGTCATCGTATCTGTAAGAGCTCCAGTTGGTTTTCATGTGCTGTATAACTTTCATAAGAGTTGCATCTCGCTTGGTATGTTCTTTGACAGTTTCTTCATTAATAGATAAATCTACAAATTTTCTTTCATTTAAGCTTTGTATGATATTATTAACTGCACATTCATCCTTTGAGGGTTGTTCATCCATATTTGGCATCCTGGACAATGAATCAGCAAGGATGTTATTCTCTCCTTTTGTATATATAATTTCATAATCATAGCTACCGATCATCAACGCCCACCTGACAAGGCGATTGTTAACTAGCTTTGGTAAGTTTCTGTTAGTACCGAGTATGTGAATGAGTGGCTTATGATCGGTTACTAAGGTGAACTTAGACCCTCGTAAATATTGGTCGAACTTTTTAATGCCAAAATATATTGCTAGTGCTTCTCGATCTATGACAGAGTACTTACTCTCTGCCGGTTTTAGTTTCCTTGAAGCAAATGCTATTGGTTGCTCAGTGTTGTTCTTTTTATGATATAAAACAGCACCCACTCCCTTTTCTGAGGCGTCACATGCTAAAAATAAAGGTTGTTTTTCGTCAAAAGCAATAAGAGGCTTAGATTTTGCTATGCATTTCTTTGTTTTTTCGAATATCGTATTTTCATGTTCAGTCCACTTCCATTTTTGTTTTTGTCCCGTAATAGTATGCAGTTCCGCACAAATAGTATGCAAGTGAGGTATGAATCGTTCATAAAAATTCACTAGTCCAAGAAATGATCGTAATTCTTTTACATTTTCAGGAGTTGATGCTTTTAGAATAGCTTCCACTTTGGATTTTGTTGGTTTAATACCATCTTTGCTTATAGTATGGCCTAGGTATTCTATTTCGCTTTGAAGAAAGGTGCATTTTTTAAGGTTTACTTTTAGTCCTGCGTTTTTCAGTCTATTGAACACTAGTGTTAATGCTGTAAGGTGTTCTTGCTCATTTTGACCAGTTACGGCAATGTCATCAAAGTAAATGGCAATATTAGGTATGTTATCTAACAGTTTCTCGAGGTATTGCTGAAAAATTGATGGAGCAGTAGTTATTCCGAATGGCATTCTATTATATTGGAAATATCCTTTGTGTGTTGAGATGGTTAGGTACTTTTTTGACTCGGGCGCTATTTTAAATTGTAGGTATGCGTCCTTTAAATCAATTTTTGAAAATTGTTTTCCATTAGCAAGACGTTGTCTTAAGTAATCAAACTGTGGTACTGGGTGAGTATGTGATATTAACACTGGGTTGAGGGTGGTGCGATAATCTCCGCATATCCTTATTTGTCCATTAGGTTTGACTACGTTTACAGTTGGTGTTGCCCATTCTACTGGTGTTTTGTTAGGGTCAACGCTTTCAATGATCCCTTCTTTCATCAGTCGTTCCAGTTCAAGCTCAACGTTCTTCCGTATACTGAACTTAATTGGTCTTGATGGTAAATGTTTTGGTTCAGCTCCAGGCTTCACATGAATATTTACTTCATAGTCCTTCACTTCCCCCAATTTGTTGTCAAACAGTTCATTGTTTTTGTGAATGATTTGTTTCAGGGTCATTGTTTGATGTTTGATGGAGTAAACCGGGTTAGGAAAAGCCATATTAAAAATTTCGCTCCATTGTAAGCCAAATAGCATAGGATGTGCGTTTTTTATTACAACGACTGGTACAATCTTTTGTTTCCCTTGTATTTCAACTGTGACGTCTGTTATTCCTTTTGGTTTAAGTTTATGGTCACCGTACGCTCGTAGTTTAGGCCCTTCTATTAGTTCTGGTGATCCGATTTCCCTCCAAAATGCAGTACTGATGATTGAGTAGATGGAGCCTGGATCCCAATCCATGGTGCAGTGGAAACCATTAATAGTTGTGTCAATTTTTTTGCACCTCATATTGGCAGTGTTAATTTTATAGACATTTGATTCCTCATCACTCTGATCAGAAGAATCACTTCTAGTAGAAGTAGATGGTCTGTTCATTATAGATCTGTTCTCTTTTTTTAGTATGCTGTTTATTCTCTTGTTGTTATTGGTGGTGGATGCTGTGTCTTGTCTAAATGATATATATGCTCTTCCGGACTTAAGACAACAACTTTCGTAATGGCCTTTTGATTGGCATGCTTTACAGATGTGATTGGAAGCTGCACAGCTATTAAAATCATGTTTTTCGCCACTTCCACATCGTTTGCACTGGTTTTTGGTTAGTGGACGTTTATTATTACTATCGTTCCTATTGAATCTGTTTGTGTTTCTTTGCTTGATACGCTGTATTGTGTAGTCTGTGTTGTTCGTGTTATCATTTTCTGCTAATTCCCTTGACTGAGCGACAGCAAATATTTGCTCAAATGTAATTTCTGTTATTTTCCCGTCAGAGTTCCTATCTTGAAGATCTGGCCATTTTTGTTTTAAGTCTATTTCCAGCATCTCATGGTTAAGACCTGTTGCGAAACGGTCACGTAATTGTCGCTCTAGCAAATCTCCTTTATATCCACATTCCTTACTAAGTTCTTTTAACTTGTTCGCGTAAGTTTCCATAGATTCGTTGTCTTTCCTTGTGCAATTCCAGAATTCTGTTAACGCTTTATATCTTGTAGTTTTCTTATGGTAAAAACTGCAAAGTTTTTCTTTTACTTCTTCGTAAGTTCGTGACGGAAAAGTGTTAATAAAAGCAGTTTTAATTTTGTGGAAAACATCCGGGGGTAGACATGTAATGAATAAATCTTTTTGAATTGCTTTATATTCGGCCCCATAGATATTGCATTTTGTTTCAAAATATTCTATGAAGTTTTCCGCTGATGTTGTTTCAGGGTTAAATTTGTCGTGTGAAAAATTCCTAATTTTGGTACTTATATCACTTACGTCTCTTTTGGGTTCATCTGCCTGTGTTTCTGTTGTACGTTGTGCAGATTGAACTGTTAAGATTCGCAAGAGTTCAGTTAATTGTTGTTGTTGGGCCTGTTGTACCCTTAGAAAATCTGTAAACTGTTGTGTGTTCATTTTATTTACCTTCGTCGCCAGATAATATAAATACAAACATTTTAGTTTAATCTATATTATTTATTTAGTTGTTGACAAAGAAGTGAAGTCATCACCAAAGATACTATCAAAGACTATGAAAAAGAAAATAGACCATAGATATCAAAAGAGTCTGCATGTTTGCTTTGAGGTCAGGATATAACAGTTTTAATGACGTAGTGAGTAATGATCTAGTACAATAGTCAACTAATTTTTCAACTATCTTTCCTCACAGAGGCTGTGGGACCGACCGCTCTGCGAACTAGCACGGAAAAATCTTTTAGATACGTGTCCTAGCGTCGTTGATCGTGCTCGGCTTCTCGCAGTCTCTGTGTGGGAGTCAGGACTTTGGTTACAGGCCATGCCTTCTTTCAACACTGGTAACCTTTTAGATCCGACTACTTTTCGTTTAGCTATCAGCTTACGTTTGGGCGCAAGATGCTGTGTGGCCCATCACTGCCAGTGCGGTACCGCAGTTGACCAGCTCGGTCATCACGGTCTCTCGTGTTCAAAAAGCGCTGGTCGAATTTCGCGCCACGCTAGTCTTAATGACATCATTCGCCGGGCTTTTACCACCGCCAATGTTGCAGCCATTCTCGAACCGAATGGTCTCATGCGTGACGATGGTAAAAGACCCGACGGAATGACTCTGGTTCCCTGGAAGATGGGGCGGCCTTTAGTGTGGGACGCTACTTGCGTCGATACTATGGCGCCGTCACACCTTCCCGAGACACACGTTAGGGCCGGCGCCGCGGCTAATTCTGCTGAGCAGCTAAAACGGCGCAAATATAGTAATCTCTGTAGCGGTTACATATTTGAGCCGTTTGGTGTTGAGACCCTGGGTCCGTGGGGACCGGGAGCTCATCGCGTTTTCCAAAGTCTATCAGAGCGCCTGGTCGATGCGACGCGTGACCAAAATGCTGGCACTTATTTGGCCCAACGCATCAGCATTGCAATTCAACGTGGCAATGCGGCCAGCATGTTGGGTACGCTACCTACCGGTAGTGGGCTGGAGCACTTGGACTGTCTATAGGCCATCGCGGCTATTATACAGTCCATAAGTGTTCTTTGTAGTAGGTAGTGTAGCTAGTTTAGTTTAGTTTAGCTTAGTTTAGTTTAGTTTAGTTTAGTTTTTATTATTGTAGTAGTTAGCTTGAGTAATAAAGGCAATTTGCCCGGTAAAAAAAAAAAAAAAAAAAAACTAATTTTTAAATCAAGGTTTATTGAGTACTAGCTGCGCCTCGCGGTTTCGCCTCCGGATAAAAAGTATCCTACGTGTTAATCCAGTGTAGGTATAAGCTATATCTATTACAAATTTTATCCAAATCCGTCCAGAACTTTGAGCGTGAAAGAGTACCAACAAACATACATACATTTTTTTTTTATTGTTTGATAGGCTTGCGCTTGACCACTATCACACATACAAACTTTTGCCTTTATAATATTAGTGTGAAGTGTGGTACTTATAGTTACTTCTGTTACCGAAACTAGGTGTGATTTTGGTACCTATGAGTTATAAAAAAGTTACAAGCCAGTTAAAGGGCAGATATATATAAATTAACGCAATCAGAAAAATGGTAAATGGTGGAAAATGGTAGAAACTTGCAAATATCAGCACAAGACCGAAAACAGTGGAAGAGGCGAGGGGAGGCCTTTGCCCAGCAGTGGGACAGCGCAGGCTAGAAACAACAACAAGAACAGCAACAGCAAGAACAACAACAACAACAACAACAACAACAGTGGAAAATTGTATGTTTTTGTGTACTGACAGTAATTTTTAGCCAGGGCACTTCCACGGTGGCAAGTTGGCAACCCTAACTCTTGTAGTATTCTAGTGTTGGGGTGAAAGGCTATTTATAGATAAAGTAAACACAAGGTGAGGCAAACGGATGGTTCACTACAAATGGTTTGTTGACTGCTTGTGAGTCCTGCGACGAATCCGCGTTGGTTATTTAAAAATAGATCAGTTGTATGTTCGGTCTATTGAATGGGTAATAGACCGTCCCATCCTGGTTAAAATTAATCATGGGTAACGACTGAATTATGATCTGGAATCATGTTGCCGTTGTAACTCTTGCAGCAAGGACCACGAAAAAATAATTCTCATTGTCCTAGGACTGTGGCCTGTGGTACGGTTTGAGACCTTACCTTGCTATAAAATCTTCTGGGATCACGAAGACGCCTGAAAAGCGTGCTGATTATGGCAACCTCCCCCCAAATACCCCAAATACGTTGAGCAGTATTAGGGAAAACCCATTAAACCTATTTTTTTTATTGATTGATAGGCTTGCGCTTGACCACTATCTCACCTGATGGTAAGTGACGATGCGGTCTAGGATGTAATGCGCTTGCCCAGAAGATACCTGTTCACTTTCGATTTGAACACTCCAAGATTGTAGTTTTCGGGAAGTACAGCTGCCAAAGCGTTCCACTCTTGGGCTTTGTTCGCATAATAATTGTGGAAGCAAATCGCTTTGTTCGCACATGCGGTATGTCAATATATATAATCTTATTGTTTGTTTTCAGCGGAATTACACTAGATTCATGTTTCGTTTTGTATTTGAGATGAACTTCCGCGAGGTCACGCCTGAGTCAATCAATTGCCTATTTAACCATTGTTACAAAATGCCACAATCACCGAAACGCCACTCTAAAAGCTTCGTCCAATCAATCAGCGCGCGGTGTTAGACACACTGTTTATGCAGGCATAACTCTCTCACACTCCCCCAGCTATCAAGTAATCAAACAAACAGTTGACCGATAGCCGGGGATCGCTGACCTCATCCACTACTCCATACATGCCTGTTTATGTTTGATGCTGGGGTTTCAGTTGCACTAAAGGTGTAATATCATTTAGTGATAGGTGATAGCATTTAGTCATCACTAAATGTTGTTATATCTTCCTAAATCGGTTCCTAATTAGGCAACCAACTAGGCGACTGAATTTAGTGTAATGTAATTGCGGCATACGCGAAAGATAATAAAATCAATACTAAAAACATTTTTTATAATTTAAAAACCGCAATTTTTTTTAATTCTTCATCATTTCCATTGTCGTGGCATAATTGAGTTTTATAACGTAATCGTCACCAAAATTGAAATCAAAATGCCACTTAAAATGTGGCTTTCCGTGGCGCTCCAAGCCTCTATTACCATCTTTTGTTCTTTTTGTTCTTCATAATCGGTTTGAAAAATAAGGACTTTCGATGGTTACCTATTCTCACTCATTCTACTTATCTTCGGTCGTTTTTGATCATATTACAAAATCGACTATAAAATATTGTGGTACATAAATTTTTGTGATCTGTGAAGATGCGAAAACTGATCGAACAGGTAGAGCAGTTACAGGGCCACAGATAACACTGTATCAATTTATAAGTATGCAGCTATAGCCCCAGCAGTAGTTAAAAGTATGTGGCATGGCGAAACATTCCAAAAGGACGTTTTTTGTGACGGCAAGTGCTTTGTAAACGATTGTAGGAATTTCTAGACTGCCTAGCCTTGGCTAGGTAGACCTGGTTCGACAAAAGCAAAGATTATAAAGCCCGGACAAAGGTATGTGGACTGGGTTAGCTTTTGATATGTAAATGTCAGGTTTTCTGCGACAGTGATACAATGTTCAGTGCATTGAATAATCTGAAATACTAAACAAAACATTTTTCTATCCAAAGCATTTTGCATGATTATTTGTACGCTATTAAGTACACCATAGCAAGGGTCACGTAATGTGTTGTGTAAAGATCAGGTTTTTTTTACTTACAAAAAGTTCTTAATTTTCTCTTCCTGATCAAAATTCGCCTGAAGATATCCATTGGTAATCATAATCCCCTCTCCCCATTGAGCGCCACAAGGACGGTCTTTAGCCGTTTGTAGCTAATGGCTTCCTGTGACTAACCAGGGCATTGGTTCAGTTCGGGGCACTAGTCCAGTTCAGGGCACTAGTCCAGTTCAGGGCACCAGTTCAGTTCAGGGCACTGGTGAGAAGTTAATTGTCCTTTGCAAACGCTTGTACAAAAATAAAGAAAACGTAAGCTTTGAAATCAAAGTTCCTCAATGCAATTGGTTACTTGAACTGCTAATCGTGTAGAGCCATAGTAAAAAAGATTCGATTGTCATATTACTTGGTGGCAATATTGGAATATTGTTTATCCTTTCTATTAGCTACTTCCCTATAGCAAAATGCCAGTAAGCTTGTAAGTACTTCCTTACAGCCAATGTGTAAATGTCGCCGGAAATATTCACAATGCAGACGTTCTAGACTCTAGAGAATGTAGGCAATAATGCACTTCGCGACTTGTGCGATGTATTTTTGGAATGCGGAACTTAAAGCTCACCGAAAAGGTCCTATTTTGAATGACAAGGTGAACTTCTTCTGCATAAATATTTAGATCGGTTATACAACTTTACCACAAAACGTGTTCTGGCACGTAAATTATATGTTTTGATATAAGTAGTAAGTCTTCTTCGTCTTCTTGTGTAGGCAAATGATGGGCCCTGCCCGGCTAGCATGCGCACCGCGATAAAATTTTCTCGACACTTTATCTCGTGAAAGACCGTGACAAGGCTATGGCAGCGCCTAAGTGTGTCTCACTCTAACAGTGACGACAAGTTTTCTCGCGATGCGCATGCTAGGGTCTGGAGTGTCAGAATTTTTATCCCACTCACTTCTGAATTGACTTGACGATTATTGTCTTACGGCAGCCGCCTGTGCCTTCCGATGCACAGTAACGCCCAGTTCTAAATATGTTACCACTTTTTATAGCGGTCACCCATCAAAGTAGTGACTGCAGAAAACGTTGCTAAACTTTACCGATCGGAGCTAATAAAGGCTAGTCGAGCTTCGCTACGTAGTAAATGTAGTAGTAAGTTAAAGAAGTAATATTATATGGCAAAGCAGAATTGATCAGACCTCAAGCTACACTACACAAGTTTTCATATCATTACCTAAATCTATAAAATATCTGCATACTAACTTCACATGCATTTCCATAGTAAACCCATAGGGTGTCAAAGGTCACTGCCAGTCTGCAAGCGACATTCCCGTAAGGTCAGAATGAGTTCGTGACGCAACGTTACGGTCACCGCTGACCACACTCTTACGTGGGCGGGCCAATGGACCAATAGCGCACCGCGCTTGTATAGCGCTTACATACATTTCTACGGTTAACGTAATACGTCGTTAAGTAATACAGTAGCTTTGAATGGCTTCGAATTTCAGCTTTATTGCATTACGCGGAAGGAGTAGTGCATAGTTTATTTACGCCTGCGATTGACCGCTGCGCTGTTAACACTAACGTTTTATGTCTTATAGGGTTGCGTATGGTGAAGTATTCGAAAATTAGGAACGTTTTTAAAAGTACTAATGTAAAGCACTTCCCTAATGAGCAATTAAACAAGAATAGATTAGTGCTTGTTGAAAATTAAGTGGTGGTCATCGGGGATGGCAAACACGACTTTAGAGTGCTGGTATGTTCTGTAGTACCCATTGAGGTAAGTATGATAAATCATCATCATCAACATCAACAGCCTGAAGACGTCCACTGCTGAGCATAAGCCTCCCCCAGAGAGCGCCACTTAGAGCGGCTGCTGGCCTCCTGCATCCTGCATCTGAGTGGGGGGCGGCCTACGCTGCGTCTTCCAGTTCATGGTCGCAACTCGAGAACCTTTCTCCCCCATCGGTTGTCAGTACGAGCGATGTGGCCTGCCCATTGCCATTTCAACTTGCTAATTCTAAGTGCTATATCGGTCACTTTAGTTCTCCAGCGGATCTCCTCGTTCCGGAGCTTAACTCGCAGGGAAACACCGAGCATAGCTCTCTCCATAGCTCTTTGTGCGACTTTGAGCTTACTAATGAGGCCAACAATAAGAGATCATGTATGTATGATAAATCGTATGATTTATCATACATACATGGTCTCTTATTAGAAAGATGGTGCTACCATTGAGTAATGGTAGCACCATCTTTCTAATGTTCTGTAGTACCTACTGGTTGTGGAGTTTTTTATTATCTGATAGGCTTGCGTTTGACCACTATCTCACCTGATGGTAGGAAAGCGACGATGAGCTCTAAGATGTAACGTGCTTGCCTAGTCGATTTGAATACTCCAAGATTTTAGTTTAAGAGAAATACAAACAAAGCAAAGCAAAGAGTTCCACTCTTTAAGTACACCATACTTAATCCGTTAAGTGTTCAGCTAAGACTTTCAATTTTAAGTTGGTAGTGGTACTAACAGTACTAAGCCAAAGGAGTACTAGAAGACACTCTACCGAGTTGAAATATCCTCAAGGTGTTTTACATACGGAACAGAAAGTTCATTAAGCGGTATTCAAACCCGGAACTTTCATCCAAAGCGCAGCAGCACTATCACATCCGCCATTAATAAAATTTTCAGATATTTAAAAAAATGTTCTACTCCTCCGTAACACCAGGTGAAATGTTTTCAAATGCTACACCACCACTTAAAGGCAAACTCAGCATGTAGCTACACTAATTGGACCGATTAGGCTGCACGCTGGCAACCGTGCGAAATAAAACGGCGAAGCCACATGCGGAAATGGAGCTAAAACATTACGTAAATAATAACTAAAGCTAATTTCGATACCCACGCAAGCTGAATAGACTTCACAGCTTAAATAAATAAGTCTTCGTAATAACGGTATTAGACAACCTTTTTTTTTGTTTGGTATCTGGATCGCGATGATTAAATAAAATACAACCTTGCCAATAATCTTTGAACTCTCGGTTCAAATCAGGGATAAGAAGGGTTCCACTATGAATTTATTATCACGTTTTGTCAAAGACATCATCGCCAATACTGCACACTCATCAAGCCTTAAAAATCTATTTATTACTGCGTATTCATCAAGTTTTCTTTACCGCCACACTCGTCAATACTGCGTATTCATCAAGCTCTCTCTTATCCCTCTAGCGCACACTCGTCAATACTGCGTATTGATCAAGCTCCCTTTACTGCACACTCATCATCACCATCTACTTTGCCTTTTCCCATTTGTTATTAGGGTCGGCTCCCAATCGAACCTGTAGCGGCGAGCTACCAGAATTCCACGAGCGACTGCCATCTGACCTCGCAATCCATAAGGTACCAGTAACAGGGATGGTTAGACCAGGCGTCAGATTCTATCAGGCGTCTGACTACTCAACGATTGCCATAGATGTTCTTATGACAACCGGGACCAACAGCTTAACGTGCTCTCCGAGGCACGGAGCGATGGCATCAAAAACTGCACATAACTTACTAGATAAGTCACTGGTGCAGGGCCGAGGATCGAACCCGGTGCCGTAAGATTTCGAAGCGCACATGCTACCGCTCGGCCACCATCGCTCTGCACACACACTCATCAATATTGCGTATTCATCAAGTTTTAAGTTGACATGAGTTTAACTATAAGAAACGTACGAGAAACCGTGGGTAAGGTTTTCGGTCCTCATAGGCCTAACAACACATTCGACGATGAGTTGCAGTCAAACGCTAACTTTACCGCACACTCTGCAATACTGCTTATTCATCAAGCTATCTTAATACTGTAAATTTTATTATTATTTCATCGATGTAACCTAATAAAGCAGAGCAGATATACAAATTAATGTTAAACATAACGGAAGCGGGTCTTTTAATGCTACAACTGTAAACGTAATTTACATTAATTTAACAACGTTTGTTTATGTAATACAAGCATTAACATTAACTGTCGTACAACATTAATACCAAGAAGATTGTTATTGGCCCAGATTAAATTTATTGTTATCGCAATAACTGTGCTGGGTGATTGCAATGGTTTATTATCTTGGAGTGATTGCAATGAATGTGTTACTGTTGATGTTACTCTATAAAACGCGTTTATTGACTTGTATTTAGTGTTAATTTGTTTTATTATCTGGGAGTCTACAAGACGAGAGTGAACACGTATCTTCTAGGCAAGCGTGCACCATCGTAGACTGCATCATCACTTTCCATCATGTGAGACAGTGGTCAAATGCTTTGCCTAATAACAACAAAAAAACATTAATAAAAATTTGAATTCTCATCTGATGGTCATCAATGACACAGTTGCAGGGGTAGCACGCTGGTCTGCCTGAGATGTCTACTTCCTATAGTCTTAAAAACCCAGGTTTAGTCCAGGAAACTAATAATAAGCCAGGGCAAGTTCCACACCCTTGCAGTCCAAACAATGAAACAGTCAGAAAGTTTTGTATGCATGTGACCGTAAATGATCAGAATATTGGAACGGATCAAGCAAACATGTCAACCCTAAAATATGAAAAGATATAAAAATATAGTCTATTTTATATTTGCGATAAACTTCTGCGATGTAACGCCTGAGTCAATCGAATTTCATAACAACCTACTTTGGTGAAAAAGTAGTAGGTACGCTTAACATACTGACTATCAAACAAGTCCACGAAGAAATGAAATAGGAAAACAGATACGAAACCTATTGAACTGACAACTACTTCTCTTCAAAACATATCTCAAACAAAGAAAGCTTATTAAAATTAAAACCCCCGAGTTGTCGCGATAAGCTTCCCAAACGACATAAAACTTTAACAAAAGAAACTATTCATAACGTTATCATATATACGTTCCGTGCGTTCATAACATCTGGCGTATAAATCATGCATCCAATCACATTTTAATACTCCAGGATCACGTCGCAGGAACAATTTTGGCTTTACCTTTAAAATTTAAAGGAACACTGGATTGAGTTACAGCGACAAGGTTCTAACTCGTTGGTGATAGTTTTTCTAATGTATGAATGGATCGTAGAAATCGTCTCGAGCACCTTTTGACGGATAAAACTTTCTTTCAAGGCAGATATCGAATGGGCGTTGCTTCATAACGTCTCGTTGGAGATTAATAAGATTTAAAAAGGCTGATGAATGGATGTTTACATACAAACGTACAGTAAAGAGCGTACGAGACTGCTATGTGTAATTTTTATTTTTAAATTATGACATGCGCGTCATAATATATAATGTGATTCATTTCCTTAGTCTTCCGAGTTTCGATTATGCGTTTAGACAGAAAATGAAATCAAAGATTCTAATCAAACTATTACTGTTTGTGCTTACCTTGATGTTGATCCTCCACATCTAATGACGTGGTAGGATAGGATCTAAGGAATTCTCAATCATCGCTTTTTTCCAGTCTTTCCGTTCAAATAATTTCACTTTATATCACATCAACTGATGAATTCGGATTTTAATCTTGTGTAAGTTCTCAAGGTTAAAACGTTATCAATACGAAACATTTTATGTCTGTTAAACACATCCATATAACACGTGATTCTAATTCTGGGGCAGATATTATTCCGTTAACTTAGTTATCAAATTTCCTCAGTCAAATTTGCTATTATCAAACAAAAACGCTTATCAACAATCTATAATATGACCGATGCATCCGGCATGCACCCAGGCACTAGAATACAAGCAAGCGTTGCATTGCATTGCAACTTACTGTTAGTCGCAACGGTGTACGGTACACGTGATCGGTGACCGTCACATAGCACCGTGAATCCAATTAAGGGGCATTACGGTCGGTTGTAGGGCTTCCGTGACGGTCAGCTGTGGTTGTGATCGATCAGTGATTCAAGCGGTAAATGGAGTAAATCCCCGGAATGATGATGTCGTCAAAAAATTAAAAACGTTTAGGTAGACATACTGACATAATTACTTGCTGCGTCCTACTAGTCCATAGTCCATAACCTACGAAGCCGAAACATGGATGGTACTTGAGTACAACTATTATGCCATTGAGATTTGTTAGTTCTTGAGCAGGCCGGCTCCATCTGGACATTTTACAATATACATAGATCAAAGCAAAAACTTTACAAGTACCCGTAACTGTAAAGAATAAGTGAAAACTTAACATAATCTGGTAACAACGACAAACGGTCTCGATAACAGTACCTTGCGGCACGCACAATCTGCCCCACTTCTTACTTTGATTCCCATAGCTCACTGTCACTCGTGATTTGTGGCACACTTTCTACGGGATTATGGGATTTGTTGGTTTTAATCTGGAGGTTTGGTTTCTTTGAAATCAGTAGATTTCACTTTGGATTAGTTTAAATAGTTACTAGTTTTAGGTAGGACCCATGTAGGACTCCTTTTACCCCAGTACCCTCTGGATTTTTGTTTGATAGCATTATATTTAACCACGATTATGTAAAGATTACCCATAAGTATTATAGTAAAAAAATTAAAGTGAAGCCAGGGGATTACATGTAGTTCACTGGTTTTGCTCTTAGACACAAAGCGCAGTCTAGCAGCAAGGTTAAAAACAATAAAAAAGACTACGAGACCTAATTTTCAGAATAACAGACTGTATGTATACTTCGTTTACTTAAAATATTCAAAAATTCTTGTGAAATAAGCATTCATAAATACAAGCGTCGAAAAGAAACAAGACAACGATCGCGACCCCGCAACCTTTACTCTTTTTTGCATATTTCGGCAATACATTAAATTATTTTGCTTAATATAACGCTATTTATTCAAACTGCAATGCCAATTGACTTCTGAATCACACATAAAAGCCATTTATTTTACATAAGTGATTATTCTTTGTTTTAGAAGTTATAAAAGACCATTTTTAAGGGTATAAAGTGTCAAAATCCGACATAATATAACTGTTTGTTTAGTCTGGCGCAGATTCAAGTGGCCTCGCTGGAACTAGCTCGACAGGCAAAATAACCTTTATAAATGATGCCTTAATAATGGTAATGCGATTCTTAGCCTACTTATCTCTTATATTCACATCAAGAGACGCAATCTTTTCCTTTGAAACCCTCGACGTTACCACATACGAGTGCTACAGTCGTGTCGTGACTCGTGACCCTTCTCCACACCATGCTACATGCGGTATCAACCACTATGGCAGCGTCGTGGTTTCCCATAGCAGAACAATAGCACAATGCACAATAAGACGACCTTGGACGGTGAAAGTCTCTGACGTCTTTCCTTTAAAAGTATAAATGCAGGAAACTATGACACGGTATTGTTCAGCTATGGAGTCATTCTGATAAATTTGCTTCGGTTAGAAGTAAAGGTCTTCGTTTTGCTCAAACTTACTCAATGTTTGAGAAAAACAATAGTGCCTCTCTATAAATATTCGACAAAATGTGTATACTAAACTTCACAGTTTATACATTGCACGTAGCTTATCTGAAAAGTAAGATCGATACTTCATTCACATAACCCAAAAGGGCACTCATGAATGTTAAATGACTAAAAAGTCTCACAACTCTCTGAATATGTAACATCTGTATCTTTCTCATTAAAATTCAGGTTCATTCATAATTTGCTGTTTACAATGACAACATAATTTCTCCATACATTTCTTCATCATCCACAAAAACATTTGATCAAACATTTGTTCCAGCGGTCCCCTTGACACCGTGAACTAATTTCCATACAACAATAGTTGACACAAGTGGCGGTAATATAATTTCTGTATCTATATTTGTGCAGGTTATTGAGCTTAACCTGACACAAAAGTATGTAAACGATTATGAAAATTAAGAAGTCGGTAACCGATAACAATAGATTGAGTACAGAGATGTGTTGAAACCGAACACTGAAAGCAATGACACGTTTTAGAAAAACCTTGTGAATGGATGTTAACATTTGCAAAGACATATCAAGTACCAAAACATCATCATCACCATCATCATCATCAAGAGTCTGAAAACGTACACTGCTGAACATGCCAAAACCTAGAATTTCGGTAACATTTATTTAATGATCACAATGAAAAATTAAATAAATTAGAGCCCGACAATAATCTGCATGATGAAGAGAACTAGAAAAACTGTAAAAAGCGTTTGCAGCAACTTAAAATTTAAGTGTGTTCATATTCATAAGAGTATTTAGCATGGAATGCACAAAGATAACCGACCAAATTAAAATACCACAAAAAGAAATATGAAATAAATAATTTTAAATATCAGCGTCATGTCATTATGTAAAGTTTTACATAATATAGAATGAAAACCAGCAAATACAAAAAGCTGATATTTCACCAAAATAAAATTATTATCGAGAAAATGTTAGTATAAAAACCAGAGCCATTAATATTGATACAATAAAATCGGGCTCCGAAATAAACGAGATGTTTATCGCCGTTCATGACCTTTGGTTCAACTGACCGCTTTGGAATTCCACCATTGCATCTAATGTTGGTATCATTAGCACTGGCGTCAGTAATGTATACATATAATAAATATGGTAATATAAATAATATTAAGAATCTATAATTCATTATGATATAGAGGAGGCCCGCGGATTCACCAGCGATTCTTCTACAACTTTTAACACATTGAATTTGCAAAATCATTTTCTATTTTTATCCCTCCCTACGCCATCAAAGAAAGACACTATCTAATCTCTAGGTCCATCAATTTAGGCTGTACGTTATCTGTCAGTATTAGTAATACAGTCACTAAGGTTAGGACACAGCTTTTAATAATTTTGATTAAAATGAATTATTCAAAGTCCGTGTCCGAAAAATTGGGGCACTGTTTTGCTTGTTGATAAAATTATCGGTTTTGTGTACATTATAAGTTAACATTAGTTAGTACTTGTCTATTCTGTTGTATTATAAACCTTTGTTTTGTCTACATCACCACTATCACCCAGCACCACTACCCTATTGCAGGCATTTTTACCGTATTCAATGCCGAATTCTTTTTCTTTTGCCACGCTATATTACCACTTTAACCCATGTTTTAGTGTAATAGTCATTGCCTACTTTTGACAAATTCCAGTTCAGCGACAAGTCTATAACATCCGGGTCCACCTGTTGTTCTACCAGTTCCAAGTCGGCAGCTAAATAACCAAATTAATTAATTAAAATCTCTTAAAATCTTATTGAATATGGTAAAAGTGGAATTCGACTGGTCTCGTCGACCTAGGGCCAGAATTGGGCAGATAATGGTCCAAAATTCGATGGAAACTGGATCTGAAATATGCATTTCACTTTTTTTTACTTTTTATCTTTGAATGAATGATCGCGAGAGTATTCCATTTATTAATTTTATGAAATAACGACGCGGAGAAATTTTATAACGAGCATTGGTGTATAATGAAAATTTTATGTTTGCATATTTTTTTTCATTGTGCCCCTAATTGGTATGGTTATTTTTGTTTCGACGTGCCACATCTTCATTTCGTTTGATGTTGGTGGTGCATACCTATAAAACTTGCATTCAAGTCATTTTATATTTTCTGTATTACCTACTTATTTTCAGACTCTTTTTGCTTACTTAGCTTAATTATTAATTAATTAGTTATTCATTATTTGCCTTTAAACCTTTTTATCCTTTTCCCAAACTGCATTATTCCCGTTTAATGGTTCATTAATTATTATTAGTCTTGCATTATTTATCTTCTCGAAAATTCCTTACCTTATCAATTAACATTAAGTTTTAGCTACAACCTTTTCTTGTGGGCGGTGTGTTCGCGTGTTCAAAAGAAAGTCAATTGAGCCGCCTGTGAGCTTTAAAGGCTACCGACAATGTCAATTGCATGAATTAAACGCTTCCTCCCATGCATCTGTTCGATGATGATAAAAAATTAACACAGTGAATTTAACTCAAAACTGTGGTGCGTAATCTTGCAACTACAGTTGGCTGCAGCTTGGCTGATCAAGACTTTGTAAATTACCATCGGGTGGCCAAGGTCAACAAAGAGTCGACTAGACCTCGTTCCATCGTTGTTAAGTTGCCTAGCCCCCTCATGAGAGATGAAATTATAGCTGCTACTAAAACATTTAATAGAACTCATCAGAATGACAAGCTCAACTCCTCCCACTTGGGACTGGCAGGTGAAAAGTCACCGGTTTATGTAAGCGAGCACCTCTCTCCATCTAACAAGCAACTTCACGCAGCAGCTCGCAGGATTGCCAAAGAGAAGAAGTATGAGTTTGTATGGATACGAAATGGCCGCATCTACATGAGGAAGGACATTAATACGAAGAGTCTTGTGGTGAAAGACATGGAGTTCCTTAGTACATTAAGTTAGATTAAGTTCAACTTTATTGGCACATTTAGAGTCTAACGTTTTAGAATTTGGTTTAAAAATATTTTATCAGAACGTCCGTGGTCTAAGGACAAAAACGGAATACATACTGATCAATGCATTGAAACAGAATAATGATATCATTATACTCACCGAAACATGGCTTAATGATAGTGTTTTTGACCACGAGATTCTAGACAAAAGATACACCATATTTAGACGCGATCGTTCCTCTAGTAGCAGCACTAAAACAGAAGGAGGCGGTGTTCTAATTGCTATTTTGAAAAACTTCAACTCAATGCGTAAATTGCAATGGGAGACAGAGGGTGAAGACCTTTGGGTCACAATTAAATTAAGACAAGGAACTACTATTTCTGATTTTTGCATCTGTGGAGTATACATTCCGCCACCAATTAGTTTGAGTTATATAGAACGCTTTTTGGCGAATACAACCAAAATAATTCAACATAAAACAACAAAAAAAACTATTTTTCTAGTGGTAGGTGATTTTAACCTAACTAATCTCACGTGGGAGTTCGACGAAGACAAGTGTACATTGTCACCGAAAGGCATGACGTCTCAGACAGATTGCCTCTTGGTGGACACTATGGCTTTTAATAATCTCTACCAACTAAATGATATCACCAACACAAAAAACCGAACGTTAGATTTAGTTTTGACAAACTGCAGTCATTTATTTACAGTGTCTGAAAGTTCTGAGCCTCTAGTAGCTTTAGATATGTTTCACCCAGCGCTCAACATATCCTTCAATTGCAACTCTTTTAAGACTCCTAAAGTTAATAGAATATCAACACTGAATTTTGCAAAGGCTAATTATGAATTAATTAAACAAGAATTATCGGAAATTGATTGGTCAAAAAATCTTCAAATCATGTATGATACTGATAAAATGGTTGACGTATTTTATGAAATAATTATGGCAATTATTAACAAAAGTACCCCGGTTACAAATGTTAGTCATCCAAAATACCCTTGTTGGTACAGTTCTTCGTTGATTAAAACTCTAAAAGAAAAGGCCAAATATCATGCTAAATTTAAGAAATATAATAATCCCATGGATAAACTAACTTTTAACACGCTCCGAGATCGTTGTGACAAAATGATACTACATTGTTACTCAACATTTAAAACGTATGCTAAAGAACAAATCAAGAAAAACCCTAAATACTTCTGGAAATTTGTAAAGTCGTCCAAGTCAAACAGCTGCGATATACCGGATGAGATGTTCCTACAGACCAGAAATGCGCAAGGTGGCAAAGAGATTAGCGAACTATTTTCTCATTACTTTCATTCTATCTTTAGTAATAGCCCCACTAGCAATTTTAACACCACTGACATCACATCCCATACGTCTATCAGCTCCATCACGTTATCAGAATATGACATCCTTACATCACTTCAATCACTAAATATAGACAAAGGACCGGGTCCGGACTCAATACCCCCATTGTTTATTAAAACTTGCGCCACTCATCTTGTAAAACCCCTGCATATTATTTTTAATAAATCTTTAGATGAAGGCATATTCCCAGTTAAATGGAAAACAGCACATGTAACTCCCATTTTAAAAAAAGGAGATCGGTGCAATGTAGCCAATTATAGGCCTATCTCAATTTTATCAGCTTTCGGAAAGCTGTTTGAGTCGTTAATACAACAAACTTTACTTTTACATCTTAAGCCACAAATCAGCTCAAACCAGCATGGATTTTTGCCGAAGAGATCAACCGCATCTAATCTTACAGATTATGTTTGCTACATTTCTAAGGCACTGGAAGACAAACTAGAGGTTCACAGTATCTATACAGACTTCTCCAAAGCCTTTGATGTGGTTGATCATACTCTGTTAGTCCAAAAACTTGGACACGCCGGTATTTGTGGTTCTTTGTTGAGGTGGTGCGACTCTTACTTACGGAATCGGTCCCAAATTGTAAAGATTCGTGGATTTATTTCAGAGCCAAAGGCAGTTCCCTCTGGCGTGCCACAAGGTTCACACCTGGGTCCGCTCTTCTTTATTCTTTTTATTAATGACCTATGTAGCACTATTGATTCCAATTATAAGTTCTTTGCAGATGATCTTAAACTGTACAGGATCATTAGATCTAGCACCGATGTAGAGAGCTTACAACAAGACATAAATAAAATAGGCGATTGGTGTGAAAGTAATAGAATGTCTCTCAATCCTTCCAAGTGCTTCCACATTAGTTTCTCCAGGAAGAAAAATACTACACCTGCCTCATATTTTATTAACAATATTCAGCTTAGTGAAGTAACAAAGATTCGGGATCTTGGTGTCATAATAGATCAAAAGTTAAATTTCCGTTCACATATTGATCACATTGTTAAAAAAGGTGCCCAAATTTCGGGTTTTGTAATTCGGCAAACCAAGATTCTTAAGGATCCGGCTATATCCCTACTTCTTTTCAATTGTTATGTTCGCAGCCTGCTTGAATACTGCAGCGCAGTCTGGAACCCTTCGTATAAAATTCATATTGGTAGGTTGGAACAACTTCAAAAACGTTTTCTTTACCACCTTTGTTTTGCTGACAATCGTTGTCGCGAGCTTACCTCTTACAGCGCGAGGGCTGAATTTTACAGAGTTACTACGTTAGAAAATAGGCGAACTGTGGCTGATCTTGTTTTCTTATATAAAATTGTTAATGGCCATATTGATTCTTCAGACCTGCTTCACAGACTCCAATTCTCTGTACCGCGTTCGAGTAGTCGTCTTCACAATAGAAAAACTTTCGTGTTACCCTCATGCCGAACCAACTATGGACAACATTCTCCTATCTATCGTTTGTGCTCTGCATACAATGGTATAGATAGCGAAGTTGATATTTTCAATGCATCGATCAACAGTTTCAAGAAGTCTTGTCTTAAACAGGACTTACCTAAGTTTACATCAAAATTGTAATATTTCTACATACTTTTCTTAACTTGTGTATTTTTGTGCATGCTGTGTTCACTCCAAGTAGGTTATACACCATGCGAAATAATTGTGTAAACTTTATTATGAAAAATCTTGTGTATTAACCAGTTTTGTGAACCTTTAATAATAAAAAAAAAAAAAAAATAAAAAAAAAAAAAAAACTGTTGCAAGAGGTTCCGTACCTATCACAGGAAAGTAGTTCCGAAATAATATGTTTGGCTTGGAAGAACTATACGGCGGCTAGCTACGGCGGGATAGGTTTACACCGGTTTTTGGCATATTTCTAATCTACGTTGTTTTCTTGGTGTATTGGCATTCCTCTCCTCCAGGTTCCATGGTCACTGGTCACATCAATCTCTTTAGAATAGAATAGAATAATACTTTATGGCACACCAAATACACACAAATAGGTATACATAACGATACGAAATATTGACAAAAAGGTAGTACAATGGACGGTGTTATCGGTTAGAGTGATCTCTTCCAGACAACCTTTGGATGGCCAGAAATAGATTATGAATTATGGGAGATTGGCGATATACATGAAATACAAATATTAGAAATGAAAACTAAATCCTAAAACTACTTTAGCTACAGTACAAAGGTACAGATGAACAGGTATCTTCTAAGCAAGCATGCACCCACCGTAGGCCACGTCATCACTTAACATCAGGTGAGACAGTGGGCAAATGAGAGAGATGAGTGAGCCAGTGGCCAATATTTTTTTTTAAAAAAGCTAGTGGTCTTCAGCTACAGAACCCTAAAAGCATTTAATTACAGTGGCCTCTACCTCAAAACGTCCTATAGTCACGAAAGGCATTGTCTGTTAATGTTGCTCAAAAAACATTATTTCGTTAACGATTTCGAAGATGACAGTTCTAACGCCCTTGGGTCCTTTTAACACTTAACAGCAGTTATTATGATTCTAATAATGTTTGGAAGATAGCTGCAGGCAATTATTTTGTGTAATCGCTGATGAGCTCGCTTCTGATTAGTATAATTTATATTCTATGGGAATTTGATTTTGTGATACGAAAAAGACAGTATTGATATTAAATTCTGTAGAATTTGCCGAATCCTTGATGAATTCTGCTTGCGAAATATTTTAATTTGCTTTTAACTTACTACGCCGGAATGTTTAGTGTCTCTAAATAAATTCATTATTTTGGTATCAGCAATTCAGCAGATTGGCTTATGCTATGCTGACACAAATTACCAGTATTTTTTTTTGTAAAGAACTATTTACAATTTTACTAGGTGGTAGGACTTTTCTGCAAAGTTCGTCTAGGTAGGTACCACCGCTTTGCCAGTTATTCTGCCGCCAAGCAGTAGTGTGCAAGCACTACTGTGTTCCGGTTTGAAGGGCATTGTAGCTAGTGAAATTACTGGCCAAATGAGACTTTATGATCTGATCACTCAGTCTAGTAATCTGATTACTAAACTGGGTGATGTCTCAGGATGACGTGCGCAGTGCAGTGTCACGCGAAACTTTATTGTTGTAAAGTTCCGGGTGACACTACAGCTGTTATGGGCGGCCGTGTCACTTAACATCAGGTGAACGACTAGCTCGTCACGTCATTCAATCACATAAAAAAAAATAAAAAAAAATTATTTTAATAAAATAACTATTCAGGATAGTTAAGATTTACCTCATAATGTTCTATTTTATGCAGACAACAAGTAGTAAAGAATAAAAGCACTTTGTCCATTAAACAAATCGTTCTAACGATCCCGGAACAAACAATTTCACGTCATTATAGCAGCTATTCACAACTAATTATAACGACGCCTATGATCATTGTATTTTGGGTAAAAACAAAAATTCCTGTGAACCAAAAAACAATAAAATGACGTAACAATCTCACAGTATATCTACCACAGTGCGCCCAGTTACACGATAATAATTGATAGTTGACCTTCTCTGCTTTAATACACAATGTCATCAGATCAGATATCGATCGGCTAGATTGTTTCCTTGTAGTTTTTGTCGAGTCAATTGTTGTTAGTTACCAGTTATGGCTGTCAGGTTATTTATTATCGGGTATTATTTATCGGTGGTATTGTTTGTCGGTAATTGATTTAAAGTTGGTTACTCGTTTGTTTCTGTCAGAATGTGTTTATAAATTGATTATTTTGTGTATTTCGTCTTTTGTTGTGAGTGCCTTCTCTATGTCTTAAACACTAAATAACAATAGAATTACGTAACTACATAATGTTTAGAAAATACTATTTATTGCCGGGTTATTTAGGTACCACGAAATTTATTTGTTTCGAAATTGTCAGTTGTTTTCGTTTTCAGAAATGATAGTGACCATGCCAGTTTAAACTCATGCATAATGTTCGCTCTTTTTAGGGTTCTGTACCCATAGGGTAAAACGGACCCTATTACTAAGGCTCCGCTGTCTGTCTACTTGTCTGTCCGCCTGTCTCATGAGCCGTGATAGTTGGACAGTTCAAATTTTCACAGATTATTTATTTCTGTTGCCGCTATAACAACATATATAAAAAAACAGAATAAAATAAATATTCAAGCTCCCAACAACAAACATGATTTTTGCTCGTTTTTATAGATACGGTACGGAACCCTTAGTGCGCGAGTCCGACTCGCACTTGGCCGGTTATTTATCTTGTTAATTTCAAATTCAATAGACAGCAACAAAAGACGAGAATATACTCTTCTGCTACACATTGTTTTTCATTAGTAGTACTGAAGCTTAGAACTTAGAAGGACAAAGGCTACTTTTTAAAGACATAAACTTTACGATTACCAATGCAAACAAATCCACGGACAGCTGCTAGGCTAGCAGGCAAATAAAAGCCAACAATAAACACAGAACATTAGGTACTCAAAGATTATGCACAAATAACAGAAATGCAAAAACACAATAGGCAAGTCTTAAAATGATTAATCACATTGACAGGAGCATGTCACAGAATATTCATCAGTAGATGTTATGATTAACTGACGGGAAGGTCGTTGCAACACGTTGATGGAAGTTTTAATTATAAACATTTTGTATGTTTCGTTTAGATCTTGTCAGTTAATGCAATAGATAAACAGCGTTTTATGGCTTGTTGTGCAACTTGGATTTGTTGGGAATTTGGGATCATATTGATATTCAAATTGTATTAGGACTAAAAGCTAGAAATTTTACTTCAGTTGGTATTAAAAGCTGTGTGTTATTGACTGAATTATGTAATTTTGGGAGTTTGAAAATTCCTTTCAATTTAAAACAACTAAACCGTCCGGGAAGTTGACTTCGAAGCCGAGGGAAAAAGGTACTTTACATGTCGGAACAGGTAACTTACGACTTACCGAGTCAACCCACGGAGCGTCTCTACTCATTTATAAGAAAAGAACTTCGCAGTATTTTGTTTTTAATTAAAAACAATCATGCGTGTAATTGTTTTTCGACCCACTGGGTAGCGAATCCCACTCAAAATTGAAATAAATTTAGGTAGGCAATTGAAGATTCACCATCTGTAACGTTATACTCATTTACATATTTTAAACTAGCTGAACCACCCCGGCTTCGCATAGGTTAATTATTTTTACGCCGTAAAAGAACACTTATTTGTGGCATAACTATAATTGTTAGACAAATGCTGTCGCGACACTTTTTGTAAATAATGATGTTCTGCAAAGTCGTAGTACATTATTTTATTCTATCATCAATAGTTTTCGCAGCGCACGCGATGTAAAGAATATTTTAGGTAATTTTTTAAACCTTGGGTTACATTATTGAAGTATTAGTAAGGATCCCTAATTTTTTTTAAAATATAATATAGCCTATGTCACCCGGGGATAGTGTAGCTTCCCAACAGTGAAAGAACTTTTCAAATCCGTTCAGTAGTTTCGGAGCCTATTCAATGCAAACAAACAAACAATCAAATCTATCCTCTTTATAATATTATTATAGATTAGGTTTCATTCACATTCCCAGTTGTCACCACTGTGGCCTTGTGGTCTGGTGACGAATGGTCAAAACTCCGATGCCAGCCGTAAGTTATGTTAGAAATTCAAAATGCATTTTAATTTTAAAAGTAAACGCACAAGTGAAGTTAATTGCAAGACAAAGAGCTCATTGTGGTGCAAATTAGATGGCTACCTCTGTTAGTCACGACTGTAAATTACGATAGGTACTTTGGGAGCGTGCTCTTGACATTTTATTGAGTGGCATGTCTGTTTTTTGTTCTTTTATTCGGAAAACGATACCGAAGCAGTTGTCATTGTTTGGATATATTGCTTATGTCACGCGTATTTTGAGTAATGCGATCTTTCTTTACATATATTTAGCAATTTATGGAGTGTCACTTTCTGACACCATAACTGAATATCAAATTTCTTAATAGATAATAATTTTCCTGTTTCTCATTTTGCTTTGTAACTGGTGAAAAATCGGCGTTCTGCATAACAATGGATTGGATGAATGAAAACTGTGCAAGTGTGCATCTAACACGTCGCGGCTTGATATTCACAACTTTTTTTAGTTCTCTATTACCTTATATCAATATTTTCATCTTCTGCTTTTGTAAATTACGAAATTCACATAATGTTTTTGAATACAGAACATTTTGACTGGTAAATTAAGTAGAAATTATGATCGTGCGACCAAATTGTATTATGCCGCCTTAAGACAATCAAAATTTCGTCACCAAAAACAATGCCTAATTATCATACCTGCCCGTCCAATTTGTCTTCAACAGCAAATATGGGTAACAATAATTGGTTACCACCAGTCTAAATTAGCGATCAGTGGGTACCTAATTAGTGATCAGTAATTACAAGTAACAGGCTTTAGGCACGAATTTGCATGAACAGGCCAACGATTGCGTGTGCCATTCAGTTGTTTTTACGGTCGAGTAGATTTAAACCTGGTTTGGGACGAGCACAGTTATGTTATTAATTACATTTTGATTGTTTCCTGACTCGGATAGTTTAGGTTTATTTTTGAACCAGCTAACTCTGTCTTTTTTCCTTTAGCCCTAAACCTTAGCCGCATCGGCCGGCGGCGTGTTAAATGACGTCAGTGAAGCGTCAAAATCGGCCATTCGGTAGAGATCGCTGTCCGTGTTCGTAGACGGCCGCGCCGCGATCCCCGGGGCAGCGATGGGTACCGAAAAGTTTCAGCTTGCTGACGATGCCACATCGCAGACGCGCCAGTGGGGCTGAATCTTTACAGCGTCGGGGAGACACATACCTAATGTACCTAGCCATCAATAATGGGAAAGAAATCCGATGGGGAAGAAACGTTCTCGCGTGGTGACCACGAACCGGAAGACGCATCGTAGGCCGGCCCCCCACTAGGTGGACCGACGATCTGGTGGAAACCGCGGGGAGCCGATGGACGCAGGAGGCGAGCAGCCGCTGAAGGTGGCGCTCTTTGGGGGAGGCCTATGTTCAACAGTGGACGTCTTCCAGCTGTTGATGATGATGATCAATAATGGGAGCACAGAATACTTAAATAATAGTCCTAACGTAGTGGAGGGCAATTAGTTCATAGGTGCGAGCCTTGACTTGGGTCATTACTGAGAAGAGGGTCGAGAAGGCTACGCGTCCACTGGAAAAGTGGATCCTATGAAAAATCGCGACCATTACTGCTTATAATTTACCACGGAGTACGACGGCGAAGTCGGTGGGGAGAGTTTAGGAAAAAACCAGAACTATACTCGCAAATGGTTCTGTCAAAGTATAATTTTGAGGTTCTCATCACACGAATATTTGCACAAATATTGCGAAAGAAATGGACCAAAAAGCTCTGGTCTCAACATTTCAACTGTCTGTTTCATGTGTCTGTCATTCGGACGATCCAATTATTGCATGTATAACTAATAATATCAACACTGGAAGTTAGAACATCACATTCTTTCAGAGCCTATGGCAGTTGCAATGTAGTAATTAGATTTATCAATAGAGAAAAGTAAAGACGTATTAAGTCACATTTCAAACAGTGATCTCTTAAGATGGCTCATAATTGCAGTGCAAATAAACAATGGCTTGGTGATCTCACACGATTGTCGATTGCACAATAAGACGTCACGTGCATTATGTTATTAAGTCATTATATTATAGTTACATAGGTAATGTAGATATGTATGTAAGTATTACGTGGTATTAGTTGGAAACGAATGAGTTGCTTGTATTGGAGGGAAGTCTTGGAGACATGACATTAAACGGGCATTAGGCATTATGCCTTTATTCCTCAAACTAACTACACCAATAATATAAACTATACTATGTACTAAAAGCTACTAGCTACACTATCTACTACAAAGAACATGTGGACTGTATACTAGCCGCGATGGCCTATACAGTCCAAATGCTCTAGTCCACTACCGGTAGGTAGCGTACCAAACATGCTGGCAGCATTGCCTCGCGTCGCAACCCAATTAGTGACTTGATGACATTGTTTTAGCATTAATTTAGTAATGTAAAGTTCTATCTCGTGCGTCTTTTTAACTATTTGTTCAAAAAGAAATACTTGAAGATATAAGTCTTCTTAGTACCTACATTGAAATTTTGAAGCCACTACTAATGCAACATAAGACTGGCTGGTGACTGGCTGCTCTAGACACGTATTGGGCAACCACTCAACCAGGACAATCTTATCGCTGTCCTAGGATTGTCGGACCAGTCTAGCCCTTCTGGCTCTGGTACTGTACATAATCAGGCCGACGTCACCGGCGAGGTCGACATAACCCCCGTATTGACGTACTCTTCCCGATCCTTTTCTTCGACAACGGCCCAAGCCAAGGCTGGCACCCCAGGGTGACCTTGAGCTTATTGCCTCTGCTGTAAAGGTCGGTAGAGATCAAAAGGATTAGTCAGTTAAAAAAAAAGCACTG
Source organism: Ennomos quercinarius (assembly GCA_910589525.2). Classification (NCBI taxonomy): domain Eukaryota; kingdom Metazoa; phylum Arthropoda; class Insecta; order Lepidoptera; family Geometridae; genus Ennomos; species Ennomos quercinarius. The sequence goes on along the minus strand of OU342507.1, from coordinate 14,715,835 downwards.
TTCTACTCTTTTGTGTCAGATTCCCACCCCAGACAAACATTTGCGTGACACACGGATGTAAATCACACAAATGTTTGTGTAGGATGTTATAAATTACAATTCCAAAACTACCGCAAAATATTCCGCTGTTATGAACAATCTTCCAATCAGAGATAAGTAGGTATTGAGTAAACACTAAACACATTCCTTATCTTTTCCATAACCTAAACAACCACTGATTAATTAAAATGATTAATCAATTAATTGGTTATCTTGTTCTAATTAACCGAGCCCATAACTCTGCATTTATCTACTGATAATGAAGCTTTATGTCTCTGTTGTCAACTACGAGCAATAACGTTACTGTGAGTGGTAATGAAGTTCTAGTGATTGTTTGCGGCTTCGTCTACATCAATAGATTTCTGTACATTTTTTATGTACGTCTGTTCTCTGTCTTCAGGCAATGCTTTGACTTCCCCATTTGACATGGTATTCGAACTCGAACCCACTTGACTTTCGAAACCTTGATTTTTTTTCTATACTTTGACCTAAGCCCCGGCCTGCAAAGAATCGTGTCGCAAAGAATCATACCGTACTACTAGACTCATCACAAAGTCACTTTGTATTCATTTTAGTCCATTAAATAGTAGAATTGTAACAAACAGCCAGTTTAGAGATAAAAACAGCGATGAAACGAGTTGTAAATATTTGTGTTTCTTGTAAAGATAACTTTAAGATGGCTGCTATTAAATAGGTCAGCTGAGTCACGGTGCCAACGCGTAGTGGCAAGTGGCAACTGGTGAGATCACTTTAGCCTCGTACTAGACGGTATACAATACATAATGATAAAACCGATCGCCACTGTCCTGACTTCTAATTAGGTTTTCTATGCTAAATCAGAAGTTACGGGATTCCCCAAAAGTTTAGTGGCGTATCAAGTATAAACTAAAAAACAGTGATGATTCGAAAAAAATACTTCAATGAACTAGCTTTTTTATAACACGTTAAAGCCTACGTATGACGAACATTATGATGATGATGGTGGTAATGACAATGATGATGATGACAGTGATGAGCTAAGAGACATCTTGATTAATCATTCATAAAAAGGAAGACTCAGACAAGTGCCAAACTCTACTCGTTTTTCGACGTCCAGGTCCAGGCAGCGTTCACACACGGTTATAAATGTAGTCTGGTGGTGGTAGCTGTATATATGACAAAGACCAACAAAATAATAAACACCTATTTTCCATACCCGGACACGGAATATATGTTTCTTAGCACGAATTTTACATAGGCAGCAAGAATTATTGGGATTTATAACGATAAAGTCATAACATGTATTAATCGTTAGAGTCACGATGGCTTTGAAGGCCATGATTTTGATGACAGTAGTACTAAGACTCTAGCTAGAGTAACTGAGACGCAAATCGGTACTCAAATCGATATTTTATAAGAAAATCATAACGTGAAGACCGATTTAAGAATCCTTTAAGAATCTGCGGTGAAATATAGGGTAGATCCCCGATCGCCTTTTCAAAAACGGCACCGTCAAAACAAGGCATATGCCTTGTTTTCCTCTCAGTCGCGTGTGACCGCGCCTAATGAAAGTGATGTAACTGTAACTCACATATTATTGTTTTACGACGATTACAGGGTGCTATGTTCATTATTAAAATGACATAACCGCTTGTGGAACTATTTTATATTAGCTGGAGAGGTATATATCTGTATAAGTAAGCATTGTCGGGGGACACTTTTGAGGTTTGATTTTTATAGAGACTGTGTATTGTAGACAGTGGTCGAGTTAGAATCTTGGCAGCATGACTAGCTTAGTACCTGCATAATAATACGATCTTGTCAATATAGGTATTTCACCATGTCAGTAATGCGTGTCCGATTAATAATGGGCTGCCTCAAGCCGTGAGATACTTGTGAGTGTGGTAACCAGTGAACATCTCGACTAAAGTGGTCCCAATTAAGATCGAGAGGTTATGTCTTACGAAAGTGCCTCACTTCCCATGTACCTAACCTACAGCGCAGTGCACGGAGACAATCGAGTGAAACATAAACCAGATAGAAAACCCATGTTATTGATTTTTGTTTTACCAGCCACCTTCTTTCTATTCCATGGAGTTTTGATTTTGAAAGTAAGACGCGTCTTATAGAATCTTTGTCATAATCATAACAGAATCTTAGTCATCGTCATTACAAATTTTTGTATACCTATATATAGAGCAGAAGTTGACTCAGTGAGCGGCAATTTCCCAGAATTCTCTAGATTTCCAAGAATTTTATATTTGCCCAATTAGGTCGCGAGCTGCTCAACCGATTAAATTGGCTTAATTCTGAGGCTAAAATTTGACAGTCTTCATCCCAAAGCAGTTATTGAAAAAAGTCTGATCTACTTTAAATAAATATATATCCGACTGTTACTCAAGAAAAGTGTGTCGATTTCTCAACCAGGTTTCGAGCATATCAGATGCTCGATCATCGATGATCAATATAATAAAGTCGGATCTAGGAGGAACTTGGTCATTATCATCTTCAGTGCTCATTTAGAGCAGAAATGAAATGAAACTTCCACTCCACCCAAGACCCAATTAAATAAACAAAACTAGAAATAGTATCTTGAAAAGTCGAAGTTCATTAAGAAGTGGGATGAGTCACGAACACTTCGGAAGTGCGATGATAAACTAGCAAGAATATTTACATTTAGATAATGCAGAGTTCCCGAATAACTAGAATTGTACAAATGAAATTAACACGGCAATGTTATTGGTAACAAGGAAGATCATATTTATCATAATACACTTTCGTCACGTAAATGCTGAATGACCGCAAGTGACGATTGAAAGTTAGCCACGCACGATCCGTTTTTTGCGTTTCTTATTGGACATTGTGGTCCAATTTCAAGGCTTTTAAAATAGTAGCGTGATTTTCTTATTGTTCTTAGCTTTTTTTCTTATTTTTGTAGCCTTCTGTTAAGATTGATCTAGGTTAAGTTCACGTCTGACGAAAATGCTTTGTAAATTGGCAAAATTGATATAGCCCTCGATTTTCAAAAACTAATGTAAGTCCATCTCATCGTAATCGTACGTGCTTGAACTTGAATCTTTTCCTCACACAGAGCATATAAAAGTTTCAATCAACAGCGAACTTCTACCGAGCGACAATATCTGGAACGAATAATTCTCTAGCCAGTGTCTAGTATGCTTTTCGTCTTGAGATTTAACACTGCAGTGTAATTACCTTCTACACATTTCTAGACAAGTCATTCTAATTCTAAACCAGTCTTCAAAAACCTTTCCACACGTGTCCTTATTTCGACAGATAACAGATCTATTCATTCTGACTCAAAGGCGAACTAAGGCGAGTACACATGCTCCAGTTTGCGCGCTAAACGAACCTCGAACAAAACAAGTGGCTCATGCGCTAGTTACGCTTTTGTGTACGGGAGGTGCATTGAAAGCTCTATGACTGGGCGACACGTTTTTTTCTCCATAGCATGAAGCTAGATGGATGGAACTAACACTTGTTTCTTTGGATTCCGAAATGGGTGGGTCTGATAGTCTCTACTGAAACAATAGAGCTTCTCACAGCACCAACGGCTCGGAGATACATGGAGATACATGTGGCTCTTACAGCTCTGTTGTGGAATTCAAAATGCGACTTTGTATGGGCGTGATATTTAACGTTCGGCGACTTGACAATTTTTGAATCTATATCCTCCAGGGTTCCGATTGACAGTGCATTTGACTCCAACTCCTACTTTTACATTACAAACACAAACCCCCTTACTAATAAACATTGCATAACAGTGGATGGAATAGCTACTCATAGTTGTGTCTTGTTTTATCTTTGCTCATTTCAAACTCAACAGAATGAAACAAAACACTAAATAACTATTCCTCCGCTATACAATGTTTACTAATAAGGGGGAAACTGTGCAACAAATTGTTATAAATCTGCCTTAAACAGAATCTGACCGTAGACGAATAAGCGTTAATAGTTTTCCAATACCAAATTCAATGAGTTAAATTCTTATGGGAAAAGGAAAGCAAACTCAATACACGAGACAGCTAGTACTTACCGTAAAATATTTCACGTTTTTTGCTTTTACAGAACCTGCAACATATCTGTGATCTCGGCTTCAGGAACGAAGTGTTCCAAAACTGAACTTTATTTTCATACTTTCAGGTGCCAGTGTTGTTTGGTAAAGGACAACTTAAAAAGTTGCATGCAAATTGTGCAGATAAAATGCATTTAAGTTATGCTTATGGCATTCAGAATAGCGGCCACTTTCGCTTGTCAGCTGAAAGTTGAACCAATAGTTTTGAGGTCAAGTGCGACAATCCTGCTACATGAAATAAAATATGTAACAGTAGCTTACCTCGGTGTTTGAGGATTGGACGGATCACATGTAATTTGTAAAGCTACAAACACAATAAAAGTAGCACTACGTATAATCCGATTATGTCGTCCTTTATTAGTCAACTTTTAGGTCAGTTACTGACTAACTCCTATATTGATGCAATCTCACGGTTTAATAGAAAACGTACCTAATGAATGAATTCAATTGAGGAGTGATAAAAAAGCAAAACGATGAATTAACGAATTTAAAAAGTTAGTAAGTTAGTTAGGAAGTAGTGTCTTTGTGATTTTAATACTAGAATGTCTGAGTTATGATTGGATTGCAGGATGGACAGTGGACACTTGGTCAGTAGGTACTCAGAATTATTTGGCGACTGTATCGAACGAAGTTTAAGCGAAACGTCACATTTTAGCCGCCAAAATATCACAGGTTATAAAGCATGGACCTCGATCACTGTTTTCCACTGTACTACCTTTACAAACTAGGTATAGATTAAGCAACACTACAACTTATTACCATACAATAGAGTTCAAGGTACAGCATTGGTTGCAGGCCTCACTTCCTGATAGATCAGATACAGGCCAGGTCGGCTGCTTTTGATATCTAATGGAACTGTTACGGAAATCGATTTAATTGTTATTTACTATTAGTGCATAACTAGCTAATAACTAGGTCAGTCATGTTCAGATAAGATTGTGTTCCAAAATCGTTCGAAGTAGGTTTAAATAAGTTGATGTATATAGCAGTATATTTATAGTATAATTATGTATATAGTAAGTTAATAAATATAATATAAGTAGGTAAGTTAATGTATAAGTAAGAATAATCTAATGCTCGGATAACCTTTAAACTTTAAAAAGTAGGCTTTAATTAAAAAATAATTCCGATAGCTTATCAACTTGGCGCCCTTGACAGAATTAGAATTAATAATTCAAGTTGGCAGCATTGAGAAATTAATTTAAATCTTTGTTTTGTGCCTAGTTATTGTTAATTTAAATCATACTGACAAAATTGGGAGGTGTCAAATAAATAACGTACCTACTTTCATCACGACATACTTCTATAAACGATCCGATTAACATTTTCAATAATATTTGCGTTTTTGAATTAAGTCGCAAACCTTCTGGTAGAATTCAGGAATACTCTTGGTGCTATTCTCATTGCTGATATTCTAGAAATACATTCAGTGGTCGTGGCCAATTAACACTATAACAGGAGGTATGTATTGTCGTTTGCACACTTTCATCATCAACAGCCTGAAGACTTCCACTGCTGAACATAGGCCTCCCGCAGAGAGGGCCACCGGCTGCTCGCCTCCTGGATCTATCGGCACCCCGCGATCGTCGGTCCACCCACACCTTACTTAACAAAAACTCAAACGAAGCTGCAAATTCAGTAAAGAGGCCTCACACTCACACACAGTAAAACATATTTTATTTATAGCAATAATATTTTTCATAAACCTGCTGCTACCTCTTACTATGCACGACCCAATGCGTGATGTGATGTAACCTCACCACACGACTTTCTTCTGACTGGTTTGTAGAAAGAAACCGTGCTCACTAATTCAACAATTAAAACTGGCTTTCGCACGTGGCCGCGCTCGTATAATAAAGACACATCAAAATTCATCAATCACAAACTTTTACATCCATAAAATAGATCTGTTTTGTATTATGTTCTGCCATTGACAGATTAGTGATTTCGTAGATTAAAGAAATCTTCGGATGAAACTCGTCGATCTCATCGCTAATACATATTTCTTCGAACCAACCATTGTATTCAGAAGATTAACCTTGTATTTATAGATCAGGTTTGCCATTTTTTAAACATGCAAGTTTTAGGAAGTGGTTCGTTCGCGGATGAAGTTAAAGAAAAGCTATATAATACCTATTATGTCGGGTGGCTGGAAAGACGTGTGCCACCCACCTCACGCAAAAAGGGCCGCTGTGCGACATCATGCCGTAAACGTGCCATGAGTTCCAAATGGCTTATTGCGAATGACTGAGCTGATGAGAATGATGAGCTATTCGTTCGCCTGAGATTGTGAATGATAAAACTAAACTAAAAAACACTGGCTCAGAACCGCATAGGTTGGAAGAAACTCTACAGATAAGAATTTACTTATGAAAAAAACAAACTTCATGATATTCATACAGACATTCTGCAACAGTTTATTATTTATAATGTAGATGGATTATAATAACTGCTTAATTATATTATTATAGGTATGTATTATGTTTATCGCATATTCAAATCATTATGTAAATGATAGATCAAATTCTTTTACCTTATGTCTTTTATGTTGGCTTAGATAATTTAATTACAGTTTGATATAATATGTACGTCAGATCAGCAGAAAAAAAATCTATAAAAAAATGAGGAGCTCATCATCATCAACAGCCTGATTAGAAGCTGAAATAAACAATAATATTACGGACTTTCAGTACTTTTAAAGAGGCGGCGGTACAATCTACTATGCTGCTGTGGCAGAGTTGAAAAGTTCAATTTAGGTTTTGTCAATTTTTGATCATACACAAAATTGGAGCAACCATTGCTCTAAAAATCTTGCTTAATCATCATCATATCATCAACAGCCTGAAACGTCCACTGCTGAACATAGGCCTCCCCCTCAGAGTGCCAGTTTGAGCGGCTGCTCGCCTCCTGCATCCATCGGCTCCCCGCAGTTTTCACCGGATCATCGGTGCACCTGATAATTGTGGGGGGCCGGCCTACGCTGCGTCTTCCGGTTCGTGGTCGCCACTCTAGAACCTTTCTTCCGCATCGGATACATATTAGGAAACACATACCTATCATGTTTGTAGTTGTAGGCATAATTCTGATGTCTCAGGAAATCCTGAATTGAAATCCACTCAAATAGCCATAATTTAAGTGACCTTTCTACACCGATGTGTATCAGACCTGTTCATTGGCTCACGAAGGTCGCTGCAAATGTCAGCACGTAGAAACTATGTTACAATCTATGTGGCTGTCAGGTGCAGCGTGGAATTTTCTAGATTTTTATTCTATGGGCGTGGGTTGGTATTGGTATGCGGCGGAATAAGAACTACATTTATATCAAGCAGGTTCTTCGATCAGGGAGCAGGTTGTATGTTTCTTTGACATTTCGGTATGAAACGCGCCTTTTGAATTTAATTAACACGGAAATATCATAATAAGCCTGCCGTAGATACTAATTAATGTCTTATTGAAAGCACTGAATACATAACAATAATTATTATCTGTGGCTCGGTGTTTCCCTGCGAGGTAAGATCCGGAATGAGGAGATCCGCAGGAGAACTAAAGTGACCGATATAGCTCTTAGAATTAGCAAGTTGAAATGGCAATGGGCAGGCCACATCGCTCGTAGAACTGACAACCGATGGGGAAGAAAGGGTCTCGAGTGGCGACCACGAACCGGAAGACGCAGCGTAGGCCCCCCACTAGGTGGACCGACCATCTGGTGAAAACCACGGGGAGCTGATGGATGCAGGAGGCGAACAGCCGCTCAAACTGGCGCTCACTGGGGGAAGCCTATGTTCAGCAGTGGACGTCTTCAGGCTGTTGATGATGAGTAATCTAGTAGATATGTAGAATTTAGACACACACCAGCAAGTAGAATCTATTGTAGTTCGAAGTTCACGCTTAATATAGAGTTTGATGTTTGGGCGTGGGAATGAAGGCAATAATACGATCTCATGGATAGCAAGGTAACTCTTAACGGGTAATAAATCAGTGATTGTTAGGTATGCAACACTTATGTCTACAGGCAGTGTGCGCAAAGCTATAAGTATTGAAATTTTCATTTGAAAACTATTGCAAGTATGATTTTGGTGAATAACAACGGCTAAACAGCGTCGGAGGAAATGGCGGATGCTTCCATAAAAAATAACAAAATAATAAACTTAAATTAACACCTTACTTTTTTCTTAAATTATTATTATCATTTTGTGAAAGTTTATAATCTGTAATGTTTCTTATTTTACTGTTATGATGACTTTTTATTTATTTTTATATTTACACAATTGACTATGTTCTATTGAATTCTTTTTTAATGTATTATTGATTGATTGATTATTTATTAATTTGTTAGACTAATGGTATAATTTCATTTTAAATTATTTATTTATTATTAAACGTTTTTTTATCATGCATGCGTGACTAAAATTAATTTAATAATAAGTGTAATTGGCGTATTGCCGTTCTTATTATAATAAATAAATACAATACAATAAATACAATAAACGATCTCAGTGGTATGATTTCTTTCGTCGCGTAATAAGTATTACAGTCATCATTCTTGAATTTCTTTAGATTCATTTCACAATAAAATAATAGTCTCCCACACGTTTGAGTTTAATTTTGTATTATTCTGCATGTAATCTGCCCTCATAGTGAAGAACGCAACTAACGTTTTTGGCAAAATTAAGTTAGATACATATTCGGAATCGCCAAAAAATCTATGTTCTAGTTCTTTCTCCTTTCTCACGTATAAAAATTCCACCTGGAACCCAAAAACTCAGGAAGTAAGAATGCAGCAACTCAACTATTCTCAACTACTCGCTACTACTTCGCGTTTTTCTCGAAAGGTTGTTTTACCTACTAACTGCATTTTCCATAAGGACGGCAGTAATGGTACCTAAAGTTTTGTTCAGTGAAGATAGAAGACGGAACGCGTCGACGCGTAATACAGCCTTCCCTCTACGAAACAACTAAATCGAGATTATAGTATAAGAAACTGAACTAAAACTAACTGCATTGTTGTGTCAAAAAAGCAACATTTATATTTGTTTTTCACTGCCAATATAGCAGTGGAAGTAAGAATAACTAATATTCCCTTGCTCAAATCATTAAATACTTATACGGCAGTGACTCCGCATTGAAGGGAGATATAATGTATTTAAAACGTTTTTTTTTTAAATAAAAGTGAAGTCCTTGTATGACGGTTATTTTGTAGCGAAAGGTACCCTGCACTTGGTTATAGAGTGGACAACCTTACGTATTTTTGTAGGGCGACCATCCGGCAGTAATAAATAAAAATGAATATATTTTTTTAATAGTTGTAAGTGAACTGTTGTTACGTAGCTTTGTGTTGTGACATTTTTATTGTATGTAGGTTTTTATTTCCTAGTATAAAAATAACTTTCACATTATAAAAATGATAAATTTCATAAAATGGTACCTAGGTAGGTACCAGGTACCTCTTTAGGTAGTATAAAAATTGCATACTTTTTGTAAAATTGTAAATCACAAGTAAAATGTAATAACGCGTAGATTAATAGATATATAAGTATTCGCTAATACATGTAAAAGTGCTAAAATTAGCATATTTGCAATAAATTATATGACTGATTAAAAATTAAAATAATTTATTCAAAAGTTATCTTTTCTCAGTTCTGAAATTTTCACAATAAAACACCTGAACCGATCTTGGCGAAGTATGAAATGAAAACAATTTAAGCTCCGAGACTTAGGACACATTTTATCGCGTGTCATTGGTAGCGGCTTATTTAATAAAAAATAACCTCTTAATAGATAACCTGTCATCGGTCTAGGCATGGGAGTCGCAAACTACAGGACAAGCTCCCAACGACCCGGACACCGGCCGTTTAGGCGACATAAAGAGCTGATTAAACCAGTCAGCATCCTACCTGGTTAAGCTTCACAAGGCTAATGAACGGTGACTCATTGCCATCACCGTGAGAAATGAGGGATATGCTAATTGTGATTGATTGAACATATCCGCTGTTACTTAGCTGATGGTGGTGATACAGTCTGCTACAGTAGCTTTACGGACCGCCTTAGCACGCTTACCTACTAAGGCGGTACTTAGCGGGAAACTTGAGTTGGTAATAGATAGAAATAAGGGCACCAAAGATAAAATATGCAGGGTAAATTGAATACAGTCTCTTTACATCGTATCTCAATTCAGAAAAAGAAAATTTAGCATTACGTATAAACTAGGAAAAAGGGTTCAATGATTTGTCAATTATCAACTCATAACCTCCAGCTCTAAATAATTGAAGACCGTGATAAAGAACTTGTAGTTAAGATAACATTCTTTTGTTTTATAGTCATACGGAATGAGATTCCGATGACGTGCGACAGCAGCAATTGCTGTTTTGCCTACTCACGTATTAGAAAGATCATGATCATAGACCATATTTAATGACGCAGACTAAAACTGATAGGTGTCATAAATACTCGTTTCAAGTCTGCGTCATAATACAAGTTCAAGATCAAGATTTCTACCGAAATATAAAAGAAACAATCCATCATCTACATCGTCACCGCGATAGAAGTTGAACGACAGTCAAACAATGGTTGTTATTGTTACGATTGTTGCGATTAAGAACATTGTTTAAAAATCGTACACCAACACGATTTCTGACAGAGCAGCATCGGTCATTGTGGTTATTGTCCAAGAAAGAGTTAACAGGATTAACACAATGACAATAACGACTTAGAAAAAACAAAATAAGTTAAAACCAAAACTATTATGTGAAAAATTTAAATTAATGAGCTGCAACTAATAATAATGTAATTGTCAAAGCTAATTTGCAGTTGTAAGTAGCAGGTGACTTAACTGTTAAAGTAACAGGAGTTGTAATCTTCAAGGTGAGACAGAAATTGAAACTGGACAGCTATTAGTTAGTATTCAATGTCAGGTGTAGATTTAAGTTTGACTCACCAGTTTACAGTTTCTCAGGACATTTGGTCTTATGTTTAATTCATTCCTATAAATTTACATTGACGACATACTTTACATCGAAATAGCATTTAAGACTGAATAATTTTTCTAAAATATCAAATGTCATCCTCGTCTCCATTAGGAAGTTTAAAATATCTCGTGATTTTCATGTTGATAGAAGCAAATGTGCGTCAAATATAGTCAATAGAAATATTTTTTGAGTTAAACATTACTGATTGGAATATTAGATAAATAACCTTCATTATGATTAAACCAATTTTACGTTTCCCTTTACTGGTTTGGCATCCATGACTAACGGAGTTACAAAACAATTCATCGATTCTGGAAAACTGTTAGAACTCATAAGTGAACAGTTTCATAACTTGTTCATTCAAGGTAACTTTACCGCGACAAAAGTAACTGGATAAGATTATTTTTTAAGTAAGAAAATAACGAAAGTTATCATTGTATTGACAACGTTAAAAGTGAAAGCCTTAACGCATCAATGGCTGCTTGTATTTTACTTTATTTTCAAATTAAATATTGGTTTAGTTGCACAGGACCGACGATAATCAATTGGGCGATGGTAAAAAAGCTGTTTACAGTTGTTATATCAGAGGTGTGAGTGCATATTCAGAGATTATGTTTCCGCTGCTAACGTTTTCAATTACACACCGAAATTGGACTCCGTATTGACAAACGGAATTCATTTAGCTACCTTCTTGTGTACCTATAAACTCACTGTTTTCTCTTTCTTATTACTTAACTTGATTAAATAATACAACATCAAGCTATTATTATTCGTTTGATAACATACGGAAGTAAAGTCCAAAGTAAATATCATCGCTCAGTTACAGTACAACGTTCCAAAAAAGAACTGAACCTAACGACTAGATGACTCAAATGAGCACAAAAAGTTAAAGATTACACAAACATATTGCAACCTCAGTTACTCCACGAGTTCGTCTAAATTACTTCCGACCAATTACTGTTACTACACATCTGCTGTTGCACTACTTCATCTTTTTGCTTTTCTGTCGTAGTGATTTCACGGGTCAATAGATATTTGATAGATTCATTTGGTGACTATGTCGACAGATTCTGACTGGTTGGGCAAAATAAAGCTAGCAAAGAACTCATGAACGGAATAAATAGCATTGACAGATATAAAAATGACCATGTGTTTAAGACGCGGATCCACGTCGGAAAAACAATCATTTTCTTTATTAGTTTTTCTTTAATAGTCAGCGTACGAGGTTAAGATAATCAATTGTACATTAGCTAGTAAACTATAAGAGAAACGCAACTTTTCTGGTGTATTCTTCTTCTAATATGGTGATATCATAACTACCATATACTTCTCGAGGATACATAACATGCTCACCATGAGAAAGAATAAACGAATGCATTGACCGAGAATAAAGTAAAGTTACTTACAGCTTTAGAATACCCGCTGCCCGCGCTGCCATCTGAAGAGTTACTCAATCTCCTCTCGCTGGTTGACGCCGGCGGCGACCACGCCGATCCGCTGTCTGAAGGCATGTCGACACTTCACAGCACAGTCTCACATATTAACTGACACTCAACTGTACACGCACTACCACCACACTGATGCACGGTCCATCTCGTGTCCCATTTACCTGGAAGAGAAGAGAAAAGCCGTCAAAACAATATCAGAAGTTATGAAGCCTATGGATGGAAAGTAAAACGAGGTACTTAAACTCAAAAAGTAAAAATGGAATGCAAGATAAAATCACAACCCTAATTCCAAAAATTTTAACTTTTATGAAATGATTAATTCTACAGAAACCATTTTAACACCTAACGATTCACTTGAAGATTCAATCAAGTAAAACATTTGCCCCGAAATTCGAAAGGTTCAGGCAGGTACAAAGCCGCAGCAATTTTTTCTCAAAATGATAGCCTCGGATGATTCTTTTTGTACTATCTTTCGAGCCTCAGGTAGCTCGCATAAAAAAGTTGCGTTATAGTAGATTGGATAAAGATAATATGGACAGGTCTGGCATTTCATTGCAAATGTGGTAGAGAAACAAGTCTTATCAACCTGATAAACGTTTGATAGTGTTTCAATATAAAACACCGCTTGTGTAATAAATTTACTATAAATACATAACGAAACGACAACACGATTGCAGTTTAAAGAGAAGTAGGTAGATAAAACAATAAAAACAACTATTTCGTAATTACTGCTAAGGTAGCTAATTTTCGCATTGACATAGCACAATGGGATCTGCTAATTACCTGAGCACTTGAATGCGGTGGGTGAACAATTTCCAACAATAACACAAGTAAAATAAAGTTTACAATCGCTCGGTTATTTTATCGAATAGCCGGTGTTGTAAGTCGTATTACGTCCGCTCGCTGCGAGACCGCGGTCGACACTAGCGCAGCGGCCTACTACAGGCCTTCACTCGGCGACTCGATGCCGGATCGACTCGGATAAAATATCATTTCTTAATCGATAACTGGTTATATTATTTTGCACACAATTATTTATTTGTATTGAACTTTTGTTTTTATCAGATCCTAAATTTTATTGCCGTCACCGTATATTTTTAACTGCCATATAATATTTGTAAATTATTTGATTATATTATTACTATTGTGTGATACTGTTAGCAGTAAACGAATACACATTACTATGAATTAGTGAAATGTTTTATTTATTTAAGAATTGATAAACGATTTATATGTTGTGATATTGCTACTATTTATCAATTCAATATTTTAAAGAAGTATTTTACTAAACTTTATTAAAACTTAATTATTTTTAACTTGAAATAGCTTAATTAGTAAAATAACATGTAGAAAACATGTTGTTAAATTAATGAGTATGGCATATCTTAAGTAAAATAAATAATGGGAGAAGCCACTAACTCCTGAAACACAGTTTCAACTAGTTCGGGAGTCTATGGGTTCATCATAACTTTGTACCTAACCAATATGTCAATTAATTGTTTTGTATTTGTAACAAAAAACACCATACTCCAATGCTCCACATACATATCAGATCTCATATACCCAGTTCTACTGCTATGATCAATTACGTTTGACGCGGTGAACCCTGTGACAAAGTGACAATGATAACGGAGAAATGGCGGTCGCGGTCGAGTGGTGGCTAGCTGGGGATAGACAATTAAAAATCATTAAAACGTACAACATTGATAAGTATTCTTAGCTTTCAATAATCACTGGTAAACGAAACTTAGGTGGGTGAAAATGGTATTCTTAGTTAAAGAACTCTAGGGTTAGGGTGGCTGCTGTATACACTAGGAACAGCAGAGCATACAAATAAATGATAACCAAGCCAATGCCCAACTTCCATTAGCAAACTGCAAGCTGCAAAGTGAAAAAAAATCTGTGACAAAATCAGCGAACGGTAAAAGTATAAAACCGATTGCATTGAACGCGGAGCCTGAAAAGGCTTCATTCATTATAGATAAAAGTAGCCGAAAGAAAACTTTTCCTAGCACTTGTGTTAGTCCTCTTTATACTGATTTAGAAGAAAGCACGGTTTTGTTGGTTTTTTGGTAATCTGATGATTCAATAAGTAATAGCAAATACTATAAAACATATAGGTACAGCAAATCATAACCATCTTGAGTAACGTGAACCGTAGTTGCAATGGCGTGTATATAATATTTAATAACCATCTTGACATTCAAAGCTTTGTTTACTCCAGCAATAGACAGAAAGCTGCTCCGTTAAAAGGCACGTATATTGCGTAATTTCGCGTGTTTTTATATGAATAATGTGGTAAAAATGTCACTCCGAGGAGTTAAACACAGGCGATTATTTACCTTATTAAATTGTTGTGTGGAAGGATATTACGTTGGATCAGAAAACGAATGTCAAGGTTAATGGTGTAAATCTAAACGATGACTCAGATAAGTCAACATTCAATAATTTCCATGACAAGTAGATATCAACAAGTTTTTTTTACAACAAGTGATTGAATGGCTAGCTTAAATCACGATTTAAGTTTGACGTTATATTTAACTTTATCAATAAACTTCACACGATTTATTAAGCCAATAAACAGATCAGCATAAAGGGGACTGTCCTAATAAATCCTGAATCATTGCCGTCCCACAATGGGACACTTTCTACGGCGCGTGCGCAGATAACGGCGAAATTGCCGTTTTGAATACAATTGAAATACACGCCCTTATTGTGAGTAAGGTAGAGTTTAGAATAGTAAAGGAATTTGGTAAGTTATAGGGTTCAAGTTGGTCAGGTTTCGGTCATTGTTAGGACAGACGCACACACAGTAGCCAAAAGTATTTGGCCGCAATTTGTCAATGTCATTCTGATCATTCTCGTGACAGGAAAAAACAATAGCAAGAAAGAAAGGTATTATAATGAGTATGTTTACAGCTATGACACTTTAGATAGATAGCTCGTGTTAGAAAGTCGAACTAAGAAACTCCACAAGAGCTGGCCGGGATGAAAAGTGGATTACATTTCTCAGATATTTTATGACTAAAAGAATTTTATTACGTCATAATAACAATAAACCTCGCAGAGGTTAGTCATGATAATTATGCTGCGGGATGAATTGTTGCTGTACAATATAAGCCATGTAAAAGTGGTTACAAAATGAATAAATAAATGACATACAATAGCGGAAGCCAAAGAAACTAATGCCCGTCTGCACTAAAGTTTGACGGCTCTTAAGTTAGCATCTATCTCTCTAGGACTTACCCAAATGCGTTACAGTAGGTACGTCATAGAAGGATAAGTGCGAACTTATCTTTAAAGCAGACGGGCATAACTCCCTAGCCCTACATAAGGCTGTTTCTATGAAGACGCAATACTACAGGATTATGGATAGAGTGCCCGCTATGCAAGAAGAATTCCGGATTTCTTGGGAAAAAATGGGGTTCAATTATTATTTCTTGACAATAATTGTCACCATATCGATTCTAAACAACGCCAACGCCTAGAAGAGTGCACTAATTAGATCATCAGACCTAAGACTTTTTGTTTTATTCCACAAAATCCTGGTCACCCCGATCTCTCACTGTGTTTCAAACTTATCGGTTAAACAAAGGGCTAACAGGAGAAATCGGAATGTTCCAATTTGTAGATTTATGTAATGGCTGTTCAATGTTCGAACATAGATAGTTATACAGAATGAATTAAATTCAATTTAATGAAGTGCTGATGGTAAAGTTGTCTGGAAGAGATCGCTGTCAGCGATAAGACCGCCCTTTGTAACACTAGTTCATAATGTTTCCTTTGTACTTTTATATTTAATTGGTGGGACAATAAAGTGTTTTCTATCTATCTATCTTAAGTCCGCCTGTACATAGGCATTAGGCACAAGTAACGTAAGTGCCACCCAGACCACAGATTACATAACAGCTACTATTAAAAACCAGACCCAGAACTTTGCATCGCTTTTTATACTAACAGCCTGGATAATCTCTATTCTTGTCGCCACGCCATTCTCACCGTATTTCCGGTATGAATAAGAACCAAAACATTTTTTTACACAAAACATTGCACCTGACAAACATAATGTCTCGTGGTTGTATTAATAGTGAAAGGAACTACCAAAGCGTAACATGTGTGATCGTATATCTTATGAGTAGCTTTTGCCCACGGCCCTGCTCGTTCTTACGTGTTCTTACTTCCAAGGATTTGCATATCTAAGATAATAAACTACACTTGATATCCTGCTATGGAGTAAGTAACCACTGCGGTGCACTATAAAACGGACCCTATTACTAAGGCTCCGCTGTCTGTCTGTCCGTTTATCACCAGGCTGTATCTCATGAACCGTGATAGTTAGACAGTTGACATTTTCACAGATGATGTATTTCTGTTGGCGCTATATCAACAAATAAGAACTAACCAACAGAATATAATAAATGTTTATATTGAAGACGGCTCCCATACAACAAACGTGATTTTTTGTTCGTTTTTATTGGTACGGAACCCTTCGTGCGCGAGTCCGACTCGCACTTGGTCGGTTATTATAATCAAGTACGACTTACTCACACGTATTGAATTCCTCGTGTAATTATCTCGCTAAACAAGCTGTTTTTGGGTTTACATAGGAATTTTTACCTATAACATATTACCTTTGACGCTAACTGCAATGCACGATTTAAGCTATTATCTATCGTGTAAGTCCGTCTTACTCGCACGTATTGGATTTTGCGTGTAATCGCCTCGTTTTTAACTAATACCTAAACTAGCCTTGTTAGGAGGTATTTTATGAAGTCTTGAAAGGAGGAAAATTACAATGTAACGCTTATAAGTATCAAAACCATGGTAGGTATTTCAGTTGATGACAAAGGGTTGCCACTATTAATACAAGCAGTTCCTGTACAGATGTACAGACAGACCATCCACATTTTAAAATAATAGATATGCCAGCATCATTGAAAGAGGAGGCGAAATGGCAGTAGACGGCCTCGATCCTTCCTGCGTCGAGATTCCTTAAATGTCAACCGTTGTTAATTATACTTCAGATTAATATAATATTCTCTACATATTTTACATCGCATTGCTGCGCAGACGCACGTGATCATTGAAGCGTAATAAAAATACTCAGTGGCATGTGTGAATCGATTTTCTTAGACTAAACATGACTTTGTTTCAAAGGTCACTGAAGCTTCGAGACAGAATATCTTTTTTTTATTTATTTGTGTGGCTACAGATACATTACAGCAGACGTGGGTGATAGAAAAGCTCAAGTGCTTCCAATTTATATTATTTTACTGAATAATTGGGCCATTTTCTTTTAAACATTGTTCAATCTACGAACAAGTCGTATCTTTTTTTATGCTAAAGTGGGCATACGTTTGACAACAACTCACTTAAAAAGTATAAGAGAGCATTGAGTTATCTGGGAACGAGTTCGAGTATTTGGCTCTGCAAATCAGTTCGAAGGCCTACCTCTTATAGCGCGACTCAAATGAGGACCTAAAGAGAATATCCCTAATTGTATAGAGGACAATGTCTCCAGCAAGGTGCAACTGCCAACAAAAAAAAAACTTTCTGCCGCATAAACATAGGCCTCCCTAATTTTACGCCACAGTGCGTAGTGGTGGATGGTTTTTATACCAAATGCGAACCGGTTACTGGCTTCTGATTGCCAAGGCCCACTTCGACTTAAGCTTCTACTATAGACTACCAGACTAGAGAATATGGACCATAAGAGCTGGTAGATGGATTGAACTATTTAACCTGACAATAGTCCTAAGATCTACCAAGTTCCAATGTTTATGCACTGGACTTTCACCTGGTAAATCAGGATGCACCGATTCGAACCATCATTACACATACAGCAAAGAGCCATAAAAAGGCTCGTTAGACCGGCGCGGCGGTCACCCGCGGCTACCGGGGCTGCTGCGGCTACTGTGTTGTTGTCTGGATACCGTTACATAGTTTTTGCTTCGTGTACAGCTATTTTGATCTGCTGACATCTTTGTCGCAGTTCTGCCATAGTCATCTGTCACCTTACGTATTAAGCTTGGTTTTCGTCGTCTTTCTTCTTGAGTTCTAAAACCAATTCCTGGTTGGAGTAATTTTTGTATTCTATCACCATCTTTGTCTAAAATTTTTTTTGCTATATTGTACCAACGTCAAAGTGCGTTTTCCAAGGTTTATCAGAGCGCCTGGTCGATGCGACGCGTGTCCAAAATGCTGACACTTATTTGGCTCAGCGAATCAGCATTGCAATTCAACGAGGCAATGCTGCCAGCACGTTGGGTACGCTACCTACCGGTAGTGGGCTGGAGCATTTTGACTGTCCATAGGCCATCGCGGCTAGTATACAGTCCAAATGTTCTTTGTAGTAGATAGTGTAGCTATTTTATTATTGTAGTAGTTTAAAAAATAAGTGCATTATCAATGTATCAAACACAATAGCCGCATTTTCGCGTGAAAGCCGAAACACAACACAAGCGAAGTAGTAACCAAAACTACGGTTACGCTGCAGACTACACGAAGAAGAGATTCCGTCGAAAGCGAGAAGGGCACTGACCCTGCTATCTACAAGTACAGTCCATACATTTACTTAGCTAATTAACTTCTGTGTTATGTAGAAAACGTGAGCTAGCAAGGGAAAAGGGGAAAATGTTCGCGGTAGATGTAATGTGGCTGCTGATATGACTGAGATATGAAAACGAAATTGTAATAGAACAAGTTATAGAGACGCTGTTGCTCTGACAGCTTTCCATGTCTTATGAGAAATAAATAACAGCTAACGATCTTTACATAGTCTTAATCTAACTCCCGACTACAATATATTTGAACCTTATCTCTAGGTAAAAAATAAATTGAAGTCTGAAATGGTATAACCATAATAATAAATAAATTCTTTGGGAAACCGAAACACTCAGGAAACAATAAAAATGTTAAAACAGTTTTGTTATTAAAGAAATATATGAATAAATATTATTATGTTTATGAAATCTTAAACTTTATTCACATTACTCGTATAGTTATGTTCGTTTTCAATTTACTGAATGACGTGACGATCGAATATTTATTAATCGATGCTATCGATTCTATCGAAACTTTTGTCCATCAGTGGGATGTTAACAGGCCATAACTTGAACTCATGACGGTTCATTTAAATTTACACTAAAGATTTTAATAGTATCAACATAAAGACGACCCACGTGAACACGTATTTTAATATTAAAGTACACGGAAAAAAATAATTCTCTACAATACTACAAGAATGCTTAGTTAGAATAAAATGTGTTATGCTAACGAGAATTCGGTTAGAGTAACTAGAATTATTGTTTAAGAAATCAACCGCATATGTAAAGCAAACCATTCAATTCTAGTTATACTCAATCTAGTAAACTTTAACGCGCAAATGTTAATTATTACAAACTTTTGTGATGTATACTATACTTTGGTACGATGCACATTGTAATATGTTTATATTACAATGTGCATAGTAAAGTGTACTAAAGATGTTGTTTTTGGAACCTGCTGACTAGCTTCAACGGGCATATACGGGGCATGCGGCGGGGGTGGCGGGAAGGTGATGTTCAATCCGAGTCGACATTGCGTAGTTGACGCGCGAGCGAATATGTGATTATTTAAGTGTTTATGACTTTATAAAGTGTTCTGCTGCCAGCCGCAACCCCGTAAAATCATAAAATTGTTGTAAGTTATGTGGTGTTGTGTATGTGACGTGCGTGGATGTTAGAAATTTTACAACAGCATGGAACCTCGACTATTTGCCAGTAAGTACCTTCTATTGATACTTAATAATTCCAATGGTTGATCTGATTAAAATTCTGTTTATGTTGAGTGTTAGTTATATTTTGGGGTAGAAACCATGGGACCGTGGGGACCAGGTGCTTTTGAAATATATAGGGACTTGGCAAAACTTTTGGTGGAGGCGACCAGTGACCAGAAGGATGGCTCTTATTTTGCACAAAAAATCAGCATTGCCATACAGCGTGGCAATGTAGCCAGCGTTCTGGGAACATTCCCCTCCACCAAGGGTCTTTTTGATAATTTCTGACTGTGAGATTATTTATAATGTGGAATAAAATTAACACAATATTTTACCTAATGTGTTTAAGGGTGGGTTTTTTCACCGATAGTTAAAATAACCAATGGTTAAATGTGGAGTTGTGTGTTAGCATTTACGTGATAATTAGGTACCTACCTACTTTTGAATTTACTTGATTACACCTACCCAGTATTGGTATACTCATTATCCTATGCACTAAGCGTGGTCTGTTTGAAAGTTTTCTACATAATAGGCTGCCCCCAAACGAGCCACCGACCACCATCTCTCCCAGAGGCTGTAATATACAAATGAAGGTAGTCGATTTGTTTCGAATATAATATAAGAGCAGTTAGGGTCAATTCCGTTACGTTAGGTACTGACTAAACAAAATATTTTTAGATTTCAGACAAGCGGCTGGTGCTCGGCGCAAAATAAGGATTTTACCGTGCTATTGTTGGCCGTGCTGTGTCTAAGACCCAGGCTACAAAAGTAAGTACCTATAATTTATATGTTAGCTATACCCGCCCCTGGCTTCACACAGGCTGATTAATTATAATAATATGCCTCAAGCCCCCTCCCTCTGCTCTCTCCATCATCTCACTGTAATTTTCCTTTCTTTTAGAATTGACTTGGTCATAACCTACCTAGCACCGACATAATCTGCGACAAGCAGTTTACACACAGGCATTTAGTTTACATTAGTTTATATTTTTGGTTTTCAGACAAGCGACTGGTACTCAGCTCGAAACAAGGGTTGCAGTGTGCCGTATGGCGGCTGCCGACCGTCCACCGGGTGGCGTTCAATCGAAGGTGGCAGCTTCACGCAATAACCATGGGTGGCAGATGGCAGTGGTCAGTGGCTCATTTGTGGACAGCCTTAGGTACTCATACTTCAATTTTATAAATTCCACGCAATTCCAGCAAGCCTAGCATGCGAGCCATGGATGGACAAGTTGTCTTCCCATTTTATCCCCGCCGAGATGTGACAAAGTATGAATATATTTTTCTCTCCTTTAAAAACTGAGCTATAGACGCACATCCATGTACAGTGTAGGTACATCTCTAGTCTCGTTGAGTCTATAACACTCAAAAGAACTGCTGTAATAATACCTCATTTTGTTTGGGCTCATTTTAGTGCTTTTAAGTTTTTCACAGCACCACAAAGAACCCCTATCTGTCAAAAATTTCGTTCGAATACACCAATTCCAAATTAGGCTATGGGAACCCTGTTGGTGAAATGCGTATGCGTATGTGTTTAACAAACTTTACCAAATTATTATATTGTCCACACATATATGTTTTGTTTCAGAAAACGTGCCTGGAGATTTATCCTGGCTTATCATCAACGAAACCTTCAAAAATGGTCGAAGAGAAATGGAAACCAATGTCTAATAGTAGATTAGAATTTACTAATACTTATAAGAAATAATAATAATAAATCTATAATGCATGTGCATTATCTCATGCTTTTATTCTACTGAAAATTGTGTTGTAACTTTTGCTACATTTAATCTATCATGTTTAGAGTTTTTTTCAAGCCATACATGCAGTTGTGTTGGTTACAATTTATGTATTTTCTTCAAATGCTTAACCAAATACCTGTGATCTATAATCATTATATTATAGTATTTACAGGGTTAATGGTACCTAATTACTATATTAGATGAAAATGTCTTAGTAGTAGTTTCTGTACAACACACATTTTTTTTCGACGACTTATGAAAATTTGCACATAAATGCTGGTGTTCTTTCTTTCGAATTTTCAAAAATCGTTGTAATAAAAATGTGTGTTATGATGTACAAAAACTGCCGCTAAGAGATTTTCATCTAGTTAGGTACCATTAACCCTTTATTATAGTGTATGCAATCAACTACATAAGTGGCAAAAGATACAATATAAATGATCCCCATTACGATATGAATAGTATTTCATACAATAATATAGAGTACCCAGAACTATTCTACTCATTTACCAGTACTACACAGTCTAGTTACAACAAAAAAAATATTAATACATATTACAAAACAGCACAGTATTTAATACGAGGCTATATTGTAGTGTGTACAATATAACATCATAACCCTAAGTATTCAAATCACTTGCAACTACAATTTTTTTTAACCAGAACAGTCTTGTAGTGTTAACAAGAGCGATTGTTGTCACATATATAGCGAGACTTTCTTGTTGAGCGTACGATATTCTCGTTATTGTAACGAGATTTTTTTTTCCGTGTAGGAATGAAAACAAAGAATGTCTATTAATTAGAAAAATATACAAAAGTTTTTGATTCTGGCTCTTAATCAGAGATACTATTAAACGTTGATTTTAATCAGTAATGTGTGGTTGAAAACCTTAGAGATATTGTAGATGAAATTTTTATAACGTCTATAACCGCTGTTTTAAATACAGATCTGTGGAAAATGGATCTCGAAATAGATAAAGATGTGGTCATGGCGAAGAATATATTACCGCCACACGAACTAATAAAAGTAGAAAAGATCGCGTGGTCCGACACGCTATTTCCAAATAGCGACGTAAATTTTGAAGTTATTTGATTAGTGAGTCTAGCTAGGGGGTTATTATAAGTTGTTGCTATATGTTAAACTATTTATAAAGATCGCATTCGTGTTTAAATCATTATATTGGTATATACAACGTCAATCGCGCGAAGCAATGACGTGCCAACGTGCCATTTAAAATATACTTTTACTACTGTTAGGTTAGTTAATGACAACATACTTTTACTACTTATAAATTTTGGACTAAAAATTATGGAATTTCATTAAGAACGATTTGAACATTTCAATAATATGTATTACGAATCTAGAGGCTTAAAAACTTCGTTAGCAATGTCCAGTGCCAAGTTGGCCACACTGGCATGGCAACTAGAAAACGTAAAAAACGTACCAAATAAAGCGCGTGCCTGCATTCCAATTCCAGCTGTGGACTGACTTGCGAAACTAAACAAACACGTTACGTTACCACCTTAAACGCTCGCTGCACATGCCCTTTATCCGGTATCTCCGAAATTAGATCCAGTGACAGATGGCCGCTGGAAGCACTAACTCAGTTGGAATAGAACTACTCAACGAAGCATGTAGTAACTCAGATTTAATGGGATAGTCAAGATCGCTGGCCATATACAAGAACGGTCGCAAATTGAACCACCACCAGTAGCGTTGGAAACTCTAGGGAAATTAAATCAACTATCAGAATAATATGAAGAAATAGTTCTGGTTTCAAAGTTAATTTCTTAATGAATAGAATAAGCCATGACTAAGGTTTACATGCATTAAATGCTACAGAGCTCTTTAAAAATGTACAAGACTTAACTAATGTGATTTGGAAAAATCATACGCGTGACTTAAAGTCGTAATTTTTTGCCCTAGAAGTCTGCTAATAGCCTGTCGTCAAGTCGGTCGGATTGTAACTGTAATTTCAAACGAAGATAAGAAAGATTTTCTTCTAGGAACAAGAAACGAGTTAGCTGAACCTATCATTCGAAAAAGACTTTGCAAAAAAGAACACAACACATGGCCCGGACGACCTTTGAAATTCCAATCTGGTCATGCAGCTCTACAATAGGGATTAAACTAAAAGTGAAGGTGGTAAAGTTGAAGTTACAAAAGCTGACTCAGGTGGATAGGTCGTTGATGATTTTAGAAAGAAGAAAGGTACAAAAAAGAGGAATAAAGCTGTACAGCGGTACACCAACGACCTTGGGTTTTACTGTAGGCCACATGCCGGGTGTTGCTCTTGCCATGGTATGTGAAGCCGGTTCTTGTTTTTGTGGAACCGCTTTTTGAGACGTGTTTTGATAGATGGTCTCTGGGGCCCTTGATTTGGAGTTCCTTTGTTGGTATTACTTTGAGAACACGCGATTTTATATTGAACTTACGATAAACCTTTACAGCAGAAGTTAATGATACATTTTCATATATAGAACATAAAAAGTTAAAATGATAGATGCCATCGGCTGAAAGGTTGTACAGCATTTCGCTATTGGATTAAAAATTAAAAGCTATTTTTAATGAAGAGTTTGTGTAAACACCGCAGTTAATGGACATCGGGTAGAGATAAGATATGTATGTCATGATAGAGATCCGTTTACTATGCAAATTTTTGCATAAATGAATACTACTCTATAATAATATATGAGGACGGATGTCTTAGAGATATATTATGACAAGTTTAGTGCTTTTAGGACCGTTGCCGCGCCTGTGCCGCCTATCAGTCTGTTCAGATAGGCGTATAAGAACAATTATAAACTTTTACTTTTCGCTAGTTTTATTTTTAAATATTTATGATGGGAGAAAGCTCCTGGATCGTGGACAAAGCACGTGTGGTGAAATTTAAACTCGATAGGTATCTCTGTATGGTTTAAACGTACGTTCGCGTATGTCAGGGTAATACTGGGTGGCGCAAAAGTAAAGACCCTATTTGGTTCAGCTATAACATTTTTTCTAAATTAGAAAACTAGATTTAGGTTTTTTTAAATGTATATTTGTGCCATTAAATTTCGTACCATTAGGATTTAAAGATGATGTCTTTTAAATGGTGACCTCCAGAGTTGATACACATTTGAGCCCTATTTATGACATTTTGCATAACTTGCCGTAACACTTCCTGCGATATGTTCGTTATTTCTTGACGAATGTTTTCTTTTAGAGCTGCGAGAGTCTGTGGCTTGTTCACATACACCCGAGATTTCAAAAAACCCCAAAGAAAGAAGTCTGGACTGGTCAGATCGGGTGATCTTGCAGGCCAAGGCAAATCGCCAAAACGAGAGATAACTCGGCTTGGAAAAGCGTCCCTCACTAAGTCCATAGTGTCGCGCGCTGTGTGTGCCGTAGCGCCGTCTTGTTGAAACCAGATGTGCTCCAGCCCCAATTCGTCCAAACTGGGTATCAAAAACTCACGTAACATGGTTCTGTAGCGTTCTCCAGTGACAGTTATCGCATTGCCTCCAGCGTCTTCGAAAAAATAGGGTCCGATCACTCTGTCAACACAGATGCCACACCATACAGTAACTTTTAGTGGGTGTAGAGGTGTTTCTTGAATAATGCGCGGATTATCAGTGCCCCAGAACCGAGTATTCTGCTTATTGACATGCCCTGAGAAGTGTTACGGCAAGTTATGCAATATGTCATAAATAGGGCTCAAATGTGTATCAACTCTGGAGGTCACCATTTAAAAGACATCATCTTTAAATCCTAATGGTACGAAATTTAATGGCACAAATATACATTTAAAAAAACCTAAATCTAGTTTTCTAATTTAGAAAAAATGTTATAGCTGAACCAAATAGGGTCTTTACTTTTGCGCCACCCAGTAGAACGTTATGTTCTTTATTGCATTCATAGCACTTAAAATATTAACCATCGCGTGTTTTCTGTTTTCACCGGGGAGTACCTCAGGGTCACGTTCTGGGTTCACTGTTATTACAATGGTATGTGCTTTAAAAAGTACTGTTACTTGAACGGCAACTATTTACCATAATAGATACATAACCGTGAGTTCCACTCACCAAAATTGTATAATTGTTGCAATTATTGCAATTAGAGCATGAAAGCATAATTGATAGTGTATGTGCGTTCCACATTTTGAATTTGATTAAGATAATATCGCTGTGTTATATGTATGTGTTATGTACGATGTACAATGATAATAATTGCGAATTTTACTTATTTTATTATCAGTAATGTATCTTTAATACTGACAATGGTCAGTCTTAAGATTTGCATGCTGTGATAGTAAAAAACATGTACGGGACTATTTATTTTTAAGTATTATTATATTTCATGTGCAGCATCTGTTATGCATTTCCTACAACCGTGTTTTACTGCAAATAAACGATTTGATATTTGTATTTGAAACTTTATGGGTTGCGCTGCACGACTTGAATGATTCGTAATTTTATTAAATAACTCATAACATTATTATTGTATTAAATGTCTCATTATTCAAATATTTAAAGTTTTAAGCCATAATAATAATATGTTGAGCGTTTATATATCTCCGGAAAATTTAAGCCTGACTTCTGTTGTATAAATGAATTTTAGCAACATGAATGAAAATAACGGACAGCCGGATAAAAATGTATAAAAAGAAGAACACAAGAAAGAATACAAAATACTTAAACACGGTAACGGCACACAACAAAGTAATCTGTAAAAGTGCTAAAACACGATACTTAATATACTTCAATGATTTTTAGTTTTTCAGTGCAAAAAAGATATATATTGGTGGTAAAGTAATACTAAAATTACCTACCTAATTAAATTACGACGAAACGTGCCTTGCCCACCAGGCAATAACACGTTCATCATCCTCTTTGCCCTTTCCCATTTGTTATTGGGGTCGGCTCCCAATCTAACTTGTAGTGGCGAGCTACCAGAATTACACGAGCGACTACCATCTGACCTCGCAACCCATAAGGGACCAGTAACAGGGACGGTTAGATCAGGTGTCAGATTATATCAGGCGTCTGACTACCCGTAACGATTGTCATAGATGTTCTTATGACAACCGGGACTGACGGCTTAACGTGCTCTCCGAGGCACGAAGCAATGGCATCGAAAACTGCACATAACTTAGGTACTAGCCAATAACACGTTATATTCCAAAAACGGATATACCACCTAAATAGAATAGAATAGAATATTTATTTATTTATGCAAAAATAATACATTTTGTTTACAATTAATTAATTAAATAAATACATAACACAAATTATTCACATAATCACGCTGTTCAGCACAGTAGGATTCCCTGTGTTGTGCTAACTAAATACATAAAACAACTCCAAAATGTAGTAATACTACATGACAAACATAGAAATTAAGATTCAATCACTGTCCCTCGATAAAATTGAACCCATAAAATTCTATGTAAATCATTAATTCAGATCATGACCATTTTCAAATTCACTGCACAACTTTTTAATAAACCGAGTAAATGCTGATACATTATAGTCTCTTTGGTTGTAGTAGTAAGGTTGACTATAGATACTATGTTTGTGAAATGATTCGTTGTGGTTACAAATATAGAAAACACTTGAATAGGTACAAGAAAAGGGCGGGTAGAGGGCAGTTAGATAAAAGTGATGGATAGGACAAGTGCTTCCATATGTGGAGAATAAGCGAAATGTTTACCATGCAGCAATATAACAGAGAGAGAATAAGTTCAAATACCTAATACAGAGTGTTCAGTGAGAATCTAATAATTGATCAACATCAATACCTACCAATAAAATATTAAAAGCTTTACTTACAAAATTGTTCTTAACAATTTTATTGCAGAATGGAGTAATGAAATAAAAACTGAGACTAAAGTCTATAACTTGAGGAACATCATACTGCTCATTCTACTTGCGGATACATAACTTAGAGATTTTATTAACAACGTCATTTTATCATTAAACAAAAATATCATGACGACAACACGCTGTATAAGTGTAGCCGGGCTAGCCGTCATGCTAAGACCATATGTCATGCCCGGTACATTTACGGTTTTGCATAAAAATGAGCAACAAGGTTAAAAAAACTGACCCAAACGGGTATGGCAGGTAGCCTGCAATGTGATTTATGAGGTTGCAAAAACGTTAAACGGTTAAAGACTGTAAAAGACCTGCTTTACGTCAAAATATTGCATGATACGGATACAAAAACTTTGAACAAAAATAGTTTTAGTATATTCATTTTGAGGCGAATATCACTGTTACAGTTAGACCAGATAATATTAATACTCCAAATATAAATGATGTGATTTGGTAAAAGTACGAAATGATCGATATACATTCTACAACAATTGCAAACTGTAAAGTTCAAGTAGGGGATAACAAGGCAACAATTGCACAAAAACCTAACGATCAAGAGATACATGCATGATTAATACGACCAAAACCAAAGCTATAATCCGCTCTGCTATATCTACGATGCTAATGATTTGTGTAGTATATTTCTTAGAGTCTATAATCAAAAGCTATTTAGAATCGGCACGAATAAAGCATGAGATATCGCAACGTCTACCTGAGAACATTACCAGCGCATAAATACTTGTAGACAATAGGGTTAATGAAGCGAGACCAAAGGTAATATCAAAACAAGGAACATAATCCCTTTGTGATGAAAATGAGTGAACGAATTACTAGTAACTATTAAGGTAAATCAGGTGGAAAATGCGTACAGAGTTAAGGTGCAAATTAGCTGTTCGCGGATAAGGATACCTCGTAAAGGCAGTTTCCAAAAAACGTGCACCTTGTATGTAACCACCCAAAATTTTCAGGAAAGAAATGAAAATGGTTATGAAAGCATTAAAATCTCGCACCATACAAACCTGAAAGCGCGAACACTACTAAGCAAGCAAACTCTTTAGATCAAAGCGCAGCCTTGGAAAACTAACCAACAAACTTACATATTTCACAAATTGTCGTGTATAATATCACCAGAACCAGCCCAATGTCCAGACTCCAGTCTAAGTACCTAGTCAAACATGACTATGATAATATCTCCAAGGGTCTTGCACTAGATTTGTTTCCTCGGGCATGTTGCCATTTGCAGCACATTTCATCACATGCCTGTGGTGCGTGGTTTGTACCCTGAATACGGAATGGGCATTATAAAATCCTCGGGTCCTTCAAGTTGCATTGTATGTTTTATTTGCGGTTATGCAATTTACAAAATTTTGTGTACTTTTGAAGCTACGATTGTTTTTGTTTTGACTGGCCGCATAGTTAGTAGTAGAAGTAGCCTTCTGTGTTGTAGGACTTTTAGGTTGTGGGACTTGTGGGCTATGATTAGATTACCTACTAGTACAGTATAGTATTATATTATCTGTGCCTAAGCCTATATGTTGTGACTTCGATTCATATTCAGGACACATTTTTTTGTAGTTATTTTTTCAAAAGTGCTGTGTTACATTTTGATGATGAAAAATACTACACGATTATTTTACGAACAAATTGAATTGAGAATAGCAGGTACGCAGTGTAGGTATAGCAAAGTACAAAGAAAACTCATTTCCAACTGAATTTGACGATCGCATAGCAATTTTGATGCGTAACGGTCTATCTATAAGGGCAACATACAATTGGTAAACGTGAAATTACATACAAACAACTGACAGTTCTATTTGCTCTGTCATACAAATACAGTAGCGCGGTTCTGTAACGGGTCTCAGCGATTTTTAGAGATAGCCACAATGCATCATGATTATGGGCTGTCAGCCGTGGTAAATTAAACTTGTATCTGTAGTGAAGAAGCACATGCAAAGTTTTGTAACGAGTTATCAAGAGATTTTTACTTTAAGAGTTTAGACTACATTCTTTTTCTGAAATTTAAAATTTTTGAATTTGTTTTGCAGCTGAAGAGCTTCTTAACGATGTATAATTATTTGGTCGGGTTGGTTTTTACCGATTGTAGAATTGTACAAAGTTGTGTACAAAGATGTGGGCACAGTGATGGGAAAAGAAAGTGTCCGTAATCAAATAAATCATGGTATTCTCAACTAAGGCCGAAGCGAGAGACTTTTAACATTACAAGTTTAAATCTCGGAGATGTGGAAAGAAGTATTATTAGCTAAGCCAAATTGGATTCGAAAGAGTCAATGGTATTGCTTTTGAAGTAACAGGTTACAGTAATCGATTCGGCTACTGGAAAATGTATGTAAATTCCTTTAAATTTTGATTTCGGTTTAGAAAGGGAAACGACCGGTGAAATACATACCCAAGAATATACGAAACTTCCTTTAAAATCAGCAAAAATCAACCTAAGATACCTTAGTATGTCAAAGTTCACTACAAATACGAGCGGTAGTAGTTAAGACGAAAGAGCAGGAAATTATACTGATAGGTATTATGTGTACTCTGAACCTGAAAGGTAAATGCCTCAAGAACTTAGAAATTCAGAGTACCTTGGTAATCCTGATGACATTTAGCCTTGTTTTGGTTATATTTATTTGAGCCATACAAAAGCTCATCATTCTTTTTATAACGAATCTTGTTAAATTCTTTCTCGATTAATCGTAACAAAAAACACAATGTTAACAACATCAAAGAACAATACTAATTTATTTCAAATACAAAAATTGCCATAATTACTTGCGATTTGATCTGCCTTAACGACTTTACAACAACCATAGTGAATGTTAGTTTTCGCCTACAATGGGGTCGACGCCCTTGGTCCACCACATTCGACCATAGACTATAGTTAACAGAGCATGACTGTCCACAAAAGCTTTCAATTCGGTATTTTGTTTCGCGACGCGTCACTTATTTTTATTTGCGTTTGATTTTTACTAAGTTGGTCGGCCTATGAACGACGTAGAAGATCGGAAACGTCAGCCAAGAGTTGCAGAAAGTGGAGGATCTGAAAGAACTTCATTAACACAAGCTGTGGTATCCTTTTATAAGACCAAAAACAATCATAGCATTATTACAAAATCCGAATAAAAAATTTCAAAACCCGTGATTGATTGAGTTGATTATAAAAGAACTACCAAAATCTGCAATTGTGATTTGTCACTGGCTACTGGAATTTCAGAGTTAAATTTAGGTAATAACATTTCTAAACATTATTTGTCAGAATTAAGATTAGAATCAGCGTTTGATTAAAAGATAAAATCGGACAAACGATATCGTAATACCAGTTATGGTACACCTACTGAAATGGTAGACAATATCTACTTGAATTTCCAAAATATAACATTTTGTTTAATTAACAACTGAATTGTCCAGAAATAAATGAACTCCTTTAATCTGAATGATAAAATACTAGAGCATTAACACAGATAGTAAGGAACGCAAAAATGATACTAATAACACAGATAACACAATACTAAACCATGACAAAATCACAGTGAAAATAGACAAACTTTAACAGAAATGAACCATGGCATGACCATGATGTTAGTTGCATTAAACCTAAACATTCCTTTTTGAGTTCAGCAAATACAGTTTTAATTGAAGATCTGCCACGATTAGAAAACTTGTCATTATCAGTTGACTTCTGAGAACTTGTCACTGGAAGTTCATAGTTTACATAACACTATGTAGAGTTCCGTAGGCGTCCGGTCGAGCTGTCCATATATGCATCAGTTTGAATTGCTTTTCATTAGTTTCTGCCTATAAGGGAACGTCGTTCGTCGGAACATTGTTAACGGTCAGCATCTTATAAATAGAGCTAGGGAAGGATGGTTTCATGTAAGGAAATGTGAGAAGAAATTACATCGAAGTACAGGCGGTACTCAAATATCTTTTGCTGATGGTAACAAACCACAGAATATATTTTGATACATCTGAGATGGATCATATCAGCTACTTATCCATCTCTATTCTTTAGAATGTAGCCTTGTTTCGAAATGCCCGAGTACATACTCTAAGGTTGAAAATATACATTTGTCACTTTACACATATTATTACATTTTTTCAAGTAAGCAAGAGTTTCGTATTTCTCCTAATTAAAATTGTGATTTCGGATTCGAATACAACTCTGTGTGAAGTTTGTATAAAATTTTAATGAGCTGTATGATTCATTGTAAATTAAATCCCGTCCTTGTGACTGGGTAAGCTTATATTTGCATTGAGTTGCCGTGCTGACTGACCCGGGAAAAGAAAAGTAACTGCAACAAGATTTACTCGAAGTTAAAGTTTATGTTGACACATTGTTATAAGACATTCATAATATACTGTGAATTATTTATCCTTATTACTTTGTAAAAGACCATTAACCATTTTACAACTACCATTAATGGATTGAAAGTTAAAAGAAATTCATTTTGGAATTTTGCTTTGCGACATCGAAACGGCTAAGTGGTGCTGGTGACATCTTGTTTAGTGATAATAAAAGGCGGCCTAATAGATATTAATCTAATACGGCACAAAGATCTTAAAGTGAAGATATTTAAACGTAAATTACTTAATTAAACTTGAACGTAAATGTCAAAATAAAATCAACGGCACCGTTGGTTGTTCCAACAACTACCTAGTTTCTCTCTAAATTGACAGTTTTAAATGGTTTTTATGAGAATTGCGGTTTTTTAGGTGTTCATTTCAAATAAAAATGTATACAAAAGACGGTTTCGGTAGTAATTTATTATTTTAAATGGTTTATGACGGTTACTGTTGGGAACGATTACAACTTGAATCTTTCGACCAACCTATATGCCGTTGAATTGTTTTATGCATATCTGGTGAAGTACTTACATAGGTAGGTCTAGGTACATACATTTTAGTCCAATTCAATAAACATTCTGTAGGGCCCCCGGACTCAGAACCATGTTGTTAGCGTTACAAAATATCGAATGTATAAGACCAATATGCAAAATGTGGAAACAAAAATATATGACTATAAACCATCTATGCTCCTTTACATGAACTCTTCATTAAATAAGAAACATACCAGCATATTTTTCCATACGAATGAACTACTTGGCAAAATGAAATCCAAATATAGCCCGAGTACATGAATATCCTATCTACTAACTTTTACTACTAAGGATATCAGGCGTGGGGGGCACCACATTCGCTTCTCATGTTATCCTCCCACTCTAGTGATATATTAAGCTGGAGAAACATATATCTCAGGACCGAGAGGTCAATTTATTTTGAAACTGTATAATGTCAATCGTTAAATATGTATTAGAATTCGAAAATGAGTCTTGAAAGTTCAAGAGTCAGATATCGAAATAGGAGTGATTTGCATTTCCGCGTTGGAATTAATATAGGTGACGGTATATTATAAAAGATGTCATCGGTCGATCTCGAAAATACTAATCAAATCGGCCTTGATACTGTGTTATAAATTTTAAAAGTGCCACTTATTAATTTTACGAGGGACACGGAGGTATTAGGTAGGTAGCTACATCCTATAAATCCAGATCAACACAATTCAAACACTGAATAAATATCATCGGTTATCAAAATCTCTCTAGTCTCAATTGATTATCTTGGATTTCTCGGACCACTCCACAAAGTGTTGACCTTAAACTAATAGACGTTAATATCTAGGGCGAATACGATATGTGATTACTGAACTATTCATTTAATCTCAAGAATACCGCTACTATTGCAAAGTCTATCTTGAACTATCCTGAATATCTGACATTAAATACAGCACCTTATGGGAATGGCAGCCGATATTCGATTCGAAGGCGTAAAGTAAGATCTTAATGCTGTATTATATTCGCCCTGACTTTTGCGATTCTAATAGACTTTGGGTGGAGTGTCCCGTTAGGCTGTAACTTTGTCTGATTTAGACATAGCCTTAAATGTGTGTGTCTACTAAGTGAGCCTTTAGCCGCTGCATTAGGATTGTTGGAAAGATGCTGTAGTTCTTTTAAAAGCCCAGTGATATTTTAAAGACATATATTTCATTCCTCTCATCTCCATATATTTTTTTAACAGGGTCAATCAAGAGTCTAGCTTGATTCTGTCAGACACTACTTCATACTACTACATGTTTATTCCTCAGAAGTATATTTAACTTTAGCATTTGAAATCGTCATCGCCTCTCTTGACACGAATACTACAACTACAAAACCTAACCATTTTGCATATCAAGCCTTGCATCTAGATCCATTTGAATTTAAACACTGTCAGATGCAGCATGAGTGACATACGTTGAGGTTCGAGTGAAGGTTTAGAGGCGGTGTAGAGGAGACGTGAGACGTGCGGTGACAAAGTTCAATGGAATTTCTACTTTTATAAATATGGTAGCAGTTAGATATAGGCTATAGCCCAAATATAAACAAAATTGGTTCAATCCTGTGTTGCGACAACACTATGATGACAGTTGGTAATGACCGATGACTATAATTCTTTTGCAAAAGTAGTATAATCTTAGTTTCAACAATCAAGAAAACACTAATTTATACATTAATTTGGTAAAAAGGATCTAAATACGAAACTGGACCGGTTTTACGATCTCTTTGACCACGTATATGAATGGAGACACTTCACAATCTAATTTTAAACAATGTAGTCAGTAGCGAATTTAATTTGACTAATAAAAGGAAGGAATCACAAAACTATGTACAATCTAAGCAAAAACATCAAGATATCGAGCGCCGCAGTTAAAGACCTTATGATTAATATCCAGGTCACAGTATAATCGTAGTGCCTTTAACTTCCTCATAATCACGTACTTTATAAACATTCACGTAAGATAACGTAATAACAGTCATGTTATCTAAGTAAATATGGTTAATACGAGAACGAGCGTGAGCGGCTGGGGTGAAAGAGAGGCGGAGCAAAAACCGGATAAAAACTGTATGATAAAGAAAATATATACCTACAAAGAAGTAAAGACAGCTAATCACCACTTAAAAGAAGCAGGAAATTCAGAGCACTATCGATTCCATTTTTGTATGGTTTTACAGTATGCTTCTATTTAAAGATGAAGATGGTACATTAATGAGATTCTACCATTAGAACAGCTGAAATACCTGGCGATGATGATGAAGCGAAACCAAACCCACCATGATCCGCATGTCCGACGGAGCCGCTTTCTCTTGGGACATACCCTCAGCATTTCATTTCTCCGGTAGCTTATGCGTTTTCTGTAGCTTGTTATGATAAGCCGTTGTAATATTCGAAGAATCTTTATGTTATGATCTGGTAATGTTGTCGAATCGTTTATGATCTTATAGCTTATAGTAAAATGATTTCGTAATGTCGAAGGAGTAGCATTCTTAATTGAAACCAAGCTCTCTATTTCAGAACTGCATAAACATATAGATAACAAGGTAAATGATTAGAGCTTGATATACGTGAAACGACTGGAAAAGAAATATCCTAGAACAAGCTTAGTGATGTCTCTCGTAAGAGGCCTATCAATAGACTAGAAAAAACATAATAACAATGGTGCGTGACGAGTTCTGCTTTGGGATAGAAATCAATCAAACAAACATGTTCTAATTAGAAAGGTACTTCCACAAAATAGGTATAGGTAGTATAACACAGACCATAGTAATTCCGAATTAGTCGAAGGAAAAGAGGAGGAACTGCAAAACCGTTGCAAAATTAACACAATTCCAAGGTTTACTGAAATACCCAGACAAGTCTACTCAATATCAACATTCTCAACGCGTCAGACAGAAGTTGCCCATGTCCATTATGAAACCCATTCCTGCATACGAGATGAATCTCGCAACTGCAAGGTATATTATGTTTTAATTAATTTGTATGACATTGCATGTGACTGAGGAATGTTGTTGCGAATTTCTCATTTCAATATTTTATGGGAGACATTTATTTGACATCTGCGTAAGATATGGGGTCTATCTGCAACACAATAAGTACCAATTATCTGAGAACTAAATCTACGAAACAGTAACAAAGATACCAATTTTTACGCTTCTGAAGATCTAAGTGAAAATGTTAATTGAAAGTAATACATACTGGGTAGTTCACTTCTAAACTATAATATCAAATGTTAAGATTTTGAATATTATCTGATAATAGCTGCGCCCCGCGGTTTCACCCGCAGCCAAAAAGTAGCCTATGTGTTAATCCAGCATATATGCTACCTCTAGTTCAAATTTCATCCAAATCTGTCCAGCCGTTTGAGCGTGAAGGAGTAACAGACATACCCACATGCACACATACAAACTTTCGCTTTTGTAATATTAGTGTGATTACATACCTGAAACAAAAAAGACAGATATCATTAATAATCTCTAGTTAATTTTAATGAAATCTTAATACCAAAGGTATCAATTAATTAATACGAGATAAAACGTCCACTAAACATATTTCAATTAAAATAACGTCGAGATTAGCTTAATGTAAAGTTTTACAATCTAATGAATATTGAATATTTACTCAATAGTTTAAACATTCCAAAACGCAGTAATCAAATGAAACGCGAGTCACAGGAATTCGATGAAATTACCGATTGAATACTTAGGAACTTATCAAAATCAGAGATATCAATATTTCTACAAAGACACAGTAGAAGCTCTTGGACTGGAAGGGATCTGGCATCAACATAAATGGTGAGTACATCACTAACCTTCGTTTTGCCGATGATATAGTCGCTCAACTACCTTAGCACCATGCTCAACGACCTCAGTAGAGTCTCCCAACAGGTTGGTCTTAAGATGAATATGGAAAAGACAAAGATCATGTCTAATGCTCATATTCCACCTATACCGGTAATTGTTGGGAACGATACTCTCGAAGTTGTGGACAAATATGTCTACTTAGGACAGATTGTCCAATTAGGTAGGTCCAACTTTGACAAGGAGGTCGCGCGAAGAATCCAACTCGGCTGGGCAGCGTTCGGGAAGCTTCGACCTATCTTTTCGTCCAAAATACCGCAGAGCCTGAAAACGAAGGCTTTCAATCAATGTGGGTTGTCAGTGATGACTTACGATAATAATTCAATGAAAACTCACTCCACTGCGGGATAAAATAAATTCATGACATGGGTAAGAATTCAAGGCACACAAAAACACGACACCCATATACGTTTTGCTATGCACTTTATAGTGCGAACAGCCAATGAGTGGAACACCTTGCAGGCGTCCTTGTATCCAGTTAACTCTGAGCTGGAAGCCTTCAAGTCGAGAGTGAACAGGTATCTTCTAGGGAATGGTTCTCGGCACGCCGCTTCCCACGATGGCGCTCTGCGCCTGTACAGGAGTTTCTCTACGCCGCTCGATGGAAATCCTATACATTGAGTCTCGTAACGCCGCGCCACGCCTCGCAGGCATTCCCGTAACGACGCGCACGCCTATTATTCAGTTTCGTAACGCCGCTCCTTAACTTAAGGGGCAGTCTTTGGCGAAAAATACGTTAAATTATTATATAGTATGATTAATTATGAATTACAGGGTGTGATATCACAGGGTGACGTGCACAGTGCAGTGTCATGCGAAACTTTATTATTATAAAGTTCCTAGTGACACTGCTGATATAGGCGGCCGTGTGTTTTAACATCAGGTGAACGACTAGATCGTCGCGTCATTCAAGCCTATTAAAAACCTAGTTTGTGAGGAGTGTATATATATGTATTAGGCTACGATGGGGCTGCCATAAACACTGTTTAAAAACCCGATTTAAAAAAATCGATGAAAAAATAACTACTGAATCTGGTATTGTGATGGAGAATACGATTTTTTAAGGGTCCTAAAAACAGTTTTGAAATTTTCATGGGTTCAAATTTATCCAGAGGTAAAAAGACTTAGAATTTTTCCACTTAATATCAAGAATTATTTATACAAACCCTCACTGATATTAATACTTATTCTTATTCTACATGGGGGCGATAAGTCCTGCACTGACGTCCCGCTTGGGGTGTATCGTACATTTCCCTCTGCCAGCATCTACCCGAGCCGTCCCAGCTCCGTAAAATAGTGGAGTGTGGCTGGCTGCTGGTACAGCTGCTCCAGTGGCACTGATGTTGGGTGATGGAGTGATGATGATGATGAGGCATTCCAAATTTCTTGGGTAGAATATTGTGTGTCTTCTTGTGTTAGCATTCCTGATGTATATTTGGCTTTCTCTGTAGCTATGCATTATCTCAGCACGTGTTCCATAGTCTCGTTCTCTTTCAAGCACCCTCTGCATAAGGGGCTATCCGTGGCTCCGGTCTTTTATAGATGGTAGTTCAAATTATAGTGGCCAGTGATGAGACCTATAAGCCGAAGATCCTGCCGTTGCAACTTTAGCAAGTTATTA
The DNA here is from genome assembly GCA_910589525.2 of Ennomos quercinarius. NCBI lineage: Eukaryota > Metazoa > Arthropoda > Insecta > Lepidoptera > Geometridae > Ennomos > Ennomos quercinarius. The sequence continues at coordinate 14,677,595 of OU342507.1, read as the reverse complement.
GTGATTCTCCTGTTAATGGTCGGAAAAACAGCTTTTGCATGTTTGCAGTCTTATTTCTTATCCCAGATTTTTTGCTGCTCTTCTTCAGTGTGCTGACGCAATGAGTCCCGCACTTCCATCGCTGATGATTTGCAGAGGCCTACAACATCATCATTAACTTCTTTCTCGGTTTCTTCTCTGGCAAGAAGGTCCGCCTTAACGTTACCTGGGCATGAGCCGTGGCTCTTCGTCCATGTTAGTATTGTTCTGCATTTGTGAGACAATTTTTGTGGAGTTGCGTGGCACTTTGCTAGGACTCTCAACCTGGTTGTGGGCTTTGTGAGTGTATAGACTATTGCTGCGCTATCAGTGGTAAAAATGAGAATTTCCTTCTCACTTAGTCGCTGTGGGACAGTTATCGCATTCAATGACAGGAGTGCTCTAGCGGCCAGTAATAGACACATATTCTCTGCTTGAATCGGAGAGGTGTATTTGTGCAGGGCCTTGGAGTCCGAGATCCCAAGTTCCGGTTAATGATAGCCACAACCTGCCCCTGTTTTTAATTTTTTTCACCATCTGTGTATATGTTCTAAGAGGGTGAGAGACTTTCCAGGGCACTCTCCTCCGTAATCAGCTCATGCCTCTTACCGTCAAGGTGTGTGCTGGTCATTTTATCAGTACTATGCTATGCTTCTGGGATGATTTTTATCGCTCTCTCTAAGATTCTGCTATGAGTAGTGACAGGTGAATTGCCTTTCCACTGGTTTATAGATTATATTCTGAGAGCTGATGCCATTGCCTCCTGCACTGTATATGCAGGTGCAAGGGAGTCAGACCCAGAATAACGTCCAAAACTGCCGAAGGTGTCGTTTTTATATACCCACTGATCAGGGCACAAGCCAGCCTTTGGATTTGTTGTAGTTTGGTAAATGTTGTCACAGATTTGTGCGCGCCCACCATACTACGCACACATAAATGTGAGGACCTTTAAGTATTATTTTGACAAATAAGATGTCGAGTTTATTTATTTTTGTTTTGTTTTGTATTTCGATTTATATTTGTAAGATTTTAATATGGTCCGATTCTGTGGTATTTTCGGGTTTATAATTCGGGGTAGCGGTGTGAGGATCAGATAATATAGTACCTACTAAATAATTCTCCATATTAAGTGGAAAAATTCTAAGTCTTTTTACCTCTTGATAAAATTGAACCCATGAAAATTTCACAACTGTTTCTAAGATGCTTAACAAATAGCAAAATACTCGTGTTCTCTTACACACTACCAGATTTGGTAGTTTTCTCCAGATACTGCCTCTTACTAAAGTTACGCAGGCCACATCGCTCGTAGAACTGACAACCGATGGGGAAGAAAGGTTCTTGAGTGGCGGACCGACGACCTGGTCAGAACCGCGGGGAGCCGATGGATGCAGCAGGCAAGCAGCCGCTCAAAGTGGCGCTCTGTGTGGAAGGCCTAAGTTCAGCAGTGGACGTATTTTGATGATGACTGCCCCTTAAGTTATGGAGCGGCGTTACGGAACTGAATAATATGCGTGCGCGTTGTTACGGGAATGCCTACGAGGCGTGGCGCGGCGTTACGAGACGCAATGTATAGGATTTCTGTCGAGCGGCGTAGTGAAACTCCGGTACAGGCGCAGAGCGCCATCGTGGGAAGCGGCGTGCCGAGAACCATTCCTTCTAGGCAAGCATGCACCAGAGTAGACTGCGTCATCGCTTTCCATCAGTTGAGACTGTGGTCAAATGCTTTGCCTATCAACAATAAAAAAAAAACATTTATCCGTTGACACAGTTATATTTTAATAACGTCAATCAATTCTCTATAACTCCTGCGACACCGACCAAAACGTGAATAATTTGCCAAACACTTCAATCAATGGCATTCGAGGACTTCTCATGTCACAACGTTCACATACGAACACTAAACAGCTTACTCAACCGTTGCATCGGCCATTCATGAGAACCGTGAGGTAACCTGAGATAAAGCATGCTTCGCAACACAACCTACCATTAAACGCTATCTAACAGATAAACGAATTATGTTATCATTCGATATTTGTCGTTGGTATTTTGTTGGTAATAAGTCAAAAAGTTGCCGAATATTTCACTACCAGCTGGAATTTGATCATGTGTGATGTGATGGTGAAACAGTGTTCTGATACTAAATTAATTATGCATATTTACATAGGTAAATCATAATAATATGCAAAGAAATGATTAATTAACAACTAATGTGCGTTGCGTAACGCGTGTGACATCAACTATGCGACGCGACGTTGATGGATTCTTTTGCGTTGGCGTTGTTTTGAAATAACAGTTTAATTAATTATTTGTTACTGATTTCTGTTAATTCTTTTCGGTGGTTCGCTAGGCAGAAGGTGTGGTGTTTGTCTAGCCCTAACTGAACTTTGCGTGATGAGGAGAGGTTAATAACGATCGTTGTAGGAAGCCGGAAATGGTTTGGCACTACACAAATCATATTACGTACAAAAAGATAAATCATAGCTAATATTTGACGAAACGGAACAATCACGTAACTGATTCTGATATCAAAAATATGAGAGAAGAAATAGTTATTTGTTATACAAGGGTGCAAAGTTGGTCTTTGGCGCGAGTACTTGAATTGAAACCTGAGCAAGCGAAGGTTTCAAAGGTACGAGACGCAGAAAAACTTTGCTGCCGAATGCAACACACAACTTTTCACCTCACCATAGCGAGGAAAATGCAAGAAAAACAGCTAAAAGGCTAAGAAAAGATTAGTTTTTGGCTTATTAATTCAGCTATGGGTGGCGGTAACGCTTAACATCAGGTAAACGACTAGCTCGTCACGTGATTCATGGAAAATTAAAGAATAAGTGTTTTTCATTCATTTTCCATGCAGTCGCCGTGTTGGATAGCGTATTGGTTATATACTCTTTGGTGCTGGACAGTGCGATTATTCTAAAAATGACCGTGAACGAGAAAAAGATGGTATTTTTTAGGAGGTAGTCTGTGGTATTAACGAGTTTTCAGTGGACTGGCAATATCAGAAAGTTAAATTCGGGCAGATCTGTGATTAAATCCTCAATTCTTGACAAGAAAATTATTGAATAGAAACGTTCGAATTTTAAAAACACTTTCCACGCTAGCGATTAAAATGCGTTTTTGCGTCTAGATTTTGAATGACAAAGAGAATCTTTCCGAGCTAGTGAGGTGAAAAATATTTTTTTAACTACATAGTAACTAGACGTAGATGTCATCAAAAGGAGGAGATGAGGCAAGCTACATCGCTTGCAGAACCGACAACCGATGGGGAAGAAAGGTACTCGAGTGGCGACCACGAAACGGAAGACGCAACGTAAGCCGGCCGGGGGCCTATGATCAGCAATGAACATCTTCAGGCTGTTGATGATAATGATAATGAGAGGCATCGTCATCGCATCGCTTACTCATAAACAGGCACGGCACGGGCCGGCATCGCTCAAGACTCGTATCGCTACCTCTTTCTTTCTCAAGGAAAATTATGTGCGTAGCACCTGATTTTACCTGCTAATTTTAACCGGCGCATTTGAAGCTAGTTTCAGTGGGAAGATTCTAAATCATCAATCCCTTTTAAATTGATAGTGACTATATATAGGCTAGCACTTTATTTTACAATTTTGACTAATCCCATTATATCTAGACTTGACGTGTTAAATTCGAATGAAGGTCATCAATCAGTCCAAAATAAAACAGGTATAATGTGCTTGCGTTTGGCAGACTTGACCGAGATGTGTCGAGTCGAATCTTTATTCCGACAGGAAGCGTGTCGGATCTGCGGAAGCGGTCCGTTAGGATGCCACGTTTGGATGTTTCTGCCCCACTTACACTTGGAGCTGTGGAGATATTAAATGTGATGACAATTGGAAATATGGATCTCACCTGGCATAGTTTACCAGTACCTGATGAATAACACTTCGGAAGCTTTTATAATTGAACTATCGTTGACTAAGTAGATAGTACGGTATTCAAAACTATTTGACATGCATTTTTTTTCCTTCCAATTTTAATCAAGACTTTCCAGATAACATTTGAACCTCCCACCGTTACATAACGTACGCTTTTGAATGGTACATATTTATATTTCGCATATTTAATTTTTGAACTACACGGCCTAATAGATAGGACACTTCCAAACTACTTGTTCAAGTGCTAATGACATATCTATTACGGTTCAAGAAATACAGCTGTTTAAATAGGTCGGACAGACAGACAGACAAACTAGGGGCTTAGTAATAATAGAAGGTCCCTTTTGGGTACAGAACCCTAAAAGTCATGTTCCTATAGGTTTTGTGGGAGCCGTTGGAAACTAACCTTCGTTTTATGGGGTCCGTGAGAAACTATATTACCTACGTTTCGTGGGATCTATTGGATGTTAGCCTACGTTTTTTGGAAGCCGTTGGAAGCTCGCCTACGTTTTTTGAAAGCCGTTGGAAGCTCGCCTACGTTTTTTGAAAGCCGTTGGAAGCTCGCCTACATTTTGTGGAAGCCGTTGGAAGCTACCATAATTTTTTTTGCGAACCGTTCCAAGCTGCCCTACGTTTTGTGAGTATTCAGCCTCATCAATGACACCCACCATTGCACATAAATAAAACAATATTATAATTATCATACAGATACACCTTACAATTCTGCAAACATCACGCTTACGATGATAAATGGTCAGCAAAATGTGTAATGGCGCAATACGTGACATATCAATTATACCATGTGCATTATGGTAGGCTCTGAAGTAATTGGATTAGGGTTTTAGTCACAACCCACGCTCGCATTATCTATTTAAAATTGACCGGCACATGTAGACACTACAATAGATAAAACAATTTATTCTTATTCAACACTATTTTGAGCAGTATTTGGTTAATTTTCCAAATATTCAATTTTGTTATTGTCCCAAACACGTAACGAAAATCTCCAACTCGACGTGATCAATGATGAACACAAAACGCAGTAGTTTTTAGGCATATGAACATGACAGACTATTACAGACCAACTCAACTTGAAGCTAAAAAATAACACACGTATTTTTATACCCATATCTGATCGACCGAGCGAGTCTACGATCGAAATCTTGCGTTTACTGGAGCAGTTTCGACAGCAAAGAGTGACGTAATGTGAACATGTTCATTACTCCACATGACATAATAAAACAATTTGATTCGACGTGGGAGATAACCGATCAGAGACTTTTTTGTGCGAATTGTCTGTGCGGCATAGTTTTAAGGTTTAAAATTGCGTGTATTTAGATTTTATTTGGGTTAATGTCGACGAGGGTAAACGATAGGGGTTTTAAGATCACTGTATGTTATCGCTCTGATTGTATATCAAGGTTTTACCAACGCTGCATGCTGGATGCACAAATATTGTGATGATAGGTATATGTTTTATATGCAATATGTATAGTTCTAACAGTAATAGTAGTAAGTTGAAGTGGCAATGGGCCACAGATAACCCCCAATAGATACCGCATTACGGGATTTTTGTTCGGATCCTAGCTCACCAAAACTGGTGGAAGGCGCGGGTTGCGGGGACTGGAGCCAATGCGCTATTATTGGCTGTTTCGAGTGACGCCCTAATAATGAACTCAAATAATTGGTCGAAACTAAGGCCGTGCTGCGAAGTGGCGATTTATATAGAACCATTTACGCTAATGCGTGGTGCGCGGTCATAGTCTTTCATGCGGTATCTATTGGGGGTTATCTGTGCAATGGGCAGACCACATCGCTCGTAGAACTGACAACAGATGGGGAAGAAAGGTTCTCGAGTGGCGACCACGAACCGGAAGACGCAGCGTAGGCCGGCCCCCACTCGGTGGACCGATCATCTGTTGATAGCCGCGGGGAGCCGATGGATGCAGAGCATGGAGGTGAGCAGCCGCTCAAAGTTGCGCTCTCTGGGGAGGCCTATTTCAGCAGTGGACGTCTTCAGGCTGTTGATGTTGATGATGATGCATAGTTCTGTTATGTTAGATCGTTAAGAACTTTTACTGTCTAATAGTATATAGATCCATATTCCCACTGCCCAATGTAATAATCGTGTCACGACCGCGAGGATATAGAAGCCCACCCAAAGAACCAGTCAAAAAGCTCAACCAAAATAGTAATTTCACAAAGAAACATGGCAAAACCAAAGGAGTGGCCAATGTGGCCATACATTCCGTCATACATAATATCGTTCACCACTCACAATGGGTCGAAATCATAGCAATACTCGTACTATTTAGCGGTACAATTGTCTTTAATTCACAATCGTAACGCGGCTATTGTTCAGTTGAAGTGTTGCAATTTGGGTAATGGTTATGGTGGCCATGAGGTTATCAGGACACTAAGGAGTTTCATTTATATTAGCACGCCGCTACTGGAACGTAATGCTGAGAAAAAGGATCAGTAAAAGACAAATTCGGAGCATTAAAATAGGTCTTTACTCTAACCAACTATATATCTATTCTGTGCTCTAACCTTCATTGTTTCTTGACACAATATAACCTGGGAAATTTTTAAGGCTAGAGTGAAGTGGTATCTTCTAGACAAGCATGCTCCATCGTCGATCGCGTCGTCACTCACTTACTGTCTGTTGAGACCGTGGTCAAATGTAAGCCTAATATGATAAAAAAACGAATAGTGATGAGTTCAATGGGATACGTCACTGCTGGCTGTGTACTGTGTCGTTGAAATCCTATCGTGATCTAACCAATACGTTCCCACAGCTGAGACAAGGGCATTTTCTCACACTGAGAGCGTGCAGGACATCACACTATCACACTAATATCACATCACATCACATCACATCACACTAATATTATAAAGCTGAAAGTTTGTATGTGTGTAGGTGTGTTTGTGTGTATGTGTGTATGTTTGTTACTCCTTCACGCTCAAACGGCTGGACGGATTTGGATGAAACTTGGAATATAGATAGCTTATGTACTGGATTAACATATAGGCTACTTTATATCCGCGGGTAAAACCGCGGGGCGCAGCTAGTAATAAATAAAATAAATAAATATTTGCTGACATTTCACACAGCGCCATCTAGTCCCAAACTAAGCAAAGCTTGTACTATGGAAACCAGATAACGGATAGAATACTTAGATACTTTTTGTTTTCTAAATACATACATAGAATATAACCCCACAACACCCAACATCCAGACACAGAACACACGCATAATCCACGAATCTGGCAAAGTGCGGGTTGGTGGATGAACTTTGTGATTGTTCAGTATGTTTTCCTTTACTATTGTAAGAGGAATTACAAACTTCGTTGATATCTTATACCGGTACTAATAACTATACCTTGAAAGATAGAAGCGAAGGGGGAAACAGTTTCGTTAAAGTAAAGGACTGTCCTAAAAAACCCAATCTTATAGCCACTTTATTAATAATCCCGGCTGACCCAGTAATGCCAAATAAATGTTAAATTCCTTATTTTAAAGATAATGAGACACTTAATCATAGAAGTGAGCTGAAATACTAAGATAAACACACCTACTTTTACAATCTAGATCTTATACATGTCCTCAATTACTAGATTGTGTTCTTTTTGTGGTGTTTATATAAGTTATAATAGATGGTTAATTAACATTGTAAAAGCGATTCTGACGAAAGACGAAGAATATCATTTTCCACTTCCACCATTATGTCGCAAGTGTAGTGGGAGTGAGACGGCAATAGAAATGTGCAAGTTATTCTTTGACCAGACCAATAGAACTGGATCTCAAAATATTTCATTACTTCTCTATTGCAGACATTACCCAATTCCAGCACATCTTACCGCACTGATGATTAATGTAAATGTCAAACAATTTTCAAATTAGTGTGGTCAGTAAATAATGTCATCAAATAAATTAATACACAGATCATTAGTTGGTTTGTGCAACATGGCGCCTGACCTATGACATTTGTTGCAATGTATCGTTAACAGAACACCTTGCACGGACAAATTGATTTATGCTTCAAAATCATGAAACGCTGGCTACAACGCGCGTTCAAAAATAGCTGTCATTGTGCCTGTCATTAGTCTAACACGTTCCTCAATGTCGGGACACAGGCCTTCTCTCATATGGAGTGTAGGCCATAATCCATCATCGTCTTCAGCCTGAAGACGTCTGCTTTGAGCGGCTGCTTGCCTCATGCATCTAGCTGCTTCCCGCGGTTCTGACTAGACCTCCTATCATGCACCCCGCGAAAAAACGTCTTGTTACTGTCTCTGACAAGAGAGAAGAGGTCTAAAAAGTGTCGAGTTTTTGTCGCGGTGCGCATGCTAGGCGGGCAGGTCCTCGGTCCATCTAGTAGGACTGTGGTCACCACTCGACCACGATCCGGATAAATCCAGCACGCTGGTAAAATGCAGGTTTGTGGATGACACAGATCTCAAATTTTGTGATTCTTGAACATGTCGGTTTCCTTACGGTGATTTCCTTCACCGTTGTAAGAAGGAGTGCAAATACTGAGCCGCACTTGCTACACTGACTCACTTGCCTAAGCCACCTGCTCCCTGAGACACACTTGCTTCCCTGAGACAGAATCGCTCCTAAGCTATATTACTAATGCTTAGTATCTTAGTATTTACATACAATAATTTAAAGATAATATATTATATTTTATGCGGGGAGCCGTTGGATGCAGGAGGCGAGCAGCCGCTTAAAGTGGCGCTCTGTGGGGGAGGCGTATGTTCAGCATTAGACATCTTCAGGCTGTTGATGATGATGGTGAATATTTTTTGTACCTGTCATCCTGACTTGTAAAAGTCCTAAAAATTGCCTATTTGCAATAAACATTTCTTACTTTGACTTTACTCACTCCCCTGAGCTATACTCACTTTTTACATTTATATTTGTAGGGGTTAAATCAATGGCGAAACAGCAAACAAAATTAGCAATAGTGTTATTCATTTATGCAATAGGCGTTTCAAAATTAATAACAATCATTTAACATTCAAATGTATCATAACTAGAAGATTAAGCCGTTATGCATAATTAATTACTCAAACAAACTAATTAACTTTGACATCGAACGACCTGATTATTTATCATTGATTTCAAAACAAGGATGCGACAACTTGCAACATATATCTGAACTGGGGAAACATTAAATTTCCAAATAATAATAGATAACTTAAATTAAAACATACAAAGGGCGGCGATGGTATCGGTAGCAATTTCAATTTTGACACATGTTTGCAACAATAAAGAAATTGTACGACGAATTTGAAGTCAGAATCATTTCGTGGAGGTATGTGTAATTTCGCTTATTTGTCATTTCTCGTATGATTGTATTATTAAACATAATGTGCATTCAGTCATCATTATGCCTATAATACAAACAAAATATACATCATGATCATCATAAATTCAAAATGAAAAAAGTATATCTAGTGTAATTCCGCGGGTTATATTAATTTAAATTTATTATTATATTCGTTTAGATTATTTCTCGGAATTATTTATGTACATTTAATTTAATTAATATATTTAAGTATTCTAAGTTTAGTTAAATACCAGTATTATAATTTATTTGTTTAAAATTAATTTTGATCGTTTATGTTAGTTTGCCATTGGTCTGATTAGGTTTTTACTGGGTTTTTCCTAATCCTGCGCAACGAATGTTGGACCAATTTAGCTGTCCCAGTTTTGGTTTCAATAAATATTATACATTATAAACTTTTCTAATCATTTTTGTAATACATTTGCCTACAACGATCATTTGCAGCTTCCCCAATATAGATAATCTTATATGATATTTTTAGCGGAATTACACTAGATATACTTTTTTCATTTTGAATTTAAGATGAACTTCCGCGAAGTCACGCCTGAGTCAATCAATTATATCATGATCATCACCTACAAAATCTAAATATTTAGACAGATTATTGGAGTTGAAGAGGCAGATCATGCTGTGGCTTTGTCCAGCCTTTACTGTAAACAAATAAATCATAATTTTCTACAAGACAGCGGCAGGGCCAAAGGTTATCGTGACGTATATGGTAATGGACTGCGCCGGGCGAAATGTCGCGTTGCACAATTTCAATTTGTAACAGTCTTGTTCTGCTGATAGTTGAGACCTTTCACACTTGTTCCGCGTATCTGTAGTATAAAACAATGGGTCAAGAGTCCGTTGAATTGCGACTGTTGAGTTGAAATATTTTGTTGTTGACCAAAGTTTGAGTCTTTGGTCAAACTGGTATGGACAGATGTTTAAACATCTAGTTCAGGATATCCATCGTAGACCGCGTTACACATCAGGTGAGATTGCGGTCGAATGCGGGCCTATTCAGTTATAAATAAAGAGATATAAAATATAACGACTAACATCTTTCCTCGAGTGAAAAAAGTTTACGACGAGGTCAATAGATTTATCCTGCAGTGACCCAAGCAGCAAGCAGCCAATAACCAGAAAAAAATTACCTATTAGACAATTATTATAACATCCTTTTCCCCGCAAGAAAACAAGAACTGAGGTAAAAACTACACTCGGATTGTAGCTTTAGATCTGGCTTATAAAAAACATGGAAGTAATCAGCGTTAACATTCAACCAAGCGTAAGACTTGTATCACAACTCCAACAAGAAAAGAGTTAAGTAAACACAGAAACTAACCGTATCAATTTTTTATTACGTATTTTCGGCACAACATACTATCCAAATAATAAAAATCACCATTCCATACCTTTAATATTTTTTGTATAAAAACTAGTGACCTCCAGTGTGCATAACAATATCTACCATATCAAATTCACGTCACAGCGGCTGGCTAAGGCAGACAGCGTAACGGCCGACAATGGTTGGCCACTTCTGTTCGTTTGTGATTTCGCTGTGCCGCTGGGCGAGCGGCCAATCGCAGCGAGCGGTGACGTCACGTGAGCAGTCAATGTCAACATTTTTAGGGTTCCTATGCAAATGAGATAGGATGTGACCTTTTGATGGCAACTATTGATGGTAATGATTGCATGGCTCGTAATGAAAAGCATTTAAAAGGTAGTTGAACCGTTGTATACAGCATAATAATATTGTTTGCAGCGCGCTTGATTAATACTCCTCATTCTCGTCTCCAATCCTCATTTTAAACTCCAGAATCCAGGTAATAAAGATAAAAAGATTTGAATACATTATCACATTGCTATGAATCCGACTTGTTTTGAGTTTATTGTTGTTGTTATTTCTTCAGTAATGTAAATTAATCCATTTCTTCGCAGCACGATAACTAGGCAGAAACTGTGCTAATACTTCCGATCATATCATCAATCTTGAGACGGTCTAAACCGTGTCACAAAATGTTGATTCTGTAGCTCCACTTTTTGGCGTTTCATTACTATAGAGCCGAAAATCTGTTTGGAACGTAATTTTATGTAGACAAGGTTCTAGTCAGTATTTTATTTCAAACTGCTTAACGGCATAGGATGTTTTAAATCATAAAGTGCTGGATCTCCTAACTGGTTCGAATAAATTACCACATTGGCCGTGGCCATGTTTATTTAAACTATTTCCTTTGGATTTCTATCTGTATTTTGATCTTAAATATATGGTTGGGTAACACGAGAGTGAACTAGTAGATTAGATTGGATTGTACGCTAGAATTGCACGCGATTTTGTCTGTTACGCAAACAAAGGTTATAGGTTTAAAGTGTGTATCTGTGTATTTGCGTATGGCATTGTATCTTTCGAATGGATGTACTGATTGTCATTTTTGTTTGTTTGAAAGAACGAGAATGTTCTCCACGTTCTCTCCTCATAGCTCAGTTGGTTTGGTAGTAGCTCTGCAGAACACAACTGGCTCAACACTGAATTGTGGGTTTGAATTTTGAAACCCACGTTTAGGTCAATGTTTGTTCTGTGTATGGGTCTTATAAATTGTACTATAAGTGTGTAGATATTTACTAAGAAAAAATATGCATTTCATCGGTTGCTGTATTACAAGCTTTGCTTAGTTTGGGGCTAGATGGAGCTGTGTGAAATGTCCACAAATATTTATATCTTTATCAGAGTTTTTTGTGTCATGCGCCACCTGTGTTTTGTGTAACCTAAATATTGGCTCATTATTCTCCTTTTCACACAGCAGAACAATATTAGCCTTTTTGTGTATAATTATGAACAAATCGAACAATTTAACACACTTGAAATAAAAAAGAAAATGTTTAATGTACGCACTCACTGCTTGATATTTAAAGTAAATTATGAATGAAATTTGCTTTGCGTAATCACGTTACGATCTAATAAGCAACTATTGCTTAATACTGTTTTTTTAACACTAATTACTATTTATATGAGTAACGTGACTGGAAGTAGTAGTAAAATAGTTTAAGCAGTTACGTCACCACTGTGACGTGTACGCGCTTGAGATACTGGTGAATAAAGTTTGATTAGAAGTTTGAATGAAAAATAATATTGTGGTCTTTCAGTACTTTTAAATACAATCAACAATCTAGTTACTATGTTGCTTTGGTAGAGTTGACATAAGTTCGATTTAGGTTAAAGAAGTCCGTGCCAATTTTTAATTAGACACAAAATTGGAGCAACCATTGCTCTACAAATCTTGCTTAATCATCATCATCATCATTAGCAGCCTGAAGACGTCCACTGCTGAACATAGGCCATTTTGCCCACAGAGCGCCATTTTGTGCGGCTGCTCACGTCCTGCATCCATCGGCTCCCCGCGGTTTTCACCAGGTCGTCGGTCCACCTGTTGGGGGCCAGCCTACGCTGCACTGTAATCTTGCTTAATATGATTAATTAATGCCATTCTGAAATCTTCATCGTACTCCATTTAATCTATACTAAATACTAACGTTCGAATTATCTCTGTAAACTTATTTATTACATTTTGACCATATTTAGCTGAACAAATCTTTATGAAAATTAGTATAAATATAGTTTAAATCATGGGGAACGATATGTAACTCTTCTAATCGCAATAAACTGTATATATAAGTCCACGTAGGCGAAACCACGTGTAAAATCTAGTCTTCTAAAAACTAGACGGCACAGTTTTCTACTACGACCTCCTATATATTTCTAATCTATACATGCTAAAGCAATAAATAACCCCCTATTTAATTAAACAAATCGTGACTATGTAAATGCTCACAGAATCTAGTTATATCAAGATATCAACACGTTTGCGGACACGACTGTATTATCATTAACTATTGATTTAGTTTCAACTGTAATCAGATAGAGGCCTTGTTTGTTTAATCTGTGCTGTTTGGTTTGTAATGATTTCCCTAATATATAACTGTTGATTAATTTGAAATTAAATTAAGTTTGTTCATAATTGATCGCATTTGGAATTGCACAAGTCACTGAACTCACTCGAGAAACATTTCAAAGTTCTTCATATACCAAAAACTTTAGGGATGTTCTGAATAACATGTCCCGAAGATTCTGATACGAGACATTTTTCAATAATATTTTTGGGACATTTTGAATAAATGATCCTTAGCTCTTATTACCATTTAAACAATTATTAATAATATTGTTGACCAGCTTTGCACACAACACAATAATTTTTAGTAATGACAAAAAACATCTAACTACAAAAAAGTGGTTTAAAATGGAAAAGAAAAAAGGTATTCAAATAATGTTCAAAATTGCGTAAAGCCTGGCTCAATCTATCGCTATCATTGTCCAAATATATCAGAAAATGCATGACCACCACACAATATTGTATACCTACGAGATCAATCTGCAGTATCTTATCACTGACGTCAATAGCAAGCCAGTACATTAGGTACAGCCCCAAATATTTTGCTTGTAGAGTAAGACTTACTATCTGAATGAGGTGAACGTACCTGTAACAAAGAGTTTATTAATTAGTAAAATGTTAAGGAATTATAAACGCAGTTTAACAACTGTTAAACGCCACTACTAAATTATGTCAATAATTGCATCAGATTAATAGTTTAAAAGACGAAGTAAGAAGTATAGGCACTAGTATAGAGGTAACAGAAGAGAGAAGGTTAGCACTAGCAAACCATGGTCCAGATTATAAAATTATGTCTTCAGAATATAAGACTCAGGGCAATACGTAGATTGGAGATCACAATAAGATCAGAGAGAACAAAGCCAGCGTGATAAAAAATGAGGCATAATATGTAAAAGATTCAACAAGACATCTAGGTAGACAAATTTTATTATACAAAAAACACCTCTAGTAAGACTCTCGATCTTCAAAAGAAAGATGAAAGACATGAGAATGATCTAGTAATGTTAATAGATTCACTAGTATATATACAGATTCTTCAGACTATTTTGGTTACTTATTGCAAGCATCTCACATTGTTGTCAAATTGATAATCTGCCGGTCTCGTCACATTTGATTTCTTTGGATACAATTTAGGTATACTACATTATTACAATAAGAAAATAATCTCTCAAAAGCTTGCGGTAACTACAAAAACAGCGGACAGTAAAAATATAGTCATTTTGTGCTTATAACGACTTTAGACTAAGTTATAACTGTTATAAACTGCCCGTTAAAATATATTTAGTGGCGATTACACAACTTGGCAGTGATTTCATGGAATTAAAGCGTTTAGTATTTTACCCGAGGTTGGCATAGCAGTTAAAAGCATATAACGACTTAATTCTAATAGGAGTACGGTACTAGTAACAGTTTTGCTTCAGCTCGGCCACTCGCTGATCTATCGACAAAGATGCTCTCATGAATAACTTCATTCCAGATTTAATCTGGAAACATAGGACATTACCAAGCACTATCAATAACTGAGAGCTGTAGCAGTAGTATCACACTAGACTAAAAGCTGTTTAAGCTCAACCTTCGTCATAACGGAAATCCGAGCGCTCGCATAAAAGAAGCATATAATTTGAGCTGGCGCCGGCTCCGGTTAGTTTAATTATGTGTAAAGGTAACGGGAGTCTTACGCAAGCGACATATTATAGCAAACGCGAGGTTACTGCATGTAAAACCAGATTTCTCAGCTTTTACTAAGAGAATTTTCTTTAGGTTTTCTGCGTTGCTTCACTCCAACCTTAATTTCTTTTCGATAAATCAGAATGACGCAGAAGTGAAGAAGTGTGTCAGGGGGTGGGTGTTGACAGCTCAATAAACATTTTTATTCAAAATCGCTGTCGTAGACATTATCGTTTTACTTTACAAGATGTTAGAGTTAGAGTCAGAAGGCTCACACCAAGCCTGTGACTCTCAAGGTGCTCTCAGATTTCGTTCAGCAATAATAGTGACCATTCTAAAGGGCTCTCTCCCATACTACTATGAAAACAAACCACAAAAAGGTAAGCAAACCAAGATCGCAGCGTATGTATGCGGCTTATATAAACGACCGCTTAAACTACGTAACAGCAGTAACTTGAAAAAAGTCCAATTTACTCAGTTAATTTGACATCAGCGAGATCTTGGTTCTGACTGCGATCAAGTGAGTTGTATTTTTATTTCAACTGGGTAGGTATTTTACATTATTATCCGAGTTTTGTGCTTATCGGCAGCTTTACAATTGAACGCTACCGTAATTGGAAAGTCACGCCAAGCTCTCATCGATCCTGGCTATGTTATCATGAAACACAAGAAATTCTGTTCAAAATCATGTTGTTTGTTCTGTGTCTGGGTGCTATATTGTATTTTATGTATGTATTTTTAAACCAAAAAAAGTATCTAAGTATTCTATCAGCTGGTTCTAGTACAAGCTATGCTAGTATATTTTAAAAGCCTCTGTGGTGTGGTGGTTGGGCAGGTCGGCTCATGACCCGGAGGAGGCGGGTACGATTCCCGCGACAGGACGAGTATTTGTGCATAAAAAAAATCGCAAATACTTGTCCTGGGTCTAGGTGGTGTGGGTCCGTGGTCCTCGTAGTTCCTGGGTCCCTAGATACAGGGAATCCTAATTAGGGTCCAGGATCTATGTATGTGATCGTTGGGCATTATTTATATTTATGCTTTTTTTTTAACGGGCCATGTGTCTTTATTACTCAAGCTAACTACTACAATATTAAAAACCAAACTAAACTAGCTACACTACCTACTACAAAGAACACTTATGGACTGTATAATAGCCGCGATGGCCTATAGACAGTCCAAGTGCTCCAGCCCACTACCGGTAGGTAGCGTACCCAACATGCTGGCCGCATTGCCACGTTGAATTGCAATGCTGATGCGTTGATTTATGCTTAGTTTGGGCCTAGATGGCACTGTGTAAAATGTCCACACATATTTATTATTATTTAAATTTAAAACACCCTAGAAATTCTTGCTACATAAACGTTTTTGTTTCTATACTAATTCATAAGTAAACTGCCAATGTTTTTACGGTGTAGTCTACTAGCATTGATTTATTGCATTGATTTATTTCCACAGAATTTCCATGGGTTATTGATTGCATTTTCATATGAATCTATCAGGGATAAGTGATAACTATCATAAAAATATGTTATGAAAATACTAACGGAGTAACAGATTGAAAAAAACTTTTACCACGTTACATCAACATTATAGTCATTGTAATAAAAGTTAATAATATTATCATAATGTTGAATCATAGAACATTATTACACAAAGCCGTGTTCTACAACTTTGGCTGTTAGTAGCGCATTATTCAGAATGGTTGGTTATTAAATTTATGGGAGAAGAGCTCCCAACATCTTATGCTAAGCTGCATCTGGAAAAGCTCAACTTACGGCCGCTTTGTAATAAAGCATCATCATCAACAGCCTGAAGACATCTACTACTACTAGATTAGACAAGATGAAGCGAAGTCACCTAGTCAGATGATAAGACTTTTTTACAAAGTTCGTCTAGGTAGGGTTATTCTGCCGCCAAGCAGTAGTGTACAAGCACTACTGTGTTTCGGTTTGAAGAGCATTGTAGCTAGCGAAATTACTAGGCAAATGAGACTTTATGATCGATCAGCGATCACACAGTCTAGTAATCTTATTATTACACTGTGTGAAGTCTCAGGATGTTGTACGCAGTGCAGTGTCACGCAAAACTATGTTAATTTAGAGTTCCGAGTGATACCGCAATCTGTTGCGGGCAGCCATGACGCTTAACATCAGTCGAACGACTAGCTCGTCAAGTCATTAATTTACATTAAAAAAAACCATTACTGAACATAGGCCTCTCTCAGAGTGTGCCACTTTGAGCGGCTGATCGGCTCCCCGCGGTGTTCACCAGACAATAAATAATAAAATAATAAATAAAAATGCAAATGCAGCGTTTTGGCATTTTGATATTTTTGATATGTACGCGAGTCTGGGTCTTTGAGAACATAGAGATTTAACGCCAGATCTAACTACCTGTTATCATGAAAATTTAATTAGGCAGGATTATAACGATTACATTATTTAATTACTATACAAAGAAACCTTTCATAAAAACACGGAAGCTCCTACACTAGTCCATATGTTGTACGCCCACGGAGCTCGTGGATGGAAGATTAGAGCAATGCTCTACCAAAATCGTTTCCATCTGTGTATTGAACCTACGCAGAAAGAGTGGGTCAAGAGGGGTTGCTGTGTTTAATCCTATCTTAACTACCTGATGAGGTTTCTCCAAATTTAGCCATATCGACGTTAAACACTAGATAATAATAACTCAAACATTAAAATTAGTTTTGAAATGGCTACAAAAAATAGTTAGAGATTTCAAAGAGAAATGAGACCGAAGGTCGTCTAGTCTTTCATCCAAAGCTAAGCTCTAAGCTTCTATACAAGAATAAAACAACTAATCTTTCACCCAGCAATCTCTTACGGCTTCCTACAAGAAGAGGTGAGAGATTAACATCAACAACTCAATATTCTTGAACGCGTTCCCACTTCTAAAAATATATTGATGTGCGGAAACTATTGATAAACAGACCATAAATTAAAACATACTATGTAGGTCATACGTAACATTTGATAGAAAATCTAAATCTGGGATACAGTCTCCTACCCTTTGCCGTTCAACGAACTGGCACTCGGTGACCGATGTGTTTATTGAATTTTCTACATTTTCTAGTTTGTATATTGTTATTCTACCTAGTTAGTGTTTCCGGAGTGTGGCCTGAATAGTTAGTTTATCAGTTGAAGAAACAGTCGGCCGCGTTGGAGATATGCAAGAAGTAACTGGAAACATAGTGTGCATAATGTTCGTGTATGTTACGTGGTATGTTAATGAACACAATTACTTATGTCAGCAATTACGTGCTGAATTTCTATAGAACTGTTATGCCGGACTAGTTATAATGTAATAATGACAACCTATAGTTCTGCTCTTTTATTTGTAGTGTTTTGGTAATCTACTTTTGGTTATCTAGATGATATCTTGCTGCTCGCTGACGAGCATGCAGAGCATGCAGCATGCTAATCATAATAGTTACAGGCTGCAACTATACCTGTACCATATGTGAAATAAATACTAATAGTGGGTCAACTCCTTTGTTATACCGCAAAATACCTACAAGACCGTCTCGACGTCTAGTCCCTAAAAATAAGCAAGGGTTGTCAGAAAAACATTTACTTAGATAATAATTTTGTGTTTCGTAATAATTTATTTTTCATCACAATTGCTCGTACAGTGGCTCTTATCACACCGCTTTTAGGTTCATAATCCAAGACAAGATATTACGGACGCGTGCTTTTTACTTCAAAGTAACGCAATAGTGTGTTATGATGATATCTCGATTCAGTTAAGTTTTCAGTACCTATATCTCACTGCAAGTTGTACGTAGTGTCATCATCATCAGCCAGAAGACGCCCACTGCTGAACATAAGACTTCCCCTTAGAGCGCCACTTTGAGCGGCTATTCACCTGCATCTATCGGCTCCCCGCGGTTTTCACAAGATACTACAAGCGATGTGGCTTGCCCATTGCCATTTCAACTTGCTAATTCTAAAAGCTATATCGGTCACTTTGGTTCTCCTGTATTATCTCCTCCTTACGGATCTTATTTCGTAGGGAAACAAACACCGAGCATAATTGTGTCCATAGCTCGCTGCTCGACTTTGAGCTTTGGTACTAATGAGATCAATAGTAAGAGACCACGTCTCCGTTCCATAAGTCATCCCTGGCGACACACACTGATTGAAAACCTTCGTTATACTCGTACATATATTCGTATTTTGGACGAAACGAAAGGTCGAAGAAATTGTCTTCTATACACGTAGTACGTTCAATATACGTATAATAGAAGAAGAATTCTTAATTTACAGATTCAGGATTATACCAACGAAGAGTTTATATGCAGCTAAAATCAGTACATAAGTACAACACATTTTCTTGAATAAATAAATTGTAGGTTGGTAAGAGGTAGGTAGGTACGTTCGTAGTAAAAATTCAATTTTATCAAATTGCTACTTGTTCTGCGTACGCTACACGCCTGAACGGGTGTACCGATACGCAAGCGAAGCCGGTCGGTACTACCGCAGACGTCGCGGGCAGGGGGGCCTCCGCTCTCCTTCATACCGCACCCCATCGTTGCTCCGTCTAGCCGTCGAGTTGACTCACTATTAGTATTTATTACACATAATGCCTGTACTGTACTACAGCCTTCTACTTGTTACTAAGTTCTTTACAAGGCTTCGGCTTCGCCACTAGTCCTCTTTAAACTCACTTTACCAGTCAAACGCTTGAACGAGAACATCACTGAGATCAAGCCGCATCATTGAACACAAATAGTTGATAACCAACAACGGCGCCCACCGTTATAATTAAACCCTGAAGTATTGCTAAATGCGAATAGCGTTTCTGTAATAGCTCCCTCGATATAGAAACACTCAAGAGCCAGTGCAATGCCCTTGAAAGTTTGTTTCGACGGTGTGCTGAAGGGATGGGTGAACATCAAAGATTGTTTATGCGTTGGTGCTGAACTTGTGTTTGTTCATATGGTGGACCGGAAATGAGAGTGATGTCTAAGATATAAAAAATTTATACGTCGTTATTGTGGGTACTGTGGAGTATTTACGGGAAATATGTAATTTAATTACTTCTAGCAATCATATAAAAAGAAGTATTTTAATTTTTTTTAAATAATGAACTAGACAAAGCTCTATTTTTTAAAGTTGTTTTCGGACTTTTTTTAGAATAAGTTTATTGAAGTCTGCTGAACATCCAAAATCAGCGGAAGATTTCAATGTATATAAAGACACTCTTATTGCAGAGAGAATATATTTTGACAAATATTTTTAGCATACGTAGGATGTCTTACGTATTGTCATGACCTTTTTGAGTGACATGAACTATATGATATGTTTAGAGAATACGCAGAAACTCTCTTCACACCTGTTCTCATCGCACTACAAAATGGGTTCCTCATGCGTTATGCGCCTGCGTCTACAAACCCGATACTTTAATGGGTTGTGTTTATTTTTGATGACTCCGTGTGCCAGCGGTCCAATTCAAGACGATATTATATTGAAATTTGATGAACCATAAAATCCATAATCATATCTAACCCTTGCATTTGCACACGATGAAGGATATTTTACTTAGCGTCATTTCTAAGCCTTTCTGGGTATTTTGTTTTTCAATGCAATGCAAAGTAACCAAGTCGCAATTTTATTATTATTATTTAGCCTGTCCTGTCCCACTGCTGGGCAAAGGCCTCCCTACCCTCTTAAGTCACAATGATGCAATAAAAGTAAATCCGCCAAAAAAGGAAATCTTTCTTAAATGGCAATTGGCAACACTGTGCAGTTCTAAATTAAAGTATGCATTGTGGCCACTGCCATTGTGCTGTCTACAAAACGCGAGAAGCTGTAATGTAGTACTGAGGAAGCTGGCACGAGGTGACTATGGCCATACCCGTCTAACAATTAGTGCCCACAAGAACAGCATCGAATTCTGACTTCTTATCTTTTTTGTGATTAGTAAAGGTAAGCATTCTGTCGCGGTCTCGCCTGATGAAAATAATAAAAAAAATTACAGGGCAATTTTGCGCTTCTTTCGAGGTTTCGCAAAAAATCGTTAATAATTAGATTAATTAGTGTCTTCAGAGATCGGTGGCCTACAGCAATGGACTAAAGCAGGATGATGATGATGATGCTGAACAGAAGTAAGGCAAACGTTGTATTTTCTTTAGAGTTAAAAGAGTTACATTTAGAACTATTAACGACCACGCGTAATTTTATTAGTTTTTTACATTAAATACGTTTGACCACATTAACACTACCCACACCACTTTCGAACACAGGCAAGCGCTATTAATAAGAACACACTAAAAGTCCTAATGCTTTAACTGTTAAAAAAAATATTTGCACAAAAATTTGGAGTCATTGATAAGCAATTGTCGGTCAAGGCAAGGTGGGTCTCTTGGTAATGTTTGCGATGAGTGGCTAACGCTTGGGTTGGCCAGCGGATAACATATATTTATGTATATTAGTAATGTTTTCTACAAATAAAACATACCGTTGAGTTATTTGCTTAACAGGCAACAGGCAGACTAGACTAGATTTCAGTTTAAATAATGCCCGGTACATAGATTATATGGATTCCAAGATAAATCATGTCTGAAAAGCATAACTTTACTGCGATATTTCTTAAATGCGACATCCTACATTTCTATGATCTCATGACACACATGCCATAAATACTATCACCAGAAAACATCTTCGATGTTCTATGTTAAAAGATCCGTAACTAAAACAAGTACTTTTCTAAATTCACCATTGAATTAAAAACGAGTCACGAAAAAAAGTACGTTATTTTACTGACACCAACAGCAGACAAAACACTAAGAAAATTACTGCGAGAATTGCTAGACTACATTCCTCGAGTATTATCTCAATGTAACTAATCGAATACCACAATTTATCCGACGTCCATATTCATCATTCCAATTTCCATTTTCTAAACCTTTGACTTGATCTCAATACTTCAACGTCCTAGTGCTACCTTTTGCACCCATCTATCACAATGAGGAATGCTAACTAGATTTGATACCTTGAGCGTGCGGTAGAGGTACCAAACTTTTTATATTTTAAAGCATATACCGTATCGGTGTCGATCGGTATTTTACGGTTTGGATATTCTAACATGATTGATAATGATCATTATTTTGCGAAAAATAAGATGACGCGTTTGTAATCTTCCAGTAAAACTACGTTTAAATCGCAGGTATTAATTATAATACCATCAATAACCTAACGTTGGTAAAAATGGCCTTATTATTTAAAGCTTTCGGATATCAATAAGTAAGTACTTAGTCGTTTCGTATTTATGTCTCGATATCGATACGATACTCGATATCGTTACCCACCCACCAATATGACTGTAATAGAGTATGTTAGCTCGAACTCGAACACAACTGTTATTCTATCATGGAGAAATGTTCACCTCAACTGTGATACATGAACCCATCAATCAAAATCGGTTTATGAAGTAGCTAATGGATAGTAAATAGGTATAGCAGATTGTGATTGAGAGCAGCATTTGTATTGGCAGTATTACATACTGGCTCTTTGAAGTACCAAAGTAGAATATCTTTAGCCAATACTAATAGGTATAGATAAACACTAGATATTCTGCTGCTGTTACAACTGCATCTTCTAAAAATCAGTTTTTGCTTTCAAATATTCTCTGTTTTATCGGAATAAAAATATACTATGTACTAATTTATCTACTTATTTTATACTTCTATCCTCGAAGCTCAAGGGTTACTATACTTAATTACGCATATCCTGACCTTTTCGTTTCCATGGGCGATTCCAGCGATTACATTCACAAACTTTTACATCTATGAGCTGATTTGGTTTACTCAAATAGAAAGAAAAGAACATGTCTGTGTTTAGGAGAAAAACAAACGTACCCCAGATAATCATAGAAAATAAGCAGTTTTTCCTTTCACTGTTTCATTGAAAAATTTGCAAGACTACGAATGACCTAAAACCACGGTAATCGAAATGCTGTTCGTTGGGACCACCTGAGAAAAGATGCAACAATTTGTCTATTTTTGTTTTAAAATGTTCCTACTCTCAATTTAATGAAAAAAAATTTGAAATATTTTCAAATATATAAGGAATAAACGTACTTCTGTTATTGTATTTAAGTATGGAAAATCAGGGCAGGACAACGTCTATCAGGAGTGGAGAGATAGATGGTAGATATGGTTAAATTTTAGCCTAATCTAGATAAATAAGCCTCATTTTACTTCACAGCTGTTAAAAATACGATAAGAACGGAAGAGATGTGGAAATATGATATTTGGGTATATTTGGATATAATATGCGAACCTTGGAATAGACATTATCTGAGCGTGCGTTTGCATTGAATCTTATCAATTTAAAGCAAATCTAAACTAATCTTATGCCAAAGTTATCATCATTCTGCAAAATAAGTAGGTTTATTTTTTAACTAACAAATTCAGCTCTACAGAGTCTAACTGATAATGAACACACAAACAATGCCTGGAGCCTCGCCACTAAAATCCAGACTTTCATTGAAACTTTGCATATGTTTATACGTAAGACTTGTAATATGGAGTACCTCAGGGAAGTACACTAGGACCGGAACCATTTTAACTCGACACTCTCGACAGTGACAAAATTCAGTACTACATGAGTACTACTTTGTAACGGCGTTTAACAAGCGTTAATACTCGTTCTAGTATGCACAAGTTCACTTTACGGCATTTCGCAAGGTCACATTGTGCGCCCGTCACGCGTTCCTTGATTTATTTTGCGGTGTAAGTTAGGAGCGATGACTATTACACTACTAAATTCGAAATTATCCGCTTTAGTGTGCATATGACTGTCCACTTTATGGGGCGCATCGCAAGGTCTCACGGTGCAGTTGTGCAGTGTGCACCCGTCATGCGTTCCTTAATTTATCCCGCGGAGGAGCGATGATTATTTTCGTGACTATAATTTCAATCAGTAGTATGTGCTTGATACTGCCAAAATATAGCTTCCGCTATCGACCATCACTTAAGTCCCATCCATTCAGTCAGAGCCCGATCTAAAACCATAATAAATATATCAGAATGAATTGCAAATATGGTTTCTCGATTTGTCATGAAGTAGAACCTTGACGGCTCACTGCTCTAGATTTCTAGCCTCTCTAGGTAGAATAGGTATTTTTCACGCACGCTACGGTCTTTAAAGGTCGCTGACTCGTGATTTATCGAAAGTAAAATTGTGATTGGGTTTGGTTCGACAATATTTTGACCTGTCCTTTTGTGGTTAAGATTTAGACTACATCCAAATCTTGAATCTAGTGCAACATGATGCAACCTATAGCTATGCAGAGGAAGTGAGTTGCATAGCCATAGCCATGCAGACAAAGTAAGCGGGCTACATTTTTAGCTGTTAATTTTAGCGTTATAGCCTTTTCCACTTATTAGGTTTGTGATCATAAACTATGATCATCCAAGCACATAACGGTTTCTTCTCTATTGGAGTAGCCGTTACTGTATGTTGCTTAATCATCTAACTAGCATTGACAAGTACTCCATCTGGTACTTAATCGGCAATATCATTATTACATTTATTATCATTACCCATCAGATGCGGAGCGGCCAAGCAACATCTATTACGATGGATCACTGATTTTAACACAGCATAACAATCTAGCTGTACCGTACCTTATTTGTCTCGGATTCTAGACACAATCGCCTCTTATTTGGCAAGTTTGAACGGAAGTTAATTAATGAACTGAAACCGGCTATGTTCCGTTGGTTAGAAAAACATCGAATTGTACGATTGGTAAATACGTGCAATATTAGACTATTATTATTTTGAACTGTGTTTCACCACTTTGCCTTTGTCTTGAAAGTCTTGGAACCCTTTCTTTGGACAGTTTGATTAATTTACTGCAACCGAAAGATTAACGTTAAAGTACCTACCTAACTGTTGAAGGATTATTCGTAGGGTTTTAATCTTCTACATCTGAAAGTTTCTTTGGAATACTATTTTTTCGACCTAACTACCCACCCCCAATAGCATTGTTAATTATGGTTGTTATGGCCTTCGAACGTCCGAAGGAAATTCGAATCGACCACTGACTGATACCTCCAATCTTAATGAGTGTGTTTAAAATAAGGTTGTCACTTCCGAACCCCTTGATAAAAACATATAATTCCCTAATATCTCCATATAACAGTATATTCTTTTATTTATTTAGGTAATCTTTTCTTTTTCTTTTTTCAACCAGCACTACACTACACAAGTACGTGGTTTACTCTTGTGCAATAAAGCATTTTCTATCTATCTATCTATCTATCTTCAATGTGTATGGGGAACGGTATGGTATGGAGATTCAATCTGTATTTTTCCGAAGTGATTTAAAAGTTGGCCTAAAACCAATTTCAGACTATGACAAATTGCTTAGTGGTGGAACTGGTAGAGGCACAAAACAGAGTAATTTCCGAACTAAAATCACTACCGAAGTTCGCCGAGCCATGTTTAATTGGAAGACTCACTAAGTATGACAATGAGCCTCAGTTTACTGTTCATAACGGTCTCGGTCGCGTATAGACCATAATTAGTCGCTCATTTAGTGAGGCGATAATTCCGACCCAGTGAGTTATATTGTTGCTGATGCTTGACCACTGACCACCAAGTGAAGTGATATTAACACATATATACTGTTATATGGAGACATTGGAATACATGCGTTCGGGAATGACAAACTTATTTTTAACACGCTCATTACTATCAGATAAATTTTTATCAACCACTATCCAGTAGCTGGTTAACACCTTATTGAACAATTATGGGCCCATCTCGCTCTTGAGTCATGTGTATAAGTTGTTTTCGAGAGTCATTACGAATCGTCTCGCGCGCAGGTTTGATGAATTCCAGCCTCCCGAACAAGCCGGTTTCCGAAAAGGCTTTAGCACCATAGACCACATCGATACGCTACGCCAGATTATACAGAAGACCGAAGGGTATAATCGGCCGTTATGCCTAGCGTTTGTGGACTATGAGAATGCCTTCGATTCAATTGAGACTTGGGCGGTGCTGCAGTCCTTACAGCGATGCCAAATTGACTATAGGTATATCGAAGTGTTAAAGTGTTTGTACAGTAAGGCCACTATGTCGGTCCGACAACAGGACCAGAGTACGGAACAAATCCCATTGCACAGAGGCGTGAGGCAGGGAGACGTTATTTCTCCGAAACTGTTTACTAACGCATTGGAGGACATTTTCAAGCTCTTGGAGTGGAAAAGATCTGGCATCAACATTAATGGCGAGTACATCACTAACCTTCGTTTTGGCGATGATATAGTCATAATGGCGGAGTCGCTCGAGGACCTTAGCATTATGCTCAACGACCTTAGTAAAGGCTCCCAACAGGTTGGTCTTAAGATGAATATGGATAAGACGAAAATCATGTGTAATGCCCATGTTCCACCTATACCGGTAATTGTTGGGAACGATACTCTCAAAGTTGTAGACAAATATGTCTACCTAGGGCAGATTATCCAGATAGGTAGATCCAACTTCGACAAAGAGGTCGCACGAAGAATCCAACTCGGGTGGGCAGCGTTCGGGATGCTTCGTCCCATCTTTTCGTCTAAAATATCGCAAAGCCTGAAAACGAAAGTTTTCAACCAGTGTGTGTTGCCTAGGGCTTGTAATTCGAATATTCGAATATTCGAATAGTGCGAATATTCGGTCATTTTCACTATTCGAATAATCAGGGAGGTAAAGTTCGAATATTCGAATAATTTTCAATTAACCTTGAAAGTAAGCTAAATGGAGTAAAAAATGACTCTACAGTCAATAAGCGACGCGACAACGAGAATCAGAATGCGAATAGCATTATGTGATAGAGGTGGAAAAGGAAAGTACCTACCACTGGCCAAGTCTCGATTGAATCGAAGGCTTTTTCATAATCCACAGATGCTAGGCATAACGGCCGATTAAACTCTTTGGTCTTCTGTATTACCTGGCGTAGCGTATGGATGTGGTCTATGGTGCTAAAGCCTTTCCGGAAACTGGCTAGTTCGGGAGGCTAGTATTTATCAAACCTGCGTGCGAGACGATTCGTAATGACTCTCGAAAACAGCTGATACACATGACTCAAGAGCGAGATGGGCCTTTATTTCTTCAATACGGTGATATCACCTTTTTTTTGATGAAGGGCGACACCACACTCTTGTGCCACGCCTCTGGCGTTGTACCTTCAAGGATGGCAGAATTAAATAACTTTTGGAGGACTATATATAAGTACCGATCTATCACTTGCTCTCAGAAGTTCGGTCGTAACTCCATCCCTTAGAGTATACATAAGCAAACCTCCATCCCCACCTGGCGCCTTGTTGTTTTAAGCTATTTGAGGGCCATTCTAATCTCGTATAGGCTGATGATATCTTCGGTATAGTGTCGGACTAAGTTGACTCTGATGTCCTGAGCTGTGTTAGTAGTGTGATTACGTGTCGAGGTGTATAACTGTCCATGGAAGTTCTCGATCTCTCTCAGAATCTCAGGCTTGGATGAAATGACACTACCTTTCTCGGTCCTTAGTTTTGTTATTTGGCTTTGCCCAATAGACGTATCCTTTGCGAACATTTTAGAGCCTTGGTTCCGCTCAATTACGGCCTCAATACGTGAAGTACTAAAGCAAGAAAATGCAAGTCGTGTCGCATGGAACTTCAGATTTGTCTATTGAGTTCACCGTAGGCTACCATTACAACTGAAAACTGCAGTTTCATTTCGCTCCAGTCTGCCATTCAAGAGTTTGTTCTGATAGTTTCTGCGTCTTTTTTCGGCGTTGGGTCTTGAAGAGTGTGACTCAACAGCTTGGCTGGGCTTGAACAGCTTGGACAGTTTCCACCAACCCGTTGTTCAACTCGTCCACTGTGTTGTATTGGGCTAGGCACTGGAAGGTACTTTGGAGTTCCAGCTGAAAGCCTTCAGGGTTTTGGATTTGGACGGTGCATAGACTTCACCAGTGTGACGGGACATTTCGGGAGGCTGCAGTTCATCAGACCAAGAGGCGATTCGTAAAGACTCTAGAAAACCACTTTTACCATGAAATCTGTGGCTCTATAATAATAATAATATTATGGCTCAAGAGCGAGATGTTGTAGTTTTATCCACATTTCTACATCTGTCGCTTTGTTGTTTTATTAATTTATTTGCGGCCATTCTAATCTCGTACAGGCTGATGCTCAGGATATCTTCGATATTGTGTAAGACTAACTTGGCTCTGGTGTTCTGAGTTATGTTTGTAGTGGAATTACGTATCGAGGTCTATGTACGAGCTGTCCATGGAAGTTCTCGACCTCCCTCAGAATTTGAGGCTTGGGTGAAATTACTGCTATTTCCGGTCTTCAGTTTTGTCATTTGGTTTTTCCTAATATACTTCTAAACACTTTAGAGCCTTCCGCTCAATTGTGGCAGTGAAGTATTAATAGCACGCAAATCAGGCCTCATGCAACTCCAGATTGGTCTATTACGAAGTTTATGCAGTATGGTTCTGTAATAATTCAAAATATTCGAATAATATTCGAATTATTCGAATACTTCCTGAAAAAAACCGAATATTCGAATATCTAAAATGTTCGAATAATTACAAGCCCTAGTGTTGCCAGTGATGACTTATGGAACTGAGACGCGGTCTCTTACTGTTGGCCTTATGAGTAAGCACAAAGTCGCGCAGCGAGCTATGGAGAGAGCTATGCTCGGGGTTTCCATGCGAGATAAGATCCGAAATGAGGAGATCCGCAAGAGTACTAAAGTCACCAATATAGCTTTGAGAATCAGCAAGTTGAAGTGGCAGTGGGCGGGCCACATCGCTCGTAGAAGTGACAACCGATGGGGAAGAAAGGCTCTCAAGTGGCGACCACGAACCGGAAGACGCAGCGTAGGCCGGCCCCCCATTAGGTGGACCGACGACCTGGTCAGAACTGCGGGGAGCCGATGGATGCAGGAGGCAAGCAGCCGCTCAAGGTGGCACTCTTTGGGGGAGGCCTATGTTCAGCAGTGGACGTCTTCAGGCTGATGACGATGGTGATGATGAACCGCTATCCAGTACCGAAGTTCTGGATAGCGTTTGATAAAAAATTGAGGAAGTAAAACTGGACTCTCAGACGTTGATTTCTTACAAAGATGTTATTTATAGTCTTAAGCTAAACCCATTTCATGATAGCTGATTGTCTTCTTTCCTAAGTTTTATATTACACTACGGTGTTAGATAATTTAACCATGGTACGAGTGAAGGCCCATGTCGAGCATAATACAATAGGCTAGTGTCCTGCTATTAAAAATTAACAATATTATTTTCATACAGTAGGTTAAAAATGAATGCAATAATTGAAAAAAAAAAAACTAGTAAAATCGGTAAATAAATCAAGGAGTAATAAGCTTTTACAGTTTCTGGAGGGGGCATCGCCTGTCCTTTTCTCGCAAAACAGAGCTTTCCCACAGTTAGTATGAAAACGCACGTTAGTGACGTAACATGCCAAAGAAATTGTATGTAAAGCTACCACAGCTGAGTAATGAAGTACTATGAAGGAGCAAGAACTGACGTCACTGCACGTTTGAACTGCCTCTTTCTATTCTTGTATTTTAAAATGCTTGTAACTTTGTAATTTTTTTGAGATATACATATAATTATTGGTTTCATGACTGTTTAGTTTTTGAGGAATATTATTAACAAAAAAAACAAAACATAAAAAACACCCGTAAAACAACATACGTTAAACATAAAAAATATCCGGTGAAGAAAATCCATGATTCTAGAACAACCGGTACCATTTGTTTGTTTTACCACTAGTAATGGTTTAGTCGACATTGGACCTATTCGCAAAAAAAATTATATACCCCAACCTTCTAATAACCACCACCAACATGACGCTTCTCTAATGATACGAATGATTAGCATGATATTATTTTTAACCGACTTAAAACAAGTTTTAGAAATTACCACCAGGACTAAGTACTAAGAATTTCATGAGTTTTAAATTACTGCTAGATTCAATGAAGGGTATGAATATTTACAACTATTTTATCATTTTGAGATAGGGGCCAGACCATTAAAGTTTCCTTCGCAGAGACTTCGGAGAATAATTACATATTACTACTACATCAGAGCTTTTTAATTGACTACTATGGTCATTTATATCGGCATATTCTGATAATTTTTTTAAATTAGTTTATATGTTTTCGCTGATGCTTTCTAATGCTCCGAGAGTCCCTCTTAGTCTTAATCGTAAATAAGCCCTCGTAACAGACGTGATGCCATTGACCTATTTTGTGCTCAGATTAACATCTTAAGCAATTGCTTTCTCCATTGAAAGTGAGACACCGGAAGTGGCAGCTATTGTGTTTTGGGTTATCAATCGAAAAAAGCAGAAAGTGAAAATCCTGTCGTATTAAACCATCATTAGTTTAACTCTAAGAGTAATGAAAAAATTCTAGGTCCATGGTTAAAAAAAACCTCTAAGAAGAAAAGGACTCCCAAACGTACTCTGCTAGACCCAACAATTTCCAATGACTACAAAAGTAGTAGTGCCACCATCACTGATTATTTCTTCGAGTCACTACGAGTTCTAGGTTCAAGCTCTTCGGCGATAGAGAAATATTAGTATTCTGTGACATCGCCAATTTAACATGGAAGGCTGCAAGGGCTTCCCTGTCTGAAAACCATTATAAAAACAAACAGACGTAATATAAATATTTATTTCAAAATGTGCCATCTTAAAAAGATCAAAAGTGAGTGATCGTGCCATTAATATGCAAGGTCAGACGAGAGTTTCCTATCTGTATTCATTTTGAGAACCCTGCAGAAGGGTCGACGGCTAATTGCCCCAGAAATAGTATGATGGATTTTGTCCTAGATAAGCCAGTCTGTATACCCGAGATCCGGGAAGACCCTTGGTATTACCTGTTGCCCTGTTAAAGACAGTACGAATGACAATCTGTCAATCTCTTAGAGAATTTAGACACTATTCTGAAGTCAATCTACTTCTTGCACTATTCTCGCATGTGGTCCGCCATGGTGCTCCTCCAATACCATAGACAATGGTAATCGACTTCAGTAAACAAATCATTTTACACAAGTTGACAAGAAGCA
This sequence comes from Ennomos quercinarius, assembly GCA_910589525.2. Taxonomy (NCBI): domain Eukaryota; kingdom Metazoa; phylum Arthropoda; class Insecta; order Lepidoptera; family Geometridae; genus Ennomos; species Ennomos quercinarius. The sequence goes on along the minus strand of OU342507.1, from coordinate 14,646,626 downwards.
GCTGATTTACTTGATAGAAACTGCTCCACTTACACAAAATAGACTACTAACTACCATTGAAAACGTATCTAAAAGCAGCAGTAATGCTTCCGAAGGATAATACGCTACAGGTAAACACCGAGTCTCAGGATCCAGGGCAGACATTGCTGGATCTACGGATACGAGCGAGCGCCACTTCTGACTTCTTGATCGATGATAGCCAAATTAACTCAATGTCTTCAAACTGGATGCGGCGGCGTCTGCGTTCGTAAATAGACGAGGGTACTCCACCCTAGGTAGTCCAGTACGCCAGATCCGCTAAAAAGGTCGGCGTGCACTGGACGCACCGTTAGAACCGGGTATTTGGGTCGCCGCGCGCACGCCCGCTACAGTATGCCACCGGGGCCGGCGCGAGTCACTGGCGCTGGCGATTTTGAAATTGTACTTTTCAGATTTTAAGCAATGTTACAGCTCATGCAAAAGAGCGTCTTTTTAAGGACAGTCGGGGGCTATCTAGATAAAAATTGGCACACGTTTATGAAAGAAAAGTATCAGTCTCGTTTATAATCATTTTTGTTACTTTCTTGGGCGTTACAGATATGGTGGAATGTTACTTTGCGTATTAAGTTTGTATTATTGTTCGTGCAAGGTTTGGCTGCTGAAGGAAAATCATGTAAAAATAATCTCGCAAAATTTTAATAGTAAAGGGTGACCGACCAAGATTCGAATAAAAGAATTAGAAACTCCCTGCGGCTTTTATCAGGCCGTCGATCGAGGACTGGGGGTCCAAACGTAACTATACTGTACCTATTTTCCATGATCACCACAGTTGACAGGCATCTTGGAGATCGTAGTAGATCATAATGCAGACCGAAGGTGCCCATGACACTTACTCTTAGCTATAGAAGTTATGTTAGCATTCTGTTATGGGCGGACATGACGCTTAACACCAGGCGAACGACTAGCTCGTCACGTCATTCGTTTACAAAAAAGTAGGTACAAGTGAAGTGTCCAACTCGCTATTAGCTGATAACATAGACAGTGCGTTGGAAACAGTAATTTAGGATGTTATGTGTAATGTACGTGACATCTCGCTGCTTGTGACGGAATGTCATCGATTTTATAACGCGAATGATGTTATGCGTTTATTGTACGAATATAGGTGGCCGAATAATACCGTAATACTAATGAATACCTACTAACTTGGTATTGTTTAGCCGGTGGCCTGTCTAAACAAGTATCCAGATATTTCTGAATTGGACTTGTTGTCTTTTTATTTAAGAGCTACTACCTCTTAAATAAAGCGTACTACGGACTACGTGTCGTTTTTCCATTACTTTTGTTCCGAATCCGGTGTAAGAAGGGTTTTAGATCTTCGTGAGTTTCGGTCATACAAAGAACTTACAGGTATTCGCCACAAACGTCACTAGAATATTAAACAAAAATTAAGTTACAACGTGCAATGTAAAGATCAGTGTCAACTTCAAAACTAATACAAGTAGTACTTTACATAATACATTTTTTGAACGATGCTTTCAGGTTTTTATTGCCTGTCAACTATTTCAAATTTCAATTTTTGTTGAAATAGTTGTAAAGTAATAAAAAACCATTGTTCAAAAAATGTATTCATGGCGGAATGAGTTACCTACTTCAACAAAGAAATACAACAACAACAGTTTAACTTCAGAATTAAACTACATTAGAATACATTTCAAACAATCAGTTAAACCAAACACTAATCAAAATAACAATAGATTAGCACTTACCGTTAGAGTGTAAATCTTTCAGGCCAATGACATCTGTAAAAGAAACATTCAAATTAGTTTTAGAATTGCACTTTGCATGATAATCGATTTAGCTGTATCTGTGTTAAATAGAATTGGGTTAGCCCATTCGTGTTCTGAAGTCATTTGGGTTCGGTCATCAATTTTATTGAAACCAACGGCATTGGGTTGAAAGCGAGCAAGGCCGTGGAACGGACCTATCTCTTTATTCACATGTGAATAGAAATCAGCATGCGCATTCATTTAAGACAGGTGTTCCATCAATTGATTGAATGGTGATTGAAACAGCGAAGGAATAATTAACATACGTCAGTTCTATTAAATGTTCACAAGTTAAACAAGCTATTTTCAAAACATTTGCGGCTCAAAATATCCAAACGCAAACCGATTGATAAACAATAGCCGTTGTTTTGTACGCGTGACAAATGTTTATCGTAACAAAAATACATATTTGCCACCGTGAATAACGTTACTATAATAATATGTAGGTTCGTTGAGGCAGATGAGAAGCGAAACAGTCGTGACGGTAGCAAATATGAATATAATGGTCACATAATGATCAGGGTAACAATTTGACCGGACGCTTTAACAAGACGAGAGAGAGCTGGTAATAGTGAAATGAAGATGAGTGATGAGTGAGAAGGAAGACTATTGACACTTTCAAAGGAAACGCATCGTTTGAAGTCAAACCAGTAACGTAGCTTTCAAAAGAGCACAAACACGCGGTCTATAGCATTGGCAAAGATGAAGTTATTATATTTTGCCCAACACCATAATCTAAATTAGTCATCGACATCTGAAACTTGAAACATGTAAATGACCCAATCAAAAATTAATCTTAATGGCCCACTAAAAAAGATTTCGATAGAAAATTTGTAAGATTGTCGAAATAGTAACATATTTTTATCAGTCATAATATATTTTGTTACGATGCCATAACGTGTCCTCCATTTCGACGCGGTTTAAATTCAAGTTATTAAAAATCTTAATTCTCTACAAATATTTGGTTTCGCTTGGATACGCACTTTAACATTCTAAATCTCACATTACAAATACTTAATAACATACCTGTCAACAGAGATCATTAAGGTCCGGGAGACGGCCCACAAAGCAGAGATGCGCACAATCTGAGACTATTAAACCAATTACGCGAGCTGTCACTGACGAGGAACGCAAAAACGGCCGATGTCAGCAGTGGCAAGCAGCAAATAAGCCACTGGAGGCCGGCGAGAGTGATGCAAAAACTGTGGGAGAGGTTACGATGGGAGAATTCCAGGACAACCTTGTATATGTTCAGCTGCATTCTATAGACCTTTTCGCTAAGATGACAGCAATTTTATTGCACTCATACAGGTTTTTAATATACTACATTTTGGTGAAGAGGTTAGTAAACGATATTAGACGGCTAAAAGCTCCGGCACCAGGTTTAATCAACCACTTGCCTAAAAGAGCGAGACTGGTAATGGCTTTCGCTATCACAAGATTCACAAGCAACGAAATCGTAGCATTAAATTTTTCATTGACTTCCGTTACATTTTTTACATTTGCAGGGACAGACTGACCCAAGAATGTATTTATAACCATAAAATCAGATCACAGCAATTATTATAAGAAATTAAAAGTTCTCTAAGCATTATTGAGAAAAGAAATCTAAACGACCCGACCCGGAGGCAGTCAACCAATTATCGATAGAAATAAGGACAGAGGAAAAAAGCGTCAGCAACTATGCAATCCCTAAGCGATAGTGAGAGTAAACAATAATTATGAGAGAGGTCACATAGAATGCAGGGACGTCCATATATGAGTAACATTTGGCCCCATTCCGTGGGAATACCGCGCAATGGAAATGGAAATGTTTAATTTAACATTTTCCTTGATATGTAATGAATTATATTTCCTAATAAACATAACGGCTGGCCGTACTTAGTAAGTTATATTTGGTACGCCTAGATACTAACTAGGTGGGTAAATACTTATACGTACTGATCACGCCAATATGTTACCGAATATCTTCGATGGAGAAACTTAGTGGACTGTATCAAATTTATGGTACGCACAATCAAATAGGGCAAGGAGAATGAGAAGAAAGGACATGCAGCACATACCTCTGAGAGCACAGGGAAAGCTCCAGATCCTCCTGGGAACGGCGACCGCGGCGGGCCCGCCACACACGAGGTCCTGGTGTCCAGAATCCTCAAACACCATCAACAACACCGTATCCGATTGCACTCGCATAAGCGTGATTGTTTTGTGGGGAAATTACAAAAGCACAATGCTTGACTGCGGGACAATATAGTATCGAATTATAAGCACAATTCGCGCAGTTGCGTCTGCGGCCATTGCGGCGAGACGTTCAAGACTATCTGTTTTCTTCAGTAGCCGCTAGAGGGCTACTCGGCGGTGCGGTAGTACTTGCATGTATGGGTAGGAAAATGGAATAAAGGATTGTACCATAATATAAATTATTTATCATTAATTTAAGTTAAATAACTTGGCGTTACCATTTCCACCCGCCCTTAATGGGTCACCTTTAAAAACAACCATAAGGCGACAAAATAATATGTCTATGACTCTAGGATAGAGCGCTCAATGCGCGCGGGCGAAATAAGAAGTCCGAAGGGTCACGGCGAAGCGGGAGTATAACAATATAAATTATAGATAAGCGATGTGGTATAAAATAATTAAGTAATAATAATATAGCGGTAAATATAGATAAACTAAGAACTAAATTGCAGGGCAATTATTACTTTTGTGGAAGAGGGCATAAGCGAACGACTGGGCGGAGGTAAGTTCCCTTGGCGGTTCTCACAGTCGTAACGCGCACGATTCCATCCTTGGAGGGATGAACCTTCTCTACAATCGCTAACGGCCAGGCTAGGGGCGGTACGTTATCATGCATCACTACCACGATCGTTCCCGGTGTGATAGGTGCGGAAGGAGTGTTCCATTTCTGCCTAACCTGCAGACCGTGCAGATACTCCATCCTCCATCGGTTCCAAAACGACTGAACTAACTTATCCAGTAGCGAGTGCCTATGAAGCAAACTGACAGGATCAGACTTGACATCAGGCGCGGGTAATGAGGTTAGCGGAGCGGTATGTAAAAAATGACTTGGAGTCAGAGCTGAAGGCTCAGCGGGATCAGAGCTCAGTACTGTTAGCGGGCGCGAGTTAAGTAAACACTCAATCTGAGTGAGAACAGTACAGAGTTCCTCATACGAAAGAAGTTGCTGTCCTAAGACACGTAGGAATGATTTCACGGCTTTCACCATACTCTCCCAAGCGCCTCCAAAGTGAGGAGAGTTGGGACAGATGAAGTTCCACGTTATGCGGCTCTCAGCACACTCCTGCTCAAGCTTTGGATGATATTCATCCTTGAGAAATTTATATAGGTCGCGAAGGTACGACGCAGCGCCTTTAAAGTTGGTCGCATTGTCTGAGTGCAAGAACTGCACTGGACCTCGACGCGAGAGAAAACGCTTGAGCGCGGCGAGAAAACTAGGAGTACTGAGATCCGTGGCAACCTCAATATGAACCGCACGGGTAGTAAGGCACGTGAATATACACAGGTAAGCCTTCTCGCTGTGGACACCACGACGGCGCACAGGAGTATATGGCACTGGACCGGCATAGTCACAGCCACAGTGGGTGAATGCCTTAACGACCTGACGAGTGCGGCTATCAGGTAAGTCAGCCATGAGCGGGTAAGTAGGACGCGGTTTTAGTCGGAAACAGGTATTACACATGTGGACTCTTTGTCTCACGATGCGGCGTGCGGACAGGATCCAGAACCTTTGGCGAAGCAACGACATTAATAGTTCTGGCCCGGCGTGTAAGTATTTTATATGATAGTAATCAATGATCATGTTCACTACATGATCACTGCGCGGTAATATAGCTGGATGCATATGTGCATAGTCCAGCGCGGAGTTGACTAGGCGACCGCCTACGCGGATCAGACCGTTGTCAAGGAAAGGCCTCAATCGGTTGAAGGCCGGCGAGCAAGATTTATTATTCTGAATATTAGAATATTCCTCTGCAAAGTGCTGTCTTTGCAGAGCACGGAGCATTTTATTTTCGGCGAACTGAAAATCATCGGCAGTCACTGCAGTAGTGCTGCGGCGGGGCAATAACTTAGCGAACTTACAAACGTACACAATTATACGCAGAAGTTTACTCCATGAGGAGATGCGGAGAGCGAGCTCATATAAAGCGCAATGCTTTACAGGCGTGCACACGGGGTGCGCGAGTACCTTTTGTTCAGGTATGTCTGCAATAGACTGTCCGTCGAGGCTCTTAAGAGGCCACTCAGACGGATTTGAAGAAGCCCACTGGGGCCCATGGAGCCACAAAGGGTGCGAGAGAAGCTTATGGGGCGTAATGCCACGCGAAAGTATGTCAGCGGGGTTTTCAATGCCCGCGACATGATAAAAGTTGTCAGCTGGAATGTTATCTGTGACCTGAACAACGCGGTTTGCAACGAACGTTTGCCACCGGTGTGGCGAACTCTTAATCCAATATAGCGCGACTTTAGAGTCGATGAACGCGTAAGTCTTGATTGGGATGCGACGAGAATAATTATCGTGAACAGTGCGAAGCAGCTTTGACAATAGGACAGCTCCGCAGAGCTCGAGACGAGCGATCGAAAGCGGTTTGGTAGGTGCGACCTTAGTCTTCGCGCACACCAGCTGGACCGTATTGCCAGTAGGGGCGCTCACGTGTAGGTACACTACGGCACCGTATGCGTGGAGACTGGCGTCAGAAAACCCCAATAGGGTGAAGTCACAGTCCGCGGACACGCCTACGTGACGCGGGATGCGTAAGTTATTAAGAGCCGGTAATTCGACGCAGAACTGATGCCACATCTTAATGATGTGCAACGGCGGTGTATCGTCCCAATCGAGATTAAGCTGCCAAAGCTGTTTTATTAACATCTTGGCATACACAACTGTGGGGGCAACGAATCCCATTATATCCCACAGACGGGCGACGGTAGACAAAATGGAGCGCTTAGTGCACTTCACTTCGCCGGGAGAAGAAATTTTAAAATAAAATACGTCATTATCTGTGGACCAGTGCAAGCCTAATATTTTATGTTGCACGGCTTTATCAAACTCCACTTCAGTGGGGAGTCTGTGCGAAGCGGGAAGATTATTTAAGACGGGTCGACTGTTGCTATTCCATTTGACTAGTTCCCACTGTGCACCTTTAAATAGGTCAATCAGCTGCTGAGACGCTTGGACCGCTTCTCGTTCGCTAGGAAGCGAGAAAGCAAGGTCGTCCATAAACAACGAAGTAGGCACAATGCTACTCGCGATCGGAAAATTAGCGCCGTCGTCGTCAACGAGCTGTCGAACCGTGCGCAGTGCATGGTATGGACTCGACGATAACCCAAAGCACACACGATTGAAGTGGTACAACACGAGGGGGTCTTGTGGACGGAACCGGTACAAGAAGCACTGGTAACGACGGTCAGATTCGCGAACAACGATTTGTAGGAACTGCTGGCGACAGTCAGCGGTCATTGCGACTGCGTGTAAGCGGAAGTTCAAAATAATTTGAAATAAATCGCCCTGCAAGTTCGGTCCTGAATACAGGATGTCGTTCAGCGAAGGTCGGGAGCGGCTGCTAGTCTTACTGCTAGCATCCAGAACCATGCGAAGTCGAGTGGATGTCTTGTCCTCGCGGACGACTCCATGATGCGGTATTACGTATATAGGAACGGGGTCATGAGGATCGTACGGAGGCGCGGGGGCAATATAATCTTTTGCGAGGTATTCATTAATGACGTCATCATATGCTAACCTAAGTTTAGGTGAAGCTTCTAGCTTTCTTTCGAGGCACATGAATCTCTTACGAGCGGTTGCGAAAGAATCTCCGAGAGAATAAACATCATCGTTAAATGGTAGGCCAACAATGTATCTACCAGTAACGGGATCGCGGGTTGTAGTCGACTTATAAAATTCTTCACATTCAACATCGGCGGGATGATGAATGGGCGGTGCGGAGGGAAGCTCTTCGAGCTCCCAAAATCGCCTGACTAGTGAGTCAATAGCGGCAGGCTCTTGAGCGAGGCAACATGTCAAGGCCTGGTGGTTATGATGTGTGGGTATCGTGGGTACGGAACCCATAATAACATACCCTAACACCGTGCGTAAAGCAGGGGGCGCCGACGAGTCGCGGGGAGCACGAACTACGTCGGGGAGAAGAAGATGCGGGAAGAGAGCGGCTCCGATAAGCGCATCAATTTTATTAGGCATACCGAAGCTCTCATCCGCGAGTGGTATTCCCGATAAGTGTGATAAGATAGAGGTGTCTACCACAGCGGTGGGTAATAAATCAGTAATTTGATCAACAACTAGCGGCGAGATATTAAAATTAATATTGTTGTCAAAGCGTGAATAAAATTTGAAATCGATCGAGTTAGTTTTAATTATTTTCTCAGCTCCACCGAACCCCTTAACAATAGTACGTTCGGCATCCTGGAGCTGGATACCTAACCGATCACAACACGCCTTTGTTATAAAGTGGCTTTGCGAAGCGGAATCTAACAGCACGCGAATAATATGTCGATCGCCCTTAGTATCATACGCGACGACTTGTGCGGTTGATAATAAAATAGTTGATTGTTTACTACGCGCGGGCGCATCAGGTGAGCGGTTATCTATAGATGCATACGTAGCACATAACGCAACGTCCGAGCGCGCGCTCGGGACGAGGGGAGGCTGCAGCGGCTGCGCGGGAGGTGCGCAGCCGGCGGCGGTGTTATCGCTCTGCGCTGGCGCAGCGGTTGGCGGCGCGGGTCGCGACGCGGCTAGCGGAGGTTCGCGCCCGGTCTCCATACGCTTGAAGTGTAACATTGTGTGATGTTTTTGTTTACAAACGCGGCAATTAGAATTAGATGAGCAATTAGAAACTCTGTGTTTTAAACTGAGACAATTCACACACGCATTGTTATCCTTCACGCATTTAAAACGTTCGATTGGTGTCATTTTATTAAAATCAGGGCATTTAAATAAGTGTTGATGCGTTATATTAGTGCAAAGACATTTGCACTGCGGGTCAGCCGTGGTACTCAAGTAGGCTTGGTACTTCGGCGGCGGAGCGGTATTAGTACGACGATTATTATTTTGACGAGTAATTAATGTGCTCGAGGCACACTGAGCGTGAGCTGGCTGAGTACGTTCGAACACCTTGGCGCGGGCGGTAATAAAGTCGACGAAGTTGTCGAAAGTAGGTATTTTGGAACCACAACTCAACTCGAAAGCGCGAACAGTGTCTGAGTCTATCTTCTTGAGCGCGATATGAAGTATTATTAAATCGGTTAGATTATCTAACTTTAGATTCTTTAAAGCGCGTACTGCACTAGTAAAGTTATCTGTAAATAAATCAAAGTTCATCGCGGAGGCGGATTGTATAGGTTTGAATTCAAACATTTGATTTAAATACGCGGATGCGAGCATTCGCTGATCTTCATATTTATCAATCAGCGTCTGCAATAGAAGTTCATAATTCTCAGCGCAGGGAGATATACCTGCGCATGCAGACTGAGCCTTGCCTGTCAGCTTGCCTAATAGGTAGTACAACTTTTCGGCGTCCGTGAGCGATGGATTATCATGAACGGTAGACTTAAAACTGGCATAAAATAACGGCCATGAGCGAATGTCACCCGAAAAGTCCATCAGCTGGATTGGCGGCAGTGTAGGCCTAGCCTTATGCGGTGCGATACCATCTCGTGAATCCTGTATATTATTACTCGGTTGCGAATATTGCAATTGGAGTCGTTTAATCCTGCTATACAAAGTCTCGAAAGCTACGAGGCTCTTATAGTTAGGCTTCGCGGAAGGATTTAATGATAAGGTGCGAGAATTATGGTTATCTAAATTCTTTTCGAACCTAAGACGTAAGGAATCGATTTGCGAGGAAGCGTCAAGGAAACTTTCCCTATCTGCGGCGTTCGAATTAATATTTAAAGATAGATCATAGATACTTTGTACTACTTCAAAGATGGCTTCACATTTTGCTTGCATGATGGTTAGTTGCGCATCCTGCTGTTCCTCGGTGGAACTTTCGCTATGTGAAGTAACCTTTTTAGGCGGCATTATGTAATACAAATAAGTAGAACTCGGTCAAATAAATTAGATCAATATAATGCGGATAAATAAAGTAGGTAAGATAATAGTATTGAGAAGGCGCAAGCGCAAGACGCTGCGCGTGACTTCGTTACGCGGTAGGGTTATATCGAACGGTAAGGTCGAACGAGTCACCGGTGAATAAAGTAAAATGTGGGTAGAAAAATATTACAATGAATATTGCGATTTTAATATCAATTATATGATTAATTAGCGGGAAAAATATATAATATAATTTATGTAGTACGTAGATAAATATTATATCTAGGCGAGAATTCACGTAACTCAATGTTACGGGCGGTTTCTTAAGAAATAAGTGGGTGACGCAATGTCTACCCTATGCGGGTTATTAAAGTAATATTCGCAATGAATACACTAAAAATCTCTTACTAGGGCCTATAAAAGTATCCTAATAAGGGCGGCTGGGTGAGTCTCGGTCGGAAAGAACCGAAACTTTTATCCGGTCGGAAGGACCACACACAATTGATCACGCCAATATGTTACCGAATATCTTCGATGGAGAAACTTAGTGGACTGTATCAAATTTATGGTACGCACAATCAAATAGGGCAAGGAGAATGAGAAGAAAGGACATGCAGCACATACCTCTGAGAGCACAGGGAAAGCTCCAGATCCTCCTGGGAACGGCGACCGCGGCGGGCCCGCCACACACGAGGTCCTGGTGTCCAGAATCCTCAAACACCATCAACAACACCGTATCCGATTGCACTCGCATAAGCGTGATTGTTTTGTGGGGAAATTACAAAAGCACAATGCTTGACTGCGGGACAATATAGTATCGAATTATAAGCACAATTCGCGCAGTTGCGTCTGCGGCCATTGCGGCGAGACGTTCAAGACTATCTGTTTTCTTCAGTAGCCGCTAGAGGGCTACTCGGCGGTGCGGTAGTACTTGCATGTATGGGTAGGAAAATGGAATAAAGGATTGTACCATAATATAAATTATTTATCATTAATTTAAGTTAAATAACTTGGCGTTACCACGTACTGTCGGAGCACATGGGAGATATGTAATAATTCAGGTAGGAAGTAGGAAGTAATTCCATGATGCATTGAGGAATGTAGGGCATTCGTGCGCAATTATGTAAATAATTAAAGATAAAAATGGTGTGCTTCATACAGATTGTAGATAAACTTTTTGATGTACACACAAAATTACAAAAATGTAAAAAACAGTGTAACAAAGATTTTCGGTTACAGTGTAGCTTATGTTATACTTAAAACTCAAAGATCTAGGTGACGAGACGCATGACATAATCTAACATTAAACTGCAGAATTAAAGATCGTGATGCTAACGATCCTAATATGTAAACTCTCAGCTTGAAGGCAGTCATTATCATTTGCAATCACTTGCTAATTGTACCCATTATACTCCAAGTCCGTTTGACACGCGAGAGTTGAACAATAGTATAATTCTAGACTAGACTAATGCTAGATGATTATAATAACGTAATGTCTGACGCAATAGTATGCATGAAACATAATATTTTGTATCCGGATAAAAATTATGTGCCACCGACCATTAACAGCTGGAAGACGTCCACTGATGAACATAGGTCTCCCGCATAAAGCGCAACTTAGACTGGCTACTTGCAGTACTTGCATCCAACGGCCTTCCCCATAAGACCTCCACCACCGATGCCAATGTCTAAAATGTCGTCCATTTTGAATACAAAATTATGTTTGCGGGAAATTTTTACTAACGTGTATAGTAGATGTTCGTAACCTTAGAACAAAAGAAAACTTCATTGACGCCTTAAACCAAAAGAATGCAAAAAAACTTGCATCGAAAAGAGCTTCCTCTTTTTTGTGAGTCGGTTTTTTTATATTTTTTCTTCTTAGATAGTTACACTGACATTTAGCAGGTGTGTTATGAACAAAGTGGGTTGTTAATAGTCTATTCGCAATCAATAAATCATTTTGCGTACATCAATTACATACAATAAATAAATAAATAAATAAACTTATACCAGACTTGTGGTCAATTTAGAATCAATCAGGCTTCTGGCTGATTGATTCGATTACTCGATTCCAGTGTTGCCATTGATTGAACCAGTAAAGTTACGATAAAGTTCCTTACGAGCTTAAACTCCTTAAACGACTACTTTTACTTACTACCAACAACTTCAAAACTTTAGACAGATGAAGAAGCAAATGGTTTTGTTTCACATTTAGCTAATAGGCTATTTTTGAAAATTCTGAAATTTTGAAAATGCCTCAAAGTCGGTGTATTCCTATGGGAGAACTAACGGCATAATAGATTTTTTGTCGAGGTTTAATATTTACATCGTGTCATATTTGATATTGCATTTTATCGCATAACATAGACGTACGCTTCTCCATCAAGTCGAACAAACACTAACAGCCCAAAAGGTTCCCAAATGAAAATATGTAGTTCTGTTTTGGCAACACTAAGATAGTCAATTGCGTGGCCTGCGATATTGGATGGTCCATGGCACGCGCCAGCAATAGGTCAATATACGTGACGAATCGAACGGCACGATTGCCCCACAGCCCCGGTTATCATCAGGGAGGTACCTCGGACAAGATACAGCGACGCAAGCGCTGCTGCAAGCAGATTTACTTCGCTCTTCGAAGCTCAGAGAATCTAGCGTTAGCGTAGGTATTCAATGAATGTAGCTAATTTAGATACCCCGAGATCCATGAGCCTCGAAAGATGCAAGCGAATTTACTATGAGCATTCTTCTTTGATTTGGACCATACATCAGTCAATAGAGTCATCATTTCCATAAAGATTTACGATGTAAATGCTACCTATGCCAATCTTGCAATTTAACGTGATCTGTATCCAGACTTCAGAGCTAGTAATTGGAAGCAGTGGCTTCATTATTTGAGAATATTTTTTGTTAAACACTCCGTTATGTAACAAGGAAGTCGTTATGTTTATTTAACTTTTTTTTCTTTACATAACGATACTTGATAAACAGAGACAGCCCCTGTGGTGGTTGAGCAGGTTGGGTCATAACCCGAAGGCGCCGGTTCGATTCCCGCGACAGGACAAGTATTTGTGCGTAAAGTATTTTGTAAAAAAGCGCAAATACTTGTTCTGTATTTGGGTGTTGTGGGAGCATGGTCCAGAGTTCCTGGGTCCCTAGATACAAAGAATCTTGGTTAGGGTTCAGGATCTAGGTATGTATGTGATTGTTGAGTGCTATTTATTATTATTTAGTTATTTTTTATATCTTTCTCGTATCGCCTCGTCTTTTTGTTATTATTTAAAGATTGTCCAAAGCTGTTTCAGTCGTTCTCATCTGTCTTTTCTGTTCAGCTGAATTTAGACCAGTCTTTTGTTAGTATAAAGGTGGGGACTTTACAAAAAGCTTATACTTTTTCACCAATTAACTAGATCCAAGCAGCTCCATAGTTAACAGGAGTAGCAAAAACCGTCACGAATGTCCTACTGCGTGTGCATAGATATTTTTTAGCACTTTTCGTGTCAATCGTGACTTGTTAGTGCCCCCGGCTCGGTAGAAAGTTAATGTGTTTGACATTTCTTATTATAGATAAGGTCTGACAATTCGTGCTACATAAAACTGTTCTGACGGAAGTGTTGTTGAAAATATTATGAAACCGAAGAGAATACAAGGGAACACAAACGCAACATATGAACATTGTCGAGTCAGTGTCAGAACATTCACACCATGGAACATTATAATCTGGAGCACGCGGCGCGGATGTCCTCGAGAGTTGGATTGACATTGAGCACGCTAAAGGAGCCGATGAATTCAGGAGGCAAGTGGCCGCTCAAAATGGCGCTCTGTAGGGGGGCCTATGTTCAGTAGTAGACGTCTTCATGTTAAAATCAGAACCTGAAATCGCTAGAAAAGAGATTGGAGTGCCAACCACGCACGAGTATAATACGGAGCGTAGGACGACCGAAAGAGACACGATCAGATTAGACGTGTGAAAGAACGTACTTAGTTACAAATGAATAGCAATAGTGGCGTTTATCGGCAGAGACCAGTGAATAAGGCGTCCCAGCTGATGATAAAATTGGATCATATGGAAAATAGCACCACGCAACTCTATCTCATAAATTAATGCTATCACAAGAAGACGTATGAATTCTATGTAGAAAGTGTAGAAACCGTTTTGGTAGTTTATTTTTATGATTGAACTTAAATAAAAATGATTATTTATTTTCTTCTGTAAATTGTTTATATGTTAACCTGATTCTGGCTAACTTTCGCAGACCTAATCAATTATGATTTTTATCATCCTATTTCCGCAAAGTTACCAGATTATAAGATTTTAAATTAGGAGATAAGAATTTTTTCGCTCAGTGTGGGAACTAAGAATAACCTGTCTCATTAATTCAAATCCTTATCGTCCGTTTATAAGAATTAACAAACGGAAATTACCCTTCTTTCAATCTATAAAAAAAAGTGAAATGTCATAAACTAGTTTCAAAATACAAAACAGTAATATTTGCTAACATTGATGTTTCAAATCAGTGCGTTAGTTTATATTTTATGTCTAATACGGAACTGATTTTAATTATATTTGGCATCAGGGAAAGCTGAAATACAGTCACACCACAGAATGCAGTCTCTTTACTATGGACATAAAAACGGGTGAATGAGATTCGAAGCTGCGACATAGTGCCTCTGTTTCTATATATATCCCCAAACAGAATTGCAAAAAAGTTTGTGCTCGGGAGGTCTACTGTTCCTAGAACTACTAGTCTTACACTAATCAACTTTTGAACATAAGCTTCTCCCACGGCACGCCACTAAGCTCTAGTTCGGTTTTAATCTTCCATTTGCTGCCAGCTACCTTGCGTATGTCGTCCTCCTTCTAACCGTAGTGCATCCTACATTATTGTCGGGAATTACGACGACGAAATGGCATGGACAGTTCTACTTCCTATGCTAATAATTTTATCATGCTTCTTCTAGCTCCACCAGACGAACAACAAGCGGAGCCGTATTCCGCAGCTAGTCAACATAATTAGGTAATGATCAAACGAACTTAGCAAGTGAAGTTCGATCACAATTATGTGAGCGGGTTGATCTTTGCGATTTATAATTTATATTGTAACACGCTTATAGGTATTATTATTTATTCTATACTTATACTAGTTTGTCGGTAAGCTATAATTTAGGATCAGTCAGTAGTGACCGTGTGATCTTCATACATTATGTTAATGGAGTAGGTAGATACATTTCTAGACCGTGGGACACTAGATTGTCGCCAAAGTGTCAACTCTTGTAATAACCAACCGTAAGATTAATGCTTGCTCGGTAAAATATGTTAATCTATTCTCAGGTCCGAATTAGAACGAAACTAATCATGATTAAGTGCGGGCGTGCGCTAGGCGGTATTGGTCGGAACGGCCAGTCCGGTCGCGGAATTTTCAATTTGACGTTTGACCAATCCGAGTATTTGATAGACAAACGACATGTTGATGATGAAAGATCGCAATCATAAACCTTATACGACTGCAATATACTTAACAGTGGTGGACTGGCAAATCGTAAATACAAAACTACGAGAAAGAAAAAACTAATAACAATGTATGCAATTGCACACCATTATCATGTAAGGGATGCATACGCAGGTTGGCCGTGTCGACCAGCTCGTTTATTGAACGCTTACACTATTATAGTCAGTCACTAATTCAACATTAAAACGAGTTCTTCAAATGACTTTCAATTTGATGTTTTCGACATTGTCTTAGTGTTTGCTCAGATGGCTTATTAGTTTAATATGGTTCCCTTTTGGTTTGTACAAATATTTGCAGTTGGTTTAACAACCGACAGTCAAAACAGTTTTGTTTTTGTGAAATTAATGTTTGTTTGGCATATACAATTGAAGCCACGTTCAAACTGTTTGTGGTTTTGGCCGCAATTTCCTCATGGTGTGGATTTGGTTTCTACGGGTTATTTTTTATCTAGGCTAGGACTGCGATCGTTCCTTCGAGACTAGACTAGTTATGACGTAGGGTCTCTTCTCTATCTAGTAGTACCTCTATTTTTAAGTCTTCTGTGCTTGTGTCAGACAGAGTTGAGATTCTGATTAAATACAGGTATTACTATCTAAATACCAACAATCCTATAACAAAAACAGACATGTCTATTTAGAAGACATAATAAGATATGACACTGTCCACCAAACCGCTCCAATGCACAATGGCAAGATGGAAGCGGATTAAAATCTAGCCACGGAGAGAAACCTTAGTGAAATTATATCTGTCCAAGAAAGTGTATCGCATACTTCATTAGCATGCCCACTGCTGCGTAAATAATATTTAGAATGAGAAAATATTGTTGGACAGACTAGAAAGGGTTTAAATTACCGCAAATAAAACTCAACTGTAAGAGATATAGAAGGGTGGAGGAAAATATCGTGAGGAAGTCGGCATGTTCAGGAATCACAATGTTCGAGGGCATAATTTGTCATCCCAAAACACACTTGGCCCGCGTGGTGGATTATGGCCTACACTATCTCTTTGATTATTATCTTTCAAAAGTTTTAGATGCTAGTCTGATGCCTGACTAACAGTGATAATGACGACACAACATTATTATTATTAGACACCAAACGTTCAAAATTGTAATTCTAAATTAGCTTTTTACATAGATGTTACTTAGCTTTTCGATATCTAGTTTTTACCTTTTTATACTTAATATTGTTTTACAATTTCATTGTTGTATAAAAACTATTTGTACCATAAGGGAAGACACTGCCCCCTGCAACACAGTTTATACTATAGCAGAGGGCAGGGTTGTTACTTATTATCTGTATCTTTTATACTGAAACAATAAAGAAATTTGTATTTGTATTTTGTATTTGTAACATTACCGAAATGACATGACTGAAAAGCCGAAGGCGTAGCCAGTGACAGCATTTACCGCGGCTCTGACGCAGAATCGGTAGGCGTGGACTCTTTGAACTTGCTATTACACATATCTCGCCACTCAAGTCTAGGGGGAGTACAAACAAACTCCCCCAGACGTCAGTGGCAATTAAACACAAAAAGTTAATAAACTACAAAGTTGTACAATACAAAGCGAATCTGCTGATTTGCAATATCTATTAGTAGTCCTTACAACTGCTGGAGATGACGTCAAATATGTTATTAAAAAAGCAAATACCGATTTTAATACCAATTCCATAAACAAACAAGTTTTACGACCATAGTTTTTGTGTGTCGTCCAAGAATTTGTTAATTAATGAATAGCAGTACCAGATCACGATAGAATTCCGGTTGTTGTGCATAATTAGAAGCGCATTATACAGTAGTTACACGTGACTAAGTATACACGTTTTAATTAACCATGGCTTTTTAATTTCACTTACAAAACGAAAAGTAAAATACTGGTAGATATTTCTGGTAGCGCTTTTTTATACGAGATTATCGTCAATCCACCTGCCCTACTTTATTTGGAACAAAAATAAGAATCCAGATCATCATGTCAGGATGTCCACGTCCATCTTCCATTAGCGTCTCCAAACGTGCCAAATGTCATCGGCCTTGGCGTGGTAATGAACCCGATTGTATATACAAATGTTGGCGACGTCGCCAGTGGCGTCTACTGTATTTGCAGGGATAGGGGAAATTCACAGAATTTTGTATTTTTTCAATTATTATAATGCTTCGTAATTTTTGTTCAAAAGGAGTAATTGATGGCAGAAATATTTATTAAAGGACATGCCAGGAGAGTTGGTTGTTTTAGGAAGAATAATACGGCTTGGCAGTAGTGTAAGACCTACAGCAGAACCTTTGGAGGAGTCTTTGTGCAGTAATAGACTGACACAGGTGATGAAGATAATGATGATGATAGGAATAGTAAAGTTGATGATTAACGATGGCAGAGTACAATAGAGGGTCTTTCTAAACTATTGTGATTAGGAAACCCGAACGGCATTAAAAAATTATTAGGTACAAAAACGAGCTTGCAACTGCCAAAGCAATTAATGATATTACATAGTAAATATTGAAGAAATAGTATTGGTCTATAGAATTTCCATGTCTATTGCTGTAACAAAGTGTATCAAAACCATTGTAAGCAGCTGCAACAATGCCCATTGATGATTGGATTCGACGTGTTTATTTTGGAACAATGAACGGGTAATGCAAAATATCCGTTATGGATTAGTTCACCGCTGTATTTTAGAAACCAATTCTAGAAGGCATTGAGAAATGTTGGTTATGGTAGGGTTATATCATTATTTTTCTCCTATACCTCTACATTATATTATTATAACATAACAGGTATAGGAGAAACCATACCGGACTCAATGGCGTACCTTGGGAGAGGCCTATGTCCAGCAGTGGTTGGCTGATGATGATTTTTTAAATCTTAATTTGTTTTGGGGCTTTTACCCATTCTGGTATGCCAGCCCCATCGTACCCTAACGTAGTTTACACGTATAGTATTTATCAGCAATAAGAAAGCGTCTCACTTATGCAAAAGAATATCAAATAATGAAATTGCAGCATTGGTTGATGATGATGATGAACCATAATTGCTGATCCATTATCTTCACAGCGATTGCTACAATACTATGATGATAACTAGCGTAAACATATAATTAACTTATCATTTCATTCATCACATTAATGAGATCAATCATTTATTCATTAATCAGTAATCCTTGCAAAAAAGAAGACAAGGCAAAATCATTTGATTCATCGTGGAAACAGTCTTACTTTGTCAATTTGCCAATTCTCCAAGAAACATGACCGAAAAGTAGTGGGTGAAGGTCAAAGAATCGACGATTGAGTAAGACTTTTTAATAAATGTTCTGTCGCGTTTTCCGCTGACCTTGCCCGTTTAATCCGAATATTTTCCGATCGGTGACGAAAACCAATTAACCAGATTGACTGATGGCTTCCGAAGGTGACTAACAAAAATAAATACCTTCAGCAAATATTTGGTTAAGGTACTTAGGGTTAAATTAACAAACCATGCTAAGAATCTCTATGCAGTAAATCGTTTGTGTATTCAAAGAGAACTCTAACAAATAAAACTCGCTTTTACGGTAGCACCTTTCAAAAGGCCAGACATAACATTTAAATGCTACTAATACCAAGGTATAAGGACTCAATCTCGTGCAAATTCTTATGAATTGCAATAAAGACACTCGATAAACGTATTAATACTGAACAATACCTCTGCACTATGTTTCCTTGTCTGAGTCAGACAGTGACAGTATTTATGCTTTTCACCATAAACGCAGATATATTTACTTAGATGACTCATTGACATCCAGTCATTATTTTTTTACGCTAATAAGATGTAACACCTTCGTTAGAAGCAGCGGCAGTGAAAGATAATCACTAAGCAGTAGACAATAGCCTGTCTCATAAACAATAAACGGTTCATGCATATTTATACAAACATCAATGGCCAGGCTTTTCTCCGAGCATTTGGCTTCATGTGGTATACATATTCGCCAAACAAAGCTTTCAAAGCTTTCCATCCAGTATCAGTTTCAGGATTGTATCAAATACTCGTTTGAAAACGGAATATTTTTGGGTAATATTACTTCAACTTGAACACCTATTGGGGATTCATCATCATCAGCCTGAAGACATCCACAGCTGAGCATAGGTCTCCCCCAAAGAGCGCCACTTTGAGCAGCTGCTTGCCTCCTGCATCCATCGGCTCCCCACGGTTCTGACCAGGTCGGCAGGCGATCGGTATTGGGGATTAATGGGGTTCAAAATAAAATGGTAGGTACCCATAATACAAAACTAAAATATGTCCATTACTCATCTCAGAAATATACAGGTCTAGAGAGTACTACATAGTTTGGAATATACACATTGCAGTTTCGATATCTTGGAATAGAGAGAATACCGTGAAAGTGTACACTTTCGAAGTATCGAGTATTTGATATGAAGTTGAAGTATCGTAAAACCTCACTTCAGAAGTGTTCAATATTCATATCGCTATCTCGCACACAATAGCCATATAATAAGGCACATTAGCGATGCAAAAGGCGAATCCATCATTATGCATGCTTCAGCATCCTTTGAACGTGTCCTTCTATACTTAAAAAATGTTTAAACTGCCGCCAGCCAAGAGATTCTGCCTCTTATACCAAAAGTGGTACGAGCGAATTACAGAACGTTGCGTAGAGACATCTAGAAGACACAAGCTTATCAATGTCACTACGGGTTACTGTAATGACCTTTGTGTTGAAAACCATAAGGGTTGGTTTAAATGTTGAAGATGGTAAAGGAGACGATGCAGCAAATAGTGTCTCTGAAGTTATGCATGCTGGTAAATTAATGGTAATAACGGGGTAAGTTATTGCAAATGTGTAGTTGTATGACATGCATGTTGCATGGACTTGGGAGTTATTTGTCACTGTTTTCTTCGAGACGTGGACGGTAATGAAGGAGGAAACTTTTGATCTTGATAAGAATGGAAGGATGTGCAAACCTTTCTGCCCCTTGTATGGAATGATAAATGGTCTGGTCAAATGGGTCGTTAATGATGTTGTTACATCCATTACAGACTGCAGAGTTTCTTTCAAACGACACATCAAGGAGGTTAATATGCTATGCTTCATGAAATGATTCACGTCTTCAATCATTTGGTATCCATAATTCTGATACCATAAAGATCCAGGGTATATAAAAATACACTAAAAATGACACTTTCTAAAGACGTCTGGATAAACTGATTTGATTATTAAAATAGTGCTGTTAACTAGATAATAATTTGAGCCAATGCTGCCTTCTCAACTATTAACTAATCTGTGCTTCTACTGTATTGTTTACAGAGACGAGGGAATCCAGCTACTAATCTATTTAATATGCAATAATCTATTTAATATGCAATACAAGTCAACGGCACCCTAGCAGAAGTAGCAGACACAGTCATCAAATTGTCTAGCTTCCAGCCAGCCATTTTTAATTCAAACTCCAGGCGCAATCCCATCATCTGTTCTCCCTTTCCAGACGAGCAAAAGGAAACAAATAAGCTTTTTCACACACCCTAAAACAAGACTTGGCTCTTGAAAAATACGCCTCAAAATTCACTGAAGATCAAATTCCTGGAGCTTTACAAAAATGTATTCTGATCCACAACCTTATGGTTCAAATTCACATAAGAAGGGCACTACGTGCCTAACAGCTGTTTTGTCCGGATCCGTGTAGTACCATTGTTTTAGTTTTCGTCAAGACGCCAACGACAGACAAAGGACCCTGTTGTAAACCTTTGTATATGCCTTTGTGAAAGGTAAGGATGCTACTTCATACCATAAAAGTTCTAGATGTACAAAGCTTTCTAGAAAGTGTAGCAATTTTTTTTAAACGCAGTTCATAATTTATTAATTTGAACGCAAAACATCATTGTTTGTAGTGTTGAATTTGAATGCATGAAATTGTGGATAGCTATGTGATCGCGACTGACACGCACAAGTACATCTCTATGCGTTTACTGCTGCACCAACATGATGGCAAAATAGATGGTTCCAAAAACAATGTATACAGCAATCGTGTTTCCAGTGTTAATGACTGCTGCTACAATAATCAAAGATAAAGTAAGCCCCATGCTGTATACAGTATTTTTAGGATCAAACAACTCGGGCAGCTGCTACAGAAGAACTTGTATACTAGCCTTTATGCAACACCGCGAACGACAATCAATGGGTTAATCTACATAGATCGTTAATGTGAGAACTGTTAGACAATGGGCAGGAAGGCACGGCTCATCGGTCTAATGACCACTACTTCTGAAGACCAGTCTAAACAGATCTCAGAGAGCCTTGATTTAATTGCATCTTTACTTAATGTGGAGCATGCCGTTATGGTGGTTACTGTTTTTAATCGTATTTGTCGGTGAGCGTTAATTTTGGTCACTAAATAGTAGTCCTAACTGTGCTACACATCTCATCAGTGGTACGTTGGTGGTTTGGTAGATTAGGAATTTTATAAGATTCGTTTCCAAATATTATGACGTGTTCTGAAAAGAGATAAGGTGGGATCAACACAGATTTGTTTCTTAAAAAAAACTAACGGGCATCACAGCTGACGATGTTTGCGAACTTTACTAGAAATATGTAAGCAATAACTAAAATACTCTCTTACTATTTCGTACTATGGCGCTAATCTCCGAAGTTATGCGATTTATTCTGCAGACGAACTTTTCAAAGGTGAACTCGTCACCTGGATTAGAATATTATCAAAATGTTAGTTCTAGGTTGTGCCCGAAGTTTCGAATGGTAGATTTTCTAAACTCCTACCGTTTCGGTCAGAAACAAAAACCGAGAAAATCAAGACTCAGTCTCCAATCGGCCCGGTTCCGCTCGGCCCGAATAATATCAAATATTCCACAACAGTTTCTTGTTTGAAAAGCTTAAAAAAGTAAATGTACAATCCGAGTTAAAGTTGGCTTATGTTTGAATTACCACCAGATATAGTGAGTAATCACCAAAAAACATTAAACATCCACCAATATTTTAATTATTCACTGGATTTATGGATGTTTTCCAGAATGCATAGTTTTTGCGTGTATAAAAAAAATAACCACGAAGACAAGAGGCGGGAGCTGGCTTCGCTTCGCCTTAGTATTCTAAACTTATCACAGGCAACACTGCCTCTGCACAGGTGAATTTTCGAATTTGCTCGATAAGATTTGGTAACAAATAAAAATACCTGTTACACGTTTTTTGCCTGACTGTACAAATCGTACTAATCGGTAGTAGAATATTTGATATTATTATTTGGGCCGAGTGGGGACTGAGCCAAAACCAGTGAGCCAAGAAACATATACAACATAGAACCCTTCCAAATGAAAACAGTTTTATCAAGGGTCTACATTAGCTGGTCGATTGTCTACGCTAGTCCTCTCTTTCCCCACACCGATTACTTTTTAACCTGTGGGAATACGAAGTGGTGTAATTTGTAAATGGCTGTAAAAAATTGGATTACGTGTTAGATCTCTATTTAGATCCTTCTGAATGGGTTTGTAGTCACGATTCGGCCTAATTTTGAGAATTAGCAGTCGTTATCGCATCTTTTTTCTGTATCTAATGATTCCTGAGATTTTAGAGCTTGACTGTTCAGTTTTGCTTCGAGAGTTTTGTTAGGATTAGGGGTTTAGCTGTGTAACTTGAAAAAAAAAAGTGCTGATATGGAAAAACATATTTTTATATTTGAAAAAGTTGAATGCCAGCTAGTGGTAATGGTAGTTAGCGCAAGGAGCAATGAAAGTAATATACATACAAAATATCTGAAGCGGAAGCAGGCAGCACAATAGTGATCGATCACGGCGCCTCAACAGCGGATTCGAATTTCAAAATACCTACCAATCTTTTGCTTTGCAAAATTATACATGATGCAGCTTCTAAAAGACTCAAACTAACTACATTCTACACCCTTTACATGTAACTTTTCAATGACATATTTCGTTGTAAATAACAAAGCTCAAATCAGAACAAAATCTAACAACCTCAACCGATCAAAGAACCTAAAGAAACAGCTAGCTTAATCAAAATGTTGTCTTATCCAAACCTAATTAGGATTAGAACTGCTTGTCAGCTCTCCAATCAAATCTATTGAAACCTTTCTAATCCAAATTACACCTTAAATTAAGGAGCGTTGAGTATAAAATAACTAGTAGCCGGTGTACTCATCTGCTACAGAACACGGTGGGTCAATCACCTCATCAACGGAACTGCTGGTAACTGATCTGTAACCTGACACCAGTAACACCTACTTATTAAATCATTTTGTGGTCTACAAAAATGGCGGTTTCTTTGGATGAGTACCGATAGAGATGTTTTTTAGTAAAAAAGTCAGCGGCTAAACCTAAGGATTTTAATAATGGATATACGACATTCTAGGAAGCAAAAAATGCTTTATTGCACAAGATAATCAAGTACATAGGCGAACTTAATGCTAAGTAGCATTAAGTTATTGAATAATAGACACATGCAAATATTTGCAAAATATGGTATGTTCAGTTGACGTCTACTTCCCAGAACATCGAGTCCTCTGAAGTCAAGCACTTGACCACGAGCCGTCCACTAAGGAGCCTTACTGCTAAAAGCGATCTCTTTTCGACAAACTTTCAGTTGAAAACTTTAGGAATTATTAAATACCATCTTTAAATAAAAATCAAGTTGTCAAATGGGGCTCTATGAAGAAAGCCTATGTTCAGCAACGACGTCTTCCGGCTGATGACGATTGACGATTATGATGAAACATAATAATAACCATTTCGAGCGATGGTGGCTGAGCGGTAGCATGTGCGCTTCGCCGGGTTCGATCCTCGGTCCTGCACCAATGACTTATCTAGTAAGTTATGTGCAGTTTTCGATCCATCGCTCCGTGCCTCGGAGAACACTTTAAGCTGTCGGTCCCGGTTGTCATAAGAACATCTACACCAATCGTTACGGGTAGTCAGACGCCTGATAGAATGTGACGCCTGATCTAACCATCCCTGTTACTGGTCCCTTATGGGTTGCAAGGTCAGATGGCAGTCGCTCGTGTAATCCTGGTAGCTCGCCGCTACAGGTTAGATTGGGAGCCGACCCTAATAACAAATGGGAAAAGGCAAAGAGGATGATGATGATGATGATGATAATAATAACCATTTCAAAAGTGTACGGCCAGACGGGCCGCACAGATATAAAAGTTTAATTTTGATTAGTTACTGTGCCCGCAGTCCAGGCCATAAGAATATACATTTACCCCCGTATGTTATGTTATATATATCATTATATGGTTTCGAGTGGACGTAGTCTTCTGTTCACAAACGCATTGGAGGATGTTTTCAAGCTCTTGGAGTGGAAAAGATCTGGCATCAACATAAATGGCGAGTACATCACTAACCTTCGTTTTGCCGATGATATAGTCATAATGGCGGAATCGCTCGAGGACCTTAGCACCATGCTCAACGACCTCAGTAGAGTCTCCCAGCAGGTTGGTCTTAAGATGAATATGGACAAGACAAAGATCATGTCTAATGCTCATGTTCCACCTATACCGGTAATTGTTGGGAACGATACTCTCGAAGTTGTCGACAAGTATGTCTACCTAGGACAGATTGTCCAATTAGGTAGGTCCAACTTCCACAAAGAGGTGGCGCGAAGAATCCAACTCGGCTGGGCAGCGTTCGGGAAGCTTCGTCCTATCTTTTCGTCCAAAATACCGCAGAGCCTGAAAACGAAAGTTTTCAATCAGTGTGTGTTGCCAGTGATGACTTATGGAACTGAGACATGGTCTCTTACTGTTGGCCTCATTAGTAAGCTCAAAGTCGCGCAGCGAGCTATGGAGCGAGCTATGCTCGGTGTTTCCCTGCGAGATAAGCTCCGGAACGAGGAGATCCGCAGGAGAACTAAAGTGACCGATATAGCTCTTAGAGTTAGTAAGTTGAAGTGGCAATGGGCAGGCCACATCGCTCGTAGAACTGACAACCGATGGGGAAGAAAGGTTCTCGAGTGGCGACCACGAACCGGAAGACGCAGCGTGGGCCGGCCCCCCACTCGGTGGACCGACGACCTGGTGAAAGCCGCGGGGAGCCGATGGATGCAGGAGGCGAGCAGCCGCTCAAGGTGGCGTGCTCTGGGGGAGGCCTATGTTCAGCAGTGGACGTCTTCAGGCTGTTAATGATGATGATGATGATGTAGTCTTCTCGATAATTTCGGTTCTCTTATGGCCCAAGCAGAGGCTCGTACCCGGACCTAGAATATTTCCGTTAATGCTCGCCCCCCATGGGTGCTCTTGAGCAAGCAAGACCAGCATTAGCTGGTTAAACAAAACATTCACTGTTTTTCTTGCATAAGCGACAGACCTTGTAAAATGGATCAAATAGCAAGAAACATTTTAAAACTTGTTTTGCTTTATATCTTGTTGACATATTATTTTGGATTGCAGAAAAACTTGATCTTCCTGAAATCAGATATCTGCTTTTTTGCATAAACCACAAAACAAGTGTGAAGCCGCGAGGTGTGGAAATGTTAATTCTTCGAGATGTGTCATCAATAAATAGGTGTCGATTTACGATACACAATTCAAATTACTTGAGCTGGTATTTATTGAGCGTACATACTAGAAGCGCACCGCGGTTCTACCCTGTAACGGCTATGGGGGTCTAGCAAAGATACCTTTCCATTAGCGTTAACGCCAAACAATAACTTAAAATGTATGGGAATGATATTAGCTATGACATTAGCTACGGAAATGTTTTCCGCAGGCAATGTCATTCCCATACATTTTGAGTTATCGTTTGGCGTTAACGATAATGGAAAGGTATCTTTGCTAGACCCCATGGACACTTGGACAGCCGTGACGCTTAGCATCAGGCGAACGACTAGCTCGTCACACCCTCTGGGAACTCTTCATTTTCTGGGTTAAAAAGTATGATACTGTTTTAAACTTTCACGGTTGTTCACTACATCTTAAAATAATACGCGTCCAAAATGTGGTAAAAACACTATTATAATGTATGTCAGTGAAGTGATAGTGTGTTTTATCGGGACTTTAGGACTCGAAGTAAGAACGAGAAGTAAGACTGAGAAAGGGGATAGACCAATTTGTCTGCTCCATATGATTTCGAACTTTATATCAGCTACCCGCATCTTCCAGCCTACCCGTGAACATGGTGCATTGTAACTACCGAAATATCGGGAAATAATTCCAATCACGGTTAGTACTATTAAAACGTTTAAATGTATATGTTCGGTATGTGTTATAGGATACCTTATTAACATTTTTCAAGTAGTTGCTGGGGACTTGAGTTCACCCAGATAGCTTGCGGAAGCCTGGTTGAAGCCCGAGATCCGCACCCGTATTATGTAAAAATTACAACAGCAGTAGCAACGCAACAGCAAACACTTAACAATCGGTCACTGAATGCACTCTGACTTGGGCCTTTCGAGTTTACTAGCGCCACCAGAAACAGAAGAGCAATAGATTGAAACACTTTTTAGTTCGTCGATTTGTCTGACAGACGGTGATCTAGCGCTCGATCGCTTACGTATTTATTTAATAGGTTTTTATTGACAAAACAGACAGAAAACGTCGAAAATTCCACAGCAATAACACACCTACCATAGAAATCACAACAAAGCGTGCATGTGGGCGTGCATGCATACCCTATAGGTACCAAGATACCTGTAGCACATAATGGCTACAACAGGTTGTAGGTATACGGAACGACCTTGCCATTACGGCCTGCCTCTCACTCCAGCAGAATCAGTGATTTAGTGTAAAACAGTAACGAAGCTCTTACAAAGCGTTTTATCTGCCTACCTAGTGAACTAAGTTAGATACTGGCTAGCCACGTGTTGTCTCGATAAAAAGTACGGAATAGCCAAATGTGTCTCGGCTTCGATCAAAATTATATCCGATCGGAGCGTCTCGAACTCAAGGTTGGATTGGAACGCGATCGCATCCCTAGAACGCGGCCGCAGCGATCTGGCATTTACATACCTACCGCACCGCGCTGGTTTGTTTCAGCCTTCAAAAACTCAGTAAAAATATACAAACATACCCCCACAATTATATGCAAATGAAAACCTAATGCAGCTCTGTCAAAACTCACATTTAAAAAAAACAGGCGGATAGACGGGCGTACAACGAGGCAGCTATTTATCTCTTGACATATTTTATTCAGACTTCAGACCTCCCTTCCCTAGGTCTGTGACGTTTATTGACACTATACGACAACACCTCCTTTAAATAGCGACACGTGATTTATGACCTCCTGATTAACAAAAAGCACGTATTCAGTCACTGTTGAGAACCATACATAATCATTATCAATTGAGATTAATAATAGATCAAGTGTAAATGGAATCAACATAATAAAATGATAACTTGAATGCCAGAGTTAGTATTGAATAACCTATTGAATAATATAGTTCTAATGTTATTATGATACTGGTATGCGACCTTTTAGCTAATATATATAGTATATTAATTTAGATCACAAAAAGATACCAAATCAATAGGGTTTGGTATTACAATAAAACATACAAATATCTGATAGAGAACCAAAGTCACAGTGGCAGTGATAAGGCCACATCGCTCGCAAAACTGATAACCGATGGAGAAGGGAAGGCAGGTTCTCGAATAGCGACCACGAACTGGAAGACGCAGCGCAGCTGACGCAGCTGATGGATGCAAGAGGCAAGAGCCACTCAAAACATAAGCCTCCCCCATAGAACGCCACAGTAGACTTCTTGAGACTGATGACGATGATACTTACGTCTATTGTATGTATGTATATTCGAATTTAAGAAGATGATGTATTAAATAGCTAGTATTATATTATGAAAAGTTGACCATGTGTTAGCATAGCCCGTGTACAAAACATTAGTTGGCTATCAGGCACAATCGGCAAAGTTCCGTCACACTAGAAAGCACCGGAAAGGGTGGGCGTTTATTTGTTCCTCTCAACCTTTCAGTGACCGAACCAATTAGACAGGGCAGGGTGCACGTGTTTGACAAAATGATGATGAAGTATTACTGCGAGAGAAAAAAGAAAATATATTTAATGGATAGATGTATGTGATAACACCAAATGAAAGGAATAATTTTGCACGGTGTCACGATTAGTTTCAGACAGCATACACTTAGGTCCTCTGATTTTCGGTCGAACCCCATTCCATTATACGTTGAACGTCAGAAGTTGGGCGATGCCTAAAAGTTAAGATTGGACACGGGCATTCTCTCATATGGAGAGTTGTTGGACAGGGCGGGTTGGGATGGTTGGCATTGCTGATATGCCGGTTTGACTGACAATGACAACACTAACTTGTCTATACAGTGCCGACACTGAAATGCTTCTCTCGGTTCCATCCTTTCATTTCGACTACCTGTACCAGCAAACCCACTAACTACATCTATCAGCGTGAGATTTGAAATACTCGCATACCCGGCGCATCTGACGATTCCGCCCAATCTGTTTTCTTACACACATGTGCTGGTATCGTTCAGGAAGCAGTGTGTGGAGCATCCACCGTGGCTATAATTATCGGCACCTGGCGCCCGCGAGCCGTAAACAGAGCTTGAATGGCTGCCTGGAACGCAGCCGCTGTTTGGAAACATTGACTCTGATTTTTCCGGTATAAATAGTTTAGATTTACGTTTGGTGCGCAGTTCGCTAACAGCCAAGGCCTGGCAATGGAATTCTTTCAATGTTCCAGGGTTTTCATTAGGAATTTATGCCCAGACAACGGTGAAAGTTGTTTTTAGTTTTACAAGCGCTGGATCTTCAGTTCAATTGTATCTTATGTTTTAAAAGTATCCGGTATTTAAATAAAGATTAGCCAGACCTCTTGTCAGAGTTGGTTTTTTGTTTGTTTTTAAAGCAATTAAACATTGTATTAAAGATTCCAGCTCCATATACATTTTGGGAACTGCTTGTTGCTTGTGTGCTTGTGGTTCTTAGTCATTTTAAAAATATTTTTATTGACCGCACCCCATTTAAGGCCTCGAAATCATTCTAACAATTATTAAAACGTACTCGTATTGATTGAAGTGTTTGAGAGAAATAGGCCAGCTTAATAGTCACTAATTTGTCTACATTTTGCGATAACTAAACATAGAAAGTTCTTGGAACAGCTCGGCCTCTGGCGTCGTGGACTCGATTCAGTGGGAATTCGGATTTCGAGGATACGAAACCATTACACAGTTCTGTACCAAGATATTAAATAATATTTTATAGGAAGCGAAAGATCGATGCTGTAAAAACATCCATACCATTAAAAAATAACTCTTCATTCTTATTATGTTCTAAACGGATGGCTCGAATAAAACGCTAAATATCCAAGCATCCGTGTTTTATTAAATTATTGAATTAGTAGGCGTCTGCCAAATCACCATTACCAGAAACAATACCCTCGCGAGAGGATGCGCGCGCATCAACAACACTTCCTTCCAAGGAGGATACGCACGTCAATGCAAGGAGGCGCGCGGGGAAGCAGGTCTCACCACCCGTCCCGCGGCACAGCACACGATTTACGGCGCCATAAGCATTTGGTTCTCTTTCAGTTCTTATATGCATTCTGTTCTTCTTCTTCTCGTGTAGGCAAGTGGTGTCAGAATTTTTAGGCCACCCAGAGGCTTCTGACTTAATGGCTGAACGGTAGGTAGCACTCAGCTGTGAATATCACTTTTTGCTGTAGCGGTCACCCATCAAAGTAGTGAAGGCTGCTTAGCTTTACTTTTGCATTCTGTTGATAATATTGGTTGGTGTTGATAATCAACATCTACCTTCATGTGTCTCTGGGGACCTACCTGCCAGACATGTGACCCGGTACATTTTTCCTGCAGAAGTTTAGAGAGGATATACAAGCAGAGTACAGAAAAGTAGTTTTAATCCTCGGGAAATCAATGTACATGATGCCAATCACAATAGCAAGGCGTACTTACTATGTTTCAATTTTTCGTGCAACTTGGTTCTCACATATTTAGAACCAAAATACTAACGTTTTCTATAATGTGGAGTTGTAGACCACTAGAATAGACTGCAGCACTGTACAAAAGCACAGCATAGATGTGATGTACTACGTAACAAAAGATAACTCTTTCGCAAACCGCAGTTAAACTCGGGTTCAAAAACCTCAGCAGTAACAATTTAACTCTTTTTTAACCTCCACTTTATAGTTAGCTATAATCCGCCATTTTGTAATAACGACGAAGCGACGTAGATAAGGCACCATATTTTTTAGGATTACATAAAACGCCCATAAGGTCACTTAAAACGTTTTTCTTTTTTATTGTGACAAACTTAATCACCGAAATGTGTTGCAAAATTAATTTTAAATGATGTAAAATATTTGAAGCTGATAAGCCTACGCTACAAGTCGTTTTATTGGTCTTTGATTTTAGGGTTTACTGTCAGATGGTCATAAAATTTGATATATGGACTGCCCGAAGATAAAACACTTTACGCACCAAGTATGCTGGAACTATAAGTGGGCTCCTATGAGAAAGGTCATTTAGGGAATAACGCAGAAAAATCAGATACATTTTTGCTATAGGTATATATTTTTCGTAAAGAATATTCTCCTTTGCCCGCGACATGTTACCTACACTGGCTACAAAAGTATGAAAAACCTGTCCATTTTTTTTAATTTCCGGCAGTGCGTCATCATTTTTAAAGATGACGTAGTCCTCCAGGCATTTTAGGCTGATTAACAAAAACATCAACCAACCTAACTGCGTAATGAATTGGCTATTGTTTGAATAGAAAACCAATATTGAAGAACCTAAGAGCTTGTTAATAAGAGTAAGTCAATGGAAATACCTACCACATACCATATTTTATCAACACAGCTCCAATTATTCTTTATTTTCAACGGTCAATGGAATTCCTTGTAATGGCAAGTTGTGTGGTTTCATTCAGTTAAAGTTGCAGGGTATTGTTGGTTGTATTTGGGCAAAAAAATATGGTCTATTTCGTCAACACTATTTAAGAAAAATTACTTGTAGGTACTACGATAATATTCTTAGTTAAGGTCTGGGCTCTGGGGCCTTACTGACACCTCTTAGTGCGACTCTACCGTCATCATCATCGTCATCATCAACAGCCTGAAGACGTCCACTGCTGAACATAGGCCTCCCCCAGAGAGCGCCACTTTAAGCCGCCGGTTAACGTGGCACTCTGTGGGGTCTGAGTTCAGCAGTGGACGTCTTCAGGCTGTTGATGATGATGAAAGTTTGGGATAAGATGGTTTCTTATTTCTTCTTAGTTGTATTTCATGATATTTCGCTTCCAGCTAGATCACCAGCGTTATTTTGTTCCGGTTTGAAGTATAGAAGAAGCAGATCAATTTTAAAGATTAAAACCGAGTTAGTATGGCTTTAGAAGTATTTTACTGGACTTACACACTGGCCGGTTC
The DNA here is from genome assembly GCA_910589525.2 of Ennomos quercinarius. NCBI lineage: Eukaryota > Metazoa > Arthropoda > Insecta > Lepidoptera > Geometridae > Ennomos > Ennomos quercinarius. The sequence continues at coordinate 14,614,873 of OU342507.1, read as the reverse complement.
TACTGTCACGACACCTTTACAACCAAAACGCTCATCATGGCTCTTCTAAAATTCCTTAGAAATTCGCTAAACAAAACTGCTCTTGCATACCTACTTAGTCCTTCACAAAAAACACGAAAGACCTACTTCTTTCAAAACAATACCAGCTGTATTTCAAATCACCAGAAAATGACTCCATCTGCCCAGTGCCAACACATTATGCCACTGGTGTCGAAAGATGCAGATAAGCAAACAGTACAGTTCCCACAGTGTAACCAGACTCAACAATCTGTTACGTCAGCACAGTACTAACACCACAGTTATTACTGCCTACGGTGTTAATTTGCACTTACAATGCTCTACTTGTTGGTTGAACAAATTCTTTACCAGGCTTGGAAAAAAGTAAGAATATTTTAGGAATTAATATTGTAATCAACTTGTCCTGAAGTACCAAACAAAAGTATTTCAACGAGCGACCGAAATATGTTATTTTTATCCAACTATCGGATGAGCAAAAGTAGACTTATTTCCGTCTGCACTAAAGTTTGTCAGCTTTTAAGTTCGCAGGACCCAAATGCGTTGCAGTACTTGCAGTAGAACGTCATATGTTCGGACGAGCATAAGCCCTCAAAAGGGAGTTTTGGCGGGAACGCGGAAAAGTTCACGTCGTTGCATTGTTTTGTTTTTCAAAATTCGTGCTTTTTTCAGTGTTAATGTTTAAAATCGGTGGCGTTTTACGCATTAAGTGCTGAATTACGAGCATGAGTGTGTGCAAGTGATATAATGTGGTAAAACGTGGTTTTTCGTGTTGTTTCCAAAATTCCATAGAAGCTTCTAGTAAAGTTGCCACCACTTTACTAGGGCATGACTTAGACTGACTGAGACTACCTGACTTAGATTGGACTATGACTACGCAGACTGTGACTAAGACTTGACTTTACGTGAAATATTCTATCATTATGAAAAATTACAATACTTGACACTGGCTAAATACACTATGTGTGGAGCCAAAATATAAGAGAGAAAAAAAGCCCTCAAAACAAGCACACAAGAAAGAAGAGAGAACGATCTAGCCGGTTGTTCTACAGAATGTGTTTTGTTAATTTGGAAATAATGGAATAAAACCTCACAATATCTTTTTTGTCTATGCCATAAGTTAGTGATCATATATTGTACTTAAATTAATTCTGAATGATTTAATTGTTGTTTTATCAAATGATGGCGTTTTGGCCTAGACTGTAAGCAACACTATACCTACGTAAATAAACACACACACACTATACCAGCGTCTTTGTTTCCCGACAAGTACAATCTGGAGCTCTTCAAGTCGCGAATGAATCTTCTAGGCAAGCATGTACCGTCGTAGACCACGTCGTCCCTTTCCATCAGGTGCGATTGCGGTCAAATGCTAGTTATAAATTTTGAACTATCAACTTGTAAGCAGATGGTTCATAAAAGAGAAACAAAATAGGAAAAAGATCTTGCCAGCTGAAAATATAGCGAAGAAAGTTACTGAATATTTAATGCAAGAGCATACGCAGACACTGCAAATTAAACAACAAACAATGACTGGGTGATACACGATCGAAACCGTTATGAACATAAACATTAATAAACAGTTCGATTCCCAAACGAATGTTCAGAATATCGTTAACACAGAAAAGGAAGTTGTAGGGATGACCCGATTTATTGTCGAAGAAATATCGATAAGAATTATGGAACTTTATCACTTTTTCTTCTTTTTTTTTTACTTTTTTTTTGCATCTTACATCAAATATACTATATATACACAGTCTCTATGAAAATCAAACCCCAAAAGTGTCCCCGCGCCAATGCTTACTTATACTGATATATATCTCCAGCTAATATAAAATAGTCCACAAACGGTTCTTACATTTTAATAATGAACCCTAGCATCTTGTAAAAGCGTTGTCAAACAATAATACCTGTGTGTTACACCACTTTCTCACACGTGACTGAGAGCAAAAACAAGGTATATGCCTTGTTTAAACGGTGCACGGTGCCGTTTCCGAGGCGGCGATCGTGGATCTACTCTATATTTCATGGCAGTTTTGCATGGAATGAATCGGTAGTGCTTGTCAACTATATTTATGTCCGAGATATCTTCACCATAATAATTAGGAATGGCATATTAGGTAAATTGATTGCGGTGTGATGTGAGAGTGGTCAATCTGGTACCAATTTTCTCCTCCGATCGATTACATCACAAAAACACACGGAAAAGACTACAATTATAAAAACTATGGATTGCCTCCCAGTCTCCCAGTGACATATGGTTATTAACAGTTATAGACTCTAATGATGATCAAGATCCTTAACTACCTTAAATCGCCTGTTGATTTAACATAACCAAAGGTAAGTTTCAGATGAATATCGATGTTATGCCTGTCATCCCTAACCATGAGTAAGTGTTCCATATAAGACAATATCGAGAGAAATTGGTCCGACTCGATACATCGCGATGAGATAATCACCGTAGGCGGTGCCTTGACATCAGCTCGCCGAGGACAATGATTTGCGTGGCTTTATTCCAGGTAACGTTTGTTTTGGGAAATGTTTCGAAATAAATAGGCATAAGGAAGACTGCCTAGATCTAAAGAAGAAATTAACTAAAAATAAACATGAGCTATGCTATAGCATTTATGTCAATAAATGCTCTTGTATTTCTGTGTGCAAAGAAAGACATACGAGAACAATATTCGAATAATGGGTTCATAACTAATAGTAGAATCAATAACTAGTAACAACTATTGTGATAGGCTAATAATAGTATCATCATTCATCATCATCATTAACAGCCTGAAGACGTCCACTGCTGAACATAGGCCTCCCCAGAGCACGCCACCTTGAGCGGCTGCTCGCCTCCTGCATCCATCGGCTCCCCGCGGCTTTCACCAGGTCGTCGGTCCACCGAGTGAGGAGCCGGCCTACGCTGCGTCTTCCGGTTCGTGGTCGCCACTCGAGAACCTTTCTTCCCCATCGGTTGTCAGTTCTACGAGCGATGTGGCCTGCCCATTGCCATTTCAACTTACTAACTCTAATAATAGTATATTATATAGTAAATTTGTAACCAGTAAAGCATCAAAATTGTATTCCATATTCCATTTCCCATAAAATTACCCTCTTTACTTGATTTAATTCAAAAACTCGCAACTTTGACAATCACAAAGATTACGGTCCAGATAAAAACGGAATATTCCACCGCATTGGACATACCTCGATTGCAAATTAAATTTCTATGAACCGCTCAACATAAATGAAATCTCGACGATGCAATGAATTTTAAACTTAATAAACGATGCTGTAGAAAACACTTTCGTTTAAGACGTACTTAGCATGCTGTAGAATAGAATATAAAACATATCGACATAGATTCATAAGTATTTTATAACAAAGCTACTGTGCATTTAGGTCTAAATCAGATAAGTTACATTACGGTGTTAAAAATATCAACATTACGTAGAAATGATATATATGGTGAAGTGAAAGTAGAAGATATTGTATGCAAAAACTGTCATTCAGATGTTGGGGCAAAGATTAGTGCTTAATTGGTCGAAAGTCTAGATCGATCGTGATTTCAAATTGGATCATTGAAGCTTGCAGGTTATTTTAGTTTCAGCTTCAATTCTTGGTAAATGTAAGTGTCAAAACTATCATATCAAAATCTATTGTGCTTTCTCTCCGTGGTACTGGTATCCATTTAATAAGATTGACCTTAATTCTCTACAGGTTCGAGATTAAGTCCATTAAGTATTTAAGGTCGAAAGTGCTTTCTGCTCGAATTAAGGACTACTTAAATTAATTTTAATGCATAAATGTCATCATCTTCGACACAGAAGTTGTATTAGAACTGAGGTGCTTTCTCATAATATGCGTCTTATGTTAAGACATCTAGAGCTGAAAGATTTTGATAATGTCAAACATGTCGAAACAAAAAGTGAAAAGAGTATGTATACGAGCAATAATAGTCAAACTACCATCATTTATCTATCACGCTTTCATTTCGCATCATTCAAAATTCTTGTCCGATAAGTTCCAAGTAAATTTACCGATCGAAAAGAGCTAACGCCTCATCTAGTACCAATTATGATGTGGAGAGAAAACATTTCAAATATAGTATTTATTATGAGTACGGAACTGACCACACCGCCAACATTTACGGCATCTTGTATTAAATATCACGTAAATCCGGGTCACATATACTCGTCAATCCCATACGTTGTTATTAAGAAAAGCACAGCTGATAGCAGAATTTGCATATAATTGTACGTTCTTAATATAAGACATTTGAAGAGAAAGTATATTTATGAAATTTATTGATGTGACAATTAATCAAGGTGGTGATATATCGTGGACCGTGGTTCGTGCCCCGCATTTGCTTCCAGTTTTAGAAACAATGGTGAGATTGGTGAGTTTTACCTGAGGGGGTATGTTAATAACGAAAATAGTAATAAACAGGTATAATATGATTTTTTCGCTTTCACTGGCAACTAAAAACTACTAAGAAGAAGCAGAAAATCTGAAAAAAAACATTTACATTAACTTCTGTCACCCACTTAAAATAAAGAAATAAAGCTAAATAGAATACCTAAATGATTCATTTTTATAAATTTGCATCTTAAAAGTCAAAGTAATTTAAGTCCCATGAAAAAATGTCATCCAGCTCAAATGAAAGAAAGAGCACGTTATTCAGACCCAGCAAGGTTGACAATTGAACTGGCCAAGAACAGAAAAAATACTTGAAAACACAACAAGTCCGACCATATTACAGATCGAGAGATAAGGGCAAAAACTATATATAACAATGAAGTTTGGGAATGAATTACCGAGACCAAGCAAGTTAAGCTACTACGGTGTAGGTAGTAGGTACTTAGTACAAGATTATGTTATGTACTACAAAAGGCGATGAAAATAATTAATAGAAGCATGTTCTCATTTGATTTGTTATCAACTTTGTAGTCTAAAGGAGACGACATAATATTAATTATTATTTCGTAATTACTGTGACTGTTGTAGCGTCACTGCTGCAGCACAGCTGCTGTGCAATAAATTGAATATTCAAAACTTGTTTCAAAATCCATCTACCTTATTTTAGTTTACATTCTGCGTGGGCATTTTATTAACCTATCCGAGAGACCGCCCATTCTCTTCACGCCGGTACCTGTGCTTAATTACGCCTCGCAAATAGCGATATTCACCTTGAATAAATCATTACAATCGTTTCCAGTATTATGCTAGTTGACGCCTTTGACATTGTTGACTATCCTGTCGAATCTGTTATTCAGTTCTTCAAGAATTTTGTTCGTTTTGAAACGTATGTACTGTTGCCAATCAGGATTAAACCTCACACTTTACGTGGCTTTCACAATGAAGTAACATTAAGTGATAATACGTTAACCTGGTTTAGCATTCTAGAAGCTATTATTACAGACAATATAGGTATATAAAATTCAGTTTGTGATATTGTTTTTATCTGCACTTGGTTAGACTGATAGTTTTCTAACTAGCTTGAGGATATTTTATAAAGTCGCGTGAAACCATATTAAATAGGAAGGGACATAAAACGCGTCCTTGAGGTCATCCTGTTACGAAGTCACGCTAATCTGATAATATTGTTATTGTTACTGCTGATGTGCAGATTGTTCCTACACAAAGATGTATTCTTAACCAGAGTTATTTCGTTTTATATTTGAACCCGAAACTACAGCGCAACAAAGTTTATAATAGCACGTTTTGTTGTTATCAACCAATTCAAACGCCTCTCACAAATCTGTTTTGGCTTATTTTTATTTGCTCCCCAATTAGTTAGCTTGCCAAATTTAGCATTTAAGTCAATAACATTTTCTAAAATAAGAACAGTTTGTCATCGAATTAAAGAGATAGGGTAGAGAGAGTAGAAAGAGATCTATTTCGCGAGTCTAAGGAAATAAAAATAGTTTAATTTAGTTACTCTGAAGTAAACTAAGAATCTGATTATAATTTTATGATGGCGGCATAGGTATAGGTAGGTACCTATTTGCGCATTTTCGTGCACATTCGATCCATAATTATTAAGTTTCTCTTAGTAAGATTTTCTGCTACGAATAGAGAGAAAATTAATGCAACCAAGATAATTATTTAATTTTATGCAGTATTTCCTAAAATGGTATCAAAAATTAGCATTGTAAATGCAATCTTACGCAACGGTGTTTGCGGCACGCCATGTCAAGGAAAAATTATAACGGATCTGCTATTTTTGCAAGTAAGGTAGGTATTTCGTAAAGAAAAACAAAGTTTAGAAGCCTTGGGCTCCACAATCTAAAAAATGTATATGCAACTGCTTGACCTAGAGAGCCTATTTTCTGATAAATATAATTTTTGTATAGGTACTCAGCTATTGGAGCAGAAGCTAAGCTGGAAAATAACATTTTTCAACAGGTAAATTAAAGTAAGAACAATCATAATCATAACCAAAATGAAAATCAAAATAAATACAATCTAAATGATGTAAGTACATATATTTTGTCGAATACAAATCACAAAATATTACTTTTGTTTTTAACTAAATAATTCAAAAGTTTCTCGAACGTGGTCTGCTTAAATTAGGTGCAATGTACACAATTTGCCCCGCGATAAAAGAGAGCAATACGAGTCCTGGGTGAAACGAAAAGAGGGCACAGAAGCCAGTTTTTGACTAAACGATGCGAGGACTTGTCTTCTCTTCCCCTTTTATTAATTAGGTCATCGATGGTTTCCTTTCGATCGAGATTTACTATGCTTATTCAGAGATTTGACGTTATCTCGTGCTTGGTATTTTCTCTGCGACATCATGTTCTTCTTTTCGGTCCACTTTAGTATTAGGTATAATTACGTAGGTAGGTAAGTAAGTAAGTACTACGTAAATTAAACACGGGCCTCAGATCGGATTAGCAGAGCAATAATTATACCTAATAGTACAGTGGACCGAAAAGAAGAACATGATGTTGTCGCAGAATAAATACCATTTAGGTAGGTAGGTACCAAATACTATCTATTCTGTGGTGTTACAGAAGAATATCATTTTATGAATGAACTCTCGACTTGAGCACCACTCGACGAATGAGTTTCATCATCTTCGACAGCTTCTGTGGTATGGTGGTTGAGCTGGGTGTCCAGCAAAGATGCTAGCGTGAGGCGTTAACTGTTCATACCTAACCCGGAGGCGGCGGGTTCGACTCCAGCGATAAGGCAAGTAGGCTTATTCTGTCTCTGGGTGTTGTGGGACCAATGGTCCTCGAAGTTCCTGGGTTTCTAGAGAATCCTAGTTAGGGTTCAGGGCTTATGTAGGTACCTATACTGGGTATTGTTTTGCATCCTCTCCATACTTGAAGGGTTCATTGTAATGCACCTAAATCACCAAATAGGTAGGCTAATTCCACACTTAATTAGTAGCCGAATATTTAACAAATCACTTTTTAGTAGGTACCTACCTATGTGATCGTTGGGCGTTATAGAATTTCAAACGCGTAATGTAATCGTAGGTAATCTTTTAAAGTGATAACTGTAACAGGTTACCTAATTACCTACGAGTTTGAAATTCTTTCTTTCAATCTTTGCAGCAGGCAGCTGTTGCCTGCCCACTGATGCGTACCCACAAAACAGCCCCAAAACACAAAACTCGGGGCAAACACCTCTGAATCGTACCTACTTATAATTAGTCAAAAAACTGACGCTTTTGACCGCTAATATGCAAATCGGACCGGTTAGGGCGCTAACTTATCAGCGATTATCCGCAGACTCGTAAAAATCGGTCAGAATCAGAAAGCATCTTCACGTTGGATGACTTGATAGGTACCTACCTATCTAGTCCTGCAGCTTATAAGCTGCAGTCAGCATAACCACCACGCTTAGCAGGACGCTTTGGTGATGTTGCTGCCCATACCCTGGATGACCGTGAAGACGGGGCACGGGAAGAGATAGGGTGGTCCTATTCTTGCACTGGGTCTCACCGGAACCAAAGAATAATAATAGTCCATAGTAGGTCCTTCCTAGGCTAGACCTAAATGGTGTTAGGCTGGGTAGTTAGCCTCACTGTCTTATGTAGGTACTTACTTAAGCTAGACTAGAATTGGGGACTTAACCCTAGTTTAAACTTACGAAGGCAACCCATTTGTCATTAGGTAGGTATTTATATTACTTAGTCTATCTACCTAGTGGTAGACAGGTACCTATAAACACTTAATAACTCTGCAGGTGAACCTACCTACTTCGGCGTAGACCTAGATTTTTCTCTCGCAGGCAGTTAGGTAAGTAAATGTTCTTACTCTAGTTAAATGGTTGTATTATACAATTTTTTACAGCGAATACCTGTAACTACACCAAGAAGAACCGGCGTGCCTCAGCAAAGTACAGTTAAAATAACTTCAAAATGTAGGTACTCACGCGGTTGTGATGTTAGAATTATTTCTTTCCTTCGCTGACACAGTGCACAAGGTCCAGTCTAGTCCACTTTACGGATGCAAGCACTACTACAGTTTTTAATAACGGTTGAGTGTGAGAAGCATAGCTATGTTTACAAGCGAGATTTAAATGCGGTTAAATGGGTAAAACTGCGACGGTTACTAACACACGCGCGACTAACGCGACGCACCACGGCGGACTGGCGCGGCGCGCGGGGAGAAAAGAAAAGAATGAAAAACCGAGAGCGAGAGCAGAGAAACAAATGTGCGCGCGGTGGTTGGCTAGCCCATCTTCTAGGGATGCTCCGAACATGTTCCGAACCGATACCATAGAGGCATCGATAGTATCGAACTGATACCCTACTCATTAAGACAGATTATAAATAGTACCTACTATAGGTACTAGTAATTATGATGAGCATCTACTTATAATCATGATTAAATTAAATACATAGGTAAGAATATGACCTAATATACCTAGTATCAATATTTTAATAAGGCTAGGTTGTCCCTTATTGTAATATTGATACGCATATTGATACTTTTTGAGAGGGAAAGTAGGTAGATATAATATTTTTATCAGCGTATAAAATCGTAGCAAAGTAAAATCGTAATAATCATGATGATCAATGGGTAACCATAGAAATTTAATCGAAGGGGGGGGGGGGCATTGAGCTTGGCACGATCTTTTACGTAGTTCTGTGTTATATCTATGCTGTGCCTATGCGTGAATCCTGCTGGGTTAGCATGGACGGTAGACAAAATTGACTTTCCCCGTTTTACGTCACTTTCTTCATACTTGCTTGGATTAAAACAGGGGAAAGACAGTTTTGTCTACCGGCCGTGCTAACCCTACTGGTGAACAGATTTTGCACCTGCCCTCACCATAGAATATATATAAGGTGAATTCTGAGCCGTCCGTCACCGTCCCGGCATGGACTCCACAGACAGATAATACCTAGCTAGTTAGGTAAGTACCTAGTTACTTTTAGTACGTCACTAAAAGTAGGTATCTCACTAAACGCTCACTATCCAATGGGTAATTCCATAGGTAGGTTCCTTTTAGATTGCATTTGTTAAAAATGCAAGGAATGTTAATAGACCAACTAGATTACTTAAGATTCAAATAGACGCAAGGCCAGAGTAGGTATTCACAAGTTATATAACTCAGTTAATAATCTCGATAGATAAGCAAGACGTAAATATAAGTAAGATAGGCAGATCACCTTGCAAAGCGAATGGAATGACATGAACTGAATGAATGAACCCGCGAAAACCTACGCGGCGTCACAGAATATATAGAGGCGACGAGGTCGATTGACGTCGCACTTAGACACAAAATAGGATTAAAAACTGGTCAAGTGCGAGTTGGCCTCAGACACCGAAGGTTCCGTAGAGAATATCTACATAGTGTACTTACATTTAAATTAATGTGACATAACCAAATAAAGAAAACTGTAAAAGAAATTAATGTCATGTCATTGTACCCTAAACCTTTATGGCACATGACCATATTCAGCATGTCTTATTAACATAATATCATAAATAAATGATGCCCAACGATCATAATAGGTAGGTACCTACATAATAGATCCTAAGACCCTTACTGGGGTTCCCTGTATCTAGGGACCGAGAAACTACCATGCTCCCACAACACCCATACACAGAACAAGCATTTGAGCATTTTTTCCTGTGCAGGAATCAAACCCGCCAGCTCAAGCTATAGGCCGACCTGCTTAACCACCACACCACAGAGGCTGTCAAATAAATGTTAGTTGCACATGTCTATGGAACCTTCGGTGCGGGAGCCAGACTCCCACTTGGCCGGTATTTTGAATGCTTCATAAAATTTTTAATTTTTATGTCTAAAACATTGTTAACGATACCACAGTAGACGGAGGTTGCCCCTATAATAAAACTAGCAAACTTTTATTAAACCTCAACTAGCCCCTATAAATAATATTCTTGGGAAACTATGACATCAAAAAATAAGTCTGGAGTACCTGTAGGAACTATTATTTATTCTATATTTATGTGGTAAGTTGCAGAGCATCAATGTACATCGTTAGGCAAGGCAGTGGTGGCGAGAGCCATCAAATCCCGTTGTTTTTTTCTATGTTTTTATGGTTATGCGGCCCAATGGCTCAGAATAAAATAATAGTACTATCATATGAATATGTATCTATGTATGAGTATGGTACATGATCCAAATAACTAGGTACTACTACCCTAATGAGTAGTGACGCAGGTCGCAGAATACAATACCTGACCTGATGGCTAGTTCGGCCAACTGTTTAATGACACGAAGATCCCAGCCAATCGTAATCGTAGATCCAATTAGATTAGAATGAGATGACACTGGTCTTCCTTCTCTGACATGCAAAGACCATTATTCACTGCTGACTAAATGCGGGTTGATAGATTACACAGTCAGGTTCTCGAATTTTGTGATTCTTCAACATAGCGGTTTCCTCGCGATGTTTTCCTTCAGCGTTGTAGGAGTGGGTGAGCTGTTCTCACGTGTATGTTTTTTAAAAAGATAAAGGAAAAGACCCTATGTCTACGTTTCATTTGTTGCCATGTTTTCCCTCTCGTTACATCAGTTTCAAAATAAACTAAACTTGACTTGTTTATGAGCAAAAGGCCAAACGATAATTCGAAAGACAACAATGCTTATACGTTGTCCATTTTAGGAATGGTTTTTGACAGCTCACGCCCATGTAGCTTCGTATTATTTACGTTAAAAGTTTATATAAATAATATTGTACTTCATGGAATTCATCAAAACTAAATCAAAATGTACATTTATCGTATCGATTATTACGTTTATTTACCCAATTCGATTAATGATAATAGTACAATCGGAATGGTATCACATTCGTAAATCTTTAGAACATTCCTAACTTATCAGTCAGTCGTCGAGCTGTCAAAAAACCAATAAAAATGGACAGGGTTTAGATAGGCAGGCCTACCTCAGGACTCCCAGTATTTAGTTAGTATGGTGCGAGAGCCCACTGCACAAATACCTACGTCATCGAGTACCCCAATAGGCTATCTTTAGATCGTTAACCGACATCTAAATATGTAAAAAAAATCAGGTCTGCTAGTTCCGATCCTGCCGGGTTATGGAAATAATTGAAATTTTTTTGACGTATTTCTTTTTGTCAAAATTTACCTGAACGAAAGTTCTGGCAACAGTTAAGCATTGATTAATTATGTAAAAAAAAATTATTTATTTATTTATTTATTTAATTGCTTACACAAACTTAGTATACAACTTAAAGTAACTAAAAAAAAAAAATGTGCCCTCTGACAAGAGTGTTGCAATTTTTGTTAAGGCAAACAGTAACTTATGACTACTTAAGCTAGGTACTTAGGTATTTACATTAACCTATATCTAGAATTTTACACTTTTTATGAACTATTACTAAGCTAAGTTTACATATAAACTGATCTGCCATTGCGCCCCCTGCCGGAAGTACCTGGCAGACCCCTAAGAATGTGCCCTTCACACCCTTTACCTACCTCAGCGAACACCCCGATGAAACCTACGCCTAATAGTAGCCAAGGTGACCCTAAAAATAGATTAAAAGGTCTGCCAGGTCTAAACTTGGCGAAACTTAGTATTCAAGGCATTTGAAGTTGGTAGATGTGGATTATTTCCATGACCCGGCAGGATCGGAACTGGCAGACCTGTTGTTTTTACTGCATGTTTAAGTGTCGGTTAACAATCTAATGATAGCTTATTGGGGTACTCGATGACGTAGGTTTTTTTGTAGTGGGCTCTCGCACCAGTAACACTGCACAGTGAGCAGGCTAACGTAGAGCTAGACTATTTGCGTTAGATAACCTAGATCCAGTTAATCGCTAATAATAATTGCTAGGTAGTAATTAATCACTAAAGCGTTTTAGTGACCTTCTTTTTTAGGTTCATTACCTATTTACCAGCTATACCATTAGCTGTGTCCATTGACTATATTGGCTATATCTGTAAGTACCTATACCTACCAAGTAGGCAAGTAGCTACAAGCGGCGAGCCCTAATGATGCGAGTCTATATACCTAGGTACCACTAGAATCTAGACTCTATACCATCTATGTATGTACCATCGTGTTTCCCGGGATGTATGAAGTATACCAGGAGACCAGAACGGGACTACACAATGGGACTAGGGGGTCCGAAATATTGATGTCACATGTCCCATTCCCATATATATGCCATTATTTTGACCTATCCTATTGGGTCATAATAATTGCATATGTCCCATCACGGGACATGGTGGGACTCAATGACGCTTATACCTATATAGTAAACATTAAGCCCATTTCTATTGCTATCAAAAACTTTGCGACATATAGCATTGTACAAAATCTCTGCAAGTTCATAACGGAAAGTGCTAAATAGCAGGGAACCTGGATATAGCCAAGAATGCAGCTTACAAAGTGCTCACAATGAAAGAAGAGCTATGCATCTTTCGTATTATGACCATTTCATAGGGCTAACTTCTTGATTTATAACGCTTATTTGGTTTGGAGCAAGCCAGAAGCGATAGCGAGAAGTCATTGTTTTTATAAGCGTCACCGCGGCGAGAGAAAATTCCTGTAGTACTATAGGTACTGGTAGTACCACGCACCATCTTGTGTCAGAGAATTTGTAATGATACTTAGACCTGGCCCAGGAGATAAACGAAATTATAATTTATGGACACTCGTGGAACGTGAACTCGTGGAAGTTCTTTTTGAAATCCAAAATGATACGTATAGCAGGTATAGCAGGGTGCGGTTTATAGTTTTTAGCGGAGTTATAAGAGCGTGAAGTAGAATAGAGTAAAGAGGTTCAATTTCTTAAAAATGAGTTCAATGAGGCAATGTATCTAATTTTAAGGGAGTTGTTATATTTCCAGCCCATTCTCGTGGTTCATCTTCACCATCACCCCGTCCTTTACGACTTTGATGAATCCTCTCCATTCAAAGGTTGCCTGGAAAAGATCGCTCTTAGCGATAAGGTCGCCCATTGTTCCCCACTTTTTGTATATCGATTTAAGTATTCTTTTTGTAACTCTTAAGAGCGATCTTTTTCTTCTAACTCTTAAGAGAACTTCCGTATTTGGTTTATAAAAAAAAAGTTTATCTATCTATCTACTTATCTATCCTCACGATATGAAGAAAACCGCGGGGAGCCGATGGATGCAAGAGGCGAGCAGCTGCTCAAGCTAGCGCTCTCTGGAGGAGGCCTATGTTCAGCAGTGGACGTCTTCAGGCTGTTGATGATGATGATCTATCATCAGCCTGAAGACATAGAACATAGGGCTTTCCCATAGACCGCAACTTTGCATGTAACGGCTCGCCGCGATTGCCGAACTCTCATCACTTGAACCACCAGTAACCTCCATCACTCCGTCTGCATATCGCAGTCATCACAGCGAATCACAGAGAATTATCCTACCGACGACACTTTAACGGTGAACTTAGGCACGTCAGGAATCCGGCACTCTTCAGAGGATGTGGACCGTCTGGACTGTATATCTGACTTTTAATCATGACGTGTTTTCTTTACTGAGGCATAAAATTTAGTTATAGGCCTGTACCACAAAATAGAAAAGTACCTGTACTGACTGACTCAGATATAGACACATAGTTCTCTTCTCTCTGTATCTCTGTTTGTCTGGATAATGTGCTTTTTGTGATAAATAAGAACAATGTTTCTGGACGTCTCAGAATGACGTGTGCAGTGCAGTTTGGTGTAGTTTCACATAAGACTGGAGCTGAAGTTGATATCTAGCTCTCGCACGTCACGTCCTTTGTGCCTATATAAATTAAAAAACCTTTTTTACGAAGCGAATAATGTGATAGATATTGTTAATTAGTAATTATAAGTTTTATACATGCTTATGATACTTTTATTAGCTACCTTGTTTCAGTAAATAGGTGGTTAGTTAAAAGAATGAAATTATTAATATTATTTTGTTTAACAATTTTGCAACGTAAGTTTTACGACAGTTCGTTCACTTTACTTCTGTCTAATTATGCAACTTCCTAAGCATTCAGCTCAATTTTTAGATGAATTAAAAAGAAGTAGTAGGTAGCTTTAGGATTAATTCTAATAACGTTGGAAATGTAGGCTTCAGAGTTTTTAATATTTTATTTCTATTCAATTGATTTAAAATAATATCTTATTAAAATTATTACAGAATCATCAATTTTCTTTTGTTACGACATAGAACTGGAAGGAAGGTTTAACTTCGGAAGTGATTTTGTTGAAAAGCTCCAAAAAGCAGCCTTGGAAACTAACGTACATCAACTGCGTTCCAATGATAAAGATCTAGCCGAAAAACACAAATCAGGACAAGTAACCGATCAAACCTTGACGTATAGAACTGACAACAATGTTAAAATGAACAAATCAAAACCAACCGATCTTGCTCATGAAAGAAAATTAATACATAATATAAAAAAACAAATGATAAAGCAAGGGAAAATAAAATTAAAATCTTTAGCATATAAAATAATCAAAAATCTCAATGTAACATTTGAAATCCATTCAATCGTAGAAAAATTTTCCGTGGAGTATGCTACTGATATAAATGAACATATTAATTACATTGGAAAACAGCATGTGAATAACGAGATCGAAAGGGAATTTTACATATTAGACTTAATTGAATCATCAAATAAATTCTTTTCTCAAGAGGCTAAAAAAGTATTAAAAAGTATAATAGCACGACTAACTCATAATGTGCCTAGAAATCAGAATAAAATACTTCTAAAACTAATGCATGAAGTTATTGTCGAGGAAAAAAAACATAATTTAAATTATGTCTGTGAAAAGCTACATATTTGCAGATATTTCCCGTCGTATACTGATCATATAGTTATAATACTGAGAGAGATTCTAAAATTATCAAATGAAAGAGTTGAAATAATTGTAAAACAATTAAAACATATCATAGAAAATAACATGACAAAGTTTATCAACACTATCATGGACGACGAGACTAATGAAATAATAAGATTACGCTTAAACCGAGTTGTAGAACATGTTGCTGATGCTAGGTCTTTTTTAACATTACTACAAAAAGTGATCTCACAAAGATTCACCACATACAGAAGTGTAGACGGAGAAATAAAAATAAGGAAAAAGGCTGTAAGAATACTAATTGATATGATTGATAAAGCGCTTGAACTTGGAAATGATCGAATAGATACTGAATTTGACGTTGTTCTGAATGGACTTAAAAGCTGGTCGAAGGATTTACCTTCCAACAATAGTTTTAAGAGTATATTGACAAATTATTGTAAAAACTTCGGAGATGTTCTAAGGTCTTTTTGGAGTTCTGATACTAAAGAAGAAGCTAAAGTTCTTATTGAAGTCATTGCGACGGGAAGGTCAAATTATGGCATACAGTCCTTTGATGATTTGTTCTCTAAAGGTTCTAAGTTCGTAAGGGAAATAGAATCATAATTAAAAATATGTAATAATAAACAAAATAGATGAATGACCACATAGAGTATATTTGTTACTCTCATAGTTCTATGTGAATAACAGCTTATTACGAAATTGGAGTTTCTTTTATTAGACGTTTCCGTTGGGCTATTCCCACAATAAATTCTATAGCCTAAAATGGATCATTTAGGCGTACATAATAACAGCGACAAAATGACTTTTCCCATAGATTAAAAGCAGAGTGTGCCACACAGTACCAAACTTATTTAAGCTCGAGCATTGTACTTTGAATCCCTCGCTACGCCAAGGATTCTACTCTAGAATCCATTGCGTCGTTTTGGATTCAAACAATCACTATCGCCCTAAATACATTATTTTGGTGTCTTGTGACACAATTTACTATTAAGTGTTATCATATATTAAAGACTTTGCTTTTCTGTGTTAAGTATAGACTTTTTACAAAAAATATGACCTAAGTAGGTTTAATTTCTGTTTCCAAATTGCAGCGTCCTATCATCTACATTTTTGTATAGCCATTTTATATTTGTTGGTTACCTTATTACCATTATAGCTGATTTGGCATGGCGTTCTCTAAATTTCGCTGACAAAGCGCTGATTAAAATATTCGAAATAGTTCAATTGTTTTGTGTGAACAAAATCAACCAGTGAAAGCTGAAACTGACGGTCTCCTGCACCTGCACTCCACCGACTTTATCCTAAGCATTATGGGATCTTCGGTATAAATGTCAGCAACGCTACAGTTTTCTCTTAATTGTAGATATTTTATTATTTTAAATTAACAATTTTTAAGGAGGTTTATGTTTTAACAGCAGTATCGCCTGCTTAGAGGATTCAATTCCCGTTCGTGGTTTAAATTTTTCCTTAACATTCAGAATTAATCAATTTTAACGAAGCGAGTAATAAAGTAAGTACTTATTACTAATTATGAATAAATAAGATTAAGTTTTATAGTCGTTAATATTTTGCCACTTCTTTTCAGCAAGTATAGTTTGTTAGGCTACATACAAATATGGGATTCGTTTTATTACTATTACTATTTTCCATTCTCATTTTGTACCGTACGTGTTTGTCTTAATTCTTTTAAATACACTTATTTAACTCAAGTACCTAATATTATCAAACATTATTTCACAGAATCATCAATTTGCTTTTGCTTTGACGTGGTGCTGGATAGAAGTTTCTTTTTTGGGAATGATTATTTAGATAATCTTCAAAGAGATAGCTTAGAATCTAATGTATTACAACAAATTTCTGATGACAATGAGCCAGCCAAAAATCAAAGAACAGAACATTTGAAATCACCTGATGAAACGTACAAAACTGGTAGTGCAATTGAAACGTACCAATTAAAGGGAAAAGAAAACAAACAACAAGAAAAAACCAAGAAAACTACTAACTTTACAAACAGATTTTCTCGTGAAAGAAAATTAATTCATGATATCAAAACACAAATACTAACAGAAGGAGATAAAACATTAAAAACTGTAGCAAACAAAATAACCAAATATCTGAATGTAACATTAGACATTGATGCAATCATACAAAATGTTTCTGAGAGTTATGTTGTTGATATAAATGAACATATAAATTACGTCGGTAAACAGAATGTGAATAGCGACATCGAAAGAGAATTTTACATTTTAGACATAATTGAATCGTCAAATAAAGCCTTTTCCCATATGTGTAAGAAAATATTTAAAAGAGTTATGGCACGATTAACCCATCAACTTCACATTGAGCACAACAAATATGATAAAATCCTTCTAAAGTTAATGCATGAAGTTATTATAGAAGAAAAAAATAATAATTTAAAATATATCTGTGAAGAGCTACATATTTGTAGATGTTTCCCATCGTATACTGATCATGTTGCTAGAATACTGGAAGAGATTGTAAAATTATCTGATGAAAAAGTTGAAATAACTGTGAAACAATTAAAAGATATTATAGGAAACAATATGACAAAGTTTATCAACACTATTATGGATGACGACACCAAAGATATATTAAGTTCACAGTTAAATCCAATAGTATACCACGTACCTGCAGCTAGGTCATTTTTAACAACACTACAACAAGTTATTTCTCAAAGATTTAAAATATATAGAAGTGAAGACGGAGAAATAGAAATAAGGAAAAAATCTGTGAGAATATTAATTGATATGATTGATAAAGCATTTGAAGTGCTTGAAAATGATTTAATCGATGTTGAATTTGACATTGTTCTCAACGGTATTAAAACTTGGGCAAAGGGTTCACCTTTCAAAAATAGTTTTAAGATAATATTGACAGATTATTGTCAGAACCTCGGGGATGTTCTTAGGTTTTATTGGAGTTCTGACACTAAAGAGGAAGCTAAAGTTCTTATTGAAGTCATTGCGACGGGAAGACCAAAATATGAGATACAGACTTTTGACGAGTTGTTCTCTAAGGGTTCCAAGTTTGTGAGAGAAATAGAACCTTGAGCGTAACTAGCATGTATTTTGTTATTATGTTGTACAATTATACAAAAAGAATACCTACCAATTTTATTTTGGCTGTTTTAGTTATCGTATTCTCATTATATTGATGTATTGATGTAGTACATACTTACTTATGAATTTAATCAAATTTTTTATTGACAATTTTATTTAATGGAGTATTTATCGCATTATTATGTGTTGTATTGTGTATATAGGTACGCTCTAACCAACCTAGCTGTATCCTACATAAATATTATGTATTCTATTCGCATCATAAACTCGATAAGTGGCACTGAAGTACTGCTAGTTGTGCCGAGCATTGTTCTTGATGATAAAATGTATTGATTTTCATAGTAAACATTAAAAAATTCTACGTGTTGGATTTAACCCCACAGTTACATCAACATTGTTGGACCACGCTATTTATTTAGATGCCGTTTGAGGAGTACCTTCTTTATACTACCATACCAACGACGGACGCTCACTTCAAATTCATCATCATTAACAGCCTGAAAATGTCCACTGCTGAACATAAGCTCCCCCACAGAGCGCCACTTAGAGTGGCTGCTTGCCTTCATTTGCTTGCATCCATCGGTTCTCCGTGGTTTTGACCAGATCGTCGGTCCACCTAGTGGGGGGCTGGCCTACTCTGCGTCTTCCAGTTCGTGGTCGCCACTCGAGAACCTTTCTTCCTCATCGGTTGTCAGTTCTACGAGCAATGTGGCCTGCCCATTGCCATTTCTACTTGCTAATCCTAAGAGCTATTATTATCAGGCACTTTAGTTCTCCTGCGGATCTCCTTATTTCGGATCTTATCTCACAGGGAAACACCGAGCATAGCTCTCTCCATAGCTCGTTGGCGGTTTTGAGCTTATTAATGAGGCCAACAGTAAAAGACCATGTCATGTTAAAGGTTCAATGATACTAAAGAACTGAATATAGGCTCCAACAAGTGCAACAATATCATATAATTATATAGAAATCATCTTGGCCCATAAACGGACGGAATACATATTTTTATGTTTGATAGCACGACGAAATGTTATTAAAGACTACATGTATTTTAGTTAATTACTTATTATCGAGTTTTATTAAGCGAATAATTCAGTATTTTATTGAAAGTGGTAATCTTGATAATCACTTGTTCATAAGCTGTCTTGGTAACTCCGAGGTCACTATTTATTAAAATGAAATTAGTATTATCTTTTTTTGTTTTATTGAAGCGTAAGTACATTTTTTATTGTCATCATTTCATTCTGTTTTTCTCTTTCATACTTAGTTTTCTGTAAGCCGTCCCAATACTGGGTCTTACTCAGATCTATTTTACCTTATTTTAATCCTCATTACTGACCGCTATCACACTACGTTGCTAGACAAGCTAATATTTTTTTCTCTAGTATCTACCTTATCTATACAGATGACCGTTAATATGTGCTGATTTGAAGCACCACTTCAATAGTACAGTAAACTGTGATTGGCAAATCCGTCGCATCGGTTGATTAATTTGTTTAATTCCGAGAGCCCACTTCCTTCAATCAGTGATACTGTATAGTCAGTCCAGCGCAGGTAGGTGGGTACTAGTAGCCACCAGCAGCAGCGCAGTTAATACTGCGCTAACTGCTACGCTAATGCGTAGCAGTAATAGTGTGGAAGATAGTAAAGACAAAATGATACGCAATAAGGTTTCACTGATATCTATATTGTATAAAATAATCGTATTTTTTCGTCATTTTTCTGACTTAGAGCGTAAATTCTGTTTTATTTTTCCGATTAGTACTGTCAATACTCCGTTGCCATGGAAGAAAAATTGAAGACCTCAGCTCTGGGGAAAACAACCTCAGTTCAGGGGGCGAAAACCTTCATACGTATTATGCACCTATCGTACTCCAACAAGGTTCAAGCAAGAATGAAACTACGGAAAATAGCATTAATGTGATTCTCAGCAATATAACCACGTTCAACAATGAGAAAGAAGTAGAGCCGTATGAAAACAATGAAAGCGATAACAAGATAAACAGTATTGCTCTAGAATATAATTTCATTTTGAACATCAAAGCAAAAATATTAACTGCAGGAGTTTTAAAACTGAAAGCCATAGGGCATGAAATAAAAAAATATTTCAATATGACAGCAGATACTAATCCAATCATAAATTACATTATTCAGCACTATCATAACGAATTGAATCGATATTTCAATGATATATCTAAACAACAAGTAAATTACGAAATAGAAACGGAATTTTACGTATTAAACATGATAGAAATATCAAACAACATATTTTTTCAGGAGTGCAAATCAGTAAGTGACAATATTATGGCAAATGTACATAGCAAAGTGCTAGAGAAAGATGTAATTTATTTTTCAGATTTAATACATAAAAGTGTAGTCGATGAAAAGATTACAAATTTAAGATATATATGTCATAAATTAGAAATTTGTAGACCTTTCCCAGCGTATTCTGATCATATAGCTGAATTGTTATCTGTGATTGTAAAATTTCCAGATGTAAAATTTGCAAAAGTTATCGAAGTGTTGAATGAAATTGTGGAAATAAAACAGTCATTTTTCAAAAAAATCATAAACGAGAAAAGTTTCAACCAAATAGGTATCGAATCAAAATGTTTAACTGAAAACATTACAACAGCAAGGAATTTCGTTTCTATCGTGAGCGATATTTTATCCCAAAGGTACAAAATGTTACATAGCAAAGATGGAAAATTTAGTATTGAGATAAAAGCTTTCAGAATTCTCATTGATATGATTGACAAAGCATTTGAAATGCTCGAACAAAACTATGTAGATATTGAGTTCATTAATGTTACGAATGCTCTTAAAGTCTGGGCTGAGGGAAGAAATAATGATGTGCAGACAATTTTAATGGATCATGTCAATAATTTTGAAAAAGTTCTCGAGCTTTATTGGGTTCCAGCAGTTAGACAAGAAGTAAAAGTTCTTATTAAAGTTCTTGTAACGGAGGTTCAAAATGCCGATATTCTACTATATGGTTACTTGTTTATTAAAGGATCTCAATTTGTAAATGGTGAAATAGGAGTTCCAGAACGTGACACTCTTGATATGTTAAATGAAATACCTAAGTCTTATAAATAAAAATATTTTTAAATAATAATCTTATTGCGATATCTAAAATAATGCAAATTTATTTTTGCGACTCGTAAATTGGTTGATATGGGTAGTGGCGTGCATTTAAACCTAGTTCTAGCCGGCGCGGTGACTCGAGTATGATGATGAATTAATAGCTGATTAAACCAAATCGAAAACATAATTACGTAACTAGGCTGTACAAATATTATTTAAAAAGCTAAAACGAATAATATTTTTAAGATAAGCCTAGATTAAATATTATCTACGCTTGATATATTTTTACAGAGGCAATAGTTTACTCTGCAATTTGGCTGCAGTCAAACTTGTGAAACTGAGCTAGTGTTGTATTGTATTTGTATTGTATTGTATTGTTTTTATTCATGAACAACATACATTGTGTTTGAATTAGGTATATTAAATAAAATTTGAATTAAGTTCAATCCAGTAATTAAATTATACACTAGCTCAGTTAAATCAAATCACTTCAAATTCTTGCTGATGTTAAATCACTCAAGAGAAAACGAGACGGCATTAACATTGACCTAATAAAATTATGTAACGTGTATAAGCAAGACCTAGAATGTACAGTGGTGGCCTTAGAACTTTTAATAAGCGTAATAAATAAAACTGTTATTAATTATTAAAAGTACGAAGCGATATAATACATAATTAAATTTAAAATTGCTTCTAGGTAGGTCCCAACTATTATTAATTTACCTGCCTACTGCCTAGGTACGTAAATTACGATCATTTTAAAATTTGGCGGTGAATTAGTTATCACTATGAGATTAATACTATTATATTGTTACGTATCTGTGCACCGTAAGTTTATTCTTAATTTTAAACAATTTAATACCTAGAGGTTTATTCGTAAGTATGACTTTATCCTAATTAACTTTATTTTAGAACTATCAATAGCTCGATGCCATGACATAGGCGTGAACGTAAAAACAACACTTGGAAGAGATAATTTAAAAAAGCTCCAACAATACATACCATACATATTTCGACAAGACTCAAAAATTACCGATAGAAACATTACGATGAGACAGTTTGCACTTGATGATCCCGTAAGCAACGATGTTTCTGCACATAAAGCCAAGAAAAATGTACAGTTATTGGACCAATTTAAACCAAATCTTAACGCTCTAAAATTCAAAAGTCTTGCTGAAGATACGGTTTTTACATTTGATGTCAAAGAACGAATATTATCTGAAGGAGATCTAATGCTGAACAATCTGGGATACAAAATAATAAATGATATAAGTTTAACGTTAGATAATATTACAAACCGTATTTTAGAAAATGCTACTAATAGTTATATCAATGAATTAAGAGCATATTCCAAGTTCATCATTGTACAGCAGCTGAAATACAAAATCGAAAGAGATTTTTATATATTAGACTTTGTGGAAACGTCAAATAAAATATTTTCTGTTAAATCTAATACAATGCTAAGCAATCTAACGGCCCAAATGAATGGTACTATTCTGAATACCGATCTAAAAACGTTAAGAGAGGAAACAGAAATAGCAATTTTGGAACAAAAAATACGAACTTTACAGTATGTCTGTCAAAAGCTTTTCATCTGCAGGTATTTTCCTGCTTATTCAGATTACATAGCTAAAGTTATAAGTACAATTCTTAATCTGCCTGATAAAAAAATTCAAATGATTCTAAAGTTATTCAAAGAAATTGCTGGAGAGAAAGCACCGTTTTTTAAAACTATCATGAGTAAAGATATAGCAACCAGAATAAGTTTGAGATTACAATCATTAGATGACAATATTCCAGAAGCGAGGAAAACTTTGTCGGCCTTCAAAGATGTACTTATCTGCAGATACAAAATGTATAGAAGTAACGATGGGAGCATAAAAAATAAGATAAAAGCTGTGAGAATACTTATTGATATGATTGATAAAGCGTATGAAGTATATGATGAAGATATACTTAATGATCAGTTTGATGACATGAATGAAAGCATAAAAGCATTTGCAAAAAATGATAGCATTGACGTAAGGAATATAATAGAAGACTATCTTGACGATCTTGAAGACGTGATTAACTCTTATTGGCCTTCAATAATTAAACAAGAAGCAAAAACTCTTATTGAAACTATAACACAGAGAAGTCCAGAAAATAATACTTCTTGTGATAACGAGCTGTTTAGCATAGGGTCAAAATTATTAAGAGAACCAATTGTACTAGACTTCTCTAAGAATTTAATAGTTTGATGATCGAAAACGAGCTGAAGTAAGAAATTAATAAAAAATAATAAAGCGAATATTATTATCACTATATCCAACACATTCCATCCTTTTAAACAAATGAAATGGGAAGGCTGACTTATTGCAAAGTCTATTTTAAGTAACTCATAATTATAACCGTTTCGGTCTACTCATATTTCTTTGTGAATCTATTATAACAAATGACAATTAATAAATATTATTCTCAAATTAATGTACCTAAAAGAAAAACTTGTCGTAATATCTAAAAAAAATATGTTATAGCTAAAGGGATGGATGGATGCGGATTCGCAATCCTATTATTAATCTATTGATTACGCTGTAGGTCATGTTGCGGCTTTTAATTTGGTCTTAGATACTGCGGTTTGAACAGGGTCTATCTGTATGTAATGTACAGTCCTGCCAGGCCCTGCTGCGATGCTAAAATAGGTTACAAGATACAATATGGTATGATGAAAATATGTATTTTGCGTTAACAAAGTCATGTCCTTTCCGAACCTTTCTTGCCCAGTCAGACCCATAAATGAAGCACAAGTTCTAATAGAACAAAGATTTGAATGTATTTAATGAAATTAATAAAAATGCCATTAATGGTATTTTATGTAGGTACCATAAATTTTATTGTTACAGCGATAAAAATTAAAAAATAAGATTACTTCTATGTTAATTGCCTATTGCAGTGCACTCAAGTTTATTTGATTTAATTTGGCCAATGAGCTATTATTAACATGAAAATTATAATAATAATTAGTTATGCATTTTTACAACGTGAGTATTTTTAATTTAGAATGTAACTTTTGGTTTTCTTTTGACTACTATGTTACTGATACTACTGTCTTAGGTGACGATTCGGTTGGTAGAGTGGTAAAACTCTGGACTTTAGGCTAGGTCCCTAAGTGATAATGCTAAAAACGTCTGTACTTTCCTTTACTTTGGGTCGGCTCTTCTAATTATACTGGAATATATTTGACATCTGGAGTGGTGGTGGTAGATCATAGCCGTTATTTTATACTTTTTTGATTAGAGTCTTGTTTCAAATTACTAAAATAGTTTTTTAATACACTAGCAGGGTTATTTTAGCCGATTTCTTTTTGATATTTTTATATGGAAAATAATATATCCAGTTTCTCTAGACGTGCTTTATATTCGTTGTGTAACAACCAAGATTGCTTAAATTATAATTTTTTCTTAGATCTAACTTATTGGTGCAATACTAAAGAGATAGAGATAAAGAATACCACGCACTATAATTATCAAGATTTGAGCATTAACCATTCAGACCCGCTTGTTTCTCAAGATCATATTCTAACGCATAAAGTTGACGATAAAACAGAAATGAGACGTTTGCAATCTAACATTACTGCAATGAATATTATGATTATGACTGATAAGATTGCACACATCCATTCAAAGCACATTGTGAATAGTAATGCTAATGATAAGATAGTTGTCGACAAACTCAAAGAATTAATATACATTAAAGGATGTCTCGAGCTAGAGACTTTGGGAAACAAAATTACCAAATACAAAAATAATAGCACAATGACACAAATCAATTTACACTTGAATAAAGACTTAGCACACATTTTCAAAGATTACATGAATGAGTTGAATGCGTATTTCAATTTGATAGGTTATCCAAAAAATAAAAAGAGTGTTGAAAGAAAAAAATATTTTTTCGACATAATTGAATCGTGTAATATTATATTTGCCAGTCAAACAGAAAAAATGTTTTGTAATGTTATGGCAATGATAAATAACAGCGTGATAGAGAAAGATCTTAAAAGAGAAAAACAAGAAGCCAATGATTCTGAAAGGAAAAAGAGTTTAGAGTATTTCTGTGAAGAGTTACTTATTTGTCGATATTTTCCAACGTATTCTGACAATGTAGCTGAAGTTCTCACTGAAATTATAAAACTACCGCATTACCCTTATACTTTAATTATAACAAAATTAAACGAAATAATAAGAAAACATACACCATTTTTTAAAACTATTATGGATGGTGATATTTTAAACATAATTAGTTCAAAGTTAAAACCTTTGGCTATAAAGTTATCAGATACAAGGACATTCTTGCCAGTTCTAAGAGAAACTATCATTCGAAGATATAGAACTTATAGATACGGGGATGATGATATTAAAACAAGAATAAATGCAGCGAATATACTAATTGATATGATTGATAAAACTTTCGAAAGACTCGGAGAAGATTTCATTGAATATGAATTTAGTGAAATTAAAAAAGGTTTGATGAAGTTACAAACAAACAAAATGTGTAATGATACGAACATGAACAATAATACAATGGATATCATTAAACGTGTCGAAAAAGCTATTAGAAAGATGGTCCACATTCTTAAAATATATTGGAGTTCGGAAACTCTGGAAGAAGTGAAAGTTCTCATTAACGTTATCATTACTGGAACTTTGGGAAACAATAAAAAATATGAAGACTTGTTTGCTAATGGATCCAAATTTGTCAGAGACCATAATATGTTTTTGATGTATGAAGAAATGCTTTCATCCGCAGAGTTATCATGGAGATATTAATTTTTCTCTTAAAGTAGCAAGTTGTCAGTTCATGCTCTAAGCTATGACTATCATAAAATTATGACTACCAATATTTATGATTTTTATAGCAGTATCGCCTGCTCAGCATAATCGACAGATTAATTTGTAAAGGAAAAATTTGAATCACGAGCGGGACTTGAACCCGCATCCTTCCGTCCCTAAAGCCGGGACATGCTTTACTTAAGCTACCGTGACAAGTGGTCTCGTGTCCGAATTTATCCTTCACCATTTTACAACCAACCCCCAACCAACCCAACCCCGTAAGTTGGTTGTAAAATGGTGAAGGATAAATTCGGACACGAGACCACTTGTCACGGTAGCTTAAGTAAAGCATGTCCCGGCTTTAGGGACGGATGGATGCGGGTTCAAGTCCCACTCGTGATTCAAATTTTTGCTTTACAAATTAATCTATTATGACTACCAGTAAACACAGCTACACCACAGAAGACATAACATAGATACAGATATGCAAGACAATTAAATAAACAGCGACACTTACTACAACACTTAAAGCACGTGCTAAATGCGGTGTGCACCAGACCTGCTTCTACCTAATACATCAAACATTTCGACTTTAATGGTTGTTGCCCATTTAGTATATTATTATAATATAGACAGTCATAGTGCTCTATCCTATTACCAGTTGACGGCATGCCAATCAACATGCTGGTTCATTACACCTTATTATGTATGCGTGGTATGTTAGGTGTGGTAACTTGTAGGTATTTAGAACTATGGACTATTAAAAACAAAAAATCATAATCCCTTCTCGTCTCTTCAGAAAGATTTTTCCTTGGAGAATTTGGCCTCTGCGCATAGTTCAACTGATGATTTTCTTAATAATACCTTTCCTACTCCCGTTTACAAAAATATCCCATAGAAATAAAGATGTTAATAAACTCAACTAACTCGAGACATAAATGAATATTTTGTTGCTATTTTAAAAGTGTATGCAAGCCAATTTCATGATTTGCGATTTATAATAAAGATCCTACTTTGACACCAACGCATTGAGGTAGTATCAAAACTCAATGCACCAACGGTATTCCTTTACCTGAGTGAGACCTTTAAGTGTTGCCATAAAGGTTTTCAGTTTTCAGGTTTATGGTTTATGGGTGAATGTAGTTAGGGGTTTAAAACAAAATAAGAATTCCAAGAATAGCAAATTTACTGAATTTGCTTAGAATTCTACACAATTTGCATGAATACTTAGTGTAGGTACTAAATATCCACATTTTTTTATATTATAGTTTCAGTGTCAATTAAAGTCATTAAGAAAATAACTGAATTAGAAGAGGATTTCAAAAATGAATTTACTAAGCCTCACCTTAACAAGGGTTCCGGAGGATTACGAGAAAGCCCTCTGGATCAAGAGCTGGAGCAAAATAATATACAAATGCGTCATTTCAAATTAGACAACTATTCCACCGTAATGAATATAATTGATAATTCAAACCTATTCCACACTGACAAGAATTATATAATCAATAAAATGAAAGCAAAAATAACAAAGACAGGTAAACAAAAGCTAAAATCTCTGGCGACCAAAATTGAAGATTATCTCAAACCATCGTTTGAGATAGATGAAGTACTAGATGATATAACAGAAAAGTATGCTGCTAACTTAGATACATATTTCAATTTGGTAAGACAACAAGAAGTATATTTTGTGATAGATAAAGAGCTTTACTATTTATACATTGTTGAATCGTCAAACAAAATATTTCACAATATGTCAAAAGTATTTTTACATAATATTGCAGAGATGGGTCATACTGTGCAGCATAACGATATTATAACCCTTACAGAAAATATACAAGCGGCCCTTGTTGATGAAAAAAGAGCTAATTTGAATTATATCTGTGAAATATTAACTATATGCAAACCTTTCCCAAGCTACTTGGACCATGTAGCTGAATTATTGACTGCGATTTTATCGTTACCTGATACAAAATTCCAAAGTATTGTAAGGATATTACAAGAGCTTGTGAGCGTTAAGTTGAAGTACTATAAATTTGTAATGAGTGATGAAATTGCACAAAAGATTAGATACAAACTAAAATCATTGACTGCAAGCCAAAAAGATCTCAGTAAGTTTCTGTCACTACTCAGAGGAATTATTAATGACAGATACAACATATTTAAAAGTAAAGATGGGGAAATAAAAACACGAACTAAAGCGGTAAGAATTTTAATTGATATGATTGATAAAGGATTTGAAATGCTCGGAGAGGAATTTATTGCAATTGCATTTGATAATATACTAAAAAGTATTAAGTTGTGGGCAGTTGGCGAGAGGGATGAAGTGAAGACGATATTAACGTATGCAATTAATAACTTTTTTGATAATCTTAATCACTATTGGAACGACAGAACTAAAGAAGAAGTAAAAGTTATAATTGAAGTTATAATGACGGGAACTTCAGAAAACAATATTGTACATGATGACTTATTTACCAAGGGTTCCAAGTTCACACAGAATGATTATATTGAATTTGGACTACTATGATTCTATGGTGTAGGTATAGAGACAAACTAAGCAGAAAGGCTAAATTATTTTTGTTTTTATTAACTAGAGTCAAATCTGTTTAATTATCGGTGACAGTGTGAAATAAATTATTGGGATCTACGAGGTTAATTAACCCAAATAAATGTTTGTTTAATTTCCGTCTGCTTATTGTTTTACTTTTACCAGCTAGGTGATCATGGAACTTGATTGCAAGTATTGGAAAATTGTGTCTCTATTAGTTGAATTTAGTTGCAATTTGCAACCAATAGAAACACAATTTTTTCATTGTGACTAACCAAATCATATCATATGATTTTGGTTAATGAAGTTTTCTATGATACATTTTCAGTGAAACTGCAATTAGTATTTTTAGGATGGAGTTGCGAATTGAAACCCAGAGCTTGGCCGTGAATGCGGTATTTAAACGTAACGTTAAGATGCCACATTAAAATAATTAGTATAATACTGACTCCAAAACATTAATTATAATACAAAAAATTTTTCTGTGCAGACTTTTTGCTCATTGTTTGACAAATTTTTTTATTGATATGTTTAATACTGTCTTATAGTGCGTAAACGTTTAATATTATATTGATAGAGATTTGTAGGTATAGTCGTAAGTACAACTATTATGCTACCATATACTTGTACTTACAAACGTTGTCTCTTAACTTAGTACCTAAATGAAAACCATTGTTTTTATTGTACAAAATGTTGAAAACTAAAATAAGAACATGAAACGTTTTTACTGTGCTGTGGTTAATATCACTGGACATTTATAATTACTATATTTAATAGGTGGTAATTAAGTTTAATGAATATTGGAATGAAACTTTGAAGGTTTTCAAGTAACATTCCAACAATAATCACCATCTTATTATATTATTTAGATTAGACGTTTGGTGAATTGACTATGTGCACGAAAGTTCTATTATTATTTTGCGCTGTATTCTTGTCGCGTAAGTTTTAACAAAAGGCATCAAGGATTGTAAACTGAATATTCTACGTTCATCAATAATTACTCTGACCTGTCTCGACGTAGTCGTAGTAGACACACGGGTTATTTAATTATATACCTTTCTATTTTGTAACCTAGCCTCGTGCTTCCCTCCAAAGACTCTGGATACATCTTGTCTTCCATGTACAAACATAACCTTGGCTACAGTTTTATTTTAAGCATATATCATAATTTTATAGATTATTAATTATGATTTTATTTATTGCTCATCATACCTTTTCCGCCCTATTTTTCTGAATAACTATTTAGTATTTTTAGTAGGTACTTAACACTTATTGCGACATACTATTTTAGAGTTACGTGTATTTTGGTGCGACGATAATGAAGATTGCATAGAAAATAAAATGGAACAAATAAAAGTACATGAATTTGGAGCTAAATTCATAAATAATCTTGAGAAGGAGTTTCCAAACGCGTTCAAAGAAAAAATATCCGTAAACCTAACCGAAGAAACAGAAAAAGTTCTAGAGCAGGAAAAGTCTGAAATACAAAATGAAGTTGATAGTTATGAAATTAAGAAGTCCACTAACTCTACTTATCCTGAAGAGAATGTTGCTGAAAACTTTGTTGAAAACATTAAAGCATTCCTCACTAAAAGAGGAAAACGTGCATTAAAATCTTTAGGATACAAAATTAAAAATCATTTAAATCCAACACTTTATATAAATCAAATGATACATCATGCAAACTTGGAATATATTGCCAAATTAGATAAATACTTTAATACTATGAATGAAAGAAAAGTCCATGGCAACATAAATCAAGAATTAGTTGCATTAGATTTACTTGAATCTGCAAACAATATACTTTCTAAAGATGCTAAACAATTATATGCTGCAATTGTTGTTAAGAGTGAAGTTTCATTATTAATGGTCGATGTTGAAATAATCTCTGAGACAATACGAAATTATATGCTTAGTGAAAAGACAATGGGCCTAGAATATGCTTGCGAGAAAAAGTATGTTTGCAAGAAATTTCCTGCTTATTCTGATTACGCGTCAGAACTAATGAAAGAAATGTTAACATTATCAGATAAAAACTTTATGACTTTTGTCAAAATAGTAAAATATATTGTGATGGACAATTCACCGTTTTTTGAATCTCTTATGGATGACGACATCGCACAAAACATTAGTTCTGAAATGGAATCCATAACAGAAACACTTTCTGAAATTAGCGAATTTATATTTATGCTAAAAGGAATGTTAAAACACAGATTTAAAATATTTTACAACCGCAACACAGAATTAAATAATAGAACAAAAGCTAATCGAATTCTAATAGATTTGATTGACAAAACGTTTGAAATTTTAGGAGAAAATCGACTTCGGACCGACTTTATAAAAATAACCAAGTATATTGGTAATTGGGCAAACGGCAAAAAGGAAAACATCCATGAAGTATTGAGTCGTTTCTGCGGGGACTATATTGGTTTTCTTAAACATTACTGGAATAAAGAAATTAAAGAAGAAATTAAAGTACTGATAAGAGTTATAGTAACTGGAACTTCTAATAATGATCATCTACGTGATATATTGTTCACTGAAGGATCCGCACTCGTAAGAGATGATGCTACTATTTATTCAGATCCTGACGATGGTAAAGAAATTGTCGAGATAGACAATGTCACATCCATGTTGGATGTTTGGATGACACAGAGGTGGTTGCCAACGAATATAACTTTACTGTAACGGATAAGCTGTAGTGTAAACAAGATAAAAAAAATACTAGATAAAAGCATCAACACAAATCACAAGATTGAAAGTTTCAGACCATCCGCTTTATGCGTTCTTCCTGCCTCGGACTTGTAAAATGTGGAATGCCTTGGTCTTTCTTCAGAGTTGCAACATGGAGTCTTACAAAAAGGGTGTCGATGCGTCGTCATCGCCCCTGGTGTTAAAGATGATAAGTGACGATGACCCTTTATAATCAGCTGGGCTACTCGCTTGTTAGGTACATATAAAGTTAAAAAAACTTAAAGATACTTTAAAAATCTTCCCAGTTAAGTATGAGATAATAGATCCTGTAATTTCAAAAGGGCATTATTACTATTAGCATTTTCTGTGTGAGTTTTAAGTAGATTAATCAACGCACTATAAAGGAAGGTTTTTCTATTTACGACCTTAAAACTAATCCAACCGTTAAATCGTACACAATCCACTGAGTATTAACCGGTAGCAAACAGGCAATCCGTGCTGTTTGTGAAAACAAACAATCGATTGTAAATCAAATCGCAATTCGCAATCAAACACAGCATTCCTGTCGCGATTGTTGTTCAAAATAAACCTTGTTGTTATTAGTGGATTAGAACTTTCACACTTGAGCTCGTAGGTAGTGGCTAGTGGTATATAGAGTTGCAACTTGCAACAAAACAAAACACAAGCAAAAGCTGGGCAAGCACAGTCCTTCGCACATTAATTTAATAGTGTTCTTTGTAGTTCATTGCATGTGATGCAATTTGCGTGTCCTTCAGTATTTACACTGTTCAGTGTTCAACCAGTCATCCAATATTTATCTACAGTTATCACGAGGGGCCCAAATCTATTATTGAAATTGCGATTGAATTGTTCTACATGTGTTACTTTTTGACACAGTTTCCATAAAAAATCTGCCAATAATCGATAATGGTAAATCAATGCTATTGCAATTTAAATAGTAGACCCGGAGCCCAGGTCTGTGAGTGGCACTAGAATTTGTAAAACAAGAATAATATGTTTTGGTATAGTAACGTACCGGTGCGTGGTCGCCAAAGTCAATTCAATTCAATTCAATTCAATTCAATTTCAATTCAATTCAATTCAATTTTATTTATTTGTTAGAATGTAGGTATTTACAAAAAATGATGATAAATATTATAATATGTCCCTTATACATTCTCACCAGGTAGGCATGCAAATATTTTAGTCACAATTTAAAACACAAATAAATATCTAACGAGGCGAACATTACAATACAGTCAATATGTCATAACCAAATCGGAGTCATTTAAAAATTCTGTAATACTATAATAACATTTGTCAACTAGCAGCCTTTTTAGTTTCATCTTAAAATTAGCGATATTACACATCTTCAATGCTTCGGGCAGTTTATTATATATTTTTGGCGCCATACAAAACATACTACTATGCATTAATGCTGTATGGGACCTTCTGATACACAGTTGATCTCTATTTCTCATGTTAAACCTATACTTTTCATGTAGTGCCTGAAAGTATGTAGGATTATTTTTAACAAACAATGCCACCTCATATATATATAGAGAGGGAACCGTTAGAACCTTTAATGATTTAAAATGTGGTTTGCAACTATCTGTAGGTTTAAGATGAGATACAGCTCGAACACACCTTTTCTGAGCCAAAAAAACATCTTGCTTGTTTGTGGAATTTGCCCAGAAAATTACCCCATACCTCAATATGGATGCAACACTACCATGGTAGGCCGTCAAACTAGTTTCCTTATTAACTACTTTAGAGAGATGATACAGAGCATATGCCAAACTGTTAATTTTTTTCACTAAATGATTTACGTGTTGCTTCCATGTCAATTGTTTATCTATGTATAGCCCTAAAAATTTAGTCAGTTGTGTTTCATTTATATCATTATTTAAATACTTAATGTCAAAATTAGAATTATTAGGCAATCTTTGGTTAAAGTGCATTATTTTAGTTTTATTTAAATTAATTTTCAGATTATTAGATTATCAGATTATCAGATTATTCAGAGGAAATCAATCGATGCGTCGATTGATTTCCGACCGACCACGAACCGGAAGATGCAACGTATAGGCTACTCCCACTAGGCGGACCGACGATCAGCCCACCTAGCACAGACGGTAGATAAAATTGTCTTTCCCTGATTTACACCATTTGACATGTAAGCAAGTATGAAGAAAGTGACAAAATGGGGAAAGACAGTTTTCTCTGCCACCCGTACTAGGCGGGCTGGGGTCAAAACTGCGAGGAGCCGATGGTTGCAAGAGGCAACTAGCCGCTCAAAGTAGCGCTCTGTGGGGAGGCCTATGTTCAGTAGTGGACGTCTTCAGGTCTATCGTCGAGAACTGAAGACTGAATGACTGCTATTGTTTCAAAAACAGACGGCAGGAACTCCGTAACAAATTAATGTACCACAAACTTACATCCAGCCTCTTAAAAAAGCCCACTCGCTCGAGGCGACTCACACGCTACAACTCGCCTAAATGCGAAAGCCGTCACATTTGCTCTTATAAAGTGGCATTGTTTAAGCGCACGTGCCAAAACCCTCAATCTACATTAATAAAGTGTACTTTTATTTCAGTTTGTTTTGTGAAATAACGCGGCCTTGGCGAGCTAATTATATGCGACCGGGAGTTTGGTTCTACGGTTTCTTATGATTTGGTCAATACTGCTTTAGCTACAACTGGGTAGATACTTTTCTAATGACTACTTCACGAGGTCTGGTGTCAGCCAAGGATCTACTTTTGACTGGCCCGATAGCTCAGTTGGTAGTAGCTCTGCCTTCTGAACTGTAGGCTGTGGGTTCGATTCCTACCCTGGACAAACATTTGTGATGAACATAGGTGTTTGTTCTGTGTCTGGGTGTTATATTGTATTCTATGTATGTATTTACAAACAAAAAGTATCTAAGTATTGTATCAGTTATCTGGTTCCCATAGTACAAGCTATGCTTAGTTTGGGGCTAGATGGCGCTGTGTGAAATGTCCACACAATATTATTATTATATTATACTTTGGGACCAACTCTATTTCTTACTATGATAAATGACCTACCTGAGGCGCTAAGTACTGCCAAATGTTTAATGTTTGCTGATGACATGAAGTTTTTCCATAGTATTGGCAGTACTTCTGATTGTGCAAGCCTTCAGCACGATATAGATTCAGTTGCTGAATGGGCTGAATTAAACAATTTAAATTTTAATGTGCCCAAGTGTAAAGTAGTCACTTATTCGAGAACGCTTATGCCTGTTAGTTATTCGTGTACCCTGGATCAAAACGTATTGGAGCGGGTAGACTCAATTCGTGACTTAGGTGTCATCATGGACAGTGGACTTAACTTTAGCGAACATATCACAAGCATATGCAAAAAGACCAACAAAACCCTGGGTTTTATAACTCGAACTTCTGCCCAGTTTCGAGATATAAACATTCCCATTATGTATAACGCGTATGTCCGTAGTGCACTTGAATTTGGTGCTATTGTTTGGGACCCGAGAACCAAAAAATATCGTGTCATGATTGAAAGAGTGCAGGGAAAGTTCGCGAGGTATCTCTATAAAAGAGTTTATGGATACTATCCCTTTCTATTTCCTTCATTATTTGTCTCGGGAATGGTGGGCCTTGTTACGTTGGAGCTTCGACGTAAACTATTATTAACTATTCATTACTGCCTGTTGCTGCGTAACGAGGTAGATAATCCCTCAGTGTTAAGCAGATTATACTACTTTGTGCCGCAGAACTACATCCGTGCGGGTCAAAGACGTCGCCACCAGCTATTTGCTGCTCCTCCCGCTTTGCGGACATGGCATGCTCATAATGCTCCTACGGCAAGGGCTGTAGCGGTTATCAACCGCTTCCTAAGCGAAGTCCAGGATGCTGACATACATGCTGACCCCATTAGTCGGCTTTATAAATATATATTGTTTAATCCGTATAAGAACTTAGTGTAACAATGTGAATGTTTTGGCTTAGCTGTAAGTTCACAATTGTATTTAACAATTAAATAAATAAATAACTGGTTATACTAGGTGGTAGGACTTTTCTGCAAAGTTCGTCTAAGTAGGTACCACCGCTTTGCCCATTGACTATAAATCCAGTCTTTGGCTTTGCTAGTTATTCTGCCGCCAAGCAGTACTACTGTGTTCTGGTTTGAAGGGCACTGTAGCTAGTGAAATTACTGGGCAAACGAGGCTTTATAACCTGATTTCACCGTCAAAGACTTCTATTAGTAATTATACCTTTGTTCACCATTGTCTAATTATCCGTGTTTTCACAAAATTCTAAGGTTTTCGCGAAAATTTAATTATCAAACCATCCTGCGATATTCATCATTACTAGGTGTAATTGATTTCATTAGCATCCTTTGAAACTAGGTACCTACTCCTGACACCGGTAACGTGTGGAACAAAACTCATGAAAATTCTCGACGCTTTTTCGAGTATTTTGGAAAAAATACTCTTGACTCACCTTTTTGTAGCTTCCCAAGTAAAGCTAAACCAATTTAGGTTTACGAACGAGTTTTCGAAAACGGCAATGCTGAATCACAAATGGTGCTGTCATTCGCGTGGGTGGACCTCGGCATTGGAATCCAGGATGCACTTGTGGGTTGATATTTTACTTTAAATAAAATCCCGATAAAAATCATAAGATGAGTATATTGGGATGCAGGTAAGTAAATGTACTTAAATCCTTTAAGAAAGTCTAGGCTAAATCGACACTTTCGCACTAAAGAGATCATGATAGATTCCGACCAAGTGCTAGTCAGACTCGCGCATCGCGCACGAAGGTTTCCGTACTATTATTTATCCCTGCCATCTAGTGTTGAGTAGCAGTACTATTTAAAGCAGCGCCATTTATGAATCACCTGGTAAACGAGCAAAAAAATCACGTTTACTGTATGGGATATTTTACCTATTTGTTGTTATAGCGGCAACAAAAATACATCACTTGTGAAAATGTCTACTGTCTAACTATCACGGTTCATGAGATACAGCCTGGCGATAGACGGACAGACAGACAGACAGACAGACAGACAGCGAAGCGAAGAGTAAAACCACAGATAACCTCCCATAGATACCGCATTACGGGATTTTTGTTCGGATCCTAGCTCACCAAAACTGGCGGAAGGCGCGGGTTGCGGGGACTGGAGCCAATGCGCTATTATTGGCTGTTTCGAGTGACGCCCTAATAATGAACTCTAATAATTGGTCGAAACTAAGGCCGTGCTAACTAAGGTAAAACCGACTCTATTACTAATAATAGGGTCGGTTTTACCCTTTGCATACGGAACCCTAAAATTCATCATCAGTTTGAAGACGTCCACTACTGAATATGTCTCCCGCATAGAGCGCCACTTTGAGCGGCTGCTTGCCTCCTCCATTCATCGGCTCCCCACGGTTTGCTGGTCGTCAGTTCAACTTCTCGGCCTACTCTGCGTCTTCCGGTTCGTAGTCGCCACTCGAGAACCTTTCTTCCCCATCGTTTGTGAAAATAGCGAATCGGATTTCACGTATAAAATATGACACAATCAGCATTGACCATTAGGCATGGAAATGATTGCTACTTTAAAATCATAGTCATTTCATCATATGATTTATTTTTTACACTGTGATTTCACCTGTGATTTTTCACAGCCTGTGATTTTTCACATGCTTAATGAATTTATGTTCAATGGTGATTGGCTGTGCTTTATGAAATGGAACAGAGATGTGATTCAGGAGCAACCTAGTGAAGTTGCGACCTACTACAAATCTAACGCTACTCTCAGATCAAAGTTCACCGCTACACCACAATGTTAATAAAATTATAATAATAATAATTTATTTATTTATTTATTTATTTATATATAGGTACACAAAACAAATTACAATCAACGACTTATTCCAAATAGGTAAATATACAAACAAATCTGTTCTGGATTGTAGCTTAAACTATGTGTACACAGAAAAAATATAAATTACACAACCAACCAACCAACCAACCAACCAAGGTTTACTAGGTGGTAGGACTTTTCTGCAAAGTTCGTCTAGGTAGGTACCACCGCTTTGCCAGTTATTCTGCCGCCAAGCAGTAGTGTGCAAGCACTACTGTGTTCCGGTTTGAAGGGCATTGTAGCTAGTGAAATTACTGGGCAAATGAGACTTTATGATCTGATCACTCAGTCTAGTAATCTGATTACTAGACTGTGTGATGTCTCAGGATGACGTGCGCAGTGCAGTGTCACGCGAAACTTTATTGTTTTAAAATTCCGAGTGACACTGCAACTGTTATGGGCAGCCGTGTCGCTTAACACCAGGTGAACGACTAGCTCGTCACGTCATTCAATCGCATAAAAAAAAAAAAAAAAAAAAAAAAACCAACCAACCAACCAGGGTCATAATCACGCATTAAATAAAAATAAAACATTGGATTTGGATTTGAACAACTCTTTAGGTGTCAGTTTGTTTACTGAAGCATAAATAAAATTATATGTTTTGATATTCGCCGCTTATGCTACTCTCGTACTAAGAAATCCGAAGCCACGATTCAATTAAGTGTGATTATCACACTGTGATTAGTAGCATATTAGTGTCTGATAAAAAGTAGCAGAGTGATTTATAAAACATAAAATCATATGATTTTTCACCTGCTCCTTGTGATTTGATCCATGCCTATTGACCATTGACTATAAATCCAGTTGACCAATGATACAGCTTCCCCTCATACGAAAATTAGTGGTGTATTTCAACCACTAATTTCTAATAAATACTATGAATTTCTAATAAATCACGGGATGTCTTTTGTTCCATCCTGCTCTGTTCTTTGTAATTTCGTATGACTTTGTCTCGTTCTGTTACCTCGCCCCCTGCCCGCGCAGGTGAGTCGTGTTTGTACGAGAAATTATGTTCACGAGCTATCAACGGGCTTTATTGTCTTTGGCATTGACACACGAGAATCGTACAAAATTATAAAACTAAGCTAAATTCCTTACTTCCTTTTGTTTCATACAGTAAGCTGTTTATGCTACAAACTAGAGTATGTTTACGGAATTTCTTTTGAAAAACACCTTGTTTTAGAACAGCCTGAGAGAACACTTTCGTCACCTACGTCTGAGGAACTGGGGAAGGTATAGGTCATTGCTCTATTAACTTTTCGCCTTTCAGCTCTCAATAAATGTTTAGAAAAATTGAAATAATACACCTACCTACTTACTAAGAGCGAGTATGGCACAGTGGTGACTCGAGTGACTTTCAAATCGACGACGCATCCGGGTTTGTTTATATCGTTTAAATCGATTTGATAACATTTCATGTTTTGTTTGAATTTGCACTCGCTCTTACAACGGAAGGAATCACAAAAATTCGAAGACATATTAATGAAGTAGCTGGGTTATGGCTTATGGAACTGAGACGTGGTCTCTTACTGCTGGCCTTATTAGCAAGCTCAAAGTCGCGCAGCGAGCTATGGAGAGAGCTATGCTCAGTGTTTCCCTGCGAGATAAGCTCCAAATTGAGGAGATCCGCAGGAGAACTAAAGTAACCGATATAGCTCTTAGATTTAGCCAGTTGAAATGGCAATGGGCAGGCCACATCGCTCGTAGAACTAACAACCGATGGGGAAGAAAGGTTCTCGAGCGACCACGAACCGGAAGACGCAGCGTAGGCTGGCCCCTCCACTACGTAGATGGACCAACGTTCTGGTGAAATTGCAGGGAACCGATGGTTGCAGGAGGTGCGCAGCCGCTTAAAGTGGTGCTCTCTGGGGGAAGCCTATGTTCAACAGTGGACGTGTTCAGGCTGTTGATGATGAGCTGGATTAGGCTTTACTAGAGGTCTGTGAGCTTTGTGTGTTTGTTAGGTGTCAGCGATAAATTCCATATTCGGGATTTTTCACATTCTATATTTTCCGATTTCTTAAAAATACGCAATCTTATTAGTCTAAATTCTTAAATTAATTAATTGTTATAATTAGATTACTAGCATTAGGAGTAAGCCTATACTAAACAATGGATTTATTTGTCCGAAAATAAAGAATTTTGATTTGATTTGATTTACACTTTACCGGGACGAGATGGTGAGCTGGGTAACTGGGTAGCGCGACCCCCATCCCGGCGGCGGATGGATCATGAAGGATTTAGCGGGATCGAGTCCTACATACCGATACGAGAAGTGCGATGGCATTTCCAACCCTCAAAAAAAAAATGGCTTTACACTGGTCGTACCGTCCTGTCTAGGTATCAGAATTCTCGAATTGATATTTAGTACACGGTAGTAAGTAGTGTAGGCACAGTGTGAGTTTAAATTTACACATCCTGCATGAATGTAAACAGATTATTTTGGGTTTGTGTTTAATTTACAGATTTCTGCCGATTTCCAGCAGTAGAGCAATGACCTTATTGTAGCGGAAAGGGCACCAATGCCACCAATGAGTGGTATAAGAATAGGTAGTA
Organism: Ennomos quercinarius; assembly: GCA_910589525.2. Classification (NCBI taxonomy): domain Eukaryota; kingdom Metazoa; phylum Arthropoda; class Insecta; order Lepidoptera; family Geometridae; genus Ennomos; species Ennomos quercinarius. Next base: position 14,574,939 of record OU342507.1, on the reverse strand, counting down.
GTACCTTCATCTTAGGTGACGCACTCTACTGGGCAAAGGGAAAATAAACTTGAAACCACTTCTATAGTCTTTCGTCGAAACAGGTGCCTTTACGCCCATCTGCACTAAAGTTTGACTGCTTCTAAGTTCACACTTATCTCTCTAGGTCCCGGTTGTCGAGTCAACATACAAAGTACTTACTGTACGCTCATAAATTGAACAAAAAGGTAATTTTAATTTCAATAATATGAAAAAATTTGATCAAGTTTAAATTACTTGCCATAGAAGATCTGTGCAAAATCTCTGATCAGTGAAGGCCGGAATTGATTCCAGTGTTTCTAAACATTTTAAAGCTTAGAAATATTATTATAATAACTGGTATAAAAGAAGAAGACAAAACATAAACACATTCATAGTTGCTTCGCTTTGCATAGTTAAAAATCTGTGTTGGGGTAATAATTTTCTAGATTGTGGTATTTCACAAAACTCTTATATATAATATGTACTTAGATACGATTATATACCGTGGGTACATATATACCTATATCTAAAATACTTACCTACTTTAGATACTTCAATGATTGGGTATTTTTCTGGTTGGGTATTTCTATTCCTGAACATTTTTTTTATTGATTGATAGGCTTGCGCTTGACCACTATCTCACCTGATGGGAAGTGATGATTTACGACGGCATTTTCTATATTTTCATTTTTATAGTTGGATGTTGAAATGGCAACGGGCAGGCCACATCGCTCGTAGAACTGACAACCGATGGGGAAGAAAGGTTATCGAGTGGCGACCACGAATCGGAAGACGCAGTGTAGGCCGGCCCCCCACTTGGTGGACCGACGACCTGGTGAAAGCCGCGGGGAGCCGATGCATGCAGGATACGAGCAGCCGCTCAAAGTGGCGCGCTCTGGGGGAGGCCTATGTTCAGCAGTGGACGTCTTCAGGCTGTTGATGATGATGAATTGGATGTTTCTATACTTGGTCATTTTTGTAGTTGGACGCTTCTATACTAGGACGATTTTTTGATTAGGTGTTTTTGTATTTGGACATTTTTAAGCTCTTGGACATTTTTCTTTTTTAGTCGTGTAATCATATAAATATTGGGAAGGTAGGTACTTCTATCCACCCTTAGAGAATTGAAATAGCAATAAACACCTAAGTATTTATAAAATAGTCAAGCCAGGGGAAAGCTTCGAGTGTTTTATGGGGAAATAGGATTTATAGACTACGTATATAGATAGATAGTCAGCAGCTTTAAGCCTTAAAGTAGTTATGATACTTATGATCTAATATAGGTAGCTAAGAATTTAGCTAGGGCACTGCACCAAGATTTATTATATTAATCCATCGCCACTCTTATACTAACTACTATTTATTCTATGGCCATAATATATTTGAAAAGAATTAAATGAGAAAGTGGTGAGTAGGTTTTGTTTGTTCGATTTAGGGTCCAAATTGTCCACATGTCAAAATGTAGAAATGATCGATTGCATCATAGTCAAAATGTGTAAGCGTCAAAATGTCTAAATGCCAAGGATACAAAACACCATGGTCTCAATGTTTTAGTGACAAATTCCATCTTGACGCCGCAACGGCAGAACAGATTTGAATGAAATTTAGAATAGAGATAGTTTATTCGCACGGGATAATTTACTAGGAGGATACGTTAAAAAAAATATGTGTGGACATTTCACAAAGCGCCAACTAGCCCCAAACTAAGCATAGCTTATACTATGGAAACCAGATAACTGACCCTGATTTTACCCGCAAGTGAAACCGCAGGGCGCACTAAGTGATTAAATAGGATTTCCAACTGCTTTGTTTTATTTATTTTTGATAAACTTCATTTTACAAAGTAGCGTCGCCTACAACAAATTAATTATACTATCTGAGTTTGAATTGGTATATTATCCCAAAAGGGGGTAAATCTACTCCCCAACGTAGACAATGTTACTTCTACGACTTTTCTAAATTCATAGTTTTCATTGAAGAAATGCCATGTAAAGTCTACGTTCGAAGATAGCCCTAGTGCAGCTGGGTGGTTGAAATTCGTCCTTGACCGAATGCACTTAAATGGGTTTAACGACCTGTGTTTAGAAATGAATTTATAGTATCTAGTTAACTCTCGTAGCGATCGCACGTGCAATTTTGTGAGTGGATTTATTTTTTAGTGTGGAGGTTTGGAGAGGCGCAGTTTCAAGTAAGGCTCTCACAACTTGTGGGCTATCATGGTCCCAGTCCCCCCCTTTCGGGATAACATACCAATTAAAACTCACCTTGTATATTGTTCTTTCAATGTTGAGACCCACTGTCTTGCAACATCTGCCATTCGCAGGTTTTAATTAATTGATGTCGATAAAGCCTCAAAAACTCAACTTTTTGTATAAGTATCGACTATCGACAAACTAAAAACTCAATGGAGAGGTAAAGTGAGCGAGATACCGCGAGAGACACGCCTTGCAGGGTGACCCGGAGTACTTAGTAGTACTAGGTATATATATCTATTCTGTGCCGGAGTTTTCCCAACGATTAGGGTGCGTAACGGACTTGATTTTCTAGGAAAAATAAAATGATAATCTCGATAGTGCAAGGCAATCTGAAACTAAAATCAATCACTCATCATTTTTGTAAAGTATAATTTACATCAGACATATCTTTGTAAATACTAACTATGAATGCCAACCCCTACTATCTTAAGCGCTTAAAAAATAATTATGCGCTATATCTACTTTCTGATGAATATGGACAAGATTAAAATCATGTCTTAGTTTCGTATATTATATTCATGAATTATATGATTATTTATGTTCCTTGCTAGTTTCTTAGCGTAGCGTACTCTTTGACGTAGTTGTGAGGTGACGACAGCAGGTGGCAATGGGCAGGCCACATCGCTCGTAGAACTGACAACCGATGGGAAAGAAAGGTTCTCGAGTGGCGACCACGAACTGGAAGACGCAGCGTAGGCCAGCCCCCCACTCGGTGGACCGACGATCTGGTGAAAGCAGCGGGGAGCCGCTGGATGCAGGAGGCGAGCAGCCGCTCAAGGTGGCGCGCTCTGGGGGAGGCCTATGTTCAGCAGTGGACGTCTTCAGGCTGTTGATGATGATGATGATTACAGCAGGTACGTGCATGAATATTAATCACCAACCTAACCTTAAAAATGATTATCCAAAATAACTTTTTTCTCCCACGCTATAAAAATGATGCAATGTATTATTTCAAACAGTTAAAACAATTAACAATGTCAAGCGCAGTCACAAGTCAGAACATAGCATAATTACGTCAAAATTAAAATTAAAATTTAAAACACAAATTAAAAATTTTAAAATTTTAAGCTAAAGATCTCTCGCGTACCAACCTGGGCCAAAAGTACCCAAGACACTAGCCGCATTGCCCCGCTGGATTGCCAAGGAAATTTGCTGAACCAGGTACCAACCAGACCGGTTTTTTTAATTTAAATATATTTAATTTATACTTTCGAAACGTACAAGTATCATTCAGCTGAACGGCTTCTTTCTGCAGTTTCTGCTAGGCTCAAAATACATAGGATCTGCCATTCTTCTTTAGTCTACACGTGACCGGTGTCAGGTAGTAAGTATCTAGTTTCAAATGATGCTAATGAATTCAATTACACCCAGTAATGGTAAAATACATAACATTTATACGAAAAATGACGGCAAAGTATTTTTTACGTTTGTGTTGTTTCGCGTAGGTATATGTGTCATATTATATTATTGCGTACTATTTTATTCCATGTATTAGTTAAAATGTGTGATTATGCATGTAATGTTTTTCAACTAAAGACAGATACATAGGCAGTCCAGTGATTTAGCCGTCATTGAAGATGTACTGACAGGCAGGATACCAAGTTTCTAACCGTTGGTTAAGGAATCAAGATAAATGGATAGATACTAAAACGCATTTAATATGGATTGATTTATAGCTTATACTTATCTTTTACTTATAAGATTTAGCTAGGATAATGATGCATGTTAAGACTAAGAATTATTACGTGCGTAGTACAGTGAGGGAATAGATTTATTTTGTTTATTGACGAAAATACAGTTTAATTATTGATTTAAAAGTTACAATCTGAAAAACAACAAAAATATAAAGGATAAAAATGTACCTACGCCCATTTTGCCTATTTATATACATTGTTTGAGCCGTGTGGTTCCGGTTTGGGAATAAGACCACCCCATCTCTTCCCGTGGGTGCCGTAAGACCCGGCTATAGGAATATCCAGGGAATGGGCAGCAGTATTTTCCTTAGGTACATAAAAATTTTCTGCGATTACCAAGCCGCCTGCCAAGCGTTGTGATTATGGCAAATCCCATACGGTAAGCGTCCAAAGTGGCGGTTTTATGGGGGAGGCAGATGTTCAACAGTGGACGTAACCCAGCTGATGATGTGAACATGGTTTTGGAAAAATATTTAAAACCAAAATCAAATACCAAAACACACTCATATCGCTAAACAAAATATTAAAATTTTGGTCTACGGGCTACAATAGGGTAGTATTAGACCTGTGAAAAAATTAAATAATAATAATTCAAATATTTGATTCGCATTCGACCCGAAATTCTTCAGTGAAACGCCTGGCAAAAAAGAAATAGCATCATTACAAACATATTTACAAAGGTTAGTTTGTGGTAGGTAATTACTTCTTAAATAATATATTACTTATTATATGGGTTCAGGATATTATAATCAGGTTATAATGAAAATCAATGTTTCATTATATACCTACCTACACAATTAAGAAACATTTTACCTGCGTCATTGTTTCCTGACAAATATATTCCGGGAGTTTTTAAGGCGAGAGTGAACCGGTATCTTCTAGGCAAGCATGCTCCATCGTAGACCGCGTCGTCACTTACCAGCAGGACCCTAATTCTGTATGACCACTTTACGATTCCTTACTTCGAAACCACGCGAATTCCTTGTCTTATATAAGAAATCTGCAAAAATCTATTCTCTATGAAATGGAAACAAAACCGCGCGAAATGAATTTGGAAATGACGCGATTTGAACTGTCAAAAATCATAATGTTCCACTGAGACACGTTCCGAAACATCAACACGTCAAAAGTTACCACCACTTAATATATCAATATTTATTCAAATTAAAAATAACACAATGTAAAGAGAAGGTATTTCTAATGCTGTGCTGTGACACGATTTGAACAAGACACGATAATGACGTGGTTTCGTATCGTGTGGAATCTGAGTTTTCATACAGAATTAGGGCCCAGGTGAGACCGTGGTCAAATGGGAGCATATCTATGATTTAAAAAAATACTAGAGCGATTTCCCTGCATTTCTTCATGAACACTCTTTAACATCCGTTTGCCCTCAAGAATGAATTCTCTAAAACCCTTTTTTATTATTTAAAAAAAGTGAAAATAAAATAGTACGTTGTCTGTCTGTGTAGTTCACACTAATATTATAAAGCTGAAAGTTGGGGTGCGTGTATATGCGTTTGTGTGATGTTTGTTACTTCTTCGCGCTCAAACGGCTAGACGGATTTGGATGCAACTTGGAATATAGATAGCTAATGTACTGGATTAATACATAGGCTACTATTTATCCGCGGGTTGAACCGCGGGGCGCAGCTAGTCACACTAATATTATAAAGCTGAAAGTTGGGGTGTGTGTATGTGTGTTTGTGTGTATGTTTGTTACTCCTTCACGCTCAAACGGCTGGACGGATTTGGATGCAACTTGGAATATAGATAGCTAATGTACTGGATTAATACATAGGCTACTTTTTATCTGCTGGTAGAACCGCGGGGCGCAGCTAGTACAACATAAAAGGAAGAGACCCTCAAAATATCAAGCCAGTAGGCCCACCAATTTCGGCTGTACCTACGTAGTCTGTCGGTGTTCTGTATTTATCAGCCAGTCAGTTAGAAGTTTTAGAACATAGAATAACATACAGAAATATCTTTTTATTAAAGGTGCAAAATAATCCTTACACCTGTTCCTAACCTTAAAATATCGCTATTGGTCTAATAAATAATTATCAAGTTGACCATAAGTCATGTAAACTAGTAATATTTTAGTATAATTACAGTGCCAAGGCTAGACCGCATTCTGTCTAGAATTCCTGTGCACTCTGATAAATATATAAAGACATTTGAAATGTGATCTAACAGGAATTTCAAATGTCATACACACACAAATATGTATATTTTAATAAATAGGTATCATTCTAACTAGATCTAGCAATAAGTTTACTTACGTTGAATTTCATTGCAGCTCACATGCAGAATACCTAAAATATGTGAATGTAAGTGTTAATGTGTGTGTGTGTGTGTTATGGCGAAATGTGCTCAAACATATCTAATTTAAAAAAATGGTGTTTAAAAAATTTAGTGTTAATTAATTCAATAATAAAAAGCTTTATGCTGAGCGCCTGACTGCCAGGAGAAGGAATCTTTGAAAGCCTTTAGAGTCTATTAGAATGAGCCTTATGTCTTACTAGCTTATGCCCACGGCTTCACCCGCATGCAGCAGGTATCCCGAAGGAACTGTTTAATTTTCCGAGACAAAAGTTAAAAAAAATAATAATTTAATTGCCAGTATTGTATTTATGCTACTTTTAGCACTTTTATATGTACCGTGAAATAAAGTGTTTGAAATTCTGAGAAATTAATGAGAGCTTCTACTACGTACCACCCTGTTTTGACAAAGAACACGTGCACAATACAAATAAAAATATTACTCGTACACGATATCAAGCATAATAAACGTCCCATTTACACATAAAATTTTCACTTTACGTCTGTCTGTCATCGTGTTGTTAGCTTTAGCACGAAACAAACGTTTCTTTGAAACAATATTGTTTCAGAGACGAATTTAATATAGTGTTTGGGGAAGAGAAATTAAAACTGAATTAAATGAGCTCGGGTCAATCGTCGGCTTACATTACTGCTTGGCTGGTGCGACGCACGCTGATGCGAAAAATTTTGTTGATGGGTCGTCAGTTCGAAAACTCATCGTATTGAAAACCAACCGATCGAACGACTCTAGTTCGAAACACGAATCTGAAATGTTTATTTTCATGGCATTTGTAGGTTGGTGAAGTTTGTGAAAGCTGAACGGAGGCGCTTCGCGGTCGCTCGATCTATCAATAAGTAGTATTTACGAGTACCTACACAATATAGAAGTCTTGGAACAGATGAACATATATTTACATACCGGTCAAAATCATAACCCTTCTTTTTGCTTCGCCATATTCAGGTAATAACCGGCCAAGTGCGAATCGGACTCGCGCACGAAGGGCTCCGTACCATTATCTGTGTTGTTCATCTAGTGTCGAGTAGCAGTACTATTTAAAGCAGTGCCATCTATGACTCATCTGGTAAACGAGCAAAAAAAAACACGTTTGTTGTATGGGAGCCCCCTTAAATATTTATTTTATTCTGTTTTTTAGTATTTGCTGTTATAGCGGAAACAAAAATACATCATCTGTGAATATTTCAACTGACTATCACGGTTCATGAGATACAGCCTGGTGACAGACAGACAGCGGAGCCTTAGTAATAGGGTCCGTTTTACCCTTTGGGTACTGAGCCTTAAAGAGTACTGTAACAGGCGCCATGCTGTCAACAAACTATCATATTATCAATTAGTAGAACTTAAGCTATGTATCAATATCGAATTTCCAAGATTAACAGTTACCTATAGCGGCCAGCACGGCCGTCGGTTCGATTCCGCGGTCGGGCGGACACGTCGGATTTGGTCGCCGATAGACAACATGGTTGCAATACGCCGTGCACTTGACATTGATATGTTGTAGATGGCAAAGATTATGGAGAACAGAATGGGAATAAGAAGACACTGCAAGTACTGTACTCACTTATAAACTGGACTAAATAAACACTGTAGTTTTATTAATGGGTTCTGCCCTCCCCCTTTCTGTTATTCATGATTCATTATTATTATCCTATCGAATTCGATTCTCGGGTCTAGGCCGGACATTTGGGCGGCTACAGCTAACACCAAGGGAAACACCATTCTTTATGTAAAATTAATTATGACATGAATGAGGAGTTTTATTTAAAAAAAAAACACTGGTTCCGCTTCTTTTCTAGATGGCGCTGTAAGTACGTAGTTTAAACCTTTCAAACCACAGAGTAGTTTAAACATAAGAAAATGCTTAGACGACCTACAAAGAAATGTCAAATTCAGTTGGGTGGACCACGAGTACATTGCCTGTAGTATCTCCTAGTAGTCTGTGGTGCATTCTTATTAAGTAAATTGAAGTACAGTAGATCTGCGAGATAGATAAACGTTAATATTATGATCCAAAATAAAGCCGAGGTATCTCGCAACGAAACTAAATAAAAACGAAAGAGTTTGAAGTTGTCAGACACATTTCCTCTAACCTGTGGTCTATGCTTGAAACAGTGACAGTGACAGCTTTTAGTAAAACCACATCTGGCGCCATCTATTGGGTCATGCATAAAATACAATTTCTTTTTTTAAATAAAACGGCTCATTAACTGACACGGCATGGTGTGGCATATTATAACCTATTTTGCATAAATACAGCTTAAAAATAAATCTGGGCTATTGTGGTGAACTTTTTATGGAACATGACGTTGGTTTATGGCACCTGCCAGTTTTGTCTCATATCAAAATATTTGATTCAGGTGATGACTTGCCACCCATTATTATTATTATTTATAATGTATATGAATGACGTGACGAGCTATGCCCTGATGCTAGGGCCTGATGTTAGCGTCACGGCTGCCTATAACTTTGCAGTATCACTCGGAACTTTGCGCGACACTGTACTGCGCACGTCATCTTGAGACTTCACACAGTATAGTAATAAGATAACTAGACTGTGTGATCAGATCATAGTCTCATTTGCCCAGTAATTTCACTAGCTACAATGCCCTTCAAACCGGAACACAGTAGTGCTTGCACACTACTGCTAGGCGGCAGAATAACTGGCAAAGCGGTGGTACCTACCTAGACGAACTTTGCAGAAAAGTCCTACCACCTAGTGGACTACATTAAAATCTACTGCGATCACGAAGCCGCCTGCCAAGCGTGGTGATTATGGCAAACCCACCCCTAATGGGAAAGCCTATGTTCATGGACGCAACAAAGCTAATGTTGTGTATGATAGTAGGGTAGTAACGGTAGGTGTAGGGACATGGAAACTACTACCATTTTATGAATCTAGTCAGTTATTCGTTAGTGATATATTCTGAATTTTGTAATGATTAGGTACTCTGTCGTTTTGCTTGTATTCTAATCTTTAAAAGAAAGTGTCAGGTTAAACACGTTTTGTAAATAATAGACCGAGGTTGCTATCGGGGTACGGCGCTCAATTTGTTTAATTAAATTAAAATTAAATTAAATTATTTTATTCATTATAACTTTGGGTTACATGGTTTCTTAAGTAAGTAGAATATAAAGCTTTATATAAAACCAAACATATATATCTTCCATATCTTAGTAAATCTAGTCCAACTTAAGTGATAAATCCATGTACCCTGTACTAGTATAAACTGTGTTACAGGGTACAGGCACTTCCCGACAGTGTTTAATAAATAGCGTCGCATTAATATGTGTTGTCTACTCAAATTACATTATTGTGTTTGGATTGATGTTAAATTAGTGCAACTGTGCAAATCACAATAAATAACATTTCTCCTTTATCGAAGGTTTAATGTCATTAATAAGCATTTATGTGACAACGCCGTGTCATTTGTGTGGCCGTGTGGTCCCGGTTTGCGAATAGGACCACCCCATCTCTTCCCGTAGGTGCCGTAAGAGTCGGCTAAGGGAATCCAGGGAATGGGCAGCAGCATTCTCCTCGGCACATTAAAATCTTCTGCGATCACCAAGCCGCCTGCCAAGCGTGGTGATTATGGCAAATCCCCCCCTACTTAACAAACATTAAAAAATACAACGGAATTGTTAACCTCCTTTTTCGAAGTCGGTTGCTAACTGCGAACCTCATCCTTTTTTGAAGTTGGTTTACATATAGTTGTAGGTACCAACATTTCGCAACATACGCGGGGCCATCGCTGTCTTGTAAATATTTAAACGCAAACAGCGCCTTTGTAATGAGGTTGATGGACTGTCACTCCGGTTCTAGGAATCTACTTCAGAATTTGCCTTGGAAATGATTGTAAACAATAATTCGTTGTAAATTCTCGAAACGATGAGTTATGGATAAGTACCTAGGTATACATATAGGTATATTTGCAGTAGGTACGGTAGAACATGTTTCGAATCAAAACAGCAATAGATGGAGCTTCATTCAAAAATTTGGCACCTAAGTACGTACCTAAGTACCATTATTCACTAATTTATTGTTTTTTCTTAGATTTAAGTTTTTCTACAATATTCATATAAAAATAAATTACAAAAATATTATAAAAAACCTTAAACCTAGAGTGCCGCCGGCAGCGGGGCAGGACCCAAGCTACCGGTGGTTAGGGCTGCAGAGTGAGGAACCTCCTGACAATACGTGCCGTGTCAAGGAGTACTGCCTTCTGAATCTGACCCTTGATCCAACCGTCTAGCGAGAGCCTCTCGAGGTGTTGGTCGAGGCTCTTCGCTATAAGGCCGTTCGCCGAAACGACTATCGGGACAATGCTCGTTGAGTCAACATTCCACATGGCGGTTACCTCGTGAGCCAAGTCAAGGTACTTGCTGAGTTTGTCCTTCTCAGCCTTCACGAGGTTCTCGTCATGTGGGATGGTGATGTCAACGAGCACTGCCCGGCGTTGGGATCGGTCTACCAGCACGATATCAGGCTTATTGGCTACAATAGTCCTGTCCGTGATGATAGAGCGATCCCAATAGAGCAATGCACGGCCATTTTCGAGAACCGGCCCCGGTGTGTACTTGTAGTACGGCACCTCAGACTCCACAAGGCCGTATTGAAGGGCAAGTTGCTGATGGATGATCCTGGCCACTAGGTTGTGTCTGTGCAAGTTATTATTATTAAGTACCATTATTATTAGTATTCATGAAAAAATATAAACAAATGCATTTGACGGATTTACATCCCTTTTATGCGCAGCCTGAATACGTCCCTTACTAAACCACTATAGGCCCCCATAGAGTGCTACTTTGAGCGGCTGCTTGCCTCCTGCATCCATCGCCTCCCCGCGACTTACCTACTTATCCTAAAGCTGACGGTGACGGAGGGGAGGGGGTGTTCCCACGCTTGGAGAGTGCTGCTCAATTTTAGAGGTTGAAAACCGTTGGCGCCCGAAACGCTAAAATGTAGGTAAATTCACTCATAGGCTCTAGTGTCTCTATCATACGTGAGAGCAGAGCGACGGCAAAAACATTTTCAAATTACCAGGACGTTCCTCTTAGTAACGGTACCTACAAAGCGCATAATTAATATTGAGTTCTTATCTCTGCCCCTTCTGTAATAAGCTCACGCCCACGTTCATCATTCTCATGATGTGTGTATGATGCATGTTACATTTTTATCGCATTTACACTGTCATGTCAACATTAGGTATATTCTAGCACAGACCTCTGTACCTGTGTATTCTACTTAAGAGCTATTCAATAAGTACCTTATTCAAAATTGGGTCAAAGTCAAGTTCAAACTTAGTCTAGTCACTGCCAAGTCTAAAGCTCCAGTAAAGTGGATACCTTACTGAGTTCTTCCATAGAGTTTTGGAGAGAACATGAAACAGTTTTTAGTCTTTACATGATTTTGCTTTTCACTTCATGCACGGTCACGAACTGCAGTAAAAACTCGACACACAAGTAATCGATATGTATAAAAAAATCGGCTAAGTGAGAGTCGGAATCGCGCACAAGGGTTCCGTACCATTATCTATAAAAATGACCAAAAAAAAATCACTTTTGTTGTATGGGAGCCCCCTTAAATATTTATTTTATTCTGTTTTTTAGTATTTGTTGTTATAGCGGCAACAGAAATACATCATCTGTGAAAATTTCAATTGTCTAACCATCACGGTTCATATGAGATACAGCCTGGTGACAGACGGACAGACAGACAGACAGCGGAGCCTTAGTAATAGGGTCCGTTTTACCCTTTGGGTACGGAACCCTAAAAATGAACCCCTATTTTCCTGGTCACGGCTTCACCGATTTCATTCCTTTTATTTAAATGTTTTCTAATACATCATAGAAGATGTTTACCTTAAAAAAAATTATACTCATCCTGTCGAAGGGAAGATGGAAAGGAAAGGGAAAACTGCCTTCCTTCGCCGGCTCATCCATTCATCCTTTTCCCCTATCTTTTTCCCTTTCGCTTCCCTCTTACCCATAAACAAGGTTAAGGCGTAAAACTAATTAACGCGTGCGAAGCCGGGGCGGGTCAACTAATAGCAAATAATATTGAAGCCGACCACGTAACATTTATCATTCGGCAAAATAATGTCTAGGTATTTATTATTTGATTTGTAACTTACTAAATTTGCTCACCTTTTTAATTGTAAAAGAAATGTTTTCCTTATAAAACATGAATTTTAACAAAACATTGATAACCAATTTAATAAACATGCAAACAGAGCGAAGAAAAAATAAGAAATCGTGATGATAAATACGAAGGTACTGCGAAAGCCTATTTGCTCTCGTGTTTGCCGTCTTGACAGTGATAAGCACGCCTTTGTCATTTTCATTTAATTAAAGATATCTTGACGTGGAAAATGATATTTTGATATACCTACACAGTAGAAAAACAGACGATAAAATGGTGGAAGTAGCATCCAAAAAATTGGTCATCATCATAATCAACAGCCTGAAGACGACCACTGTTGAACATAGGCCTCCCCCAGTCCAGAGCGCGCCACCTTGAGCGGCTGCTCGCCTCCTGCATCCATCGGCTCCCCGCGGGTTTCACCAGATCGTCAGCCCACCGAGTGGGGGGCCGGCCTACCCTGCGTCTTCCAGTTCATGGTCGCCACTCGACCACAAAAAAAATGAAATGAAAAATTGGTACAAATCATCAATTTAATGATGGTTATGATGGCAAAAAACATATTTTTTATAGAATCATTCTGTTTTCTCTGAAGAAACATAAAAGCAAGGTGCGCTTGTTTGTGAAACAAACCATAGCACATAATATTTTTTTATTTTCAGAAATTTAAATAGCCGTTTTTTTTATAAACGCATATATGGATATTACCCATTTATGTACCCTACGCGTTTTCTTCTGGGTTCATTAGGGTATAACTCGCTAGAGGTCAGGAGATCTAAGGACCAACTTGTCACTATGTTTAAAATACTTCGTGGGGGAGTAGATGCTCCTGATCTCAGTGACCAGTTGTGTCAGATTTTCGTGCCGGACAACTACCGTCGGAGCAGGAAACATAGACTGTTTGCTGTTCCAACGTGTCGAACCGTCGCCGCGTCGCTCGAGCAAACTGTCCCATACCGCGGACCCTCAGTGCATTTAATGCTCTTCTGGATGCCAACCCTGATTGCGATGTGTTTGCTGATGAATGGAAGGTAATATTATCGGAATGTTTGAGATACTGCGAGGTGAATGCATGATAGCGGTGTCTTAATTTTGAAGTTGACATGTGTTTATTTTAATTTTAATTATTGACAATCATTATTAATTATAATTGTATTATTATTGTAATTTGTTCTGATGATTTGTATTTTATTGTTTTTTTTTATGTAAGTGATTGTACGATTAGTGTAATTGGGTGTGTCATCCGTTCTAATTGTAATTGTAAATAAATAAATAAATAAATACTTGTACGAGTGGTTTTAAAGATTCTACGCTTAGTACAAGATTACCCAATTTTGATCCGTAACGTAAACACTTAACATGAAATTACGTATTCGAAATTGCGCATGGCAATAAAAATAGCTTAATAAATCACGCCGTCAAACAAAGGTCTTACTTGTCTTCAGCTCTTAAACAAACCAGATAAGATAAGCGGAGACTGCGGCGCGCAGTCGCGTTCCGGCCATGGACAATTTCGGGTACCGCGAGATGGGGTGGCCGTCTCCCCTGCAAACTCCGGCGCAAACGCCGACGCGCTCACGCTACTCCGGTAGCGTCAGATCTAGAGCCAGAGAACCGGAAGAATTCCCACTCAACAGCTACAAAGTCCGGAGCATTGACCTGCTAGAGTCCGCGCGGGATCCAGGCAAAAACAAAGAATATCTCTTTGTAGGACCGTCACCACCCGCCGAAGATGCCCCGAACATGTACCAAAGCTTCGACATCCTTGCTCCTGACCCGGACGCCAGACTGACCGAGGAATCTGTAAGAAAAGGTCTGTGCGAAAAAGCAACCATGTTAGGCGCTGGACGGTTTTTTGATGACGTGGAGTGCGGTATGATCACAGCAGATAATATCGAGGAACACATCAGCTCGGCGCCGGATGTAGTTGTAAATTTGACCCTGCTGTGGATCACGTTCTTAGCACGTGATGAATTATTGCCGGTAATTTTGGATACTGGAGTCGATATTCACTATTCGGAACCAGCGGGTTTGACAGCTCTACATTTGGCCGCTTTTAGTGGAGCTGCAAATTCAGCTGTTTATTTACTTTCTCGTGGTGCTGACGTTGACTTTACTCCCAAATATTTTGCTCCTCTCCATTGTGCTGCATTTGGAAATTCCTTGGAAGTAGCTGAGGTGTTGATTGCTCACGGTGCATCACTGCATGCTGTCGTTCAACGTGCTGGATGCGAAGACAACCTAGTCCACTGTGCGGTTAGAACTGATGCTGTAGAATGCATGGAACTTTTTATCGAGAAAGGAGTAGACCCAGCGTATGTGACATCTGGAGGTCTCAACGCGTTACATTTGGCAGCGGAGCTAGGTGCCACACGATGTCTCGCGCATTTGCTTAAAGGAACAAAGATAAGTGTGAATGGTATGACCAAACAAAGAGATAAGGAATGCACAGCCTTACACCTGGCGGCTGCTAGAGGTTATTCTGAATGTGTAGAGTGGCTGTTAGCCGATGGTGCAAAGGCGAATACAAAGAACTACAGAGGTTTTACCGCTCTACACCTTGCTGCTAGATGTTCGAGCTTGGAAACCGTGGAAGTATTACTTCGAGATGGAAACGCAGACCCAAACGCAGAAGATTACGACAAAAGAACTCCTCTTCACGCTGCAATAAGTCACCTGGAGCGTTCGTGTGATATCATCGACGTGCTAGTGAGCTGGGGAGCTCAAGTCAATAAAAAAGATGAGTATGGTTATTCCCCTTTACATCTAGCTGCGATGGATAGCCGCGTACCTTGTGTAGAGACATTGATCTATTTGGGTGCAGACGTGACTTCAAAATCGAAAAACGGGCACACAGCTTTGAGTGTTATTGCCAGGAAAACGCCGAAATCTCTTGCTATTTTAAGGCACAATTTAGATAGCGGAATATCGCTGAGTAGTTCTGTTGATGTTAATGAAGAAGTTCAGATCGAGTTTGATTTTGGTAAATTGTTAAAGTTTTCGTATCCACGTGAGATAACATATTTGAACAGTTTGATTGATGAGGGACAAAAGGACATATTGCTGCATCCACTTTGCTCGGCGTTTCTATTTATGAAGTGGCGTAAGATTAGAAAGTTTTACCTAGCGAGACTTATCTTTTGTTTTTTATTTGTTACTTTTTTATCAATTTACGTACTGACTGCTGTCGTAAAAGCGTGCGGGGGGAAGCATTCAAAAAAATATGGAGTACCAAATGAACTTTGCCAAGACCAATCCCTTTTAGGTAATATATTGGAACAAAATCCGATTGATCTTGAACGGTGGGTATTAATAGCTATTACTGCTTTTGAAATAGTAAGAAAGCTAACTGGCATAACTGGCTATTCAAGTTTTTATCAATATTTTACAACGTTTGAAAACCTAATGGAATGGTTCGTGCTTCTCTCTGTGTTTTCACTATACAATATACACATTGACTATAGTTGGCAGAACCACGTGGGTGGTTATGCAGTTTTGGGAGCTTGGACGAACCTAATGCTGATGATGGGCCAACTTCCAATGTTTGGCGATTATGTAGCAATGTACCAGAAGGTTTTAACAGAATTTCTAAAGTTACTTCTCGCTTATGTCTGCCTTCTTCTCGGGTTTGCCATTTGTTTTTGCGTAGTGTTCCCTAATGAAGAGATGTTTTCAAATCCACTGATGGGATTCATTAGTACGCTATCCATGATGGTTGGTGAATTAAATTTAAATATTCTCATTAACGATCCAATACAACAAGATCCACCGCTAGTGTTTGAACTATCATCCCAAATTATTTTCATATTGTTCTTGATGTTCGTAACTATTATTCTAATGAACTTGCTCGTTGGTATTGCTGTACATGATATTCAAGGCTTGAGGAAGACAGCCGGACTTTCAAAGCTAGTGAGACAGACAAAACTGATCCTTTTCGTCGAAATGGGAATGTTTAGTGCATTACTACCCAAATGTCTGCACAAATACGTTTACAGAACAGCGTTGGTATCTCCAGAAGCTGGGAAAGTCATACTGAGCGTGAAACCTCTAAACCCACGTGAGAACAGGCTACCAACAAATATTATGATGGCAGCCTACGAGCTAGCACAGCTAAACAAGGTTAAATCCCCGAGATCAGTCAAGGAAATTCTTTTTAAAAACAAATATTCTCAGAAAATAAAGAATGAGACTCATCAGTCGAACGACCACAACATCAACTTGGAGCTAAAGGGAATGCAGGAAAAGTTAGATCAGACGACATTCAATCTGAAAAAGATAGACCAAGAGATGAGACATCTGAACACCCTTTTGATGGAACAGCAGACGTTGCTGCAGAATTTCTTCAAATTCTCTGACGTGATGCCGTTTAAATCTACTCATATATCTACTCCAGCGTACTCTGAATCTCCTGTATTCTTTTCTAGTAGTGCCTCTGATAGTGTAATGTAGGTTGTTCATGGAGAACTAGAATGGATATATCTACATGAATACAGTATGTGTAGTGCACGACGTAGGGAAGGTGCTATTACTGTGGCCGTGATGTCACTGGCACTGGCTAAAAACGAGACAGTAGATATAGAGTGGAAGATTTGATAATTCCGGATGATTGCTCAGTGATCAATGTAAAGCTATCAATATGTATTCGTTCTTTGTACTCTTTGTATCATTTTCTATTAGTATTTTGTTATGTGTTCAGGGAATTTCTTTGTTATAAGAATTGACACATAGTGATAGAACCGTTACTGAAGTTTTCTGAATTTCTAACGGTGTTAATCTTTACTTGGTACCTAAGTGGTGCATATGTTCAGCTGTTAACGTCTTCTAGTTGATGATGATGATGATATTAATGATAAATGTGATAAATAATATGTAGGTACTAGTCCATAAAAATACATAATATTTTATTATGGATAATGTTACCAAAATAAATATAGATACCTACCCGAAAATATGAAACAATTGTGAATTTGTATATAAGATACTCTTTTTATACTGTTTAAAATATTCGAATAAAATATTTACTATGTTTCTACTTTTTTTTATACATAATTACCTATACAGCAATTCTAATAACCATTTTGTTAGACTCCGCGAATTTACCCACGTTCTCATTTGTAACCAAAAATTCTGTATTAAATAAAATTATTTTAATGATATTTTTATGGGACCAATCAGAAATTATGACTTTTCAAATATTATTCAATTATTTTTTTAACACGATTTAAATGATGGCGGTCTAAAATAACAAACACTAAAAAAAGCAACAACTGAACATAGAACCCTCTCCTTTTTGAAGTAGGTTAGGAAAATAGATATTTGTCACAACAACCACAGACCTAGAATATTTTTGCTACTTTCAAAACAGTGTTACATGTTACATAACACGCCTTGGTCGTGAAACCGGCGGCGCAGGCGCAAGCAAACACCGCGATCCACCCAAATACCTTCAAATCTTGCTTATCTAAAACACTGACCGTGAGGCGGATTCAGTTAATTACGTTTTGATAAGAAATATCATAATTATCACACAATAGTCATTATTATGTCGTCTTCCGCGGTACTGACGGCCAAAATATCGATATTTCAAAGTTTTGATGTATTTTTCTGGATCAATATCGATAGTGTTTATACTTAAATAAAGATATGATAGATACTGTATACTTTAAAGATAGATATGAACAGATTGCTTTAAATGTAAATGAATGACGTGACGAGCTAGTCGTTCGCCTGGTGTTAAGCGTCACGGCCGCCCATTACGGCTCGCAGTGTCATTCGGAACTCTCGTGACACTGCACTGCGCACGTCATCTGAGACATTGCACAGTCTAGAAATAAGATTTCCAGACGGTGAGATCAGGTCTTAGTCTCATTTGCCCAGTAATTTCACTAGCTACAATGCCCTTCAAACCTAAAAACATCAGTAGTGCTTCCACACTACTGCTTGGCGGCAGAATAACTGGCCAAGCCGTGTCTACCTAGACGAGTTTTTAGGCCCGCATTTGACCGCAATCTCACCTGATGGACAGTAACAACGCGGTCTACGATGGTACATGCTTGCCTAGAAGATACCTATTCACTCGCGTCTTGAAGAGCTCCAGATTGTACTTATCGGGAAACAATGACGTTGATGAGTGTTCCACTCCTTCGCTGCTCGGATTATAAATGTCGAGTCAAACCGCTTTATGCAAATCGAAGGAATATCAACCATGAATGGATGGCGTGTAACTGTACGTCTTGTCGTCCGATGGTAAGTAAATAGTAAATAAGTAAATGTGTATCAAACCATAGAAACATTACATGCATTCCTTACCTTAATATTATAATGCTAATAGCTAGAACAAAAAATAAATACGAATGGTAAATTAATAATTAACAAAACTGAATAAAGAAAACAAAGCTTACTTAGTTACGAATACACAAGGGTTATTATTAGGCGACAGTTGCACGTAGGTATACATTTGTCAGTGGGCCCCAAACTCGGCAGTGCCTGTATCTTGGTGGCCCGGACTTCACGTTAACAGGTTTGTTTTATGGCACGCAAATCTCGTGAAATGGAGATGATGGAATCAGATTATGTAGCTCCGCAGCACACTGCAGAAAAGTCCTACCACCTAGTAAAACTAATTAGTTAGGTAGGTATATTAGTTATTACCTCAAAGTGACAAGCGTGGCGCCGTCCATTCTATTTTCAAACGTCTTAATGCTTGCATAAATCAGATGAATGCGCAATTTAATCACTTCTGACGGCAGCGTTGTAAACTATTACAGAATGGTATTCAAATATTATTTTTTTTCGTTGATTTTGTGTCTTACTTCCTGATAATAAATGTGAAAGTTTGTACTTATGTACCTAAGTATATTTGTTACTACTCAGGGGTGAAACTGGCCGAACGCACTTTGGGAACTGAAGACGTCCACTGCTGAACATAGGCCTCCCCCAAAGAGGGATCTTTATCTCTTGGATATACGGTTCCCCGCGGTTGTTGTAGGTCACTAGGAGGCAGAGCGGCGCACACTTTCAGCGGTCGTTGGCCGGGACCTCTCGTTGCCGAGCGTGGTAAACGCCATGCTCGGCAGCGAGAGAGCGTGGCAGGCCACGGTCTCCTTCTGCGAGGCGGTGATGACGCAGAAGGACGCTGCGGAGCGGGTCAGGGAGGATAATCCCAACTCTGACCCCCTCCGGCGCAGACGGACCGGGGGACGGAGGAAGCGTTTCGCGCGCCTTCTCCATCCTCCGTAGTGGGGTCGGCGGCGGAGAGTCGGGGGACTCTCCGCCGTGCTCACACGACCCTACACGTCTGGTGGGTAACCGAGGTGTAAGGTTACCCACCCACTGGCTCAGGGGCCCGAAAGGGCTTACCGCCCGGGGCGAGATAGTGAATGCTAGTGCGACCCTATCTCGCCCCATTCCGGCGGCGGACGGATCACGGGGGGGTTTTAGTGGGTTCAAGTCCCACATACCCCCTGCCATCACCCCCGTGGTGGCAGGGAAGTGCGAAGCATTTCCCCCCTCAAAAAAAAAGGTCACTAAGGAGGCCGACTCGACGTACCTATGCGCTTTTTCGGTTCGTGGTCGCTACTTGAGAACCTTTTTATCATCGGTTATTGTCTTAGGATGACATGCGCAGTGTACTGTCACATAAACTTTATAATCAACGGTTATCGATGGCTGTGCGTGACACTTAACATCAGGCGAACGGCTAGCTTGTCACGTTATTCTTTTACATAAAAAATTGCTATTTATAAGCAAAACGCGGTAGAGTAGCCAGATGAGTATTTTTTAAAAATAAAATTGAATGAATGTTTTGCAGTTATCATTTCTCAAGGGTGCGCGAAGACTTTATGATTTCTATTTAAATTTACTGAAAGGAAAATAACCGGCCAAGTGCGAGTCGCGAGTCAAGGGTTCCGTACCATTAATAATAACCCATCCAGGCCGATTTCGGCCACGGCGACCTTTTTCTGTTATTTTAGGAGCCTTGGTGTTTAGCTCTAATATGACTGGTATACCCTATTTTTGCGGAAAATGTACGTGCACATTTAGTGCACGTTAGAGTACCATTGACATAATGATATTGGGTATTTGAAGGCGGTTTACTTTTAAGTTGGTCTCGCTTATAATCAAGATCGCGCCTTCTTTCACTTTCAAATGCGTTTACATTACGCTGCACCATTCGACGCCATTCAGGGCGGTTTTCCGCCTGCGATTCCCAGCAAGAAGGATCAATGTTGCATTTCTTCATGTGACTTTTTTGAACGTCCTTATATCTTAAGAACTGTCCACCGCGCTTCCGCTTACCGTTCTGAAGTTCAGAAAAGAAAACGCGTTTTGCGCGCCGTCACGCGTCGTTCGTCCGACATCCGAGACAAGTGTCCACACCACCGCAGCTGGCGACGCATAAGGTAGGCTTCGATTCCACACATATTAGCTTGTCGTAGTACATCGGTGTTTCTGACACGATCTGACCATTTGATGTTCATGATGTAGCGGAGGCACTTAAGATGAAATTTATCAAGTGTGCGTATGTGTCGGCGGTACAGGCACCACGTCTCTGAAGAGTATAGAATATTAGGTAGAACTATTGCCATGTACACTTTGATTTTGGTGCTTAGCTTAATATCGTGTGAGCGGAATACCCTGACCCGGAGTTTTCCAAAAGCAGCTGATGCAGCACCAATCCTGCTATTGATCTCCGCATCAAGGTCGCCTTTGGCCGTTACTGTACTCCCCAGGTACTTAAGCTTGTCCACCTGCTTCAAAACTTTCCCGCCGATTTGCAGATTCAAGGATGCCAGGTCTGGGGCATCCATTTCCATTACCTCCGTTTTAGTGATACTGATTTTGAGACCAAATCTGCAGCACACTGCGTCAAGTTTTTCCACTAGGACTTGTAGACCTTCTGAGGTTTCCGCTGCAAAACACAGATCATCGGCATACATAATCTCCGTTATCAAGTCGTAAGTGACTTTGGTGCGAGCCTTTAACCTAGCTAGATTAAAGACACTTCCATCTGTACGAAAGCGGATATGTATGCCTTCTGTGATGTTGTTCAAGGTCTCACGGACGACCACTGAGAAATAGAGAGCAAAGAGAGTCGGAGCAAGAACGCAACCTTGTTTAACACCGCACGTTACTGGGAAAAACTCCGATTGTTCTCCATTCGCAGCCACACAGCACTTCATATCATCATGTAAAAGTCTTATCATTCTTATAAATTTATCAGTGCAGCCTATCTTCGCCAGTATTATCCACAAAGCCTCACGGGGTACGCTGTCAAAAGCCTTTTCCAGATCGACAAAGCAAAAGTACAGAGGCTGCCCCTGTTCTCTGCTTTTTTCTTGGAGCTGCCGCAATGAAAATATTGCTTCACAGGTACCTCGGTTGGGACGAAATCCAAATTGGGTTTCGGGTAGTAGGGCTCAGATAGCGGTAAAAGTCTGCTGAGAAGTACTCTTGCAAATATCTTTCCAGGGGTTGAGAGCAACGATATGCCCCTGTAAGAGTTGCAGTCTGCTCGGTCTCCTTTGTTTTTATAGAGCGGCACAATGCGTGATAGTTTAAACTGTGAAGGAATTTGTTCTTCTTCCCACATACGAGTGAAGAGATGCCCAATTGCCTCATGCAGAATTTCACCACCATACTTTAGTAATTCTCCAGGTAGATTGTCAATGCCAACTGCCTTTTTGTTTTGTTGGGCCTTCATGGCACGAACAACTTCACCTAGAGAAAAAGGCTCATCAAGAGCACTGGCTGGTTCATTTTCAGGTAATGACCGAATGTAGTCGAGATCTGCTGAACGATCTACATTGAGCAGTTCGTTAAAATGTTCTGCCCATCTTTTGAGGACATGTCCTTTGTCAGTTATGAGCAGACCATCTATGGACTTAAGTGGTGCGTTTCCTCTGTGCGGAGTTCCAGCAAGCTTACGGATTTCTCCGAAAAATGCTCCCATCTGGTTCGTATCAGAGAGCCATTGTATCCAGCTGATTTTACGCTGCCACCATTCATCCTTGACTGTACGAGTTAATTTCCTTAGTTCATTTGCACTTTGCTTAATTTTATCAATTGCGTTTTTCTGCTTGGAGTTACATTTCTGTAAAAGATTTTTGTGTGTAGCTATGGCATCAGTCAAAATCTCATCATTTTCATCAAACCAGTCTTCATGAATACGTGGCTTTACTCCGAGGGTCTCTGTGGCAGTATTGAGAACACAAGAGGATAAATCCTGCCATGTATCCTCTAGCTCACCGTTCTTTAAATCATCGATGATAATGGAGTCGTTCAAAGATTTTTTGTAAGTAGATTGAATTTCGGGTGATTCTAGTTTTTGCAAATTTAATATATTTGGTTTGGTTCTAGTAGGTCTGCGCGGTGGATGGAGTCTAAATTTAACCTTTACAATAAGAAGTCTATGGTCCGACCAACAGTTTGCACCACGCATTACACGTGTAACTCTAACTTGGGATATGTCCTGCTGACGAACTATAGCGTAGTCTATTAAATGCCAATGCTTTGACCGTGGGTGCATCCAGGTAGTTTTATATTTGTCAGGCAGTCTAAACATAGTGTTGGTTATTACTAGATCGAATTGTGCACATAGACTAAGTAAAAGTTGACCGTTGCTATTCATATTACCAACACCATGTGTTCCTAACACCCGAGGCCAAGCTTCATGGTCTCGCCCAACGCGGGCGTTAAAATCACCTAGCAACAATATTTTCTCATTGGGCTTAATTTTGGCTAGCACTTCAGTTAATTCTTCGTAAAACTTGTCTTTAATATCGTCACTTTTGTCAAGCGTTGGTGCGTAAACACTTATCACATTGAGATAGTTTTTGTTATCCAATGGGAGGCGTAGGGTCATGATACGGTCTGAGATGCCGATCGGATGTTCGGTTAGCTTGTAGGCTATTTTATTTTTTATTGCAAAACCTACGCCTGACCGCCGAGGTTCAGTTTGAGGAGTGCCTTTCCAGAAGAAAGTATATCCACCGCCTTGTTCCACAAGCTTGCCTTCGTCAGCTAGATGAGTTTCACTCAAAGCAGCGATATCTACATCATAGCGTCCAAGCTCTCGAGCTACGATAGCAGTCTTTCTCTCAGGGCAAGCGTTACCAGGTCTGTCTAAGAGGGTGCGTACATTCCATGCACCATACGTCGTTTTCTTTTTAACTAAGTTTTGTTTTTTTCCTTGCATTTCGACCACGAAGAGACGGATGCGTAGGCAGCCGTGGTTACTACCTCCCGTTAATAAGTAGGGCAAGCGTTTGTTCAGGACACCTTTTCTAGTCCCCTCCCCAGCTGAGTGGGGGAAGCAGTGCCTCTCTAAATAGAGCTGCTTCGTCGCAGAGGGTGCTGCCGAGTCGCACTGTTACCCCAGTGCAGTGCAAAAGCGACCACTCTCCCTAAGCCGCCTATGTGTAGACATCAGACAAAGCCCGGCATACATCATCACCGGACCTCTCTACCTCTATCCATCGCCATAGGGCTTTTTTTCTCAAATCCGTTTTAACAGAAGCGGTCAGATGCGCGGGATATATTTTAGTGCATAGGTAGTTGCGCGTTTACAGATGCACTCTCTCTTCCTACTCTTCTTTTCCCAATGGAACGGAAACCGCTACGATTGGAGAGGAGTTGGATGCAGTTTCTAGCCGACAGTAACTTTACGACTCCTACTGCCGCCTTTGGCCTTCCACAATGCCTTGCTGTCTCGCCGATTCCACCAACATCGAACATTTCACCAACTTCCACCAACATTTTTTTTATTCTGTTTTTTAGTATTTGTTGTTATAGCGGCAGCAGAAATACATCATATTTGAAAATTTCAACTGTCTAATTATCACGGTTCATGAGATACAGCCTAGTGACAGACAGACAGTGGAGCCTTAGTAATAGGGTCCGTTTTAGCCTTTGGGTACGGAACATCACTCAAAAGATTCCAGGTACTGTAATGTACGTCCTATTCACTCAGACATAAGATGCCTAGATTAAACGTAATTCCTGAACGACTATTTGTGCACCTACAAATCCCTAAAGCTAACGAGTTAGTTAGTTGAAATGTCACCTATTAGTGTGCTGTTCCGGATTCCCTTCGAGCGCATTACTAATTGGTCTCAAACGCATAGTTGTATGGTACGGTACGTGCACCAGTCACGGTTACCTGCGCGGTCTAGAATAGACGTAGGCAGCCGAACGGTATGGTATGTGGGGATGACAGTGTTCACAAGCTCGATGACAAGCTCGATCACAAACTAATATTAATCACAATAGGTACTGTAAGCGAGATAGCATGAGCCGCAAGCGAGACGGGTGGGTGCGTACAAGAGCACCGAGACTTCAATCAGTTTTATGCAAAATAAATTGTAAAGTTATAACAAATTAGGTTGTCTCATTTCTGAACGCCTTTAACAGTACGTATACTACCTACTTATAGGTGGCAAAAACTGACTACTAGGTAGATTACAACTGGGGCCGTACTGTGACCCCTAACGCGATTCAAATGACGACTTAAACAGAACCGCTACAATACAATTTGTACGGTAGCGGTTTTTTTTAACGAGATGAGTGGCAAACAAGTAGGCGGCCCACTTGCTGTTAAGGAGTCACCGCCGCCTACGGACATCTGAAACACCCTTCGGTGTTTTGCCTACTTTGCATTGCCGGTGCGTTGCGTACTCTTAGAGAGGACTCTTTTAACACTTTTATTGAAGCTCCCCATACTGTAGTTATGCGGAAAAACCTCAGGAGGAAGATCATTCCGCATCGTGCAGGTTCGTGGAAGAAACGAGCGCAAGAATCGCGTCGTATGAGATTTCCACGTGTCTACAATATGTGAATGCGCTTTTTCACGTTGCCGAGAATTTCGATAATAAAACCGAGAAGATGGGATGAGGTTAAAGATTTCTTCAGAGCATTCCCCGTGATAACGGTAGAAGGGACTCAGAGAACCGATATCTCGTCGTAGACTTAAAGGCTCTAGCTTGTCGGTGAGCTTGGGATCGTTCACAATTCTAACGGCTCTTCGCTGTAGGGAGTCAAGTTTAGGTTCAGTTTAGGTCGTCATTTGAATCACGCTAAGAGGTCACAGTACGGCACTTGGTCTTACAACAACTGGAACCGACAGCCGTGCCCTCTGAAACACGGTTGACGGTGGCGCGCAATTGCAAAATACCACTTTTTGATAGCGATAAACCATTGCGCTCCACTATGAACGCGCTATACAATAGTACCTAACCTTGGCGTACTCGCACAGCGCTGCAAGCGTTAGTTTTTATCTCTTTCACCTTTTTACCTACTTTTTACCACTTCCTTTATCGAAGATGACACATTCGGCCACTTAGACTATCCCCATAAGCATTGCCCCCTTGAATAGCAATGCTTAGCCTTTGGACCAAATAAGGACCAGCATTTAGGTCACGTGTTGCCTCGACCAGACGTACCTTCTTAGAACCACATGACGAAAAAGAAAATCTGACGAAAAATAAAGATCGACATGCACGTAACCTCAGAAACAAAGATATATTACATCAACCAAAAATAAGATTAACTAAAGCAAGGGATATACAATAAAATATGCATGTACAATAAATTACCGTTAACTGTTACTCAGTTACCTACTAACGAATTTAAACGTAAACTCAGAATATTCTTTGAAACAACACCGTTCTATTCCTTAAATAAATTCATGGAAATGCGTCTCACAGAATCTTCATTCAGGTATGAGAATCAAAGTTAGCAAGTATGTATAATGTATAATTCTATTAATTACTCATTATGACATTGTATTTTTTTATCCTTTCTTTTACAAAATTGATTGTAAAATTGACGTGCCAAGTGTAACAAACACAGTTATAAGGCTAATAAATAATTCTATTCTATTCTATTCTATTCTACCGAAAGGTCTTTGTAAATTTTGTGCCCACAGTTTCTGGATTTCTAAGGGAATATTTTTACCTTCTGATGCTTCACCACCTTGTCCCTAGAGGTTGAGAATGAAAGTTCTATTTTCCTCCTTTATTTTATTTTGTAAATTTTATACTGACAACCCTGTTTAAAGCAATTAGTAGGTTGTTATTTTCGGTAGAGTAGCTACAAATAGATCACTGGTAACTCAGTGAAGAATTTCATAATATTCATGCTCGTAATTATATCATAATGTACTAGCAGGAAGGAGGTAAACATTATAATAATTATAACGTGTGTACGCCTAGTACCTAGTACCTAGTGCCCTAGCTGTTGCCCGTGGTTTGACCTTGCTATAATATGTATTGTATGCGAGTTATTATTATAGGTACATTATTAGCATACGCAATTATATACTGCGTAAGTACCTAGAGTAGATAATTAGGCGTCAGGGGGTCTAGCAAAGATGCCTTTCCATTAGCGTTAACGCCTCTCGCTAACTCCAAAATATATGGGAATGACATTGCCTGCGGAAAACTTTTCCGCAGCTAATGTCATAGCTACTGTCATTCCCATACATTTTGGAGCTAGCATGAGGCGTTAACGCTAATGGAAAGGCATCTTTGCTAGACCCCTAGTATCTCGAGCACCAGCGTCAGTTGCACGAGAGGCATCGGTCAGAGTGGACGTGTGCGCGTGTTGAGCTACTGTTACATTTACACTCAACAGATGCAGATAAAAAGTATTTTTACCATACATTTTTCATCCTTGCATTGAACATCTTGAGACAGGATTTTTTTATTCTTCTAAATGTAAATAAAATAGAACGTAATTCGTAAATCAATTTATTTACTCTAAACATACACGAAATAATATTTCGAGCGTCGTCTAATATTCATTGACTCCTGTCGCGAGTGCGAAGCTATACATGCCAAGGTAGGTACATAAGCTGGTAGATGTCAGATGACATTGACGGCTAACGTCATGTCGATGGCGCCACGAGCGAGGTGAGTGAGCGCGCGCGATAGTCGCATCATTCTTGAACGGGACAGCGCCGGAGCAACACATGGCAGTTCTCAGTAAGTGAGCTTGTGATTTTTATGTGCTAGCACTCTCAGATACTCTCAGTTATTCTCAGATGCTCTCAGATATTCTCAGATACTCTCAGTTATTCTCAGATGCTCTCAGACACTCTCAGATATAACCATGTCTTGTGTATCCCAGAAACCGATGCGTCGGACTGTTTGCGGACAGTGGCTCAGTTGACTCAATCTCAGATCAGTCTCAGATTTACCAGTACCAGAATCAGCTCAGTTGCGAGGCTTGGGGTGGCTGTAGGGGAGGTTGGAGGCCACACGGGGGGGAAAACCCCCAAACTGAATCAGATCAGTTCTCAGCTCAGAGAGTCAACTAACTCAGAAAGCACAGACATGGTTATCTTGGCTCTAATATTTATTCCTTTACAGCTATTGTAGTGTTGTACTGTATTACTGCATGCTCAGTGACGTATATATCAGCTCAGACATTCGTTAGGTACCTGTGGCTAAGGTACTTGGTGACATGGTGGAGATGCGACGGATTGTCATAACTTTCTATAGATAAGGAAATAGTTCATGTACACTTTTTTTCTGATGAGGGTAGTTTGAAATATTTTTAGTACGATGGTTCATTATAGGTACGGTCAGTACGGTGGGTAGATTTATCCACTAGCGACGAAAATATTTTTTACCAGTTAAAGAAAATTAGTTTTGTACCTACCTACCTACCTACGACGATTTATAATGTCTTAGTGTAAAGTTCTGATTTTCACAATAACAGAGAATTAAGTCAAGAGTATACCTACTGAGTTTTCAGCACTCTATTTTCATAGTGATTACAACGATTTTTTTGCCTTGCCAGTTGTTTATAAAGAATGAGGCTGCTGATTACAAAATCATACAACGGTGAATACGTTTTTAGTAGGTACCACATAGCACTCAGGTTCATAAAGTTATTGATTATTTATGTAAGTACCTAGTAGTTCCCACATAGCACTATGTACTTAGTCATAGACTTTTTTATATCAGTCGTATTAAAATAGTGATGTAGGAACTTAGAGTAATGCTAAAAGTATAAAGTTGACGGCACCGCGTGTCGTTGCTTCGGGTTCGATTCCCGGACGGGCCAAATTCATGCAATCATGAGATGAGTGCAAATTTTTGTTCTCGCTTGGGTCTTGGATATATACATGTGTATGTATGTATGTCTTAAGCCGTTCATGACCGGCGGTAGCGTGGAGATATTAGTGTACCTGCTTAGCCTGCTAATCAATATAGTTATTATGCGAATAGTAAAAAGTAGTAAGAAATACCAACCCAACTCAGATATTGTTATGAAAACAATGCTATGTTAGGACACTTTTCTGTAACTTGTTCAGTTTGTAAAGTCAGCAGGTACTTTACTTACATACAGTTTCGATTATTAGATTAATTTTACATATCAGAAAAAATATCGGTATAGTATATAATGCCAGCAGTATATAAAGCGAAGCTACTTTTAGAGTTGAGTTTAGAGTAATAGTCTGAGATGAAGTACACTCTGTTTTAGATTATAAGAAGATATCGGGTCCCAGTATTGCTCTTGGCTCTTGTAGGTACTGTACTCAGAATGGAGGATATCATCCGAACTCGGTTAAAGATAATTTATCAATCAGTCCAGTCGCATATAAGCTCAGCCCAGTGTGCCCTCGCAAAATTAACAGAAGGCGAAGTTGACTTTAACGAGTTAGAGTTAATCGGGTCAAAGTTGAAAGGTGCCAATCAGCGATTAGTTACTGAAGTTCACAATTATTGTAAAGTAGCAACGGCACCCAACGTTGATGAAATAAGTGAATACACGTCGACTCAAATTCAGGCTGAAGATTTCTTGTCAGAGATAGAAGTTAGCATCAGACGAAATGATCGAAACAAAGCATCAGTTAGTGCTACTGTTCGTAGGGATAACAACAGTTATAATAACAGTAAGTTGCCCAGAATAGAGTTAGCAAGATTTGACGGGGATATTCTCAAGTGGTACCAATTTTGGGATCAGTTCTCATCTAATGTCGACAGCAGAAATATCAATGATGTAGATAAATTATTGTACCTTCAGTCGGTTCTTGAAGGGGATGCGAAACTGGCAATCGAAGGATTAGACACAACAAACCAAAACTACCGTATAGCAGTTGACACTCTGAAGGAGAGATACGGCAAACCTAGCGCGATTATCGATGCTCATTATGTAGCACTGTACAGAATCAAAACGGCATCGACAAACCAGGTTAAGGATTGTAGGCAAGTTCTCAATGAAATCGAAAGACATCTTAGAGTATTGAGTTCGTTGGGTGAAGACGTTAATCATAATCACCTGCGGGTTATGATTATGGAAAAGTTCCCAGAGGATCTTATTTACGAATTAAGAATGAAATTGGCTGGTGAAGATGAATCGATTGATAGTATTAGGAAGTATTTAGAGTATATTATCTCAGCTAGAGAAACATCGAACAGATTAAAAAGGGACACTAATAATTTAGACGCAACCACCAGCAATGGCAAACAGGTAACAGATCAGTTCACATTGGGTTCATTACATGTTAGATCAGATGAAGTAAGGGACAATAACAAACAACGACGGTTTACGAACTTTAGAAAAGATAAACCCAGATTTGATAACAGACAATCTAACAATAAGTTTAAACAACCATTTTCACGGAAAAGACCACATGAATTTTCTGATAGGAGTAGAACAGATGAGCCACCTAAGAAAAAGGGTCGTAAATGTATATTCTGTAAACAAGATCACTTTAATGATGAATGTACAAGCTACACCACTATGCAGGATAGGAAAGCGCAATTAGGAAACCGCTGTTACAATTGTTTCTCTGAAGGGCATAGAGCGGAGTACTGCCGCTCTAAGCGGAAATGTAGACATTGTAATAAATTCGGCACTCGTAACAGAGCGTTATGCCCTACAAAATTAGTTAAATCGGTAAAACCAATTCAGACTGATAGCCTACATGTCAAAAGCCAAGTCAATACGACTTTATTACAGACATGCCTTGTTAAAGTTAGCAATTCAGAAACCGGATCGAGACAGTTGCAGTGCAGAGTTTTATTAGACTGCGGTAGTCAGCGCTCATATATAACCGAGTCAGTTGCCAAATCTTTGGACTTGCCGGTAACTGAAAAACTAAATTTATCAATATTTACTTTTGGCGCTAAGTCACCACATCAGATAGAGAGCCCTGTAGTTGATTTTAGATTAGTGACTCGAACTGGCGTTTCACGGAAAATACATGCTAATATTGTCCCGCATATTACAAATGGTATACGAGCCCCAATCTTTCATGACTCAGCAAAAATATGGGACAATATTAGATCGAAAGATCTCACATTCGCAGATGATGGATCGTGCGGTGATAAAATAGACATATTAATCGGTAATGACTATTATCACTCATTTATGTCGCATGAAAAGATTCTGGTCACTGAAGATCTGTTCTTAGTAAATTCAGATTTTGGCTGGGTGTGGTCGGGCAAGATTAACGAAGGGGTTAACAACTCGGATCAGTTAAGCGTATTAACATATTTCCAATCAAATGCGGAAGTTGATAATAAGCTATACGAACCTGATCTTCCGTTCAAATTTGAAGATGTTAAGCGATTGTGGGACCTTGAGTCAATAGGTATTTCGGATTCTCCGAAATCTACTCGTGATGAAGAGGCGGTAAAACATTTTAATGATACCGTTCAGTATAAAGAAAATCGGTATCACGTACAATGGCCCTGGACTGAATTTCCTCCAAATCTTCCTAATAATTTGGGATTAGCATGGGGACGTCTTAATAGTTTGTTGAAACGTTTAGATAGTTCGGAAATTGATTCATACGATAAGGTTATTCAGGACCAGATACAGAATGGGATCATAGAAGTTGTACCGAACCCCACAGTTCCACAAACGCACCCGGTTCATTACCTTCCACATCACTGCGTTCATAGTCGGGATAAACCAGAGAAGCCACGTATCGTCTATGACGCTTCGTCTAAAACAGCACATACACGAAGCCTCAACGAATGCTTGTATCGCGGGCCATTGATGTTAGAGGATCTCACCGGGTTACTAATTAAATTTAGAGAGCACCCTATAGGAATAGTCGCTGATGTTGAGAAAGCGTTCTTACAGTTAGGCCTCCAAGATTTAGATAGAGACGTAACACGTTTTCTCTGGGTCAAAGACAAAACTCGTAGATGCAGCCCAGACAATGTTGTGCACTTTCGCTTTTGTCGCGTACCATTCGGCGTCATTGCTAGTCCATTTTTGCTTAACGCCACGATCAGGTACCATCTAACGAGAGCGAATAGCGTTCTTATGAGGCAAATAGCAGAAGACATCTACGTTGATAATATAGTAACAGGCGCACAAACTACGTCAGATGCACTTAGACTATATGAAGCATCGAAACAATCATTCGATCGTTTGTCGATGAACTTACGGGAATGGAACTCAAACTCAAAAGATATGGTTTCTCAAATACCAGATAAGTTTAAAGCACAAGATCGTAAAGACGTAAAAGTATTGGGTTTGTTATGGGACGTAGATAGTGATATACTGCGTTTGAGAATCAATTTCGAGAACACCACGATAGACACAGTTCAAACAAAACGAGAGGTATTAAAAACCATTGCATCCGTCTACGACCCGTGCGGTCTCGCAGTTCCGGTAATACTTCCAGCGAAACTATTCTTTCAAAAGTTATGGAAAGAAAAGATTAAGTGGGATGTTAAATTAAATGACGATCTACTTAGTGAATGGCAACACATTGCATCTAACTTTAAATGTCTAGAGAAAATACACGTCAATCGGTATTACGCGCAAAATGTAAATGGAAACGGTATCAGTAACGATATTCAGTACGAGTTGCATTGTTTTGCCGATTCTTCAATGGACGCGTATGCAGCAGTTGTCTATTTGCGCAGTTCTTTGGGTGCTAGTAATATTGTCAGTTTTGTTATTGGCAAGTCTAGATTAGTGCCTTTAAAGGACCAAAGTAATTTACAGATTCCACGATTAGAATTGCTGGGAGTATTGATTGGATGCAGACTTATGAGTTGCGTGATGAAGTTCTTGCGTCTCAAGATCAAAGCACAGTTCTTGTGGACTGATAGCCAAATAGTTTTGAGTTGGTACAAATCAGAAAAGCTGCTTCCACCGTTTGTTTCGCGTAGAATAAATGAGATTAAACAGAACAAAGCGCTGCAAATTAGATACGTTCCGACCAAACTTAATCTAGCGGATGTAGGCACTCGAGCAGAGACAGTAGAATCGTACGACAGATGGCTCAAGGGCCCTGACTTTCTGCAAAATGATTTGAAACAGTGGCCAAATACTCATGCAGATAATGTTCAGGCTCAAATTTCTGTGGCCGGGGAGGGTCTCCCGAATACAGCTGTAGAAAATGTAACGAGATCAGATATACTCATGGCGAAACCAATGTTAGTTGACGGTGACGATCAACATACTGATGATGACTTAGTTCAACGGATACTGGAAATTCAGACAGAATATTTTCCTAAAGAACTCGAAGGTATTAGCACTGACTTATCAAGAACACTAAAATTGTATAAAGATCAGGACGGCGTAATCAGATGTAAAGGCAGATTTAGATACTCCGATATGACGCATGATCAGAAAGAACCTATATTGTTACCAAAGAATTCTAATTTTACGCACAAGATCATAATGGAATTACACCAGAAAAACTTTCATGTCGGGGTTTCCCATACGTTAGCGTTGTTAAGACAAAAATATTGGGTCACACAAGGTAGATCAACAGTTCAAAAAGCAATCAGGAAATGTCCCCAATGTATAAAATACGGTGGAGGTCCTTTTAAGTTACCAGCAATGCCTGATTTACCAGAGGAAAGGGTTAAACTCAGTCTGCCTTTTGCATTCACGGGCCTGGATTATTTCGGTCCTCTTCTAGTAAACGAAGTGACTAAGGAGAAGCGCTGGGTATGCCTATTCACGTGCTTGACCGTCAGGGCGATACATATGGAAGTGGTTAAGGACTCATCAGCTGAAGAGTGTGTTTTGGCTATTAGAAGATTCGTTGCTGTAAGAGGCTTACCTCGGCTATTTATATCAGACAATGCCTCTCAGTTTAAACTCACTGCAAACGTGCTGACTTCTAACTTCTGCATACAAAACAACGTCCGTTGGAAGTTCATCCCGGAATTAGCTCCATGGTTCGGCGGTTTTTACGAACGTCTGATAGGTTTAGTTAAGCACAGCCTAAAAAGGACGTTAGACAAGCATCTAATAAATCACAATCAGTTGTGCACAGTGTTGAAAGAACTTGAAGCCGTCATAAATACCAGACCTTTGACGACAGTTGGTGCTGACTTAGAAAATATATTGACTCCGAATGATTTTTTACGAGTAGGAGGTCCAGTAACAACTCAAGTTTCAGATTGTGACTTTCGAGAATCAGCTACGGCTACAAAGTCGAATTTGATCGATGGCTGGAAGCGTGGTCAGGTTATTTTACTAGAATTCGCTAAGATGTTTACAAACCAGTATTTGACCAGTCTTCGTGAGCGAAGTGATAAACATCGACAACCAAGGGTGGTAGTTAACAGAGCACCTAGAATCTCAGAAACAGTTCAGTTAAAATCAGATAACAATAGGGCACACTGGAAGGTAGGAAAGATTACCGAGCTAATAAAGGGTTCGGATGGCCAGATCAGAGTAGCCAAAGTGAAGTTAGATTCAGGAGAAACATACACTCGTTCAATAGGGCATCTTTATCCCCTTGAAGTTGATGACGATAATAGTACAGTACCTTCGCCAGTATTAGATGATGATTCCACTCTCAGAGCCAATCTCGATTCTGCGGAAACTCAAGTTGACAATTCAGTAACAGTTCCATATGAACAGCATATTGAAACAAGCCAGTCTCAGAAATCCCATACTGACGTACCTGCTATCAGTAATGAACCAGTAATCTCAGTAGAGCCAGAGATCCTAGTAGAGCCTGAGATCCCAGTAGAACCAGTAACAACAGACATAGCAAAACGACCGACTAGGGCAGCAGCGATCAGAGCCAGGGAGAAGGTTAAGGAATGGACTTCTCAGTTGATGGCTATATTGTTTCACCAGTAATAGGAACAGTATAGAATCTCAGTGATCAGTAATAACAATAATCAGATTGTTTTTAAGGACTTAAATGATTAGTTTTGTGTTCATCTCAGTACAATAGATAATTAAATGTAGAATCAGAATCAGATCTTGGCTTTCTTTTCTCTTCCTTTGGGGGGGAATGTCGCGAGTGCGAAGCTGGTAGATGTCAGATGACATTGACGGCTAACGTCATGTCGATGGCGCCACGAGCGAGGTGAGTGAGCGCGCGCGATAGTCGCATCATTCTTGAACGGGACAGCGCCGGAGCAACACATGGCAGTTCTCAGTAAGTGAGCTTGTGATTTTTATGTGCTAGCACTCTCAGATACTCTCAGTTATTCTCAGATGCTCTCAGATATTCTCAGATACTCTCAGTTATTCTCAGATGCTCTCAGACACTCTCAGATATAACCATGTCTTGTGTATCCCAGAAACCGATGCGTCGGACTGTTTGCGGACAGTGGCTCAGTTGACTCAATCTCAGATCAGTCTCAGATTTACCAGTACCAGAATCAGCTCAGTTGCGAGGCTTGGGGTGGCTGTAGGGGAGGTTGGAGGCCACACGGGGGGGAAAACCCCCAAACTGAATCAGATCAGTTCTCAGCTCAGAGAGTCAACTAACTCAGAAAGCACAGACATGGTTATCTTGGCTCTAATATTTATTCCTTTACAGCTATTGTAGTGTTGTACTGTATTACTGCATGCTCAGTGACGTATATATCAGCTCAGACATTCGTTAGGTACCTGTGGCTAAGGTACTTGGCGACAACTCCCGAATCGTTTCTTCTGTACATTTTCAAGAATTGCATTGTACTGATGTTCGCCTCGCGCCACTCAACCGGTTGAATCATTAGTTCAAACTTAAACAGCATTGTCTACAATCCATTCGGTGTACGAGCTAACTTTAGCGGTGACACCAGGGTAGGTATCATTGGCACAGCCCTCGCTCCATGAGACGACTCCAACTAGGATGCTGTCATAGTACAGGGGACCTCCGGAGTCTCCTTGGCAGGCGTCCTTGCCCCCAACGTCCAAGATACCAACGCAGATCATATTCTCAGTCACCACACCAGGATTAGGTCTCAGGTCTGCGTAACGCTCAGTGCACAATTCACGGTTTATGGTGTAAATGGCGACGTCAAGAAGTTGACTTGAAGGCGGGCCATTATTCTGCGTAAACAAAATTTTCGGTAAGTTTATAAAATCTAAGGAGATGATTGCATCGTTCATGATCCAAAGTTGCAAGGAATTATAAGGTTATACAGTATTTAGTGATGCACATCAGGGAAGAAATGAAGGTACTACCTGAAGGAAAGCGGTGATAAAGAACCTTGGCGAACGAGGACATTGACAGACATTTTATTTTCTGTGGAATCTTAATCCACATAAGTTTCATCATCACCCCATTCTTATCCAACAAAGTGGGGTCGGTATTATAGCATGTCTTTTTCTTACACTCTGTCAACCGTCATCTCAGAATTCACTGTCCTTGGACATTATTATCATAGTGATATCAGCATCACAGAGCTTTGTATTTTTCTCTAATCTGTGATCAGCATACATAATTATATTTCTTTTTGGCACTTTTCCGTTCAACTTTGAATTCATTCCTCTACAAAACTTGCCAATACACCTTGCTAGCTTCTCAGCTTGAAATTCATAAAGATTAATGATTCATAGCAGTATCTCCAGCTTAGCGTAATCAACAGATTATTTTTTTATGTGAAGCATAAATTTGAATCACGAACTGGATAAACAAATAAAAAATATAATTCCTATGAATCATTTATTTTTTATTTTATTTAAAATGAATGTACAATAAATTATTTCCAATGAATGTTAATAAGGGAGTTTAGAATGTCTATAACGTGCCTTCTTTCTTCTAATTTTGTACCCCTACCTATCCTTATTCCTACCAATATACAAAAGTCAAGCGTTGACCGTTTGTGTTTTCACCCAAAAATGGCGGAATCAATTCTAATGAACTTTTGTACCTACGCAGATTTTTGGTACTGCCGAGATCAACATAGGATATTTTACGTATCCCGAAAAATTAAGAGTTCACGTGAGAAAATGGGTAACAGCACCTCTATTATCAATATGAATAGAGCAACTTCAATTATCTGCGACAATTGACAGTCAACTACAAATGTAGTAGGACTGAAGGTCTATTCATTTAATACATTTCTAATAAGAATGAAGACTGGGGTACCTTATATTGACAGTAACAACCAGGTAAACCACTTACATAAATGGCGCCCCATCCAGCATGCACGACAGGTAAACCATCAGGCAGCTCGAATCCCTGAGGTGGGATAGCTACCGCCTGCACCCCACTTCCAAAGGTCAATAGAGATTCCAGCTCAACCAGCGTAATGTCTCCATCCAGCCCTCTTTGTGAGAAAAAGTGTCTGTACGATGGATGGTTCAGACGCCGGGAAACGTTGATGATGATGCCACCGGAGTTCCGGGTGGAGGATCCGGCTCGGATGCGGCGGGTATTAATGTTGAAGAAACTGGAAACAGAGAAGACAAATAGTACGTAAATGAATGGATTTCCTGTGGAAATGAATACTATAACAATACGTCAAGTCTCAGAAAGTTGAGCTGCTTTCATTGAGTTTACGCGTCGAGCATGTTCAATAAAGTATTTTTTTTCGAGTTCTTTCCACTATAAGCCTTAAATTTTCATAGCAAGCCTTGGCACGCCTAGAGGCTTTTACGTCGAGTCTCAATACTGCTGGTACCAGTAGGTAAAGTGCGTTCACCAGAAAATATTTCCTTCCGAAGTTTAGAGAGAAGTAAGCATGTAATTCTAAAATGACGTGGATGTGGATGGAGTCACAGTAGGACGGTCTGTCTGTAGACTAGACGTGTTAATATTCTTTTATGCAGTTGTTCTTTACCTTTTCTTTTTTTCTTGTTCTTACCAGGGCTGACCACTTGCCTACACGAGAAGAAGAAGAAAAAGACCAAGCGACTTTACAGTGTTACCTGGTAGCGCTAACAGAGCTTATCATTTGGAAGTAGCAATGACAGCTCATTGCTACTTCCAAATGATAAGCGCTGTTAGCCCTACCAGCATGTCATAATCTATGGCGGAACCGACAATATAATATAATTATGTAGGGTAAATATGTCTTATAGCAGAGGCCGCGAATTATTGTAAAGCGTAGCGTGTATCGCACTTACGATACGGCATTTTTTTTTCAACGGCAGGCTAACATTTGACCACTGTCTCACCTGATGGTAAGTGACGACGCGGTCGATGATGGAGCATGCTTGCCTAGAAGATACCGGTTCACTTTACGCTTAAAAACTCCCAGATTATATATGTCAGAAAACAATGACGCTGGTTCCATTTCTTTGCTGTCCGAATTATAAACAAGGAATCAAAATGCTTTGTACGTATTCGAGGAATTACTAACATATACGGATGCTGTGTTTCCGTGCGTCTAGTTGTACGATGGTAAAAAGGGGATGGGGGAATTAAGTTGTGCAATTCCCTTAGGTACTAGTAATGACTGGAATAGAAGCACTGAGACCGTGATCAGTCTAGTAGTGGACTAGAGCGGGCCGATGATGATAAAGATCAAGATCTAAAATCTCACAATGGTATCGACGAAGAGAAACAATGTGCAGCGGAGACGACGTATTTTCTAGTCAAGATGTTGCCAGCGCAGCCCTGGTACCAGGTGGTTCCCGACAGAAACTCCACCTGGACG
This sequence comes from Ennomos quercinarius, assembly GCA_910589525.2. Taxonomy (NCBI): domain Eukaryota; kingdom Metazoa; phylum Arthropoda; class Insecta; order Lepidoptera; family Geometridae; genus Ennomos; species Ennomos quercinarius. The sequence goes on along the minus strand of OU342507.1, from coordinate 14,536,687 downwards.
ATGCTGGGATACTGCTCGATTGTGGTAGGGCTACCTCCAACTATGCGGGTTGCCTTTACGTGACAGGCTGCAGCTAAAATTAAACACTATTTTTAAAGAAATTTGATTTAAAAAATTGGTTTCCAACAACAGTGATCCTATAATGATATTTAAAAAAGGATTCTTAAATAACATTAGGATCACTAGGTGGACCGACGACCTGTTCAGAAACGTGGGGAGCCGATGGATGCAGGAGGCAAGCAGCCGCACAAAGTGGACCTCTTTGGAGGAGGTCTATGTTCAGCAGTGGACGTCTTCAGGCTGATGATGATGATAGGACCACTGTTGTTGGTATGCCCGTCTGTATGCCTGCCTGATTTTCCTAGGAACGTAAAATTGACATCAAATTCAAAAGTTAACAGCCTCACAATCCTGTGCAATCAAAACAAAACTCAATGCAAAGATAACTACAAATCGTGATTGTTTCGTATATCACACGTTATCAAATTATATTACTTCCTGTTGACTACGAACCTTGAAAACTTTTTCCCTATTTTATATTTGTTGGGTACCTTATACATACAGACAATGTACGCGAACCGGAAGACGCAGTGTAGGCTCCCCTCTAGATGAACCAACGATCGTGTGAAAACCGCGGGGAGCAGCCGCTCAAAGTGGTGCTCTCTGCGGGAGGCCTATGTTCAGCAGTGGACGTCTTTAGTGTGTTGATTATCAACTATTAACTAAGGTAATAATTATTCACTACTAGCGGCTCGCCCCGGTTTCGCACGGGTACAATAGTTTTCGCAGCGCACGCGATGTGATATAAAGAATATTTTAGGTAATGTTTTTACACCTTGGGTTACATTATTGGAGTTTTAGGAAGAATCCCTAATTTTTTTCAAAATTTAATATAGCCTGTCATCCGGGGATAGTGTAGCTTCCCAACAGTGAAAGAATTTTTTAAATCGGTTCATTTAGTTTCGGAGCCTATTCAATGCAAACAAACAAACAATCAAATCTTTCCTCTTTATATTATTGTCCAGCAGTGAGTGTGATGATAGCTGGAACACTAACACACTGTAAGTCAATTAAAAAATTTACATAACAAAATAAATATAAGAAATATTTATTTATATTTACCTGCTATTAAAACGGCCCAAACAAACTTCATTGTATCATAGGCAAATTTCAACTGTCGAGACATGTAGTTAACTCTTATTTATAATAGAGAAATCATATCTATTTATCAAAATAAGTGGAATAAAACCCAAAATAATCATGTAACCCAATCGCTATCTGGTGATTAATGACTAATTCTATGTCAAGATGTCAAGCAATCTTTTGGGTAGGTATACCGGCTCAAAGGCCTTAAGAACTTCAGCGGGTAGCTAGCAACAACTAAATCATAAATAGACTACTAGGTGGTAGGACTTTTCTGCAAAGTTCGTCTAGGTAGGTACCACCGCTTTGCCAGTTATTCTACCGCCAAGCAGTAGTGTGCAAGCACTACTGTGTTCCGGTTTGAAGGGCATATAGCTAGTGAAATTACTGGGCAAATGGCACTTAACGAACTGATCTCACAGTCTAGAAAACTTTTCTAGACTGTGTGATGTCTCAGGATGACGTGCGCAGTGCGCAGTGTCACACGAAACTAATTTAGAGTTCCGACTAATTCCGAGTGACAGTGCAATCTGTTAGTCTGTGGGTGGTCGTATCGCTTAACACCAGGCGAACGACTAGCTCGTCACATCATTCGATTACATAAAAAAAAAGAAAAAAAGAAGATAAATCAATCATCTCGATGGTTAAGCCCTATTCAAACCAGCGCGTTATTCGTACCGCTGTGGGTAGCGGTATCCTGCTCGGGATTCCACCCGGGTATTTTGTATGAGGCACTACCCACAGCGGTACGAATACTGCGCCTATTTGTATAGGGCCTAATTCATAATTCATAATTCATTTATTTACTTACGAAAGTAGGTGATATAGGTGTTACAAAATTGCTAGTTCGCTACATCCAGCCAATGAGGCATGCAAGTAGGTTAAAATAGTCAAAATTTACAAAAACAGCTTCAAAGGAATGTCGGGTAATGCCTAGTATTTATGGTCTCGTAAATGCACAACTTTAAATACAAACAGAAAATAAACCTATGCCTGCTTAATTATATACATTTTAAAATCGATCCTAGAGAAACGGTTGAGATGGGGGGCTTGCGGGGAGAAGAATAGAAACGACTGTCTCGGTTCGATGCGGGTTTATTACTGTCTAAGTACTTATTATCTATTACACATACTATGCTACCACTACACGGTCCATAAAAGTAGGATGTCTCAAGCCTTGCCCTATTAACGTGCTCCAACATAGACCGCATTATCGCTTTCCATCAGGTGAGATGTTGTCAAACGTGAGCCCATTCAAGCATAAAAAAACACTATTTAAGGTTGACTATTGGTGGGTTTTATGATCCGTAGTTAAGGTAACCAATGGTTCAAAACTCTAACAAATTTTGACCATTGGTTAGAATTTGTTAGCATTTTCAACCATTGAAAATGTTAACAAATTCTAACAAAACAATGTTTGTTTAAATATTTGAGTAATTTAAATAAAGATGTTCGAAGGAACAAGCTACATTAAAGTCGCATTGAAGGAACACTCCCCCCGATATTTTTCATTTAGGCAGGATTTCATTAAATTTTAACGGAAAGAAAAAATTTAGATAATGAACATGATAATTTATCTTTTACGTTAAAAATTAATCTGTTGATTACGCTAAGCAGGCGAAACTGCTATGAATCATAAATCTAGGATTTTACTATTCTCCATTACATGTAAGTAAAATTAATAGAACTTATTAACAATTTATTTTATTTAAATATACATTGTATAATCCGCGTATTATCATCCAATATTCATTAGCTTGGTGAAAAGCGGCTTCCCAGAACTCTGTAGGTACATTTCCAAGAACTCCATTATGATATTGCCCGATATCAGCCTCGCGCCCCTCAACCGGTTGAATCATCAGTTCGAGCTTAAACAGCATTTTCCACAATCCATTCGGTGAAAGAGCTAACTTTGGCGCTGACACCAGGGTAGGTATCATTGGCACAGCCCTCTCCCCATGACACGACTCCAACCAGGATGTTGTCATAGAACAGAGGACCTCCGGAGTCTCCCTGGCAGGCGTCTTTGCCCCCAACGTCCAGGATACCAGCGCAGATCATGTTCTGCGTTACCACGCCAGGATTAGGTCTCAGGTCTGCGTAACGCTCAGTGCACAATTCACGGTTTATGGTGTAAATGACGACGTCAAGAAGTTGACTTGAAGGTGGGCCATCTTCCTGTGTAAACGAAATCTTTGGTAAGTTGTTTATAAAATCTAAACCGAAAAAACAGAGGATTTTAACGTCCATTAAAATTAAAATAGTTTTAAGCATATGCTTAAAACAGTTTTGATTAGTAATCTTGGATAGATGATGATCGCTACTACAATAAATGGTATTTACAATGTGCGCTACCGTGCTTCGGAGGGCATGTTTAGCTGTCATAAGGTTATAGCTATCCCACGAAAGAAATGGAGAAACCGTTAGTTCAAAGCCGGCGATGAAAAATGGGTAAATTGCGGGGAATCTGCGTGTAAGTATATAGTATAAGTATATAGAGCAGTTTCATACCGTCAAGAACGGACCACAAGTAACAATAAACAAGAAAAAAAACACTTACATAAATGGCGCCCCATCCAGCATGCACGACAGGTAAACCATCAGGCAGCTCGAATCCCTGAGGTGGGATAGCTACCGCCTGCACCCCACTTCCAAAAGTCAATAGAGATTGCAGCTCGACCAGCGTGATGTCTCCATCTAGCCCTCTTCCTGAGAATACTGGTCTGTACGATGGATGGTTAAGACGCCGGGATGCGTTGATGATAACGCCACCAGAGTTGCGAATGGAAGATCCAGCTCGGATGCGGCGGTTGTTAATGTTGAAGAAACTGGAAACAGAGCAGACAAAATATAGGTACAATGCAGGCAAGCATTACCTACTGTGTTCCAGTTTGAAGGGCGTTGTAGCTAGTGAAACTACTGGGAAAATGAGACTATGATCTAGTCTCAATCTCTAGAAATCTTATTACTTGACTGTGCGATGTCTCAAGATGATGTGCGCAGTGCAGTGTCACGCGAATTTTATTAATTTAGAGTTCCGAGTAATACTGTATTCCGTTATGGGCAGCCGTCACGCTTAACATCAGGCGACCGACTAGCTCGTCGCGTCATTCGTTTACATAAAAAAAGGTAAGGCACGTCATCGTCAGGCGGATACATTTCCGGCATGTTAAGTTGTTAAGTATATAGGTAATTAGGTACGTCGTGTCTCAGAACGTTAAGCCGCTTTCATCAAAGCTACGCGTCGAGCATCTAATTCTAATTCTACATGGGAGTGAAAAAGTCCTGCACTGACGTCCCGCTCGGGGTCTATTGTGCATTTCCCCTTGCCAGCATCTACCCGAGCCATCCCAGCTACTTAAAATAGCAGAGTGTGGCTCCAGGTTTCTGGCTGCTCCAGTGGCAATGATGTTGGGTGTTGGAGTGATGATGATGAGGCATTCGAGATTTCTTGGGCAGAATGTTGTGTGTCTTTGCGACGAAAGTGCGTCGAGCATGTTTTGTATGACATTTTTATCCTCGAGTTCTCTCCAAAAGGTAGCCTTGGATGCCCTGCGACCGCAGTATGATACGTCTAATTACTAGTAATGACTGGAAGCTCAGTGGCGTGCCTTGCTTGTCTTGCAGTGGATTAGAGTAGCTGATGATGATGACATTAAAGATCTCACATTGGTAACCAAAAGCAATGTGCAGCGGAGACGACGTATTTGCTAGTCAAGATGCTGCCAGCACAGCCCTGGTACCAGGTGGTTCCCGACAGGAACTCTACCTGGACGATGCTGGGGTACTGCTCGATCGTGGTGGGGCTACCTCCAACAATGCGGGTAGCCTTCACGTGGCAGACTGCAGCTGTAATTAAACTCTAGATTAATCAAAATTTAACATCGGACTAGAGTATGGCTCACGACTTTCAATGAGGACCATGATTTGAATCCTGCTCATACAAGTATTTCAAAATCAGTCAAGAGGTTGTTGAGATATAAGACCGTAAGGTCTGAGTTCGAAATCACTAAGTGCTATTAAATATAACATCATACCGTGTGATCTCGGTGGTGTGAGAATAGCTCCACCCCATTTCTTTGCATGGATGCCAAAGCCTAAGGGGTATGCAGAAAATGGGCAGCAGCATTCTCTTCACTACATTAAAATCTTCTGCAATCACCAAGCTGCGTGGGGATTATGGCATATCTCTCCTATGATAAGCATCCAAAGCGTAGTACTATATATATGTCTATTCTGTGTCCAAAATGGCGTATTATGCGTAGGCACAGGCCTACCCCCATAATTACACACAGACACATGAACACAGGTTCAACAGTGGACGTCTTCCGACTGTTGTGATTATGCACAATCTGAACACAATTATTGTTGCAAAAACGTATGTGCTTGAGAGGTTCTACCGCTCACGCACAGTCTGTTGCAAAAAAGTTTGTGTTCGAGAGGTGTACTGTTTGCAATATTTTATTCTGTGACATCATGCGGTTAACCAGCTCGTTCAAGAATCACAAAATCGAGGAGTATGTGTTATCCATCAACTCGTCAACATTGCCCATGCATGGTGGGTTTATGAACTATATACTCTCTCTAGGCGCGGATACAGAAATTTCTTAAAGGGGGACGCGCGCCCCCTTGGCCCCCCCTTTCCTGTATCCGCGCCTGACTCTCTCCCTTGATGAGCATAGCGTTATATACTCTTTGTTTATGAGAAGGCGCGTATCCCAGCAGTAGGAGTGGGTTTTTTAACATCTATTATGTATACATTTGACCATGGTCTCACCTAATAGTAAGTGACGACGCGCTTGACGATGGAGCATGCTTGCCTAGCAGATAATCTGGGAGATTTTAAGGCTACAGTGAACCGGTATGGTTCACTCTAGCCTTAAAAACTCCCAGATTATATTTGTCAGAAAACAATGACGCTGGAAACGTGTTCCTTTGCTATCCGAATTATAAATGAGGGATCAAAATGTTTTGTACGTATTCGAGGTATTTTATACGGATGCCGTGTTACCGTGCGTCTAGTTGTAAGATGCTTGGTAAAATGGGGATGGGAGAGTTAAGTTATTCGACTAATGCTTATTGATGTTGATATTGTGTGTGGAGATAATTTGAACTTCTAGCAGACTGGAGATCAAGAGATAGTTACTGCACCAAATAATTTCGAACTGCAAGATTTAATAACCGGCCAAGTGCGAGTCAGACTCGCGCACGAAGGGTTCCGTACCCATATCTATAAAAACGAGCAAAAAATCACGTTTGTTGTATTGGAGCCCCCTTAAATATTTATTTTATTTTGTTTTTTTTTAGTATTTGTTGTTGTAGCAGCAACAGAAATACATCATCTATGAAAATTTCAACTGTCTAATTGTGTCTGTCTAATTCAACACAGCATGGTGACAGACGGACAGACAGACAGATAGACAGATAGATAGACAGATGGACAGACAGATAGACAGACAGACAGACAGAGACAGACAGACACAGACAGACAGATAGACAGCGGAGCCTTAGTAATAGGGTCCATTTAATCTTTCTGTTTATGATTATAATCTATATTTACCTGCTATTAAAATTGCCCAAACAAACTTCATTGTATCACAGATTCAATTTCAACTGTCGACATATGTAGTTAAATCGTATTTATAATAGAAAAAACGTACCTATTACCTATTTATCAAAGTGAGTAGAAGAAAAACCCAACATAATCATTTAACCGAATCGCTATCAGAAAAGATTATTTTTGATTATCAAGTATTTATATAGCAAGTAATTGATAGGGTAGGTAGTAGGCATAATGTCGGTGGTTTCTGCACTGAAAACCACTGTTCTTGTTTTTGCTGTTCCTTTATATGTAGTTCTGGTTCTGGGTTGCCTGGAAGAGACCGCTTTAGGCGGTAAGACCGGTCACTGGGCACTAAGGGTGGTTTTGTCAATTCGTAGTTAAGGTAAACAATGGTTAAAAACTCTAACAAATTCTAACCAATGGTCAAAACTTATTACAATTTTTAACCATTGATTACTTTAACTATGGATCAAGACACCCACCCTTATTTTTAAGCTTCTGACTTATCGATTGTTCCTTTAATGTGATGTTTCAATAAAAAGTTTTATCCATATTAAGGTGGGTAAATCCTAACCAATGGTCAAAAGCTAGAGTTTTTTTAACCATTGGTTACCTTAATCTGGTGAGATGTTGTCAAACGTGAGCCCATTCAAGCATAAAAAAAAAACAAATACCCCATCTATAGCAAAGACTTCTATGTATACACTAGACAGGACATCTCTAACTTGCACTATCAACCACTGCAAATATGCCAATGAACATCTTCTCGTTCATACGATGCTCAGCACTCAAAGCGACTACACGTGCAGCAGTGAATAGCAGTAAAAATTATGATCCGAATGTGCCATTGCACTAGCGCTGCGTGTTGTGATCGTTGGTTAGACGATTTAATCTCGTAAAGCGCTGTAGCGGATTTTAGTTTAATTATACAAAAAATGACAACTATTTGTGCTTCGAATAGCTTCTCTAGTACGTAGTACATATACCTCTTTGATCTATAGTGGCGAAAGTATTCTTGGTCTGTGATCTACCTATTTAGACATAATGTATCAGTATTATGTTTGCTTTCTGACATACTTAATATAAATTCACCGATATGAAAACAGTATAATTGATATACATTAAATTTTATTAATAAATTGAATAGATATTATCAAATTGTCCATTACATACGAAAGCATCATCTCATCCACATCGCGTTTTCCAAAACTTATCAGAGCGCCTGGTGCTGCTGGCACTTCCTTCCTTACTTCCTCTCGTGTAGGTCAGCTCTAGTGTCAGAACTTTAGGCCACCCAAAGGCTTCTGACTTGGCTTAACGACTATTGTCTAAGACAACAGCCGGGACCGACGGCTTAACGTGCCCTCCGAAGCACGGTTACGGAAGCGCTCAGTTGTAAATACCATTTTTTACTGAAGCGGTCAGCCATTACAGTAGTGACCGCAGTGAACGTTGCTTAACTTAACCGATCGGTTAGAAACGGCTACTTGTGCTTCGCTATGAGTGCTTATTTGGAACTTATTTGCCGCAACGAATCCATATTGTAATTATTTAACGAGGCAATGCTGTCAGGAACTGACAACCGATAGGGACGAAAAGTTGTCAAGTGTGAGTCTGTGAAGTGTTCGACCACGAAGCGGAAGACACAGCGTAGGCCGGCCCCCCACTCGGTGGACCGACGATCTGGTGAAAGCCGCGGGGAGCCGATGGATGCAGGAGGCGAGCAGCCGCTCAAGGTGGTGTGCTCTGGAGGAGGCCTATGTTCAGCAGTGGACGTGTTCAGGCTGTTAATGATGATGACGATGATGGTGGTAATGGCTTGGCTCTGCAGACAAGTTGTAAAGTTTATTAGAATTTGGCAAGAAGACAAAAGGTCTTTGAAAGTGGACATCTTCAGGATGTTGTTGTTGATGATGATGATGATAGCCGTATTTGAATTAATTGTTCATAGATATCAATTTCAGCTTAATTCTTTCCGTTATTTCTAAAATAAGTAATGGTCTCGACAGATACTTAGAAAGACAAACACACGGACAACAAAGTGATCTTACCTATAAGGGTTCCTTTATTTCAAAACTGTTACGGAACCCTAAAAATGAAACATTCTTTGCAAAAGCGAATCTGATTAGAGCTTTGTACACATGTTATTTTCTCACTCCCACCACTATGTTGAAAGAGCAGTGGGAATGAGACAACCTGAAAAATAGCGGACATAATATAAATGTCGACTCTTTTTACAGTGGCGTACGTAAGTACTTGTAATTTCTAATTAGTATTAACAAAATTAACTATGTACGCATGGTATAGGTAAATGCAATACTCCAGCTGTAAAGTATGTATTTTTTAAACTTATTATTGACACTGGCTAAATACTCTATTCGTATGGACCCAAACGTAAGAAATTAAAAAAAAAATGTGGTGAATGCAACAAAGATACTCTTTGGGAACGAAAAGCGCGCGGATATGAAAAACTGACCAATGTGTGTTTGTTTTGTATTTTTCTAAACTGCCTAAATAATAGGTAGGTAGTAGGTACTTATGTAGGTATACTTACTACCTGAACAAAATTTACTGGAACCTCTTATGAAGACTTGAATGGTTTTTATGGTGAAAACACAAGAACATCTGTTGAAGTGAAAATGACAAGGAAAAGATCGACCGTATCACTGGTATGTAGGTATTAGGGCTTTCATCCCGGGAGTCTCGGTCTCGAAAATATCGAGAGTTTCGACGATTTTTTCGTATTTTCGAGACTCGAGACTGCTACCTTTAGTCCCGGGAATAACGAGACTTTCGAGACTTAAGTCAAATTATTCAAAAATGTACTAAACTACCAGTATTTTTTATTTTTAACTGGATAACTGCAGAGATTGCAACTAGCCCTTTTGAAAAATAGCATAGGTCTTGACAATATAGGTTTCTAGCATGGTTTTTAGTCTGAGCTTTGATACTGATACAATATTCAAAGAGTTTTAGGGTGAGTCTGAAGGTCTTAATCACAGACATAATAATCTAAGGTCTGATCATCATTATCATCATCAGCCTGAAGACGTCCACTGCTGAACATAGGCCTCATAGAGCGCCACTTTAGGCGGCTGCTTAAAAATAATATTTTTGAAAGGGTTTTCACTAGTCTCCTAACCATGGCTTTCAACACAGAAGAAGCAAGCTACCAGCTACAAGCTGATTTGGTGGCACATAACCTCGCAAGCGGTATATCTGACAATATAATTATGTAGGAAACCTTACTTTAATGTTTTCCCCCTAGAGAGGGTCCACACATTCTCCTTGGAACATTAAAATCTTCTGCGATTACCAAGCCACCTGCCAAGTGTATGTTATGTGTTATGACAAATCCTTTCATATGATAAGCGTCCAAAGTAGCGTTTTATGGGGGAGCCCTATGTTCAGCAGTGAACGTCTTTTGGCTTAGAACTACAAGGCTTGGTGATTCTTTACATCGTCACGTCATAAGTGTACCACCAGTTCGCACTAAGCGTTTTGCTGAGTCATGCATAGTCCGAACGACCAAGGAATGGAATGCTCTTCCAGCAATAGTATTTCTTCCTGGGAATTTTCAAGTAAAGAGTGAACGGGCATCTTATGGGCAATCGTGCTCCACCTTAGAAAACTTCTTCACTTATGGCTGCGATGTGATCGTTAGCAGATAAAAAAATTATGAATACCAATTAAAAAAAATTGGCATATAGTTGTTAATTTTGCTTGTATTTGAATTGTTAACAGTATGATTAGCTTATATTAAGGGTAGGCAACGCACCGGCAATGCCTTCGGTGTTGCAGATGTCCATAGGTGGCGGTGACCACTTACCAGCAGGTGGGCCGCCTGCTTGTTTGCCACTCATCTCATAAAAAAAAAAAAAAATATTTGCTGCCTAAACACCAAATTCAAAGTATAAACCCTATTTTTGAAGACCGGCCTGAGTCTCGATATTTTCTTTCCCGGGACTCGAAAATGTAGCGAGACTGAAAGCCTTAGTAGGTATACCATATTATAGAATTTTTATTAGTTAGATGCCCAGACCTATCGTATATTTAAAAAAAACTAACGTCTAAGTATAAGCTAGGTCTAAGTAGGTACATATTTAATGAAATATTGTACCTATGATTTGCAGTTTCTAACCTACTATTTTATCAATGTGTAGGTGATCTGAGGACACGTGAAAAGCCATACCTGCCTACTACCCAAACAACATTTTTACACATGTGCTACCTAATCTGCTAATACGTGCTGAGCTCCCAAAAGATTTAGTGGATTTTGTTGTTTGGTATATAGGAAATGCATGAACTAAGCTATTACTAGACTACCTAAACGTAGAAATAACACAATACATGCGTGCGAAGCCGCGGGCAAAAGCTAGTTGTTTAATATTATTTAAAGAACTCCATTGGTACAGATTTCACTACTTTATAGGAGAATTAAATGAGCTTGTACGAGTGTCAGTCTGTTTTACTGATGTGAAACAAATTGGTTATTTATTTATTATCATATGTTATTAAATAATAATAATAAATATTTGGGGTGAAATATAATAAATATTCACACAGCGCCATCTAGCGCCAAACTAAGCAGATCTTGTACTCTGGGAACCAGACAAAGATTGAACCAGGTAACTGATAGAATACATAGATACTTTTTGTTCTTCTTCTTCTCATGTAGGCAAGTGATCAGCCCTGATGTCAGAATTATTAGGCCCAAAGGCTTCTGACTTGGCTTAACGACTACTGTCTAAGGCAACAGCCGGGACCGACGGCTGATACTTTTTGTTTGTAAATACATACATAGAATACAATACATATAACACCCAGACACACAAAACACCAATGTTCATCGCACAAATATTTGTCCTGGATAGGAATCGAACCCACAACCTAGGTATTATATTATCTGTGCCACAACCTACAGTTCAGAAGGCAGGGCTACTCAACTGAGCTATAAGGCCAGTGTTAGGTTTTATTTATTTAAAAAACACAATTCAAGTCAACTAATGAGGAATTCTCTGTAACAATTAGACAATTTTTTATGCAACGGTGACGTAGTTTGAAAAGGCGACAAATATGCTTGCTCGTGCCAATTAAAATAAATAAATTTTAAAACTGATGAATCTTTTTATTCGTGCGCTGTACAAAGGGACGGCGTAAATAAAAGTAAAAGATATCATACAGAAATAAATATGAATTTAATAATTGATGACATTCCATGTTTAGCGGGCGGTTTCGAGGATCCAGGTTGTGTAGGATGCAACAGAGGTGGTAACAATCGGGAAATGCTGGTTGCCGACTGGAACGCCCACCGATATCAAAGCAGTTAGAATATTCTGGTAGTAGACAGGGGCGCCCATATCACGAACGTCACCATTGCGACCACCTGTTTCATAGCGGCCGACGCAGATCTGGCTCTCCGAGATTGGGAAGAGTGGAATTTTATCCCAACGAGAGGCGCAGTTAGCTCTATCAATTACGGTAAGATCAATCTTGTACAGGTCTCGGTCGGCTATCAGCTTGCCTTGCTGTTGGGAGAGAAACAGGTTTTTAAATTAAAGAGCTTTATACTGGCTGTAATTGAATTCATTAGCATCGTTTGAAATCGAAATTCATTATAACTCCAAGAAAACTTAATTAACTACTGCACGAAATTAAATTAAGTACTGTTTTTATAATAACTTTTAAAATTATCAAAGTTGTTGTTGGCTATGTTAGGCGGCTGCACACTACACTACACTAAAGACACAAAACAACACAAACAGTAACGTTTAAAGTTTTCACGTGCCTTTTTCATCTATTAAATGTACCTAAATTTATACGTCTGGTACTAAAATGTTATTGGAAAATATACTTACAGCAGTGGAGCCCCAACTAACAGCGGTTACAGTCAAACCAGAGGGTAAGACGAAATTTTCGGGCACAATGGGAGTCTGCTGAATCTCAGGGCTGAAGATCAGAGGGTTATAAAGCCTCAGAAGGGCAATATCTCCGGCTAACTCGCCGCTCCCGAAGGACGGGTGAACGATGGCAAGTTCCACCTCGATGACGATGTTACGGTCAAAACGCGAAGAAGATCCAGCATTGACACGTCGGAAACGGGGTGAGAAGCGCCTGGAAGGAAGTGAGATTTTACATTTTCTCGAAAACTGTCCAAAAATACACGGTAATAAACAAATTTGGTTAGAAAATAGAAATAAATATATTATAGATAGCGATGGGAAAATAAAATAAAATAAATAAATATGTGTGGACATTTCCCACAGCGCCATCTAGCCCCAAACTAAGCATAGCTTGTATTATGGGAACCAGACTTGGTCGAACAACCAGATGATTGATAGAATACTTAGATACTTTTTTGTTAGTAAATACATACATAGAATACAATATAACACCCAGACACAGAGCAAACATCGATGCTCATCACACAAATGTTTGTCCCCGGTGGGACAAACATTTGTTGAACCCACAACTATAGTTCAGAGTGCAGAGTGCAGAGGTACTACCAACTGAGCTATCAGGTCAGAAAGTAAGGTTCTCGAGTGGCGACCACGAACCGGAAGTCGCAGCGTAGGCCAGACTAGGTAGACCGACGACGTGGTCAGAACTGCGGGGAGCCAATAGATGCAGGAGGCAAGCAGCCGCTCAAGGTGGCGCTCTATGAGGGAGGCCTATGTTCAGCAGTGGACGTCTTCAGGCTGATGATGATGGTGATAGTATAGATACATAATATAGTGCATGGTGAATAAGTTGAGCTCACTGAGGGATGGCGCGTGTCTTGGGCGTAGAATAATAATAAAACTATGCGCATTAAAATGATTAGTAGCGCAGGTTACGTGAAGCCCTACTAAGACTCTACAAATATACTACCTAAGTGAAAAGTAGCAGTATTTAAAATAGTTATTTTAGCTTTATTATACTTACGGTCCACTGTTGGAGCGAGCGCTGGTTAGAATGTAGAGGGAGTTCATAATATTGCCAACGCAACCCTGAATCCAAATAGGACCGGTTCCAACCTCAATCTGGACAATACCGGGGAACTCAGATACGGTGGTGGGTGTTCCAGGAACAGGTGTGTTGTATTCAGGAAGGCTGGGTAGCTCGGGCCACCATTCAGGCTTATCCCATTCGGGTAGGGTAGGCAACCAATCGGGCAGCTCCAAGCCTTCAAGGATCTCCCTAATCTTTTCTAAGAGCTCGGGGAGGGCAGCGAGACCTTCTTCAATCTTCTCAAGAATGATGGGAATAAGTTCGGGAAGCTTTTCAATGATCTGACCGATAACTTCTTTGATTTTATCCACGGCGGCTGGGATCTGAGCGATGATCTCAGGAAGCTTCTCAAGAATCTTTTCGAGAATGGCCGGGATTAGTTCAGGGAGCTTCTCGATGACCTCCGCTATGATCTCAGGGAGCTTATCCACAATCTCTGGGATCGCAGCAACGATTTCAGGTAACTTATCGACGATCTCTTGGATGGATTCAGGAAGCCTGCTAATTAGGTCAAGGATCCAGTCGGGGATGTCAATGTAAGGAATCCAGCTCGGTAGGCTTATGCTATTAGCCTCCACGGAGCTGCTGGAGGCAGAGCCTGTAAAGAAGTAACAAGTTATAAAATAACAGTTTTTGATCAACAGGTATTTATGTATGTAGGTATATAAATTTACGGGCAATCGTTTGTTGAAACTGTTAAAAACTAATCATGAAGTTGTTTGGACAAATATTTATGTAACGATTTTTACTCGACTATTTAGGTTATGGGCGGCCGTGTGTTTAACATCAGGCGAACGAGGGTTGCTTTTTTGACCCGTAGTTAAGGTAACCAATGGTTAAAATTTGTTAGAGTTTTTAACCACTGGTTACCTTCACTATTGGTGAAAAAATCCACCCTAAGGGTTGCTTTTTTGACCCGTAGTTAAGGTAACCAATGGTTAAAAACTTTAATAAATTCTAACCAATGGTCAAAATTTGTTAGTTTTTAACCATTGGTTACCTTCACTATTGGTGAAAAAACCCACCCTAAGGGTTTGTTTTGTTTAACCGTAGTTAAGGTAACCAATGGTTAAAAGCTCTTGTAAATATTGACCGTTGGATACTTTAACCACGGATCAAAGAACCCGCCCTTACCCGTCACGTCATTCATTGAAAATAATTGTAAGGAGTACCTATTTTATTACATTTTGAGTAAACAGGTAGTGAAGTTTAGAACAACATTGAACTCGAACGTTACACTAGCGCGGCAAATTCTAATTTTCTTGCGTTCTTTTGCCAATAATAGCTTAATTACTCAACGTGATAACATGAAAACTAATTTTGCGCAAATAAATATAATGAATCAATAAATTACAATTAAAAGTATCACCTACTTATCATTGGTTTAGCGACAAATGGCAATAGACTGAAAAACTAAGAAGAAAATTGTTTATTGCCATTTGTCGCTAAACCAATGGTATAATTTGTTGATACATTCTATTTATTTCCGCAAAATTAGTTTGGCAAAAGAACGCAAGAAAATTTGAATTTGCCGCGCTAGTGAAACGTTTCACCTTAAGACAAATTAATATAATTATGAACCAGTTTCCAATCAGAACAAGCGTATCATCAAACAATAAAGAAATCAAGGAGTGGCGTGTTGCCATCTTCAGTCAATTATTATCACTTAACTTAACTTTAATCAGGTGAAATGTGGCATAAAAAATAATTATAGTTAAAAATCTTTTGAATAATCAATGTATCAAACAATTTGCCAATATGCTGACTGGCTGGAGCTGTATGCTTTTTTTTAAGTTCCTGACTTACCTGCCAGGAGCAGAACACAGCACAGGAAAGCCACTTTCATCTTGACCTCCAATTTGAAGTGGAATGTGCCTTCCTTCGATCTATCATGGCTTATATAGTGGCCACGGGTGCATTGTTATTGTTTATCAATTTTACATGATAATGCCCCAAATAATCGATTTAAAGATATTCTGATAATAAGGTTTGAAGATAGATAGGTGTAGTACATTTGGAGATCCTTTTCTTTGAACAGCATATCATAAACCCTGAGTGATAATGTATTCAGTGGTGGCAATTCTTCCAAAAAGGCCGCAAAGTCGTCAGCACCATAATACTAGGTGGTAAGACTTTTCTGCAAAGTTCATCTAGGTAGGTACCTACCACCACTTTGCCAGTTATTCTGCCGCCAAGCAAGTACTACTGTGTTCCGGTTTGAAGGGCATTGTAGCTAGTGAAATTACTGGGCAAATGAGACTTAAGAACTGATTTCACAGTCTATAAATCCTATTTAGACTGTGTGATGTCTCAGGATGACGTGCGCAGTGCGCAGTGTCACGCGAAAGTTTAATTTAGATCTCCGAGTGACACTGCAATCTGTAATGGGCGGCCGTGACGCTTAACACCAGGCGAACGACTAGTTCGTCACGTCATTCGTTTATATAAAACAAAAATGCCCTGCTGTGTAAATATTTCAAGGACGTCGGTTTTGTGGTTCAGAAATTACAGACATTCAACCTTCAGTATTAGGTCCAAAGCCACTCCTATCCTGTACTATGGGAAAGAGAGAAGGAAGGGGGGAAAAGATAAGGGAAAAGGATGAATAGATGATGGTGAAAGTTTGTGGCGCACCTGCCTCCTTTCACCGTTTCATCCATTCATCCTTTTCCCTTATTTTATCCCTCTTCCTTCTCTCTTCCTTTAGACTGAGATAAAGTGTAAAACTAATTAACCCGTGCGAAGCCGGGGCGGGTCAGCTAGTAAATAATATATGTTCTTATTCTATTTATTCTGATATGCCAGATGGCTTACCATCTCTCGATTCTTAACTTTCTGCACGTCTGTGACTTCACCTAGGTAGGTACCTACCACCGATCTGGCAGCTGTCATTTTGCCACCAAGCTGTAGTGTGCAATATACCTACATACCTACACATCGACGGAACCCACAACAAATCAATAGTTTATGTAATAAAATTCTTTATCTCAGAGCTACACAGGTGGCCAGGTGCTGTTCATCCAAATAGGTACCTAAGATTCGATATCATGTAGGTAAAGGTTTAGCTATCATCAGGCCATAAGATTATCTGATTGGCAACAGAAATGGAAGAAATGGAATAAATTCTGAGGGATTAATGTGGTTTCATAATTTTATCAGAGGTGGTACCTGTGGCTTCTCATTATTTTTCACTTTTGGTAGGACTTTTCTGCAAAGTTCGTCTAGGTACCACCGGTTGCCAGTTATTCTGCCGCCAAGCAGTAATGTGCAAGCACTACTGTGTTCCGGTTAGAAGGGCATTGTAGCCAGTGAAATTACTGGGCAAATGAGACTTAAAAACTGATCTTACAGTCGAGAAGTCTTTTTTAGACTGTGTGATGTCTCAGGATGACGTGCGCAGGGCGCAGTGTCACGCGAAACTTTAATTTAGATTTCAGAGTGACACTGTAATCTGTAATGGGCGGCCGTGACGCTTAACACCAGGCGAACGACTAGCTCGTAATGTCATTCGTTTACATAAAAAAAAATATCCCCCTCACTTCGCTTTTATAAACAAACTTCCCATTATTTATGTAGTTTTATTTTGACTGTGGTAATGGCAACACCCAGTCGTCAAAACTATTCGAGGGGTTTTGGCGGGAACGCGAAAAAGTTCACGTCGTTTCATTATTTTTCAAAACTTGTGATTTTTCCAGTGTTAATGTTTAAAATTGGTGGTGTTTTACGCATTAAGTGCTGAATTACGAGCAGGAGTGTTGGCAAGTGATATAATGTGGTGAAACGTGGTTTTTCATGTTGCTTCCAAAACTCCATAGAAGCCTCTAGTAAAGTTGCCACCACTTTACTGGGGCATGACTTTGACTGGACTATAACTACCTGACTTGGACTGCACTATGACTGTGACTATGACTAAGTAAAATATAATATATCATAATGCAGACTTTGTAGACTTTTTAATATTGCGATTGAAGGACTTTGTATCCAGGTCAAGAACTAATTCTAAAAAAAAAAAAAAAACTATTCTATCATATTGTTCAGTTGCTGGTAAAGATGAAGCTCGTGCGTTTTTTTCGGGGACTCCAGTTAAGTACTCCATTGTGGTCATATTTGAAGAGTTAAGTAAGGTTTCCTTCACAGTTCTGCCACAGTATTACAATCCTTATGATTATGATTTTTAAACTGTGGAAAAAATTACATAGTCTATCGCATCGATTGTGTATTGATAATAACTCCAAAAATGGGATAACTTACTTAATCAACTGCTACAGTACAAAATTAAATTAAAATAATTAAGTACTGTTTTTAATTATCATACATACATACACGGTAGAAAAACTTTTAAAAGCATCAAAATCATTCGCGCCAACTACGCTAGGTGCCGCCGCGGCAGTCTTCATAATTTTCAGTAAAAATATTTTCATTTCCACTCTTTACCTACTATTTATAATCATCAATAAATGATGTACTACATGCATGTCAAACTGAAAGTAATTGACGGGCCGCATGGATAATTAGACCGTAGAAGTAAGCCGCAAAACCCAAAAAATAAATAAATTGTTTCAATTTTAATTTCTATGGCGCTAGAGAAGGGACCCGTAAACAACAAAAAAAAATCTCCTTGAAGCTTAAAATCTTGAAAACAGATTTCACATTCTGCCTGAAGTCTCATTTTATTGGTGTAATATACTTGTTATTTGAAATTGGGATACTTGATTTCGGAAAGGAGGCTGTTATTAAAATTGTATCGGGCCGCAAATAAACGCATTGAGGGCCGCATGCGGCCCGCGGGCCGCAAGTGTGACATGCCTGATGTACTATCATGTACTCAAGTTATGCTAATGAATTCAATTGCAACCTGTATAACTCGTGCGAAGGCAAAGTCCGGGGCACGGGTCACCAAACATGGTCAAAACAACAGGTTGTCAAGATCGTGAGGTCTGAATTTGAGAACACATTTATTGCAAAAATTTTGTGCTTGCCAGGTCTATACTGTTCACAGAACTATCCCCCTGATCTTGCATAACTTACCTTGACGTCACTGCACCGGATGGACTAATTTCATTTTGGATTTCAACTCATAAACCATTGATAAAAAAAAGATAGCGTAAAAATAGCATCTACATAATATCATGACAGTACGTCATGGAACTAATGATTAAGTGATATAGGTGAATCGCTTCATCAATAACTTTGGGATTTATTATTGACATATTAAAGATATTATAATCGAAGTGGCCAAAGTGTCGACTGCGGAGGCATTTACGGTAGCCTGCTATGTGCGTTATGATATGACCAAAAAGTGCCATTGTCAATTACCTACTCGCACCATTCTCGTGTTCTTCCTCATGGGCAAACTATAGATTATCTTGCACTACATGAAAGCACAGAGAAAAGTCCAAAAAACCCATGAAAAATCCATGATTTCCATGTGAAATGATCACAAAACAAAGTTAAGCTGATGGGCGATATTTTTATATAATCCATTTGAAAAAAAAACCGCAAGAGTTTTGTCGAATGGAAGCTATGGGGATGTTTAGAAAGTAGATATCAGAAATATCGGAACCCTCAGAACGCGAGTTTTACTTGTGTCTTGTCCTCTTTTTTTTCATTTTTGCTGGTAGACCGTTTGGGCTCTTTAGAATCATACTCCAAAAGTTTGGCAACCCCTGAATCTATAGCAAAATCTAATAAATATCACGCTAGCAAAAAACTATTGGTCAAATCAAGGGCCTGTTCATACAACGCCCGAATCGATCATATCAAAATTAATTACTGTACGAATAGTGTTTATTTTTGAGGCCCCTATTTTTTACCATTTAGAAAAAATCACCAAGCACATCCTGAAATGAAACTTCAGGAATTCCTAATTGCAAATTGAGACACGATCTACATAATAAAACAATCGTATGAATTTTAAAACATATCGTATCACATCCATATAATAATTCTTGAGACCATGGGCTCAGTATTTTTATCACGTCATCGTGTTTTTCAAATTTTATCTGAGTGCCTGGTCGAAGTGACTTTACCAAAATGCTGGCACATCACAACGACTTAGTGTTGCTGTCCAACGGGGCAATGCTGCCAGCATGTTGAGCATGCTATCTACTAGTTACTAGTGGGCTGGAGCATATGAACTTATCGACGGTCACTCCACCCAATATATAATACTTAGGTACAACCCAAATGTTTTATTGTAGGTAATATAATTAGCTACCTAGTTTCATTAAGCGGTATAATAACAATTATTATTATACTTCGATGATACACCTGGAGAGATTTATGTTTACCAGGTAGTCCGTGTCTCAACATACTGGTCGAAGCTTCCCGAACGCTGGCCAGCCGAGTTGGATTCACAGACTTAGGCCCGATTTTACCAAAGTAGAATAAATTTTATTCCAAGTACTGGTTACTCTCGGATACCTACAGCTGATTGACAAATAAAATGGCAATTAAAAAGACGCCATTTTGATTGTATCCAAGGAATAAGCTTTTTATCCCTTGAAAATTGGTGGTACAAGGGTTATACTCGTGTAACTCAGTTGTTCTCGGAAAGTTATACTTGCAATAAAATTTACTCTACTTTGGTATTTCGGGCCTAAGGGTGGGTATTTTGTTCCGTAGTTAATGTAACCAATGGTTAAAAATTCTAATATATTTTGACCATTGGTTAGAATTTGTTAGAGTTCTGGTTACCTTAACTACGAAAACCCACCCTAATATTACCTACGTATGTTGGATTCTTCGTGCGACTTCTTTTACGAAATCGGACGTACGTAATTGGAAATTCTGTCGGGTTATGCGGAAAAGGCTCTATCTCTAAAAGGAATTTATCACTAAGTAAATCTTGTTTTTTTGGTAATTTTTCCTGTGTTTTGTAATGGATTGATGATGATAACTATATAAAAGGATTAGAAGCGATTAATGTGCTTACGTGTCATAAGATAGCGTGTTTATGAATCTGGAGGGCGTTGGCTTATAATGATTTAGGTACTGAATTTTGCCGCAGTGGTGATAGTAGAGCCGGGGTTGAAGCTTATTCTGCTACATTACGTTGCCAAATTGTGTCTTGGTTAGGACATAGTCTAGTTGCCTGCAATTTTTTTATTGCATTAAGTAGTAATACTCCTCAAAAAATAAACAGTCGTAAAAACAAAAATTATACATCTCAAAAAAATGACAAAGCTACAAGCATTTCAAAATACAGGAATAGAAAGAGAGCTCAAACATGCAGTGACGTTAGTTCTTGGCCCTTCATAGTACCACCTCATTACTAAGCGTGGTAGCTTTACATACAATCGCTTTGGCATGTGACGTCATAACGTGTGTTTTCATAGTAACTGTGAGGAAGATCTACGCACGATCTCTGTTTTGCGAGAAAAGGACAGGCGATACAAAAGGCAAGCAGCCGCTCAAAGTGGCGCTCTTCGGGGGGCTTATGTTCAGCAGTGGACGTCTTCAGGCTGATGAAGATGATGATGATGCTTGCAGTGTATTATTGATTTCACACTAGACTTAAATTTGTTGCTAAGTTTTCACGTCAAATCGGTTAATTAATGGATGAAAATTTTCACACAGATGCTTACATTGGTAAAATCGATGTATATTTTTTATATAAGAAAATAAATGGCTACTATGGAAAATTTGGTAATGTGCGAGTGAGACCGCGAGACACACCTATCCAATCATCATCATCATCAACAACCTGCCACCGCTGAACATAGGCCTCCCCCATATAGCGCTATTTTAAACGGCGGCTTACCTTCTGCATCCATCGGCTGCCTACGATTTTCACCAGATCGTCAATCCACGGGGGGGGGGGCGCCCTACGCTACATCTTCCAGTTCGTGGTCCTAGCAAATAATCTAAATATATATAAATCAATCGCTGTTCGTTAGTCTCGCTAAAACTCGAGAACAGCTGAACGGATTTATCTTATCTTGGTCTTGAAATGTTCGTGGAGGTCTAGGGAAGGTTTAAAAGGTGAGAAAAAATTCTAATAATTGCCGGGAAAACCCTAAAAGCAGCCCTTTCTTTTTCCCATATATAGGCAGTAAGAAGTCTGCCGGGTCAGCTAGTATATTATAAATATTATTATCTTTTTTTGTTTTATTACAGAGCAGTACAGCGTCAACAGAAGCCCTGAAATTGATCCCAAAGATAAAAAATAGATAAAGCCTATCGATCAGTGAAAAACAGGATTTTAATCCATAAGAATTTAATACTTACATATTACGATAAAATCATTGATTAATCGGGCTTTAGTGACGCATTTTACGAGCGTAAATGCATTATTCTTGTATTGATAATTATTATGTATCTATATCAAGGTTGCCTGGACGAGATCTTCTGAGCGATACGACCACTGTTAGACTTTTGTTAAGCTTTGTTCTGTTAGTTTTGAATGATTTACCCATGGCAACACACACACATCTTGATGGTGTTAATTTAATTACAAAATACATTTCGGTAGTGGTTATTTAGTCGGCCCAAACACGATCAATTTTATTGATCAATCTTTGTGATTGATTAATTTTATTGATCGTGTAGGGTTAGTATTGAGCAATGTTTTTCGGTTTACTGTATGGAGAAAACATTGACGGAAGTGGAGTCGTCAATTTAATTGATCAATACAACTGAACGTGTAGTTATAGGGGCCCTTACAGTTATATTTGAGATAAATGGTGTTGAGACCCTGCAGGTCCATGGGGCGTGCCTGGTCGATGCAACGCGCGACCAAAATGCTGGCACTTATTTGGCACAACGAATCAGCATTGTGATTCAACGTGGCAATGCTGCCAGCATGTTGAGTACGCTGGTGCCAACACTGGTGGCTGGCTAAAGTATTTGGACTATCTGTCGGTCAACGCGACCAGTAAATATAATCCAAGTGTTTCTTGTAGTAAGTAGGTAGTATATATATAGCAAGAGCAGAGGGAGTAGTAGTAGCTATTGCTATAGTACTATATAATAATTCGGATTTGTCATAATGGTACATACTGTTTTATGTTTAAACTGATGTTGTAAACATAATTAATAAACTATTTCATTTCATTTTCACTTTAGATAGTGTAAATAATTGCATAATGTATGCTGTTTATTATTGTTAATAAAGAAAAATGAAATAAAATGAATAATAAAGGCAATTTATCTGTTAATTAAAGATAATAATAATTAACAGTTGAATCTTTACGATATTATGCTAATCTCACAATTTTACAGGAGTTATATGAACAGATCATGAATGTGGGTCCCGACTGAAAATCAGTTATTGAGGTCATTGCATGCTGAGACCTATATTATGACGTTACGCAACATTATATTTTTAGTGCCTTTCTTTTTGTTGTGATTTGTCTTGTTTAAATGCCTACTTGTAAAAATGTAATGTTGTGTGATGTCTTGAATAAATGTATTTTCTTTCTTTTCTTTTGTCTTTCTAGATCACAGCAGGAAGACCACTGCTGAGCACAGGTCTCTCCCATAAAACGCCACTTTGGATGCTTACCATAGGGGAGGTTTTACCATAATCACAGCGCTTGGCAGTCGTCTTGGTGATAGCAGATGATTTTAATACCTATACCAAGGAGAATACCGGAAGACGCAGCGTAGGCCGGAGCTGATGGATGCAAGAGCAAGAGGCTAGCAGCCGCTCAAAGTGACGCTGTATGGGGAACGCCTATGTTCAGCGGCGGACGTTTTCGGGATGATGATGATGACCGAGGAGAATGCTGCTGGTCATTCCCTAAATATTCTGTTTTACGGCACCCGCGGGAACTGGCGGGAAGAAATGGGGTGGTCCTATTCTCACACTACTACACGGCATGTTATCTAAAATCACCGTAGATTATGCTATTCCCAAAGCACAACGATTTGAGTGTAGATAAGAGCACTCCAAAAGCATTGCCAATAAAGCACCGATCTATGTTTTATTTCGGTGTTTTTGGGAATTGAAATAGCATTCATCATCATCATCATGAACAGCCTGAAGACGTCCACTGCTGAACATAGACCTCCCCCAGAGTGCGCCACCTTGAGCAGCCACTCGCCTCCCGCATCCATCGGTTCCCCGCGGCTTTCACCAGATCGTCGGTCCACCTAGTGGGGGGCCGGCCTACACTGCATCTTCCGGTTCGTGGTCGCCACTCGAAAACCTTTCTTCCCCATCGGTTGTCAGTTCTACGAGCGATGTGGCCTGCCCATTGCCATTTCAACTTGCTAACTCTAAGAGCTATATCGGTCACTTTAGTTCTCCTGCGGATTTCCTCATCCCGGAGCTTATCTCGCAGGGAAACACCAAGCACAGCTTTCTCTATAGCTCGCTGCGCGACTTTGAGCTTACTAATGAGGCCAACAGTAAGAGACCATGTCTCAGTTCCATGAGTCATCACTGGAAAGAGCATTAGATATAATTAATTACCAATAAAGCACATGATTTCATAGTAGGCGATGGTTCCTTCTTGTCAGCCTTCGACAACGGCCACCCTTCTAATGTAGCTTGCTGTAGGTACTAAATTATTACGGGAGCAGAAATAAAACAGGCAGAGTTTCGGTAACTTCTTGTAATTGTTCCTTCTTATAAAATTGCAACAGGAATGAAAGATAGTAATGGCTGGCTTAGGCTTATATAGACACACTTTTCCCTCCAAAGCATGGCATCGCCACGGATCTACAGACTACGCGTAGTCTGTAGATCCGTGGCGATGCCATGCTACGTAATCAGGATGGCATTCTTCCAAGTTTTTGAATTTATTAGTCATTCAAATTCATACTCTGACCCTACAACGATATGGTACCTTTTCGTCTGTAATATGTCAGAGTAGAAAATCGAGCCACGTGAGATAGGATAGCAGATTAGTTGGCATCTATCCTTGTCTAGCATGTTGCCATTATGCAAAAGAAAATCTTTAGTGTTGGTTTAGTAGTATTTGACTGTGTTTTGGAGATAGTAATAATTTTGTATATATGCGTAATTAGTATATTTTACTGTGATCATCGATTAAAAATACTTGTTAGTGGCTAGTTAGTCAGGTTTTTTACATGGATGTGATTTTTTACTTGAAAGATTGTGAATAAAATAAATTTCATATCAAAGTTTTTCATTATTTTTAGTATTTTGCTAATTATGCAAGCACACGCTCGTTTTTAAGGAAAACTACTCCATCCTGATTACGTCGTATGTAAGTCCGTGGGCATCGCTGACAGCTCGGGCTGGCGGAAGAGGCGGTGTCAATATGGTGGCTTGGCTATGGCGGGCTGGTATGCCGGTTGACGTCACGTCCGTTACAAAATTTTTGGTTTCAAAGGTGCCATCACACACACTGCAGAGAATTGAGGAGCACTGTTGAGTTTGACGCAAGTTTTACGCACAAGGCGCTTTGCCCCCGTATTGTGTAACTCAATCGTAATCGATAAATGGGCTTTATATTGGCATTTCCGGTTGTGGAAAATCCTCATCCATTGGTATTATGGACTCATAGGCGGAGAACTGAATAGACAAAACATTGATTAACTATAATGATGAGAAATAGTGAGAAAATACTAATGGATGGAGATGTTACAAAATGCCAATTTGGCAGAAATAACGAAATGAAGCCCATTACGATTGGCTTAGATTAGACGGTAGTCCCGCAGGTCGTCAAGATGCAAAGCTTCAAAGGTTTTGAAAACTTTGTTAACAAAGGGCGCCAAATTGCTCTGTTGCAGCAAGTCCTTCCCAGCAGTTGTGATCAATGCCACATGACCCAAATATATTGTTATCTATGGTGGTCATAGGTAGTGTATAGTGATAGGGAAAAGAAAAAATCTCTAACAGTCTTTTTGATTTTTTAATGTACCTAAGTTGTAACTTACAATATCTGAAAATTAATAAAGCTTCGCAAACTAATTGCAAGTGAAAGTAAAGTGAAAGTGTAAGTGACTGGCCTGATAGGTTGTGGGTTCGATTCCCATCCAGGACAAACATTTGTGTGATGAACGTTGATGTTTGTTCTGTGTCTGGGTATCGTATTGTATTCTATGTATGTATTTACAAACAAAAAAGCACCTCTAAGTATTCTACCAGTTATGTGGTTCCCATAGTACAAGCTATGCTTAGTTTGCGGCTAGATGGCGCTGTGTGAAATGACCAAACACATTTATTTATTTTGTATTTATAATTACATTAACAGGTAGATGGACAAAAAAGTTATTTTATAAGCAATTATGTTGTTTTAGAACCGGTTACGGAACTCTAAAACATAAAATTGGCAACCTTTGCGCTTCATAAATTTTTAATCATAATGTAGATAAAACTTATAGGGAATGTTAATTGAAAAATTAATTATATCTCGTCATCCTTTCTTTTTTATTCATTCACGTTCATAAAATATCGATGGGTTTTCAGAATAATATTTTGTGGTATCCGTTTGATGGGATCCGTTGGACCCCACCCACATTTACATTTGTTGCGTTATATTTCAAAAGACGTTCGAACCTTTTGTTAAGAATGTGTAGCATATTGTTTATAATACTTTCCAAAACATCATTTGTTTCAACATATTGTCACAATGCTCATAGTTGTCATGACGTTATACAATACCAGAGGGAATTTTATATTTCGGTTGCACATCATCCTGACGATCCCACTCCAAAATCTAATGAAGAGTTCGTATGTACAAGCTTCAACTTTTTAGATGCAAATAATGAAAATGAAAATCGTTGTTTTACCAGAAACATGCCAAGAGAGAGACACACTTTGTCGACGAATGATTATAAAACAATATCATCGCACAAGAATATTAGATGATAGAATAATTTTCGAGGGCAATGTCGTATGCGTTAACGCAAAACTGTTTGTCGAGGCAGTGAGAGAAGGCGACTGCCGTTCTAATGTTTTAACAGAGCCCTGTATTATTATAGCCTTGCCTTGTTCCGAACATATTGTCTCACAGTTTAAAGAGGCTTTCCGTAGTAATGTAGTTATCTGTTCAAAAATTGTAGTATCTATAACTTATCCTAATCCTGGCAACTTAAATGAACGGACATATCGAGCTGCAGTTTTTTCGAGGCAACGATGTAACCGAATACATGCAAAGTTCATCCTAGATAGATTACAAGAAGAATATTTTGATAAAATAAAGGACTTAGTGGCTCCACCGGTTCTGGCTGAAGAGTGTCTCCTACCTGATGGCTATAGCCCTAGTCGTCAATATTCAGATAAAGTTTAACCAAATAGTTATTTAAATAAAATTCAGTTTCAAAATAAACAGATTCTTATTTATAAATTACCTACCATACAGACCTACCAAACATACATAATTATATATATATATATTAATAAGAAAAAAATAAAAAAAAGTAAGAAAAACATTAAAAAATATTATAGAAGAAGAAGAAGAAGAAAGAAAACAGAAAGAAAGAAGAAAAATTAGTAGAATTTGTTTTTTGTTTATTTTTTAATTGCATTTATATATGTATATACTTTGTTTTTATTTTTTTTGTCTTAGGGATTTGAATTGTCTCGCTTCCCTATAGCGCCGAAAAACTACTCCCACTGGCTAAAAGCCTTGATCTTGAAGTGTGTCCTTGTACTCTGCAGGAGTT
This sequence comes from Ennomos quercinarius, assembly GCA_910589525.2. Taxonomy (NCBI): domain Eukaryota; kingdom Metazoa; phylum Arthropoda; class Insecta; order Lepidoptera; family Geometridae; genus Ennomos; species Ennomos quercinarius. The sequence continues at coordinate 14,509,410 of OU342507.1, read as the reverse complement.
CGAAGCACGTATGACTTGAAATCGCTAGGGTCTGTTTGGACTCCAACCGGCTGAGGACCACTGAGACTGGCACACCTGTGTGCTTATGGCTTTTATTTTTCACGTACTGTGTGACTTCAGCTCCAGCTGGGTTAGCATGGACGGTAGACAAAATTGTCTTTCCCCGTTTTACGTCACTTTCTTCATACTTGCTTGGAGTAAAACAGGGGAAAGAGTTTTGTCTACCGGCCGTGCTAACCCTACTGATGTTGTTGGGTCTAGATGGGTGAGATATAGCAGGATCATTGGCTCCATAGCTCGACGCAGCACTTCCTACAGCAACTTTTCTGAGTACAAACCAATTCTGTTTCGATTTTAAAATTTACCTAAATTTAAAAAACTGTACATTGGTTTTTTTAATTTCAAGTTAAATTTAAAACGACCGTTTGGGGTATATACCGCTCTAAATAAAGTTACATGGGGTAATGGCGCTCACACCACTTTTTTTCTCATAGACATGCCCAAAAATGCCCCAACGACAACCGCTCAAGCGGCTAAAAGTGAAAACTTACAAAAAAACGGAGGACTTTAAAAATAAAACAGGCTAGAACTTCATTACCTACTCCTTAGCCTGAGCGGCATTACCCAAGGCACAAAACAATTTCTGCAGACGCTCATGTTTCTAGTGTGCCACCCGCACCGCCCGCGCCCTTCAGATATCTGCGACTTCAAACTAAGTAAAAACTTGTATTTCAGAGCACAAAGAACTCTTATGGCAGGGGGAAACTAGACGACGCCTTATTGTTTTGAGCCCCGTCACAATATCTTGATAAGTGCCTTGAATTAATAATAGAGCTAGAAGATACGATAAACCTTGTGTCCATGTTACGACTACATTACATTAATATGTCTCCCACTAAAATATGCCCTGTTAAGGTTAATAATTAAAGTAATAACGCTCAAACCTGTTTTTTTAGGCACGTTCTTCATTTAAATAAAAAAAAAGTTTAATTTAGCGTTCCGAGTGACACTGCAATCTGTTATGGGCGGCCGTGTCGCTTAACACCAGGCGAACGACTAGCTCGTCACGTCATTCGTTTATATAAAAATAAATAAATAAAATGATGATAAGCACGTATGATGTCATAGTAGGTGAAGGTGTCCTTGTCAGCTTTCAACGACGGCGACCCTTTCAATGACCTCCTAGCATATGCTCTAAAGTGACTTGCTATACTAAATTTAGTTTCAAATATGCGAATTGCGATCACATACCAGTAGAGTCAGGGGATCAGTAGAGTTGTGACTAGCCCTGCTGTAAGTATACCTAAGCGTCGGAGAGCTTGACGCGAGTTTTACGGACAAGTCGCAAAACTTCAAAGGTTTTGACAACTTTGTTAGCATAAGAGCGCCAACTCGCTCTTGCAGCAAGTCCTCATAGTCAATGTTCCTAGCATATGCGATTAATGCCACATGACCCAAAGCTATCGGTATCTAAGGCGCTCACTTTGCCATTTATCATAAGTTACTGTTAACTGCAGATGGTACTAAAACTTTGGCGATGGAGAAGGTAGCAGGGTATCATAAATTGTCAGGGGTCCATAGTGAGCATGCTTGCTTATGTTCCATACCAAAATAATTATATCATCTATGTACCCTACTGAAGCAATAAAGAAATGGAAAGGCCAGGGAATAGAATGCTCTTCCAACAACAGTATCTCCACCTAGGTATAAATAACCTGGGTCTTTTCAAGTCAAGAGTGAATGGCATCTCATGGGCAAACGTGCTCCACATTAGACAACTTCGTCACTTACCATTAGGTGAGATGTTGTCAGGAGAAACTTCGTTAAAATTCTAGTATAATGTTTAGGTAAATACAGTTAGTTCCATTGTCTAACTTTAGTCTTTAATTTACTGTACGGAACAAGTGGGAGTAAAAATAATTTAAACTAATTTGTACTTTGTTTCACGGAACTATTGAGAAAAAAATATTCTATAGTTCCGTTACGGAACTACTTTCACGGAACTTCTGGGAATAAACGAAACGTATGCCCATGTTAGCATAAAAATAACTGAATCTGAGTTCGAATTAAAATCAGGTAGCTAGGTATTTAAGACGCTACCCCCTGTAGTTGCGACCTTAGTTTGTTGGAGGCAGTGTAGTCAGAAATTATATTATTATAGTAATAACGATGCATTTGAAACGTGGATGAATTCTCCAAGATTGTGATACCATGGACTTGCGCTGGTTATGTGTTAGAATCGAATCCTGCAATCAGTATGAGCTTTGACTTCGGAAAAAATTCGTAGAAAACACCTCAGAGACAAACGAAAAAAAAAAGAACGAATGGAGAACAGAAAAAAAGAAAAACACTCTTACAGTCTTTGAACGGATGTATTTATTTAACAGTAAAAGCAAGCGTATTTATGACTTAGCAGTTTCAATGATCCAGTCGGTATACGAGCCAATAGCTGTCGCAACAGCTGGGTATTCATCCCCAGCCCGTTCCCCGAAGGAGAAAAGTCCCACGAGGGTATTGCTATAGTACAACGGGGCGCCACGGTCTAGCTCGTCAAGGTCCCGACCACTGGTGTAGGCCAAACCAACACAGACCATATTCTCGGTAACGATTTGTGATCCAAAGTACTGGATTAAGCATCGATCGTTGTTGTTGACGTAAAGGTCAACAGAATAGAGATCATCGCTGGAGATATCACCGCCCTCCTGAGGAATAGAAAGAATGTTAACATAAAGCCAATGGTGCAGTTTTGCTATGAAACGAAAGCGTACCTAGTGAAGAAGTCATTTAATTTTAAGATCTAAAATAAACAATGAGAGATACAGTTTGCTTTTTGTTGTTTTAAATTCTAAATCATTCCAGTAGTATCCATAATCAACGAACGATAAATAAAATTAGTCAGTCGAAAAACCTCTTAAACTAAAATATAATAGAGTTCTAAAAATGTTGCTATCCCTTTCATAACGGTCGAAATGACAAGGACCACGATAGTTTTGTGTCATTTCCACTATGTAGGACTACTCTAGGGCTGACATAGAGTCAATGCATCGAGTTTACTCCCACCAGTCTCACGTGAGATCGAACTCCGGACTCGGTGAGTATACTCCGCGTCGTTAAATTCAGAGACGAGATCAAACGATAACTCCGTGAAGTTCGACTCCAGCCATAGACAAGCGTAGTTTGGCATTAGTGAGCAATGCTTTATTCACGTTTTCTTTTTTATCTGGCAGTATTATGCTAAAACGAGAGAAAAAATAGCAAAAATATTGTATGAAAAACTGAAACAGGAGACCAAATTTAGTAGTGATATACTCTTTGCAGGAAACTTTGAAAAGCGCGCCATTTCAGATTATTATTCTGTAGGTACGTACCTATTCAGGAAAGCGCGCCATTCTCTTTGTTTTTTTTTCAATGTTAAAATTATTCTAAATTGCGATGTTATGTATCTAAATATTAAAGAAACGAGTTAAATTTAACGTGTATACAGCAGTTTTATATAATAAAACTATGAAGTATATTTATATAATTATGTCAATGAATATCTACAACAAAGAAAACACACAGTAACTTATCTGGCAACAATGAGTAACTGGTATATTTATTTTAGGGTGTTTCATTGTTATTTTGATTATAACAACCTACCCAATTTACCTACACCTTTTTTGACCTACTCAATTTTATTTCGTAATTTGTTCATTTTATTTTAATACAAAATACATTTCTTCACAATAACCATTTTAAAAATTAATTCTAATCACCTTTGTTTTTAAATAACAGGCGTGGTAGCAAAGATGGCGGTGTCTGAGCACGGCTCGAGTCACCGATTTCGCGGCTCAGCCCGTCTCATTCTTAGCTGAGCTTATACTCGTACTCCATTATGCTAAGCTCGACTGTGAATGCCGATACGATCGGAGTTTGAGTCTAAACTCAAATTTTGACATAACGAAGTTTGAGATCGAACTCGAACTCGTTTGTGAATGTCAGTCTAGGTGTCGTTGAGCTTCGTTCTGCAGTTCGCACACATTTCGTCAACTCACGATGCACAATTGCACATCCTCTACATTGCAACAACCAATATTCTGCAGTAAAATATTTGCTAGAACTATTGGAGGAACGCAAATTCATTTGTCGATAGTAGAGAATAATAAATAGGTACTCCTTTTAAAAGTTCAATTTCTCTCTAAGTCTCTACTACCTATTCTATATTTTAATATTGTCAGTTATTTACAAAAACATATCAACTTACAGCGGTGGTACCCCAGCCAGCGTGCTGTACGGTCAAGCCTGCGGGCAGCTCAATACCCTGGCCAAGGATAGCTGCTTGTTGCACCTTTGGACCCAGAGTCAAATAACCTTCCAGGACGATCACAGCGATGTCAGCATCTAGACCCAGGATGCCAAAGTCTTCGTGAGCAATGGATTCTTGAACACCAAACACCTCACCGCCGTCGCTGCGCTGAGATGTGCCAACTCGGATGCGGGATTTAATGTCCTCAGATATACTGAAATCAAAGCAGTTTGGAAAAAATAAAAATATTACAATTGCTATATATGTAGGTGGTGGGGCTTTTTTACTGACAACCGATGGGGAAGAAAGGTTTTTGGGTGAGGATCACAAACCGGAATACGCAGCGTCGGCGTCCCCAAAGGTGGACCGAAGGACTGGTCAGAACCGCGGGGAGCCGATGGATGCAGGAGGCAAGCTCAAAGTGGCGCTCTATGGGGGAGGCCCATGTTCAACAGTGGACATGTTCAGGCTGATGATGAGGGCTTTTCTGCAAAGTTCGTCTAGGTAGGTAGGTCCGTTTTGGCAGCTATTCTGCCGCCAAGAAAGTGTGCAACCTGTGTTCTGGTTTAAAGAGCACTGTAGCTAGTGAAACCCCTGGCCAAATGAGACTTTATGACCTGATTTCCCAGTCTATATATTAATATTATTACTAGACTTTGCTGATGTCTCAGAATGACGTGCGCAGTGCAGTGTGACACGAAACTTTGTGTTGGAGTTCCGAGACTTCTGAAAGACACTGTTGTTTTAGCTGAGTTTCGCATTAAAACTAACATAACATAACTTGGCAGGAGAACGGAATTTTTCTTTATTTCTTTGTAAAAACTTAAATAACATGTATATACTAAACTAAACTAGACCTAAAAACTAAACTACACCTAAAAACTTTAAAACTAAAATATAAAACTTAAAATAAACCGTTGGCGGAGGGAAAAGTGCCCAGAATGCTGGCAGCATTACCACGCTGGATGGCAATGCTTATCTTTTGTGCAAAATAAAAGCCAGCATTCTGGTCACCTGATGCCTCCACCAAACGTTTGGCCAAGTCCCGGTATGTTTCCATGGCGGCGGGCCCCCATGGACCCATTGTCTCCACCCCAAACGGCTCAAATATGTAGGCCCTATCAAGGAGTGCATATTTGTGCCGTTTGAGGTTTTCGGCCTTGATGGCGGCAGCGCCGGCTTGAGCTGTTGTTAAAGGAAGATGGGACAGAGCCAAAGTGTCAACACATGTGGCATCCCAAACTAGAGGCCGTCCCATCTTCCAGGGGATGAGAGTCATCCCGTCGGGTCTTTTGCCGTCGTCTCGCATCAGTCCATTAGGTTCTAGGACTGATGGGACACCGGCACTAACTAAAGCCCGACGGATGATATCGTTCAAGTCGGTGTGCCGCGGTATTCGTCCTGTACTTTTTATACAGGACAGTCCATGAAGTCCGAGCCCGTCCACCATTTCACCGCAAGGACAGCGATGAGGGACTTGGCTAGGTGCACCTATTCGTAAAGATACGGCTAACCGGAAGGTATTGTTATCTAAAAGGTTACCGAAATTTCGGGAAGGCAAAGCATGCAGCCAAAGCCCCGACTCCCAACGAGCGACTGCGAGTAGGCGAGCACGCTCTGTGGAAGAACTTGCTGTATCTACGAGTTTTTTATATTCTAAAGCACAGAGCGGCCCGTCCCACTGCCTCTGAGAAGCGGGGGTTTTGGGCAAGGGGTCGCTTGGGCAGGCTGTTCTCCAGCTCTCCGTAGCCTCCGCAAGAAAACCGAAATTATAATTTTGAAGTGATGGGGATAAAATAGCGTTTACTAATTTTTGAGTGCTGTAGGCTGATGACAGGAAAGCTGGCAATGATACACTGGAAATTTTGCGTATGCCAAGACCTCCAAACCTTATAGGCAGTGAGGCCTGGCGCCAAGCGCGGTCGTCAAAAGGTGTATTCAGTATGGCGGTGATTGTATTCCTTTGAATGTTGTCAAGCTGTTGTAAAAGTATAGGGTGATTCCAAAGCTGACAACATCGAAGGACATACATAAATTTTGGGACAAATAGGCAATAGCGTAAAATAAAGTAGGCCACATGTGTATTAATTTTTCCAAGTCGGTCTGAAACAGAACGGAAATTTTGAATTTTTTCATCTACGAAATTTGGTATTGAATCGTCTAGGATAGGAGACCCTAAGAGGCGAAGAGATTGGCTATCTAGCAACTTAATTTGGGGGGCGATTTTTTCAAAAAGATTTATGGTATCATTTTGTGAGGTCATCAAAATGTTGGGAATAAAAATTTCACATTTTGAAAAATTAAGCGTCAGGCCTATTGCGTCAAAATCAGTTACTAAAGAATTTAAATCATTATAAACTGTATTGACATCGCCTCCTAGAGTTCCATCATCTAGGTACCAAACATTAAATTTCGATTCTAATTTTTTAATGATAGGCTGTATAGCTAGGCTAAAAAGAGCCGGCCCGAGCGGATCGCCTTGTTGGCATCCTACTTCAGATGAAATCAGATTATTTTTATATATTAATTTTGTAGGTTTACCATAACATTGCCAAATAAAGTTGTAGATGAGGGGGATTTTGTCTTTTACTCGGTTCAGAAGAACGCTCCTTCCTACCGAGTTAAAAGCGTTTTTAACATCCACCTTCACCAGCACCTCACCTCCTTGGTGGGCTAAGAAAATTCGCAGTGCGTGTACCGCTGCCTCGCAGCCTCCACGTGAGCCAAATCCCAATTGATGGGGTTGGAATTCCTTACAAAGAGACTCTCTTATATTTTTACAACAAATTTTGGCTGCGAGACGGCGGTACACAGTACCTACGGCTATCGGTCTTATGCCTCCATCCTTTTTCAGGAGAGCGCATAGGTTTGCTCCGTAGAGAATGTCAATTATATTAACGTCCACCTTGCCTCCAAGCATTAAGTTTATTAAAATCGTCAGCTCTTTTAGAAGGGCGTCACCGGTCTCACCGCAACCAGGGCCAGTTAGGTCTTTCAGATGCTGCGGTGTCAAAGAGTCAAGCCCGCCCGCAGAGCCGCTTGGGAAGGAGGCAAGTGCTAAGCTGACGTCATCAGGAGTAGCTAATAAAGAGTCCTCCTCGGATGAATCTGGAGGCGGAAGGAGATTTTGATAATTAGCTGGTGCTGGTGGATGTTTCTCTTTCAGAGCCAACAAGGTTCCCGGAGTGTTCGGTGCTATTGTGTCATTGGAAAACAATAGTCTTGCAGAACCCCTGATGTCTCCTTCGGCAGGAGAACTAAATTGACCGATATACCTAGCTCTTAGAATTAGCAAGTTGAAATGGCAATGGGCAGGGCACATCGCTCGTAGAACTGACAACCGATGGGGAAGAAAGGATCTCGAGAGCAACCACGAACCGGAAGACGCAGCATAGGCCCCTCCACTAGGTGGACCGACGATCTGGTGAAAACCGCGGGGAGTCGATGGATGCAGGAGGCGAGCAGCCGCTCAAAGTGGCGCTCTCTGTGGGAGGTGTATGTTCAGCAGTGGAAGACTTCAGGCTGTTGATGATGATGACGAACACCCAATGCGTTTATTATAGCAGTCGAACATAGAACGTATAATGTACTATACAGGGTCGCTTTTAGCGTGGCAAAAAATATGGCGATTACGTTGCGTTGGGCGTCGCCTTTTCCATTTTTTCCAATAATTAATCATAAAAAAAAATACTCATTATTATAAAAAAATAAGCCGACAGTTAGACTCATTGAAACATCACTTATCACTATGATTTATCAATGGGGTGATTTATTATAATGTAACATATTTTTTTAGAGGTCCCTTCAAGATTCTTTTTTATCGAGAAAACAGGTGGAAAGAAGATAGGTGATATACTTTTTCAGAAAATGACATTCAAGTTAGGTCGATTGGGAGAGCCGTCAGGTCACGTGATTCACGTTTTTTTAGCTAATTTTACTTAAATACGGTACCTATAATCTAATTTATTTCTGGAAACTACGGGCGAGGATATCGCTGCCTGGCTACGGCGAGTCAAATAACTCGCCACTTTTGGTTAGATATCGCGAGTTTTAAGAAACATTAAATACCTACACGTGATATCTCACTACAAAAATCATGAAACATCACCAGGGGGGGGGGGTCTCCCCTGGTGATGTTTCATGATTTTTGAACCCATTTCGAACATCACGTGATAAATAGACGATCCCTCATCTGATGACCATGACGACTACTCATATCTGATTAGGAACTTTGCAAATGCCTCGACCATCATATTCGACAGGAAAACGTCAAATGATACCTACACTCCACTGAAGCAGGACGCGGTGGATATAACATGGCGGTTGGTGATGATGACGGCTGCGCACTGCTGGACCCATGTGAGGCTGACGTGCTTCTCCACTTGTGCCAGGCTGGGGAAATCCTCGATACTTGCGATGGAACCGAGGGTTTCAGCAGAAGCCACTGCTCCTGAAATTACATATAAAATCATGTTAACTGGAGATATAAATACCACATTGGCCTTTTGCTCCACGTTCTACATGCTGATTGCCGCTTTGTTTGCTTGCAACTGCTTCCCGCGGTTTCAATGTCACCGGTTCACCATTAGGAGGTCAGGCTATGCTGCGTCTTCCAGTTCGTGTCGCGGGTTAACAAAAGTAAAGTTACCTGGTATTTTGCATCCTATTCTGCGTATCTAAGTTGACTTCACTACCAATAGTTGATAATATACTATCTTAGCAATATTTAAAGGATTAACTGATAATTTTTGATTAAATGACTATCGAACATGCGTAATACGTATGGGTACGTAAGTAGTAGGTACGTAATAATAATTTTATGATTGACATCGATACCAGGTAAATTCATAAAAACATCAATAATCCCTATCAGTTTATTGATTGATTGGAACTTAAGACATGATGTAATGCTGTAGACTACAAAGACTGTGCTCCACATGACCTTAATGCAGAATAAATGAGGTTCTTGGAGTATTTTAATTAAGCCAGTTCTCGGACGTGGCCTCTAACATCAAAACAACTCGAGAAGATAAGAGTGTGTCAAAGGGGAATTGAGCGAAGTTATTTGAACATAAAACTCAAAGATAAAGTAAGAAATACTACAATTCGGAGCAAAACAAAAGCAAAAGATATAATAAAACAGGTAAGGGAACTAAAATGGAAGTGGGCAGGTCATGTGCAGAGAATGAAAACCAACCAGGTGGGCTCAAATAGTGACAAATTGGGTCCCAATGGATAAAAGACGGTCAAGGTAGCTGGAAAGCTATGGTCCAGACTAGCTAGACAAAGAGAATTCTGGAAGCTATTGGAGGAGGCTTTTACCGCCAAGGGCGGTCCTTGCATAGAGAATAATATTGCATATACGAATCAAACAATACTGTTTGATTCGTATATGCAATTAAAACTCTGTTATTGTAAATATTGTGTGCGTAAATTTTCAAACTTTGTATAAACGATGTAGTCGTGTAAGGAAGAAAATAAAAGCTTTTTTTTTTAATTATTATTATTATTTTACTGAAGGTTGAATGTCTGCAATTTCTGAACCACAGAACCGATGACCTTGAAATAATTACGGGACAATACTTAAAACACCCCCTTTTCAACAAAAAAAGAATGAATAAAGTCGGACCACGCGTTAATGAATTACAAATAAGTACATATTTTTAATTTCATCCCTTCTCCCACGAGAACTGTGCTGAATTTCAGGATTAAAAGTATCATATAGCCTACCTTGTAATATGAACTCAAATCATGCCAAGTTTCATTTGAATCCATTCGGTAGTTTCAGCGTGATTCTCAGCCAAGATACAGACAGACAGACAAAAATGAAAAAAAAAAAAAATAGTTTTGGATTTAGTATCGATTATAGAGAGCCCTCCGACAATTTTTTTAAAATATCTTTAATGTACAGAATTGTCCCTGTTACAGTTTTATTATAAGTATAGATTAGTAGCTTAGTACCTACCTACCTACCAACTGGCTGAGTAGGTACATCACCAAAATAATGATAAGGATATGCTAAAGGATTGAAATCAGAATGCATTTGCCAGAGTTACACGTGAACATCTAATTATTTTTACTATAATTTACATAACGTTTTGCGTAATGTTCATTGTGAGTGTCATGCTCATTTTGCGTATTGTACATTTTGCTCAGAACCGGAAGATGCAGCGTATATCACAAGTAGCATGAAAACTTAATACAATAGGCTTGCCCCCCACTAGGTAGTCGTCTTCAGGCTAGGTTATTCCGAAATAATGAAGTACTAGGGTAGCACCAATTACCAAGAGGTTCAGGCTCCATGAATATGTACTAGATGGAGCCGGAACCTCTTCTTAATTGATGATACCCTGGTACTATTCTCTTAGAATTAGTAAGTTGAAATGGGCAGGCCACATTGCCCGTAGAACTGACAACCGATTCTCGAGTGGCGACCACGAACCGGAAGACGTAGAGTAGGCCGGCCCCCCACTCGGTGGACCGACGATCTGGTGAAAGCTGCGGGGAGCCGATGGATGCAGGAGGCGAGCAGCCACTCAAGGTGGCGCGCTCTGGGGGAGGCCTATGTTTAGCAGTGGACGTCTTCGGGCTGTTAACGATGATGATGATGATGGTACTATTCATTAGTTTTCTGAATAAGCAAAATAAAGGTATTCCCATTTAAAAAAAGTATTAAAATACATAGGTAGTCAGAATTAGATTAAGATATGATTCTCTACTGATAATGTTAAATATGTGTACTGTTGGTGTTTCTATAAATAAATAAATAAATAAATAAATAAATAAATATGTACCTACTTAATTAATGTGGCAAGGAGCCCCACAGAATGAAATATATAAATTTCATTTTTTTCATTCAAATAACTATAATTAAATACGAAGTTTTATCTAATTCTAATTAATAAATAATAAATAAAATAAAATTTATTCATAAATTGTAATAATAGCCACATCCAGTTATAGCCACCTATCTATAAGTACAAAGGTATTGCGAAAACGCAAAAAAGAAGGACGTAAGAGCATAAGTTTTTTACTGTTTAAACAACATAATAAGTACCTAATCTTTGAAATCGGATAATATTTAGAGGTAGAAAAACGTAAGCACTTTTTGCATGGACAAGAGGAGGACTTTACTCTCTCCCAAAGATCTTAAGTCTAGCTTACCTGCTAATAGCACTAAGATCCAGACCAGTGTAGCAGCCATTGTACTATTTTCAAACGACTATTTAGTACTAATCGTTTATGTGTTTTTACCTTTTATAAGCTTACAGATTACTTTATCAAGCAACGGTAAATAGTATTAAATTTAATACATGATTGTTTAATCTTCGTATTAAACTTGTACTGAAATTAGAGATCCGTCTTGTACGCCAAACGGCCCACTTTGATCATATGGGTGAACATGGGTGACACTTCACTTCAGTGTCCTTTGATCATTTGGGTGAACATGGGTGACACTTCACTTCAGTGTCCTTTGGTCATTTGCGTGAACATAGGTGAGACTTCACTTCAGTGCCCTTTGATCATCTGGATGAACATGGGTGACACTTCACTTCAGTGTCCTTTGGTCATTTGGGTGAACATAAGTGAGACTTCACTTCAGTGTTCTTTGAACATCTGGGTGAACATAGGTGACACTTCACTTCAGTGTCCTTTGATCATCTGGATGAACATGGGTGACACTTCACTTCAGTGTCCTTTGGTCATTTGGGTGAACATAAGTGAGACTTCACTTCAGTGTTCTTTGAACATCTGGGTGAACATAGGTGACACTTCACTTCAGTGTCCTTTGATCATCTGGATGAACATGGGTGACACTTCACTTCAGTGTCCTTTGGTCATTTGGGTGAACATAAGTGAGACTTCACTTCAGTGTTCTTTGAACATCTGGGTGAACATAGGTGACACTTCACTTCAGTGTCCTTTGATCATCTGGATGAACATGGGTGACACTTCACTTCAGTGTCCTTTGATCATCTGGGTGAACATAGGTGACACTTCACTTCAGTGTCCTTTGATCATTTGGGTGAACATGGGTGACACTTCACTTCAGTGTCCTTTGGTCATTTGCGTGAACATAGGTGAGACTTCACTTCAGTGCCCTTTGATCATCTGGATGAACATGGGTGACACTTCACTTCAGTGTCCTTTCGTCATTTGGGTGAACATAAGTGAGACTTCACTTCAGTGTTCTTTGAACATCTGGGTGAACATAGGTGACACTTCACTTCAGTGTCCTTTGATCATCTGGATGAACATGGGTGACACTTCACTTCAGTGTCCTTTGGTCATTTGGGTGAACATAAGTGAGACTTCACTTCAGTGTTCTTTGAACATCTGGGTGAACATAGGTGACACTTCACTTCAGTGTCCTTTGATCATCTGGGTGAACATAGGTGACACTTCACTTTAGTGTCGTTGGTCATCTGGGTGACTATAGGTGACATATTGTATTGCATTCAATTGGCTTTATCTAATGATGTCCAAACCAGTCAGGTACAAAGTAAAAACCAATGAAATTCTACACTAAAAAAAGTATTTTGTTAGTGCAGAATCTAAGGCGTAGAGTGCCAGCTTCCATCAACAATAGGTCGAAATAGCTATAATCTTTGATTTTGCGTGTTCATCATGAGAAAGTGTCTTCTGCTGAATACAGGCATCTTCCAAAGTACACCATTCCAAGGTCTGACGTATCGTACTGTAACAACCGGGTATTTGCCTTTTTAATAATACTAATACATTACTGAATCAAATCTCCGAGTTATTATAAATTAATTATATGACGCTAAAAAAGTGATCGAAGTTGATTGGTTATTTTGGACTACCTATTAATGTTTATGGCCTTGTGAATCGTCACCTAATAAATGGTAGAACCGTGCGTTGTGATAATGTAGTAATCCAAATCCTTTTAAAGTAATGAGACAATACCTAACTAACATCTAACCTATTCAATAAGTTTAAATTAATTTAAAATATTCATCGTCCTACAAATAATTGCTATTTAATCCCCTGATGAACACTATTCCTATACTCTGAGTAACCGAACTGAAATTTCCACATAAAATCATATTATGCACCAATCAATATATTTCTTACTATACTTCCGAAACTTTGAAATTGTGATAATGAATAATCTTTTCCTGCGCAAGTAGAACATTATAGATCCTAGTCATGGACAAAACTGGAAGTAAATTAATTCATCACGATGACCGTCATATGAAATAAACATAAAATGTAAATAAAGTGTAGGTAAAACGTAAGTAATTGTATTGCTAACTGAGTTTAAGCTTGTTATATAGCAAAGTCATAGTAAACTTTATTTGTTTATCATAACTCTGGCATAGGAGCCCCGCCACCGCTCCAATGCTGTGGGTCTCGACTACCTGGCTGGTTAACCCTCCACTATTTAGTGCTTGAAATTTCCCACACGGAGGTACCGTGTGTGAAATTCCCCCACACTAAGAGAAATTTGATTTTACTAAATTTTGTTCTATTTATCCCAAGTCAGTACGTCAGGTACCCCATCTACCTATTCTTATCTACTTATCTAGTTTGGACTCCAAAAGGTGCAAGGGACAAGAGGACATTATTTTTTTCCAAATCCTAACAAAATAGACATCACCTTAGTTAATTGTGAGTCTATCTAATACGTACTACATTCGGTATAAGACAGACTCTAAAAATAGCTCAACTTTCAAATCTCCTAGTTTTCGTCTAAAGATTATCAATATTATCGTAGATTCTATATCAACAGCATGCAGTGGACTAAACAGTAGTTAATTTTAACTGTAAATATTTATTTGAATTCAATGATCTGTTAGTGATATTCAGGTTGTCTCTATTTTCCAGAACTTGTATTGAAAAGTAATCTAAAACCCGTTTATATAATTTAGGTATTATATTTCATAAATATGAAATATTATAATAATATGTTTTTTTGCCAGTAATATAATAGATTATTAATGCTGTTTTCTAACAACAAGATATTCTCATTCGAATCTTTAAATTAGCTACCCCTATCCGTTTGGTAAGGAGATCACTAACAGGTACTGCTGTGCTTGACCCAAGACACGAAGGACAATTTCTTATCACTAGTACATTAAATGTTTTTATAGAATAAAAGGTAAAATTCTTTTGAAAATTCAATCAAATAAACTCAAACCTGAATTCCACTAAATTGATCTATGATCATTTATTTGAAACAATCACGAACAACCCTAAACTATGAATAAATTCCCGGTAGTTTTTTTTAAATATTGTACAAGTAATTACCTATTTCGTATTAAGAGTGAAACTCAATTACGATTTTATTTAAGTTACTCGCAAATGATTTTAAACAGAGAATAAATTCCCAATAGTTATCTAAATAAAAGGAATAGTTCCCAGTCGTTACTAATTCCCGGTAGTTTCCTAACTTTCGTTCAAACATTACCTATTTTGCAACTAGAAACAAAACGTTCGATTCTTTGCAGGAATATGATCCTTCCAACTCTCCTAAGTAAAATTCCGCCTAGAATCCGCTAAGAAAATACCTATCTTTTTATGCATATTGTAATAACCGTGTAGGAATAGAACCTTCCTCATATCCTCCGTAGAACATCGCAAAACCAGCTAAAGAAACACCTTCCTATACCACAGAATAGATATATAGTACAACGTACTTTTACCACAAAATAGATTTATAGAATTACGTATTTATACTAATATGATCCGCTACATTAACGACAATAATTTTTCAGTTGAGACTAAGTCACGAAAACTAATGCGATGAACCGTATTCAAAACCATTCCCCTTTTTATCTCTACTGTAGTTTCACAAAAGCTTGTGCCAGCTATAGAAAATACCTACTTATACTTTTGCACCGTTGCTCTCTGTACATTAAATCCTTCTGTGATCACCCAGCTTTCCGTCAAAAGCAAGGTCCACGACCACTAGCTCTACAATAAACACCCACAGCTTCAACCTTCGAGAAAACTTGGATTATAATTTTATAACTTTGATAATTTACGTATTGTATTTGCACTTTTATTTATTAGTATTTTATTATAATGAATTTATCTTTAGATGTATTTTATACCGCTTTAAATTTATTTATTTATTTATTGAATTTTATCTATTTCCCTAACACTATTATTTTTCCGCGATTTTCAATATTTTATCCCTAACTTTCCCCTCCTGTGTGTATTCCTCGACTTATAGCTTTTCCGTATACATTAGTGTGTACCCCCAAACACTGGAGATTGCTACAAATCTCACATTTACTTTTAAACGTGCATGTCTGTTCTCGGTGTGTGCAATGAGAACATACCTGATCTAACCCTATGAGAGAACGAGCTGTGACAAAAGCTCTCCAAAACTAAAACCTATTGCCACCTAATTTTTATCTTGCATGCGGGACCGGAGTCCATGGGCAGCATACAAGACAAAACCCTATCACTTGGGACAGTTCAGCTTGATTTGCATTTAGGATCCGGGTATCGTATACACGAAGACGGGACAGTTAATCTTTTCAGCCCTCCTTTCAGCCAGAATGCAAACCAAACCAAAAAGGTGGATCCAGATCCTATAACGGAGGCAAAATCTGGTGCAGGTCTCCACATAACACGCGAACTGCATGCCCTAAGCAAAATAAGGGAAGACAAGCTTCGTTGCAATGTTTCAACTTATCTCTTACTGAGTTCCTGGACCCGAGGCATACTTCCCCCCAGATCCAGAATTACTTGAGAGGGCGAAGCTAACTAAGAGTTTAACCGTAATTTCACGTGCATTTTTTTCCAGGTTTCGACTTGCGAATCCCGTGAATGATTTTATAACTCACTGCGTTTTTCAGCTTGACAGATCTCAAAATCCTATTATATATCAAAAACACTTTAAAGGTAGAAAGGTAAAAAAGTAAAACTAAATATAAAGAAGGTTTGATTTCTTTTACTGTTACCTTATTTTACCACGGATAACCACTTTTACACCTATCTCTACATTTTCTCTATCAGTTAATGCGATGCCAACGACTATTTCCATTATTTTTGGACTATTCTTTGTGTGTAAAATGCTTTGATCAATTTATTTCAGTATTTTTATACTTTAGGTAAAATTTATAATATTTGTGACGTCACGAGACAGCCTGGATCGTTACAATCGCCCCTAAAATATTTGCGCAGGCGTTTTAAATTTAAAGCCGTAGTAAAATTTTATTCCTTAAAATACATTCACAAATATTAGCAAAACTATAATAAAAATAATTTAAATAATAATTATAACTCTACCACCTCACTTAAGCAATTATAATTTGTTAACGTTTGGCTCCAAACTTAAAATGTATTCATAGTTCTGTAGTGTTCCTAACCGTTAAATTTAATTTAAGAGAGCACCTAAAAATAATCAACCCGATAGCAAGCATTTTGCAAAACAAAAATACACTTGTATTTTCAATTGTTTAATATGCAGCATACTGCGTATTAATTGTTATTCATTTGAAAAATATTAAATATTACTAATATTGAGTAATTTATTTTCGAAAGTTTAATGTTGTCAATGATAATATTTTTATTTTTAATATACTATTGAATCCATCCTTGAAAACAAACCGTAATTACTATTCTATTTTAAGCGCCCTCTTAAGCCGTAACAACAGTGAATTACTTTATGAGTCAATATCCAAAATTTCATCGCATCAATCATACCCAAAAATCACTTATCCCAAGGCTAACCTAGCCACCAAAAGAAACCAGGTTGTGAGGCTGGTCAGTCCTAATAACTTTAAGTAGAAGGTACCCCTAAGAACCATGTTTTCGTTCCGAGCTGCCCCCCACAAAACCCTTCGATAACCAGGTCAACTTTAATAGTTCAAAGTATAGAATTGTCTATGACTTCAGCAATATTTCGCATATATTTCCCACTCCGTAATTCGCTATTATTTCGGATGTAGAGTGTAGCAGATCGGATGTTCCTACCTTGTAGAGTACGGGGTTGTTATAACAGTTTTGTTTAAACTTAGGCTTTCTCTTTTAACCTAGCACCTAGCCTTAGATTATATCAACCCATTTGTTGAGTCGTGTAAATCCAAAGCCACCCGTCAACAAATCCCTTAAACCGTAGATCTTGCTAAGCCACTAAGATCCTCCTGCACTGTTAATACCTCTGACCATGTCCATACAATGATACTTGCTTACATAAAATCAAATCCCTTTCTTAAGCAAAAACAACAACATAACAATTCATTAATCCACATTTGACCCCTGTCAACTAACTTATTCGCTATCTTAACGGCTAGCAATTCCCAATAGATTTAAGGCTTCTTTGAAGTTATTGCTTAATACGTATCATGATATTAAAATAAAATCATCAATTTTATTTCAATTTCATTTCTACAACAAATATAATTATATGATTTATTAGATTTCGTTCAAAATTTTATTTACCTTCAATGCTGAAACCATCTATTCATTATAAGTAAATTATAACAACAATAATTAATAAATTTTAATTTTTGCGAACTGAACTAATCTTTACTACAAAATAATTTCTTTTGTTACGTTTTAAATATATTATCGTTATTAACGTATGAATTTTAAAACACAATATTTTATTTGAAAATTTTATCAATAAGAATATTCATACTCAAGAATCCCGAACTTGAGTTAATTACGCGCAAAACTACCAAACAAGCTAACCAAAATAGTTTTTAAATACCACTTATTTGAAATTGTAATAATTTATTTTAAATATTTTTATGTTATATAGATTATTGTGTATCATACAATAAACATTGAATCGGAATTTAATCTATCCACCGTGCCAATTACCTCTAATAAAATTATTAAATATCTTGAACTGTAAAGCGCCCCCTATAGTTTTATAATTTTAGCCAACTTCGAACTTTTCCTATTTCCAAACCCAGAAAAGAAATCTAAATTATTTACCCTAACATTTCCATATTTTTTTGTGAAAATTGACTATGTAATTTTTCCTGAATTGGATGATGATAAATTTCCCACGTACTTCCTAAATGAAAGCTCAACTTTATTATGTGCATCAATACATTTTAAAATTAAGCAAACAAATAAATATGTACCTATTTCATTAATAAACTACTACTCCTTTCCAACCTACTACAACAAATTTCCATGATCGTAATGAAACATTCTAATGTTGAATTTATTTAAATTCCGTTGGGTTATTGCAATGTGGCCTATTTTAAATTTGTATCTATTTAATGTCAATCCTAATATTCGTAAATGAAATAACCCAATATTTGCATGAATAGTTCGAATCCCGTTTATCTATTCATCATCTTCATCATCTAATTAACCCATCTTTTACAATAATCTAACAATGATATCCTGAACGTTATAGCCCCGAAAAATTGAAAATAACTAATTAAGTAACGATTAAAACTCTCAAAAGATTGAATCTTTGTTTTAACTATGAGATAAATTGTAACTAATTTCCATTTAATTTATTGAAATCTAAAACCGCCCCTACATAATTGTCTCAAAACCTTTCCTTTTCCACGGACAGCAAATTGTGCGATAGTAAATAAATACCATCGCTACTTACAATAATATCAATTCCAAAACAATCAACATCCTCATTCTAATCCAAAACTATCACTAATGTAAATATCTAAAATAAATCACCCTGATAACGAAAGTAACGCACGAAAATCTTAGTCAAGTAAAATCCTGGCCATTTGAGATCCTGGTCAATTAAGATACTGGTCAATTGAGATCCTGGTCATTTGAGATTCTAGTCAAATGTCAATCCTGGTCACGTAAAATTCTGGTCATTTGAGATCTTGGTCAATTGAGATCCTGGTTATTTGAGATCCTGGTCATTTGAGATCCTAGTCAAATGTCAATCCTGGTCACGGCACCAAATTGTAACAACCGGGTATTTGCCTTTTTAATAATACTAATACATTACTGAATCAAATCTCCGAGTTATTATAAATTAATTATATGACGCTAAAAAAGTGATCGAAGTTGATTGGTTATTTTGGACTACCTATTAATGTTTATGGCCTTGTGAATCGTCACCTAATAAATGGTAGAACCGTGCGTTGTGATAATGTAGTAATCCAAATCCTTTTAAAGTAATGAGACAATACCTAACTAACATCTAACCTATTCAATAAGTTTAAATTAATTTAAAATATTCATCGTCCTACAAATAATTGCTATTTAATCCCCTGATGAACACTATTCCTATACTCTGAGTAACCGAACTGAAATTTCCACATAAAATCATATTATGCACCAATCAATATATTTCTTACTATACTTCCGAAACTTTGAAATTGTGATAATGAATAATCTTTTCCTGCGCAAGTAGAACATTATAGATCCTAGTCATGGACAAAACTGGAAGTAAATTAATTCATCACGATGACCGTCATATGAAATAAACATAAAATGTAAATAAAGTGTAGGTAAAACGTAAGTAATTGTATTGCTAACTGAGTTTAAGCTTGTTATATAGCAAAGTCATAGTAAACTTTATTTGTTTATCATAACTCTGGCATAGGAGCCCCGCCACCGCTCCAATGCTGTGGGTCTCGACTACCTGGCTGGTTAACCCTCCACTATTTAGTGCTTGAAATTTCCCACACGGAGGTACCGTGTGTGAAATTCCCCCACACTAAGAGAAATTTGATTTTACTAAATTTTGTTCTATTTATCCCAAGTCAGTACGTCAGGTACCCCATCTACCTATTCTTATCTACTTATCTAGTTTGGACTCCAAAAGGTGCAAGGGACAAGAGGACATTATTTTTTTCCAAATCCTAACAAAATAGACATCACCTTAGTTAATTGTGAGTCTATCTAATACGTACTACATTCGGTATAAGACAGACTCTAAAAATAGCTCAACTTTCAAATCTCCTAGTTTTCGTCTAAAGATTATCAATATTATCGTAGATTCTATATCAACAGCATGCAGTGGACTAAACAGTAGTTAATTTTAACTGTAAATATTTATTTGAATTCAATGATCTGTTAGTGATATTCAGGTTGTCTCTATTTTCCAGAACTTGTATTGAAAAGTAATCTAAAACCCGTTTATATAATTTAGGTATTATATTTCATAAATATGAAATATTATAATAATATGTTTTTTTGCCAGTAATATAATAGATTATTAATGCTGTTTTCTAACAACAAGATATTCTCATTCGAATCTTTAAATTAGCTACCCCTATCCGTTTGGTAAGGAGATCACTAACAGGTACTGCTGTGCTTGACCCAAGACACGAAGGACAATTTCTTATCACTAGTACATTAAATGTTTTTATAGAATAAAAGGTAAAATTCTTTTGAAAATTCAATCAAATAAACTCAAACCTGAATTCCACTAAATTGATCTATGATCATTTATTTGAAACAATCACGAACAACCCTAAACTATGAATAAATTCCCGGTAGTTTTTTTTAAATATTGTACAAGTAATTACCTATTTCGTATTAAGAGTGAAACTCAATTACGATTTTATTTAAGTTACTCGCAAATGATTTTAAACAGAGAATAAATTCCCAATAGTTATCTAAATAAAAGGAATAGTTCCCAGTCGTTACTAATTCCCGGTAGTTTCCTAACTTTCGTTCAAACATTACCTATTTTGCAACTAGAAACAAAACGTTCGATTCTTTGCAGGAATATGATCCTTCCAACTCTCCTAAGTAAAATTCCGCCTAGAATCCGCTAAGAAAATACCTATCTTTTTATGCATATTGTAATAACCGTGTAGGAATAGAACCTTCCTCATATCCTCCGTAGAACATCGCAAAACCAGCTAAAGAAACACCTTCCTATACCACAGAATAGATATATAGTACAACGTACTTTTACCACAAAATAGATTTATAGAATTACGTATTTATACTAATATGATCCGCTACATTAACGACAATAATTTTTCAGTTGAGACTAAGTCACGAAAACTAATGCGATGAACCGTATTCAAAACCATTCCCCTTTTTATCTCTACTGTAGTTTCACAAAAGCTTGTGCCAGCTATAGAAAATACCTACTTATACTTTTGCACCGTTGCTCTCTGTACATTAAATCCTTCTGTGATCACCCAGCTTTCCGTCAAAAGCAAGGTCCACGACCACTAGCTCTACAATAAACACCCACAGCTTCAACCTTCGAGAAAACTTGGATTATAATTTTATAACTTTGATAATTTACGTATTGTATTTGCACTTTTATTTATTAGTATTTTATTATAATGAATTTATCTTTAGATGTATTTTATACCGCTTTAAATTTATTTATTTATTTATTGAATTTTATCTATTTCCCTAACACTATTATTTTTCCGCGATTTTCAATATTTTATCCCTAACTTTCCCCTCCTGTGTGTATTCCTCGACTTATAGCTTTTCCGTATACATTAGTGTGTACCCCCAAACACTGGAGATTGCTACAAATCTCACATTTACTTTTAAACGTGCATGTCTGTTCTCGGTGTGTGCAATGAGAACATACCTGATCTAACCCTATGAGAGAACGAGCTGTGACAAAAGCTCTCCAAAACTAAAACCTATTGCCACCTAATTTTTATCTTGCATGCGGGACCGGAGTCCATGGGCAGCATACAAGACAAAACCCTATCACTTGGGACAGTTCAGCTTGATTTGCATTTAGGATCCGGGTATCGTATACACGAAGACGGGACAGTTAATCTTTTCAGCCCTCCTTTCAGCCAGAATGCAAACCAAACCAAAAAGGTGGATCCAGATCCTATAACGGAGGCAAAATCTGGTGCAGGTCTCCACATAACACGCGAACTGCATGCCCTAAGCAAAATAAGGGAAGACAAGCTTCGTTGCAATGTTTCAACTTATCTCTTACTGAGTTCCTGGACCCGAGGCATACTTCCCCCCAGATCCAGAATTACTTGAGAGGGCGAAGCTAACTAAGAGTTTAACCGTAATTTCACGTGCATTTTTTTCCAGGTTTCGACTTGCGAATCCCGTGAATGATTTTATAACTCACTGCGTTTTTCAGCTTGACAGATCTCAAAATCCTATTATATATCAAAAACACTTTAAAGGTAGAAAGGTAAAAAAGTAAAACTAAATATAAAGAAGGTTTGATTTCTTTTACTGTTACCTTATTTTACCACGGATAACCACTTTTACACCTATCTCTACATTTTCTCTATCAGTTAATGCGATGCCAACGACTATTTCCATTATTTTTGGACTATTCTTTGTGTGTAAAATGCTTTGATCAATTTATTTCAGTATTTTTATACTTTAGGTAAAATTTATAATATTTGTGACGTCACGAGACAGCCTGGATCGTTACAGTACCTACATATCTGTCTATATGACTTGCATTTGATCACATATCTCCTGATGTATGGTGATGTGTGATGAGCTATTCATGGCTGTTATTTAGGTTTTTTAATTATACGGAACTCTTTATAAATGAAAAAAATCAATCCTGCAGTTTACGCGTGATCCTAAAGTGTTATGACTGATCGACGCACGCATCACACATTCAGGCCGATTATTACACATCTTACAAGTGAGTGGTAAGAATAAACGCATGAAGCGGTTTTTATATTCTTGCAAAATTTTATTTTGACGGTGGCAAGTCCTAGGGTAGAGGTATACTGCTAGAAGGCCAAAGCGGGGATAATATCAAAAAGCTCCTTAAAGTATTTTAATAATTTTTTTATTGCTGATAGGCAAAGCATTTGACCACTGCCTCACCTGCTGGAAAGTGATGACGCAGTCTACGATGGTACATGCTCGCCTAGAAGATAGCTGTTCACTCTCGACTTGAAGACACCCAGATCATAGTTAGCTGTAAACAAGAACCCCGGCAAGGTGTTCCACTCATTTGCTCCCAAAAAACAGGCGGTAGAAGATTCAAAGACGTCTCTTCAGAGTTCAAGTGGTTCTAATCTGTCGGAGAGCCTATTTAAAAGTCTAGTTTAAATTTTATCAGCCTTCGAGTGAACCCTATAAGCTATGGGCAATGGCTATGGCTGCAGTAAAGTAATATAAGTGAACAGCATTTGTCGCGACGGGCAACATCGCGATTTTAAATATTACATAGATAAAATATGGCAATACAATACTAAGTTCAAAATTGGATTGCGAAGTCTGTCACTCGCGGTTTGTCTATTTAAATGTCATAAAATATAAACTGAAAACACAGAAAATTACATAATTAAAAGAAATAAGGAAAGCAATAATACCTATTGATGTGATACCATGAACCGTGAGTACTTACGAGCTGTAATCGTAGGTAGATACGGTTTAATATGATGACGCACAATGGTGCGGGTGGAGGAGCAGGCCCTAGGTTGTGGGCAGTTGAGTGTGGTAGAAATACTACGTCGACAGTCATGAGATGGGCTAAGCGACTGGCTTGAAGACGTATGGTCTGAGAGCGCGTGGGCTTGGTTAAATATCCATCAACATTAAAGTTTACTTACGTGTTACAGTTCGTTTTGTGCTCCTTGTGGTTTTATAATTACAGGCGTTATATGCGATCACATGGGAGAGATTATGAGAGGTTCACTATGAAATACAAGTAAACAATCCTACTATAACGGCATATACAATAAAGGCGAAGCAAACTACGTATAATTTTAGTATCAATGGTTTCGGTGAGTGACTTTATCTTATTCACATGCTCTCTTATAACATTTTATGGAGACAATCATGGACCACGAACCCTAGGTTAATACTTTCATATTGAATATCAAACTATAATAAATCTAATATCAGCCACAACGTCCCCAAAGAGATACTTGGTCGAGATTGTCACCATAAAAATGGAGATGCTAGGATCGTGCATATCTCCATAAACTGGTGGAGATATATTAGTAAATTGAAAATCATAACTTTTAGTTACGGCTATAAGAAGAGAGCTATTATTGTGAATAAAATGGAGTCATGAGCCATATACATACACAGTATACACTATACACAAATACAAACATTGCGACAAAGTTGTACAACTTTACATTATCTATATTCCTACTTTAATATAGAATTATTCACGAAAACCAAAAATCTGCATCATACACCTACTCAAAACGTGAACCAAAAGCGCTATTCAAACTGACATACCTAAATTGTCTCATAATTTCGTAAGATGGCGTTAATAATAAAATAGGCGATAATATTTATTTCTTATCTGTGGCTGTAGGCAGATATTTAATCAAAGCAAATTCTATGGCTAAAGCATAAAGAAAAAATTAAAACTCAAAACCTTCTTGAACGAAAAAACTTGAAGCTGGCAAATACATAAAATTTGTACCACCATGGTTTTGCAATTTTAAATTATAGGGTAAACGTGTAATCTAACGACTCTTTTATTCTTCTCTGTCGGGAGTGTCGCGACGGGCAACATCGCGATTTTAAATATTACATAGATAAAATATGGTAATACAATACTAAGTTCAAAATTGGATTGCGAAGTCTGTCACTCGCGGTTTGTCTATTTAAATGTCATAAAATATAAACTGAAAACACAGAAAATTACATAATTAAAAGAAATAAGGAAAGCAATAATACCTATTGATGTGATACCATGAACCGTGAGTACATACGAGCTGTAATCGTAGGTAGATACGGTTTAATATGATGACGCACAATGGTGCGGGTGGAGGAGCAGGCCCTAGGTTGTGGGCAGTTGAGTGTGGTAGAAATACTACGTCGACAGTCATGAGATGGGCTAAGCGACTGGCTTGAAGACGTATGGTCTGAGAGCGCGTGGGCTTGGTTAAATATCCATCAACATTAAAGTTTACTTACGTGTTACAGTTCGTTTTGTGCTCCTTGTGGTTTTATAATTACAGGCGTTATATGCGATCACATGGGAGAGACTATGAGAGGTTCACTATGAAATACAAGTAAACAATTCTACTTTAACGGCATATACAATAAAGGCGAAGCAAACTACGTATAATTTTAGTATCAATGGTTTCGGTGAGTGACTTTATCTTATTCACATGCTCTCTTATAACATTTTATGGAGACAATCATGGACCACGAACCCTAGGTTAATACTTTCATATTGAATATCAAACTATAATAAATCTAATATCAGCCACAACGTCCCCAAAGAGATACTTGGTCGAGATTGTCACCATAGCATTAGTGTCAGTATTTATAGGCCACCCGACGGTTTCTGCGACTGTTAATTTGTTACCTAGTAAATATTGTTCAGGCAGTCTATTATTTTATATTTATCTTAGTTAGTATGTACAATATGTTTACTAGGTGGTAGGACTTTTCTGCAAAGTTCGTCTAGGTAGGTGCCACCGCTTTTCCAGTTATTCTGCCGCCAAGCAGTAGTGTGCAAGAACTACTGTGTTCTGGTTTGAAGGACATTGTAGCTAAGTAGTGAAATCACTGGGCAAATGAGACTTTATGATCTGATCATAATATAGTGTAGTAATGTTATTACTAGACTGTGTGAACACTCAGCATGACGTGCGCTGCGCACTGTGCAGTGTCACGCAAAACAATACTAGGTAATTTAGAGTTCTAGGTGATACTGCAATCTGTTATGGGCAGCCGTCAAGCGAACGATTAGCTCGTCCCTTCATTTATTTACATTAAAAAAAACGTATATTGTAACATTTATTTTATAGCACCACCGTCCATGCTCATTGATCTGTCTCTGTCTATCCAAAGGTTGTCTAGAAGAGTTTGCTTTTTAGCGATAACACTGCCCATTGTAACCTACCTACTTGTAAGATTTCCTGTTTTATTATCTTGGTGTCAATAAAGAGTTTATCTATCTATCTATCTATCTTATTAGAAAAATAACTATACTTGTAGGTGTCATCATCATCAGCCTGAAGACGTCCACTACTGAACATAGGCCTCCCCCATAGAACGCTACTTTAAGCGGCTGCGCGCCTTCTGCATCCATCGACTCCCCACGGGTCATCGGTCCACCTAGTGAGGGGCCTACGCTGCGTCTTCCGGTACGTCGTCGCCACTCGAGAACCTTTCTTCCCCATCGGTTTTCAATGCTACGAGCGATGTAGCTTGCCTTAGTTTTCTTGCGGATCTCCTCATTCCGGATCTTATCTCGCAGAGAAACACCGAGCATAGCTCTCTCCATTGCTCGCTGCGCGACATTGAGCTTACTCATAAGGCCAACAGTAAGAGACCACGTCTCAGTGCCATAAGTCATTACTGGCGTCTTAGATTAGCATAGTCCATAATAATATAAAGCATAAGTACTATTATAGCCTATTAGTGCATAGTTACGTCGCGGAGCTACTGAGTTACGTATTTTATATAGTTAAATCGATATCTGAAGATAAGTTGAAGTTACTTTATTACCTATTTAATAAAGGATTATTATTTTATCTTTATTTATTTACTATCGAATACTATTACAAAATTGTCGGGTTACAGCCCCAAACTGTGAGCCCATGGATGAAACATTTTGTAATTACCTAAACTGAAATAGAATATTAATAAATAAAAATAAAATAAATAACGCCCAACGATCACTTACAATCCTGGACCCTAACTAGGATTCAGCCTATTTGCAATAAATTTTATGCTCTTTTTTTTGCTTCTTTTTTTTAATTTTTTTCTTTTAATTTTTTTTAATTATTTTATTTTATAATCACCGCGTTTGGGTGTCTTGGTTATCGCAGTTCATTATAATGGAGACAATGATGCTGTAAAGACTTCTATGTATACATTAGTACGTATATACCTCTTTGTGCTGCTGCCGATTTTCTGGGTAGGTACGCGCACCTATGGGAAGAGATGGTAACACATTCTTTCTCCGGGATCGTCGAGCACTTGATATCTTCAGTAAGACGAATTGATAAGGAAGGCACCATGAGATGAAGTCTTTGGTCGATTATAGTCATCAAATAATATTAAATTCATGAATCATTCCACGCGAGATTCATGAAAAGGTTTTGTGCAAATTAGCCTTCACGGTATATATTTATTTTAAGATAACATCAATGTTGTGGCCACAATAATTACCCTGACCTGAAGGTTGACTGCAGTGATCATATGCTTCTCTCGTAGAGGGCCACGCCCACGCATAGAACGAACGGTTTCTAGCCTGTTGAGCTTTTGCATCCATACTTGAGTATTTCCGTTCCTTCGCTTCCGGTCTGTTATGAACCACATACCTAGGATATTTTCGTTACTGTCTAGGACTATAGACCTAGAACATCTACGATTAAATCAGGTAGTCTGTGGTATTAAATAAATAAGTACCTACCTATTTATTTCAACGCCATCTATGAAATCCACCGTGCATTACCTAGGTCCTCATATATTTTTTCATCTTTTCTTTCTTTGGCAGCCCGGCCGAACTTATTACCAAAGGTTTGAATTAGATGGCGTAATTCGTAACGTATTCGTGACGTGTCAAGATTCTTACTAACTTTTTAGCCTACAAATGCAATTTTTGCATTTTTGTATAATTCATGGGACCTTGAATCCTTACAATAAAACGAAAACCAATGCTATAAACCAGTCTTTTTAAGATTCCAATTGTGTCACTTACCTTATAACAGCATGGAACAAGTAAACGTACGTCTGCACTAAGGTTTACAGCTCCTAAGTTCGCACTTATCCCTCTATGACGTATCTACTGCACCAAATGGTATACGTAGAGAGACACGTGCGCAATAGGGGATTTTCTGACAGCTAGACGGCACGTAGTTCTACATCCAAAGATAGATGGCGCTGGCGAGATATGCCTTGTTTTTTTTTGTGAGGTGGATTTGCCCTCTGTCATAGCGCAGTGTCACTTTTACTTCACTCACCAGTGTGACCATTTGTTGCAGATTTCTGCCATTTTGGCAGATTCGCGCTTCACAGGGCAATGGCTACTTAACATTTTGACAGATTTAGGAGTTTTTATTATTTTGAAGTAAAATTCAGAAATATAGCTACGAAATCTTAATTCATTAACTTCGATATTTGGTGGGAATCGTTGTTACGACACAGATCCACAGGAGAACTAAAGTGACCTATATAGCTCTTAGAATTAGCAATGGGCAGGCTACATCGCTCATAAAACTGGCAACCGATGGGGTAGAAAGGTTCTCGAGTGGCGATCACGAACCGGAAGACGCAGCAAAAGCCAGCCTCTGGCAGGTTGGTACCTACTTACCTTAGTCCTTACCTATTCTGGGATTCGTTGAACTCTATGATTAAAGGGTTTATTTCATTTACTAGCAAATTACAAGCTTGTTGCACCCTCACGCCAAGTAAAGACATGATTAGAAAAAATATAAATGTAAAATCCATGTATGATGAAATAAAGAGGAATAGAAATAACGTTGATTAGGTGATTAATGATAATTTGCCTCCTATTTTTCATAATTTCTACATGAATTTTGGGTTCCTATTTATTAATTCCTTGATATTTTAAAATAAATATAAGTATATACAACGAAAAATATTTCTATTATTTCCCTTATATTATTACTATTACAAGACGAGGCAAATTTCTGGGAGAAATCAAAGCGTGGGCAGATTTTTAGCCTATTTAGGGCAGACTGCAATGTACAGATGGTCACACTGTCACAGCCTTTCCTGCTTTTCCTTCACTGCGTGGGCATAGATGCAGAGAGTAGCTGTTAATGGTCTATGCATAAATCACAGTATTGTTTTTTCCTCTAATCTGTGGCATAAATCTTCAGAACCACAGACATGGTAGTGATAAATATTCACGCCACGAAAAAAGTCTAGATCTGCGATTCACGGCCATGTCTCGTCAACGCCATCTTACGGATTTTAAAGAACTAATTTTTTTTTTAAATTTGGTTGCCTGAAAACCTCCTATTGTCAAATGAGGAGTTTTATTTAAAAAAAACACTAGTTCCGCTTCTTTTCTAGATGGCGCTGTAAGTACATAGTTTAAGCCTTTCAAACCACAGAGTAGTTTAAAAATAAGAAAATGCTTAGACTATCTACAAAGAAATGTCAAATTCAGTTGGGTGGACCACGAGTACATTGCCTGTAGTATCTCCTATGTAGTCTGTGGTGCATTCTTATTAAGTAAATTGAAGTACAGTAGATCTGCGAGATAGATAAACGTTAATATTATGATCCAAAATCTTAAAATAAAGCCAAGGTATCTCGCAACGAAACTAAAAAAAAAATGAAACTGTTTAAAGTTGTCAGTCAGTATCGTGACACATTTCCTCTAACCTGTGGTGTATACTTGAAGCAGTGACAGTGACAGATTTTAGTAAAACCACAACTGGCGCCATCTATTGGGTCATGCATAAAAGACGATTTCTTTTTTTTAATAAAACGGCTCATTATACCTACAGAAGATCATAAGTCATTATAGTCCACGTTCATTTTACAGCGGACCTACGCGTACTTATCCGTTATGAAACTTATGAATGTCATATCTCTATTTTCAGTAACAATATATTATTATAATAACATATTGTACCCATTCAAATATAGTCGACTATGATCTCAGTGTACATAAATACAATATAGCATCACCAGACATCACTTGCTGAGAAAAATGTCTGTAATATACAGACTGACAGATAATAGAAGACATCTTTAGTCTATACAACTTTTATCTGACTGCTGAAAAAAGGTCGTTTCTCTACAAACCGCAAAACGGGGAACACTTGTAAAATATGACAAACAAAAACAATACAATAGATCTTCATTCAATTAAACAGCGTTCTGTACAATCCAATTAGTGTACGAAGATACCCTCGTGCTGACTCCAGGGTAAACCGCTTGAGCACATCCTTGACCCCAAGATACGATTCCGACCAGGATGTTTCCGTAATACAGGGGCCCCCCGGAGTCACCCTGGCAGGCGTCCCTGCCTCCGACATCCAGGATACCAGCGCAGATCATGTTCTCGGTGACAGTGGCGGGACGAGGCCACAAGCTGGCGTAGCGTTGAGCACAGAGCGGCCTATTGATGGTGAAGATGGTCACGTCTCGCAGGATGGCAGAGCTTAAGCCTCCTTGCTGCGAAACAAAGATTCAAGTATGAAAATGATCATCATCATCATCATCATCAACAGCCTTAAGACGTCCACTGCTGAACATAGGCCTCCCCCAAAGAGCGCCACCTTGAGCAGCTGCTCGCCTCCTGCATCCATCGGCTCCCCGCGACTTTCACCAGATCGTCAGTCCACCGAGTGGGGGGCCGGCCCACGCTGCATCTTCCGGTTCATGGTCGCTCGAGAACCTTTCTTCCCCATCGGTTGTCAGTTCTACGAGCGATGTGGCCTGCCCTGCTGATGTGGCCATGAAAATGATGTAGGTAAGTAATTATTAAAGGATAACGGGTATAAAAGTCACCTGCCAAGCGTACATGGTGGTTACGGCAAACCCAAATTATGATAAGTGTCTAAAGTGGCGTTTTTAGGTAAGGCCTATGTATACCAGTTGGCACCTTCCGGCTGTTGATTTGTGGGCATACAAGAATCCTTTAGCCGTTTTTCATCAGCCTGAAGTCGTCCACTGCTGAACACCAGGCGTCACCCATAAAACGCCACTTTGAACGCTTATCATTATTTGGCTTTTATTGCGGCGGGTTCAGATTACCTGGTAAAAATAAAAACTTACAGTAGTGGTACCCCATCCAGCATGCACCACCGGTAGGTTATCAGGCAATTCGAAATTCTGAGATGGGATTGATATTTGCTGGATAGTGTTGGAAAAGGTCAGAGCTGTTGAAAGTGTGAGAAGAGCGATGTCTGCATCCATGCCATTCCTTCCGTAAGAAGGATGGTTGATGCGTCTTTGGAGACCCACGATAACTCCGCCAGAGTTGCGGTTGGAGGTACCGGCCCTAATTCGTCGGTTATTGATACTGAAGAGCCTGAAACGAAGATTGTTACGAATAAAATTGTGTTTTATGAATGTGGGTGTTATGAATGTTGAACCCAAAGTTACATTCTGTAGAACTATTTTAATCTCTATTTACGGTAAGCTTTTTTATAGGTATAGCCGTAGCAGCACTGCCAGGAGGCGAGGAATTATTAACTTGAGAATGCTCGCTTTATCAGCAGCCTGAAACCACCCAGTGCTGAACATAGCCCCTTATAGAGTACCTCTTTAAGCAGCTGCTTGCCTCTGGCTTTCAACGGCTCCCCGCAGTTTAGATCAGCACCTTCGGTTCACCTATTAGGGGGCCCGTCTACGTTGCGTCTTCCAGTTCGTAGTCACCACTCAGAACGTTTCTTCCACATTGGTTGATGTTTCTGCGAGCGATGTGGCCGGCTTATTGCCATTTTAAAGTAATCGGTGAATTTAGTTCTCCTGCGGATCTCCTCGTTTCGGATCTAGATTAGTGCTTGCATAACACAGACTAAACCGATTAAGGCAATAGTTAGCATCACTAACTGAACTATCAGTGATTTCTGGTTAGGTATACTCACAGGCCTTCGAAGCAATGTGCGGCGGATAGAAGGTATCTGGTATTCAGGATGTTAGCAGCACAAGACTGTCCCCATAAAATGCCAGTTCTAAAGTCAACCTGTACGATGCTGGGGTACTGGTCTATGGTGGTTGGGTTACCGCCAACGATGCGCTGAGCATCACTGCTGCAGACTGCAGCTGGAATAATAAAAATTCGGTTAAAATTGACATGGATTTTCATCATAAATTATGTACTTACATAATGAAATTAAAGTTGTTCTGCCCCAAAGTACGACACGTTCTATAGGCCCCGTCATCCATCTCAAGCGAGATCACCACCTCTCACATCATCAGACGTCCACTGCTGAACATAGGCCGCCCCCATAAAACACCACTGGACGCTTATCATAGGGGGAACGGTGCCATTATCACCACGCTTGGCAGGCGCCTTAGTGATCGCAAAAAATTTGAATGTACCTAGGAAAATGCTGCTGCCCATTCCCTAGATATATCTTTTGCTGGCGCTTACGGCACTCACGGTAAGAGGTGGGGTGGTCCTATTCGCAAACTGGGACCACACGGCATCAAATTAAATCAATCGGCATCAGATCAAATGAATCTTATTAAATTGGATTACATGTTGGCACAAAGTGAAAACTGTCATAATGTGTTATATTATAGTATATTTAATAACCTACCTGCTAACAGAAGGACCACAGCAAGTTTCATTTTTCCACTGATCACAGAGCAAGCTCATCAACGTTCGCGTGGCGTTTTATAACCAACTTTTTATCACTTAATCTCATTTCTAAAATCCGTTATTAAAGGTATTAAAATGTTAATACCTCATATAATAGATTAACTTGCTACTGGGTATAGGTAAGATAAAAAAAACTTTATGCTCATGCATTATATTTTATTGAAAACTACGTTAAAACTTAAGGCGGACGGAGTCTGATCACAAAATCAACAAAAAGCACTGTTTTTGAAAGTCCCAGTGCAACGAGGTGACGTCATCCCATCCTCTCTTTGCCTTTTCCCATTTGCTATTGGGGTCGGCTCCCAATCTAACCTCTAGCGGCGTGCTACCAGAATTACACGAGCGACTGCCATCTGACCTCGCAACCCATAAGCGACTAGTAACAGGGATAGTTAGATCAGGTGTCAGATTCTATCAGGCGTCTGACTACTCGTAACGATTGCCATAGATAATCTTATGGCAACCGGAACCGACGGTTTAACGTGCTCTCCGAAGCACGGTGCGATGGCATCGAAAAGTGCACATGACTTACCTATTAGATATGTCATTGGTGCAGGGCCGAGCCCTACCGCTCGGCCGCCTTCGCTCTCACTTGGTAGTGACACCTCGTCAACGAGGTGACGTGATGAAACAAATTACTCGTATGAAAAAAAAATGTTGGTAAATAAAAAATGAAACGAAGAAGAACGGCGGGTCAAATACAATTCAGTCCAAAATAAAAACTTAGAATGACCCCCAAAAAATACGTTGGCTACGTTCGGCGATTTGTTTTTACGAATTGAAAGCAAACTGTTTTGTATTTGATATGCCTATTTCACTTAATCCCTTAATAAAATTAACACATTTTCTAGCGCATGACCAGTTTGATCAAATATGATCTGCGATTTTCAATTTTACACATAACGCTCTTCCGACATCCTTGTGCGTGGACGCCGTCCTAACATTTGATCATGATGTTTCCACCCTACACAAGTTAATTCGCAAATAAATATCAAATTACCTGTCTTCTACCTTAGGTTGAGCATTGCCATTCAACGTGGCAATGCTGCCAGCATTTTGGGCACTTTGCCCAGCTCACATCTCCTCTTTTTGCTTTGTACAGCTCACATCTCCTCTCCGCTTTGGTGGAAATAGCCAGCCAGCTTTGCAGCACATCTCCTCTCGTCTACTCTCCTCTCCGCTTTGGTGGAAACCGGGCCTTAATGTGGCGATCATGATCGTGCGCTTTCTTGCACTCATGGACTTGTAAATGGGCGCGTGCAGGATGGCAGGCGATGTTCATTACCAGAATGGTTACGCGGTAGGGGTGCAGGGAGCGTACCGTGAGCTCTTAGCGCGATTCAAAACAGAACCTGTAATCTATCGCTTGTCAAAATCCCCATACAAAAAAACAAAGCGATCCAATATAGGCTCTGTTTTGAATCGCGCTAAGAGCTCACGGTACGCCCCCTGGTCTTCGTCAGCTACGAGGCACAAGTCGTCGCTCAAATGATGCCGAGGGCATGATCATACGCTATATGTACCTATGTTATAAATTTGACGGTCCCTATTACACTGAAATCTACTTACACTTACGCACATTTACGACATTTCTACGTTCAATATTATTAAATTGATAATAGACTCTCAATGGACTTAGCTGAGTAATCTTAGATAATATTATCATTCCAAGTAAGTAATCCTTAAGTTACTATTATAATTCGACGTTGTTAATCAATTAATCCGTAGTTTTTAATATGATAATAATAATTATAATGTATCATGGAAGGAGGAGAGGAATGCCAATATGCCATGACAACAGCGTAGATCACAAATATGCCAAAAATCGTTTTAAACTTGGATGGCGATGCAAAATGTTACTTATAAAATATGTGAACTCTGTACATTAAGGAAGCAATAAAAGATCTGAATCTGAAATACTTATCAGAGAAGCAATGACACGCAAAAAGATTTATACCGCAGGGGCGGCTTTGTGGCGAGCCGTCGCGTCGATGAGTGGCGACACCGCGTACCTTGATTCCAAGGGGCTAAATGAGACCCAGATTATACAGAAGACCGAAGAGTATAATCGGCCGTTATGCCTAGCGTTTGTGGACTATGAGAAAACCTTCGATTCAATCGAGACTTGGGCGGTGCTGCAGTCCTTGCAGCGATACCAAATTGACTATAGGTATATCGAAGTTTTAAAGTGTTTGTACAGTAAGGCCACTATGTCAGTCCGACTACAGGACCAGAGTACGGAACAAATTCCATTGCAAAGAGGCGTGAGACAGGGAGATGTTATTTCTCCGAAACTGTTTACAAACGCATTGGAGGATGTTTTCAAGCTCTTGGAGTGGAAAAGATCTGGCATCAACATAAATGGCGCATCACTGACCTTCGTTTTGCCGATGATATAGTCGTAATGGCGGAATTGCTCGAGGACCTTAGCACCATGCTCAACGACCTCAGTAGAGTCTCCCAGCAGGTTGGTCTTAAGATGAATATGGACAAGACAAAGATCATGTCTAATGCTCATGTTCCACCTATACCGGTAATTGTTGGGAACGATACTCTCGAAGTTGTCGACAAGTATGTCTACCTAGGACAGACTGTCTAATTAGGTAGGCCCAACTTCGACAAAGAGGTGGCGCGAAGAATCCAACTCGGCTGGGCAGCGTTCGGGAATTTTCGGTTTATCTTTTCGTCCAAAATACCGCAGAGCCTGAAAATGAAAGTTTTCAATCAGTGTGCGTTGCCACCCAGTGATGACTTATGGAACTGAGACATGGTCTCTTACTGTTGGCCTCATTAATAAGCTCAAATTCGCGCAGCGAGCTATGGAACGAGCTATGCTCGGTGTTTCGAGGAGATCCGCAGGAGAACTAAAGTGACTGATATAGCTCTTAGAGCATCATATAGCCACATCGCTCGTAGAACTGACAACCAATGGGGAAGAAAGGTTCTTGAGTGGCGACCACGAACCAGAAGACGCAGCATAGGCCGGGCCCCCACTCGGTGGACCGACGACCTGGTGAAAGCCGCGGGGAGCCGATGGATGCAGGAGGCGAGCAGCCGCTCAAGGTGGCGTGCTCTGGGGGAGGCCTATGTTCAGCGTTCAGTGAATGAGCAGCACACCTCTCGACACCCTAAGCCACCCACATCAATGTTGTTTCCTCGGCACCAATATGCGGTAGCCACTATAGGGGGCCCATTTAGTGGGTGGCAAGTCATCACCTGCCTCAAACATTTTGATATGAGACAAAATTGGCAGGTGCCGTTATCTCATTCCATAACCCAATGTCATCCATCAAAAGTTCACCACAATAGCCCAGATTTATTTTTTGCCTTTACTTATACAAAATAATTTATCATATGCCATACCATGCCTTGTCAGTTATAATTAATTTTGTACTTAACAGGGCTTCTTGGTGTTAGCTTCGGCCCCACCAATGCCTCCCAAATGTCCGGGCTAGACCCGAGAATCAAATTAAATAGGAGAATAATATATTAACGCAGGGAGGGGCGGCTTTGTGGTGACACCACGTACCCTGATTCCAAGGGGCTTAATGAAACCCCTGCCTGACCCTTGGCTTGCCTTAACCAACTGTCCGGGAGTGGAAGTCACGAGATCTAAAAACCTAAGCTCCTGGGTCACCCTCCTTACAGTCCTGACCTAGCACCGTGTGACTTCTTTTTATTCCCGAAAATAAAAAATCAGCTCAAAGGCATACAATTTTCGTCGCCGGCCGACGCGCTGTCAGCGTTCGAGCAGGCTTCAAATGAGGTGTCTGCGGCGGACTGGAAAAATGTTTCGAAAAGTAGTTCAGACGCATGAAACTTTGCATAAAAGCTGTTGGAGAGTACTTCGAAAAGATTGAAAAACCCTTAAAACCTATTTATTTTGTAGATTTGGAATGTTCCTTCAGATATATCGCAATAATATAAGATTTAATAAAACATATTTACCTTTAGAACATTTTGTATTACTTTCGCAAAACTTTCTGAGTGTCCCACGTACAAATGTTAAAACGTCCAAAACACCATGATGGTCGCAAAGTTTAAAAAATGGTCAGCCCGTGCTAAGCCAGGGCGAGTCAGCTAGTAAATAATATATCTAGGTACCCACGTTTATCATTTTTATTGCCTGTATCTTGAGCTGCCAATAACTACCTATTTAGAAGCTTATCTTTAACAATGTTTTATTTAATCTTTACCTTACGCCTTTGTTTGCTATGCTACATTTTATAATTAGGTTTTTCCGATTTTTGAACACAAGCTCTGATAAACATTATCCAAATTTCAGTACCAGTAATTAAATAAACAAATAAATTAATATAAAAAGATAGGTGACATTTGCGAAATGTCATTTTAAATAATTAGAATAGAATCATCATCATCATCATCAGTCTTAATACGTCTACTGCTAAACATAGGCCTCCCCCACTGAGCGCCACTTTGAGCAGCTGCTCGCCTGTTAGGTAATCCAATATAGGTAATAACACGTACTTGTTTTGTGAAAATTTCAGCCCGCTACCTTTTTTTTGACGGGCTTATGCTGGTGGTCTCTATCAACCTTCACAGTGGCACCGGGCAGGTACCTATATAGTAAGTAGGTATGGTTGAAGCACATACCTAGAAAATTTTGGTTACTTTCCAAAGACTCACGAAGCATGGAAGCGAACCTAATCAGGTATACACATTGCCCGAGAGGAAAAAAGATAGTGAAATAATGGCGGATGTGTCAGAGTACTAGCACAAGAAGAGCTCAATATCGGCTCAATCTGTTTTACAACGAAGAGCCACGTACCATAATTCCGTTATCAAAGTGCAAAATACTATTTTTGCGGCTTTTAAATCTTATTCTGTAAGTGAATGTGATGTTACAAAACATACTAACTCGAACAATAACATGTATCACAGCAGTCATAATTTTGTTAATTTTGGTGTGGTATCTCGATATAAAACCTGTATATATTGTAAGATATGAATGCTCCTTCCGATATATCGCAATATTTAAGTGTTTCAGTTTTTTATTATTTAGCAATTTTACTGCAAAAGTTTGAAGGATCTCAGTAAATAAAATGAGTGCTATTTTATTTTAATAACTATGGGGACCTATAGGTAGGTTCAATATTTAGTAAATACTACAGTTAACTGGTCGCAAATATTCAAGATCTCAATAACATTAACAGTTTTTCCCACAAACAATTTCTTAAATTTCTGGTCTGATTTTCAAACTGTTGGTCTTGTACATTTTAAATCTATGAGCGGATATGTCATTATTTTAAAAGAGTATTAGCACATGACACCACAAACTGTTTCACTATGAAGAGCATTTTTTGATCATGTACCGTTATCGAAGTGCAAAATGCTATTTTTGCAGCTTTTAGATCTTATTCCGTAAGTGAATGTGACGTTACAAAACATACTAACCCGAACAAATACACGAATCACAGCAAAGTTCTAAATTTTATTGCATTATCACTAATCATATTTTGTTAATTTTGGTGTGTTATCTACTGAAAACCCCTTAAAACCTATTTCTTTTGTAGATTGGGAATATTTAAGTGTTTCAGTTTTTTTTGTTATTCAGCAAATGACTCCAAAGTTTGGAAGGGTCTTAGTAAATAAAATGCCTGTTATTTTATTCAAAAAAGTAGGGGGACAACATTTTTTCACACACACAATTTCTTAAATTTCTTGTGATTTCTTGTCCCGCCTTCAAACTGTCATTGTTGGTCTTGTACATCCTAGGTCTATGGTTTTGACAGGCAGACAGACAGACAGACAGACACCAGAGGCTTAGCACGAGGGTCCCGGTTTTATCCTTTGAGTTTGGAACCTATTGACACTACGAACCAAAAGAACCCAAAACCTTCTATCAATTATTATTATCTTAGAGTAATAATTATAATCACCAAAAGTGTAGGGTAATCTTTACAGCCATGATTGTAGATATTTAGGTCTATAAAAATTGAAACTAGTAGTAACTACTGTTCACTGTTCGATTGATAATCAATAGCGGATATGGCGGTGTTCAAGGTTTTCGCACTCGTGCTTCTAGCAGGTAGGATTTTTATTTACTTACGTCACTAGGCACGGAAACCAGCAAAAGGACATTGGTGTTATGACAGACAGTGGTGTGGTGTCAAGTTAGCTACGAAGGATGCTGGTTAATTGTATTCCTGCGACTATAATACTACGAGACAGCTTACGACTGTCGTGGTCATGTCATCATCATTGTGGTCAGGGAGGCATCATCATCAGCCGCATGATATCTACTCCTCCAGGCCTCCACTATAAAGTGCCACTTTGAGCGGTTGCTTACCTCTTGCAACTTGCTCCCGCGGTTTGACCAGGTCGTTGGTCCACCTAGTGGGGGCCTACCGCTGCATCTTTCAGTTCGTTGTCGTCACTTGAGATTCTTTCTTCCCAATCGGTTTTGCGAGTGATATGGCTTAGGTACTTATGTGGTTTGACTTTCCGACATGATATGATATGATATGATATGGCATGGCATATCTTTTTTACTCTATATAGTAGCTAGTAAACTTCACTCCTTGAGGTACCTCCTTAATGTTTTTCTATAGCCTGCCAGCCCGCTAAATGTATGCGTTGCATGAGTGGAGCTAAGTACCCATCAAAGTTGTCTGTTCTGTGTGGATGTTCCAGTACAAGTTGTATTCAAATGATGTATACCGATCTATCTATCTATAATATTTTAAATATATCTTTCAGGAGCGGCGTGCTCTGCTTTGCCCAGCCGTATTGTTGGTGGTGACCCTACCACCATCGATAAATACCCTTCCATCGTGCAGGTGGAATTCATGGGTATCTTTAGCGGTGCGTGGGGTCAATCATGTGCTGCCAGTATCTTGAACAGCCGCTACGTCCTGTCTGCTGCCCACTGCTTTGATGGTTGGTGAGTACCACGGAATAGGAACAGGGACTGTTATTGGTGGTTTATTTGTACGAGTACAATTGTTCCCGGCCACTAATCGTGCAGATGAGGATCCTGTTTATCTGAATCCACTATCTTGTTCGCGCATTCCAACATTTTTGAATATATTAAATGGCTGAATGCCACATGACGTCATCAGCAGGAAGACGTCCACTGCTGAACACAGGCCTCCCCCATAAAACACCACTTTGGACACTCATTGTAGGGGTGGGTTAGATAATTACCACGCTTGGCAGGCGTCTTGATGGGTAGCGAGGAGAATGCTGCCAATTCCCTGGATATTCCCTTAGCCGGCTCTTACGCACCTGCTGCATGGAAGATGGGGGTGATTTTATTCACAAACCGAGACCACACGAGCTCAGTACGAGACAATATTAACATACTATAACCCTTTTCAAATTGGATGTTGAAGTACCTGTCGAGCGAATGAAATGTCAGCTGTCTATCCAGTAAATAATATCTAAGTAGCTTGCCTATCTTCTATATTTCCAAAATGTTATTCTACGTTACAGGAGCTACAGGCCCGATTTGCGTCGTATCCGTGCTGGCGCCACATACCGTAACACGGGAGGAATCGTGGCCTACGTCAGTCGGGAAATCAACCACCCAACCTACGGTCAGCTCGGCTTGGATGGAGACATCAGTGTAGTGCTTCTGCTGAACGCTCTGACCTACAACCCGGTGGTGCAACCAGCAACTATTATCAGCCAGGGCACCACCATTCCTGATAACATGCCCGTAGTACATGCCGGGTGGGGTGCGGTGGCTGTAAGTTTTACAATTTTATTTTTGATCACATACATAGACCCTAACTAGGATTCCCTGTATCTAGGGACACAGGAACTACGAGGACCATGGTCCCACAATACCCAGACACAGAACAAGTATTTGCGCTTTTTTTGTGCACAAATACTTGTCCTATCGCGGGAATTGAACCCGCCGGCTCCGGGTTATAACCCGACCTGTTCAACCATCACACCACAGAGGATGCCAATGTCAAATTATTGTATACCATCAATTTGCTGGTAGGAATTTTCTGAGTTCCAAATTTTCTGAGTTTCTGAGTTCAAGAGTTCCTGTAGATAGATACAGTGGTATCCGTGGTGGTCCTTGGCGGCAGAATATTTGTCAAAGCAGGGGCTTTGACAGATATTCTGCCGCCAAGGACCTAGTAGTGTGCAAGCACTACTGTGTTCCGGTTCGAAGAGCACAGTAGCTAGTAAAATTACTGTGCAAATGAGACTTTATGATCTGATCTCACAGTCTAGCTAGAAATCGCTAATGTCTTAGAACAACTTGCGCAGTGCAGTGTGACGCAAAACCTGATAATTAGAGTTCCAAGTGTTAGTGCAACCCTGATGTTTTAAATTAAAAATATACGCTAGGACTAAAAAACTAGCAAGAAGCGTAAATGAGTCATATACGCGGGGAGAAGTATAGATGAAGTGTATACTCCGAAAATTGTCATATGGAAAGTCGTGATCAATATGGGAAGTGGACATTGACTTTATTCTCAATAGATGGCGCTACCAACCCCGTTGTTTGTAAAATGTGAAGGAAGACCACAGACATCTAATACTATAAGTCCGCACTAAGCGATTTGCTAAGTCATTCATAGTCCGAACGGCCAAGGAATGGAATTCTCTTCCAGCAACAGTGTTTTCTCCTGAGTATAACCTGGGTCTTTTCAAGTCAGGAGTGAATGGGCATCTCATCGGCAAACGTGCTCCACCTTAGACAACTTCGTCACTTACCATCAGGTGAGTTGTTGTCAAACGTATGCCCAATTTAGCATAAAAAAACTTATGTCAAAATTATTCAAAATAAAAATAAGTTTAATGTAAAGTGAAGGTAGGTATTTCTAATGCTAGACACGACTTGAACTAGACACGATATCGACGTGGTCTCGTACCGTGTAGAATCTGTGTTTGGGCCCTGATCTGGTATACAATCTAATTTTGTATTAACAGCAACAAGGCGCTGCGTCTCCTGTACTCTTGGACGTGACGATCTTCAAGGTCAACCGGGAGCTATGTCGCGAACGCTACGCTAACGCACCCCGGCCTGGTATCGTCACCGATAACATGATCTGTGCTGGTATCCTGGACATCGGAGGCAAGGATGCCTGCCAGGGTGACTCTGGAGGTCCGCTGTACTACAGAGACATCCTGGTCGGAGTCGTGTCTTGGGGTGAAGGCTGCGCTCAGGCCGTATACCCTGGAGTCAGCACCAGGGTTTCTTCTTATACCAACTGGATCGTGGCAACTGCTTCTTAAGTTTTGCAATGTTTCTCTTTTGTTGTTCACTGCGTAAAAGATTTTTATTTGTTATTTGATTTTCATTTTCATTTTGCAACCTCTTCTTAAAACTAAAGATGCCATTCCTTGTTCCCTATCCTTGTTTACTACTAAATAATATAAAAGTGGATATATAAAAGTGAAACGATGCCTGTTAGATTAGCTACTACAATCATGCTAATCTCGCAATGAGCTATGGAGAGAGCTATGCTCGGTGTTTCCCTACGAGATAAGCTCCGGAACGAGGAGATCCGCAGGAGAACTAAACTCACCAATATAGCACTTAGAATTAGTAAGTTGAAATTGCAATAGGTAAAAGCCTTACTGAGCTGGCAACGCGTCGACAACGCCCCTAGTGTTGCAGATGTCCATAGGCTACGGTTACCGCTTTCCATCAGGCGGGCCGTATGCTTGTTTGTCGCTCTTAATATTAAAAAAAAAAAAAAAAAAAAAAAACAACAGGCAGGCCACATTGCTCGTAGAACTGACAACCGATGGGGAAGCAAGGTTCTTGAGTGGCGACCACGAACCGGAACACGCAGCGTAGGCCGGCCCCCCACTCGTTGGACCAACGATCTGGTGAAAGCCGCAGGGAGCCGATGGATGCAGGAGGTGAGCAGCCGTTCAAAGTGACGCCTTCTGGGGGAGGCCTATGTTCAGCAGCGGACGTCTTTAGGCGGTTGATGATGAAGATGTATGATGCTAACTACTTACTACTAAAACGTTGCAAGCTATATCTACCATTAAAAACACATGCAAAGCCGAGGCAGGTTCAATAAATTTGGATTTCAGTGGTGAACTCTACAAAAGCATATTTTAAAGCCAGTATAATATTTTATAGTGTAGGAGTCTGTTCTAAGCTGATCATCAACAACTGATGTCGAAAATCGAATGTTCCACACTTTTTAAAAGAAGAACTGCATACGTACCATGTGAAAAAACTTTCA
The DNA here is from genome assembly GCA_910589525.2 of Ennomos quercinarius. Classification (NCBI taxonomy): domain Eukaryota; kingdom Metazoa; phylum Arthropoda; class Insecta; order Lepidoptera; family Geometridae; genus Ennomos; species Ennomos quercinarius. Next base: position 14,466,803 of record OU342507.1, on the reverse strand, counting down.
TACGAAAATCTCACACCATGAAGGTTTTATATCAATTCAAAGTACCACCACCACCAAAAGTTACGAAATTTTGGCGTCAAAATTATGACGAAGAAAAGTAATTGTAACTGTAAGACGAGGTATCTCCAATGAAACAATGCACTGTTTTCTGCCCTCATTTATAATCCTCATTTTCACATAATCTCAGGTAGTACACCATATACAATACAATATACAAATATTTATGATGAAACACGTCTCTTCAACTCGGCAGCTGCCGACCGAATGCCAGCCAAACACAATGCCTATTTCGACGTTGCTTCACCCCGCCATTTTTCCTTCCCCACCATCGTAAAAACAAGACATTACGTCCCAGTGTTGCTAGTGCATAAAATACCATTAAAAGTCAATTGAGCTACTAATAATTACAAAAATCCGATTATTCCGACCAAAATAAATCAAACCTTACACTCGACCATCCTGATAACGTGTATGTCCCCATACACGCCTCTGTTGAAAACCTTACACTCGGCGCATTCCATGGATAGAGGCGTTCGATGTCATATAACCTTTTTTTTTTTTTGCATATTTTTAACATTGCTTTATAGTAAGTAATGTAACAGTAATTTTACAAGTCTAATTTATGGATAACTTATATTATAAGTATTATCTCTGAACTACAAAACCCCAATCATACACAAGAATAACCAACGCTTGATCCACACAAAACAAATAAAACTGATTTTACCGAAAAACCAATAAATGTTAAGAATACTATTTACCAGATATATATGACTAGTGCATAGTGCATACTCCTCAATCGAAATAACATTAAAAAGAGTATAATATACTACACATACTAATAATTATAGTGATTGAATCTCAGAACCAATACATTATAAACCGGAATCTATTCAACTCATCCTAATCTAGTGAACTACGTTCCATCAATAATGTAAGTACTTCCGTTTGTTTTGACAAAAAAGCTATTTATACCAGAAGCATAATGTCTCAAATTATAAATATTTCAAACATAATTATATACTCTGACCAATATACAACAGTATGTAACGTAAACATAATGATTAACAACAACAATGATATCAACAACAAATATATCACTATATCACAAGTCATTTCCATCTAATGAGTTGTACCTAGTGCCTACTGCAGTAATAATAATTATAACAAATTAATTCTGTTAACGATTGCGCATCCCTAATCCATAGGTAAGCAGCTACTACAAACTAGGCAGAAACTCTTATACAATATTCAAACACATCCATAATAAAATTATTATAATATTGTTCAGTTGATGTTCTTCTGATTTAAGAAACAGTTTGCTATTTGGTAAAAGTAATAGTTCACTTAAAGTGTCAAACATCCATCAAGGAACAACATTAGTCTTCTATTCTTGGGTAACCGCGTTGCTTAGATTGATAGCCACTTAAACAATCCATGAAACAACCACATTAGACATCCTTTTAGAATTGGGTAACCGTTAATTACATTGATAACCATTATAAACCATACATCAAGAAACAACATTATCCTTCTATTCTTGGGTAACTATTGCTTAGATTGATACCCACTTAAACAATCCATGAAACAACCACATTAGATATCCTTTCAGAATTGGGTAACCTTTATTTACATTGATAACCATTATAAACCATACATCAAGAAACAACATTATCCTCCTATTCTTGGGTAACCGTTGCTTAGATTGATATCCACTTAAACAATCCATGAAACAACCACTTTAGATATCCTTCTAGAATTGGGTAACCTTTATTTGCATTGATATCTCCATTATAAACCATACATTAAGAAACAACATTATCCTCCTATTCTTGGGTAACCGTTGCTTAGATTGATATCCACTTAAACAATCCATGAAACAACCACTTCAGATATCCTTCTAGAATTGGGTAACCTTTATTTGCATTGATATCTCCATTATAAACCATACATTAAGAAACAACATTATCCTTCACCCTTATTTACACATTTATTAACCACTTACTTCTAACCTCAAACCCATCCAATTCTCGAGGTAAATATTATAGCGAATCCATCCAATCTCGCTCTCCAGTAATCCAATTTATAGCGAATCCATCCAATCTCGCTCTCCAGTTATCCAATTTATAGCGAATCCATCATCTCGCTCTCCAGTTATCCAAATAAGTCAAGTAGCGAAGCCATTCTCACTCTTGACCTGAAACAAATAACAACATTTTATGTAGTTACATCCATCCATTAACAGAAACACAAAAATCAGCATATGTATAACCATCAATCTGGTCACTGCCATTATCCATAGTTCCCACGTTATTGCTATCGTCATGAATTCCCATACTCAGTTCATCTGTATTCTAGAACTCGGCCAAATTAAATTAGAACCTCAGCAGAGCTATTTCGGTGCATTTTCAAGCTCGAATACCAACTCGGAGGCCAGCTCACGCAAACTAGTCTTTGAAAAGAGTGGGTGACTTGTCTATGAACCCGATTATGTAACGTCACTCCCGGCTGCCTAATCATATGTGTCGTCTACACGTACAAAAAAAATCACAGACAGTGAACCAAGAGCTGACATTAGGTGAAATGGACGCCACCCTATTCATACAATTTTTACTTACACAACGCTTTTCTACAGCCGAAAAGAACCTAACACGGTGTTACCGTGACGTTTAGAAGACCATTTACTGACCATGAGCTCCACCAAGTATGACACACCACTCGTCAGACTTTCTTACAGGCCTTACATTAATTAATATGTCTCCGTACATACCCATTCGTAGACTACCAATTCCCATGAACTTCTGCATCAATATCGAGAAACTATAGCTTGGTTAATGGTTACATCCCTGCAAACCACAATTTAACGTTGATCGAAAATGATAGTGCCTTCATTCTTCAAACTAACTACCTCAATAATAGCAATCACTACTAAATTCTACCAGCTGTACCTACTGCCTATCACAACACTTGGACTGTATACCATCCCTGCCAACCTATGGACCAAAAGCTCCAGCCTACCACCGACGGGCAGCGTGCCCAATACCCTTGATATCATCGGCCAAGGAGCACTGATTTGCTGAGCAAATGATCATTTATGAACCAGCACACGTGCTAAGCCACCACCCTGTCAATTCCGAGACGCAGCATTATTAAAGCCCGACAAAACTCAAGGACTGAACCAAACCATATCCGACAGCCTTCATTGTTACTGACATACGCAACTTCACTGCCAAAGTCCATGACACCTTCTAAACGCACATCGTTAACAAAGACAATCGACGAATCAGTCCCTAAATTCAACCTCGATATCCGATAAATTCATCCATTTCTGATACTATGCCAGCCACTAATATATGCACAGATCCAAATCCATGGTGCCAGCATCACCCATAGCTAAAGGCACATCTTAACAAAGACATTCGACAAATCAGTCACTAAATTCAACCTCGATATCCGATAAATTCATCCATTTCTGATACTATGCCAGCCACTAATATATGCACAGATCCAAATCCATGGTGCCAGCATCAGCCACAACTTAAACTTAAACTCATCGAGCAAGCCTACGGCACTGATTGACAATTCGCAGTTTCGTCTCAACCATAATTACGCTAACTGCGACACCTGATTTATTTGCAAACCATATCACTCAACAGGGACTGCAGAAGTCAACTGGGCTCAAAACATCACAATTCGCAACTAAGGGACTAGACTTCACGGCCTTACCTTTCAGACCATGGCTCGTTTGACAATGAAAAGAGTAGAAAATAATCTTTGATGGATTCATAGACCCTGCTCTCACGTCCAAACAAGCTTTCTAAGAAGTGGCCATAACGTTGATCATGGACTTAAAAGCCCTGGTTAGCGCTTCCTGCCAAACTTTATCCATACAAAAAGAAACAGTATTCAAGCCTCGACACAAACCAGTCTTTGTAGCTCCTGCACCGAAAACGCATTGTAGTCTTCTCGTGCCAACCATAAACAGAAAGCACACTCGTTTGCCCCTCAAAACCAAACGTCTATACTCTGATTTTCAGTTGATGGGTCAAATTCCGGCACAACACTTTCATAATCAAGTTTATCACTAGACTGTGCTTTCGGTTCAGTTGGGGCCCTGCATTGCTTTTAAGAGACGTTTGTCCTAGAAACATAATCAACAGAAAAGGAAGGACTACATAACTTAAGCGGTGACCAGTACTGGCGTCACGGATCCAGTGGCTCCATTGGCTCCACCGCTGCTCTCGTGATGGTCCATCCCCACTTGCCGTTGGTCGCATTGATAGCGATGAGCAGAACGATGACACCGCTCGCTGCGCCTCGCTCGAACCTTCATGTCGCGCTGCTCCTGAAGCTCCTCTCTCTGGTATAGTTACTCCCGTCCATGCTCCAACTCTCGCCCGCTCTTGCACAGACACTGGTTGGGCATCCTACTGGAACAGCTACGCCTTTGTGACCGACTACGCCTCACTGTATTTAACTGACGTAGAGGGGTTATCAGTCATCTATGGTCCTCTTCGCGATCTTCACAATCATTCATTTTCTGGAACTTAGAAATACCAACACTGAAGCCTCTTCATGTTTTCAGCATTGCTGCCTTAGAAATACCAACACTGAAGCCCCTTCATCTCTTTAGCATTGCTGCCTTAGAAACACCAACACTGAAGCCTCTTCATGTTTTCAGCATTGCTGCCTTAGAAATACCAACACTGAAGCCCCTTCATCTCTTTAGCATTGCTGCCTTAGAAACACCAACACTGAAGCCCCTTTATGTCTTCAGCATTGCTGCCTTAGAAACACCAACAACTGAAGCCTCTTCAAAGTTGCATGGCAAACTAAACTGGGCCAAATTGTGTGTGGAAAGTTCCACAAAATTTAAGTAGCGGCCAGAAGGCTCACGCACGTGACTCCTCAAGAAAACAAATGCAGCACCAAGGCGTGCATAAAGGCACCATCAGCGCCAGCAGGCGCACACAAAGGCACCGTTAACATCAGCGGGGTGGCACGCATCAAAGCGCAAAAACACTGACAGCAGCAGTATGGCACGCATCAAGGCGCCAGCAGCATGACGCGCATCAAAGTTCCAGCAGTATGGCGCACATCAAAGCATCATCATCAGTACCTGCACTCAAAATATACTACACCAAACCAACATACTTTTGGCAAAACTTTTAGAGATGGTATAGGGCATAGGAAATAATAAGAACGTAAAAACTGAGATCACAGAACGAAACTAATAAACATTATGTACTACAATCATATCAGTCAGCATCAAATATTGCCAATACGGGTTCACGAGTAACTATTCGTTAACATCTTACGACGCCCTTGAGAGTAAAATAAACGAGGAGTCCTAAAAGGCCTCAACATCGTGATCGCTAGGCTAACCTGACCATTAATAAACAGTACGACATTAATAGTATCTACTTCAATTGTAAGGAACATAAATGTGCTATTCTCACCTACCGAGGGTAGTGTTACCATATCGTTCTACCGATAGAACAGGAACGGTGTATTCATTCGGCGTATCGATCGTCTGTATTCTTTAACATTAAGAACATTATCGGCTCGCTTCAGTCGCACATGATCAATCTGACTACACCACACTTAAAAATTATTCAAAGACGGATCGAAATTCGAAATAAATACATGGTTCGATCTTACCCGCATGGCATCAATAGCACTCACGAGCTTCTCGAACTTGGTCGCTGTTGCGTGCGTAATATTGGTTCCAACTGGGCGTAAGGTGACAACAAGGTATCACGATATCATGATTGTCCTTGCTGTTATCCCGGCTTCTGAATTGTAAGACGAGGTATCTCCAATGAAACAATGCACTGTTTTCTGTCCTCATTTATAATCCTCATTTTCACATAATCTCAGGTAGTACACCATATACAATATACAAATATTTATGATGAAACACGTCTCTTCAACTCGGCAGCTGCCGACCGAATGCCAGCCAAACACAATGCCTCTTTCGACGTTGCTTCACCCCGCCATTTTTCCTTCCCCACCATCGTAAAAACAAGACATTACGTCCCAGTGTTGCTAGTGCATAAAATACCATTAAAAGTCAATTGAGCTACTAATAATTACAAAAATCCGATTATTCCGACCAAAATAAATCAAACCTTACATAACTACCACACGAAACAAATTTGTAAATAAATCAAGACGTACAAGCGTAGATTATAATCTGTCCAACCGATCGACACCAAAATCAAACGTATTTGTGAAGTTTTAGAGGGTGAAAACCGTTGGCGCCAGAAACGCTAAAATACAGGTAAATTCACTCATGGGCTCTATTGTCTCTGTCATACGTGTGAAGAGTAGAGCGACGGCAATAACATCTTCAAATATCAGGACGGTCCTCATAATTTTCTTTTACATTGACTTGTCCAAGATCTAATTGAGGGCCGTATATCCCTCAGTTGCAGCATAATCAAAATGTTAACAGCTAGTTATCTGATAGAAAAATCAGCCTAAATTAGATAAGGATTAATACCAAAGTGTTAATTCTACTTCAAAACCAGATAGTGACAGGATTAATATTATTAGCACTATCTAAATGTATAAAAATTGAACAATGATACAGTTTATACCAGTTGTGAATATTGCACCAAATGGCGGTGTTCAAGGTATTAGCGGTCGTTTTGCTGGCAGGTAGGTTTATTAATATTTATTTTCCTTTGAATGGGTTAAGGCTGTTCATCTCAGCCAGCATCGAAGCCAAGCCATCCCCAAAAGTGCGCCAACCATTCTCTACACACCCGATTATAGGGGATACCCGAATAAAACCTCGGGTCTTTGCCCGGATCGTTATGCATTGGCCTGCATAGACAGCGCACATTTGGAAATTTTTAAAGCTTTTTCTCGTAATAGGACGGGTTAGTGACTTCCAGATATAATAAAAAGTATGTAGTGCTCATAGCGAAGCACGACTAGCCGTTTCTAACCAATCGGTAAAGTTAAGCAACGTTCACTGCGGTCACTACTCTGATGGGTGACCGCTACAACAAAAAGTGGAATTTACAACTGAGCGCTACCGTGCTTCGGAGGGCACGATAAGCCGTCGGCCCCGGCTGTAGTCGTAAGACAATAGTCGTTAAGCCAAGTCAGGCGCCTTTAGGCGGCCTATAAATTCTGACACCAGGGTTGAGCACTTGCCTACACGAGAAGAAGAAGAAGACATAATTATAGACATAAAAAAAATTAAATGACGAGCTAGTCGTTTGCCGATGACACGGCCGCCCATAACAGTGTCACGCAGAACTGTAAAATTAAGGTTTCACGTGACACTGCACTGTACACGTCATCCTGAGACGTCAGAACAGTGTAGTAGTGCTTGTACACTACTGCTTGGCAGCAGAAAAACTGGCAAAGCGGTGGTACCTAGCTAGACGAACTTTGCAGAAAAGTCCTACCACCTAGTAGACGTTTACAAAGATGATTAGTAATATTGTGCCAAACTTAATAATTAGCAAACTATTCTATTTTTTAGGCACGGCATGCTTCGCCCTGCCCAGTCGTATAGTGGGAGGTGACCTTACCACCATCGAGAGTTACCCCTCTCTTGTGCAAGTAGATTACCTGGGTGTCTTCTCTGGCACCTGGGGTCAGTCATGCGCTGCTACCATCTTGAATAGCATGTACATACTATCTGCGGCTCATTGCTTCTCTGGCTGGTACGTATAGATTGATACATACACTTTTTAAACTTTGGTATCAACGCCCGGCCTGCATGATGCAGAGGAAACTGCTGCGCATCTGCTGACGGAGTGCAGTAGCATGGCTTTGCAACGAGCGGCGTTCCTCAAAGCGCCCAGAACTACCCAGGAGGCCTGCGCTGACATCGGAGGACTGTTGGCCTTTCTGGAGGACATTGGGTGGCTGGATTGAGCGCGCCACCTCATCACGCAAAAAGGGCCGCTGTGCGGCCTAGTTGCGCAAAACAGCCCGCGCACCAAGTACGCCCGGCCTGCACGATGCTGACACTATACTCTAGGACTGGACCTTCGGGAATGTAACTTGGTCGAAACGTCATGACAAAAAGACAACTGGTTGTCTGATAGTAGAATATTAAGGATAGGGAAATCAAGTCATGCAATTCCAATGCACACTAATCGAAATCTTCTAAACATATAATAAAACTGTAACTCGGCTAAATCTGTACATTGAACATTTCTATCTGTCTGTCTGTCCCTTAGAACACGCATCACGCTGGAACTACTGAACGGATTTTGCTGAAATTTGGTATGGTTATAGCTAATTTTTCAGGATAACATTTTATTGTCTAAAACGGCCAAGTGCGCGTTGCACGTAGAAACAAGGCTGTAATTTTTATGCAATTTTTTTTGTTTGTATATTCTTCTACCTATTTATTTAAACTCATCCTGAAACGAAGAGGGAAGCGAAAGGGAAATAGATAGGGGAAAAGAATAAATGGATGGAATGGCAATAGAAGGGAGGCATCTGTTTCCCCTATCTTTTTCCCTTTCACTTCCCTCTCCCCATGAACAGGTTAGAACGTAAAACTAATTAACCCTGCGAAGCCAGGGCGGGTCAACTAGTATATCAAGGAGTTCTATAGACCAGCAACTTTGCATCGATGGTCACGATCATCAAGGGATTGTCGCTACATTCGGGAAATTAGTATAACATTGATTGCAAGTTGTATAGCAATTAACAGACACAAAACAACAAAGATAAGGAAAAAAATCGCAAATCTGTGGTGTTAAGTGACTCACATACAAAAATTTTGGTCACATCACTTTTCGAGTGAAAGAAAAAACAATTTCCGATCTTGGGTTCAACAACCGCGACTACTGATTTTCTACTGCTTTCTCTATTAACTATACCTTCATCATATTGCAGGACGTACCAGCCCGAATGGCGTCGTATCCGTGCTGGAGCCACCTTCCGCAATACAGGAGGGCAAATTATTTACATCACTGAAACGTTCAACCACCCCACCTATGGCACACTCGGCAACGACGGAGACATCAACGTAGTCCGGCTAGCAAGCCCACTGTCCTATACCCCGGTAGTGCAGCCAGGCTACATCCCTCCCCAGGGTTACGAAGTCCCCGATTACATGCCCGTCGTGCATGCAGGTTGGGGAGCAGTTACTGTAAGTGATAAGATGAATTATTAGTGGCCTTTCTTTCTTACTCCCAACTTAGGGATTTATTATTTATTTATTTTATTTCAAATGATTTGGGTGTGCGTGTTTTCAATGCCATCGCTCCGTGCCTCGGAGAGCACGTTGAGCCGTCGGTCCCGGTTGTCATAAGAACATCTATGGCAATTGTTACGGATTTTCAGACGCCTGATAGAATCTGAGACCTGGGGGCGTACTGTAAGCTCTTAGCGCGATTCAAAACTGAGCCTATATTGGATGGCTTTGTTTTTTTTGTATGGGGATTTTTACAAGCGATCCAGTGTAGGCTCTGTTTTGAATCGCACTAAGAGCTCACAGTACGCCCCTTGGTCTGACCGTCCCTGATACCGGTTCCTTATGGGTTGCGAGGTCAGATGGCAGTCGCTCGTGTAATTCTGGTAGCTTGCCACTACAGGTTAGATTGGGTTGGGAGCCGACCCCAATAAGAAATGGGGAAAGGCAAAGAGGATTATGCTTGTGTATTGATGAGACTGGGTCAAAATAGTGGCAGTTGTCCCATCACGGGACAACACGGTGGGACTAGTGGGCTATAGACTCGCTAATAATACCTACTTAGCTGATATTCAAGACGTGTCGGGTGTAGCGTTTTCATTCATAAATTCATTTAATGCAGCGCGCCGATGTTCCACTATAGTTAATACGTTGTTGGTTAAATATAAACATGGTGGGTATCGCCACATAATTTTTGTACTTACTTATGTAAAAGCAGCTTAGGCCAACTAGGTGGACGAGCTGGTCAAACGGCGGAGAGCCTTTGGAGGAAAAAACGATTATTTTTAACGTTTAATTATTTTTCCATTACAGCAAGGAGGTGTTGCGTCTCCCCAACTTCTGGACGTGACCATCTATACAGTCAACCACGATGTATGTGCCAGGCGCTACTCACCTAGTATTGTCACTGAGAACATGATCTGCGCTGGTATCCTGGACGTGGGAGGCAAGGACGCCTGCCAGGGAGACTCTGGAGGTCCAATGTACTACAGAGGCATCGTTGTTGGTGTCGTGTCCTGGGGTCGTGGATGCGCTCAAGCTGAATTCCCCGGAGTCAGCACCAAAGTTTCCCCTTACACAAACTGGATTGTAAATACTGCTGCTTAAATAAATCTTGGAGCACTGCTCCAGGAGCAGCATTATACTTGGATTTTAATTACATATCATCGCCCCATACGTTTCCATATCTGAGAGCTTGCTTGAAGTCTGACTTTCACTCACAGAGAGAGAGTGCCTATATAAAAAAATGCAAAAACAAAAACATTACTTTGATATTTAAATTAATGATTTTGTTTTTGTATTTTTTCAATTGTAAAATTCGATTTAGCGCGTAAAACGCGCTAGCATAAATAAAAAAAAAATATTAAAATGTACAACGAATAAAATATAATGACCGAAGCAACGCGTGACCAAAATGCTGGCCTCTTTGGGCTAAGGTTGAGGCATTGCCATTCAACGTGGCAATGCTGCCAGCATTTTAGGCACTTTGCCACTGGTTGTGGTTTGTTAGTATAGTATGGTATAGTTTTTTTAGGTAGTTGTTAAATTTAATTTGTTACACATTAAATGTACATACTTTTATAATAATGTAAAAAATGTAGGTACATGTATAGGTTACGATAATTATAATTATGTAAATGTAGTTTCTCTTTGTACACTAGAATCGAGCTAGGTAGTCCCAGGCACGATCAATAACCCCCACCAATCCAGAAATTCCCCCCGCGCTTGCGCCATAGCCATCTTCGGGACACCGGGAATCGGGAAGCAAAAACAACGAAGTTTTCTCGTGATATTACTGAATTACTGTGCAAAATGAGTCCGGAAAGGGAAAATGATGGTAAGTCTTTAATTAGAGTGTGTTTTGGATATATTTATTTGCTTTTATGCGATAATTATTTCAGATATCAAGCCAGCGCAGCTAATTCGTTTGTGTACTTCCTGTCATTGATTTTATGCATATCTAAAGGGAGGGACGGTTACTTATTGCTGAATTGCAAGATAACTTCAATTCAGGTCATCATACCTGTACTGTATCTTTCTAACCTAAATTCTATTACGACTAACAAAATTAAGCTTAAATACCTTCGTACTGTTGCAACTGATTAGTTAACTGTGTAGCGCACGAAGGATTCCGTACCATCCCGTTCCGTTCCGTCGTATCTATCCCTACCATCTAGTGTTGAGTAGCAGTACTATTTAAAGCAGCGCCATCTATGACTCATCTGGTAAACGAGCAAAAAAAAAACACGTTTGTTATATGGGAGCCACCTTAAATATTTATTTTATTCTGTTTTTTTAGTATTCGTTGTTATAGCGCCAACAGAAATACATCATCTGTGAAAATTTCAATTGTCTAACTATCACGGTTCATGAGATACAGCCAGGTGACAGACGGATAGACAGACAGACGGACGGACAGCGGAGCATAAGTAATAGGATAAAAATATAGGGGATAAAAATTGCTCCAAAAACTTAAAAGTAAAGCACTTACTGCTGTTTTATGTATTATTTATTTATTATTTAAGTAATAACCATTTACTTGGCAATATTTGCCAGCATGTTGGGTAGGTACGCTTTACCTACTAAGTACTAAGTACTAAGTAGTGGGCTGGAGCATTAGGACTAGGTCATCGCGGCTCCCAGGGCGAGATAGTCCGGGGCGAGATAGTGAATGCTAAAGCGACCCTATCTCGCCCCATCCCGGCGGCGGACGGATCACGGGGCGGTTTTAATGGGTTTGAGTCCCACATACCCCCTGCCATCACCCCCGTGGTGGCAGGAAAGTGCAAGGGCATTTCCCTTCACTCAAAAAAAAGGTTATCGCGGCTAGTAGGTTAGGTACCTATAGGTACCTTCAGTCCAAATGTTTTTGTTGTAGGTAGCGCCTAGTAGCATTAGTTGGCATTATTGTATTAGTTTGTTTAATGAAATAAAGAGCGCTATGTCTGTTTAAAAAGATTTACAGGGGGTCTTATTGTACCTATATAGGCACTACTTAAGTTTGTGTGCGTATATGTATGTTTATTCCCAATCAGTAATGGAGAGGAACACGGAATTTGATGAAATACTGCTCATGGGATAAAACCTAGAATACTATTTACCCCAGATATAACAGGTCGATGAAAAGGTCTTTTCACATTTTGTATTTGAAGTCGAATCTCTTTCAAAAAAAAGTCTCTAACCCATCAAAGCCTAAAGCTTAAATATAATAGTACCTACCTCTCAAAACTAAAATATCAGTTATTTACAGGGTCAGAGGATATGATGGAGTCGATAGACGAGCTGAAAGAACGGTTGTCCTCCATGAAAAGAATGATGGAGGAGCGGAAAGCCGTTGGTTCAGGAACCAAAGACCTGTTCTATGGAGAAGCTAGAAGCCTCCGTGGAACGACAATGATAGACGGAAATTTCCTCAGTTTCGTCTTCGGTGGCACTCTTCTGGTCATCGTAAGCGTCTCCGTCTACGCTTTTTACAATCTATACCACGCTGTTCTGAAGAAATTTCCCTCCACTCACACGGAGCTGTGAATCTCTTCAAGTGCGCGTTCTATTGGCGCATACGCATCGCAATTGGAGTGCGATTGGTTAGATGGTTTGACAGTTCTGCTCTGATTGGTTATTGAAGTGGGTGGTTTCACTTAGAACTGCACATTATATATATAACTCTGTATGGTGACTTGTTGTACTTATTCTAAAAAAATATTGTTTTGAGTTTAATGTAATTTCGATAACTGTTCTAATTGTAATAAATAAATTAAATTACAGATATTTATATATATATACCTATTTAGGTACGCGACTAATTTCTTGAGTTTCTAGTCACTGGGAATTTATACTTGTATAATAATGGTCTTATTTTAAGAGAATATTTTAATCTTTTTTCGTAAAGTTCTATGTGAAATTAGCTTATTTGTAAGGCCGTAGTCACACGAAACGCGTCAAACGTCACGTATCATGCTGTTCGTACTTACAATTTTATTAATAAGTGAATGCGTATCAAAACTAATACAATGATACGTGACGTTTGACATGAATGATACGAAATGTTTGTAATTGTCAAAGGCAAGGTAAAGCAAGACTGGTTAATGTTTAACTGGGTTAACATCCGAGTGGTTTCTAAGTTATGTATTTCTGCATAGGTACGACTGTGCTTTCGATCTAAAACTGGATTAATGCGGAATCTTTTCTCGAAGTTTCCATTCAATAATTCGTTCTGTAGCCGCTGTTACAATGTTTGGTAGATTAGATTTGACGATACTAATAAATGTGTCATGTTTACAAATACAGGGTGGGAATGGAACCTCGGATTTTCAACTAAGTTTTGTGGACTGGCGACAGTTTATAAGTTATTGTTCCAGTGGGTTTTGAATATCTTATAATCAGCTAATATTTTAATGACATTTTCTAAATTATACACTACAAAAATAGAAAAAATTCAAATTTAGAATTGGTTTATGTTTTATTTTATGTCTGAGTAACATTACCATCCACTATAATAGGATTATTGTAACATTGTATGTCAATATTGTAAGCAACAGCGCTACGTCAGTACCTTATGTAGATAGAAGAGAGTTGCGGTGCGTATCGACGATACGGTAGTGTGCGCTCACCCTTAGGTTAGCGTATCGGAATTTAAGGGCGGGTTCAGACGTTGGGAATAAGGATATTTAGCAGGATCATTGATTGATGAGCATGAAAACTATCTTTGTTACTGTATAGTCTAAATGATATTATAGCTTCATAATCACAACAAAAATAATAAAAAATATTTTAATACAATAATCCATATAGTAAAAAGTAAAGCACCAACTAAATATTTATTCTGTGACAGTACTGACGTAGTTTCAGACTGTTTTGATAGTTTTTTAAATTTTCTCTTTATAACTGCGCTCCTCTCCTGCCCGGATAGCATGCGCACCGCGACAAAATTTTCTCGACACTTTTTCTCGTGAGAGACCGTGACAAGAGCGCCTAATATGCTTCACTCTAACAGCAACGACAAGTTTTCTCGCGGTGCTAGGCCATCTGGACACATTTACATTTGACATAAAAAACTGCATGATATCTATGTATACGTAACTACTCACGAAAATGTAAATATATAATTAATTAATTATGTACCTACTAAATTAAAATACTTACGGCGCATATTCGTTATTACGCGCATATTTCGGGCGCGTGCTAAACGGATTATCGGCAACGATATCTTGGTGAGAACACAGAGCTTGGCGCACGTGAAGTCGCTGGCCTATCGGTATTCTATAGGTTGCTATGGCACAAGAACTTCATAACCTAATTCCTCCAGCACCTTTCCATTATAAAACTACCAGGTCAAGCGTCACCCATTTATGGTCGTTATACCTCCAACAAGTACTAACCGTTTCGACTCCACTTTTTTAAATAAGAACTACAAAAGTGCGGAATGCCCTGCCCTGGTCGGTGTTTCCAGAAAAATACAACCCGGGGTTGTTCAAGTCAAGAGTGAATAGGTATTAATTACTAGACACGCGTGCTACACCTTCGACCGCATCATCACTTCTCATCAGGTGAGATTGTGGCCTAGTCAATCACTAAAAAAAATATTTTTTAATAAATTATTCAATATTTTTCTCGTATTGTCGTATGATTGTAAAAGTTGCATCGTCTGAACCCTAATTCAGTTGTCTAATTTGACAGCTGTTAAAATGTTGCTGTCCTTGTCATTTCGACGTTTATGAAAGGGACAGAGTTTTTAGAGCAAATTAAAGCTAGTTTAGGATTTCGGACAGCAAAATGAACACGTCTGACTAATAATAAAAATTCTTATCAATGTTTTAGCAAGATTGTATAGATGTAATAATAGTATGTAGATATTAACAAAATACTTTTATCTTATCGTGTAAATCAATAATCAATTTCCTATCTTTCGGTCTTGTATCAGGACGAATATTGAATTGTATTGTAACATAATTATGATCTATTAAGAACTAATTAAAAATTCAGATAAACCAAGTAGGTACCTATTGTAATGATGTTATTCTATAGTCATATAAAGCTGAAGGCTAAAGCCATATAGGATAAGCTCTCAGATTACTGGCTAAATACACTATATGTGTACATATACTTATGAGAAAAAAAAACAAAGGTGAGTGATCTTTGAAAGTGGAAGCAAAAAATAACGTTAAATCGACTCATCCATCTATTGTAACATCCCAACTTGACTATTGTATACAAAACATTAAAAAATGGATGAAACTTATCCCACTTACTTTTGGCTTTTTTCTAGATTAAAAGTACCTATCCTATTACCTACTTCAACTTCACCTCTTTGTTGATGGCCTTTGTGGAGAGGTAACCACATTTTGCCAACGTCACGTAGATATACCTACGATAGCACTACGAGCGACGAAGACCAGAGCGACGAAGACATTTGGTGGTTGTTGTGATGCTGCTCGCCAATACTGCCAACTCTGATTTTCCAACGAGGCGTTTTATTTAAAAAAAAACTACTTCCGCCCTTTGCTACTAGATGGCGCAGAAACCAGATGCCAACAACTGTCAAAATCACTCGCGCTTGGACTCTCGCACTGAAAACAATTTTTACTCTGCAACAATTGTTTTCAGTGAGTGTAAACTTCTCATTGTACTTTTCTAAAATAAGCTTAGACAATCGAGAACATAGGTACTATCCCAAATATAAAATGCGTGCGTACTTAATGCCGTTGTAGCATGCAATAATAATAAAGGTATTTATATATTTCCCACTGATGAAACCATGTGTCACTATATTGTACAGCCAGGAATGCGCGACCACACAATGCACGGCTGGTATTGTACGGCCTGTATTGCACAACACAGCATTTTGAAGCCATGTATATAGATTTCTTGCTGTACATTACAGGTCGTACATTATTGCCAGTTCAAATTTTGCACACGCCTCATTGTTATTCCTTTTTAGGGTTCCGTACCCAAAGGGCGAAACGGGCCCTATTACTAAGGCTCCGCTGTCTGTCTGTCTGTCTGTCCGTTTGTCACCAGGCTGTATCTCATGAACTGTGATAGTTGGACAAATGAAATTTTCACACATGATGTATTTTAGTTGCCGCTATAACAACAGATACTAAAAAACAAAATAAAAAAATATTCAAGGGGCTCCCATACAACGAACGTGATTTTTTTGCTCGTTTACCAGATGAGACATAGATGGCGCTGGTTTAAATAGTACTGCTACTCAACACTAGATGGCAGGAATAGATACGGAACCCTTCGTGCGCAAGTCCGACTCGCACATGGCCAATTATTTTTTGGCTTCTTTTTGTAATTAATAATAATAACGCCCAACGATCACATACATAAATCCTGGACCCTAACTAGGATCCCCTGTATCTAAGGACCCAGGAACTACGAGGACCATGCTCCCACAACACCCACAACATAACAAGTATATTTGAGCTTTTTTTCAGTGCACACATTCTTGTCCTATCGTGGGAATCGAACCCGCCGCCTCCGGGTTATGAGCCCACCTGCTCAACCACCACACCACGGAGGCTGTCTTTGTAATTCTTAGTGATGTCTGTGAGAATTGTTCTTCTCGTATGAGGCTAAACTATCTGAAAGCAATTAACAATGTTAGCTCATATTTGACGATTGGTAATAGCCTGAAATTTTTCCATATTATGTAATAGATAAATTTTAATATGTTTTTTAATAATTTATAGGCATAGCATTTGACCACTGTCTCACCTGATGGTAAGTGATGACGCGGCCTACGGTGGTGCATGCTTGCCTAGAAGATACCTGTTCACTCTTGACTTGAAGACACCCAGGTTATAGTCAGCAGGAAACAAGGACGACGGCAAGGTATTCCACTCATTTGCTGTACGCACTATAAAGTTATAAATTGTTGGATATATTATAGGAGTGTCGATTCCTGATTGAAATCATTTCATAGTTCCCAATATCTTTCCAAAGTTAAACATGCACTGTGTACTCAACTCGGGAACTCAGAAATAATTTCAAACACGATAAAATTCTGTAATTATTGCAAAAATTATCAACCATGAAAGTATAAAACAGTGTATTAAAATAGGTAACTAGGTACTATTTTAAAATTGCAAAAGGTGCTAAAATTCGTTTATTTGCAATGGGAAGGCCATATCGCTCGTAGAACTGACGGTGAAGAAAGGTTCTCGAGTGGCGACCACGAATCGGAAGACGCAGCGTAGGTTTTATTACATATTTTTGACATTAAGCGCTGTGATTTTGTTTAATTATGCTTGCTTAATATGTACAATAATTTAATTTTTATTATTTATAAATACATTACCTAGTTTTGACTTGCAAAAGTGCTAAAAATAGCATATTTGCAATAAAGAATTTGAGTTTGAATATGAGTTTGAGTTTATGGCACCTCCGCAGGTGGGTCAAAATTGGCAGTTCATGATGGCCTTTTTTAAACTGTTTTTGAGCTATCCGAACGGTGAACGAAAACAGTTAAAAACGCAACTTTTGCTCACACATTCCCAAAACGAACGGTGTATGTGTTCATTTTTGTCGTTTTTAATTGTTACTTTTGCCACCAGTAGGCTATCCGAATGCAGGCAAGGAGATACTTATCAAAGGTTTTATTTAAATTTTGAACCGGCTTGCAAATAGAAAGCTTTTTATTGAAAAATAACTCTTTATCGTGGGAAAAAATATTTTCAAATAAAAAGTTCTGCATAGGCCTACTTGCGCATTATTTGAGAAAAGTACTATACAAGCTATATATACTACTACCATACTAAATATAACCATCCACACGTGCTGTACCAAGATCTGCTATCTGCTAGCCTCCAGTGCCCCCATGTCGGGCTTGTGTGCTGGTAGGAGTAGGTGCGGCTTCTCCTCGGCCCACATTTACACGTTCGTCCATCAATGCCTCTGTTGCTGGCCGCTGCAGTAATGTACTATTTTTTGATACTATACTTTCGGAATTAACTAAATAAACTCGCTAAATCCGAGAAAACTGTTACATTTGCGCAGTTAGCACATTAGTGAATCTTGTTGAAACTCTGATGCCAGAGTCGATAAAAGAATACCAAACAACGGTTTAACCCAGTTGCAAACAAACTTTAGGTTTGGTGACACTATCCCCCTTACCAATAAAATTGTTGTGTAAGTACTGGAGGATTTGTGCTTTATTGATTGGTGCCAAATATGGCACCGTACGACGTTCGCGTGTTCAGTGCTGTGTGAAGATCTCCCAGAAAATTGTTTATGATGACGGTTGCGCGGTGAAATCGTGCCACAACACATCAGAAAAGCAGCATAAGAGTTCTGGTGTGACATTCCACTGGTACGCTATTAATTTTCTTGCTTAAATCATCTACAATACCAAAAAAAAGTGGCGTGCGTTTGGAGAACGCATTGCTTGGAAACTTACCTTCTATAGGTATTTATTCTAAGATTGAGTAGCTTTCTACTCTTACCCAATGTTTTTATGAGGGTAGGTATCTATAAAACTCCTGCCGCGATGCTGAATGCTAGCGCGACCCCATCTCGCCCCACTACGGCAGCAGTTGGATCACGGAGAGTTTTAGTGGAGTTTATTCGAGTACCACCATATTATGATGACCCCACCCCATCAAACCTGCTGTGACACACAAATATTTTGATAATATTTGGAAGGAACATTATGTATCCGATTGCATACAAGTTTGTCAGATATGAACGAAATTGGTCAAAAGGTTTTCAAGATATTATAATTATGTCGTGAGATCTGAGTTCGGGAAATATTATGTTAGCGACACAGAGGAAAGAGTGGTTTTTCGAACGAAGTCATAGAGGGCGCTGCAATGTAAAAAGTGTACGGAGCAAGGAATGAATGGAATTCGGTGGCTGCGGTGGTATAAATCTTAGAGTATAAACTAAAAGAATACAGAGATCATCTATTCATATCATTATATTTATACTCCTCACACGTATCGCTACGTCAGTGGCGAAGGAATGAAACAAAC